>JAUIMM010001121.1:5062500-6370000 GCA_031769625.1 Taudactylus pleione | reverse complement strand
TAATAAAAAATTTTGAAAACTATTTCCAAATTTCAAAATATATAGCAATTGTCAATGATAAATGTAATTTATTTATTATTTGCTCAGGATGTCATACCGTGTTTGCATAACAAACTCTTAAAACATTTGTAGATTTCCATTAAAGTGTCCAAACAACCACAGAGTATATATATACATTTGTGCTGATTATTCTATAATTTATAACATTGAACATAGGGCCCGATTCAGTCCCGCAGGCGTGTCTGTGCATCTGAACGCCGTTTCAGAGGCGTGCATAATTAAGACGCAGCATCATAATACATGTCACATGGTAGAATTACACACTGAAGCACTCGCAGTGCTTGCGGCCTATAGGGTATGGTCAGCCACAAGTGAAGTGTAATGGGTCCGATGTTACTCAATGTTACCCATTGTTGCATACACTTCCTGGAGATCACGTGTATCACTAAGGAAAAGTGGGCGTCTTAAGACAGGCTGGTGGGCGTCTAAATATACACCGCGATCGCACTCCAAGACATAGTGGGCGTTCTAATGCCTTGCCGTGCAATCGCGGGATTTGCATACTTTGGCAGCTGACGGCTGCGTGCAAGCATCTAGCGAGCGGGTCTGAATCGGGCCCATAATTCTGTTTGGGACATTTTTTTAAATGATTGTGCATTTGATCTCTTGTACTCTGGAAATTAAAGAAGAAAAATACAAAATTATAATTTAAATACATATAACTTGTGTTTGATACATTTCATTTATTTAAGCTTGTTTATTTATATTAGAAGAAAGTACAGTTTTTTAGAGTACTTTTGTCTCTTTGATAATTGCAATTCTCAACATTGAAATTAGAAAAATACAGAGAAACTGTGTGCGTGCGTGTGTGTGATTTGCAAATGCAGACTAGAAATCAAAAAGTTTTATCACAAAAAGCAGAGTTATTATCTTAAAATATAATACTGAACTGCTGCAAATAAAAATAATAAAAAAAAATCTCTAAAAATGAATGTACTGTAAGAGATTGTCCTTAATTACAATTAATTTGCTGATGAACCACAGCTGTGGAATAAGTGCTTTTAAGACATTTTGTATTTGCAGTGCCTAAATGAATAATAATAAAGCGTATTGAGTGAATCAAGACGCAAAATGTCAACTATAGCTGCCCAATCTACACTTTGTCCTGCCCAAACAGGAGACATAAACAGCAATGCAAAAAAGGCGCTGCACCGAATTCAATAAAATAAAGATAGAAATATAAATAGTCACTTGAACAGTTTTGTATGTCCTTCAGATATAGGGCCTGATTCAGACCAGCTCGTGAGCGCATAGCTCAGTGGGTCGATGGTCGGGCAGTGCGCACGCTCGGCATGCGCACTGCGTGAGCCCCGGAGCGAGTGAGAAGTTCACTCGCTAAGGGCTCGCAGCAAAACGGGGCGGCTGTCGATGTTGATCGACAGCTCGCCCCGTTTTGTAGGCGGGACGGGGGGGTGGCTGCACAAACGGAGGCATTCCTGAAGGAACGCCTGCCGTTTGTGGGCGGCCCTACTGACATCACACCTGATGTCAGTAGTGAACTTCCTGCTCTATTAGAACAGGAAGTTCACTGGGGCTTGCGGTGGATGAAACCCTACCACAAGGGTCTCATCGCAAGCCCGATGGTCGCAATAATCATGACCATCGCCAGGCCGCCCGCACAAGCTCTGGGTAGTCACCCACAGCTATGCAAGTGGCCTGGAGGCGGATTTTCCTTTTTTTAAATCCGCCCTGATTCAGAGCGAGCGCTCGCAAATAGCGAGCGTGTCTGAATCAGGACCATAGTTCTGGAGGTGGATTCCTTCTTATAGGTGTAGTTTCCTTAAAATGTTCTTATCCTCAGCAATAAGGAAGAAAGAATTGTCAATGTTTAGTAATTTCCTAATCGTTTGTTTTGTACATATAAAATATCACCAAATGGTGGAGGCATCTACTACAATCTAAAGTGCACCATCTTTATGTCTTAACCCTGCGTCTGGCGCAGCTGGTCTAACAGGTGCCACAAAGCTCTTCTCGCTCACCTCTCCGCCGCAAAGGGGCACAGGGGCCTACCCCTCCTAGTACCTTCCTATCTCTAGGTGCTGTTTAAATCCCCCTCGTCAGTTTTCATGCCACTTGCGTGGAGTGCAGTAGTGACCTTCCTCGCCTCTTAGGCTCATTGCGCCCAAACTCGTCTGACTTTTGAAGGTACGTATTTATTTTTATTTTCTCACAATTTTGTGTATTTTGCTCATTTAATGAATGAAAATTGCAAAGGTTGTGGGTATTTTGCGAAAATATGTAGGCTTGTCCAGGGTGGCCTCTTAGGCACACTGCGCCTCTTAAAATTTAGTATTTTTTTTTTACTTGCTTTAAGGTTAATAAATGTGGTTTTGTGAATCAGATTTCCAAATAGTCTCTCTTTGTACATTCTAATGAAGGTCACTGATCACTTTAAGAACGTTAGAATTGAGTTAATTAGGTGCTAATGACGATTTTATAACAGGCGCCTGTCAGGCGCACTGTACCCAAACCTGGGAGTCCCAGAGGTGCGTCTGATGCAGGGTTAGAGACGTACCATACTCACTTCAAAAGGAGTCTAAATCATGCATGTAAAGGTTTCTTTAATCAACATCAAAATGTAATATGCACAGGACTCCCACCATGTGAAGATAATAAAATAGGCGTACCCCACTCACTATATTAGATGGTATATAAAGCTTATCAAGGTATCTTTACACAGGTAGTAAATCTGCATAATATTTGGGCGTACCCTACTCACACTCCATTTCAGATGTACTTTCACGTAAAGGTTTCTTTCTTGTTCAAGCTTCCTTGTAAAAGTGTATTGACAGCAGTCCCAAGATAACATCCAAAAAATGTATTTACAACAATTAAAATGACAGATAAAAGTAAAGTCCACATGAATCCAGCAAACATCCCCATAATAGTGGTATTGATGTAAAAGTTTGGCTTCCTGGATTAGATCAAGGCCTTGATATCAAAACATGTTGGCTGGGAGGAACTGACTTTTTAATTGAAGATCCACTTATCCAGAACAGAGGCGTCACCTGCTCTGGTGACACCTGGTGCGCACTCTGACTATTCTTGCACACCGTAGGCGCGTCTGAAAAGGGGGCATGGACTAAAATAAAGGGGCATGGCCTCACAGGAGAAACAGATGACTTCACTCCAGGGGCAGACCAGCATTGCCGGAGATGCTGGGCTTCCCCCAGGAGACTGGGCTGTCAGTAGACTCAGCACTGTCGGCTCTTCTTCTATGACAGGCAGTCTCGGACTGGAGCATGAAAGGCCCACTGGGGGAAGACAGTGGTAGGGGCCCAGACTTAAAGGGTGTGGCCAGCCTCCAGATTGGTGTCAGCCACCACAAAGGATTATAGTGGACAACATGGAGACTACAGTGCATGGTCTGTTCATCCATGTTCCTGCTTTCCCAGGCTACTGACTCTGTAATAGGGTAACAATGTATAATTCAACCTGACATTAGAAAGGGACGTGGGGCCCACAGGCAATGGGGCCCACTGGGGATTTCCCCTGTACCCCTGTAGGCCAGTCTGACCCTGATGACAGGAACCAGGTGCTGCAGGAGAATGTCACACTGCAGCACCTGGCTACTGTCACTGCAGAGGAGCCGGCATTTTGGTGTCACCCCCTCCACGGATGACACCCAGGTGTGGCCCGCACCCCCCGCACCCACTCATGACGCCACTGATTCAGGAATCCTTTGTAAGAAGGTATTCTTTGCACTGTATTTGATCCGGACTCTTACATTTGAGCCAAACATTTAAATGTGTGTAGCAATTGAAAGTGGATTGACTTTTAAACCTGATCTGGTAGCAATGATTGAGGCTGAGAATAGGCAGAATCATTTGCCTATTCACAGTCTCCCCTTCTGGATGGTTGCCTAAGAATTGGACAGTATTGTATGTACAGTATTTCCCTGTGTGTTAAATTGTGCAGCAGCATCATAACAAGTTGAACGGTCCCACTGAGCACATGATGTCATTATGTCCCCTGCGCAAAGGGGGGTGGGGTCGCCAGCACCAGAAAGTGCAGCACTGCGTGAAGTGTCCCGAGGATGCTTCAAGCGGCTGCACAGACCGCAGGATGCCTGCAACAGCAATGCTGGCTGCAGAGTGCTGTCCCAGAGGAATAGTCTGGATTTTCTCCACTCTGCATGCGCTGTTCTCTTTGTCCTGGCAAAAGCTGGCACCTGCACTTCCTCTCCTACCAACGCGTTTCGAGATCCCATGTCCCTTTCTCAAGGCATTGACTCTGTATTTATACCACTGTCTGTGACTTTCTGAGATCTGGTATAGCAGCCACCTGGCGAATTTCCCAGACGCCGGGAGACCGGTGCCCGGCATCCCGATCGTAGTGATGCCGGCGCCACGAGCGGACAGCTGTGGGGGGGAGGGTTAGGTTTAGGGCTCCCGGGGGGGACTTAGGGTTAGGCACCCCCCTTGGAGGGTTAGGGTTAGGCTAGGGGGAGGGTTAGGGTTAGGCACCCTCGGGGGGGACTTAGGGTTAGGCACCCCCCGGGGGACTTAGGTTTAGGTAGCAGGGAAGGGGGTGGTTAGGGTTAGGCACTTAGAGGGGGGATTAGGGTTAGGCACTTGGGGGGAAGTTAGGGTTAGGCACCCCTAAGGAGGGTTAGGGTTAGGGGGGTTAGGTTAGGTTAGTAGATACTCACCTATCCACGATCGGGATTTCCAGCGCTGTCGGGCTTCCGCTGCTCGGAACTCTGCTGATGTCGGGCTGCCGCTGACGGCAGCCCATTCCGTTTTATTAAATATTGCATGTTTTACTCACATTGTTGAGTATGGCTGTGTAACTCACATATATTTGTGCCTTTGGGTATTAAGATTACTACATTTTAAGCCTTCTAAGGTAATTAGCAATCTAAGCTATACTGCAGCTGTATATCTGTTGAGGACATCACACTCCTAAACAATTTGCTCAAAACTTTACCCCCACGGGTAGCGCCTAGGGATTTATCCTATTCTTACGTATTAGATATAAAGAGAGCATAGAATTTGATAGGGATCAAACAAAGGATGAATGAAAATGACATTAACAGTAGAGATGGGCATTGTCATTATTCCATCATGCCGTTTGGTCTGTGTTACACTGCGGCTGATTTTAGGATTCTGTTAGTTACATTTTCAGAAAACCTGTAGCACAATTTGCAGTAATTTGTCTTGATGATATATTGTTATTCTCTTCCTCCTTGGGGGAGACATCTTAAGCACATCTGCTTAGGGTTGATCTCAGGGAAAATTCTTTATATGCTAAAATGCAGAAATGTACTGTATTTTTAAACCTACTGAAGTTCCATTTCTTGGATATGTAATCATGAACTAAGGACTACACGTGGATCCAGGAAATTTTCAATACATATCAGACTGGGATCCACCCAAGAACTTAAAGTCCATCCAGAGATTTGATAATTACAATTCAGAATTCTTATTAAGAACTTATTTTCATTAGTTGAACCATTTCTGTGTGTGACTAACAAGGAGATAACACTTAACACTTAAAAAGGTCTCCTTAAAAGCAGATAATAACCTTGTATGCTTATACAAAAGTCTACCTTGACCCCAGTGTCCTGTCATCCTGATACTCTGCAATATGTCATTGTGTTGGTTGTAGCTCTCTCTTTCTCATTACTTTGGAACTAGGAAACTTCTCTCATGTGCTTGTTTCTCAAGGAAAGGTTTCCTCTACCTTACGACATAAATAAACACGAATTGCTAGCAAGTAAATAGACATGTGAAGAATGGCCCCATTGGTTGTTATAATCCAGTTTTGGGGGTTGAGTCAATTAGCCACGATGGGGTTGTGTTGAGTTGCCTTGCCTCGCTGGGGTCGAGTTGCCCGAACTCCTTGTTATATACTCAATGGTACGCAGTGCTGGCACATATTTAATTCCAATAGCTAATTCTGTAAACAGGAAGACATCAGTGTAATACCTTCAGAAATGAATAAAGTAAACATTGACAACTTGTCTGGTATATTGAAGCAACGATAAATCTTCTAATCAGGTTACAACTTTAAGTGAGCATCGGCACCTTTTTTCTGAAACGACAGCCTTTTATTTAAAATAGAACAATAACATTGTAGAATATATTTATTAAAGTTGTGATAATTATTTATGCTGTGTTGCTAGGAGACAGTTTTCATACTAATGAAGGAGCTGTAAGAGCGGGTTCCTCACACATTATCAGAGAATGGACAGGCGAGTCACAACCTTGTCACGTTAGAAGGGGAATCTCTGCTGTTCTTTTCTAAACACAAATACAGCTGACAGTGTGTATGTAATTCTATGGCTATTTAAGCACTTCAATGATGTTTAATTAATACCTAATTAAAATGAAGAGCTGTGACAGCTGGCGAATTGGGAATAATTCTGTCACAGGAGTGGAGCAGAAATAAATAAGATCCTACTATTTTAGGATAATTTATCATTTCCATCTTACAGTGAGGTTCTTAATGAAAGATTACTCTGTATAGAACATCCTATGCCGAGGGCAGTCAGCCTAGACATCTCTGCACTGTACATTGTTCATCCTGATTACACATTGTAGCTTTGCTTGACTTTAGTATGTTGAGTAGTTAAGTTGTCTGACCATAAAACAATAACACTGAGACCTCTTTCTGGAGACAGTGTAGGTTATTTCAGTGCCGGGTGCCTTGGTTTGCACAGCTGCTTGTAGGTTTCCATCAAAGCACTTTGGGTGTGCAGAGCAAGAAGTGTTTGTGAAGGGGCAGAATATTGCACATTTAAAAAAAATCTCAATAAATACAATTTTAATCCTGACACTTAAACAGAAGAGCAAGGAGCACTGCGCTGTCGGCACATGGGGATCACTGAGGTTGATGTTAGAACTAAGTGGGCTGAAGGACCTTTGATGTCACAACCATGTGACGCGCGAAGACATGGGGAGGGGCAAGGTCAGTGGGTTAGTATTTTTCCTATCCACCTTGACATCTGTTGAGAATAGTAACCTTGCCTGAAGCATGGCAAGCAAAGCGAGCCCGCGAGGGTACACTTTGGGTCCAATGTTCTGAACCTTGGTTCTCCCCCTGCCATGGCGGGTCACATGGTGGGTTGATGTACTTCAGTTCACTTCAATTTAGAACTAACCTGTTCACGAATGACTGCAAAAATGGGCATTGACACCAGATCGTGCACTGGAGTAAAAACAAAATGTGTAGGACGTATGACCAGTATTGTTTTCCATATTTGGGTGTTATTGCTTTCGAAACAGCAAGCATGTGTACAAACAATAATGAGCACAGAAATACTAGATTTTATATTTCATTTCCATGTCATACTATAGTCTATGGGGTCTATTCATGGAGCAGTGACAAGCCCTTTATCAGTGATAACAAGGCTTTTCACTGCTTCCTCCTATTCATAGAAGGGGTTACTCCAGATTTCTCTAAGATTTCTCGTGCCCCATCTTTGTGTCTGTATCGCTACCCAATACACTAATATAGGGACAACGATTCATAGAAGAATGGAAAGCTCAGCTTTCCATTTTGCTTCTACAAATGCATTTTCCATTTCAAGATGGCGTTAAAGAGCCTCTTGTGTGATCTGGATTTGGTTTTGGATCTGTATTTTTTTTTTTTTCAAAATTTGATAACAACTGTTAAAATCACATCATTTGGGCTATTTTTTTGTTCCTACAGTATTATTAAGTTCAATAACATTAATTTCTACTAGTTTCCAGTAAATTTTGACCACCTCACAGCTCACAATATTGTTTTCATCCAGTGGCAGATCTAGACTTTACTTTTAGGGGGGCGGTTTAAGAATTAATACTAACTCCTCCCCTCAGGTCCCCCAATTATATTATGCTCCACAGAGGCTCCCCCCAGCCCCACATGTGCACCAGACCTTCCCAATAATAATATGCTCAACAGAGGTTCCCCCAGCCCCACATGTGCACCAGACCCTCCTAATAATAATGTGCTCAACAGAGGCTCCCCCCAAGAATAATATCCCCCACAGAGCAGGCTCCTTCCAGCCCCACATGTGCACTAGACCACCCCAATTCCTCACAGAGCAGGCTTTTCCCAGCCCCACATGTGCACCAGACCCCCCCTGCCCTCCCATCAGTAATAATATTCCCCAAAGTAGGCTCTACCCAACCCCACATGTGCACCAACCCTCCCGTAATAATAATATTTCCCACAGAACGGGCTCCCCTCAGCCCCACATGTGCACCAGACTACCACTTGGCCACCCAATAATAATTTTCCCCACAGAGCAGGCTCTCTCCTGCCCCACATGTGCATCAGACCCCCCCAAGTTCTCCCAATAATAATATTCCCCACAGAGCAGGCTACCGGAGTCCACCCAGCCCAACATGTGCACCAGACCCCCCACTAGGCCCATTCAATAATAATTTGCTGAACACAGGCTCCCCCCAGCCCCACTGATATACTACACAAAGACTCACAGTGAAACCACTCGACTCAATCACAGTGTCAGCCAGCCTAGCCCAGTTACAGTCTGCTGCGCTGCTCAAGTCAAGAAGATGGTGCCTGCCTCGACGGTTCCCAGCATCCTTACAGCGCATGCCAGGAATCAAATCTCTGACCTTGCGCATGCACAAAGGAGGATGGGGGGGCAGCTGCGGAGGTGATTATTAACAGAGGGGGGCACCGTGCTCTCGGACTGGAGATGGAGACGTGTCACGTATCATGAGTGAGCCAGTGACAGTCTACAGACAATCATGCTGGTGCTACCGCTGAGCCACGGCTACCTGCACAGTAGTGCTGACAGTCAGCAGCACAGCTAAGCCAACCTAGCAGACATAGTGTGACAACAGTGTAAATACACCTGCATGGCTGCACTGCTGACAGGAAGGCAGCAGCACAGCTAAGCCGGCCCAGCTGACAGTGTGACTGACACTAATGTAAATAAGTGGGCGGGAATTTTGGGAATCGCTCTGTATGTATGGGGAGTGATTGTCATTATCACCCGCCCCCCTGGATCTACCAGTGTGACTGACTAAGCTAAGCGGCACCAGTAGGCAGCACAAAGGCCTGGCAGTCCAACTTCCAACATGGCACATCAGGAAACAAATTTTCTTATTATTCAAGAAGCCTGAGGGAGTTGGAGTATGTATGTAGTTGAGGGCAGGAAAAGGAATGGTTGATTCATAGTAAATTAAATTAAATTTTTTGATTCTGACGCAAATTTATGAGGGAGGAGGGGAGAATCCTTCAGCGCTTGCTGCTGTTGCTGGGAGTAGATCTTCATCTCAGAAGGGGGCCAGGAAGACTACTAGTAGTAGTTTAATAAAACAATTGACTGTTAAACAATCCTTTGCAAGAGGGAGCATGTATAACAGCAGTCACCCAGTTGCACAGCGGATCACTGACACCATAACATCTATGCTGGTATTAGATGTGCGTCCAATATCCGCCAATAATGCAGTGGGTTTTAGACAGTTAATTAAGGTCCTCTGCCCCTGCTACCAAATCCCATCTGGATTCCACTTCACTAGACAACAAATTCCAAGCCTGTAAAGGGATATTAAAAAAACTTAATTAGTGTCCTCCAAAATGCTGTTGTACCCACTGTAAACTTAACCACAGATATGTGGACAAGTGGAACAGAGCAAACGCAAGATTACATGATGGTAACAGCCCACTGGGTGGGTGTATTGCCTTCAGCGGCACCAACAGCGGCAGCATCTAATAAACAGCAGCTCATTCAGAGGCAGCTACTCTGTGTATCACCGATAGAAAAACTTGGGGAAGTCATTCAATTGGCCTACCCCACTTGGACTCTCCTCAGGATTTGTGATTTCTGACAAAGCCAACAATATTGTGAGAGCATTACAGCTGGGTGAATTCCAACACGTCCCATGCTTTGCTCAAGCAATCAACTTGGTGGTACAACCTTTTTTTTAAAAAAATGATAGGGCCAAGCAGGAGATGCTCTCTGTGGCCCGAAAAATTTCTGGACATTTTTGCCATTCAGCAGGATCATGTAGAAAATTGCAGCACCTGCAAGAAATGTTGAATTTGTCCTGTCACCAGCTGAAGCAAGAGGTAGTTACAACTGGTGGAACTCCACCCTTTATATGCTTCAGCGGATGGAGGAACAGCAAAAAGCTATCCAAAGCTACACAATGAACTATGACATAGGAAGAGGAGGGCTCTGTACCTTACTCAGTCTCAGTGGAAAATACTTTCTGTGTTGTGCAAAGTGCTGAAACCCTTTGAAGTAGTCACCTGTAATGTAGGGATGAGAGGGTTCGGATTTCAGAAATCCGAAACCCCCGAGTCCCCCCGATCCAAGCTGGGAACCGAATCTGGCTCGGGTTTTCCCGCCTGACTCAGAACTGAAATCGAGGCAAAACGTCATCATCCCGCCTTCCGGATCTCGCGGGTTTTGGATTCTATAAAAGGTCCCTGAGTCAGCGCCATTTCTCACTCTGGCTGTGGACAGTGAAGAGGGAGGGTGGGAGTTAGGGCTGGCTGGGCTGTGTTGTGTTGTGCTGTGCTACTGTTGGTCATAGGGGCTGTGTCCACTCCTCCAAAGTCCATAGGGGCTGGCTGTGCTGTGTTGTGCTGCTGTTGTCCATAGGGGCTGGCTGGGCTGTGTTGTGCAGTCAGTTGTCCATAAGGGCTGTGTCCACTCCAAAAGTCTATAGGGGTTGGCTGGGCTGTGTTGTGTGGTATCCCATAAAGGCTGTAGTCCTAAAGGGGTGCTGTAGTGTTGTCCAGGCGGTGATCTGTCCATCAGGGTTGCTCCACCCAAGTGCAAAAAAAATTTTATTTATTTGGTTGTGAATTGTATGCATTGTAGTTGCACATGCATCAACAAAGGAGCATCGTCAAGCATGCATCTGTGTCATAAGTTAAGGGCCGGCTGGCTCATCTCTTAAAGGGTGGTGTAACCCCCAAAGTGCACTTCAAAAAAATAAAAAAATATTTTCTGTGTTGTGAATTGTGTGCACTGTAGCCGCACATGCATCAACAAAGGAGCAGTGCCAAGCATGCGCCTGTGTCATAAGTCTGTTAAAGGGTGGTGTAACCCTCAAAGTGCACTCCAAAAAAAATAAAACATTCTTCTTTTCTGTGTTTGTGAATTGTGTGCGCTGTAGCCGCACGTGCATCAACAGAGGAGCAGCGCCAAGCATGCGCCTGTGTCATAAGTCTGTTAAAGGGTGGTGTAACCCCCAAAGTGCCCTCCAAAAAAAATTAAAATTTCTTCTTTTCTGTGTTTGTGAAATGTGTGCGCAGTAGCCGCACGTGCATCAACAAAGGAGCAGCGCCAAGTGTGCGCCTGTGTCATAAGTAAAGGGCCAGCTGGCTTGTCTGTTAAAGGGTGGTGTAACCCCCAGAGTGCGCTCCACAAAAAATAAACAATTCTTTTTTTCTGTGTTTGTGTGTGAAATGTGTGCGCAGTAGCCGCACGTGCATCAACAAAGTAGCAGCACCAAGTGTGCACCTGTGTCATAAATCAAGGGCCTGCTGGCTCGTCTGTTACAGGGTGGTGTAGTCCAAAAAGTGCGCTTCCCAAAAAATAAATAATTCTTCTTTTTTTCTGTGTTTGTGTGTGAAATGTGTGCGCAGTAGCCGCACGTGCATCAACAAAGGAGCAGCGCCAAGCGTGCGCCTGTGTCATAAATTAAGGGCTGGCTGGCTCGTCTGTTAAAAGGTTGTGAACCCCCAAAGTGCGCTCCAAAAAAAATAAACAATTGTTTTTTTTCTGTGTTTGTGTGTGAAATGTGTGCGCAGTAGCCGCACGTGCATCAACAAAGGAGCAGCACCAAGCGTATGCCTGTGTTATAAGTAAAGGGCCAGCTGGCTCATCTCTTAAAGGGTGGTGTAACCCCCAAAGTGCACTCCAAAAAAAATAAAAAATTATTTTCTGTGTTGTGAATCATATGCGCTATAGCCACACGTGCATCAACAAAGGAGCAGCGCCAAGCTTGCGCCTGTGTTATAAGTCTGTTAAAGGGTGGTGTAATCCCCAAAGTGCACTCCAAAAAAAATAATTATTTTCTGTGTTTGTGAATTGTGTGCGCAGGAGCCGCACGTGCATCAACAAAGGAGCAGTGCCAAGTGTGCACCTGTGTCATAAGTAAAGGGCCGGCTGGCTCATCTCTTATAAGGTGGTGTAACCCCCAAAGTGCACTCAAAAAAAATTAGTTTTTTCTGTGTTTGTGAATTGTGTGGGCTGTAGCCGCATGTGCATCAACAAAGAAGCAGAGCCAAGCGTGCGCCTGTGTCATAAATCTGTTAAAGGGTGGTGTAACCCCCAAAGTACACTCCAAAAGAGAAAACAAATCTTCTTTTCTGTGTTTGTGAATTGTGTGGGCTGTAGCCGCACATGCATCAACAAAGGAGCAGCACCAAACATGCGCCTGTGTCATAAATCTGTTAAAGGGTGGTGTAACCCCCAAAGTGCACTCCAAAAAAAATAAAAAATTCTTCTTTTCTGTGTTTGTGTGCGCCTTAGCCGCACGTATATATCAATATAACATAAATGGAGGACCAAACTTTGTCCGATAAAAATAAAATAGGGAAACATCAAGAACCACTTCCTCCTAGTGCTGCAGCTGTTGCCACTAGTTATAACATAGACGATAAAATGCCATCAATGTCGTCTGCCAAGGCCGATGCCCAATGACATAGTAGAGGGCATATAAAATCCCAAATGACAAAGTTCAGGAAAATGACCTTAAAAAAACATTTAAATCATCTGAGGAGAAATGTAAACTTGCCAAAATACCATTTACGACACGGAGTGGCACGGAATGGTTAAGGTATTTCCCTATGTTCATGACTAGTGGTTCAGCTTCACATGACAATGGAAGCCCTCCTCCCGCTAAAAAAATCAAACGAGTTAAGCTGGCAAAAGCACAGCAATGAACTGTGCGTTCTAAGAAGATATCACAAATCCCCAAGGAGAGTCAAAGTGTGGCGACGGTTGCGATGCCTGACCTTTCCAACACTGGACAGGAAGAGGTGGCTCTTTCCACCATTTGCACGCCCTCTGCAAGTGCTAAAAGGAGCACCCACAGTCCACTTGCTGATATTCAAATGAAGATGTCACTGTTGAAGTACAACAGGATGAGGATATTGGTGTAGTTGGCACTGAGGAGAAAGTTGACGAGGAGGATTCTGATGGTGATGTGGTTTGCTTAAATCAGGCTCCGGGGGAGACAGATGTTGTCTGTGGGATGAAAAAGTCCATCCCGGTCATGCCTGGCAGAAGACCAAACATTCCACCTCTTTGGTATGGAAATATTTCTATCCACATCCGGACAACAACTGTCTTGCCATATGTACCATATGTAAAGGTGAAATAAGTAGGGGTAGGGACGTTAACAACCTAGGAACATCCTCCCTTATAAGTCACCTGCAGCGTGTTCATAAAAAGTTACTGTCAAGTTCAGAAGCTTTCCCTAAGACCGTAAGCAGTCCAGGGACACCTAAATCCCTTTGTCTGTTGTACCCAAGTGCCTGCAAACCACACCATCAACTCCCTCCTCGTCAATTTCCTCCTTAGTCAGGATCAGAAGTAGTCCTGCAGGCCATGTCACTGGCATGACTGACTCTCCTATCCAGGATTCATCCGGAGGATCCTGCATTGCTACGCCTACTGCTGCCACTGCTGCTGTTGCTGCTGGGAGTTGTTCATCATCCCAGAGAGGAAGTAGGAACACCACTACTTTTACTAAACAATTGACCCTCCAACAGTCCTTAGCGAGGAGGATGAAGTATGACAGAAGTCATCCTGAAGCAAAACGGATAACTGAGGCCTTGACAGCTATGTTGGTGTTAGACGTGCGACCGGTATCCGCCATTAGTGCAGTGGGATTTAGACAATTGATGGAAGTAGTGTGTTCCCGGTACCAAATCCCGTCTAGATTCCGAGACTGTACAGAAACATCAGAAAAAGTGTCCTCAATGTCCTAAAAAATGCGGTTGTACCCAATGTCCACTTAACCACGGACATATGGACAAGTGGAACAGGGCAGACTAAGGACTATGTGACTGTGACAGCCCACTGGGTAGATGTATCACCTTATGCAGCAACAACAGCAGCGTCTCCAGTAGCAGCAGCTCAGAAATGCCAGCTTGTTCCAAGGTAGGCTACGCTGTGTATCACAGGTTTCAGTAAGAGGCACACCGCCGACAACCTGTTAGAGAAACTGAGGGAAATCATCGCCCAGTGGCTTACCCCACTTAGACTCTCCTGGGGATTTGTGATATCTGACAACGCCACCAATATTGTGCGGGCATTACATCTGGGCAAATTCCAGCACGTCCCATGTTTTGCTCACACAATAAATTTGGTGGTGCAGAATTTTCTGAAAAATGACAGGGGCATGCAGGAGACGCTTTGGGTGGCCCAAAAAATTTCTGGCCACTTTCGCCATGCAGCTACTGCATGCCGAAGACTGGAGCATCAGCAAACACTCTTGAACCTGCCCCGCCATCACCTGAAGGTTGTGACATGGTGGAACTCAACCCTCTATATGCTTCAGAGGATGGAGGAGCAGCAAAAAGCCATTCAAGCCTATACATCCACCTATGACATAGGCAAAGGAGGGGGTATGCACCTGACTCAAGTGCAGTGGAGAATGATTTCCCTGTTGTGCAAGGTTCTCCAGCATTTCGAACTTGCCACACATGAAGTCAGTTCAGACACTGCCAGCTTGAGTCAGGTCATTACCCTCATCAGGCTTTTGTAGAAGCAGCTGGAGAAAGTGAAGGAGGAGCTAAGATGGAGCGATTCCGCTCGGCATGTGGGACTTGTGGATGAAGCCCTTCATTCGCTTTGCCATGTTTCAAGGTTTGTCAATCTGTTGAAATCAGACCACTACATTTTGGCCACCATGCTCGATCCTAGGTTTAAAGCCTATGTGGTGTCTCTCTTTCCGGGTGACACAAACCTGCAGAGGTGCAAAGACCTGCTGGTGAAAACACTGTCAGCTGAAGCAGAACGTGACACGTCAACAGCTCCTTTTTCATTTTCTTCCGCAACTGGGGCTGCCAGGAAACAACTTAGGTATCCTAAGTAACCCGCTTTCGGTGATGCAGGGCAGGCAGGTCCAAGTTTGGACATCTGGTCCGGACTGAAGGACCTGGCAACAATTTCTGACATGTCTACTGTCACTGCATATGATACTGTCACCATTGACAGAATGGTGGAGGATTACATCGGTGACAGCATCCAAGTAAGCATGTCAGACAGTCTGTACCTGTACTGGCAGGAAAAATAGGCAATTTGGAGGCCCCTGTACAAACTGGCTCTATTTTACATGAGTTGCCCCCCTTCCAGTGTGTACTCGAAAGAGTGTTTAGTGCAGCCGGGAACCTTGTCAGCAAAAGGCCTAGGAGGTTGCTTCCACAAAATGTGGAGAAGATGATGTTCATCAAAATGAATTATCAATTCTTCCAGGGAGACTAGCATCCAGAACGTACAGAGGGACCTGTGGTGGTGGATTCCAGTGGGGACAAATGAATACTCTGTGAGGATGAGGATGTACACAACACTGAAGAGGGTGAGGAATCGGTGGATGAGGAGGATGAGGACAACATCTTGCCTCCGTAGATCCAGTTTGTGCAGGGACAGATTAATTGCCAGCTTGTTTTGTGGGGGCCCAAACTAACCAATCATTTCAGCTACAGTCATGTGGCAGACCCTGGCACTGAAATGATTGGTTTGTTAAAGTGTGCATGTCCTGTTTATACAACATAAGGTTGGGTGGGAGGGCGCAAGGACAATTCAATCTTGCACCTAGTTGCCTAGTTTTTCAAACTGCCATCCTGTCTGCCACTGCAGTGTCACTCCTAGATGGGCCACGTGTTTGTGCCGCCCACTTGTGTCGCTTAGCATAATCATCCAGCTACCTCTGTGCAACCTTTTGGCCTAAAAACAATATTGTGAGGTGTTCAGAATTGACTGGAAATGAGTGCAAATTAATGTTATTGAGGTTAATAACAGCATAGGAACAGAAAAACCCACAAATTCTGTGATTTTAGCACTTTTTATGCTCTTTTCCAAAAAAATACAGATCCAAAACACAAAACCCAGAACCCAAACACGGAAGGGTGGTTTTGGCAAAACAAATCCAGATCCAAAACACGAAGAAAGATCCAGATCCAAAACCAAAACAAGAAAAGTGGCCGGTGCACACCTCTACTATAAAGTGAGTTCAGACACTGCCAGCTTAAGTCAGGCGATTTCCCTAATTGGACTGTTGAAAAATCAGCTTGAGACCTGAAGGAGAAGCTGGAACTTAGCGATTCCACTTAGTATGTTGGACTTGTAGATCAAGTCGTTTATTTGCTTCACCAGGATCCAAGAGTTGTCAGGACCTTCCAGTCAGATCAATACATTTACACGATCGTCCTCGATCCGTAAGTTTAAGTCATATGTCATGTCTTTTTTCCCAAATGACACAGATCTGAAGATATGCAAAGAGCTGTTGGAAAACAAATTGTCAGCTCAGGTGGCACGTGATGCAGCAATGGCTTCTCTTTCAGTTTCTCTAGCAAGTCAAGCTGCCAAGAAAAAACCCACTGGTGATGTAGATGAGTCAACACAACCAAGTTTTGACATCTGGTTGGGTCTAAAAGAATTTCCTACAATTAATTATTATTATTATTATTATCCTTTATTTATATGGCGCCACAAGTGTTCCGCAGCGCCTTACAAAGTACATAAAAAAATTATTTGACAACTGACTTACAGTACAAAATAGGACAAGGACATGGATAATATACATTGATACATAAGTGACCATAACACCTAGATATGGAACAGAGCGTAAGCAACCAAGTGTTAGGTGCCCTGGAGGGGGGTAATAAGTAGGCGAAAGTAAAGTAAGGAGAAGCACAAGAGGGTAGAGGCCCTGCTCGTGAGAGCTTACATTCTAAAGGGTAGGGGCAGAGAAACAGGTGTGACACAGATGGGTTAAACGGAGGAAGGAGCATGTTGCAGCAAGTTAGGATGGGAGCTGGAAGGCTTTGATGAAGTAGTGGGTCTTGAGAGCCCGTTTGAAGGATTGTAAAGAGGAGGAGAGTCTGATAGGGAGAGGGAGAGAGTTCCAAAGGTCGGGAGCAGCACAGGCAAAATCTTGGAGGCGGGAGTGGGAGGAAGTAATCAGTTGGCATGAGAGGTGGTGTGCATTGGTTGATCGAAGGGGGTGGCCAGGAGAGTGGAGGGAGATGAGGTCAGAGATGTAAATGGGAGAGGAATGGGTGAGGGCTTTGTAAGCAAGTGTGAGAACCTTGAATTGGGTTCTAAAAGGGAAGGGGAGCCAGTGGAGGGATTGTAGGAGAGGGGAGGCAGATGTAGAGCGTTTGGAGAGGAAGATGAGTCGAGCAGCAGCATTGAGGACAGACTGGAAAGGTGAGAGATGGGAGTTGGGGAGGCCAGATAGGAGAAGGTTACAGTAGTCCAATCTGGATATGACCAGTGAGTGTATGAGGGTTTTGGTGGCATCCTGGGTGAGAAAGGGTCTAATCTTGGAAATATTTTTGAGATGGAAGCGACAGGACTGTGAGAGGCTCTGGATATGTGGTTTGTAGGAGAGGGAGGAGTCCAGGATAACTCCAAGACAGCGCACTTTGGGGCTAGAGGAGATAGTTGTGCCGTCAATTGTTAAAGAAATAGTGGGAAGTGAGGTTATGTTGGAGGGTGGAAAAATGATCAGCTCAGTCTTAGACATATTAAGTTTAAGAAATCGCTGGGAAGAAATAGCAGAGAGACAGTTGGAGATACGAGTGAGGAGAGAGGGGGAGAGGTCTGGGGAGGAAAGGTAGATCTGAGTATCATCAGCGTAGAGATGATAATGGAGGTCAAATGAGCTGATGAGTTCACCTAGAGAGGACGTATAGAGGGAGAATAGTAGATGTCCATGAACGGAACCTTGGGGAACAACTACTTTAAGAGGCTGTGGTGGGGAAGAGGAGTCATGAGAAGAGACAGAGAAGGACCGGTCTGAGAGGTAGGACGACAGCCAGGAGAGAGCAGTGTCCCGTAAACCAAGGGAGTGAAGGATTTGCAGCAGGAGAGGGTGGTCAACAGTGTCGAAGGCAGCAGAGAGGTCAAGGAGAATAAGCAGAGAGTAGTGGCCCTTGGATTTGGCAGCAAGGAGGTCATTGCTGACTTTTGTGAGGGCAGTTTCAGTGGAGTGGAGAGAACGGAAGCCAGACTGAAAAGGATCAAGGAGGGAGTGGGAGGAAAGAAAGGTGGTAAGGCATTTGTAAACAACACGCTCAAGGAGCTTGGAGGCAAAAGGGAGGAGAGAGATGGGACGGTAGTTGGAGAGAGTGTTGGGATCAAGGGTAGGTTTTTTAAGAATGGGGGAGACTATTGCATGTTTGAATGCAGAAGGGACAGTGCCAGATGAGAGGGAGAGATTGAGGAGGTGAGACCTCTACCGTGACTCCATCTGATACAGTCACCATTCAAAGAATGATTGAGGACTATTTTACATTTTTTAATGTTAGCATCCAAATAGGCATGCCAGACAGTTCATTTGACTACTGGCAGGAAAATAAAGCAATTGGAGGCTCTTGCACAAACTGGCTTTGCTTTACTTGAGCTGCCCACCCTTGAGTGTGTACTCAGACAGAGTTTTCAGCACAGCCGGGAACCTTGTCAGCGATCAGTGTAAGAGGCTACTTCCTCAAAATGTGGAAAAGAGGATGTCCATAAAAATGAACTACAAATGAAATACAAATGAGGAAGACCTTTACCGCCAATTACGTCCAAAAATTACATGGGCACCTGTAATGGTGGATTCCAGCAGGGACGAATTAATATTGTGTAAAGATGATGTACACACTGATGAGTTTGAGGAATCGGATGATGATGGCGACAACATCTTGACCGGGAAAGCAAGTTTTTTTGCACATAGAGATCATTGCCAGCAATGTCAGCTGCCCATTGGTAGTTTGTTTTGTGGGGGCCCAAACCAACCAATCACTTAATGATTGAGGATATTGTTGATGAAGGTGTTGGTGGTGAAGATGGCAGGTGCTTGGATCTAGCAGAGAGAAGAGAGCTCGCTGATGCTGGACTGTTTGTTGCTACTTTTGTAGCCAAAGTTTCTGAATTTTACAAAAACTTTTTTGATGGATGCACTGCAGATGAAGTAACATGGAGGAGGTTCCTAGATGGTTAATGTCCCTACTTCTACTTAGTCTGGCTTTACAAAGGGTACAGATGGCTTGACAATTGTTGTCCGGGAGATGGCTTGGCAATTGTTGTCCGGATTTGGGTATAAATAATTCCACACATAAGAAGTGGATTTCATTTGCGTCAGCTACACAAATATCATTGTCATCCTGGTGCACTTCCACAGAAGCATCCTCGATTTCTATGTCAGCATGTTCACTTGTGCTGCTTATCCCCACATTTGCAGAGGATGCACAAGTGGTGAAAGGAGGCTCCTCTTCGAGTACAGGATTGGAAAGGTCAGGCTCACACAAGGAACCCACCGACACACTTAGACTTGCCTCAGGGATTTGTGATATTCCTGAGCGCACTGTAGGTTCCTGTGCCTTAACAATTTTAAATTTTTTGAAATGTCTACAGGGAGAAGGGATTACATTGTGATAAGAGGCAGAACCACTGGTCACAAGCCTTACCACTTAGCCTTTCCTTACCACTTCATGTGGTGAAAGGCATATTGCCAATTTTATATCTATCTGCAGCAAACTTTCCCTTTACCAATGTAAAAAATTGTTTCTTTGATCTTAGATGCTCTGACTTAAGCCCTGTATGCCCTCAGGCATCGGCTTTAGTAGATGACGTAGACGGACTAGTATCGTCATGACTGGTGGCACTGGCAGCAGCTCCAGCACTAGTATGTGGTTCTTGCTTTCCTCTCAACTGATCGTTCTCCATATTATCAACAAACACGAATTAAAGTGGGGTACAGCACACACGTCAATTTGTACCAATTTTAAATATTACAGCATCACAATATTTTGTTATCAATATTACATTGCGGTTCCACTTACAGTGTCTCAATATTTTTTTATAAATGTTACACTGCGGTTCCACTTTCTGTGTCACAATATTTTTTATGAATATTACACTGCACTACCACTTACAGTGTCATAATAAGTGTATGAATATTACACTGCGGTTCCACTTGCAGTGTCACAATACATTACACTGCACTACCATTTACAGTGTCATAATATGTGTATGAATATTACACTGTGGTCTGATAGCAGCATCACAGTAAAAAAATACACTGGGGTACAGCACAAAAAAAAAAAATTTTTAAATTATATTAATATTATTAGCTTTTATTTTTTTTTCACTGGGCACCCTTAGATGGACAGAGCACCCAGAGCACCAGTAAACAGACAGAGCACCCCTGCAAGACACAGCAGCCATTTGATGGACAAACACAGCAACCAGAGCTCCCCTAGACCCATAGGCATCTTTATAATGGATGCAAGGTGTGCGGTGCACAAGGGGCCCCTGGGTCCAGGGGGGCCCACACCGCACACCCTGCACCCATAGTTAATAAATACTTTCCTCTCCACAAGATTCTGATGTGCTGCTCCACAGTGATGGACCGGCACTGCAGAGCAGCAAATAATCACTGGGAATCTTGCGGTGGCCATTTTCCCAGTGACCTGCGCATGTGCAGAAAAGATGTCCCCGGGAAAATAGGCAAGATCGCCATTTTCCCGGAGACCCGTGCATGTGCAGAAGATTCTGGCATGAAACCAGAATCTACCTCACTTAGTGTGCCGATAGACAGGAGGGGGCTCAAAAGGAAGCTGCACATGGGCCCCCTCCTCTCTTAAAATGCCCCTGCCTAGACCGACAGTGCAGAGCACCCCTGCAAGACACAGCAGCCCCTTGATGGACAGACAGCACCCAGACACCTCTAGACCGACAGAGCAGAGCACCCCTGCAAGACACAGCAGCCCCTTGATGGACAGACACAGCACCCAGAGCATCACTAGACCGACAGAGCCGAGCACCCCTGCAAGACACAGCTTACCCTTGATGGATGGACAGAGCACAGTGACAGCACATCTGTTCAGTATACTCTCCACAGACGGAGTGAAAATGGCACAGATGACCGGGAACCTTTATAGATTCCAAAACCTGCGAGAATCCGACGCAGAGATTTTGTTTTGCCTCGTTTTGGGATCCGAGTCATGCGGGAAATCTTGAGCCGGACTCGGATCCCGGCTCGGATCGTGAAGTTCGGGTGGTTCAAGTTGTCTGAGAACCGGACCCTCTCATCTCTAGTATGGATGGGAGTAACAGATTTTACTGTTTGTTCGTACTACAGTCTTACTCAGGGCCAGATTAAGGCTTGTGGTGACCCTAGGGCAACTAAATTGTGGAGGCCCCCACCAAGCCACACGGAGCCTACTCCCTCCACCCCACCCACCACACAGAGCCTAATCCTACTACCCCCCACATGTGTGTTAACCACGCACACACACACACATATATATATAATATATACGTAGCATATGTATATATTATATACTGTATATAACATACTAACACACACATATATAGTATACACACACATAAACACATACAACCACACATATACATACACAGCATACACACACTAACACATATATACACATTAACAAATGCATACAATACACATATTGTATATACATTTACATTAGCACATACACATATATATCGCACATCATTAAGCTCCACCCCCTCGCGGCATAATGTCATGATTCGTGGTTGATATGAGGATGGGGCTTGTCGTATTGGCTCCGCCCCCATTGCGGCTCATGAAGAGGGGAATTGCTCCATCTGGGAGGGTTTAAAGGTACTCAGTCAGAAACCCCCCCTGCGTGCTCAATTGTGGGGGCACCTCTGTGTGGGTGGGCCCCGGGACAACCGCCCCTGTTGCCGCCCCCCCCCCCCTTTAATCTGGCCCTGATCTTACTGTAACTTAGAGAAATTGTGTTATATTAATATTACGCTAGATGTAATGTTTTACTTCAGTGTATAAAATGTGTACTGCAAAGTAAACTAAATTATATTGTTCTGTTATAAAATAATAAAATACAGGCAATGCCGTTATTGAAATGCAATAACTTTAATTTTCTTAACAACAATAATAAAACTACATATTAGTCATTATGCCATGTTGAAAATTAAAGCTCCATGATTATACTTCTAAATAAAACACAGTAACACAAAATGCAGCAATAACTATAAAATACTATTATGGAAGCAAAAAGAAACCGTGTCCATGAAAGTCGCACTCATCAAGTTCCAGGTAGTGTACTGCCCTGTAGTAAAGTGCATGCATTATGCAGTGCAGTGGCTGTAAAAATGATTCACCACCGTTGGCATTTTATTAAATCATTTATTACAATCAATATTGATTTTTGTGGAGTTTTTACCACTGATCAACACAAAATACTCTAGAACATAAAATAATAATAAATAAAAATCTTTAAAGCTTTACTTACTTGAAAGCAACAGAAATACAGACTGAATGATTGCTCATCCCTTTTGTTAAGGCACACCGAAATAAAACCTGATGCAATCAGTGGTCTAGAAAGGTCACATAATTGGCGTCTTCCTAAAAATATTAAGGAGTTTAAGTTGATTTCAAAATAAGGGCCTGATTCGGTACGGATCGCAAGCCTGCATTTGCACGCACCCAATGTTTGCATTCTGCGCATATGTATGCATCGCAGTGTGCGTGCATGAACCGGCCGCTGTTATCGAGAAGCGATTGCAGTGAGCATGCAGAGTCTCCACACAGTGATTGACAGAAAGTGTCCATTTGGGTGTGGTGACTGGGGGTGGTCAGAGAAATGCAGGTGTGCCTGTGCGTTTGAATGCCATTACAGGGGTGTGAATAATTAATCCCCTGCATCGGCATACGCAGCCTGAGTACTCACTACGTGCAGGAAGTTTAGCAGTTTGTGAGTGAAGGTTAGGTCAACCACAACTGTGCCTATGGGTCTGATGGTTCTCGATGTTACCAATGTTTTTGCTGTCTTGCTAACTAATCCTGATGTAAGTAAAGGTAAGGGGACGGCTTTATGTAGTGCTTGGCATCTGTATCTTGTGCTGCGGCTGCAGTGCGATTGCATTCATTTGCATAATTTCATGTCGGCCGGGTACGTGCGAACGCAGGCTTGCGATCCCTGCTGAATCAGAGCCTCTCTTTGTGAGAGGTCCCGCAGTTGGCTAGTAAATTTCCAAACAAAAGCCCCATCATAAAGATCATACGGATGTGTCCTTATTCATCTAGCTTTTTTTGTGCCATATGGTGCACGTCGCTTGGCACCACTTAGATGCTATTGCACGGATTATGTTCACATTTTTGCATCCCATAGTGTCTTTTTCGCACCACAGTCAAATACCAACAAACTTGTAGTGTACTGGGGATTTAATATCTGCACTTTTTTTTTGGAAATTTGCACAATACTGCCTAATGTGTTGCACGCAGGGACGTGCAGTCAGGGTAGGCAAAGGAGGCAGAGCCTCCCTTGCCATACTCCTGTGATTTGATATAAACATGATTAGAATAATACAAAGAAAATATTTATAACTTATAAACATCGTATTTGTGTATTGTAATCATCTTTATAGTTAACACTCACCAGTTTTGTGGAGGTCCCTGGGACTGCAGGGAGATGAGAGATGAGGCAGCAACAGCTGAGCCTCGCTTCTGTATAGTCAGACACTGCTTGCAGAGCTGTGGGCAGGGCCACACCATGGGCAGTAAGCTGCACAGAAAGAGAATAGAGGCATGTCTCTGAGTATGGGGGCCATGCCTTGAGCATTGATGGACACTTTGGATGTGTCATGTGACCAGGAAGTGCACTGCAGTGTTTAGAGATAGGAGCTCAGTCAGCAGAAGTAAGAGAAGATACAGTGATGCAGGTAGGAGAATCAATGGACACCAAGGGGTAAATTTACCATCAAACTTAGGGCCTGATTCAGCAATGTTCGCAATTGCAAAGCTGCACACAGGTGGCTTTGCAATTGCGATCCTTGTAATAATGCAACTACAGCAGGTGGTGGATGACACACCCAGCTGCATTTGCAATCCCAGCACTGAGACGTAGGTCGCAGGCTGGGTTCACCATTGCGACCATCAGTGGTCTATGGTCATGATGGTGGATGGCGCCGGTTGGTCGGTCAGTTGAGTAAGCCTCAGCTTACTCAGGCTGGCCAGCTTGCGAGCCCAGCAGACTGTTTACATCCACGCTGGCTGGCCACTCCTGGCAAATGGGACGGACGCACACCATTTCCAGGAACACCATCTGCCCTTGCACTGCCCCTTAAATGTCTTGCATGCACTGCTGAATCAGGCCCTTAGTACTGTACTCTAAAGACAGTACTACCCAAATGACCGCTCCGCTGCAGGATTTCACTATAGAAATCTCAGTGCTGAGCTCATTGGCTGAGAGAGGCGAGCCTCACAGCCAATGAATGGGTCCTACCATTGACTTCAATGGTGAGAACCGCAAAGGTAACTGAAGGCTCAGCACCTGGATTTCTATAGTGTACTAAGTTTGATGGTCTGTGTATTTTCGGTTTGTTTTGTTGCCAAGACCCTGGATGCCCACATGGACAGAAGAGGACATGATCCACGCATTGGAGGAGGTGCATTTGGAATTTTATTACAGGTACCCTATGGATTACTACTGGAGAAGAAGATGCAATGGGCTACAGGGATACATAGGTGAGATATTGAGTCTGCATGTGTGTGTGCATGTATATTTTCATAAACTTTTACTGGCACGGTGTGTGTGTTCTGTGGTTTTTTTTATATTTCTTGTGCCGTGGAACTACAGGTAACAGTGGGCCCGTAGTGCCCCGCATGCTGGTACTTGTGGTTCTCCAAGTACCAGCATGCGGGGGAGGCTTGCTGGGACCTGCAGTTCCACAGCAAAGACAATATATTTACTAATATCAATTGCACTACACTACATAATCAACCAGGAACCCACTGGCCAGGTGTGTCGGGGATAGCCCCGGGCAATCAGCCTATGCCTGTGGTCCCCTGGAGAGGGGAACCCCTTTATTGGGGGGGTCCCCAGCTCCCCAGGGATCCCTGTCCTGGACTGACTAGCAGTCAGGGGTACTGCTTTAGCTGGGGGACCCAGTGAAAGTGTTCCCCTGGCTGTGGCATTACCCCCCCCCCCCCCCACTAGAAAAGTTTGATGCTGATTCTGGAATTTGCAGGGGAACCCTACAATTTTTTCCAGAACCAGGACCACCTTAGAGCCCAGTGCTGGTTGTGCTAACTGTAGGGTCCCCTACCCCTACATCGTTTGTCTCCTGTATTTTTGCAACCATAGCTGGTTCTGAATAGTCTGGTGCTGATTATGCTTAATACATGGGACCCCTACATCATTTGTCCCCTGTACTTAGCACAACCAGTACTGGATGTCCAAAGCTGGTTGGAGCACGTCACTGGTTGGAGCACGGCACGGCTCAGTCAAAATGGTCCCTGTTCTCCTGCCTTTTTTCACATATTTGCGTCTTTTTCTCATTAGTAGGCACATCAACTAGTGTAAAAGATGCATATTTGGCAAATATTGAGTGGAAAAGATATATGGTGCAGCTTAGTTATTTTTCATGGATGGCAAAATAGCCTCATATTTTTATGTAGAATATATATAGTTTTGTTTTTAGAGGTACAATGATAAAAGTTATGTTTTAAATATACATAAATAATTGTATTATTTTGCATCTATGCAATTTGAGTAATTGATAACTTATACCAAATTCTGGGAGCACCACCAACCAGGTGCTATATCTATAATAGAATATATAGCAATCATGTTGGTTTAAACAGATTGTCATTAAAAAGCGATGTTGTGAGCCTGGGCAGATCCCTCCCCAGGTATTTGAATCTCCCCCAAAGTAGCAATATATCACTTTCCACCTGCGCAGTGCAAATCTTTTTTCTTTTTTTTGTTAAATTCACTGATCTCTGACTGGTTGGATCAATCTCAGACTGAGACATGAAGGCCCCACCGGGGGAATGCAGTGGTAGGGGTCCCTGCTTAAGGGGTGTGGTCACCCAACAATCTAGAACCTGAACCCTAGAGGAGGGTGTGTAGCTCTCAGGCAGTGGGGCCCACTGGGGATTTCCCTGTACTCCTATGGGCCAGTCAGACACTGGGTGAGATGCTTCCAAACGCCTCCCTCACAATCACATTGGTGTGGGTTAAATACTCAAAAAAAATTCTAATCCAACCTAGTGGAACTCAAGCAATAGTGCAAAGAAAAATGGCCAAAAATTGCTACGTCCAAATGTGCAAATATGGTAGTGATTTACTTAAGTAAGCTCACAGCCGTTATTGCATATTAAGGTGTTTTTGTCAGGTTCTTTTTTACTTATGTGAATGAGTGTGCTCTTGTGCTGCCTTCCTCCAGCATCCTGTTAGTTACATTGAGCCGGCAGTTACTAGGACCCACCAGAGCCCAGTCAGAAAGGAGTCTGATCTCTGACATGCGATACTGCCCATGTGCAGCATCTCCGTGCGTCTTTACTGGTAGGCCAATTGGTTTCTGACCAAAACTAGCCCAAGTGTATATGTGTGTTTGTGTGGGTGTGTGCGCTTGTATGTTAGGAACAGGGCCATAGAGTGTGCGGCTGGGCCTGGGTACTGTAAGGGGCATGGCCTAAATATGTTGGCATGGTCACGCCCCTAAAAAAATATGAGATATACTGTATGCGTGGAGCTACACAGGAGGGCACGGTGCACCCCTCAGCCATGGACAGATCCAGGAAGTGGCAATTAGTGTGATTGCCCCCCCCCTGCACATCATGTAGGCAGAAGAGACTGCTGCTGCTCCCTGGACCCACCACTGACAGGTAAGAAGGGAAGGGGGTCGAGCAGTAGACCTGGTCTTCCGACAGGTGCCACCAACAACCCTGGGTGCTGGTAATTAATAACCGCTACCCTTCCTACTGTCGGCGCCCCTGGTTAGGAAGCTTTAACTGTAAGTGTTGCAAGAATGAATACACATGAATAATATTCTCTGTACAGATCTGTGTAAACTGGTGGCACTGTATAAATAAATAATAATGTTTTTTATCCCTGCATGCATCACTCTTGATCAAATCTAATGGATCGCTCACTGTGCTGTGACTTGCTTTAGGTAGCGGCAGTTTTTGTGTTAATACAGTAGACTAATTGTATAAGAGTATTGCACATTGATGTAGATAAATCAGAAGTCCTGTTTTTGTCCAGCAGCTCATTTATAGCATCTGGATGCCTCCGCCTCAGACACCTATGTTGTGCATGAATGCACTTCTGATAAGGAATCTGAGTGGCAACTTTATCTTCATTATCTCCGCTTTGAGCTTATACAGGTGACTGTTTGCTCTTTCCTCAGCTAGGATTTCTGGATGTGGAATTTACCTTTGAATTAACAAAGTCCCGCACTGGCCAAGTGGGTCCTAGAGAGGAGACTCACTTATAAATCCAGAGCATATTGTACTGCAGTTTTGGATTTTTGTCCAGAGCTTGGGGTACAGTTCTCATAGCCCTGACTCATTCCATCTACAGTCATACTTTCCCCATTTGCAATGAATGCGTTCTCATTTGTATCAGTCTATTTTGGCAAAACCAGTAACTTGTTGTCACTGGTCATGCGTCTCGTCGTCCTTGAGTTGTTGCACCAATTTGATGAGCAGATTCTTGGGAAAGTTCAAAAAACACACATTTCACTGAATAACTACAGTATACTACCTGGACTTGTATTTGCAACAACCTTTGTAGATCTTTGCTGAGACTTTCACTGCCCCACATTACTTATTTTGTGAAACAGAGAAGTCTTTCTTTAAATTGCCCAATTTCTTACAGCAAAAACATATTTGTATCCCTTCATTTATCTAGCATTAAGATCTTTCTGTGACTGGGGCTCATTTACAGTTGAGTGTAAGAGGCATATTTTAAGCATAAAATATAAATTTTCATAAAGAGCATTCCCATGAAAAATGTGTAATGCTGCACCTATACTACTGAGGAAAATGTACTGTTGTGTAAATGTAGGTCAAGTACGGTGAAGGCATGTCCAAGTAATAGGGATCTTCTTAGAAGTGGACACAGCAGAAGATGTACCTAAAAGGAGATGTAACTGCTGCCGGTGCTCTATCCGTGGATCACATCTGATAATGCTGAGTATAAAAAAGTGTTTTTAAATAACTGTAAAAAGCTAATATGTCTTCTTTGTAGTCATGGGCGTATCTATAGTGGGGGAACCCTGCACCCATTCATGATACCTTTAAATTGATGCAGGCATCATTTTCCCAAAGATTTGCACAATAATGAAATCACCGGGAAAAAAGAGTAGACACCATTTCCCTAAGAACAGCACATGTGCAATATTCTCTGGCACAATGCCAGAGTCTTCTCAGCAGGGGTGTATCTATAATGGGTGCAGGGGGGGCCAGCACTGCACACAGGCCTGGTGAAAGAGGGGTACAAAGGGGACACTTGTACCGGGCCCCAAGATTCCGAGGGGCCCCAGTCCCTCCGTAATATTGAGAGCCCAGTTCATGTGTCCGCCTTGCCTCTGCAGGGCACAGAGACATGACATGGGCAGTCAGAGGGAGTCAGAGAAAGGCCTGGAGCAATAATATTTTTTTTGGGTGCCGGCTCCACGCATGATGTCATGACATCATGCCGCTGGGGCAGAGAAGAGGAACACGGGAGCAGGTAAGTGTTGGCTGGAGAGAGGAGCCACGGTATGGGCGGAGGTTGGGGAGGGATTAGAGCTGGAGTTGTATATGGTGAGGGAGGAGAGCTGGGGTATGAAGACACTGGGGAGGGTGAGCTGAAGATGAAGATGCTGACAGGGGAACTTGACATGAAGACGCTGTGGTGGCTGTGAGACATGGGCTGGAGACTGCGGGACACAGTGGCTGGGGCTGTGGGGCACAGGGGCTGGAGGCTGTGCGTGACAGGGGCTGGGGGTTGTGAAGCACAGAGGCTGGGGGTTGTGAGGCAGAGAGACTGGGGTTTGTGAGGCACATTGGCTGGGTTTGGAGCTGGGAGAAATGGGCTGTAACACAAGGGCAGGTGTTGGGTCTGAGAGACACAGGAGCTGGTTTTGGGGATGTGAGGCACAGGGATTGAGGGTTGTGAGACAGGGGCTGGGTTTGGGGCTGGGAGACATTGCCTGAGACATAGAGGCAGGGTTTGGGGCTGAGTTACACAGGAGCTGGGATTTTGGGCTGAGAGACACAAGGGCTGGGTTTGGAGATGAGAGACCCAGAGCATGGGCTTAGGGCTGAGAGATGCAGTGGATGGGTTTGGGGCTGAGAGAAACAAGGGGGTGGGTTTGGGGCTGAGAGAAGTAAGGGGCTGGGTTTGGGACTGAGAGACACAGTGGATGGGTTTGGGGCTGAGAAACAGTGGATGGGTTTGGGGGTTGAGAGATGAAGGAGCTGGGTTTGGGGCTGAGAGACGCAGTGGATGGCTTTGAGGCTGAGAGATATAGGATCTGGGGAATGAAGCTGAGACACGCAGGGGAATGAAGCTGAGAGACACAGAGGAGATGAGTGGATGGCTGGAGATGTAGAGACATAGGGGCAAAAGACTGGAGACACATGGATGTGCTGGAGTAATGAGGGTTGAGGCTGGTGTAGCCCAGGTAAGGATGAGGCTAGAGAGACACAGAAGGTTAAGGTTCAGAGAGACAGTTGGGAATGAAGCTGAGAGAAAGTTTGGGATCAGTCAATGATCAGCCTGCATGTACCTACTGGGAGGGGTTAGGTAGGAGAGAGACACAAGGGGCTGGGTTTGGGGCTGAGAGACACATTGGATGGGTTTGTGACTGAGAGACGCAGTGGATGGGTTTGGGGCTGAGAAATGCCGTGGATCAGTTTGGGGCTGAGAGATGCAGGGATTGGGTTTGGGGCTGAGAGACGCAGGGTCTGGGGAATGAAGCAGAGACATGCAGGGTCTGGGGAATGAAGCTGAGATATGCAGGGTCTGGGCAATAAAGCTGTGACATGCAGGTTCTGGGGAATGAAGCTGTGGGACACAGTGGAGGGGATGAAGCTGAGAGAAACAGGGTGGGGGGATCTAGCTGAGAGATATGAGTAGGCAATGAAGCTGAGAGACACAGAGGTGATGAGTGGATGCCTGGAGATGGAGAGACATAGGGGTAAAAGACTGGAGACACATGGATGTGCTGTAGAGATGAGGGTTGAGGCTGGTGCATCCCAGGGGAGGATGAGGCTAGAGAGACACAGGAGGTTAAGGTTGAGAGAGACAGTTGGGGATCAGCCAATGGCCGACCTGCATGTACCTACTGGGAGGGAATAGGGGGCCTGATAAAACCGAGCCCAAGATATCTGTTGCCGGCCCTGACTGCACACACTGCACCCATATTATCTAAAATTTACCTCTCCAAGGTCCTGCGTCGGGTGTCTCAACGCTGCTGAAAACGTAGGAGAATGGCCACCGCAGCCATTTTTCCTGCATTTTGTGCAAGCGCAGTGAAGGAATTGCCGGGGAAATGTCGGCCATGCCATTTCCCCGGTGAATTGCACATGCGCAGTAGTCTCTGGGCACACTCTAGTGCCTGCCACCGGGGAGAGAGTAGGGGACCCTGGATGGGGAATGTATCCTCTCTTAAGACACCCCTGCTTCTCAATACATGCACCGGCGAGAGAGGTGGGGGCCCACACAGAGACTGCACTTGGTCTCCCTCCTCTGTTTAACCTCCCCAGCTTGTAGTGTCTGTAGCGCTTCTCTTTTGCTTTTTTTACCTAATATGAATCACTTCCGCTAGTTGCTGATACTGTCTTACCCAGCCTGTGTCTTCTCTCCACAGATTCACAGCAATAATTCAGGTTCTATGCACAGTAACATATGATGGAATCAGTATGATTTACTGGCGGACGGGATGCCGGCAGTCAGAAGACAAACAGCAGCATCCCGATTTTGAAGATCCCAACAGTAAGTAGGTTAACTCTCTTCTCCCCTAACCCTCCCCCGGAGGTGCCTAACCCTAACCTCTACCCAGGAGTGCCTTACCCTAACCTCCCCCCGGTGGTGTCTAAACCTAACCCCCCTTCCTGCACCCTAAACCTAACTCTCCCCGGTAAGTGCCTAACCCTAACCAGCAGGTCCCTAAGCCCAACCCTCCCATCCTCAGCCTAACCCTAACCATAACCTGTATACTTACCTTTAGGATGCTGTTGTCGGTATCTTTCTTGATCCCTTCGGCGTTAGTATCCTGATGTCTGGCATCCCAGCCGCCGGCATCTTGAATGGATCCCCATAGGACAGATAGCCACACTTAGGGAAATTGAGAAGACAGGCAGGAAATTGAGCACCATATTACCGGCCCAGCTGGTTACTCTTTGGTTTTTTGGAGAGCAGGCATAGAGGCACCTGCATGATAGTGACAAGTCATCTGATGTTTAATCCAAATCTCAGTTGATTATATAATTGATCTATGGAAGCTGAATATTCCTTGAGTATGACTTGTCTGTAACACACTTAACCCTGCGTCAGGCGCAGCTGGCCTGACAGGCGCCACAAAGCTGTTCTCGCTCACCTCTCCGCCGCAAGGGGGCACAGGGGCCTGCCCTTCCTAGCACCTTCCTATCTCTAGGTGCTGTTTGAATCCCCCTAGTCAGTTTTCCCGCCACCTGCGTGGAGTGCAGTAGTGACCTTCCTCGCCTCTTAGGCTCATTGTGCCCAAACTCGTCTGACTTTTGAAGGTACGTATTTCTTTTTATTTCCTCACAATTTTGTGTATTTTGCTAATTTTATGAATGAAAATTACAAAGGTTGTGGGTATTTTGCGGAAATATGTCGGTTTGTCCAGGCACACTACGCAGGGTCGTATCTATAATGGGTGCAGGGTGTGCGGGGAACACGGGCCCCTGGGCCATAGCGGCCATTTTTCTGTCGTTTGCGTATGTGCAGTACATGGAAAATGGCCGCCGCAGCCATTTTCCAGGTGACCTGTGCAGACACTATAGACTCTGGGCACACTCTGGTGATCAGAGTCTATAACTCCGGTGCTGGCCGCGCATAGTTTAGTGCGCCGCCGGGCGGAGAGGAGGGGGCCCGTGTCGGAGACTGCATACAGGCCCCCTCCTCTCTAGAAACGCTCCTGACACTGCGCCTCTTAAAATTTTGTATTTTTTGTTTTACTTGCTTTAAGGTTAATAAATGTGGTTTTGTGAATCAGATTTCCATTTATTCTCTCTTTGTACATCCTAATGAAGGTCACTGATCACTTTAAGAGCGTTAGACAAGAGTTAATTAGGTGCTAATGACGATTTTATAACAGGCACCTGTCAGGTGCACTGCACCCGAACCTGGGAGTCCAAGAGGCGCGCCTGACGCAGAAGCAGAGGAACCAACAGGGTCACAGATAATACTTTAACATTACCTAGCAAACAGTTCATCCCCTATACCACTTAATTACTGTTTGTATAACAATTGACAAGTGCTTTCAAATAAATCTTTGTCAGTTATAACAGAAGTCTCTTAGGACTGTGTGAATTAATTGATAAGAATGTACAGTATATGCATCTGGAAATATGTGACTGTCCAGGAGTATTCAGAATGAAATGAATCTGTCTGGGTGAAGTCTAGTTATTATATTTCATGTGTTGTGGCGGGATGATGTACCATCCACGGCCTCACCAATGTTTTCCAAAACATTGCAGAATTTGATGGAATCATATGTTGCAGTATTTGTACAAGTTTATATGGCCTAAAGGGCACTTGCCTGCAACAGAAACTGGGTGTGCGAAACTGGAAACATTATTTATTGGGAATTGTATTGCAAGAATATTCATGTGTGGGAAAGCAATCTCCCACACCTGGGGGCATATCCAATTTGCAAGTTAACATGGTCGGGCACAAGGTTTTTGGTATTAAATTAGCCGGGCAAATTTAGCTGTGTTAATTTTCATGGGGATATAATGTGACATCTCTTTGCTGCTCCCCGGTGCAGTTACAGAGTCGGGGAAAATCCCTTTTATAAGGTAAAGATGTAGGGACTTGGGGCCTGATTCAGAGCCGGACGCTCTGACCAGAGCGCTCGCTCTGAATCAGGGCCCTCCTCCATTAAAATGGAGCATCCTCCTGGACGCTCGTATAGCTGTGGGTGACCACCCACAGCATATACAAGCGTCCAAAAAGATGGTCGCGATGGTCTTGACCATCGCGACCATCGGACTTGCGACGGAAACCCTGCGGTAGGGTTTCCCAGCCACAAGCCCTGGAGTGATTTTTGCTCTATCAGAGCCAAAATCACTCCCACTGACATCACTAGTGATGTCAGTGGGGCCGGCCCCAGACGGTAGGCATTCCCATGGGAACGCCTCCGTCTGGCAGGCACGCCCCCGGCACGCCCACCAAAGGGGGCGTGCTGTCAGTCACCATCGACAGCACACCCCCCTTGGTGCGAGACCCGGAGCGACAGCTTGGCTGTCACAGTCCGGGTCTCGCGCATGCGCACGACGGAGCTCCCTCCGTCGTGCGCATGCGCAGTGGGGAACATCGACCCACTTGCGAGCGTACTGCCGCTTGCGAGTGGGTCTGAATGACCCCCTTGGTTCAGAAGCTCTGGGACCCTACGACAATTAATTAGGCAGTTATAAGTTTTTAATTAGCTTTGTTCGGCTAATAATGACATGTTATTTTTAGGTTGATAATCTGCAAAGAGAATAATGGGCTAAAGGGGTGGGGAACGTACGGCCCTCCAGCTGCTGTGGAACTACACATCCCAGCATGCCCTGACACAGTTTTTATATGCCCTAACAGCAAATCTGTGGCAGGGCATGATGGGATGTTTAGTTCCTCAGCAGCTGGAGGGTTATAGGTTCTCCACCACATTGCAGGTGGGAGTTACAGGTGTTTTTTAAACAATATTTAAAAGTGGCTTTAAATTACTCAAAATCATCTTACAGGCATTTTTATGCACCCCAATTTTAACTAGAACATTCATTTGCTGAAACACACTTGCTTTCTAGAATTTATTCACTGTTAAAACAATGGAAAAATCAGCCATTCAAAACCTTTTAAGAGCCCCAATATTTTGCTTTTGCACAGTAATAGACATCTATACAGTACCTTATCCAATATTTATTTTACATTTTTTTAGGGTACAGGCTGATTTACCCCATATTCAATATAAATAACGCGCTTATTAGCAGCCATAATTACCAAGCAAGATTTTTTTCAATTGTATGGCGCGTGAATCAGCAGCAAACATAGCCACGTTAATTAAGGATTAATAAATGCGTTAATTTCAACAAGAAAAATATCGCAGGCAATTGGATATTCTGGAATCTATATTCCAAAGACTTTTGTGGACATTCTTTATTATTACAGTTCCATGTGTATACTGTATGTTTTAAAATCATTGACCGCAATACTGCTTTACTAAAATCAGGCCAATGTCTTGCAAGTCTTAGGGGAGCCTTGGTTCAGATCCTGTCACCCGGACAGAATTCTTTTGGCCAAAAGGCTGGGATCAGCAAATTTCAGCATAGGAATTTCAGCTCATTTATCCAGTGCAGGACATCGCAGAGACAGCTTAATCCGTAATTTACCATTGCTGTGTATGAAGGATCGTTGTAAACACTTGTCACGGAATTTATGTAACAATACAAGCAGCTTGGCCCAAAGTTTCAAACTTTGCTTTTATTTATATGGCAATCACACTGACCACTTGGTCTGTACTGGATAATTTTACTTATGGAGGGTAGACACGGTCAGATTTTCTGGAAGATATGAACGATAATGATTGTAAAAATCGTTACATTGTTCATATCGTTGACATGTTTGACATGCATCGACGAACGATGCGCGTGCCCACATGTCAGATAACGATATCTGAAATCGACTGTGTTTGCAGTCAGATTTGGACGATTTCATTCATTTAAATACTGTCAGAAATCGTTCATCGTTCATGAAATCGTTGGTAAACTTGTTCAAATCGTTCATTGCTCCTCTAGCACATAGGTTCTCAAACTCGGTCCTCAGGACCCCAAACAGTGCATGTTTTCCAGGTCTCCTCACAGAATCAAAAGTGATATAATTATCTCCACCTGTAGATCTTTTAAAATGTGTCAATGAGTAATGAATACACTTGTGCACCTGCTGGGAGACCTGGAAAACGTGACTTGTGTGGGGTCCTGAGGACCGAGGGCCTGATTCAGACCCGGTTGCGAGCGCTGAGTGCTCGCAAACGGTCGATGGTGGCCCAGAGCGAATGCGCATGACGGAGCCGGCTTCGTGTGCAATCCGTCGCTCCAGGTCTCGCACCAAAGGGGGCGTGCTGTCGATGTTGAGTGACAGCTTGCCCCCTTTGGTGGGAGGGTCGGGGGGGTGGCTGTCCAAATGGAGGTGTTCCCATGAGAATGCTTATCGTTTGGGGCCGGCCCCACTGACATCACAAGTGATGTTAGTGGAGAGATTCCAGCTCTGTTAGAGCCGAAAGCTCTCTGGGGCTTGCGGCCACGAGACTCTACCACAAGGGTCTCGTCGCAAGCCCGATGGTCGCGATGGTCTTGACCATTGCAACCATCATCATGGCCGCTTGCTGTAGCTGTGGGTGGTCACCAGGGGTGGACTGGGAATTTAAAGTGGCCCTGGAAAAAACTGCGAAAGAGGCCCTATGTGCGCGCGCCAACAGCACGCGCCCGGAAAAGTGGGTGGGGCCTAGTTGCAAGGGGTGTGGTCTACTATTACATACCATGCCCACAAGCCACTCCCCCCATTTTCTCAAGATGGGGGCATGCCCACTGCTCCAGGAGCTGATAGCCATGCCCCCCAGTCCAGCTCTCCAGTGTATAAGCACAGTGAGCATGTGAATGAGCATTTTCTTACCTGTATGATTCTCTGCAATGAGGTACCTTTGAAGAAATTGATCCTCCCTGGACAGGCAGTGTCTTGAGTCAGTATTCACTATTCATGCAGGAGATAACATGGTCCAGAAGCCGCCTGTTAGTGTAGTAATAAAGCCAATGTCATCAACATGCAACAGAGGTTCAACCAGATAATACATAGTAACAGAAGTTTTGGGTCAGGACAAAGTGGGGATTTCCCATATCAAAATATTTTTATAAATAAAACATATTTGCTCATTTGGTACCATCTGCATCTCCCCAGCACCATCACCCTGCGCCTCCCCAGTGGCATTCTCCTGCCCTAGCACAGAATAGCCCCCCTTTCTAACACACAGATCATCTCCCCTTAGCACAGAATAGCCCATCTCCCCCACACACAAGTCATCTTCCCTTAGCACAGAATATCCCCATTCCCCACCAACAGATCATCATCATCATCATCATCTTCCCTTAGCAAACAATATCACCCTTCCCCACAGACAGATCATCTCCCCATAGTACAGCAGATCCCCCTCCCTCACAGACAGATCATCTCCCCCAAAGACAAATCATCTCCCCCTAGTACAGCAGATCCCCCCTCCCTCACAGACAGATCTTCCCCCACTAGAGCTGCGTGTGAGGCTATGGGGCAGTGTATGTGTGAGGCTATTGGGCAGTGTGTATGCGAGGCTATGTAGCAGCCAGGGGTGGATTGGCCGTTCTTCAGCGGGATAAATTCTGGTGTGCTGATTGGTCTGTGGGGCCGCTTGTAATCTGTGGGAGGAGGGATCTGCTACTGCCCCCATAGCCTCACACGCATACACTGCCACATAGCTTTACACACATACACTGCCCCATAGCCTATACGCATACTGCCAGCATAGCCTCACTTGCATACTGCCCCCATAGCCTCACACGCATACACTGCCCCATAGCCTTACACGCATACTGCCCCCATAGCCTCACATGCATACTGCCCCCATAGCCTCACACGCATACACTGCCCCATAGCCTCACACGCATACTGCCCCCATAGCCTCACATGCATACTGCCCCCATAGCCTCACACATGCACTGCCCCATAGCCTCACATGCATACTGCCCCCATAGCCTCACATGCATACTGCCCCCATAGCCTCACATGCATACTGCCCCCATAGCCTCACACGCATACTGGCCCCATAGCCTCACACGCATACTGCCCCCATAGCCTCACATGCATACTGCCCCCATAGCCTCACACGCATATACTGCCCCCATAGCCTCACGCGCATACTGCCCCCATAGCCTCACGCGCATACACTGCCCCCATAGCCTCACACATATACTGCCCCCATAGCCTCACATGCATACACTGCCCCATAGCCTTACACACATGCACTGTCCCATAGCCTCACACGCATACTGCCCCCATAGCCTCACACGCATACTGCCCCATAGCCTCACACGCATACTGTCCCCATAGTCTCATGCATTCACTGCCACATAGCCTCACACACACATACGCACACTGGCTGAGAAAGGAGGGTGTCAACCAGACCATACATCTATAGATATTTTGAAAAAATACCTAAGCAAGGACATTCCCCACCCTCAGATAGCCCCCACACACCTAGACATGAAGGGGTTAGACAAGGGAACCCTTTCCCAGCAGGATGATACATTTCTCCATCACAAGCTGGCACTGAATGGGTTAAGGCCCATGAAGGGGCATTATGGTCCCAGGAATCTCCATACAGGGGCCACCCTAAACCATGCAGAAGGTGCACCTCCCCCCAATACTATCAAGCTTTAGTCATTTAACCCCTGCCCCCCTCCCTACCTTAACAAAGCTTTAGGAGAGGTGAGAGGCACAGGAGGAAGGTGTTATGCACCTACCTCCACATCTATACACCATACACTGAATGGTGTATCAGGTAAGTAATTTATGGCTAGTCCAGGTACAAGGTTGAGGGTAACCATCTATCCATACCCCAGGGGCCTGTGCCCTTTTTCAACACACACAAGGCACCTCTTATCACTGGGGACCCTAACTTAAGTACCTCCTCCTGCAGCTGCTCCAGCCTTTGTGTCTTGCTCGCGCTGTTCTGTCTGTTGGCTCACCTGCTCGCTACAGCAGCAGCCCGCAATGCAGTGATGGAGAACGCAGGCCACTGCTTGGCTGGGAGCAGCAGGATGGGCTGGGAGCAAAAAAAGAATCCCCTCAGCCCTGTTTGACTCCTCTCCTGTCTTCCCCCTGCCTGAGTCTCCCAGACAGCCAGGCCCGATTATTTCCTCTTCTCTCTGTCCCCTTCCAAGGCTGTGCAGTTACAGTTTAACTTCACGCCTGGGGAGGGGAAAGAGTGGAGAGGAGTCAATCGCGCCGGCGGGTGGGCTGGCTGGCAGGATGGCATGGCACCCCCTCTGTGACTTACTTGTACCGCCGCCGGCCGCAAACCTGTTCCTCCTCCGTGGTGCCTGGAATGAGAGGAGGAGCATGAGAGAGGCGGGCTGCTTTACTAAATGTAGCAGGCTGCCGACGGGCTGCCTGTCATTCAAACATAAAGCAGGGACAGGCTGTGTGACGTGATTCAGGGGGTGGGGCCACAGATTACAAGCGGCCCCACGACCAATCGGCCCACCGGGATTTATCCCGCTGAATATAACGGCCAATCCACCCATGGTGGTCACCCACAGCTATGCGAGCAGTCAGGAGGCCGGTCTAAAAAAAATAAGCCCGGCCCTGATTCAGAGCGAGCGCTCTGTCAGAGCGACCGGGTCTGAATCAGGGCCCGAGTTTGAGAACCTCTGATCTAGCAAGTCTGACCGTGTGTATGCACCATACGAAGCACTTTCTCCATTGAATTGTATTAGCTCTATCAGGCCAGGTTTCATGCTTTGACAACTGCCTTCAGCTTAAATTTTGAAGAGACCAAAATTCCTAACTAATTAAAATTTGTATTCTTTTCTCTGTGGCCCAAAGTCGGAGAATACAGAAATGTCAATTCACTTGTAGAATATGTTGTATGAAAATAAGAAGCTAGCTGCTGTGTATCCCAGAGTGGGATACACATGATCCACACACCTCCTGTATTATTGATAGATGGCTTTGCTTGCTTTGTAGACAATTTTAAGTGCAGTTTAGTACATTTTATAATGGTGTTACAATTAACAGAAGGGAAATATTATCACGTAAATCCTTAAGTAAGTCCCTAGTATTCTGCACAGCTCTGCATACTTATATGAAGTCAGGATTTTTGGCGACCCAAAGTGCTGCTGTGGCATACAGTAAAATAGGTTTTGTATCACCAAAATGGGTTATCTGGGGGTAAATTTACTAAAAGCCAATTTTGGTTCCATTTAAAATTGGCCAAAATACAACCAACATCCCCACAAAAATCAACCACAGTGTTTCTATATAAAATAGATAATTTACTAAAAGTCGATTTTGGGTTCCATTATAATTTCGATGGTGCATTGGTTTCTATTTAAAGTTCTATTTGAAGTTTTAAATGTGTTCTATTCGCCCTCAATAGAACCCAAAATCATACAGAAGCATTCCTATTAGGGGTGAGCGGGTTCGGATTTCTGAAATCCGAACCCCCCCGAGCCCCCCCGATCCGAGTCCGATCCGAGTCCGATCCGAGTCAGGCTCGACTTTTCCCGCCTGACTCGGATCTGAAATCGAGGCAAAACGTCATCTTCCCGCCTTCCGAGTCTCGCGGGTTTTGGATCCTATATAAGGTACACACGTCGGCGCCATTTTCTCACTCGGCTGTGGACAGTGAAGAGGGAGGGTGGGAGTTAGGGCTGTGTAGTGTAGTGTAGTGTAGTGCTGCTGTTGTCCACTACTTCAAAGTCCATAGGGGCTGGCTGTGTTGTGCTGTGCTGCTGTTGTTAATAGGGGCTGTGTCCACTACTTCAAAGTCCATAGGGGCTGGCTGGACTGTGTTGTGCAGTCAGTTCTCCATAGGGGCTGTGTCCACTCCAAAGTCCTGTGCAGTGTCCCAGTCCTAAAGGAGTGCTGTAGTGTTGTCCAGGGGGTGCTCTGTCCATCAGGGGTGCTCCCCCCAAGTGCTAAAAAAATAATATATTTTCTGTGTTTGTGAATTGTGTGCGCAGTAGCCGCACGTGCATCAACAAAGTAGTGCCAAGCGTGCGCCTGTGTCATAAGTAAAGGGCCGGCTGGCTTGACCGTTAAGGGTGCTGTAACCCCCGAAAGTACACTCCAGTCCAAACCAAAAAAAAAATTATTTTCTGTGTTTGTGAATTGTGTGCGCAGTAGCCGCACGTGCATCAACAAAGTAGTGCCAAGCGTGCGCCTGTGTCATAAGTAAAGGGCCGGCTGGCTTGACCGTTAAGGGTGCTGTAACCCCCGAAAGTACACTCCAGTCCAAACCAAAAAAAAAATTATTTTCTGTGTTTGTGAATTGTGTGCGCAGTAGCCGCACGTGCATCAACAAAGTAGTGCCAAGCGTGCGCCTGTGTCATAAGTAAAGGGCCGGCTGGCTTGACCGTTAAGGGTGCTGTAACCCCCGAAAGTACACTCCAGTCCAAACCAAAAAAAATATTATTTTCTGTGTTTGTGAATTGTGTGCGCAGTAGTCGCACGTGCATCAACAAAGTAGTGCCAAGCGTGCGCCTGTGTCATAAGTAAAGGGCCGGCTGGCTTGACCGTTAAGGGTGCTGTAACCCCCGAAAGTACACTCCAGTCCAAACCAAAAAAAAAATTATTTTCTGTGTTTGTGAATTGTGTGCGCAGTAGCCGCACGTGCATCAACAAAGTAGTGCCAAGCGTGCGCCTGTGTCATAAGTAAAGGGCCGGCTGGCTTGACCGTTAAGGGTGCTGTAACCCCCGAAAGTACACTCCAGTCCAAACCAAAAAAAATATTATTTTCTGTGTTTGTGAATTGTGTGCGCAGTAGTCGCACGTGCATCAACAAAGTAGTGCCAAGCGTGCGCCTGTGTCATAAGTAAAGGGCCGGCTGGCTTGACCGTTAAAGGGTGCTGTAACCCCCAAGTACACTCCAGTCCAAACCAAAAAAAAAATTATTTTCTGTGTTTGTGAATTGTGTGCGCAGTAGCCGCACGTGCATCAACAAAGTAGTGCCAAGCGTGCGCCTGTGTCATAAGTAAAGGGCCGGCTGGCTTGACCGTTAAGGGTGCTGTAACCCCCGAAAGTACACTCCAGTCCAAACCAAAAAAAAAATTATTTTCTGTGTTTGTGAATTGTGTGCGCAGTAGCCGCACGTGCATCAACAAAGTAGTGCCAAGCGTGCGCCTGTGTCATAAGTAAAGGGCCGGCTGGCTTGACCGTTAAAGGGTGCTGTAACCCCCGAAAGTACACTCCAGTCCTAACCAAAAAAAAATTATTTTCTGTGTTTGTGAATTGTGTGCGCAGTAGCCGCACGTGCATCAACAAAGTAGTGCCAAGAGTGCGCCTGTGTCATAAGTAAAGGGCCGGCTGGCTTGACCGTTAAGGGTGCTGTAACCCCCGAAAGTACACTCCAGTCCAAACCAAAAAAAAAATTATTTTCTGTGTTTGTGAATTGTGTGCGCAGTAGCCGCACGTGCATCAACAAAGTAGTGCCAAGCGTGCGCCTGTGTCATAAGTAAAGGGCCGGCTGGCTTGACCGTTAAAGGGTGCTGTAACCCCCGAAAGTACACTCCAGTCCTAACCAAAAAAAAATTATTTTCTGTGTTTGTGAATTGTGTGCGCAGTAGCCGCACGTGCATCAACAAAGTAGTGCCAAGAGTGCGCCTGTGTCATAAGTAAAGGGCCGGCTGGCTTGACCGTTAAGGGTGCTGTAACCCCCGAAAGTACACTCCAGTCCAAACCAAAAAAAAAATTATTTTCTGTGTTTGTGAATTGTGTGCGCAGTAGCCGCACGTGCATCAACAAAGTAGTGCCAAGCGTGCGCCTGTGTCATAAGTAAAGGGCCGGCTGGCTTGACCGTTAAGGGTGCTGTAACCCCCGAAAGTACACTCCAGTCCAAACCAAAAAAAAATTATTTTCTGTGTTTGTGAATTGTGTGCGCAGTAGCCGCACGTGCATCAACAAAGTAGTGCCAAGCGTGCGCCTGTGTCATAAGTAAAGGGCCGGCTGGCTTGACCGTTAAGGGTGCTGTAACCCCCGAAAGTACACTCCAGTCCAAACCAAAAAAAATATTATTTTCTGTGTTTGTGAATTGTGTGCGCAGTAGTCGCACGTGCATCAACAAAGTAGTGCCAAGCGTGCGCCTGTGTCATAAGTAAAGGGCCGGCTGGCTTGACCGTTAAAGGGTGCTGTAACCCCCAAGTACACTCCAGTCCAAACCAAAAAAAAAATTATTTTCTGTGTTTGTGAATTGTGTGCGCAGTAGCCGCACGTGCATCAACAAAGTAGTGCCAAGAGTGCGCCTGTGTCATAAGTAAAGGGCCGGCTGGCTTGACCGTTAAAGGGTGCTGTAACCCACAAAGTACACTCCAGTCCAAACCAAAAAAAAATTATTTTCTGTGTTTAGCCGCACGTATATATCAAATCGATATAACATAAATGGAGGACCAAACTTTCTCCGATAAAAATAAAATAGAGAAAGATCAAGAACCACTTCCTCCTAGTGCTGAAGCTGCTGCCACTAGTCATGACATAGACGATAACATGCCATCAACGTCGTCTGCCAAGGCCGATGCCCAATGTCATAGTAGAGGGCACATACAATCCCAAATGGCAAAGTTCAGGAAAATGACCTTGAAAAAGACATTTAAATCAGCTGAAGAGAAACGTAAACTTGCCAATATGCCATTTACGACACGGAGTGGCAAGGAACGGCTAAGGTCGATCCCTAGTATGTTCATGACTAGTGGTTCAGCTTCACATGACGATGGAAGCCCTCCTCCCACTAAAAAAATCAAAAGAGTTAAGCTGGCAAAAGCACAGCGAAGAACTGTGCTTTCTAAGAAGATATCACAAATCCCCAAGGAGAGTCCAAGTGTGGTGGTGGTTGCGATGCCTGACCTTCCCAGCACTGGACGGGAAGAGGTGGCTCTTTCCACCATTTGCATGCCCCCTGCAAGTGCTGAAAGGAGCACCCACAGTCCACTTGCTGATATGCAAATTGAAGATGTCACTGTTGAAGTACAACAGGATGAGGATACTGGTGTAGCTGGCGCTGAGGAGGAAGTTGGCGAGGAGGATTCTGATGGTGATGTGGTTTGTTTAAATCAGGCTCCGGGGGAGACAGTTGTTGTCCGTGGGATGAAAAAGCCCATCACGGTCATGCCTGGGCAGAAGACCAAACATTCCACCTCTTTGGTCTGGCAATATTTCTATCCAAATCCGGACAACAACTGTCTTGCCATATGTACCATATGTAAAGGTGAAATAAGTAGGGGTAGGGACGTCAACCACCTAGGAACATCCTCCCTTATACGGCACCTGCAGCGCGTTCATAAAAAGTTACTGTCAAGTTCAGAAACTTTGGCTAAGACCGTAAGCAGTCCAGGGACACCTAAATCCCGTTGTCCTGTTGTATCCAAGCGCCTGCAAACCACACCGTCAACTCCCTCCTCGTCAATTTCCTCCTTAGTCAGGATCGGAAGTAGTCCTGCAGGCCATGTCACTGGCATGACTGACTCTCCTATCCGGGATTCCTCTGGAGGATCCTGCATTGCTACGCCTACTGCTGCCGCTGCTGCTGTTGCTGCTGCTGGGAGTCGTTCATCATCCCAGAGAGGAAGTAGGAACACCACTACTTTTACTAAACAATTGACCCTCCAACAGTCCTTAGCGAGGAGGATGAAGTACGACAGCAGTCATCCTGAAGCAAAACGTATAACTGAGGCCTTGACTGCTATGTTGGTGTTAGACGTGCGTCCGGTATCCGCCATTAGTGCAGTGGGATTTAGACAATTGATGGAGGTAGTGTGTCCCCGGTTCCAAATACCGTCTAGATTCCACTTCACTAGGCAGGCGATACCGAGACTGTACAGAAACGTCAGAAAAAGTGTCCTCAGTGTCCTGAAAAATGCCGTTGTACACAATGTCCACTTAACCACGGACATGTGGACAAGTGGAACAGGGCAGACTAAGGACTATATGACTGTGACAGCCCACTGGGTAGATGTATCACCTTACGCAGCAACAGCAGCAGCGTCACCAGTAGCAGCATCTCAGAAACGCCAGCTCGTTACAAGGCAGGCTACGCTGTGTATCACCGGTTTCAGTAAGAGGCACACCGCCGACAACCTCTTAGAGAAACTGAGGGAAATCATCGCCCAGTGGCTTACCCCACTTAGACTCTCCTGGGGATTTGTGATATCTGACAACGCCACCAATATTGTGCGGGCATTACATCTGGGCAAATTCCAGCACGTCCCATGTTTTGCTCACACAATAAACTTGGTGGTGCAGAATTTTCTGAAAAGCGACAGGGGCGTGCAGGAGACGCTTTGGGTGGCCCGAAAAATTTCTGGCCACTTTCGCCATTCAGCGACTGCGTGCCGAAGACTGGAGCGCCAGCAAACACTCTTGAACCTGCCCCGCCATCACCTGAAGCAAGAGGTTGTGACACGGTGTGGAACTCAACCCTCTATATGCTTCAGAGGATGGAGGAGCAGCAAAAGGCCATACAAGCCTATACATCCACCTATGACATAGGCAAAGGAGGGGGTATGCACCTGACTCAAGCGCAGTGGAGAATGATTTCCGTGTTGTGCAAGGTTCTCCAGCCCTTCGAACTTGCCACACGTGAAGTCAGTTCAGACACTGCCAGCTTGAGTCAGGTCATTCCCCTCATCAGGCTTTTGCAGAAGCAGCTGGAGAAAGTGAAGGAGGAGCTAAGACGGAGCGATTCCGCTCGGCATGTGGGACTTGTGGATGAAGCCCTTCATTCGCTTTGCCAGGATTCCAGGGTGGTCAATCTGTTGAAATCAGACCACTACATTTTGGCCACCGTGCTCGATCCTAGGTTTAAAGCCTATGTGGTGTCTCTCTTTCCGGCCGACACAAGCCTGCAGAGGTGCAAAGACCTGCTGGTGAACACACTGTCAGCTGAAGCGGAACGTGACACGTCAACAGCTCCTTCTTCATTTTCTCCTGCAACTGGGGCTGCCAGGAAAAAACTTAGGTATCCTAAGCAACCCGCTGGCGGTGATGCAGGACAGGCAGGACCAAGTTTGGACATCTGGTCCGGACTGAAGGACCTGGCAACAATTTCTGACATGTCTACTGTCACTGCATATGATACTGTCACCATTGACAGAATGGTGGAGGATTACATCGGTGACAGCATCCAAGTAGGCATGGCAGACAGTCCATACCTGTACTGGCAGGAAAAAGAGGCAATTTGGAGGCCCCTGTACAAACTGGCTCTATTTTACCTGAGTTGCCCCCCCTCCAGTGTGTACTCCGAAAGAGTGTTTAGTGCAGCCGGGAACCTTGTCAGCGAAAGGCGTAGGAGGTTGCTTCCACAGAATGTGGAGAAGATGATGTTCATCAAAATGAATTATCAGCTCTTCCAGGGAGACCAGCCTCCAGAAGGTACAGAGGGACCTGTGGTGGTGGATTCAAGTGGGGACGAGTTAATACTTTGTGAGGATGAGGATGTACACACTGAAGAGGGTGAGGAATCGGTGGATGAGGAGGATGAGGATGACATCTTGCCTCCATAGAGCCAGTTTGTGCAGGGACACATTAATTGCCAGCTTGTTTTGTGGGGGCCCAAACGAACCAATCATTTCAGCCACAGTTGTGTGGCAGACCCTGGCGCTGAAATGATTGGTTTGTTAAAGTGTGCATGTCCTGTTTATACAACATAAGGGTGGGTGGGAGGGCCCAAGGACAATTCCATCTTGCACCTCTTTTTTTTCTTTGCATTATGTACAGTTTGGGGCCTAGTTTTTCAAACTGCCATCCTGTCTGCCACTGCAGTTTCACGCCTAGATGGGTCACGTGTTTGTGCCGCCCACTCGTGTCGCTTAGCATAGTCATCCAGCTACCTCGGTGCAACGTTTTGGACATAAAAACACTATTGTGAGGTGTGAGGTGTTCAGAATAGACTGGAAATGAGTGGAAATTAAGGTTATTGAGGTTAATAATAGCATAGGAGCAGAAAAACCTACAAATTCTGTGATTTTAGCTGTTTTTATGCTTTTTTAAAAAAAAATACAGATCCAAAACACAAAACCCAGAACCCAAAACACGGAAGGGTGGTTTTGGCAAAACCAATCCAGATCCAAAACACGAAGAAAGATCCAGATCCAAAACCAAAACACAAAACACGAAAAGTGGCCGGTGCACACCCCTAATTCCTATTGGCCAAAACATGTCACATGCACTGTATTGCCCACAAACACCTTCACCCCAGTGCTAATTTGCATATCCACATTTTTTAAAAAGTAATTGCAATGCCTTTAAATGTCTGAGTTATGCAGCCAAAGTGGCCCACATTTCTCTCCCATGTTTTAGTTCCATCATACTGAGTTCTCTAAGACAATTCTACAGATATATCCTCTTGCATCTTCGCGTACACCCGCGAGCAGATACGCGAATCCCATAGGATTGCATGGTGCAATCACAGTGCACACCATGGCGTACCATAGCGCATGCAGCCGCGGGTAATTGCCTGGCGCGATGCGTGCGCACGTTTATAGCGCGATCGGCAAGGATGTAAGATGACACATCTGAACATATAAAATCAAATAGAACTGTTTCTCATGGTTCTATTAAAAATGTCGATATCAAATCGACTTTTAGTAAATAAGCTTTTTCTACTGATGGCTATGGGGAAGTACCGATGGTCTCTTTGAAGTTCTATTTTTTTTTGGATGTATTCGAATTTCTGGGGATTTTGAGTCGGTTTTGCCTTCAGTAAGTACCTAATTGTTAAATTTACCACCAATTCTCCTCAAACTCACCACAAAATATAATGGAACTGAAAATTGACCCTTAGTAAATGTACCCCCTGGACTCTATTTTGATGGTCAGTGGGGTGGCCAGGTATAGTATACCTTTATACCCATCAACCTAAATAGGTTCATTTTTAGTAATCTCACATTTATTTGTTTTTAAGGATGAAAGGTAGAATGCTTGTAACTTTATTCCCTGCAGGCATGTTAAAGAGCAGGTGTAGCAAGGAGAGCAGGTGTAGCAAGGAGAGCAGGTGTAGCAAGGAGAGCAGGTGTAGCAAGGAGAGCAGGTGTAGCAAGGAGAGCAGGTGTAGATTATGAGCAAAGCAGAGATTCTCTATATACGGATAGGAGAACTGGCACAGTCAGATGCAGTAGGGGTTCAGTATAAGGTATTTCTATCTGGATTACAAACTAAATAATCTGGCACGTTTCAGTGTGTTCACTTGATTGGCTGCAGATCAGGAGCAGGTGTATGTAGTTAAGCATTCAGCACATTTCAGACTATAGAGTGTTGGTGGCAGCAGGCAGAACATATTACTCTAAATTATTTGGGGACAGCTGAACTGTTTGGAATTATTTAGCTACCCAGTTTTAATTCTAGATTAAAGCCACTAAAAATAATTTTTACATTTTTCTGCAATATTTGAGTATAACAGAATTACCTGAAGCACAATTTTGGTATAATTCCACCACAGATCACAAGTAGCGACTAGCGAGTATCTCCAATTGCATTCCCAGATGTGAAAGTGAAAGTTTAATATGAAATGCAACTGATAAACTTTGTCATAAACAAATTATTAGGACCTTCTTGTATCTGATTTCCTGGTTTCCAATTTAACTGTTAAAAGTAGGTACTCATAAACTATCTAATTTTAAATATATATGGGTGTTCAGACCATTTTGTTACTTCAACTTGCGTTCACCTGGTCACGTGGAGCAATACACAAAGACACAAAAACAAGATTTAATTTAAATATTTGGGCCACAACAATTAATTATTAATTTTGGGGCAATTATTGTATCTTAAATTATGTTGCTATTTTAACTTCTTACTTATATAAAAGGAGAACTATTACTTTATTATTTATCTCAAGTAGGCACTATTATTTATTTATAATTAAGGGGTTTTATATAAGCAAGGATTTATATAAATAAGGGGTGCACACATGGCAATACCAGTGCAAGGACTAATGATAGGCATCGAAATATCGACGTCTATCATTAGCCCCATGCCCAGGGCCGCCATCAGGGGGGGACTGCCGGCACTGCAGTCCCGGGCCCGGACACTCAGCTGAAAGAGGGGGGCCCGTCCGCTTTAACCACCCACACTACTGCTGTAAATAACAGAGGAGAGGAGCTGCCGAGCGGAGCGCTGGTTAGCATCAGCGGCGCTCCTCTTCTGTGCTCTGCTGCACCTACTGGTTGCTGATTGTGGATGTCATGCAGCAGCCAGCCGCGGCCCACTTCAGGAGCCGGAAGTGCGGGTGTGCAGAGGAGCTGTATGCGGCGGATGTCATTGTATGGAGTGAACGGGAGCTGGGAGAGCAGCAGCGGCGGTTGGCACTGGTAGCAGCACTTGAAATCCCTATGAGAGGGAGGAGGTAATGAGGGCGGGGGGAGGGAGTGTTGCATTCTATTTTACATTGACCTATTCCCTTTGAGTGATTCATTTAAAGAGCATGATAGTGTATATATATATTTCTACTTCAGGGTCCATAGGGTATCCACAGGATACCTTGGGGTATAGGTGTGACGTCAGTCGCAGGGCACCAAAGAGTTAAGCTTTCAGCCTCCCAGGATGCACTAGGTCCCCCTCCTATACCCCGCCCCCGGGCCAAGGCACCTCAGTTTAGTTTGGTGCCCGGCCGGAGTCGGGTGCACCTGTTGGAGTGGGGGCTAGAAGAGCCCCTGAAGCTTTTTCTTCATGCAGCTGTGGCTGCACATCTGGATGAACAGCATGGACAGTCAGTCCTGACGTCCATGCTGTCTTCCCTACACCCCGCCGGTACCAGAACGCCGGTACTGATCCGGGGATGCTGGTGGGCGTCTGGGGTCACAGCTAGCGGTGACCCCAGATGCTCCAGACCATGGCCGGATTCAAGGGGGACAGAGGTAAGCAGCGGGGTCCCGCGGTGGGTCCCCGCTGATCACATGGTCCTAAGTCCCCAGGCAGGGGGCTCCCTGGGGACTGGCTGCAGCGTGGAGCCAGGCGACCAACCTGCGCTTCCACTACCCCCTGGGACAGCGGACCGCAGCAGAGCGGTAGCGCTGCGGCGTCCCAGGGCTTAAATGCATGCCAGGGGAGCGCGCCTTCCCTGTCTCACAGCCGGCGCCTCCCCCGCTGCACACAGCCCTCTCTGCACTGTGCTGACTGGTCCTGTGTCAGCGCTCCTCCCCCAGGCCAGCTTCTCTCTGCTCCTCGGCGGCCATCTTCTCTGCAACGCATGGTGAACGCTGCTGGAAGTCTGGAAGGAAGCATCGTGGTCTGGGTCCCCCCGCATACCTCTCCTCCGCTGTGGCTCAGGTCTGTGTATGCAGCGCTGTGTCCTACCAGGCCCTGTGTCTGTGTAGTTGAGTGATCAGCGCTGTTAGTGCAGGAATTGTTATTTCTCTGCATTGTATGTGACTGTGCTAGCGCTGCCTGTAACTTTTCTTCTCTAAACTGTCAGCTTTATTACTGTCCCTGTTCTTTCTGCTAAAGCCCTTGCGGTGCGGTGCTGCAGGGTGGTCTCTCGCCTATTTAATACTTAATTTGTGAGAGAGGTCACATACGTGGTGCCATAATGTCTGAAAGTGATTTTCCCCTCCGGCTACAGTGTACCACGTGCAAAGTACCGTTAGCGGAGGGGGAGGGTAGCGCGGAGGGCCTTTGCCGGCAGTGTTTGTCCATGGCGCGGCCTATTACGGTTACAGCACCGGTACAGGAGCCGCCCTGGGCTTGTTTCGCTCAGGCGTTAACAGCTTTAGTGGGCCAGTTAGCTCCGCAGCCCGCGTTTACTCCGATGGGTTTGTCCCAGCAGTCTGTGGTGTCGTCACCCATGCAGGGGTTCCCACGACAATTGGTGGTACCCCACAGTCTCCCTATTTCCCCGCTCCCGGGTTCTCAGGAGCCAGCGTGGGTTAACTCCCTGACGAGTTCTGTACAGCACTTGTCAGATGTGTTGCAAGGGGAGTCTGTGATGCGGCCTCATAAAAGGCCGGTGGCGTCTCTGTCCGCTCCTTATGAGGATGACGAAGGGACGTCTGATGATGGGGAGATTCTGGATCCTTACGATCAGGAACCTTTCCATACTAAGGACGCTGATGCTAAGTCCAAAGTATATATTCCTGGACTTATTCGGGCGGTCCGCACAGCCTTGGTGATTGAGGACGAAGTTCCCCCAGCGGCTAAATCTAAGTATGCCTTTTTCAAAGATGTGAAGGGCGATGCCACAGTCTTTCCTCTTTCGGGTCAGTTGGTGGACCATTTAGAGGAGGCGTGGAAACAACCTGGCAAAAGATACCAGCCGCAGAGACGCCTGGCGGTGGCTTATCCGTTCGCGGATAATTATTTTGCTAAGTGTGAATCCCCTCCACAGGTGGATTCTCACGTGACCCGTCTTGTCCGTAGTGCCACATTGCCGATGCCATCCATGTCCTCCCTTAAGGATGCTACGGACCGCAAGGTAGAAATCTGCCTGAAGTCCGCTTATTCCCTTGCAGGGGGGGCAGCACGGCCGGCTATGGCCATTTGCTGGGTTGCCAGAGCGATGGAGCGCTGGGCGGATTCATTAGAGGCTTCTTTTGAATCCGACTGTCCGGCCGAACAGGCGGAGTTGATTGGCAATCTCCGTGATTCGGCCACCTACATCAACGAGGCGGCTCTAGACATTAGTACTCTGGTGTCTAGAATTTCTTCAGCAGCGGTAGCTGCTCGTCGCACCTTGTGGCTGCGATCCTGGAAGGCGGACGCAGATCCAAGAAAGGTCTGGAAGCGTTGCCGTTTACCGGAGAAGTTCTCTTCGGTCCGGATCTGGATAAGATTGTGGCCACGCTGGCGGCAGCCAAATCTGCTTGTCTCCCGTCGGCCGCTGCTCCTTCTGGTTCTGGACCATCGTCCTTTCGGTCATCTAGGGCCCAGGGCAGGCCCAAACCACAGTCGTTTCCTCGACAGGCTGGCCCTAAGAAATCGGTCAAGCCCCGGAAACAGGCATGGAGTACCAGACGTCCGGCCCCCAAGCCAGATGACAAGCCTGCGGCCTGACGGTCCGGGTCTCCCCTTGGGGGATCCCAGGGTGGGAGGCCGCCTGCTGCAGGCTCCCGGTGTTGGTCGTTCACTACGACAGACACTTGGGTTCTGGAGGTGGTCTCTCACGGGTACGCCCTCTCCTTCCGGCACAGACCCCCGGCTCGATTCTTCACCACGGGTCTACCATCAGACCGGAACAAGGCTACGGAGCTGCGGAAGGTATTGCACACTATGCTCCAGGCTGCAGTTATAGTGCCTGTTCCATTCTCCCAGAGGGGCCAGGGTTTCTATTCAAATCTATTTTTGGTACAGAAACCCAATGGGTCATATCGTCCGATTCTCAACCTCAAAGCACTCAACAAGTCTTTGCGGGTCCCGAAGTTTCGGATGGAGACCCTACGGTCCATCATTCTGGCGCTGGAACCTGGGGACTACATGGTGTCATTGGACATACAGGACGCTATGGCGGTCATGGCGGCTTCTCTGTGGCTGCAAGGAGTCCGCATGTTGCCGTACTTGGACGACCTGTTATTGGTGGCAGGATCTCCAGAGCTCCTGTTACACCACTTGGACCTGACCATTGCACTGCTGCAACGGCACGGCTGGCTAATCAACTGGCAGAAGTCCACTCTAATCCCGTCTCGGAGGATTCTGCATCTTGGAGCCTTATTGGACTCGGGACAGCAAAGGATCTTCGTGACGGAGGACAAGATCTCTGCTTTACAGTCAAGGGTGCGCAGTTGTCTGCACAGCCGCCGGGTGTCCTTACACTCGGCGATGAGGTTACTGGGCTCCATGGTGTCGGTGTTCGACATGGTGGAATACGCCCAGTTTCACTCCAGACCTCTGCAGCACCTGATCCTGTCCAAGTGGAACGGGCTGCCTCAGTCTCTGAAGTTCCAGACGATTGTGCTCACCCCGGAGGTTCGCCTGTCCCTTGCGTGGTGGTTAAAGACGACCCACCTCAACAAGGGACGTCCGTTCTGGGTTCCAAATTGGGTCCTGTTGACAACGGACGCCAGTCTTCGGGGCTGGGGAGCAGTTTCGGGTCCACACTTGTTCCAGGGCAGGTGGACACCGACAGAAGCGGAGCTTCCAATAAATATCTTGGAACTCCGTGCGGTCTTCAATGCTCTCCTGCAGGCACAGCGGTTTCTCCAGGGTCACCCGGTGCAGGTCCAGTCGGACAATGCTACCACCGTGGCCTACATAAACAGGCAAGGAGGAACTCGCAGTCGGGCGGCTCTCGTAGAGGTCTCTCGGATCCTGGTTTGGGCGGAGCGCAATCTTCCGGCCATATCAGCGGTCTTCATCCCGGGAGTGCTAAATTGGGAGGCGGACTTTCTAAGTCGCCAGGACGTTCATCCAGGGGAATGGTCCCTGCACCCGGACGTTTTTCAACTACTGGTGGACAGGTGGGGTCTTCCAGAAATCGACCTCATGGCGTCCCGGCACAACAACAAGTTGCCGGTGTACGGGTCTCGCACAAGAGACGAAGAGGCGTCTCTGGTGGATGCTCTGTCCGTCCGGTGGACGTTCAGGTTCGCATACCTGTTCCCTCCGGTCTCCCTTCTTCCACGGGTAATCCGGAAATTCAAACAGGAAGGAGGGACGCTCCTGTTGATAGCTCCCGCGTGGCCCAGACGGCACTGGTTCTCAGACCTTCAGGGTCTGTCCATGGACAGTCCTCTGCGGTTGCCGCTACGACCGGACCTTCTGTCTCAGGGTCCTTGTCTTCACCCGGACCTGACTCGGCTGTCTTTGGCGGCGTGGCTGTTGAGACGGCCATGCTGAGGTCCTGGGGGTTTTCCAGCTCTGTGGTGCGTACCATGTTACGAGCTCGGAAACCGTCTTCCGCGAGGATATACCATCGCGTGTGGCATACGTTCTTCCAGTGGTGTCGACCGAGAGGTTATGCACCGCGGGAGTTTCGTCTGTCTCGGATTCTCGCCTTCCTGCAAGCGGGACTAGATCATGGGCTTCGCCTTGCTTCTTTGAAGGTACAGGTTTCGGCCCTATCTGTCTGGTTTCACCGTAGGATTGCTACAATCCCGGATGTGCGCACCTTTATGCAAGGTGTTCTCCGTATTCAGCCGCCCTTTGTTCCACCTGTGGCGCCTTGGGATTTGGCTGTGGTCCTGAGGGCTCTCCAAGGACCGCCGTTTGAACCACTGGGCTCAGTGGATATTAAATGGCTAACAGCTAAGACTGTTTTCCTTCTGGCCGTTGCTTCAGCCAGACGTGTTTCTGAGTTAGGGGCTCTTTCTTGTAGACCCCCTTTCTTGGTTTTTCATGGGAACAGGGCAGTGCTCCGCACTCGGCCCGAGTTTCTTCCCAAAGTTGTTTCCCAGTTTCATGTTAACGAGGAAATAGTTGTTCCGGCCTTTAACTCACCGGGTCTTTCCGTGGGTGAGGCCTCTTTGGATGTTGTGCGGGCCTTAAGGACTTATGTTGACCGCACTTCTTTGTTTAGGAAGTCGGACGCTTTGTTGTCCTCTATGGCTTCTGTAAAAAGGGTTGGCCTGCTTCAAAGCAAACTTTGGCAGCCTGGATCCGTATGGCTATTTCTGAAGCTTATCTTCATGAAGGCCTACCGGTCCCTCCTTCTCTGAAGGCTCATTCCACTAGGTCTGTGGGTCCTTCGTGGGCAGCTCGACGTGGTGCCTCGGCAGTTAAAACAGATCTGCAAGGCTGCTACGTGGTCTTCTGTCCATACCTTCGTGAGGTATTACAGGTTTGACACCTTCGCCTCTCAGGATGCTTCCTTCGGGCGGCGGATTCTCCTTTCTGCACAGGAGCGTCCCCACCCTTAAAGGATACTGCTTTGGGACATCCCCAAGGTATCCTGTGGATACCCTATGGACCCTGAAGTAGAAAATATGAGATATGGTAAGAACTTACCCTTGTTATCTCTATTTCTACGAAGTCCATAGGGTTCCACAGGACTCCCGCCCTGTCGCACCTGTGCTGCAGATGGGCTTTGCTCTGGTCACCGGTTTTCCGTCTCCCTCTGGTGAGAATGTGATTCTTGTATGTGTCCAGATCTTTGTTCTCTCTCTTCCTTCTCCTCCTCCGGCCTATGGCTTGGTAACTAACTGAGGTGCCTTGGCCCGGGGGCGGGGTATAGGAGGGGGACCTAGTGCATCCTGGGAGGCTGAAAGCTTAACTCTTTGGTGCCCTGCGACTGACGTCACACCTATACCCCAAGGTATCCTGTGGAACCCTATGGACTTCGTAGAAATAGAGATAACAAGGGTAAGTTCTTACCATATCTCATATTATATATATATATATATATAGCGCACTGGAGGTGTATCTAATCTATTGTAATGCCATTATTACGCTATCTTGCTCTTTAAATAGACCATGACAGAGGGGCTGATTCAGCATTTAACGCAGATCAGGGTTTTCATGCAGATCCCAATTATTAGGTACCTGTGTATGCGCAGCGAGGACGACCTGTGTTCCTGGAAATGGGGCCCTGTTTTCCTTAATGGATGAGGCCAGGGTGAGCGTCCCTGGATGCAAACTTCCTGGCCTCACAAGCCCACTCAGCTGGCCAGTGACGCACAACCAAACGCTATTTTGCCTCAGAGCGACAGGGGTGAACTTACGCCCTTGGCCCTGACTATATGATCCCCCCACTTCCACTAATGAAGTTTTGTTTTTTGTTTTGTTCATGCTGTGCCACTGGAAGTGGACAGAGGCCGTCAGAGGAGCCACCGCGCATGAGGAGCAGTGTCAGCAAGCCAGCCAAACCAGGAGAAAAAGACAGAAGGATTCTCCTTCAAGGAGGTAAGTAATGAGACTTTTAATTTATGGGATGGGATGATTTGTTTCATCATGTGGCGTACAAGTGATAATATTTAGGCTAAATATAATCACTTGTACAGTATGTCACATACTGAAACAAATGTGTTTTTTGTTTTTAATTACAATAAAGTGCAATAAGACCATTAAGGTAGCTTTTTTAAGTGTCCCATTGCAAACAGTAACATCGATGAGCCACCTGCAGCTTCAGGAAGGGGCAAGATACGGTGGGGGGGCCCTGCCTATTTTGTCTGTCCCGGGCCCCACAATTTCTAATGGCAGCCCTGCCCATGCCGAAATCCCGACAAACCGAAAGTAAGCGTGGCTCCATAGCTGTTAGCCGGGGGTGGTGGGTTAGGTTTAGGAAGCATAGCGGGGTTAGGGTTAGGTTTTGTTTTTGGGGGTAGCTTAGGGCTAGGCACCACTGGGAGGCATTTAGGGTTAGGTACCTCTGGGGGGGGTTAGGGTGAGGCACTAAGGGGGGACGGTTAGGTTTAGGCATCAAGGGGGTAGGGTTAGGTTTAGGCACTTACAGGGAGGGTTAGGGTGTGGGGAGCGGGGTGGGGAAGGTTAGGATTAGGGTACAAGAAGGGAGAGTTAGGGAAAGTAGGGGAGAAGATAAATATACTTGCCGGACCCCTGTCGGGATCTTCACCATTGGGATGCCCCTGTCGGTCTTCTGACTGCCAGTATCCCATACCCCGGGAAATCATACTGATACTGTGCAAGCATGTACTTGCATCCATGTGTATGTTAGTGGTTGTAGGTCTACAAATGCGACAACACTGATGGGCTGTGAGTGCACGCTAGAACTTTTATTGCCACAAGTGCTTGCAATGTACAGTATTTTAAATGCAGTATCATGAAATATTTAACCAGGAGCATCTGGAGGGGCAACAGCGCTGCTCAGTACTAGGTACTAGGAGCGGGAGACTGATAATTATTTAGGGCCCCTCCCCCTCCCTCCCTGAGTTGCACTGATCTTTGAGAAAATGCAGGGGACGGATTTTTTAATTATTTGTTTTTTAAAGTTGCAGCAGGCGAACTAGCTAAAAAGTGATGGTTTGGTGCTATACTGTTTGGCAAACAACACTTACAGTAATACATTGAACAATTTGTATACCCTCTATGTATTGAAACTGTAATTGTGGTTTTAAACCTTGTGACATAAATAACTGCCTCTTGATAGGCAGCTTGCCTTTGGTATATTGCATGGTTTTCAAACTATACACCAAAAAAAAAACATTTTGTTTGCCAAATTTACCCCTTAGAAAATCCCCCCCTTAAGGCCTATTTATTAAAATAAATTTGCAGGATATCTTCCGAAAACACCAGTTTTCAGGTGATATCTGAAAATGTAAAGTTTCCCTGGGATGTATCTAGGGGGGCTACAGCAGATATCAGAGATATGTGCTTCAGTTCTCTGGTTTCAATTGCACAAACAGCTCCCACAGCTGCTTTTTGCAAGATTTACCAAGCTTATGGTGCATTTACCCTGCACCTATTTCTTCAATACCCACCACTGCACAAATCACTGGGAATATGGTGCAGCGGCCATTTTCCCAGCGTTTTGTGCATGTACAGCAAGAAAAAAATCACCAGGAAAATGGCCACCGTGCTATTTCCCCTGAGACCTGCGCATGCACAGTTGACTCTGGCACAGCGCTAGATTCTACTAGTGCTCACTGATGCACTGCTGGCTAGAAAGGATGGTGCCCGGATGGACACTGCACACAGGAATGGGCTCGTCTATTTTACAAAAATCTATTGATACATAGGGCCTAATTCCGACCCGCTCGCGAGCGCTGAGCGCTCGCAAGCGGGTCGATGTTGCCCAAGTACGCATGCGCACGACGGAGGCGGCTCCATCGTGCGCATGCACGAGACCCGAATAATGACGGCCAAGCCGTCGTTATGGGTCTCGCACCAAAGGGTGCGTGCTGTCAATGGTGATTGACATTACGCCCCCTTTGCTGGGCGTGCCAGGGGCGTGGCTGCCCAGACTGAGGCATTCCCATGGGAACGCCTACCATCTGGGGCCGGCCCCACTGACATCACTAGTGTCAGTGGGAGTGCTTTTGGCTCTGATAGAGCCAAAAGCACTCCAGGGCTTACGGCAGCGAGACCCTACCACAAGGGTCTCGTCGCAAGCCCGATGGTCTTGACCATCGCGACCATCATTTTGGCTGCTCGCTATAGCTGTGGGTTGTCACCCACAGCTATGCAAGCAGCCAGGAGGCCGCTCCAAAAAGGAGCAGGGACGGCCCTGATTCAGAGCGAGCACTCTGTCAGAGCATCCGGCTCTGAATCAGGGCCATAATTTCTTAATGCCGGGATAAGAAATTAAAATGACCGGGTCTAAAACCCAATAATTAAAAAATGTGCACCATAATCTATTATTTAGCTGCTTTAGTACACTTTTACTGTACTTCTCATGGAAAAGCAGTATTTGCCTCCTTTTCCACCACTCTTGTATCTCCTAATTCAATTTCAGTATTAGTTTGTTTTCCTGTGTTTCTGAAAATTCTTTGTTTCTTGGTGAAGACTTGTGTACCATTTTTATCTGTCACTAAAAACTACCAGATTTCTTTCCTTCACATGAGTGTACTAGGTACACTCTTCTTTTGGAACATGTACATAGGCCTTGCTTCAAAATATTCTCGAATGCTTAAGCACAGTCTTATTCTGGTCTGCTATCTGTATGAAGATTTATCTTCATACTACTGGGTAAACAAGTATGAGATAAAAGGCTTTCATAATTGCTTTACCCCCAATATGTTGTTGCGATGTCAATATTGTTGAACATTTCAGCATCTGACAAATGTCAACATGTTCACAATATCAACATGTGAAATGTCGACATTCTGCAGGTTACTGAGGTTTAGGATTAGGCTGAGGGACATAAGGTTAGGGTTAAGCTACAGGAGGGGAGGGTTTGGGTTAGGAATTAGTCGGAGGGTTATAGTTAGGCTGCTGGATAGGAGGTTAGGAACTAGGGGGAGGGATAGGGGTTAGAGATATACTCAACACCGGGAGCACTGCACAATGAGTCGGAAGTCATCAGGTCCTCTCCGCCGGACCTGGAAGACACTGTTGGAGCAGCCGGACCCATTGCAGCAGGTAAAGATGCACATACATCTGCGACAGATTGTCGCGATGAAGCAATGCGATGGGAAATGTGGCGTTTCCGGGTGGAAACGCCGACCGCCCACCATCGATGTTCTGCGATTCGTCGCAGGATCGCTGAATTTTTAAATGTTAAATGTCCCCGATTAGACAATCACGATCATTTTTTGTCAAATTGGGAAAATTCAACATGTTGGATTTCTGCGATCCTGCGATGCCGGGTTGTAGCATTGCGGGATTGCGGCAATCCATCACAGATGTATGGGGCTCTTTAGTCACTACTAGAATATCAGGGATGTTTTGATGAAATTCTAATCATGTCGACATTTCACCAGTGTCAACAAAATGAATGTCGACATGCCAAACATTGAATGTCGACATGATGAATGTTAACAAAATATACCAAACTCGTTACAGGCCCAACTACAGTCTGCTAAGAGACAGTTCCTGTCATAGACAGTCCTGAAAAAGAAGTGGATTAAAATTGATTCTTATTCCACTTCCCCATTTGTTTGTTTTTAATAAAGCTTTGTGCTTAAGATAACTGTAAACCTTCCCTCTTCCTATTTAACCCACAGCACACTCTGTAAATGTTGCTTTGCTCACTAATGTATAAAAAGTGCAATGCAGGATGTATAATGTAGGGTGCCACTGTACATCATATAGGGGTCTATTTACTAAGCAGTGTTAGGAGACAGAGTGAAAAGTGATAAGGTGCCAGCCAGTCAGCTCCCAACTGTCATTTTTCAAACACAGCTTGTGAAATGACAGTTAGGAGCTGATTGGCTGGCACCTTATCAATTTTCACTCTGTCTTCTAACACTGCTTAGTAAATAGACCCTATAGTATGCTGTTTGTAATGTATTTAGGCAGGGTCGGCGCAATGCAATCCATGGGGTAAGCATTGCAGGGGGGCACCAGGCTGGAGAGATGCCATGCCCGCTGCTTGTTTTCGGAGCGTCTTTACAGCTGCACTCGCTGCGTCTGTTACAGGCAGGCTAATGCAGCCAGCACATTAGTGCCATGGGCGGCCTTGGCAAGGCGAAACGAGGGAGTGGACAGGGCGGCTGTGGATATTAAATTACACTTAAATTCATGCGGATTGGCAATCTGGCTAATGGGTGGTCTGGACTCCTGACCACCCATTAGCCAAATTGCCAACCTGCCTGAATTTAAATGTAATTTATGTTTGTGGCTGCCCCAGCCAAGAACTGATTGTATTGCCTGGCATTGCCTGACCCTGAGTGGGAGGAGCTAGTTCGTTCTCCTACCTTGTGACTGTTGTCTATTATAGCACCCCCTGTAAATTATATGATACATTTTGATAAGTCATCCTAGCGAATAATAGGGGTTCTTAACAATATAATTAATTTCTACATTGTACTTGTGCGGATAACGGCATTTTCTCTTACTTATCTCCTGCCTTGTTAAGTTGTTATAAGCAGCGTCACTGCCAGCAATAGCATGCAAACCGTCAGTTTACATGCGCGACGTACGCAATGAGGGTGCAAATTTATAGTTTATAGTTTGCAGGGGGGCACCAAACACCCTAGCACCAGCTCTGTAGTTAGGGATAATGCATGCATTATTTATTATGCAGTGTGATTCAGCTGCAGCATCATACAGTAAGGAACACTGACCATATAACGTATGTTTTGTATCTATTTTATGTGAAATAAAATATATTTTTTAATATAAATTCCTGGTGGTGTGAGACATTCTGGGAAAACCCAGATGGCATGAAAATGTTCCATTACCAGTATACCGAGGATCAGTCATAGGTAATGTGATAAGCACAGCGTGTCTCCCTAGTGTTATACACTGATAATTGCCACTCATTTGCAGGTGTAAGCATCTGCAAAACACAGGTGAGCATATGCTGTGACTGCAATATTATTTTAATGTATTCCTGGCCTTGCATTGTTACAGAGTTTATACCCACTGTGACTGCTGCAATGTTTAAACATCATCGTTTATTTATTTGCTCTGGGCAGATTGCAACACATTACACACTAAGTAGATTTGACCCCCGTTGTCACTGCTCGGGATATGAGGTGTTTCTACAAATAAACATTGTAATGTAGATCTCATATGTCAGGATTACTGCCAGCCCTCACTGGCTGACTACCCCTTTTTGCCCCAGATAAAGGGGGAAATGTAAATGCTATTTTGGCCTCCTTACCACCAGACGCTATAGAGAATTTTGAAGGCTTAAAAATACATATTGCCTGTGATTTGCAGCGGTTTTGAAAAACCAAATTCGAAGGCGATTTGACTCAAATTGCTATCTGTCCAGCCTGGACCTAATGAAGAGTCCTACACATTTTTGGCATCACAGTGGCCTACTAACTTCTATGGAAGATGACCAAACACAAGACAAAAATGTTCATACTGTATATCCAAAGCACTGACAAAAACTATCCCCAAAACAATCTAATACATTTCTATCACAGTGGTTGTTTTCAGGGCCAGGCATGCTGTGATATTGCATGACCTTGGGCAGCATACATTCATGGTGTAGCAGTGAGTTGGGTATGGAATCACGATACTAGAGATGCCGGCTGTTAAAACACTGACAGCGGCATCCAGATGCTGAAAATCCCGAGTAAGTATACTATCCCTCCCCCCTAACCCTCCTTTTCCTTACCCCACACTCTAACCCTCCCGGTTAGTGCCTAAACCTAACCCTTCCCCCTTAGTGCCTAAACCTAATCCTCCCCAGTGATTCCTAACCCTACCCCCCCTTTCCCACAGCTTAACCCTAACCTCCCCCTCCTGCAGCATAACCCTAACCCCCCCGAGGTGCCTAAACCTAACCTCCCCCCACTCTCCGCGGCTATCAGCTTAGGACACCCTTTGTACTTACGATCGGGATGTTGGCTGTCGGGCTCCAGCTGTCGGCATCTCCACTCATGACGGGATTCCGGTGCCAGTCTTCTGTCCACAGTTCGTCAGCCGGCATCCCGGTCGTAGGTTTTTTTAACTACATCCCATAGCAGTCCCACTTTTCCCTCTCCCCACAAGTCCTATGTTTAGGCCCTTTGTTTGATCTAATCTTTCTTCCTGAGTATTTTCCCATTTGTTTTGTCCTGTAAAGGCACAATTAATAGCTCTATGATGATGTACCTTGACATTAGCAGATGCTTTCTGAATTATCTATTTCCATCATTCTGTAGCCATATGAATTTATGGCTAAAAATATACATGAATATAGGCTACTGGTTCAGGACACACACAAGGGTTAATATATAAATTATCCGAATGTTTAATAATAGGTTTATACTATAATCATTATAGAGGAATGTATGTAAATAATATAAATGTATGTATTACATTTCCGTATTGTGAACATATAGGTCTGGGGTATTAGCCAGTGCAGCGGCACGAGGTAGTTTAGAAAGTGCCAGAAATGGCATGAGCTCTGACCAGTGGCAGGTAGGTGAGGTAGGGATGCTCGTGCTGCGGGGGATATATAGGGGTGCTGGCGCCGCGCAGGTCCAGTCTGCAGTTCCCCCAACAGTGCTCATGCTGGGAGTCTCTCTGGTGCTACTTTAGGAGTGAGCGCTAGTAGCGGCAGCGGCCGGAAGCTCCAGCACTGAAGCCAGAGTGGGCATTACCTTTGTGTTTGCCGGAGACAGAGCTGTGTGTCTGGCTTGGCTCCGGCGGTAAGCGGCAACAGGAAGCCGCATCATCGGGGCATCCCCTGATCTGAGGTCACGCTGGAGGCGGAGAGAAGGAGAGGCGGACCCTGATGTGTGAGCAGGAGCTGGAGATACGCTGACAGCCTGGGAGCTACGGAGTGTAGCCAGTGCTTCAGCAGTTGATACAGTGTAACCCTTTCAGTCCCTGACAGCTATCCAGAGTGGTTGTGAGTACTATAAAACCCTACACCACACTTACAAGCATCATTAGTAAAGCAGACTGGAATAATTTATAAGTATACAGCAGGGGATATATCAGAGAGAATCCCTTTCTTGTCAGCAAGGCACTATGAAATAAGGGATATGATACTGCTATTTGTACCTGTATAGCCAACGCAGGAGAAAAATATCAAATAAAAGAAATATACAATTGTAGCAAGACTTTACACTTCTATAGTACAGTGTGAATTCTGATCTCAAGTTTGGAATTCAGAATAGAAGTATTGCAGTAGACAAAGCACTTGCTTCTACACTCTAGAGACTTATATGTATATCTTTATGTAAATTACAGAGTCAGAGGATTTTCGTACATATATATAAGCCCTAAAAGGATGTATAAACTTGGATAAATCTGGGGCTCATCCTATAAACTTATTCTTTTGCCTAGGATAATCCTGGATTCTACTCTTTAGGACTAAGACATTTTAGTTGAAGAGACAGGACTCTTGATATAGACTCATCTTCATTTATTCTCTTCACGGAATTGACTATTATATATTTTAACTATGAATGAATCCATTAGTATAGTTTCATTACAGTATAGCGGATTTATTGCATGGGGAGGGAATGTTCATGGGAATTGTATTGTGATATTACCTGTATATTTATGCGTAAACTTTGTGAGGCCTGATATATGATGACAATATATGTATAAAAACAATAACCGTGTATAGAGCTACTTACCTTAAGGTATCTGACGACGTCTTTCATCGGGAAGCTGTGAAGGAAGAAAGGAGACAGGTGTTGATTTAAGTGCAATGTATAAATGTCGATTTATAAGTACTGTGTAAATATTTGAATCCAAAGAAAACATTTCATTATACAAATTATATATTAGGGCAACCCTAGGATAGCCCTTATAAAATAGCCTAGGTGGAGGCACACAATATAAGGATAAAATATATACATATATAGCTACCATCCATAGAATTGGTGGGGGTACAATTCAGTTACTTTATAGTCTGGTTTGTCCTTTGCCTTTGTAGGTGTTGGCACCAACTGTATAAGTCCCCAATGAAAGACAATTTGAGCTTTGTTTCCCAGAGTGTAACATTGTCTGGATCGCCAGTGTGAAGGTATTTTTAATTATGCCAAGAAGATATTTGTCTGGCCGTCCTGTGCAGTAAGAGCACCAAGCATGGTCACAGTGAAGGACTCCATTTTAACTCTCAATTAAGACTCTCATCACTAGGGGCATATTAAGAAAGGAGGGGGCCCATGTGCTGTCTCCGTCAGGGGCCCCCTCCACTCTCCCCGGTGACCGGCATTGCACTGAGTGCAGCAGTAAACTCTGGGCACTAATCTGGCCCAGAGTCTACTGCGCATGCACAGGTCACCAGGGATATGGCGCAGCGGCCATTTTCCCGTCAATTTCTACATGGCTACTACCGCTAAAGCTGGACTCTGGAGAGATAAGTGTCAGAAATATGGGTGTGTGCTGTATGGGCCCCCCTCCATGTGCACCACACACCCTGCACCCATTATAGATACGGCCTGCTCATCACCCTAAAGGTGTTTACACAACACTATATGATATATTGGTCAATCTAGCGATCTATGATAGAGCGCCATGACCATCATATAGTATGTACACACAATTCTACCCAATTCTTTGTTTGAGATGTGTTGCACATCAGATGGGTTGATGGAACGTACGATGCGGTTCACTAACATAACTACTGTAACAATATACAGTGCAGTCATATAGTGGATCGTGCAGTGTGTTAATGTCGGCATGATAAATCGTTACATCATATCATCCTATCGCAAGGTCTCCAGATCGTTCAGCTGTGACCTAGCTAAACATGACTTACCCCAACTTGTATCTGCTATCAAGAGTATGTGTATGCCTAGAAGGTGGTCCCTTACCCTGGCAGCTATTTACAAACAGGTTCATGTGGGTTCCCCTTGTGCCTCGCCTTTGGCTTGATTTATTTGTATATTGTTAACTTCTGGTTGGATCAGGTACTGGCTGTTCAGTAAGTATGAAGACGTAATGAAGAACACAACATCTATTTTCAGCACACATGCAATACCTATAGACAATTGTTGTCTGCGCTATCCCTGCAACTGCAAATCTATCAAATTAAAGCATTATCATATTAAGTGCTTTGGCTGTTTACGGCCACGCGGTGGATAATTTATGCATGCCTTTGCAATGGCGTTGAAACGCACTGGCACGCCTGCATTTTCCAGACCACCCCCCCATCACCACCCACAAATGGCACTATCTGTCGATCACTCTACTCTGGGTCTGTGTAGCCTCTGCAATCGCAGTTCCGATCACAATTGCTAAATTGTGCTCGCGCACAGCGTTGCATACACATGCGCAGAGCACAAACATCGACTGATTGCGTGCATATTAGCAACTGCGTTCCTTGCTGAATCAGGCCCTGAGCCCGGTATGTTAGGGCCATGGTCTAAAGTCAGTAGGAGTGGCCATTCCTCCTTAGAAAAATTGTTTTTGCTGCACCATTTTCCCCTCAGCCAGGGCCCACTGGCGATTCCAAGGGGGGGCTATTGAGGCGATCGCCCCCCCTAGCAGACAGAGCAGCACAGACCTTGCTGCTGTAGAACAGCAGTCCGTGTCCCACTCCCTAGTATCCAGCAGCCGGCCATGTCACGCTGCTGCAGGCATGAGGGGGTGGAGATCCAGGGCCAGGCACTAGAGGGCGATAGAGTAGTAGCAGGTGTCCCCTGGCTTTATCATGTGCAAGTGATGAGGAGCGGCGGCCATTTTCCCGAGGACCAGCCCCCATCAGGAAGAAGTACTGGGGTAGCATGGAAGGGGATCTATCCACAACCAACCAGTAAGGTACATTACAGGAGAGCACATAACTTCCTAATATTTCAGTGTGTGCAAATATATGTGTCTGTATGTATATATGTGGCTATATGTGTGTGTGTGCATATGTGGCTCTGTGTATATATGTGGCTATCTGTGTGTGAATATGTGGCTGTATGTATATATGAGGCTATCTGTGTGTGTGTGCATATGTGGCTTTATATATATATATATATATATATATATATATATATTGTGACACAGTTAGGTTAGGGGATCCCTCTCCTGGGTAGAGGACTCCTTCCTTACACACACACACAGCAGCAGGGAAGCAGCACACCAGTCTGGATGCAAGTACAAGCTGGTCGGCGCCAGTCTTTATTATACAATGTCAGAAATAACACAAAGAAAACATAAACGTAAATCCTAGCCCTGTCGGGGCACTAACTTCACAGGTAGTTCCCTCAGTACCAGAACCTGGCAGGGCCTAATGCCCTCGCCAGCAACAAAGCACAGCACAGTACTCACAGATAGGTTTTCCAAGTGTCTCTGAGCAAACTCCCTGTCTGCTCTCCCAGGTGAGACAATCAGCTCTCAACACACTAGGCTTATATTGGCCACTCTCAGGTGGGAACCCAATCAAGCCTATTACAAGGCTAAGAGAACCAAAACCTGGAGTGGCCATGGGTGGAGCCCTCCCTCTCCTCTCACCCACAACCCCCAGGTCCCAAACCGGCTTTTCAAAAAACCGAAACTCAAGCCTGCTATACTGCAGACTTTCTCCTGGGGGTTTAAAACACAAAAGACAGGAATCTGGGACAAATGTACCTGCCACAGACCACTTTACCAGTGATCCTATCACATATCCCCCCCCTTTGTTTCGACCTGTGGGGCGGAACAACTGAAGCCCCCAAACAATGAACGCGTGACAACGCATCAGCATTGGCCAGCTGGCTTCCTGGCCTGTATTCCACTGAAAATTTAAAAGTTTGTAACGCCAAGAACCATCTTGTAATTCTCGCATTACTGTCCTTATTTTCAGACATCCACTTCAGAGGGGCATGGTCAGTGATCAATTTGAACTTTCTTCCGACCAAGTAGTACCTGAGAGCCTCTAACGCCCACTTTATGGCCAACGCCTCCTTCTCCACTGTGGCATAGTTTCTCTCATGTACATTCAACTTTCTGCTAAGATAGAAAATAGGGTGTTCCTCACCCTCCTTGTTCTGGAACAGGACCGCTCCTATACCTACTTCTGATGCATCAGTTTGTACTATAAATTCCCTTTCAAAATTAGGAGTCATCAGGACTGGTTGGGAACACAACGCTACTTTCAACTCCAGAAAAGCTTTCTCTGCCTCAGGACTCCATTCTACCATGACTTTTTGTTTGCCTTTGGTCAGGTCAGTCAGTGGGACTGCCATGGTGGCAAAGTTGGGTATAAACCTCCTGTAATACCCCATAATTCCCAAGAAGGCTCTCACCTGCTTCTTATTCAGAGGCCGTAGCCAGTTTTGTATGGCATCAACTTTATTGAGCTGAGGCTTTATCAGGCCTCTGCCAATGGTGTATCCCAGATATTTTACTTCCTCCATGCCTAGACAACACTTTTTTGGGTTGGCTGTCAAACCTGCCTTATAGATGGAGTCCAACACTGCTTGTACCCTGGGTAAGTGAGACTGCCAATCAGGACTATGAACGACCACGTCATCCAGATAAGCAGCCGCATACCGTCTATGGGGCCTTAGAATCCTGTCCATCATTCTTTGGAAGGTAGCAGGTGCCCCATGTAGCCCAAAGGGCAACATCTTGTACTGAAACAAGCCCTCTGGCGCTGAAAAAGCTGTCTTTTGTTTGGCGCTCTCGGTTAACGGTACTTGCCAATACCCTTTGGTTAGGTCAAGAGTGGTTAAATACCTTGCCATCCCTAGTCTCTCAATCAGTTCATCCACTCTTGGCATCGGGTAGGCATCGAATTTTGAAACACTGTTCAACTTTCGGAAGTCATTGCAGAAACGCACACTCCCGTCGGGCTTTGGAATCAACACAATGGGACTTGACCATTCACTATGTGATTCTTCAATAACCCCTAACTCTAGCATATTTTTAATTTCTTTCGACACCGATTCTCTTTGTGCTTCTGGTAACCTATAGGGCTTTAGATTAACTTTAACCCCTGGGTCAGTGATGATGTCATGTTTAATGACCGAGGTATTCCCAGGTACGTCAGAGAACAGCACCCTATTTCTAATCAGAAACTCCTTGACCTCTCGTTGTTGAATTGCCGACAGGGTTTTTGCCACTGTCACTTCGGGAACCAAGGGCCCTGGACTTACTGGAGGGTCTCGGACGGCCGACAGTACCGTTCTATCTTTCCAGGGCTTTAACAGATTTATATGGTATATCTGTTCCGGCTTTCTTTTCCCCGGCTGGTAAACTTTGTAATTGACCTGCCCCACTCTTTTTAAGATTTCAAAGGGCCCTTGCCATTTAGCCAAAAGTTTATTTTCCACAGTGGGAACCAATACTAACACTCTGTCCCCAGGAGCAAAGCTGCGTAACCGAGCATTGCGGTTGTAATCCCTCTGCTGTACCTGTTGAGCCTGTTCCAGGTGCTCTCTCACTATCGGCACTACCGCAGCAATTCTCTCCTGCATTTGAGAAACATACTCAATCACCATTTTGTAAGGACTAGACTGCCCCTCCCATGCCTCTTTGGCAATGTCTAGTAACCCCCTTGGTTGTCTCCCATACAATAAGTCGAAGGGTGAAAACCCGGTGGAGGACTGAGGAACTTCTCTTATGGCCAACAATAAATACGGCAATAAGTAGTCCCAATCCCTACCATCCTTGTCGACCACTTTCCTAAGCATGTGTTTTAACGTCTTGTTAAACCTCTCGACCAGCCCATCAGTTTGGGGGTGATAAACCGAAGTTCTTAACTGTTCGATTTTGAACAGGCGGCATAACTCTTTCATGACTTTGGACATAAACGGTGTACCCTGGTCAGTTAGTATCTCCTTAGGTATACCCAGCCTGCTAAAGACATGAACTAGCTCTCTGGCAATGGTCTTGGTTGACGTATTGCGCAACGGGATCGCTTCCGGGTACCTGGTAGCGTAATCCATTATGACCAGAATATACTGGTGTACCCTGGCAGACTTCATTAAGGGTCCAACCAAATCCATCGCTATTCTTTCAAACGGCACCTCTATGATAGGCAATGGAACTAGTGGACCCTTAAAATGTGGCCTGGGAGCATGATACTGACACTCAGGGCAGGATGCGCAAAAGTCAGATACCTCTTTATGAAGCCCGGGCCAGAAAAACCTCTGCATTATTCGCTCAGTGGTTTTCTCTACCCCTAGATGGCCTGCCATTATATGACCATGGGCCAGATCCAACACTGTTCTTCTGTAGGCTTTGGGAACTATTAGTTGTTCCACAACATCTTCCCCCTTCCTAGTCACCTGATACAACAAATCCTGACACATTGCCATGTGGGGATAGGACAAAGGACTATCAGGGTCTACGGGTTTACCATCAACTATTTTTACATTCTCCCTGGCTTTTACCAAAGTAGGGTCATTCAACTGCTCCACGGCAAAGACCTCTCTTCTGACCTCTAAATCAGGCAGACGATCACCTGGCCCAACAACACCCCACCTCAATGGGAGGCACATCAGTTAGCGGACCACCGTCACATTCCGCATTCTCTAGTTTGCCAACCATAGTAGAAAAAGGGAATAACTCTGAGTCAGAAGAAACTCCCTCCTCCACTACATCGACAACCTTCTCAAATGGATCGGGGTTGTTCACCTCTGGAACAAAACGGCTTTCCCATAACTTCCAGAAGTGAGCAAAATCTCTCCCCAATATTGCATCGTACACCAGACCATGCACCAAACCCACAGAAACTATAGCAGAGCCACATGGTGTCTCGATGTTCACCTCGGCCGTAACATAATATCGAGTATCTCCATGTATGCAGGTCACACCAACAGTTTTCCCCTTATGCCTCAAGGGGTTCACCAGCTCAGCTTTTATAAGTGTCACCAAGCTACCAGAGTCTAACAGTGCCTCTACTCGGTTGCCATCTACAGTGAGTACACACATGTGCTTATCAGTCTCAGCCTGCCGGTCAGCCGTACAGGCTATCTGTGCAAAGAAAGACCCCCTGCGGTAGACATGAGCAGTATCACATTGCATAGGTTCAGTTGCAAGTGCACAATTAGCGGCAATATGGCCGAAGCCACCACATCGGAAACACTGAGTCATATTAATGTCTAGTCGTTTACGGGTAAAGAACCTTCCCGGCCTGGCAGGCCTGTCTCCAGGTTCTACACCCTCCGTCTTAGGTACATTCCACCGCCCAGCACCCTTCTCCCTTGGAACAGTCTTACCAGTGTCTCTGGGAGTTCGCCGGTGCGCCATCAGGGCTCAGTGGGGCATACTCATCAGCTCCTCAGCCGCCACGTACCTCTCCACCAGCTCGACCAACTGGTCTGCGGACTTAGGGTCTGCATGGCTCAGCCATTTGCGCAGAGTCGCAGGTAATGATCGCAGGTACCGGTCCATCACGACCCTTTCCACGATCTGTGGTCCCGTCAGCGTCTCGGGCTGTAGCCATTTTGAGGACAGATGGGCGAGGTCATGCATCTGTGAACGTGGAGGCTTGTCCATATGGAACTCCCAGCGGTGGACCCGTTGGGCACGAACAAAGGTGGTGACTCCCAAGCGAGTTAGGATCTCCTGTTTTAGTTTTTTATAGTCCTTGGCATCAGCCAGGCATAAGTCAAAATATGCCTTTTGTGGCTCCCCAGACAAAAAAGGTGCCACCAGACTTGCCCACTGCTCCTGGGGCCAACTCTCCCTTTCGGCTGTTTTTTCAAATGCGGCGAGATAGGCCTCCACATCATCGCCCGAAGTCATCTTTTGGAGGAAGTGACTGGCTCGTACGGAGTGAGTGGTGGTGGGAGGACCAGTATTAACATCTCTGGGCCGGGCGACCAGGTGCTGTACCACCTCTTTTATGGCCTGGCTGTTTTCCTCGATGGCGACCTGTTGTTGCCTCTAGGCTGTCTCCAAGGCCAACAGTTGCACCCTGGAGGATTCCTGCTGAGCCCAGGTAGCTTCCTGCTGAAGTTTGTTCGTCTCCTGCTGAGCTCTGGTAGATTCCTGCTGAAGTTTGTTTGTCTCCTGCTGAGCCCTGGTAGATTCCTGCTGAGCTGCTGTAGCTTGGAGCAAGGCCTTAACAATGTCCTCCATTTTGTCCAGGGGTGTAGGTTGGAAGCTGAACTTTGCCTCTCTGAGCATTGGCTGACGCCTCCTCTATGGGACTCCAAGGACACAGTGTTATTTCCACACTCACAAATTGGGTGTCTGTCCCTTTAATTTTTAAATGGAAAGTTTTCCTCTTGCTGCAACTTTAGTGTGTGTGGTTGCCCGCATTCTCCACCATATTGTGACACAGTTAGGTTAGGGGGTCCCTCTCCTGGGTAGAGGACTCCTTCCTTACACACACACACAGCAGCAGGGAAGCAGCACACCAGTCTGGATGCAAGTACAAGCTGGTCGGCGCCAGTCTTTATTGTACAATGTCAGAAATAATACAAAGAAAACATAAACGTAAATCCTAGCCCTGTCGGGGCACTAACTTCACAGGTAGTTCCCTCACTACCAGAACCTGGCAGGGCCTAATGCCCTCGCCAGCAACAAAGCACAGCACAGTACTCACAGATAGGTTTTCCAAGTGTCTCTGAGCAAACTCCCTGTCTGCTCTCCCAGGTGAGACAATCAGCTCTCAACACACTAGGCTTATATTGGCCACTCTCAGGTGGGAACCCAATCATGCCTGTTACCAGGCTAAGAGAACCAAAACCTGGAGTGGCCGTGGATGGAGCCCTCCCTCTCCTCTCACCCACAACCCCCAGGTCCCAAACCGGCTTTTCAAAAAACCGAAACTCAAGCCTGCTATACTGCAGACTTTCTCCTGGGGGTTTAAAACACAAAAGACAGGAATCTGGGACAAATGTACCTGCCACAGACCACTTTACCAGTGATCCTATCACAATATATATATATATATATATATATATATATATTTATGTGGCTATATCTGTGTGTGTGCATATGTGGCTGTATATATATATATATATATATATCTGTGGCTATATCTGTCTGTGTGTGCATATGTGGCTGTATATATATATATATATATATATATATATATATATATGGCTATATCTGTGTGTGTGTGCATATGTGGCTGTATATATATGTGTGGCTATCTGTGTGTGTGTGTATATGTGGCTGTATGTATATATGAGGCTATCTGTGTGTGTGTGCATATGTGGCTGTATATATATATAAAATTATATATATATATATATATGTGGCTATATCTGTGTGTGTGTGCATATGTGGCTGTATATATTATATATATATATATATATATATATATAAATGAGGCTATCTGTGTGTGTGTGCATATGTGGCTCTATGTATATATGTGTGTGTGTGCATATGTGGCTGTATATATATGTGTGGCTATCTGTGTGTGCATAAGCTGTGTGCAGAAACTCATAGTCACAGGTCCATCTTTCCTCCTTGCAGCTCACATTATTGGCTGGCAAGGTATTAATTGGAGGGGGAGGAGTCGGGACTGGAAAGGGGATGAGTCGGTGCTAAACGGTAAACCACCCGCCCTAAAAGAAGAGTCTAGATCCGCCACTGCCAGGGCCACATCTGGACAGGAAAGCGATCAGTGTGATCGCATCCCCCCCCCCGCACAGGCAGAGTAAACTGCAGCTGCTGATGAGTGGCAGCAGCTTCCCTGATCCCACCGCAGACCAGCACACAGCAGTTGAGGAGAAAGTGATACTGCTGCTGACGGGCAAAAGAAGGGGTGGGCGTGGCAGGCGGCAATCCCACGCCCCTATCGGGCCCCTCCAAGCGTTGGTCCTGGTAAAAAGTACCCGCTCCTCCCCCTCTCAGCGCTCCTGCCTATTGCTACTTTGGAAAGGGATTATTTCTAAATAGAGAACATGATGAGACTGAGAGGCCTATTCATCATTGAAGGCCGTATGGCCTCCGATGATGAAGGCTTGATCTCGCTGAGACAGATACTTAGGTAGCCAACTCACAGCGGGGGAAACATGACACTGGAGCAATTCATAATTGCTCCGGTAAGGGGACAACTGCTCCGAAAAGCAGTTGTTCCCTCAGTTAGTATCGCAGCTACAGATGTAGCTGCGTTACTTACCTGCTACCCGTCATCTCAGCTACACATGCGTGACCTCGAGTCACTCATGCGCACAGCCGCTGGGGAGGTAGTGAGGAGGCAGCGGAGGGATCCACTCAGATCCCTCTTCACATCCCCAGAACTCTTGTTCTCGGCAGCAAACTCTGAAAGTTTTCAGTTTTCGGAGTTTGCTGAATACCAAGGGGGTCCTATCAGACCCCTGATGATGAATGGTCCGGTAACTTAAATATGTGGAAACTAGTGTTTCCGCATGGTTACCGGGGAATTTATCATTTGATGAATAGGCCCCAGAATGCCTAATTCTTCCCTTGTGGCTTAGGTAAAAACTAAAATAATTATTTTACATACATTTTAAGGGACTGGTAGTATTGTAGTGTATTATGTAAACTATGAATGGTATTCTCCACTTTAACTCTTGTACTAAATCCCATCTCTTTCAAATACTAGTATTTTGGTAAGGTCTATCACTTTACACCCCCATTGTTCCCTCCATTTAGTCTGCTCCTGGCATTCACTTACAGCCGGGACCACTGATGTTCACTTTTGATTCTATTCAGTGACAGCATTAAAGCTGCAGTGTAGGATGTCCTCTGCTCCAGACATACAGTGGTGAATCAGTGCCAAAGGTGATCTGTGAGTGCCAGGATCATGCTGAAAAGACCATATGCTAAGGGTTTCTGGGGACAAACCCAGAATAAAGTAATATAATAGGGGAGGGAAGGGATTTAGAGCAAGGGTTATTTAAAGTGTAAAATACTGTATCTATTTTACAACACATTTTTAAATCCTTCAAGATCTAGTTCTATGGGAAGGTTACAAGTCCCAAACCTATAGCATAAGAAGAGCAGGGCGGGCACGAGGCCTATAAGATCCGGCTGGCAATTTATAATGCAATATATTCTTATTGGAAACTGTTTTAAAGCAAATACAAATAAAAATAGCAAGTTCAATTATTTTGATCACAAAAAATAAGAAGGAAAATATTTTTCTGAAAGGACGTTACCATCCTGCTCTAGTGTAGTTTGTTTTCTCCAAAACATAAATAGCATAAGAAAATAATTCATTATATCATTAGTATGATGATCCTTTAATGAGTTAGAAACTGTTGTCATCATATTAAATTTACTATATAATGGATTCTCTTGGCATGGTACAATATGTATTGTGTATTGATTAGTGTCTATCCAGCTGTATGTCACCCTGCTTTTGTCTTATTATAAACCAATGCAGAATGAGTTTGCACTTTGTGAATTAAGGACAGCTACAAAGTGAGAGTATTGTATATAGATTCAAAAGATGTTGCTATTTTGTGAAGTATTTTTTATTAGCTTTTTAATGGCATAACCATTCACAATAACCAACGATTTACAATAAAAATAAACATACTGAATTTATAGTCTTTAGACACGTTAACAGAAAAGGATTAGCAACATCACTTTAGAAGAGAAAAAAAAGGGAGAAGTCGACAATAAAATGACTTTCTTGTACTAATAATATAGATATTTTTAACATAGAGACTGATACATGGCACTGGAATCCTGACAGCAGCCAGAATCCTGACTCAAGAATACCGACGGCTGCAATCCCAACAATGAGTATTAGGGTTAGGGGGAGGTTTAGGATTAGGCTGGGGGAGAGGTAAAGTAGGAAGGTTAGAGTTAGGCTGCGGGAGGGGTGGATTAGGGGTAGGGTAAGGGGAAGAGTTGGGATTTCCACGCATTAACATTTCTACCGTCGGGATTCCGCCTGCTGGAATTTTGACCGCTGGCATTATCAGCATCGGGATCGCGTACCCAACCGCTACAGTATATCTGACAATAAAACCTATTATGAAAAGAGGAGGAGCTGTGACTCATGCTGTGTGGGCGTGGCTAGTGTCATGTGGGCGTGTACACTCCTACACTATCAGCCCCAATGTCTCCATAATACATAAAAATAGAAACATTGGACCATTTTGTGAGGAAACTAGAAATACAATTTTAATATTTATTATTTATAGTCGACCATATGGACAGCTGGACAGCTCTTCATTGTTATGGTTTCATAATGGCAAGCCTATATTAATGTGGATGCCTGGGGCTATAGTCCCATCCGCCCCATTGCTAATCTGGTCCTGTATATGCAGGAGCAGGGATATGAGTAGTTTCTTTGCGCGACATCCTTTGCCCACGGCCGCCAAACCGGCTCTTACTGTATGCCCAACGACGTCAGGCGCAGTGGACAGAGCCAGGCATGATGTGGCTCGCCTCATTTGGCTTGCAGCAGCCGCTTTCTATTCGCTGCCAATGCGCAACCCATAAAATTCAAATTGCCGACGTTCTTCAATGGCCACCGGTCCATGAGTTGGGCGCTGAATTTCACCCACCGCTGTTCCTTGACTAGCACTGAGAACAGACACACTGTGCCACCGCTGGCCACTGATGTGTCCCGCTGGGGACACATCTCACCGGACTGCAGGACTCCACACTGTAGCAACAGGTGCTGGGATCAAGTGTTTGTACATTGCCCTGGCCAGCGGCACCCCCTTCTGCCGGGCCTGTCATGGGCCCCCACGCACCCCCACGTTACGCCACTCTTCCTGTTTTCTACAGAAAGAGATCCTGTTTAATTTTACATTGCATTTTGCTGCTCCTATATAGTGTATCTGCTAACAAGACACCACCTTAAAGCACAGAATCAGGAACAAATTGAAAAAGAGGAACAATTATATTGCAAACAGTTTTTTCTTACACTGCTAAATTATACACTTACCTATTTTACAGTGTGCTTCTTTCCTGCTTAGTTGTTTGAAAGCTAGTCCATACCTCATACTTACCTAGGCTCCTGGAAGATGCGTGAGACTCCTGAAACTCCAGTTAGTCCCCTGCATCCCTGAAAAATTGGGTGGATCTCCAGCATCCGGCCCACTTCCTAGTGAAGTGCGCAGCATGGGGAGATAATGCCAAGAAACGCTGGTCTGTAGGGAGAAGACGGAGCAAAAATTACAGAAATTGTGGCGCTAATAATAACGTGTAATGATGTGAAGAGTAAGGCCTAACCCTACGCCCAATAATGATAAATAGGCCCCATAGTGTGTTACTAGTTGATATACTGTATATGTCCAACACATGCGAGGCCTTATTTAGAGTTTCACATAAATCTATTTGTGGGGCATAAAAATATGTAATGAATACACCTGTGCACCTGCTAGTTGGTCCGGAAAATGTGAACTATTAGTAGCTCTCGAGGACCGAGGTTGGCTACCCCTGATTTAAGGCCTTACGTTGTAATGTCTTTCTTGAGAATCCTGTGCCTGCTTCTGTGGCTAGGAGTAGATTTTCATCCCAGAAGAGGACCAGGAAAAGTGCTTTCCAAAAACAATTGACTGTTAAATAATCCTTTGCAAACCTTCCAAAAAAGCATTTCCTAACCTGTAAAGGCACATTAAAAAAAACATAGTTAGTGACCTTCAGTTCAACTGCCATTGTACCCACTGTCCACTTAATTGGAGCAGATATTGTGGGCAAGTGGAACAGAGTAGCAAATGCAACATTTAACATTTAAGGTTTAAGTCTTACGTTGTGTCTTGAGCACCATGCCTGCTGCTGGGAGTGGATTTTCATCCCAGAAGGGATGAAGACATTGGCCCTCATTCAGAGGCGCTCGCAAAATGCGAGCGCTTGTTCTGAATGAGGGAGGCCGCTTGTATTTTGCAGTGCAGCCTCCTGGTTGCTAGCTAAGCAGTGGGTTACCATCGGGGCTTGCGACGAGACCCTAAGGTTGGGTCTCAGCAACCGCAAGCTCCAGGGTGCTTCCTGCTCTGATCACTGCTGATGTCAGTGCTGCTGATCACATCACTGCTGATGGCAGTGCGGCCGCCCACAAAACGGCAGGCATTCCTTAAGGAACGCCTCCGTTTGTGAAACCACCCACCCGCCACACCAACAAAACGGGGCAAGCTGTCGATCAACATCAACAGCTGCCACTTTGTAGTGAGCTCCGGAGTGAGAGAATTTCTCTCTCGCTCTGGGGCTTGCGCACGCGCAGTGCGGCCGCTGCTGTGATGTCAGTGGGGCCACCCCCAAATGGCAGGCATTCCTTTGGGAACGCCTCCATTTGGCAAGCCACCCCCCTGACCCACCTACCAAACGGGGCGAGCTGTCGATCAACATCGACAGCCACCCCTTTTGGATGCGAGCGCCGGAGCAAGTGATTTCTCGCTTGCTCCGGGACTCGCGTGTGCGCACTGCCTAACAATCAACCCGCTTGCGAGCGGGTCTGAATCAGGCCGAGATATCTTAAGAGATGTAAATAACTACTGACAGGAAAAAGAGGCAATTTGGAGGCCCTTACACAAAAATGTCTTTGCGTTACTTGAGCTGCTCACCTTCCAGTGTGTACTTAGAGAGAGTTTTCAGCACAGCAGGGAACCTTGTTAGTGATCGGCCTGAGACTACTTCCCCTAAATGTGGAATAGATGGGGTGCATCAAAATTAACTACAAATTGTACGAGAAAGACCTTTACCGTCAATTACGTGCAAAAATTACAGAGGCACCTGTAATGGTGGATTCCAGTGGGGACAAATTAATATTGTGTGAAGAGGATGATGTATACATCTCCCCAGATTATACCATCACCCAAGCCTGTAGCGTCATACCATCCTCTGTTGTGTATAAATTACAGCTGCGCTCCCTGTTAGATTGGTGATTCATTGTCCACTTTAGTGGATGTGAGCTCCATTTTAGTCTATATCATCACCACAGCCCCTACACATCTTCTGACCTGGGCTACAGGAGGAGCAGCTGCACTCTGGAATACGGTTGCATGGAGTTGCCCCCCTGCCTCGTTGAAATTCAGGTAGAGGGGCCATGGGTATGAACTGGGAGTAGGGACATTATAATCAGAGAACGCAGTTTTAGCTGCTTTATTCAATTTTTTAAACCATATCCTGTAAATTCACCTTTGAAAATGTTTATGCAAAACTCAGCAGAGGCGTTTTTTGATGCCATGGCTAACGTGCACACACACACAAAAGAAACAGATTGATTGATTTAATTAATTTTTGGGTGTCACTTGGGAGAGAGAGCTCCCGCACGAGGCAGCAGCCTCTAGATAAACGACCCAGGCAGCACCCCTGACACACACACAAAAAAAGATTGATTGATTGAGTTAATTTTTGGGGGCACTTGGGAGGGAGAGCACCAGAACGAGGCAGCAGCCTCTTTATAAACAACACAGGCAGCAGCCTCTTGATAAACAACAAAAAATACCTATATATATATATATATATATATATATATATATATTATGCGCAACCAGTAGAATACAATAATGAACAATTGTTAGCTATATAGCAGCTCCCAATGGTAGTGCTGGAAACACTACCCAACTAAAACAACATGAACCAATAGTGTATATATACCCAAGGGAGCGCTGAATTAATTCGTTATAAATTTAATGCATATATAGCCTTACATATAAAAACATCAATGGGATTGTGATAAAAGATACAGTGTAGCTAATATACTATATCAACATATTCTCATAGAGATATACAGTATCACTGGTGACTGGCAAATTATGATTGCTTGAAAATGTCAATCAGAAGATCATGTGGGAATCCACTAGTGGTATAGGTATTTGATTAACAGAGCTAATGTTTCAGCATAATTTGCGTCCATATAGTCTCACCACCTTAGGGAAATCCTGAGCAAAGGCAAAGTCCCCAGATAGTAGCGTTGGGAGGACAATCCTCTGTGAATTACGTTCCCCGTCTGATGATCAGAGACGCCGCTTGCCAGTGCAGTGACGTCAGCGGCAATGGGAGCAACACATCGACGCCAAGATATGGAGCGATATCACGGCTCTTATATATAAAGCGGAGATTTTTTAATTCATAGTACCACAGTGTTGAGCAGGTCCACTAGTAAAACAGCCACAAACTTAACACGTTTCTCTGTTATTGAAGCATACAACGGTTTCCTCAGAAGTTAAAATTGTGTTTCGGTCACACCAGATATTTAAATGGTCAATGTCCAATCACAGTAGACTGTCATATTTGCATAGCAATTGATCCCAAGTGATTATAATTGTTAAAATCACCGGCACAGCTAACAATACAACAAAATCATCATACAAAACATTTATATTCTCATCAAATATATTGATAACGTGCAATGGCATCAGAGAGAATGAGATAACAAAAAGGACTCCAGATACTGTATATACACATATTCTAAAATTGATTAACAATGAGCATTATGCTAGAGCTAAACATATGTTCCTGATTATTAATCAGTAAAAAAGTCTATATGGATGGCATATTTAGAACTTACAGAGCAAATAAGCCCTGTGGCTCAGCAAGCTGACAGCATAGACCAGTAACTAGGTGACCTGTGTTCAAATCCCACCAGCATTTTTTTTTTCTTAGTAATAACAATGAACTTTATACTAAAAGAGAAACTATTATATCTGATTATCAATCAGTGAATGTTATCAGACACAGGTCAACAACCTCAGCATATTTAGTTCTTACACAGTAGAAAAGTCTGTATAAATGGCATATTTAGAGCTCACAGAGATTTTAAGAGCTTGTGGCTCAACAAGCTAATAGCATGGACTGACAACCAGGCGACCAGTGTTCGAATCCTGCCAGAGATCTGCCAACATTTTATTAATAACAATGAACATTATACTGCAAGAAAAACTAATATATCTGATTATTAATCAGTGAATGTCATCAGACACAGGTTAATAACCCCAGCATTTTTAATTCTTGCACAGCAGCCAAACTCTATGGCGCAATAAGCTAATAGCATAAATATGTAACCAGGGGGACCCGTGTTCGGATCATATAAAGAACTGGCCAAAAGAGTTAATATTTTATGTAAAAATAGGAAGCAAGGGAGGGAATGTGTGTGTCCACCATTAATTCAGAAAGAAATCCCAGGTAATAACGCACAGTACTTAGGTCCCAATGTTAAGCTCAATGCAATCATTCAGACCCCCCAGGAATAGCGTCCCTAATGAGAATATCCAGAAGGCTTCTCTTTTACATAATAAATTAAAATGATCCCCACCTCTTGATGTTTCTTTAATATGCTCAATTCCCTGTACACGGAGAACCTTTACATCACCCCCATGTTGGGTTCTAACATGTTGTGACAAGCTGTGAGTTTTAACTCCTTTTAGAACATTCCGTCTGTGTTCCAAAAAAACATGTATGTAGCATGTGGGTCGTTCTTCCCACATACTGAATACCACAAATACAGGCGATGATGTATATGACATATGTTGTTCTACAATTAATGTTGTTATGTATATCGAATGGTAGACCATTTGAAAAAGATTTAAAACAAGTACTCGTACCTATCATAAACTGGCAAGTAATGCAGCCAAGCATTAAAGTTCCCTTTTCTCTTTGGTTGGTCAACTAATTGTTGGATCTAACATCCGAAATGGCTTTAGATCTAAAATGACTTGGTGCTAAATGCTTCTGGAGGTTCTTTGCCTTTTTAAAAATATTTGTTTTGTTATAAACAAGTAGAGAGTACATTATCAGTTTTCAAAACTGGATAGTACTTATTGAGGTCCCGTGAGAAGGAATTATATTTAGTCACAAATTTTAAGTCAAAACTATCAACACTTTGTACACTATTGGTCTTATCAACCATGCTAAGTAAAGATTCTCTATCTTTATCCATGGCAGATTCAAAGGCAGAATCTAAATTGTCTACAGGGTACCCTTGTGCATGAAAAGCCCTCAACAAATTATTAGCCTGAATATTAAATTGATCTATACCCGAGCAATTGCACTTCAATCTATAAATATGACTCTTGGGAATGTTCCTCAGCCACGGTCGATAGTGACAGCTGCCATAATTGAGAATGTTCTCACTATCAACTTCCTTATGGTATGTAGATGTAACCACAGCATTTCCCTTAATAGAGAGGGCAATATCCAAAAAAGTAATAGATGTCTTCTGCATAGTGCTAGTGCATTTTAAACCAAAATTGTTAGTGATAAGATAGTGTGTGAATGAACTAGCTAATTGTGATTAGCTGAATTGTGAATTGTTGCCCAACCACCGCTACTATCTGGGGACTTTGCCTTTGCTTAGGATTTCCCTAAGGTGGTGAGACTATATGGACGCAAATTATGCTGATACATTGGCTCTGTTAATCAAATACCTATACCACTAGTGGTTTCCCACATGATTTTCCGATTGACATTTTCAAGCGATCATAATTTGCCAGTCACCACTGATATATCTCTATGAGAATATGTTGATATAGTATATTAGCTACACTGTATCTTTCATCTGAATCCCATTGATGTTTTTATATGTAAGGTTATACATGCATTAAATTTATAACTAATTTATTCAGCGCTCCCTTGGGTATATATATGTATATATATATATATATATATACACTATGGGTTCATGTTCTTGATAAACAACACACCTACGTTGCTGATAAATGTGCCTAACACGCACACACGAAAAAAAATTGTTTTTATTTTCACACTGGTGGCATGGCAGGCTAACACGCACACACAAAAAAATTGTCACACTGGTGGTGTGGCTAATACTTACACACAAAATATATTTTTTATTTTGTCACTGGTGGTATGGCTAACACGCACACACAAAATTTTTTTTTTATATATTTTTTACACTGGGGGTGAAGAAAAGCACCCCTGATGGACAACACAGCAGAATAGCCAGCCAGCCCCTATGGACAACAGCCAGCCAGCCCCTATGGACTACAGCCAGCCAGCCCCTACGGACAAGACAACCTCAATTATGCACAACAGCAGCACAGCACAGCTCCCAGCTCCCTCCATCTTCACTCTCCACAGGCAGAATGAAAAATGGCGGCGATCGCGGGACCTTTATAGAAACCAAAACCCACGAGAATCCGACAGTGGGATGATGACATTTTGCCTCATTTTGAGATCCGAGTCAGGCGGGAAAACCCGAGCCGACTCGGATCTGACTCAGATCCCCTAAGTTCGGGTGGGTTCAGATCTCTGAGATCCGAACCCGCTCATCTCTAAATTATACTTACTATAGACGCATCTCCAGATATGCATCATTATGACACCAGTATCACTGTATAGCTGCTTTTGTTTGGTTGTTTGCATACCGTCCCCTCCAACTGATGGTTCTTCATTAATTAATATCTCTTCTGTATTATGTCAAGTTGTGGCCATTACATTTTATGTTGAAAGTGATAATTTTGCATTAATGTATAACTTGGTCTGGACACTATTCTCTTTTGTGAATATGACTCTTGCTTACATTATTGTGTACAAATAGTGCAATGCCCTTTTGCATTTATAATTGTAATGCGGACCATACATTTACGGTCTCAATTACCCATTCTGCCGATCTAACCCATAGATGCTTAGCAATATGAGGTAACCTTACAGTAGTTTTAGTTTTGCAATAAAAAACACAAGGGAAAGGTTCACTTACATAGGAAAAAGTTAATAAGTGCTTTGTCCAAAAGAATGTGTTTTAGAACTCAAACACTCCTGTCAGTTGGTCAGGCCCGGCAACAGGGGGGGACTAGGGGCACAGCTGTGCAGGGCCCTGAGGTTTTAGGGGGCCCAGGAGGAGCCCACACATAATACATCCCTTGATCTCTGTTTGCACTGCTGCATGATCAGGAGCACACAGCAAGCAGGTACCACGGAGTCTGTGTCTGTGAACCGATGTAGCTTTATTGCACCGGCGACGGCCGGTGCAATAAAGTTTTTTTTGCTTATTGCAGTGCAGCGCGTGACGTCATGACGTCAGCCAGCACCGCGCTGGCACTTTTAGTAGACAGAGGATCCGGGGCACGGTAAGTATTGGTGCTGCACTGTGGAGAGCTGGTTGGCCACCTGAGGAGCACTCACAGGGGGCTGGCTACTGGGGGGGACACTCACAGGGGGCTGGCTGCAAGGAAACGGACATTGGGACCCCCTAAAACATGTGTGTACCGGGCCCCATAATTTCATTTCTGTTGCCGAACCTGCAGTTGGTAGTCTATTATTTGGCCAGGTTGGCCTTCGGTTTTTGTGGTCGGTTTGCAAACCAATGCTTAGTAAATCTGCGGTTTGTATACTAGTCTATGTAAAATAATCAATAATTGATGAGATGTTCTAAAGTTAGTAATTTGGTCGTTTTTCCGTTGGTTTTGCTTTTAGTAAATCTCCGATTTGCAAACTAATTGCACAAAAATGCAAAATCGACCTTTAGTAAATTTACCTCAAAGTCTCAGAAAAACTAACAATTTGTTGATCAAGTAAAGAACAAGTTTCGACATTTTACAAAAATACTATTACAAGTATTCAATTAGCTGCGGGGTTTCACCTGCGACTAATTACCGGCAAAATTCCCTGCGGCATGGGGAAAGGCTGTTCAATTAAATAGCCTTTTTGCCACGCCGAAAGATCGGTATTCAGGTGCGGAAACCTACTGATTCCGTGTAAACTGCGGAAGCAATTTTTTTTTTCTCTGCGCGCGAATCCATTTGGGGTTTTTTCCGCTGACTTTACCTTCACCTCCATGAGCTGCGAGGTTTAGTCTGACTGCAAGGGCTCGTGTGCAGGGTAATCCCCGCTAATTGAATTGCTCTGGCATGGCAATTAGCCGGGGTAATCCCTGCGGTTAATTAAATACCCCCCAATGCGCAGAAAATGGGACAGGATATACAAGTGGAAAACCACAAGCCATTCTGTAAAGGTATGAGTTATGAGCCATTCTGAATTATGTCCCAGACAACAGTACCGTACAATCCAGAGCAAAATGGTGTCACACTGAGAGAATGAATTGGACACTCTGCGACAGTGGGCGGACCATGCTCTTTCATGCAGATATGCCAGAAATGTACTTGTGAGAAGCAATCACACACCCGGCTATCCTCAAAATTGTTTAACTGTGGAATGGAAAGAAACCTGAAAATATTTGGCAGGAAAACATTTGTACACATTCCACTTCCTTCCAAATGAGAAATGCTCAAAGTGGGATGCTCGTGCAAAGAAAGGAGTGCTTGTAGACTACCGTGAATCCCAAAAGGGTTACAGAATTCTGCAGAAAAAACCAACCTGGAACAAGAGTATACAACCAAAGCGGATATCTTTTATTACTCAGATGGCACCAGAGCCTGGGCCAGAATCCTAGATAGAAGATGCAGAACCCATGAAAAGGAAAAATGGATTAAAGCTCCTGATTAACAGCTGGAATCTCTTAAACAGCTCCAGATATGGAATCTTACAATGTTACCTCCAGGAAAACATGCAATTAGATGTGAATGGGATTTTAATACAAAGGCCCGTATTCTATTAGCCGAGAAAAGCCGAGTTGCGATGTTTTCGCCACCTTCGCGTGTTTTTAGGCGATACTTTTTCCGTGCGCGCTCCCGCTTATCTCCGTATTCAATTCCAAAACACGCGAAAAGGCAAACAGGCAAAATCGGCGAAAGTGAAACTGGCGAAAGGTCCCTAAGATTTTGGGGAATTCAGTCTGTACTCTACTATATCTAGACGCCGCTCATTTCCCCGGTGCCGGGAGACCAGGCACGGCATCATGATCGAGCAGATGCCGGGCGCTGCGAGCTGACAGCCGCGGAGGGGAGGGTTAGGCTTAGGGCACCCGGGGGGGACTTAGGGTTAGGCACCCCCCTGGAGGGTTAGGCATAGGCTAGGGAGGGTTAAGGTTAGGCACCCCCGGGGGGGACTTAGGGTTAGGCATCCCCCTGGGGGACTTAGGTCTAGGCAGCGGGGAAGGGGGGGGTTAGGGTTAGGCACTTAGAGGGGGGATTAGGGTTAGGCACAGGGGGGGAGGTTAGGCACCCCTAAGGAGGGTTAGGGGGGTTAGGTTAGATTAGTTGATACTTACCTTATCACGATCGGGATTTCCAGCACTGTCGGGCTTCCGCTGCCGGGCTCTGCTGTTTTGTCGGGCTGCCGCTGCCGAGATTCGAACTCCTGGCCATGCGGCAGCCGGGATATCATACCGATTCCGTCTGTACCCTAGATAAACCTGCAGTAACATTAGAAATCAATATAGAAGTGTCCTAATAGCCCTAATAAACGTGTTTTGTGTTCTTAATGTGTCAGAATTGGCTTTTATATGTTTATGTGCATGAGTGCTGAAAAATGATAGAAAGCCATTTATTTTGGGAAAAATAAATACCGAGGTCAAATTTTGGGTACATGAAAATTGGTACTAGCATATTTTGATGTCTCTAAAGTGAAGATTTTAAAAAAATACACCTGCTGCAGGCTTGTGCACCCCCAAAAACACCTGTCCCATCCATATGGCACCCCAAAGTACCAGGCCCCCACTTTTTACCGATTTTCCAACACTTTTTTCATTTTTGCCCCAATAATGACACATTTTTTTTAAAAGTTTTTTGGACTGATTAGTCATTGGGGGGGGGGCCTACAAAGGGTTCTGGACCAAATCCCAACATTTGCACCTCAAAATAGAGATTTTGCACTTCCAATTCTTCTGCCTATACATAGAGAAAACTTTTCGCCTGTTTTTTTCCGCTTAGGCGAAAACTCCTGGAATTGAATGCGGAGATAAGTAGAAAACAGGCGCTTTCAGCGGCTAATTGAATACGGCCCCAAATGTGACTCTGAAGGTAACGTTTACAGATTTAAAGAAAGATTAGTGGCAAAAGGCTATTCTGAACATATGGTGAAGGTTATGATGTCACTTTTGCACTGGTTGCTAAACAGAGTATTTCCAGAACCTTGATCGCCATAGTTGCCTTAAGGAATATGCAATTGCGACATTATGACATCAAAACTATTTTTCTTAATGGTAAAATAGAAGGACATGACACAGCCTTTAGGTTATGTCAAAAAGGACCAAGAACACCCTACAAAGATTTCTCTATGATTTTAAGCAATTGACATTGGAATTGTAAAATTAACAAAATATTATTGGAACAGGAAGTAAAGCTGATCCATGCCTATACTCAAAAGTTTGAAAAAGGTAAATTGATATATCTACTGTTATATGCGGATGATTTGATAATTGCCCATGAGAAGTACAGATCACAAAAATAAGTGATGTTCTAGATTTTCATTTTGATGCTAAAGACCTGGGAAAGGTGACATACTGTATTACTAAAAATCCACAGAGAGAAGAAGATAGAAATTTTATACATAATAAGTCTGCCAAAATTGGTACAATTCTCAAACAGTTTGGAAAGTCTGAAGCAAAGGTTGTGACAACACCAATGGGTGCATCATATCTGAAATTAGAAGGAGAAGATGATCTCTTACAAAAAAATGGACAGTACAGACAAGCATTGGGAGCACTTTTATACAGTATGTGGCTACTACTACCAGGCCTGATATTTCAGTAGCTGTCTCATCTTTGTAGATGCATACCTCCCAACATTCTTAGGGGTCTAGTTACTAAGCAGTGTTAGGAGACAGAGTGAAAAGTGATAAGTCTGTGATAAGGTGCCAGCCAATCAACTCCCAACTGTCATCTCACAGGCTGTGTTTGAAAAATGACAGTTGGGAGCTGATTGGCTGGCACCTTATCACAGACTTATCACTTTTCACTCTGTCTCCTAACACTGCTTATTAACTAGACCCCTTAATTTCATAACTGGGACCTCTAGGCACCTGAAAAATGGGTGTGGCAATGTTGTAAAGGGGGCATGGTATCACTGTATAGGGTGTGGCCTCGTGGCACCCCTCCGCCACCAGCGGAAGCAGACATTTTGGAGGTATGTAGATGTGTGAGTCAACGTGGTCAAAGAGATTGGAATGCAATTAATAGAGTGATAAAGTACCATAACCACATGCAGGACTTGAACCTAATATAGACAGTAGTAGATAAACTTGATTTGCAGGAAATGTAAATGGAGTTTGGGCAGGTGATTTCAGGGATCACAAGTCAACAAGTGGCTACTTGTTCAAACTTGGGAACAGCCCAATCTCATGGTCCAGTAAATAGCAAATGTCAGTTGCTTTATCATCAAGAGAAACCAAATACATTTCAAAGGTCGATATCAGTCAAGAAGCTGTTTGGTTACATCAGGTACTATAGGATTTTGGAGAGTCAGTAGCTCAACAGACAGTATTGTTTGAGAACAATGAAGGAAGTATAAAGCTTGCAAACAGTGATAAACAAAGATAAACGCTAGAACCAAACATGTTGTTGTGCAGAATCATTACTTTCATGATCTAGTGGAACAAGATCTGATTCTGCTGACATATTGTGAGGCTGAAAATATGTTGCCAGATGTTTTGACAAAGCCAATCCCAAGGCCAAGGTATGAGGACATAAGATCCAAGTTGGGACTGGTTTGTTGTTGGGTAATGCTGGGTACACACTACGATATGTTGTCCGATCCCACGGATTAGAGCGACATATCGGGTACATCATCTAGTGTACCCATGATATGCGCGCTCCTTCTGGTTGCTAGCGACATCGCCCATCAGCCCTGCTGCAGGACTGACAGCGGATGTCCTAATGATGTCATGCTGCAGAATGCAACATGACACGTCCCTCCCCTCCGTCAGACCCGGCATCGGCAAGTGTGTATGCACTTGCGGCATGCCAGGTCCTATCCCCGGCGATGTCGTACTGGGTACTCATTGTCTAATGTGTACCCATCTTATGGGTGTTAGAAGTGTCATTTATATATTGCTACCACTGTTCCGAACTGTGTTTTTTGTACATGTAGAGGTCATCAGTGTTCAGATGCTGATAAAGTTAGTTTGAAAAAAAATCGTTTATCCAAACTCTGTTATAGAAGGTCCTTTTCGCTATGTTAAGAAAGCAACATGTGTTTGTTCCTATACATAAATAAAGGGATCCTTTTATATTATACTTTCTGCTGCTCCTATACTGTGTATATACTAGCCAACACTTTCAAACTGTATCTGTACGCTATTGTTGGGCTTATACATTTTTGCATCTGTCTTAAGTGTACTGTAGAGTTGTATGCTTGATGTAGATATACTGCAGAGTGTTGATCTATCTTCAGATAGGTGCAAATGAAAATACCCCAAAAAGATTTTTTACGTATACGTTTGTACGTTTGTACAGTAAATCAGTTCCACAATAGCTGATTCCACTGCGCATAAGCAATAGATACATGTTAAAAAACTCAATCTGTTTTCTTCAAGCTGTTGTGAAAGTATAAAAGTAATTTCAGTTAATCAGATTTTCGAGCTACGGGCCACTGATTACATTTTTAGTATTTGATTACAAAGCATACAGTATGGATGGGCAGTTAATGGCTTAATAAATAGTACACTAGCAGTTTGCTGAAGAAAAGCTTCTAGTCTTCCTGTGCCTATACAGCATGAATAATAAATTCGGTCTTGCCACACTGACATATACAATGGACAACAAATTACAGTTGAAACATTCCAGCTAAATGTAGAATGTAGTGTACACTTTGACATAACTCTGATTAGAATATTCATGCCGGGGAATGGTTTTTGCCCTATTTTCCGGTATTGTGCAAGCTGTCAAACTGACATCACCAGGCAGCGCGCAGTAAGCTCTGATGACTCACTCCAAAATCTCCAATAATAGGTCCAATTAAAAAAGTTTACACTGAATGAATCCCTGTAAGACAGCTTGTGCTTCACAGATAAAAAAAATCACAATGGCCCTTCTAGCATTCATCCGAAAGGGGCATTAAAAGTTTAAATCCTGACGATTTTTGAATAACTTTTGGTCAAACATATTAGATGAACTAAGTAATTATAATTAAGATGAAGTTTTTATTATTTAACTACTTCCTTGCTGAGTAAAAGGAATGTCCTTTTAAAGGAGAACTGCAGGCAAAATAGTATATTTAGGATAACGATGGATATCCTGGAAAAGGGCGATGCCTAAAGTGGAACTAAAGTTCCACTAGATAATATATTCTGGTGTTCACTAATAGATGCTTCACAGTATGTCCCAAAAAATAGCAGATTCTGCATAATAAAGTCGTATCAAATGGGAGCTGGGTGCGCTCACATTCTTACAGACGTAAATACGTTTTGGATAGTGTCAAACCGAATTCTGCGGGAGGTAATGAAAACAATGATGTAGAAGACGGCTCAAAACATTTGTGGTATTTATAGTTTGTTTATATTTAATATTGATCTGACTTTTTATGTATATTTAGGAGCATATCCAATTAGCCAAGGGGTTTCATGTGCTGGGAAACCCATAGATTCTAGCATTTTACGCAGAATCTATGGTTTACTGTCTGCGCATTACCCCAGGGCTTACCGTGCGGGTAAAATTATGACTAATTGAATACATCTGGGCGTGAAACCCGAACCTTTTAACCATGCGGTAAACCCTGCACCTAATTGAATATGTCCCTTAGTATGGATCTGGCTTTTTGTGCCCATTCGATATAGATCTGCTTTTTGTGAATAACGTATTTAGTTTGGATCTTGCATTTTGTGTATATTTAGTGTATTTTTTTGTGGATCTTGTTGGAGGAGAACAATTTGCACTGTCTCCTCATTGCTGCCAGGACCCTGTAGTGTTGAGTTGCATCACAGCACGACTTCCAAACCCACTGCGCTACTGCACGTCTTTGAGCTCTGTCCTCCATAGAGGAAGGTCGTGCCCCTGAATGTCTTGGGACAGAGACTCTATGTTACCCTGCTCAATACTACTGTGTCATCATCACTAGTTACATAGCGCATTCCACCAGCAGGGGCAAAAGCAGGAATTTAAACAGGTGGGGTTTACACTATATATATATATATATATATATATATATATATATATATATATATATATATATATATATATATATATATATATATATATATATATATATAGGGGATGTGCACCGGCCACTTTTTGTGTTTTGATTTTGGATCTGGATCTTTCTTCGTGTTTTGGATCTGGATTGGTTTTGCTATAACCACCCTTCCGTGTTTTGGGTTCTGGGTTTTGTGTTTTGGATCTGTATTTTTATGAAAAAAGCATAAACACAGTTAAAATCACAGAATTTGTGAGTTTCACTGTTCCTACGCTATTATTAAGCTCAATAACATTAATTTCCACTCATTTCCAGTCTATTCTTAACACCTCACACCTCACAATATTGTTTTTAGGCCAAAAGGTTGCTCCGAGGTAGCTGGATGACTATGCTAAGCGACACAAGTGGGTGGCACAAACACGTGGCCCATCTAGGAGTGACACTGCAGTGGCAGACAGGATGGCAGTTTGAAAAACTATGCCCAAAACAGTACATAATGCAAAGAATAAAAAGAGGTGCGAGATGGAATTGTCCTTAGGCCCTCCCACCCACTCTTATGTTGTATAAACAGGACATGCACACGACTGGCTGAAATGATTGGTTCGTTTGGGCCCCCACAAAACAAGCTGGCAATTAATCTGTCCCTGCACAAACTGGCTCTACGGAGGCAAGATGTCGTCCTCATCCTCCTCATCCACCAATTCCTCACCCTCTTCAGTGTTGTGTACATCCTCATCCTCACAGAGTATTAATTCGTCCCCAAAGGAATTCACCACAGGTACCTCTGTACTTTCTGGAGGCAGGTCTCCCTGGAAGAATTGATAATTCATTTTGATGAACATCATCTTCTCCACATTTTGTGGAAGCAACCTCCTACTCCTTTCGCTGACAAGGTTCCCGGCTGCACTAAACACTCTTTCGGAGTACACACTGGAGGGGGGGCAACTTAGGTAAAATAGAGCCAGTTTGTACAGGGGCCTCCAAATTGCCTCTTTTTCTTGCCAGTACAGGAAATGCCTACTTGGATGCTGTCACCGATATAATCCCCCACCATTCTGTCAATGGTGACAGTATCATTTGCAGTGACAGTACACATGTCAGAAATTGTTGGCAGGTCCTTCAGTCCGGACCAGATGTTCAAACTTGGTCCTGTCTGCCCTGCATCACCGCCAGTGGGTTGCTTAGGATACCTAAGTTGTTTCCTGGCAGCCCCAGTTGCTGTACAAAATGAAAAAGGAGCTGTTGACGTGTCACGTTCCACTTCAGATGACAGTGTTTTCACCAGTAGATCTTTGCACCTCTGCAGGCTTGTGTCGGCCGGAAAGAGAGACACCATGTAGGCTTTAAACCTAGGATCAAGCACGGTGGCCAAAATGTAGTGGCCTGATTTAAAATGATTGTCCACCCTCGAATCCTGGCAAAGCGAATGAAGGGCTTCATCCACAAGTCCCACATACCGAGCAAAATCGCTCCATCTTAGCTCCTCCTTCACTTTCTCCAGCTGCTTCTGCAAAAGCCTGATGAGAGGAATGACCTGACTCAAGCTGGCAGTGTCTGAACTGGCATCCCGTGTGGCAAGTTCGAAGGGCTGGAGAACCTTGCACAACACAGAAATAATTTTCCACTGCGCTTGAGTCAGGTGCATACCCCCTCCTTTGCCTATGTCATAGGTGGATGTATAGGCTTGAATGGCCTTTTGCTGCTCCTCCATCCTCTGAAGCATATAGAGGGTTGAGTTCCACCGCGTCACAACCTCTTGCTTCAGGTGATTTTAGAGCAGGTTCAAGAGTGTTTGCTGGTGCTCCAATCTTCGGCACGCAGTAGCTGAATGGTGAAAGTGGCCAGAAATATTTCGGGTCACCCAAAGCGTCTCCTGCACGCCCCTGTCGTTTTTCAGAAAATTCTGCACCACCAAATTTATTGTGTGAGCAAAACATGGGACGTTCTGGAATTTGCCCAGATGTAATGCCCGCACAATATTGGTGGCATTGTCAGATATCACAAATCCCCAGGAGAGTCTAAGTGGGGTAAGCCATTGGGCGATGATTTCCCTCAGTTTCTCTAAGAGGTTATCGGTGGTGTGCTTCTTACTGAAACCAGTGATACACAGCGTAGCCTGCCTTGAAACGAGCTGGCATTTCTGAGATGCTGCTACTGGTGACGCTGCTGTTGTTGCTGCATAAGGCGATACATCTACCCAGTGGGCTGTCACAGTCATATAGTCCATAGTCTGCCCTGTTCCACTTGTCCACATGTCTGTGATTAAGTGGACATTGGGTACAACCGTATTTTTTAGGACACTGAGGACACTTTCTGACGTCTCTGTACATTCTTGGTATCGCTTGCCTAGTGAAGTGGAATCTAGGATTTTTCATAGACAAAGTAGCAGCGCTAAATGACATGCAATAACTAATGCAAGTATGACAATTAGGTGCAGCCAATTGAGATCAATTGAACAGTATTTAATACAATAATATACAATACAGGTATAAAAATCACTCCACGTAGAGAATAATGAAAAAGTAAATAAATAAATAAATGAATGGATAAAAAACTTAAAGAACCCTCAGGATTAGTAGTATGCATGAAAAAGTTAATAGCTTGTTCCAAATCAGAGGCACTGGACTTGATAAAGGCAGATTGTTGTAATGTCTATATTTCCTTATATGGTGGGGGCATATTCCACATTAGTGTGGCACCGCTGGAGGAAAGTGTTCCATGTACAATTGAAGATGGAGATACTTCAGTTATAAATGATATATCCTCACCTGTACCGCGTTGTGCCTGTGCTGAAGCCTCATCCACTTAATCCGGAAGTCAATTGTAGAAATAGGTTGGTTCCAATGCAGGTTCTGCTAAAAAAATCCAGTGCTGGTCCAAGCAACTCCGCATAAATAAGGAGGTTCTGGAGATGTAGGGGTGAGCCTCTGACGTGTTTCGCTGCGGTATGCAGCTTTATCAAATCTAGATGGGATTCTGTACCGGGGACACAATACGTCCATCAATTGTCTAAATCCCATTGCACTAATGGCGGATACCGGACGCACGTCTAACACCAACATAGCTGTCAAGGCCTCAGTTATCTGCTTTGCTTCAGGATGACTGCTGTCATACTTCATCCTCCTCGCTAAGGACTGTTGGAGGGTCAATTGCTTAGTAAAAGAAGTAGTGGTGTTCCTACTTCCTCTCAGGGATGATGAACGACTCCCAGCAGCGACACCAGCAGCGGCAGAAGTTGGCGTAGCAATGCAGGATCCTCCTGAGGAATCCCGGATAGTAGAGTCAGTCATGCCAGTGACATGGCCTGCAGGACTACTTCCGATCTTGATTGAGGAGGAAATTGACGAGAAGGGAGTTGACGTTGTGGTTTGCAGGCACTTGGATACAACAGGAAAAAGGGATTTAGGTGTCCCTAGACTGCTTACGGTCTTAGCCACAGTTTCTGAACTTGACAGTAACTTTTTATAAATGCGTTGCAGGTGACGTATAAATGAGGATGTTCCTAGGTGGTTAACGTCCCTACCCCTACTTATTCCACCTTTACATATGGTACATATGGCAAGACAGTTGGTGTCCGGATTTGGACTGAAATATTTCCAGACCAAAGAGGCATGACCGTGATGGGCTTTTTCATCCCACGGACAACTGTCTCCCCCGGTGCTTGATTTAAATAAACCTCCACACCATCAGAATCCTCCCCGTCAACTTCCTCCTCAGCGCCAGCTACACCAATCCTCATCCTGTTGTACTTCAACAGTGACATTTTCAATTTGAATATCAGCAAGTGGACTGTGGGTGCTCCTTCCAGCACTTGCAGAGGGTGTGCAAATGGTGGAAGGAGCCACCTCTTCCCGTCCAGTGTTGGGAAGGTCAGGCATCGCAACCGTCGCCACACTTGGACTCTCCATGTGGATTTGTGATATCTTCTTAGAATTAGAAAGCACAGTTCTTTGCTGTGCTTTTGCCAGCTTAATTCGTTTGATTTTGTAGTGGGAGGAGGGCTTCCATTGTCATGTGAAGCTGAACCACTAGTCATGAACATAGGGGAGGACCTTAGCCATTCCTTGCCACTCTGTGTCGTAAATGGCATATTGGCAAGTTTACGTTTCTCCTCAGACAATTTAAATTTATTTTTTAAGGTAATTTTCCTGAACTTTGCCATTTGGGATTTTATATGCCCTCTACTATGGCATCGGCCTTGGCAGACAACGTTGATGGCATTTCATTGTCTATGTCATGACTAGTGGCAGCAGCTTCAGCACTAGGAGGAAGTGGTTCTTGATCTTTCCCTATTTTATTTTTATCGGACAAAGTTTGGTCCTCCATTTATGTGATATTGATGCACGTGCGGCTAAGGCGCAGACAAACACAGAAAAATATATTTTTATTTTTTTTACAGGCACTTTGACGAACCAACCGAGCCTTTACTTATAACACAGGAGCATGCTTGGTGCTACTTTGTTGACGCACGTGCGGCTACAGTGCACACAAGTCACAAACACAGAAAAAGATTTTTTTATTTATTTTTGGAGTGCACTTTGGGGGTTACACCACCCTTCAATAGATGAGCCAGCCGGCCCTTTACTTATGACACAGGCGCATGCTTGGCGCTGCTACTTTGTTGATGCATGTGCAACTACAGCACACACAAGTCACAAACACAGAAAAATATTTTTTTTGGAGCGCGCTTTCGGGGTTACACCACCCTTTAACAGACGAGCCACCCGGCCCTTGACTTATGACACAGGCGCATGTTTGGCGCTGCTACTTTGTTGATGCATGTGCGGCTACAGCACACACAAGTCAAAAACACAGAAAAAAATATATATTTTTTCAGGCACTTTGGGGGTTGCACCACCCTTCAACAGACGAGCCAGCCGGCCCTTTACTTATGACACAGGCGCATGCTTGGTTCTACTTTGTTGATGCACATGCGGCTACAGCGCACACAAGTCACAAACACAGAAAAATATATTTTTTTTTTCAGGCACTTTGGGGTAACACCACCCTTCAACAGACGAGCCAGCCGGCCCTTTACTTATGACACAGGCGCACAATTGGCGTTACTTTGTTGACGCACCTGTGGCTACAGCACACACAAGTCACAAACACAGAAAAATATTTTTAAATTTTTTTTCTAGCGCACTTTGGGTGTTACACCACCCTTCAACAGACGGGCCAGCCGGCCCTTTACTTATGACACAGGCGCACGCTTGATGCTACTTTGTTGATGTGCATGCGGCTACAGTGCACACAATTCACAAACATAGAAAAAATTTTTTTTTTTCAGGCACTTTTGGGGGTTACACCACCCTTCAACAGACGAGCCAGCCGGCCCTTTACTTATGACACAGGCGCATGCGTGGCGCTGCTACTTTGTTGATGCATGTGCGACTACAGTGCACACAAGTCACAAACACAGAAAAATATTTTTTTTGGAGCGCGCTTTGGGGGTTACACCACCCTTCAACAGACGAGCCAGCCGGCCCTTCACTTATGACACAGGCGCATGCTTGACATTGCTACTTTGTTGATGCACGTGCGGCTACAGCACACACAAGTCACAAACACAGAATGTTTTCTTTTTTTCAGGCATCCTAGAAGTCATACTAGGGGTTTGAGGTCCCGGTCGGACCTCCCATTTGTGCACATTGGGCAGAACTTTGTCCTGGGGAGCCTACTCTAGGCCTTCCACTAGATGAATTTGGATGAAAACTTCACAGATGGATGGCAATTGGTCTGGGATGCCTAATGGAGTGGTTGGTGTCCCATTTGGACTTCACAGCGGAGTACGTGGGGCAGAACTTTGACCCTGGGAGCGTGTTCTGGGCCTTCCACTGGATGAATTTGGACCGGATGAGATATCGTCTACTGCAGTGCTGTCAAACTCAGGCCATCCAGCTGCAGTGGAACTACACATCCAACCATGCCCTGCCACAGTTTCAGCATACCCTAAGAGCAAAACTGTTGATTGATGGCCCGATTTTGACACCACTGGTCTAGTGTGTACCAGCATTACTTCCATTACGCACCACTGGCGCCTACAGTATATCAACACCTAGAGGATCTGCCAATATATCATGGCTTTTAACCTCTTCCATTTTTCAATTGTTAAAATGTTTCTTAGTACACTTAGTACAAAGTAAGCTTTGATAGTTTGTTGGAAATGTTTTAGTTTTTTTTCATTTATTTTGTTTTCCTTGACATATACAAATATAATGTGCCTTTTTTTCTAGTTTGAAAGTTTTCTCTGGACTGTTTTCAGGTGTAAGCATCTGATTATTGCTAGACACTTTGGTGACTGTTGAGGACATGCTGTTTAAAAAACCATTCTGTCGCTTAAGACATTATTTTTGCATCTATGAACAGCGGGAAGTCGTTTCAGAATTTTTTCACATTCATAGAATCTTCTGAAGTTATTTTTCTAGTGAATGATAAATCCCTTTGCATAAAGGAATGTGTTTGAATTGGCTTTTCTTGGCAGGTACGGTACTTTTCTAAGCAGCTTTACCTGTTTTTTTAAAAAAAGTATGTATGTTCTTTTTATCTCAAACAGGTAAGTACTTGGCTGTTATCTGAGCTTCTGTTCCAGTTTTCCAGTTTATTTCTCTCTGCTTTTTGTTGAATACCAAAATTAATTTTCTTTATACTTATATTCTTGGAAGTTGAAAATAGACCACATTTCGGTTCTTCCTGGAAATATTTATTCATGGCTCAAATATTAGTCCATGAAATCATTACGTTGTATTATATCAGGATTACTTTTAAATAAGCATTTATAAGTAGTTTTTGGATGGGGATAAAATTTAGATCCTATGGTGTCACTTTATTTTTGGGGCTGTAGGGGTTTAATGTATGTCATTCTATTGTAACAAATATATTTACACTCTAAATATATTGTACAGCATAATGAAATATGGTGATTCTAGTATTTATAAAGCAATGTTGTGTGCGTGTTGACTATCAAAATGTCGACAGTGACTATGGGGACCCAGGAAGGAAGGTTCCACAATGTTGGCAAGTTGAAAATGCTACTTACAGTACAGTATTTTACACCCGACTGCAGTACATCTGTAAACATGATGAATTACCTTCATGTGCTGGCAGACGTAAAATGCTTATTTTACATTGTGGTGCCTGTCTCCTAGGGTCTACATACTGATTGTCAACATTTTAATTGTCAACAAGCCATAAGTTAAAGTAACCCTTTCTAAACGATACTAATGAAAAGTGGATAGAGTTATGCTTTAAAGGAGAGCTCCAGTCAGAATATTGCTCCCCCCCAGAATGCTCTGTGTTTACTAGTCATGTGGTGGTTACTCCCTTGAGGTTCCACCATGCCTTAGAGCCTCTGGTGGAACCACTGCAGTTTCTAATTCATGAAGGCTCTTAAGCAACAATTCAATTTGTTGTCAAAGGGAAGTGTGTAGTGAAGGTAACATCGGTATTCAATCAGATGCTGACTTCATGGAGGCATTGTGCAATAACTGTTTGAATTCTTCCCAGCTGGAGTCCTCAATAGTTGGATTAGATAATGGGTATTGGCACAGCATGCACTTGCACTCCTTTCTAAAAATCTTGCGTACTCTTCTGTATTTCCATGAAGTTTGCGTAGGAAGACCTGGCTGCTGCAAAGTATGGGAATGGCTCCTCTCAAAGAGAAGGCTAGCTGTTGTGGGCAGGAAACAAAGCTCCTGTTTTTTTGTTTGCAGTTTAGCTTTCAGGTTTGATAAAATAATGTTAATGAACTGCTAGAGCAACAAAAATAACTAGCAAACATCAAGATTTACCAATAAATATAAAAAACAGACATATGGTATTAGAAAACCAAAGGGTTGAAGGTCCTGGTCAATTTCACTACTGTATGATCAAAAAGCCTAAGTCTAAAGCAACACAATTTTGTAATACTGGAGATATTTTCAAATAAATAATATAATAAAGAACATCTCAGAACTAGAAAATTATTATTATTGTACACTGAAATGTCAAATTGTGTTCAGTGGGGATGCGGTCAATATCCCGACAGTCGGGGTGTCGGCGCTTAGAATGCCAGTGCCGGAATCCCAGCACCTGTCAGAATCCTGGTGCCGGCATCCCAACGGTAAGTATTGGGGTTAGGGGGAGGTTTAGGGGTTAGGCACTAGGGAGAGGGTTAGGGTTAGGCACTGGGGGTGAGGGTTAGGATTAGGGTGCGGGGTGGGGGAGGTTAGGTTTAGGCACCATGGAGGGAGGGTTAGAGGAAGAGAGGGGGAGAGAGGGATGCCGGTATCAGAATTCAGACCGCTGGGATCTCGAATGCCAGATTCCGGTACCCAACCCATTCAGTGACATAGTTATTGAATCTCAGAGCATGTGATACATATTTGTCTTCTTATTGGTTTCATTTTTGTTTTTTCCCCCATACTGTAAATCAACTTGTAACTCATAAAAGAGGGGCATAATAACTCTTATTCACCCTTCAAATACAATGTTATTTATTTGCAAACATGAATTACCCAATCTTAAAAGCCCAACCTCTTTTTTTTTTTAGCTGCAATAGTGAGCCTATAAATAGGGATATACATTTTTGTATTCTCATTAGTTCCTTATTGGGTTTTTTTCCCCACAAATCAGCTTGTAATTCATAAGAAAGGGGCAAGTCGTTGGGTGGAGGGCCCCAATCTGTAAAAACAAAACATAAAAAAAAAGAAAAATATAAAATAAGATAAAAAAAAATGCTGCACCATATTTTTGATATATTTCATATTTAACTAATTATTTAATAAGTTTAGCTTCTTAATCAATTTTTCTATGCCCTCATACTGTCAGTTCTCCTCATTCCCTCCAATGATAATTCAAAATCAGTCAGTCCATATATGCTCAACAGACAAGCCACTCCCTCTTGCAGAATGACATTACTCAGCTGAGGTAAAAGATACAAAGATATAATGAGCAAATGATGTTCAGCATTTATGAAAACTACGCAATCTCCATTACGTAGTTTTGCAAGACAATTTGGCACTATATAATTAAATGCTAATGATCTGTTTATTTGACTGTTTATTATTTTAATTGGTGTTCAAAAGACATGCCAACTGAGGTACAACTCTACTTTGCATTTATACAACCATTTTTAAATATTCAAGCCATTGAGGTCATCGAATTTTTACCACAAATTTCTCTGGGAACCTATTATAAGACTTATGAGCATTTCACGTAACTCGCAGGTTGTAATTATGGATCACAATAAGGACCTCATTCAGAATTGGATGTGAATGCAGCACGTTTGGTGTAATGGTTAGCATTACTACCTCACAGCACTGAGGTCTTGGGTTCAATTCTCACCAAGACACTATCTGTGTGTGGTCTGTATATTCACCTTGTACTTGTGCCTGGTTCCTCCCCCCAATCCAAAAATATACTGCTAAGTTAATTGGTTCCTGACAAAATATGTTATAACTAGGTATGAGTGGTTTGGTTTTGCTGAAATCTGATCACACTCAAACTAACTGTAAATTCGGATCTCAGGTCTGAAAACCGGATCCTGGGTTTTGGATTGCATGTGAACAGGCCCAAATGTCATGATTTTATCTGTTTCGGTAAAACCGGGCCAAATCACTTGTGGGTTGTTTTGCCAAAATCAAAATACAGGGGTCCACGCACATCTCTAGTAAAAAGATGTGGTAAGATGATAAGTGTTTTGGTTTGGATTAGGTTTTGGATTTCTTTAAAATTTATAAAAACAATCCAAATCTCGAGATTTATTATTTAAATACGAGTTCCAAACTTACAGAAGGCCCGAACAGGACTTGGTTCTACTCAGCAGTGCTGGCTCTAGGGCCGTTCAAGCAGTGCGGCTGCACATGGCGGCATCCATCAGCTGCTGTGACTTGGCCGGCTCTGGTGGAGATTAGGAATAGAGCTTCATGAGAACCACGCCCTCAACCCAGCTCTTGGCATTTACGGTATTACAGTAGCTCAGGAGCAGGAAAGAGGTGGCAGTGCAACACAGGCCAGAGTGCCCTGCTGTCCTGATAGTCTGATATCGACCTACACAGGGTGCTAACACACCCAAAGCCAGCATTGCTACTTGGAACCCCAAAAGTGATCCGAGCAGCGACTTGATTCGACTCGGAACCCTAAAATTTGGTTGTTTTGATTTTTCAGGGAAACCGAAGCACACATATCTAATTTGTATCACACATTTTTGTCACATTTATACTGATGTATGCATGCCAGCATAAAAACATCTATTTATTTTGTTATTTTCTAGTAGAGTGGATCTCAACTCAGGTCTTCAGGTACCCTCAACAGGTCATATTTTCAGGATTTCTATATGTGGTACTGGTACTGATTTCTATATGAAAGTACTGTATGTGATAATCACTGACCCAGAAAAATAGATTAATTCACCTGTGCATGGTTAAGGAAATCCAGAAAACAGACCAGTTGGGGGTACTTGAGGACTGGAGTTGAGAAGCACTGTTCTAGTAGAATACATGAAACAGTCCCTTCCTCCTAAAAAGTACTTGTCCCTTGCTGATGCTCTTCCTAGCACCGCTGACCTGTATCTATTATGGTAATGAGGAATATCGGAACCCCCTAAGTGGTACCTTTGCCACCTTAATGGCTCCAATACAATGGTAAAAGGTCAAAAATACTCACTCCAATATACTTTAATAGCAATTAAATGTAATTACATTCAGAAACAATTATTCAATATTTATTGGAATAAAAAATTCCAAAACCATTGTTCTCCAAATTATTATGAGTGGGAAGAGGCGGAAACCATTGTTGGCATCATTTGGCATATGGCAGGCCGCTGTTGGATTGCAGGTTCTCAAAGTTGTAGTGTGATCTGCTCACTCTCTTTTGCCAGCATACTAGTTATAGTCATTATGTTATCAATAAATTGATGAGTAAATTAGAGCAGAAGCGTAACTAGGTATTTGAAGGCCCCACAGCAAAAGTTTGTAAGGGCCCCTATGTACCACCCAATGGTGAAAAATGTATATAAGACATGTAACTTTGACAAGGAAGATGGGCCCCGCCTAAACTTTGGGCTCCATAGCAGCTGCACCCCTTGGACCTATCCTATGGTAGTTACGCACATGCATTAGAGTTTAAGGGCCTGATTTAGCAAGAAACGCAGTTGTTTATACGAACGCAATCGGCCAATTGTCGCACGTGCGTATGCATCGCAGTGTGCGAAGTAGCCACTGCGATCGCAGAGGCTATACAGACCCATGGCATAGTAAATGATATGGAAGTGTCGTTTGTGGGTGGTGACGGGGGGGGTGGTTGGGTGAATGCAGGCGTGCCAGTGCGTTGGGACGGCGTTGTAGGGGCGTACATAAATTATCCACAGCAATACCATACGCAGCCTGAGGCCTCATAGCGTGCACTGAAGTAATCAATTTCTGAGTGAGGTCTGATCTGCCTTAACTGTGCGTATGGGTCCGATGTTACTCGATGTTACCGATTGTTTGGATATGTTGGCCAAGTACACAGATGTGTGTAAGGGGAAGTGGGCGTCCTTATGTCAGGCTGCGATCGCAATGCGAATGCAAACATTTACATATCACCGCTGATATTAGCAACTGCGTTGAGTGGTTTTAAGCAGAATAGTGATCTGTAGTGAATCAGGCCCTAATGGTGCTTACACACATAGCGATGTGATCTCAATCACACGATGTGTACGATTACCCCCTGAACTCTCCCCGGGAGCTCCCCGGCAGTCCTGCACATGATTTTGTCTGAAAATGCTGCCAATGTGACACACGATCTATCGTGCCTCCTAACTACTCCAGTGCATCCTGACTTGAGATTGTCAGATCTGCCCTACAGCACGGCAGATCTGAAGATGCGATGTGTGACCTGCAGGGACGCGCATCGCATCATGATCGTGAGTGGGGACTCGCGATTTACTTAGGATTTGGCCATATTTTACACATTCTGTCATTCCAATGCATCGGAATCGGCCAGATCGGGTAAAATATCGCTATGTGTGTGGGCAGCTTTAGATTGCTACACTGTCTAGTAGTACATAGCCTGCATGTGCCGTTAAGGGATTTTGTAGCAAAGCAAATACAGATAAAAGAACACAGTTCTTAAAAACGACTTTGAACGCTTTGCATTCCAGCCGCACACAATACGTTTTCAAAGGGGCATGGAATAGCATCTGAATCCCAGTTGGTGAGCAAGCTGTAGATCTTATAACAAGCGTATGCACTCTGTCACATTACAGAGTACTTAAACTTCCCAACACTTTGTCTGCGGGTAGAAAATAAAAACTGCACCGTATTGGACAATGTAATAAATATACACCAGGAATACATTTCAACTCTGTAACAAACAATGCACACACAACAATCCCACAATCCACTTGGGGCTTCCAGGCTAGCAGACGCGTCGCTATAACATTAGTTCCCACTTTAAGATGCATGTATGTTTAGCCAGCTAAGAGCTCATAAATTCACACTAATTACAGTGTCTCCAATTAAAATATTGCTGGCACAAGCACGACAGAAAACTGCATGTCGCTGACAACATTAAGCCCAAGGTTTATCTTCATGGTAATTTGGTGTATGACTGAAGGGTAGCAGCAGGAGCTCTGCCAAGTTACACCATATTGCTCCCACAACAGATCAGGAATAACTCTTACAAATCAGATCCTTGTTTTGATGTCGATTCTGCTTTCAGATAAAATACATTTCTATTTCTCAAAACTTGTAGGGGGACTAAATTCTCAGCAGCAGATTACAAATGACACAAAAAAATATGAAGATGGTCCTACAAATAATTTACCGTCAAAGCTGGAAGGATGTATAAGGAATAGACTTTAGTAGCAGAAGTCGCTCCAGGTGCTGCATTTGTAGCAGCCGGGGATTATGAAGACATGGCTAATGCATTCAGAGGCACATTGTCCATGTACCCTACCTTTAGAAACAGAGTGACATTTTTCCAAGGTAGAAAATGATTATTCATCCCAGGTGGTCCAAAAAATATGTGAGTCTGATTGAGAAACTCAGAAGAATAATGGTTTGGCATTACATATATCTTGTACATTAAAGGCTAAAATTGACCCATTTACCCATTTACAGTTTTCGTTTGGTAATTTAAGATACATTAGTGAGTTCACATGTTGCGCTGCAAGCAGAAAGAAATATGTAGGCACATTAAAGCAGTTATATGACATCAATAAGTATAATAGAGTAATATGAGGCTACTGTCAAGTTTCAAAGAGCTAAATCAATGGATTGTGTGTATGGGTGTGTGTTGGTGCGTGTGTGTGTGTGTGGGGTAGGGGGGGGTCCAACAGTAATAGTGCATGCATAGCTTGTGTGATTTGTATGTGTACAGTTTTATTAACCCATTACAAGCTAAACTCCCAAGTAAGCAAAGTTCTATGGAAAGTTCTAGAACTGAACTTGAAAGCTAGTGGCATCGGCTACAATGCATGGAAACTTAAAGCTAATCAGAGAGGTCAGGTGACATGTCTATGGTTTTATCTTCAATGTAGCGATAACACAAGTAAATTAATTAGCTTTAAAATGAGTCTGAATATATTCTTTTCGCTCTCACTCCCATAATGGTCCTGATTATCGGTCTTTAATTTTGGCACTCTTGTAAGACAATCAGTGGCATTCATCCCTACCGCGTCACTTCACAGATTTCATATACAGGAACGTCAAGGAAAAAGGGTTAGGGCACAAATGAGACCTCTCCAATCCACACTTTTAATTGCTTTTTCAAAGATTGACAACAAAAGTTGTCAGAAATGCTTTAACCATTCTGTTCCCGGAGAAACTGATAGACCGTATCTGCTGATGTTGTGAACTTCCATAATGAGAACATATTTTTTTACATTTCTGATGCCCTACTGTATTAGTTTTAGGGGTCTATTTACTAAGCAGTGTTAGGAGACAGAGTGAAAAGTGATAAGAAAGTGATAAGGTGCCAGCCAATCAGCTCCCAACTGTCATCGCACAGGCTGTTTGAAAAATGACAGTTGGGACCTGATTGGCTGGCACCTTATCACTTTCTTATCACTTTTCACTCTGTCTCCTAACACTGCTTAGTAAATAGACCCCTTAGTGCTTAAATGATAACTCCACTATCACTGAGGCAAGGTACTGTACATAATAACTAGTATACATGGGCTTCCATAATAACAGAACGCAGAATTAGTTCGGTGAGCAGTTGAGTGTGGTGGGGTGTTCCTGTAATCTGCTAGACTGCAAATTAGAATGCAGATGTTTAATGGTGGCTTGAATTTGCCTGGGGGACTCACAGGTGTACAAATACAAGAAAGAAAAATGAACAATAACAGTGTTTGTCAAAGCAAGATCAGGCTTGTTATTTAATTCAGACAGGCCTGGAAAACAAATACTGGAATTCAACAATTATAGCATACTTGCCAGGGGTGGTTTAAGAGAGGAGAGGGCCCATGTGTAGCCCCTGTGCAGGCCCCCTCCTCTCAGACAATGCAGTAGACTCTAGCTTTGTGCAGGTCTCCAGGAGCATGGCGCCCGCACTATGGCCCTGATTCAGAGCGCTCGCTCTGAATCAGGGCCGTCCTTCTTAATTTTTAGAGCGGCCTCCTGGCCGCTCGTATAGCTGTGGGTGACCACCCACAGCTATAGCGAGTGGCCAGGAAGATGGTCACGATGGTCAAGACCATCGCGACCATCGGGCTTGCGACGAGACCCTTGTGGTAGGGTCTCGTTGCCGCAAGCCCTGAAGTGCTTTCGGCTCTATCAGAGCCGAAGGCACTCCCACTGACATCATTTATGATGTCAGTGGGGCCGGCCCCAGACGGTAGGCGTTCCCATGGAAACGCCTCCGTCTGGGCAGCCAGGCCCCCGGCACGCCCACCAAACGGGGAATGCTGTCACTCACCATCAACAGCACACCCCCTTTGGTACGAGACCCGGAGCGACGGCTTGCCCGTCGCTATCCAAGTCTCACCAATGCGCCCTGGGCCAACATCGACCCACTCGCGAGCGGGTCTGAATCAGGCCCTATGTTCCTGGAGACATCTCTAATGCGCATTTAGAAAATCACCAGTGATTTGAGTCTGCAGCACTGGCCTATGTGGGACTCCGGAGAGGTAAGTATAATTATATGGGTGCAGGGTGTGTGGTGTGGGACCCCATGGACCGGTGTGCAACATATATTCTGCCCCCATTATAGATGCGCCAATGATGCTTGTAGTTGCAGAAAACTGTTATCAAACTGTAGGGGGACTGCAAAAGCTTCTGAACAAGCCAGCAGTGTCTTATTATTATTGACACTGCTGGTTTGCTCAGTACCACCTGTTCTCTTTTTATGATGTGTGTACCCAGCGACGGCAGATGTGACGGCACGATATATCAGGCGGTCCGTACACACTGCATGATCTGGTGTACAACCGCCCGATATATCGTTCCCCGCCACATCCAGAAGCATGGTGTAATTTGCCCAATCTTCAGATTGGCTGGAACTGCAGGCAGATCTGAAGATATGACGAACGACGCACGGGAGCGCACAATAGTGTTTACACACTGGACAATGTGGACGATTTGTCATTCCAATTCACTTCAAAATGACAAATCATCCAATATATCGTCTAGTGTGTACCCAGCTTAATCTCAACATAAGAAATACTGTAGCTAAGCTTCAGTGTTACCGTACCATCACTAAGCTGATCATTAGGAGCAGTGGCGGATCCAGGGGTGGGCGATTGGGGCGATCGCCACCCCTAGCACACTGCTGCTTCCAGTGTGACTGTGATGGGATGCACGTACAGTGTCCCGGCAGTTCTTCTCACAGACCCTCTCTCCTGAATTCTCACAGTGCTGAGTGTCAGCTTGCGTACCACAGCGCTGGGCTCAGCTCCCTGCTGCAGCGTCTCACAGGTCCCTCCTCCACACTCACCCCATTGGATGGCAGGGCAGGTAGATTACAGGTTACTCGGCCAATGAATAAACGGTATAGTGTTGGGTGGAACATGTGCTGTGTACAAAGGAAGAGGAACAAGGTTGCCAACCAGAGGGACCAGCCTGCCAGCCAGAGGGGCTAGCCAGCCAGAGGGACCAGCCTGCCAGCCAGAGGTACTAGCCAGCCAGAGGGACCAGCCTGCCTGCCAGCAATCTGCAAACCAAGTAAGTGGAGTGGGGGACTGTTTATCACAGTGAGTGAACTCTAAATTATGGGTTAGAAAGTTTGTGTTGTAGGTCATTTTGTGTGTGCCTCTCCTTATGTTTAATCACATATAAATTTAAACCAAATGTTCGAAAGATATAAATTGTCCCTCCAAAACAATGTCTATGTTATTGTTAAATTCCCTAGTGAGGGTTTAGTAGTATTATAATTTGCTGTTCTACTCTTGGGATGTCAATAAGGGATTACAGGTTTGATTCATAGTACACTATGCCTATGTTTTTGCAAATGTAGCGATGTTTTGCCATTGCACATGCGTGAAGGTACTTTACAGTAGTCGCACACTGCTATATATATATATGTGATTGACAGTCAGGAAGCATTTGGGAAAGGCTCCTGCATCGTTTATGTCGGCCATTCTGAGTGACCATAAAGTCGCTCAGGATGTCGATGTTTGCATGATCAGCGAACAATGTTGCATATATATACGCAGTAATGGACAGCTGCAATGGCTCAGGTGGGTGTCTCAGTACAAGTCCCGGTCGCTATTGAATTAGCATATTTCCGCATATTCACAGCTGCGAAAATTGCAGCTCCAGGAGCATTACCGTACAACTCTGAATCAGGCCCAATGGCTGTTAAGTAGTACAGTGGCTGTTCACTACAGCAAGAGTTTAATGAATTGCTTTTAGTGAATGAATGTTACAGACAGTTCATTCATATTGCAAACTTGATCTTAAAATACATTTATTTTAGTGACACATAGTGTAGACTGCAGGGCCTGCAGTAGTTGGGACAGGAGAGGGGAGGAGTCAAGACTAGAGAGGGGAAGAGTTGGAACTGGAGAGGGGAGGAGTCAGGACTAAATGGTAAGCCGCCCCTTCCAAAAGATAAGTCTAGATCCACCACTGATTAGGATACAGTTAAGGGAGATGCACTAAGCCTTGGAAAGTGATAAATTGGTGATAAAGTAGCAACCAATATGCTCCTAACTGTCATGTTACAAGCTGTGTTTGAAAAATTACAGTTGAGCTGATTGGTTGGATGGAGGAACAGCAAAAAGCAACCAAAGCTACAAAATGAGCCATGACATAGGGAGAATTTACCTTACACAGAAAGAATACTTTCTGTGTTGTGCAAGGTGCTGAAACCCTTCAAAGTTATCACCTGTGAAGTGAGTTCAGAAACTGCCAGCTGGAGTTGGGTCATTCCCCTAATTAGACTTTTGGAAAAGCAGCTCGAGAAACCGATAGGAGGAGCTGAAATGAAGCAATTCCGCTAAGTATGTCGGACTTGTAGATCAAGTCCTGTATTTGCTTCATCAGGATCCAAAGGTTGCCAGCATCTTAAAATTGTATCAATACATTTTGGCGACTGTGCTCGATCCTAGGTTTAAGTTGTACGTTGTGTCATTTTTCCAATGACACAGATCTGAACAGATGCAAAGAGCTGTTGGTGAGCAAATTGTCAGCTCAAGTGGCATGTGACATGGAAATGTCTCCTCCTTAAGTTTCTCCAGCAACTGCGTCTGCCAGGAATAGCTTTCAGAAGAGACACACTGGTGGTGCAGATGAATTGGCAAAAATTTGTGACACCTCTACCGCTACTCCATCTGATACGGTCACCATTCAAAGAATGGTTGAGGATTATTTTAATGATAGCATCTAAATAGGCATGTCAGACAGTCTGTTTGACTACTGGCAGGAAAAAAGGCAATTTGAAGGCCCTTTCACAAACTGGCTTTGCTTTAGTTAAGCTGCCCATCCTCCAGTGTGTACTCAGAAAACGTTTTCAGCACAGCTGGGAACCTTGTCAGTGGTTGGCATAGGAGGCTACTTCCTCAAAATGTGGAAAAGATGACGTTCATCAAAATTAACTACAAATTCCATGAGGAAGACCTTTACCGGCAATTACATCAAAGTCCAGAGGCACCTGTAATGGTGGATTCCAACAGGGACAAATTAATATTGTGTGAAGATGATGTACACACTTATGAGGGTGAAGGTGATAATGGCGATGACATCTTGCCTCTCTAGAGCCAGTTTGTACATAGATATCATTGCCAGCAATGTCAGCTACCTGTTGATAGCTTGTTTTGTGGTGGACCACACAAACCAATCACTTCAGCCACAAGTGGCAGTCCCTGTCGCTGAAGTGATTGGTTGTTAATATATACAACATAAGGGTGGATGGAAGGGCCAAAGGACAATTCCATTCTGCACCTCTTTTCTTTGCATTATGCGCTGTTTGAGGCATTGCTGAAATGTTTATAGTTTATTAAACTGCCATCCTTTCTGCCACTGCATTGCCACTCTGTTTCCTAGATGTACCTGTCACAGCTGCTGAGATCTTTGACATGCGATTGCATGCTCTGAATGCTGAAAATGTCCAGATATGTTGATGGCCTCAGACAGCAAATCCTGCGTGTTCCATTAATTGTAAAAAAAATCTGAACCACCAAGTTTATTTTGTGGGCAAAATATGGGGCATATTCACCCAGTTGTAATTATTGTTCGGCCCTGGCAGTCTAGTGTGTGCTATCCTCCTGGCAGTCCTTTTTAAATGTGGTGCTTTAATCACTGTGAGAAGGACTTATATCAAATCCAAACCTGTGAAATACAAGGCTGGGAATTTGATGTTTTGCCTTGATTTTGAATCCAAGCCTGGTGGGAAAACCCTAACTGGGGCTCAAATCCCCCTCCTCCCTCATAAATTTTTCCTCAGAATCAAAAATTTAATTTACCAATGAATCAATTCTTCCTTTCTCTGCTTTCCACTACATACATACTCTACCTCCCTCAGGCCAATGATCTAGATCTTCATTAATGAAAAGTTACTGCCACGCTGTTTCCTAGATGTGCTGTGTTAGAAGTTGAACTTCCACAGCCACTGAAATCTTCAACATGCTGTTGATATATGCAGAAAATGTCCAGAAATGTTTCTGGCAACAGACAGCATCTCCAGCATGCCCCTTTGATTTAAAAAAAAAAAAAATTCGGAATCACCAAAGAGCTCCACTGGGACATGGACTGATGTGAATGAAAAAATTTCCTCTATAAATTACTCCCTCCACCCTCAAAAATTTGCTTCGGAATTAATAACTTAAATTAAATTTACTACGAATTAATCCTTCCTTCCCCTGCCTTCAACTACATACATACTTCATCTCCCTTAGGTCTCTGATCTAGTACTTGATTAATGAAAGAATTCTTGGGTTCTTTCTATGGGGTCATATAGTTTATTACACTGCCATCTTGTCTGCCACTACAGTGTCATTCTGTTTTCTAGATGTGCCATGTTGTAAGTTGAACTGTCACATGTTTGTGCCGCCCACTGCTGTTGCTTAGCTTAGTCAGCTAGCTAGCTTGGTGCAACCTTTTGGCCTAAACTGGATGAATACAATATTGTGAGCTGTGAGGTGGCCAACATTAGCTGGAAATTACTGGAAATTAATGTTATTGAAGTTAATAATACTGTAGGGACAAATACAGGTCCACATTTTTTGATTTTAGCTGTATTTATCATTTAAAAAAAAAAATACAGATCCAAAACCAAAACACGCGAGGGCAGTTTTGGCAACACCTGAACCGAAACACAAGTTAATACAGATCCAAAACCAAACACAGAGGTCGGCACACATCTCTAGTACTAACACTAACACATTCCACTCCCTCACCTCTATAGTAACACATATTCCTCCCTTGCCCATGTTGTTACACATTTGCCATTCCCCTTCGTCACCTGTGTAGAAATACAATCCCTTCCTCACACCTGTAGTAACTTATTTTCCTCCCTCACTTCAGGAGTAACACATTACCCCCGCTCATCCCTGTAGTAACACATTACCCTCCCTCACCCATGTTGTAACACATTCCCTTCCTTCATCCTGTAGCAACACATTTGACATTCCCCTTCCTTACCTGTGTAATAACACATTCCCTTCCCTCACCTGTATAGTAACTAGAGATGTGTGCCAACCCACGTGTTTTGGTTTTGGATCTGGATCTAACCTGGTTTTGGATCTGGATTGGTTTTACCAAAACCTCACCTCCGTGTTTTGTTTTCATGTTTTGGTTTTGGATCTGGATTTTTTTCTTTAAAAATCATAAAAACAGCTAAAATCACATAAATGGGCCTGTTTTTGTTCCTACAGTATAATTAACCTCAATAACATTTATTTCCAGTAATTTCTAATCAATTTTGACCACCTCACAATATTATTTGCTTCATCTAGTTAATGCCAAAATGTTGCATCCAGCTAGCTGGCTGACTAAGATAAGTGACACAGTGGGCGGCACTAACATGTGGCAGTTCAGTTTCTAATTTCCAACACGGATACAGTGTGTTATACAGTGTGGGTTGGATACACCAATAGTGCACTTACTGTGACAGCAGTGTCGGCAGAGCGGGGTTGCTGACGGTGTCCTTAATACATGGAATGGCAGTGGTGTGGCGCTGGCAGTGTCCTCAGTGAAGGGTACCGGTGACGTCGGCAGTGTGTCTTTAGTGCAGGTTTGCTAGCTGTGTCGGCAGTGCGGGGGTGCCAGCGGTGTCTTTAGTGAAGGTTTTCTGGCTGTGTTGACAGTGCGGGGGTGCCAGTGGTGTCCTTAGTGCAGGTTTGCTGGCTGTGTCTGCAGTGCGGGGGTACCAGCGGTGTCTTTAGTGCAGGTTTGCTGGCTGTGTTGGCAGTGTGGGGGTGCCAGCAGTGTCCTCATTGCAGGTTTGCTGACTGTGTCGGCAGCGCGGGGATGCCAGCGGTGTCCTCAGTGCAGGTTTGCTGACTGTGTCGGCAGTGCAGGGGTGCTGGTAGTGTCCTCAGTGTGGGAGTGTCGGCAGTGTGGGGGTCACTGACGGTGTTCTCAGTATGTTGGGCAGCAGTGCAGGAGTGTCGGCAGTGGTGGTGTCATCAGCGGGGGATGCTGCCAGTGGGGGTGCCGGCGGCAGGGCCGGACTGGCCATCTGGCAATTCTGGCAAATGCCAGAAGGGCCGATGGCCAGATGGGCCGGTCTGGCAGAACGCAGGCTTACCCGGCCAGCAGCACCGCCTCCCGGGTAGCGCCATGCTCAGCAGGTTTGAGTTTGGCCACGTAATTACGTACTGACGTCTTGACGTGGCAAGCGGCTGTGCATGAAATGCGGTGGGAGCGAGGGCAATCTGGGCGAGCAGCAGAACATCATTAAGCTTTCTATAAGGCTGGAATGCATGGCTGCCCAGCAGCCACGCCTCCTGAGCAACACTACTCTGAGGTAGGACTCGGAGAGTAATGAAGCAGCCAAGGCATAACGTGATGATGCGGCCAGGTTAGAGAAGCGCAGCGGGGGCAGGGTTAATCTGGGAAGAATGTTGGACGCCTTTCTGAGTGACAGTTCCAGTTCGCTGGCATTCAGTGCTGCACGGCAGCACCGTCTCCCGAGCAGCACTGCGCTCACTGCTCAGGGAGGGTGGAGTGTCATTGTGCAGTGACGTAGTTACGTGGTGCGGGTGACGTCATGATGTGACATCGTGATGCGGCTGGCCCCGATATGAATTGCACGGCAGGACAGGCGGGAGTCTGAGTGGACAGTGGACACCATTTTCCTTTACCTTAGTACCTGCTGACAGACACTGGTCATGGACATGGCTGTGTGCACTATTTATAATCCCCTTGGTGTGGTGGGCTGCTCTGTGCCAAGTAGCAGTGGCCATCATATTAGTAAGTGTATGTTATTATAAGTAGTGTACTGAACTACTGAGTCTGTCAAGAATGTTAGCACTGTATGTAAAAGTTGGTTCCTCACCACAAGGGTCTCGTCTTGACCATCGCGACCATCTTCCTGGCCGCTCGGTATAGCTGTGGGTGGTCACCCACAGCTATGCGAGCGGCCAGGAGGCCGCTCAAAAAAAACAGAGGGCCGGCCCTGATTCAGAGCGAGCGCTCTGTCAGAGCGTCCGGCTCTGAATCAGGCCCTCAGACATATCGCATTGGCTGTGCAGCACGGCTGATGGCACTTGCTACAGAGGCTATGTCCAAGAATTTGGGCTGAGCATTGATGAGTCAGCGAGTCAGTCAGTCATTCAGTCAGTCAGTCAGGACATTTGATTTTATGTATATAGATAGACCCCTCAATAGAGAACCATAGAGTTCTTTCCTTGTGATTCAGGGCCTGACTCAGAGATGGACACTAATCCCTGTGTGACTGTATCTTTTTACATAGTGCAACTGCAAATTTACACTGATGTCGCAGCCGATGGAATTCATACAGAGATGCCAACTGACTGCGTCTATAATCCTCTGCTTTGCGTAAAATGTTGCACCAGCAGTCACACATACATCTCACCATCGAGCATTAAGCAACCCTATAGTTGCTCAGAACTTCCGTCTGAACATGGCCGCCAAATTCACTGCAACTGCAAAAAAAGTCACAACACGTCCGCATCCCTGTTACCACCCAGAAACGTCCATTCATATATCACTTTTCTGCTTCCAAATTCTCACTGCGTCCCCGGCGATTATTGGGATGCATGTGCAGTGCAAATCTGATGGAAGCGCAGTACAAAAAACATTAGACAACTGTGCAATCACCTGCACTGCATCCACCTCAGGCAGATTTCAGGCAAAGCGCAGAGGTTCACAATGCAAGATGGCAGCACTTGTGGTGAAGCAGACATCAGCACCAGCCAATGTAGGGAGTTCTGTCGAGCAGTACAAAACGAATTGTGATTTTGTGGATCGAAAGTATTGAAACTAGATAAAGGGGAGGGTAAATATTTAGGTCCACTTTGGCGCCCACACTGACATTTCTATTCTGCCAATGGACTAGACGATGGAAGTGCTCTTCTCCTGGAGAGGAGATGCAGCTGACCGCACTGAGGTGGGCCAGGCTCTTACGCCATTAGGCCCAGCCCCCGTTGCTGCAAAATGCTACGATTCATGGGGAGGGGGCGGGGATAAAATGATGCAATTCGCACAGGTTCGTAATAAGAGAGGGAGCCTTTGTGCAGTCTGTCCGGGGCCCCTCCTCTACCCACCAGCTGGCAGCACACTGATCACAGCAGTAGACTCTGGGCACTAGTAGACTTTAGCACTGTGGCAGAGTCTAATGCACATGAGCAGGTCACTGGGGAAATGGCATGGCAGCCTTTTTCCCTGCAATTTCCCTACTGTGCGTGGACAAAATGCTTGGAAAATGGCTGCTGCAGTGCTGCTACTGCTGACGCGGGTCTCTGGAGAGGGAAATTATAAAAATATGGGTGTAGGGTGTGTTCTGTGGGCCCCCCTGGACCCAGGGGTCCATGTGCACCGCACACCCTGCACCCATTATAGATACGTCACTGAGGTTTCATCATTTTAGCTCCGCCGCCTACATATGAAACCACGATTCCTGGTGATTATATCCCCATCCTGCCCACCTCACTCGGCAGTGGGTCGAATGCGGGAGATCCACCCACTCCTCCAGGGATGCGGGGTACTCCCCGAAAAAAATCATGATTCTCCTTCACCTGTCAGGAGAGTAGGTAAGTATGCTCTAAACTGTTCAAGATCGGTTGTCATCTTAGAATTTTAATAAGCTGCATCTAGTCACTTTGCACCATATGGGATCAAGACAGTCCAGAAATATCCACACAAATGAGGCTTAACTGAGTTGGTAGGGGTGTATCTTTTTATATATATATTTTTTAGCAGAATAACAGAAATCCTTTAGTTTAATGAAATGGGTTGTTATAACGCGATTACACTGTAGGTAGAACTTGGCATCAATACTTTCACAGTGTGACTCTTTTTCAACTTCTTCACACCAACAGGTGCGCCTCTGGATTCCTGAGAGCTGAGATAGCTTGATGGGCACATGATGGTCCATCTGGCCACACTGACTTAGACCAAAATCAATGAGGCTCGCTGACAGGCTTTGAATATTGCAATGGATGGGGTTGGGTATGGGATGCCAGTGCTCAGGATCATGGTGGTCAGCATCCCGACAGGGTTATGATACGGACAGTCGGTACTCTAACCCTTGCCCTCTCCCTACCCCTAACCCTTCCTCCCCAGTGCCTAACCCTTACCTACCCACTAGTGCCTAAACCTAACCTAGCCCTCCTCCCCAGTGCCTAACCCTCCCCCTAGTGCAGGGGTTCCCAACGACGCTCCCCAAGGCACACTAACAGTCCAGGTTTTAAGGATAATCATAGTTGAGCACAGGTGACTTAATTAGTACCTTAATTATATTAATTTAACCATCTGTGCTTAAGCCTAGATATCACTAAAACCAGGACTGTTAGTATGCCTTGAGGACCGAGGTTGGGAATCACTGCCCTAGTGCCTAACCCTAAAGGTGGCCATTTATCAGAGACAGATTTTTGCGATCCGGCGATGCGATGGGAAGTGCCGGCATTTCCAAGTGGAAACGCCAACCTTCCACCATCGATATTCTGCGATCCAGCACCGGATCGCAGACATTTCCCATGCTAAATGTCGGCGATTTGATGATCGCGATCATTTTTTGATCACGATTGTCAAATCTGCAAAACCAACATGTTGGATTTCTGCGATCCCGGGTTGCAGCATAGATGGATGGGCCCCATTACTCTAACCCTCCCCCTAACCTTACTACCTACCTTAGGAATGCCGGCGCCGCAAATTACGTTTTTTGTTTTCCTATGCATTTTTAATATACATTGTGCATACTCCAACATCAATGCAGAGTAACTATAAGAAAATATGACAGTCGCTCTCCCGTGCCTTATGTTACTTTGTTGGTGGAGCATATGAGATAATCCAAAGCAAGTATTAGAAAGTGCCTAATGTCACTAGGGAAGGGCAGACACTTAAGGTTATAAAGGTGACCAGAGGAGCAGCCATGCCCATGAATATTTACAGATAATAATGACCAATTTCTTTACATCGATATCCTTCCTGGTGACATCTAGAGGTTGTTACTATATAAGTTACAGCATGAGAGGAGTATTTAGCATCAGCCAGTTTAACTCCTAATTGGGCTCATAAAAATATTTAAAAAATGTAAAAGTGCATTTATTAACAACTACTGAAAATAAATCACAAAGGTCAGCTTTCCTGGTAAGAGCTGTCCTTTGCAATAGTGGGACTTCTGGGATTATGATCCAGAAGTCCTTCTGCGGATGCGTGGAGTGATGCGTGCACTATGGGGGGTGCTGGAAGGGATCCGATTAGATCTCTCTCAGGGGGAATTGCAAATAGGAGCCCATAGATTTCTATTGGGCAATGCTATCTAAAGATGGCGTTGCCCACCGCATCCAAGCCCCGGAATGTATCGTATTCCAGAGCTTGGTGCATATGTGGTAAGCGGTCACACCTCTGAAAAATGTAATTTTCTGAGGTTTTCACTGCAAAACATAGAATTTGAACTTCCATCACAATCATGGCAGTGTACTTTAAGTTCGCACGATACAGCATGACAGAATGCATGGTGCCGCTCTGCCATATCAGTCCCCAATCCCTTGCTTTTTCCAAAGATTTGCATATTTTTTGCATTACTATTGGTACACAAGTTTGCCACATAAATAATGGTTGTGCATACTTTCACATTAGCGGTGTGGAGAAGACACATAGGCAAAAAAAAAAGACATATTAGTGCGAAAAAGACTTGTGGCGTGTCCTAAGCTGGGTACACACTGGCAGATATATTGACCGATGAATTTATCATCCAATATATTGGGTGCCCGTCGGCCAGTGTGTACCAGCGATATGTCTGTGAACGACGTCTGTGAACGTCTCCAGATACATTGTGCTGTGTGTTCGGGCGGTCAGCACTTGCAGCGGCAGCAGCGGAGAGGGGGGCGCGACATGCCACCGGCCAGCGGGACCCGTCCCCCTCCAACATACAGAACACAGATGATGGTTGTTCAGTGTATATGAACAACCATCATCTGCAGATATATCTGTTTAATGTGTTCCCAGCATTAGTCACATTTTTCATGTTGCACCAAATGCAGCTATTTGGCACCATTTGAAGATACTGTAGATATATGTGGACACATATGTAAGTGACTTAAGAAATAGATGTTTTTTAAGATCGTGACTGCAGACCCTTTGTGTGTGATGCTGGTTTTGCAGCTGCTGTTAGTAAGTGAATTTCGGCTTCACTTCAGAAGCTCCTAACTTACTTAAATCATCAATTTTCAGCGTAAATCATCTTAACAGCAGCTCTAAATTGGCAGTGTTTATGTAGAGAGAAGTCAAGAGCACTCATATCATTAGAGGCCCATGGACTGACTAATATATTTGATAAATTTGCACACTACATACCTTATTCATAAAGCCATGAGCTGACTGGCAAGGTCAACAACACTTACCATATTTCAGCAAATAGCGCAATCATGGTTCGGCGAATCAGCCAATACATTAAGTCAATCCAAGTCACCCAGCTAAGCTGTGTATCGCTTTAGCATGTGTTAGTAAATAATCATCCGTGTGTCTAAAGGTGTCAAGTTCTCCAAACCATAAATCACAGAGGCTATAGAAAACTGACCAAAATTGCATTTTACTTGCTAAGCATGACATTGAACATGTGTTAAAGTGATTGACACGACCCAGTGTCAAAGACAACATTCTTGTGTACTGGCAATACAGTTTATGTAAAGCATTGTATATTTTTGTTCTGTTTCCTACTCTGAATAACAGGAACCAACAGTGCTGACAGTGTTATAAATATCGGAGATTTTAATAAGCAGCGTTTTGCAAGTCTTTTATCTCCATGGGAGATTGTAAAGAATTTTCTAGCATAAGTAGATGAATAGTCCTATACTAAAGTTATATATAGAAGAACCCACATTAATAAAATCAAGGAAATGATAAGTGGGACTTTGCTAAAATGTCATATGTTACTTTTAAGCTTAGTCTATTATGCATTAAAGGAAACTAAATTTCTTTCAACTTATGTAAGTTTAAAGGAAAGGTTTTTCTAAAGTACTAAGTGCTCCTGTTTGAAACAACTTTGTATCAGGTGTACTTAAATCGAAAACAAAGAAAAAACATGACTGTACAGTAGTTTCCTAATTTATCTGTCTATATGTAATAGAGGGGTATTTATTGTATGACGATTGATGCTCTAATAATTAGACTGTAAGGAATGTGAACCAACCAGACATTTACTTTCATTTTTCAAAAATTATAATCTGAATGTGTTCTATGGCTTTTTACAGACACACGTACTCTTACAAAGAGTTAATATCTATTGCTGCCTATCACAAAGCGTTGCATGCTTCAGTCATGACTAGAAATGCCTGAACGGCTCCGTTCTGATTCTAAAAGCAGTTTTAACGAATCGGTTATGAAATGAGGAAAATACTTTCAGGAATTTCTCAAATTTCAAAGACATTCAAAAATCAAGCCAGTCAAAAATGATGAACAGAGTTTAAGTCCGGGCACACACAAGTGAGTTGGTTTGTGCAGAAACTAGAGGTGTGCAGTTCGGTTCTCCAGAAATCCGAATCCACCTGATTTTCGTGAATCCGCACAGATCCAAGTAGCGGTTCTGGGGCCAAGTGTAATAGGGTGAGAGTTTAGAAAATGTGAGAGTTTAGCAGTAAACACTCACACTTTTTAAACTCTGCCAATGTAATAGAGTCCGAGAATATGCAAACTTGCATGTTTTAGGCTCAATAAACTCTCATGATTTAAACTCTTGTCCAGATGTTTTCCCAGTTTGAAGATAAAACTCGACCAATGTGTCATGCCTTCAGCATAGGGTTTGTTATGTTACACTAATTCACATTAGCAGCCCCACCTAGTGGTCAGGACAGCAGCAGTTTAAATCTGATCCATTTTGACCTTCTTAGCATTCCATAGCAGTCTAGCAATGCATTCTGGGCTAAATGAGCTGTAAGCAGCCATTTTCTTTTTCACATGGTCCCAGACAGTCATCATTACATATGCTCAACCTGGTACAGCATCCGATGGTGCGTTCTAAGCTTCAACCTTGCCATCATATTGTAGATCTGTTTAGCCAGTTATTTTATGCATGTTAGCTGTACTATGTGACACTACAGCCTATAATTTGCATACTGTATGTTTCATGTTGTTTGCATATCTCATGTTATGTATATGTTTGCCTTGCATTCCCATGTACATATAGTAATTGCTTTTCATTGTTTGTTTACAGTTTTACCACATCACTTGCCATCACTTATCATCACATCACTTGTCATATCATTACTTATCATCACTCATCTCATCACTCATCACATTACTTATCATTTCCACGCAAGTTCCTCTATTAAATAATAAACTCAGTTCTTCAGATCACATCTGTCTGGATTATTGGAAGATAGAGTATTGGTTATGCTGGCTGCTCCAAATTTGTCAGACACTTCCGAGCAAGTACAGTGAGAGTTTACTGCTAAACTCTCACATTTTCTAAACTTTCCCCTTATTACATTTGGCCCTTTATCTCCTAAAGAGATCTGGATAAATCTGTGTTGCAATTCTGATCTTCCAGCGGTTCAGAATTCAGATTTAAAATCCAAATTTTGGGTTTTTGATTGCAAAAATTACATTATTTTAGCTGTTTTTAAACACTTTTTAGCAATACAAAAATAAAACCTAGATCCAAAACCAAAACAGTTAAGGGTGATTTTACAAAAACAAAAACAAAACCACACATCTCTAGCAGAAACATGTCCGTTCACTTACACCATTAGTTCATGCACACAAAATACTCTCTACTAAATAAAAATGACAAACAGAGTGATTGAATAAGAACTGAGTGGGTTAAACTTCAAGTCTGGGGGCTGGCTTGGGTAACACCATGTGATTGAATTTACCCTATTAGGATAGGTGTGTATGTTTTAGCTTGGTATGTGAGGCTGTGTGGGCTGAGACAAAGCCTCTTTTGTTCCTGTCTTGGCAAAGATAAGTCCTGTACAAGGTTGTGCTTTTCAATTGTGTGTTATTGCCTTCTTCCTAACTGCTTTTCTGTTACTAGCTCTCTTTCATTCTCTATTCTCCCTCACTGTTATTTTTGTCTTCATCTACTGTCATCCTCTTTCCTTTCCCTCTCCTTCTGTGCCCTCTCTTTCCCTGCATCTAGCTACCTTCCTCTGGAGTGTGCAAAGAATAGAGTGCCTCATTTCCCGCGCGCGCCGCTCACAGAACCCCCCCCTGCCGTTACCTTGACGGAGCTGGGTCCCCTCCCACTACCGTCACCTCATCTGATGTTTTAGCACACGCGGGAGGCTGTGGAGCGCGGGCGCGCGAGCCTGCCGCGGCGATGCCGGCTTCTGAAGCCGACGGCTCCAAGCGCACTTCTGTTGCTGTGCCTGTCCACCAGTATGTCCGGGCTCACGGCAGTGCTGTGGGCCGCAGATGCACACAAGCATATGCCCCCCCCCCTGATACCGGCTGGGGCTCCTGCAGGCAATGAGGAGGTGGCCGCGGCTTCGAGACAAATCCGGTCTCGGGCCCCGGCTCGGACATCCAGGGCAAGTAGGGCATGCAGGGGGCCTCAGGCCCAAATTACAAATGGCGGCCCTGCTCAGCTCCCTGAGCCTGCTCAGGGGGCGGGGCTTAGCCGCCATTTTAGTGATCAGAATCAGAGCTTGCTGCAGGTGGGCTCTGCCAGCAGCTCTGCAGTGATAGATAGCCAGGCTCAGGGTGCTAGTCAGAGTGGAGGGTCACAGGCACAAGGGGCTAGTCTTAGTGTAGGGTCCCCCAGCATGAATGCTCTGGCAATGCTGGTAAGCTCTGGGGATCCTGCAGGGGTTATAAATGTCATGTCATCCATGGCCACATTATTTGCCCCTTTTGTGGCTGCCTTATCACAACTGCCTACGGCTGGGTCTTCAGCTTGTGCGCCCCGTGCAGCTTTTACATCTCAATTACCAGCAACCATGCCCGAGCAATTTTTGTCAGCGGTGCACCCATTCGGGTCCTTAGTAGTGCAGAGTACCTCAGGAGCAGTCCCTTCCCTGGTTTCGGCCAATTCAGCTGTTCCTTCCTCTGCACCTTTGTCTGCATCGGGGGCTGCGGTGCCCAAAGCTGTTTTACCCTCTTTTTCAGATGGCGATGCCAGCGACAGTCCCGAGGATAAAGCTGTGGACGAGGAGGTGACTTCGGCTGATTCTTTGTGTGGCGAGCAGCCGAGTACATCAGGTGGGTCTCCTTGTGAAGAGGATGTTGACAGTAGCAGCTATTATTCCTCTTCAACGCTGGTGACAGATGCCAGCAGCTCTCCCAGGGTGTGCAAGCGGGCTGCCATCTAAGCACCGTCGTTCACGCTCATGCGATGCTTCCGGCAAACATTCTAAATGGTCACTGGGGGTCCGCTGCGATAATACAGCAGTTTTGTGCGGCTTGACCCCATGCTGTAAGCATAAAATAACTAAGGGCCTATATGTGGACATTTTTGTGCTCACCGACACAGCGAAAAAGGATGTTAAGGCGGCCAAGACTAAGGGAGGAGTTCACCTGGACGCTTTCAAATCCTTTAGTAATTGGATTGCGGGTTTCTGCATGTTTGCCTCTTGCTATTTAATAACTCGTCCTGAGGAGCATTTAAATATTATCAGGTACCTGTACCTGACAAAGAGTTTTGTTGAAAGCAGGATGGCAGGCCTGTGATTGAGTTTGGTGGTAAAGACGTGGAGGTGTGACTGGAAGTCACTCAGCCACCGTGTCTTCCAGTCGAAACTCCCCCTATTCGGCGTCCACCAGACCCGGGTTGCTTTTCCACTCAGACTCAGAATAAAGGCAAATGTTTTGCTTTTAACAATGCCACTTGTACCCAGGGGCAGCGGTGTCGTTTTCATCACCTCTGTTTGCGTTGTGGCGGAGCCCATCCCATGTCCAATTGTTCCCGACTGGCTGGACAGCAGTCTTCCAAGCCACCCGGGAATAATGGGGCTAAGTAAAGCATTGTCCCCAGTACGTTTGGATGCTATGGCCAAATGGTTGGGTTGGTATCCAAACCTTGAGGATGCGCGGTTTTTGTATTCAGGTTTCAATTTTGGTTTTCTGTTGCCCATTAGGGGTGAGGTTAGTGTTGGCCCCCCGAAGAATCTGTGGTCAGGGCAAGAGTTGCCTGAAGTCCTAAAAGACAAAATTCAGAAGGAGGTGAGCCTCGGGCGAATGGCAAGCACATTTGAACAACCTCCGCTGGAGGATTTAATCCTTTCGCCAGTGGGAGTTGTTTCCAAGAAATCTCCTGGTAAATTTAGGCTCATTCAGCATCTGTCATACCCATCAGGGTCATCGGTGAATGATGCTATACCTCCGGAATTTTGTTTGGGGGTGTATCAGTCATTTGACGAGGCTTTGGAGATGGTTAGGTCATATGGCCCCGGTGCTCTCATGGCTAAGAAAGGTGTGGAATCGGGTTTTCGTCTACTTCCCCTGCATCCTGACTCCTTCAAGGTACATGGGGTTTTGCAATGGGGACAGATATTTTATAGACAAGTGCTTGCCTATGGGATGCTCTGTTTCCTGTGCCTTTTTTGAAAGATTCAGCACCTTCATTGGTGAGTAGAGACTTCTTGCGGGGGTCATGGGATAGCTTACTATTTCGATGATTTTCTGTGCGTGGGTCCTGCCGATTCCGACCATTGTGCGTTTCTTTTGTTTTCTTTGTGAGCTCTGTTTTTCCATTTCGGGGTACCAGTTGCTGATGAGAAGACTGAGGATCCAATCGCTTGCCTATCATTTTTGGGTATCGAGATTCACACCCTGGCAGGGATCTGCAGGCTTCCTCGGGACAAGGTTGCGAAATTGAAAGACGCAATTGCTACATGTTTGGCTGCTAGCAGAATTTCTTTGCGGCAGGCGCAATCGATGTTAGGTCTGTTGAATTTTGCCTGTAGGGTTATCCCAATGGGCAGAGTTTTCTGTCAGAAGCTGGAGTGGGCCACGGCTGGGGCGTCCAGGCCGCACCATATGGTTCGCATGTCCTCTGAAATCAAGAGGGATCTGTCCGTTTGGGCATGTTTTCTTGATAAATTTAATGGTGTACTGATTTGGATGGCTCAAGCTGTCGACAGCTTGTTTTGGTTGCTACTTTGCCGGGTCCTGGTGTTCGGCACCTTGGCCTGAGGAATGGGTGCGTTTGGGTCTCACAAGGGATCTTTTGCTCCTTGAACTCTTTCCAATCATGGTTGCATTGGAAGTGTGGGGCGAGCATTTGCGTAATCGCAGCATAGTGCTCAGGTGTGATAATCTTGCCATTGTACATGTGATTAATCAGCAGTGTGCTAAATCATTGCTAGTGTTGCGAGTTTTGGTGCAGTTAGTCTTAACTTGCTTACGCTGTGTCAAAGCTGGATTAGTGGCTGAGATGGAATCAGCGTAAAAAATTAGCGTGCGCGACGCCATCTTGCGAATGGCAGCTAGACTCCATTTTAGAAACAAGAATCTGCAAGATGCCATTTTGCGACCAGCGCCATTTTAAGTTACAACTCACGAGCTAAGTACAGATGACAATGTTTTTGATAATCTTTTTAGAAGCCATGACAGGCCCATTCTGGGGACAACCTTGCATAGACAAATACCAAAACAACTAGAAAAACAGCCTCCTGAGAAAAGTAAATAGAATAGACAATACACCTGAATACTGTGAGTGTTTTACATACAAATTGGGAATCCCTTTATATAGACAAGTATAGTTGTGGCAACTGTACTATAACCCAGACATTGATCTACACAATTGAATTTGTCTGAATCCTAAACAGATTTTAGTCTCACTCCCAGACAGAATGGCCCCAGCTTCACAGCTGGGGGTCTCCACCTTGTTTGAGAAGTGAAGCTCACTGCCCATAACACATTTGCATTGCAGTTTGAAACTGTTAGTAAGGAATGAGATATGTGTATATATATATATATATATATATGTTAAATCCATTATAAATAGAATCTCATGCATAAACACCGCACATTAAGCACAGTTGCGCTGCTAACATGATGCACAGTAGCGAATGCACAATATCCTGCATGCGAACGCTGTTTATTAGCTGCATGCGTGCACATCTGCCCCAAATCAGTTAAACCTAACTAGCGTCTTTTCTCATATCCCTAATACTTACATAATGCACACTTACACAAAAGGTTCCATAGCTATAAAGTAAAAGATCCAAGTTTTATTAATTTATTCCAAATGCTGTGAAATAAAGACTATTTGGTATCTAAGGTTTAATACATGATAAATAAACCGTGTTTGGTATTATACAGATCTGCACTTTATCCACAGCTTTCTGGTATCGGTGTGAAGATCGGAACATGCGTTCGCAACTTATGGACCGTAAAGACATAAAGAACCAAAATGTACTTTGTAAAACCAACAGTCTAGATTTCCATGAGGTGGGAAAATGAAGGCAACCAGCTGTTGGAGGCTGTACTGTGACCATTTGAATCAACCTGTTAAGTGCCTTGTAACAAACGCACCGTGAAGGAGAGCCAATGGAATCGCAACAAGACCTCTCTTTTGTTCAGCTTATTTCTGGGGGGGTATAAATATGTGTGCTCTAACCCTGGGTTTCTAGTCTATTCTGCTGATTGCTGATTGACGGAGGTCTCTTGCTGATACCGGAATCTGGTCCCAGAGCGCTTGCGTATGTATGACTATCTTGGGTCTGTATAATTTCTTTGAACTAAATTGTACTTAGATCACAGCGTGTATTATCTGTACTTTGGTTGAATAATACTTTGTGCTTTGGAAACACATGTTCAAGGTCTAAGGTCTTAACGATATTGAAATTGAACCTCTATATACCCCTGCCTGTACCTTCTAAAATCCTACCTATAAACCTGTAAGGATGACGCTAATTTGCATATGCAGTCATACAGTAAATAAAAGACTCCAGACTTGGAACGTTTGGTTCCAAAGCACAAAGTATTATTCAAGTAAAAGTACAGTAAGTTACACGCTATTGATCCATACACAATTCGGCACAAAGGAATTATACAGACCCAAGTACAGTATACATACCCAGCGCTTTCTGGTCCAGATGTTAGGCATCAGCAAGAAACCACTCGTCCCTCAGCGTTCAGCAAGAAGACTAAAAACCCAGTGTTTGAGCACACATATTTATACCCCTTCAGAATAACAGGCTGGTTCAAATAGACTCAACCCAGCCTCTAACAACAGGGGGTCTCTGCCCTCCCGCCCCCTGCAATATCCTAACAGTTGTTCATATAATATACATTTTGTTACTCAAAGTCTCTGCGGTCCATAAGTTGAGAATGCATGATGCGATCTCCACACCGATAACACCGGAATTCTGTTGAAAGAGTAAGCATCAGTACAAAACCAAACACGCCTTACTTAGCATGAATAAAACCTTAGTTATCAAATATCTTTATTTCACAGCATTTATACTAACTGAACCAACTTAAATCTTATACCTTTAAAGCTTATTAAACCTTTTATGTGAATATGTAATGTGTAAGTATGCGGGGTGTGATGTAAAGATGCTAGTTAACTTGGGGCAGATGCATGCGCATGAAGCTAACAACCAGCGTTTTCATACAGGATCTTATGCATTCGCTAATATGTGATTAGTTACCAGCGCAATTGTGCATATTAATGTGTGTATGAGAAATGGTGCACTTAAATCTCACTTACTAAGTGAACACCTAGCAGTGTGGAATGCTGAGCCTTATAGTTCCACACGCCCCCTTTCTCAGCAGCCCCCACCTTTCCCAGGCTCAAAAGAAAGGTCCTTTATTCTCCCAGACTCTTGTGTGAATGCAAATTAGCCCAGCTACAAGACCCAAACCTAACATAACACTCTTGGCTTTGAAGTTATTTCATTGCAGGAAGCTTGCTAATGTAAGGTGTGTATTCGAGCCGGGTCACCTGGAGTGAGAGCAGACGTTATCCAGGAAGCTTATCTACACAGGCTATTTATCACGTGGCCATTTGCTCTGTTCTAGCTAATGCAATATATCCTTTAGGGGAATTATAATAATATGCACTTTATCCAGAACATATAACTACGTAAAGTCATGAAATGGGCTTTTGGTGAATCGCCGTAACTTATGGTGATGGTCACGGATGCAATCGCATGATGCTAATAGTATTATCGCCACATGTATTAAAGTGTGAGTTTATCTAAAATGGCGCTTAGGCGGCCATTCGCAAAATGGCGTCTTGCGGCCAGTCGCAAGATGGTGTTGCTGCGATTCAATTTTAAACTGATCTTGACAATAATCCAGCTTCGACAGTCTTTATTTTACTGTATGACTGCGTACGCAAATAGCGTAAATCTTAGAGGTTATAGGCAAGTTTTAGAAGGTATAGGTAGGAAGGTATATAGCCAGTATCCTTAGTTGGGGAATCATAGTGAAGTCACGTACCTAATCACACGATATATACACGGATATCTATATCTCAGCAAATGGTTTATATCTCAGCAAAGGGTGGAGAGTGGCCACAAGCAGTCTTACCTGCAATCATTCGATGCTGAGAGATCGCTACCCGTTATCGTGTGACCAAGAGACGCTGACTAGATTCCAGGAACAAGAGAGGAAGAAGTTTGTTTTCCTTTGTTGATAGTATTTTGTGTTTAAAAGGGGTGTCGCAGTATTGCGCACGCGGCTAAGTCACATTTTTGCGTGCAATAGGGACGCACTTTTGTGTATGCAGCTAAGGGTACGTAATACTGTTGTGTGGTAGTCGCATCATTATGTATGCGACTAGTTGCACAATAGCATATACGCATTTTCCGGTTGTGCTGCCACGTGTTTAAACAATGCCATTGAGTTTACATTATCAATTGTTGCTAATATCTGGGTTAACGTGTATTTTTCTGCGCAGGAAAAAAGTGTGTATCAGTGAGTATTTGTTTAGAGTGTAACACGGGACCTAAATGTTAAGGGTATCGTAGGACCCTTAAGTGCTAGGCGCAGGTTTTGGCCTAGTGACTCGGTAGCAGCTTACCGTTTACTTTACACAAAGCAGGTGTATGGGTTGTTATTTTTGTTAGGGTTCGGCCCCCAGCGTGATTATAGCGTTCAGTAATCAATGTGTGTGATCTGTTAGGCTTATTTGAACACTATAATTGAACCGCATAATTTTGGTTAAATTGTGATTGTGAGCTGGTGGGAGGGTGGACGAAATCAACTGGAACACAAAGGGTACTTTTCTGCCCCCTAGCAGTTGAAAGGTAGTCAAAAAGGGATTGCTGAGCGGAAGCGGCCTTTACTTCCGTAGGTGAGTGGAAGCATCTAGAAGTCCTCCATAGGGTTTGCGGATACACCCTTTTTCAAAGGTGTCCGCAGGTAAGTGAAAGTATCTTAATTGTCTTCACCAGATTAAATTTTTATTGAAAAACGTAGGAGTTGTCCCAAGATGGGAGCCACGCAAACAATAGAAATGTTAGACAAAGATGTGCTGCTATTGGAAGCGCCGCTTGGATCGGCCCGTCGTATTATGCATTACTAAGTACGGTACTTATGCAATAAGGTATTGTGACGTATGGTTTAAAATAACGATGAAGAGTGTTGGACCGTTTCCCAGGATTGGTAGTTTTGATAAAGATGTATTGGATAATGTCCGGGATCACATCAGTCTGATGCGTTCTCGAGAGAAAAAAGTAAAATATTATGAATGTTTAAAATTGTGGCAGCATGAAGGGGATGCGTGGCTTAAAAATGTGCAAGCGACACAAACTAGCGTTGCGAGCGCATTGCCAGCAAATACACCCGCGGTGCTGGATTGCAATGCGTGCGAGCCGCAAAATGGCGCGCACGTGCGGCAAGGTAGCTATGCGGAAGGTATTGCCAGTAGTTCACACGCACCACCGCCACCTTATGTGGATGGAGGTGCAGATACAGTCATGAAAAAAACTCATAAAAATGTAACAAGCAACTTGTACCCTCTCTTAAGTAACCATAAACAAAATGTGTATGATGTGGATGATGAGCCTATTGTTATGTCTGCCGTTTCCCATGCTGTGAAAATGTTAGATGCGACACCACGACAAGCTCAAGTGGTGCCACCATCTCCATTTGTAACAGCACGGGAAGTGTTAAACTCCTCTGCGCCCGTGGAGGAAGTTGTTAATACTATACGTTGCAGCAACAGATTAAACCCCCAGCCAGGTAATAAGGTCAAAGGTAGCACTGCGGCCGGTCTGCATCCCATTCGGACAATCACAGGGCCTGATTCAGACCCACTCGCGAACGCCTCCCGTCAGAAGCCGGCCCACTGACATCACTAGTGATGTCAGTGGGAGTGATTTTGGCTCTGATAGAGCCAAAATCACTCCGGAGCTTGCGGTTGAAAACCTCAACCGCAGGCTCCGGCTCGCAAATTCGATGGTCGCGATGGTCTCGACCATCGCGACCATCACAATGCACGCTCGTATAGCCTGTGGGTGGTGACCCACAGCTATATGAGCGTCCTGGAGGACGCTCCATGAAAATGGAGCCCGGCCCTCATTCAGAGCGTGCGCTCTGCTCAGAGCGTACGGCTCTGAATGAGGGCCACTGTTCCGAATGGGAATGCGGATGCGAATGGAGTTGTACCTACAAGGGATGTGGTAATGCATTGTCCTTGGACAAGAGCAGAACTAAATTCCATCATAAATGATTTCCTCGATCCCAAAAAGGAATTAGCCAAATGTCAAAGATTTTTGAGAAATTTGGGTAGTTCTCATGAGCCCACAAATAAAGATTGGCGGGTGGTGTTAAGGGCCTGTCTATCATGCAATATCGACGTGACAAAATTTATCACGGATTGTGTATTGGATGTTGACATTCCTTTGACAGACCAAGTAAACGAAGGTAATATTTCCCGCATTATAACTCAATTGGGTATATATTTTCCAGTAGTAGTTAACTGAAATAAAATTTTCACCATAAAGCAAAAGGAGAGTGAATCTGCAGAAGATTATTGCGACCGGGCTCTGCAGGCTATCACCCAGTACATTGGGTTAGAGGATATTAAATATAGCATTCACCACAGGGGAATGATTGTCACCATACTCATGAATGGCCTAAAAACCCAGGTTCAGACCTCACAGCCTGGCTGGAGGGGAGTCACAATAGATACCCTCATAGAATCCGCCATAGAACATGATAAAAATATCTCAAAGAAGAGAGAGATCTAGAGCAAGAAACTAATGGCTGTCAGTATTCAAGCTCTGGAAGATATGACGGTAACATCACAGCCAGCAGAAACACCTGCACCCACACACACCTGCACCTGAACAGTTACACGCCCTCACTAGTCCCACACCACTGCAAACACAACCCTATCCCACTTACCCTGCACAACCACAAGTCCCATACTATCCACAAACTATATATCCCCAATCATATCCTTTGCCTCAATATTCTTACCCATACCCATCATCTCTTCCTCCTGCACAACTCGCACAACAACCCTTTTCTTCATCCAATCCACGAACGTGTTTTAATTGTAACCAGCCAGGACATGTAAGTAGAAACTGTATGGCAAAAAGGGTAAGACCCCCAAATCAGGGAAAACCTGGATGTCCCCATAAGGAATATGCACAGAGACCAGCAACTGTCCAACAGGCACCAGCTCCAATCGTGGCCGTTAATGCTTTATTAGAGAGTGGGAGCCAACGCTAGGGGTCAGGTCATACCTGTAGTCCACAGATAGGTTAACGGGAGGTACTAGGGAAGAGCCAGTCATGATGGTTGATGTAGCTGGTTCTAAATATCCTTTTCTTGTAGACACTGGGGCGACCAGGTCAGTGATAAAATCTCCCGTTAGTTTACAGATAAACAACAAGACAGTACCAGCAATGGGCGTAACGGGTAAAGTGCAACATTATCCTTTAACAAAATCCGCAGAGGTTACTATCGGGCCATTGCATACCAGGCATTCTTTCCTTCTGGCTGCTGCGGCTCCTACTAACCTACTGGGAAGAGATTTGTTATGTAAGATGGGATGTCATATATTGCACCCCTGATGGTGTATTTCTAGATATCCCAGAGAGAGATTTGCGCACGAGGTGAGGGATATGTTGGACACTCCCCAAAGGATAATGTATCACTCTACCAGTGTAAATGGAAATCCATCTCAGGTAGATCAAATGTTATCCCAAATTTCAGATTCACTTTGGACCAAGGACGGACAGGACACTGGATTAATGGCAAACGTAAGCCCCGTAATGGTAAACTTAAAAAGCGGTAGGCAAGCTCCAAAAATTTCTCAGTACCCACTAAAACAGGAGGTAGAATTAGGAGTTTATCCAATAATTGAACGATTATTACAACAGGGAATTTTAGTTCGTACAGCTAGTGTAGCCAACAGTCCCATCTTCCCGGTGAAAATAAGTGGTGGGAGGGGTTAAAGGCTGGTACAAGACCTTAGAGGTGTTAATAAGGTGGTAGAAAGCCAATTTCCCGTAGTGCCAAATCCAGCTGTCATTCTTATGCAGATCCCACCAAATTCAACCCATTTCACTGTCATTGACCTCTGTTCTGCTTTCTTCTCTGTACCTCTTCATCCTGACTATCAGTACCTTTTCGCTTTCACATATAGGGGTGTACAACATACATGGACACAATTTCCGCAGGGTTTCATAGACAGCCCCAGTATCTTCTCCCAGGCCTTGCACGACTGTTTACAATCTTTTCAACCTGCCAATGGGTCTGTTCTAATCCAATATGTGGACTATTTATTGCTATGTTCTGATTCGTTTATGTCATTTTTAAATTATACTAAACTTTTGTTGCTTCACCTCTCGCACACAGGACATAAGGTTGCTAAGGACAAACTACAGCCATGCCAATCCAGAGTAAAGTATTTGGGACACTGCCTAACTCAGGGGTTATGACATCTCACAAATGACAGAATCCAGGCCATACAGAACATGACACTGCCGCAGAACCAACAGCAAATTCGTACCTTCTTGGGAATGTGTGGATACTGTAGAATGTGGATCCCAGGTTTTTCTATTCTGGCCATGCCTTTACAGGACTTAGTCTCTTCCTCAAAGCTCGACCATGTTCGGATTCGTGCATAGTTTTGGAGCTCTGTGGCGTCTGAGAAATTTTATGACAGCAGCAGGCACACCAGTTGCACATTCCAGACACATAAAACATCTTTTAAAAGCAATCCAACTGCCCAAAATGGTGGCAGTAATTAAGTGCAAAGCCCATACATGTGAGAGTGACCCGGTGTCACTAGGCAACAACAGAGCCGATGAAGCTGCAAAATGGGCAGCAGGGTTAAAAATGGTTTTACCAACAGAACAAATTATGTCTTTCCAAACAATTGATATGCTGAAACTAATTGAGATGCAAAATTTGTGTTCAATCCAGGAAAAGTCCATCTGGAAGTCCAAGGGATGTGGGCAAGAGTCCTCCGGGCTCTGGAGGGATGGACAAGGTAAGCCAGTAGCCCCCAAAGCTTATTACCCCAGCCTGGCTGAGGCAGCACACGGTCTGACTCATCTGGGAAAGCAAGGTATGTGCAAATTGGTGAGAGCATACTGGTGCGCACCGGGTTTTTCTTCAGAAGTAGAAAAGAGAGCAATGTCCTGTCTCACCTGCTTGAGGAAGAACATAGGGAAAGTGATCCCTACCGAACCATCTCACATTCCACCGACTGATGGACCTTTCCAGGTAATACAAATTGATTTCATCCAAATACCACCCTGCAGGAATCTCAAGTATGTATTAGTGTGTACTGATGTATTTTCTAACTGGGTCGAGGCCTACCCAGCGGCCACTAATACTGCTGCATTTACTGCCAAGAAAATACAGGAATTTGTATGCAGATATGGTATCCCTAAAATTATTGAGAGTGACAGGGGTACCCATTTCACAGGTGATGTTTTTCAAAATATGTGTAAACTGATGGGTATCAATAGTCGACTTCACACTCCCTACCGACCACAGGCCAGCGCCAAGGTAGAGAGGATGAACGGGACTATTAAAAATAAGTTAAGTAAAATCATGGCAGAGACTGGACTAGGATGGCCCGAAGCATTACCGTTGGTCCTGCATAGTATAAAGACCACTCCTAGACCCCCTCTAAATCTGTTCCCCTTTGAAACACTGGGGGTCATTCAGACCCGCTCGCGAGCAAATTTCGCTCGCAAGCAGGTCAATGGTGTGAGAATGCGCATGCGCACGACGGAGGGAGCTCCATTGTGCTCATGCGCGAGACCCGGGGTCTCGCACCAAAGGGGGCGTGCTGTCGATGGTGACTGACAGTACGCCCCCTTTGGTGGGCGTGCCGGGGGCGTGGCGGCCAGACGGAGTCATTCCCATGGGAACGCCTACCGTCTGAGTCCGGCCCCACTGACATCAGTAATGATGTCAGTGGGAGTGACTTTGGCTCTGATAGAGCCAAATTCACTCCTGGGCTTGCGGCAGCGAGACCCTACTGCAGGGTCTCGTCGCAAGCCTGATGGTCACGATGGTCTTTGACCATCATCATGGACGCTCGCATAAGCTGTGGGTGGTAACCCACAGCAATGCGAGCGTCCATGAGGACGCTCCAAATTTAAATAGAACGGCCCTGATTCAGAGAGAGCGCTCTGGTCAGAGCATTCAGCTCTGAATCAGGCCCACTGTTTGGTAGACAACCTCATTTGATTATATGTCCACAGGAAGACTTGAAGAGTAACAACGAGCTAACAGTAAAGTATCATATATCAATGAGTATACAGTTAAAACAGCAACAGCAGAAACTGAAATTGTTGTCCCATGATATGCCTGAAACTAACTGTCAGGATGTTGCACCAGGAGAATATGTTATTATCAGAAATTTCTTGCATTCAGGTTGTTTGCCTGATCGGTGGGAAGGTCCTTACCAGGTGCTGCTGACAAGTACTACATCTTTGAAGGTGGCTGAGAGAGATACTTGGGTCCATTCTACTTACTGCAAAAAGGTCAACCAACCGGTGGAGGAACAAGGCAGAGACAAGGCTGATAACGTGGACCTGTCGATTGTAAGCTTGTTCCGGGAGGATTGAAAAGGTCGTAGTGAGATACCTGAACTAATAGAAATTTGCAGGTCTTTGTTATGACAATGGACTGGCATGCTGTGTTCATTTTCATATTCTCTTCTATAGTGTTCACCATCCTGGTTGGTTCGGGAATGTCCTGTTTCTGTGTAGGGGACCGATAGAGGAGATGGGAGCTGATGGCAGCGCTGATGGAGTGGAGTCAGGAGGAGTGCTATGCCAATCAGGGGAGTGTTTGACCAATCTTAGTACTGTAATTGTTAAAAGAGCTGTTATTTCGGATACTCGGGAACGGTGTGGAGGTTTATCGTCTGAAGATTCCTGTATTTGTGAGTTTTGTGGGTCCCTAGTTGATGAGAACTGTATGCAAAGGTGCCAACCTAAATATAACCCGTACTGGGGTGGGTATACTTTAGAGGATTATCATAGCATGATAGACAAAGTTTTAAATCAAACTGATTGTTGGGTGTGCTCACATGTGCCACAGGGTCAACATAATGTAGGGTTGGTGCCATTTCCGCTGATTACCATGGAAATTTTAGAATTGCAAGTGAAAACCTTGGATGGAAAATTCCTCTCATCCAAACCACCTCATTTCAAATTATATAAATTCCAAGCAGATAGATCACTTTTGTGTTTGAACATAACCAACCCCAATAAACCAGGGATTTGGGAAGTGACGGGGAATAATCAGACGATGACCTTCTCACTGAGAGCTGATAATGAATCTACGAATCATGATCTGTTACGCTCAATTAAATCTAATGGGAGAAGCTTTAGGTATCGTTATACATTGAGTTCCACCAAATAAATTATTGGTCAGGTACCAGATGGATATTGTGCTAAGATAATACAACCAGAAACTTGCATGTACCAGATGGAAGAGCCTGAAATAGGACTGTTTGCAAGGGAAATGTGTTTAATGATAATGATGCATTCTATCCCTTATGTTCTCCCCGATAATGTATATATTATATGTGGAAGAAAAGCGTATAAATGGCTCTCCCCGAGTTCCAAAGGTTTGTGTTACCTGGGAAGAGTAGTCCCAGAGGTTATGTCCCTCACACATGTTGAAATGCTCAGTATTCATAAAAACACACCATCACCATATCTTCACACACAGTATGAACACAGAGGCAAAAGAAATATGATACCTGGTGACTTGCATAAAGCCACTCAGTTAATTAGTGAGATAACTGGCTTTCAAGTTTTAGTAGCATTGGATCCCACCAGGATCGCTTGGGGTACACTAAATTTTAGATATATTCAGGATCTTGCTAATTTGATAGATAATGTCACCGAGATGTATGATGACACTTTCAGGTATACAGGTAAAGAATTGCAAGCATACAAGAAAGAACTGGTGCAACATAGACTAGTGTTAAATTATTTAACCGCTGTCACTGGAGGATATTGCGTAACCTTGGCCACCCAATTTGGAGTGAAGTGTTGCACCTATGTCACCAATGATACAGCGATCCCAAAGAGGTAATAGATCGAAAGATGGATTATATTCTGCAGCTGAAATGGGAATTTATGAAGAACCATAATGCTTCAGTGGCTGAACTAGAGGACAAGGTAGAGGAATGTGTGTCATGGTTGAACCCTGTAAAATGGTTCTCAGGCCTAGGGAAATGGGCTCAGGAAATGATCACAAGCGTAGGCAACTTCCTGATCCTTATACTGGTCATCATCATAGTAATTGGCATATGTGTCCGGTGTGCTCCTATTGTGTTGAAGTGTGGAAAATGTAAGAATAAGGTAAAACGATGGAACGAAATTATGATGGTGGTCAGTAATGACAATATGAATACTGAGGTAAATATAGAACTGCATTACAACCCTGAACTTGGGAATACCATCATATAATGTATTATGTTTAGACGTGCATGAAATGTATTATTATTATTAAAATGCTATTTTCAAACATCTCAAATAATGTAAGTCCCTGATCCCCCTCAAGACTTCCTTTATAGGACTGGTGCATCCCCACATCTTTCACATGATCTCCCAAGGTCCGCGGTGTGCGTATAATGGTAGTTTTATGTCCACTCCTAGAGACACATTATTGATGGATTAAGAACCACCTTATGCCATCCCATAATAACATTAAATAATATATGTATGTATGCCTAAAATTAATTTTAACATCAGGATGTGATAGCATGTTGTTCGCTATCAAAGGGTGGACTGTCGAAGATAGATTAGTGGCTGAGATGGAATCAGCTTAAAAAATTAGCGTGCAGGACGCCATCTTGCGAATGGCAGCTAGACTCCATTTTAGAAACAAGAATCTGCAAGACGCCATTTTGCGACCAGCGCCATTTTAAGTTACAACTCATGAGCTAAGTACAGATGGCAATGTTTTTGATAATCTTTGTAAAACCAACAGTCTAGATTTGTATGAGGTGGGAAAACGAAGGCAACCAGCTGTTGGAGGCTGGACTGTGGCCATTTGAATCAACCTGTTAAGTGCCTTGTAACAAATGCACCATGAAGGAGAGCCAATGGAATCGCAACAAGACCTCTCTTTTGTTCAGCTTATTTCTGGGGGGGTATAAATATGTGTGCTCTAACCCTGGGTTTCTAGTCTATTCTGCTGATTGCTGATTGACGGAGGTCTCTTGCTGATGCCGGAATCTGGTCCCAGAGCGCTTGCGTATATATGACTATCTTGGGTCTGTATAATTTCTTTGAACTAAATTGTACTTAGATCACAGCGTGTATTATCTGTACTTTGGTTGAATAATACTTTGTGCTTTGGAAACACATGTTCAAGGTCTAAGGTCTTTATTTTACTGTATGACTGCGTACGCAAATAGCGTAAATCTTAGAAGTTATAGGCAGGTTTTAGAAGGTATAGGTAGGAAGGTATATAGCCAGTATCCTTAGCTGCAATATCTCATTTAGGGTGCGGCATATTCCCCGGGCAGAGAATGAAATTGCTGACGCATTATCTTGGTTTCAGTGGCATAGGTTTCGATCTTTAGCCCCTAGGGCTGATGCTACTGGTGTGCTTTGCTCCTCTTATATTTGGCAGGTCATCAAGCCAGCATGGAGGGATTAGCACAGTGGTCTCTCTCCCCAGGTACTCTGAGAGTTTATTGCCATGCTTGGGAAGAGTGGGAAGAGTATTCCCATCGCCACAGATATGGAGGTAAGAGCAGGCATCAGTTGATGCTTTCTTTTATTTGGCATCTCTATGTCTCTGGCAGATCCAGAGCTGTGGTTTTGCGTTATTTGGCAGGCATTTCAATTTTCTTTAAGCTTAAGAGCCTTCCAGACCTTACAAAGAGCTTTCTGATTCAGAAGGCCTTGAAAGGTTGGGCTCGTTTGGTTCCGGTTGCACCCGACAAGAGACGTCCTATTGATATTTCCCTCCTTCCATTACTCCTCACGGCCATAGCGGACGTGGCGGATTTGGTTTTTGAAGTTATTTTGTTTAAACTAGCTTTTCTATGGCCTTTCATGGGGCTTTCCGGATTTCAGAGTTGGTGGCGGCCTCAAAATGAACCGATTCTGCGCTTCTTCGGATGGATGTTCTGGTGGGGGAGAGGTCATTGCTTTGTGGGCTTAGGTGTTCCAAAACTGATCAGCTTGGTAGGGGCCATTGGATTTGGCTCGTGCCTTCCGAGGACTTGCGTATTTGCCCCATTGCCCTGGCCAAGTGTTTTCTTCAGGTCAGGCCTGCTACTGCGGGCTCTTGGCTTCTGCTTGTAGATGGCTCTCCATTAACGAAATACCAGTTCGGATGGGTTTTTGAAGCACTGTGGCCCTCATTCAGAGGCGGTCGGAGGATGCATGCGGTCGCTCAGAAACTGGGCGGCCGCTTGCATCCTGACCGGCCGCCTCTGTTTCGGTCGTTAGGCTGTGGGTTTACACCCACAGCTCTAATGACCGCTAGGGTGATGGTCGCGATGGTCATAGACCATCGCGACCATCGGGGCTTACGACGAGACCCTACGGTAGGGTCTCACTTGTCGTAAGCCCTGGAGAGCTTCTGGCTCTGTCAGAGCCAGAAGCTTTCCACTGACATCACTAGTGATGTCAGTGGCGCCTCCCCCAAATGGCAGGTGTTCCCATGGGAACGGCTCTATTTGGGCTGCCACCCCCCCCGGCCCGCTTTCCAAATGGGGCGAGCTGTCAATCAACATCGACAGCTCGCCCCCTTTGGAAAGAGACCCGCTATGACCGGCGCAGTCGGTCGTAGCGGGTCTCACGCATGCGCACGAAGGAGCCGGCTCCCTCGTGCGCATGCGCACTGGACAAACATCGAGGCGGCCGTGCGGTCGTAGACCATACGGCCGCCTCTGAATGAAGCCCTGTGTCTCTCGTGTCGGCCTCTCTCCACAGGATTTCGGTACGCATTCGTTTCATATTGGGGCAGCAACTTCCACTGCTTCAGCTGGATTTTCTGTATCCAAAATTAAGGCTTTAGGCCATTGGAAATCCTCCAGTTATAAGCGCTACATTTGGCCTCTGCATTAATTGTGTTGAAAATGTGTGCATTTAACAGTGTTACAGTTATTTGTTTGTTACAGTGTTACAGTTATTTGTTTGTTTATTTCTGCTTGTGTCCTTGTGCATCTTGTTTGTCCTGTGTACACTACTCAGGGATTAGCTACTTGTCGCTGTGGCAGCGGAAGTCTGGAGGCATTTGGCCTTTTTATTTTGCCTGAACTGACGGACCTAATTCGGCTTATTGGCAACAATAATTACAATTTATATGTCCCTCAGCAGGTTTTTAAATTTTTCCTCCAGTTGAGTTATTTCATGTTTCCCTGCGAAACATGTGTTGGCCACTGGTGGTTGTGTGGTTGGACATGCCAGGACACATTTCCAACATGGCTATCTATACAGGAGAGACGGGGTTCACTTTACAGAGGAGGGGGTTTTAATATTTGTGGAGGATTTGTTCCAGGTTATTTCTTCAGTGTTTTAGTGGGAGTATGGTGGTGGTGGTGCGTTGGTCCTGTAACCAGACCCTCGCTTTGGCGAGAAAGAACGGCAGGTCACCACTGAGGGTGCAAATCTCTTTCAGTTGTTAGTATTATAGTCTTTTGGTGCGCTCACCTTCGTTGACTGGTTAGTTTGCTGGATCACCCAGCCGGGGATAGCGTCATCACCCTTCCTTTTGTTGATAGTTGTTTAGTTTGTTTCCAGAGCTTGATGCATACAGGAATGTGGTCAAACCTCCAAAAACTACATTTTCGGAGGTTTGACTGCATTTTTGAGGATAGTGCATACCACCCATGATCCTTTCTTAAAATGTCTTGAAAAAGGATCATATCTGAAATGCATTGACCTCACAGACATGGAGAGAGAGGTCTTCTTTACCGTAAGCTGCATACATCGGGAGTTAAGCTTTCACCTTCCCTGCACGCCCGGGCTGTGGAGGACTGTGTGTGACTTATGTATACCCTCAGACTCTGGGTACAAAGAATCTCTCTTATATGGCTTGCTGGCTGTCACACGCTGCTCTGGAGACCCCAGATTTAGACCCTGCCGCTTACCTTTGCGGGTGCTGACCCGCGCTGTCTTCCGGCTCCCGCGCCGTACTCCTCTCTCAGGGCGGTCTCCTCTGTTGTCCTCTGGAGGGTCCCGCTGCTGTGCTGCTTCCACGCCGGCTCCTGCTGATCGCTGCTCCCCGCTGGTTACATCCAAGAAGCGCTGTCCTCCGGTCCATGGGCGCGGCCATCTTGGATTGCCCATGTGACTCCATTCCACCAATGAGGAATCTTTTTCTCTCTCAGCCTGTCAGCATCTGCTATAAAAGGATCCCCAATGCTGACACAAGTTGCCAGTGCAACTAGTTTCTTAGGTTTACTTAGTGAGCCTTCCCACTGTGCTCCAAAGGTGTTTCCACGTAGCCACCCAGCTACCAACATCTCCACTCAGCTACCCAGCCGCTCCACTTAGCCACCCAGCTACCAAACGTCTCCACACGGCTACCCAGCCGCTCCACGTAGCCACCCAGCTACCAACGTCTCCACACGGCTACCCAGCCGCTCCACGTAGCCACCCAGCTACAAACGTCTCCACACGGCTACCCAGCCGCTCCACGTAGCCACCCAGCTACCAACGTCTCCACTCGGCTACCCAGCAGCCTTTTTTGCAAATGATAGAAATGTCTGTTTGAAGTCTCAAGTGTACCATTCCTGGGGTACATCATCTCCGGAACAGGCCTTCAAATGGATTCTTCAAAACTACAAGCCATTCTTGATTGGTCTCTTCCTTCTTCCTTAAAATCCATACAAAGGTTCCTAGGATTTGCCAACTATTATCACAAGTTTGTGAAAGGTTTTTCTACACTGGTAGCTCCTATTACAGCCCTCACCCGTAAGGGAGCAGATCCAACTAAGTGGCCCGTCGAAGCTACCTTGGAATTTCAACTCCTTAAGCAAGTCTTCATCTCTGCTCCCATCTTAAAGCAACCGAATTCCACCCGGCCATTTATCCTGGTGGTGGACGCATCCTCTGAAGGTGTCGGTGCTGTGCTCTCCCAGCGGTTTGAAGTTGAAAAACTTCATCCTTGTGGTTTCTTTTCCCAGAAGTTTTTACCTGCAGAAAAGAGCTACACCATTGGAGATCAAGAGCTACTCATCATGAAACTAGTCCTCGAAGAATGGCGATATCTTCTAGAAGGAGCTCACTACCCCATTACCATTTTTACAGACCACAAGAACCTGCTTTATCTTAAATCTGCAAATTGCTTGAACCCTCGTCAAGCCCGGTGGGCAATGTTTTTCTCCAGATTTAACTTCAAACTCTCCTATCTCCCTGGCTCACAAAATCTCAACACCGACGCACTCTCCCGTTCCATGACAAGCGACACTGATCTACCCATGGAACAGCCCCAACCAATCCTAAATCCAGCTTTCTTCGCCTCCACCAAATTATCTTCTATTCCCCCGGTTGGGAAGACTTTTGTCGCTCCAGAACTCCGCAAGAGGTTGCTGCATTGGGCCCATGCTTCCTGGTTCTCTGGACACTTGGGTATGGATAAAACCCTTGAATTCATCCAGCGGTCCTATTGGTGGCCTTCAATGAAAAAGGATGTCAGGTCTTACGTATCGTCATGCATCAAATGTGCCCAACACAAAATACCTCGGCAGGTTCCACACGGTCAACTCCAGCCTCTTGCAATTCCATTTAAGCCATGGACTCACCTCTCTATGGATGTCATATCTGATCTTCCTCCATCTCAGGGCCACAACACCACTTGGGTTATCGTGGATCGCTTTTCTAAAATGGCTCATTTTGTACCTCTTACTGGGCTTCCGTCTGTCACACGCTGCTCTGGAGACCCCAGAATCAGACCCTGCCTCTTACCTTTGCGGGCACTACCCGCGCTGTCTTCCGGCTCCCGCGCTGTACTCCTCTCTCAGGGCGGTCTCCTCTGTTGTCCTCTGGAGGGTCCCGCTGCTGTGCTGCTTCCACGCCGGCTCCTGCTGATCGCTCCTCCCTGCTGGTTACATCCAAGAAGCGCTGTCCTCCGGTCCATGGGCGCGGCCATATTGGATTGCCCATGTGACTCCATTCCACCAATGAGGAATCTTCTCCTTCTCTCTCAGCCTGTCAGCTCTCAGCATCTACTATAAAAGGATCCCCAATGCTGACACAAGTTGCCAGTGCAACTAGTTTCTTAGTTTTACTAAGTGAGCCTTCCCACTGTGCTCCAAAGGTGTTTCCAAGTAGCCACCCAGCTACCAACGTCTCCACTCCGCTACCCAGCCGCTCCACATAGCGTCCCAGCTACCAAACGTCTCCACATGGCTACCCAGCCGCTCTACGTAGCCACCCAGCTACCAACGTCTCCACACGGCTACCCAGCCACTCCACGTATCCACCCAGCTAACAACGTCTCCACACGGCTACCCAGCCGCTCCACGTAGCCATCCAGCTACCAACGTCTTCACACGGCTACCCAGCCGCTCCACGTAGCCACCCAGCTACCAACGTCTCCACGCGGCTACCCAGCCGCTCCACGTAGCCACCCAGCTACCAACGTATACCCATGGCTCTCCAGCCATTGCACGTAGCCACCCAGCTACCAACATCTACCCATGTCTATCCAGCCGTTCGACGTAGCTTTCCAGGTCCTAACGTCCACTTAAGGCTATCCAGTCTGTCCAAGTGGCTTCCAAGCTACCACGCTACTTCTACACTACTCAAACTCCCCATCAGTTCACTGCTCCCTCTCATGCGGAGGAACTTTATTAAGCCAAGTCTCCTCCAGCGAGCGTCTGCGCCAACTAGTACAGGTCCAAGGCCCAGTCCGGGAACACAGCCTCTAAATCCAACGATTGTGACACTGGCTGTATATGTTTTTAATATGTTGCATTTTAAAGTGAATTTTTTTATTGTTATGCAAAAAATGTCATTAAATGTAAAGGTTATGCACTATTAGTGTTTTGTTTTCTCTCCTGCTCACATGATATAGTATGAGCACCCATAGAATAAAGACATGCTTAGAGACTCGGATCCCACTGAAAGTCTATTACAGATGTGACATTGTCAAAGCTGAATAATTGAGTGAGACAAGTTCAGTTTAAAATTTAATCGCAGCAACGCCATCTTGCGAATGGCCGCAAGACTCCATTTTGGAAATGAGATCGCAAGACACCATTTTTGTGGTCAGCCAATTCAAGTTATAACTCAGGAGCTAAGAACAGACGGCAATGTTTTTGTTAACCTACCAAGGGCAACTGGAAAAACAAGCTTTCTGAGTAAAAGTAAATAAGAAGAGACAATGGGTATTTTTACATACAAATTGGGAATCCCTGGATGCAGATAAAGTATAGTTGTGGCAATTGTAATATAATATCTACACAATTGGATTTGCCTGAATCCTAGACAGGATGGCCCCAAATCCCACAGTTTGAGGTGATAATACATTTGCATTTCACACAAGAGTCTGTGAGAACAAAAGAGGTTTTGTTTTCATTTGAACACACAACAGGTGGGGGCCTGCTGACAGAGGGCATGTAGAACTACAACCCTCAGCCATCCACACTGCTGGATGTTCACTTCATGTATGAGAGATTATGCACTTAAATCTCACCCATTAATAACTAGCGTCCTTATACCAAACCCCGAATACCCACACACTACATATTCGCACATAAGGTTCCATAAGCATCAAAATGTATGATTCAAGAAGGTTCAGTTAGTTTAAATGCTAAGAAATAAAGATATTTGTTAACTAAGGAATTATACAAGATAAACATGTCATTCTTGGAGTTGTTCTGATGCATACTCTTTCCACAGTTTCCCGGAGCTATCGGTGAGGAGATCGCATTATGCATTCTCGAGTTATGGACCGCAGAACCTACAAGCAACCAAAATGTATATTTTAGATTCAACTGTTAGGATGCTAAAGGAGGCGTTACCAGAAAGACTTCGGCTGTTAGAGGCAGGGAAAGTCTATTTGAAACAACCTGTTAAATGTGTCGTTACATATGCTTCTCCTCTGGGAACCAATGAGATCAGCAGGAAGTTCCCCCTTTGTCCTGTTTCAGTCTGGGGGGGAATAAATACATGTGTCCGAACACTGGTTTGCCAGTTCATGCTGAATTTTGGGTGAACTGAGGATATCTAGTCAGAAGTCTATCTCTGGGTTCAGAGGCGCAGCGTATGTATAACCGTACTTGGTCTGTATTATTTCCTTTTTACGCCTAAATTATGTATGTATAGATTGCGTGTAACTGACTGTACTTTTACCTGAATAATACTTGTGCGTTGGAACCACAGATTCCACTCCTGTCTTTATTTGTGGTCATACTGCGTACACAATTAGCGTTGTGTTTAGAGGTTTATAGGCAGGTTTTGTCTTAGAGGTTCTAGGCAGGTGAATCTTAGAGGTTTATAGGCAGGAATGTATTAAAAGGTTTATTGACAAATTCAACAGTGGGGGCTCATCGGTTTATCACACTATCTGATACACGATAACACTCGGTCAGTCCTCTCTCAGCAAAAGGGTGGAGGCGCCTTTTGAGAGACGCATTAGTCTTTCATTACCACAGTGTTGCTGAGAGCGTACTGCCGGTTATTGTGTAGAGGAAGCGCTGATCAGAATCCAGGGACAAGAGAGAAAAAAAAAAAGTTTTTTTTCTCTGTTGATGGAACCTTACGTTTAGAGGGGTGCCGCAGTATTGAGTATGCGGCTGAGATGCATTTTTGCGTACGCAGTTAAAAAGTCATTATACGCTTGTGTGGTAGTCGCATAATTGTGTATGCGGCTGGTCGCATAATAAGTGTATACGCACTGCCGGTTCTGCTGCCACGTGTTTGAACAAAGCCATTAAGGTTTACATTTTTTTTCTATCTACCAATATCTGGGTTAAATGTTTATTTTCTGCGCAGAGAAAAAGTGTGTAACAGTGAGTATGTGTTGGACAGTTAAGAGTATCGTATGACCCTTAAGGGCTAGGTGCAAGGGTCAGCCTAGCCGCTCGGTAAGCAGCTTACCATTCAGTACACAGAGCAGGTGTATGGTTTGTTATTTTTGTTAGGGACCGGCTCTCAGTGTGACTGCAGTGTTCAATAAAATTTGAGCATTGTAGTTGAGCCGCACTAGGTGTGATTGTGAGCTAAGAGATAATAGGTGAGCGGGGCGCATCTAGAAATTTCATCCGTAGGTGGGCGGGGCGCATCTAGAAATTTCGTCCTTAGGTGAGCGGGGCGCATCTAGAAATTTCATCCGTAGGTGAGCGGGGCGCATCTAGAAATTTCATCCGTAGGTAAGTGAAAGTATCTTGATTGTCTTTCACCAGTTTAAATTTTTATTGAAAAGCGTAGGAGTTGTCTCAGAATGGGAGCCACGCAAACAGTAGAAATGTTAGGCAATGATGTGCTGCTAATGAAGGTGGATCAGCCCGTCGTATTATGCATACTATATATGGTTTAATATGACGAGAAAGAGTGTTAGACCGTTTCCCAGAATTGGTAGTTTTGATAAAAATGTGTTAGATAATGTCCAGGATCACATCAGTATGGTGCAATCCCGAGAGAAAAAGATTAAGTATTTTGAATGTATAAAAATATGGCAGCATGAAGGGGATGCTTGGCTTAAAAATGTGCAAACAACGCAAACTAGCGTTGCGAACGCATTGCCAGAAAATACATCCACGACGCTGAGATGCAATACGGGCGAGCCGCAAATTGGCGCGCATGTGCGGCAAAGTAGCATCGTGGAGAGTATTGCCAGCAGTTCACGCTCACCTCCCCCACCTTATGTGGATTGAGGTGCAAGTACGGTTACCAAAAATACCAATAAAAATGTAACAAGTAATTTGTACCCCCTCTTAAGTAACCATAAAGAAAATGTTTATGATGTAGAAGATGAGCCTATGGTAATGGCTGCCATTTCCCATGCTGTGCAAATGATAGATGCTGCATCACCACAATCACGGGTGGTGCCGCCATCTCCATCGGTAACAGCAAGGGAAGTGTTAATACACTCTGCACCCATTGAGGAAGTTGTTAATACCATACATAGCAGCAGCAGATTAAACCCCCAGCCAGGTAACCAGGTCAGAGGTAGCAACGATGCCGGTCTGCATCCCATTCGGACAATAACTGTTCCGAATGGAAATGCGGATGCAAACGGTGTAGTGCCCACTAGGGAAGTAGTAATGCATTGTCCATGGACAAGAGCAGAACTAAATTCCATCATAAATGATTTCCCCAATCCCAAAACGGAACTAGCCAAATGTCAAAGATTTTTGAGAAATTTGGGTAGTTCTCATGAGCCCACTAATAAAGATTGGCATGTGGTATTAAGGGCCTGTCTACCACGCAATACCGACGTGACAAAAGTTATCACGGACTGTGTATTGGATGGCGACGTTCCCTTAACAGACCAAGTAAACCAAGGTAACATTTCCCGCATTGTAACTCAATTGGGTGTATATTTTCCAGTAGTAGTTAACTGGAACAAAATTTTTACAATTAAGCAAAAAGAGAGTGAAACTGCAGAAGAATATTGCGACCGGGCTCTGCAGGCTATCACCCAGTACACTGGGATAGAAGATATTAAAGATTGCGCTCACCACAGGGGAATGATAGTCACGGTACTCATGGACGGTCTGAAAGACGATTTAAAGACTCGGGTTCAGACCTCACAGCCTGGCTGGCGGGGACTTACAATAGATAACCTCATAGAGTCTGCCATAGAACATGACAAAAACATCTCAAAAAAGAGGGAGACCCAGAGTGAAAAATTAATGGTTGTCAGTATACAAGCTCTGGAGAGAATGACGTTAACATCACAGCCAACCGACACACCTGCACCCACACACACCTGCACCTGAACAAATACACGTCCTCACCAATCCCACACCACAGCAAACACATCCTCACCCCACATATCATACACAACCACAGGTCCCATACTCATATCCCCCACAATATCCTTTCCTTCCCTATCCTTACCCATACCCACCACCTTTCCCTCTTGCTCAAATCCCACAACAATCTTTTCATCCACCCCGTTCAAAATTATGTTTTAACTGTCACCAAGTGGGACACATAAGTAAGTACTGCAAAGCGAAGAATACTACACAGGAACACGAGTTTCCCATGAGTTCATAGGTAACCCCAGTATCTTCTCCCAGGCCTTATATGACTGTTTATAATCTTTTCAACCTATCAACGGATCTGTTCTAATGTAAAATGTGGATGATTTATTGTTGTATTTTGGGTCATGTTTAAATGATATTAAACTGTTGTGCTTTATCTCCCACTCATAGGACACAAGGTTGCTAAGGATAAACGGCAGCCATGCCAGACTGAGGTCGACTACTCGGAAAACTATCCAACCCAGCGGCACAGGCATTATTTAGAGCAGTAGCTATTAATAACAAGATTTAATTGCAGGAACCTGCATGCAGATACTATATCCCTAGAATTATTAAAAATGATAGGGGGACTTATTTTATAGGTGACGTTTCCAAGAACATGTGTAAGATGATGGGTAACAACACTGAAATTATCCCAGATTGTCTTTTCCTTTATTTGCCCCCCCCTTTGAGATACTGTCCAAACAGGCAGCCTCATGTGAAAATATGATAATGAGGTTACTGTGCAGGGTCTCACGAAGATGATTGAGAATAACCGAAATTGGAAGTGTTATTAACTAACATGTCTAATGCAAACTGTCATGATGTCAAATCTGGAAGAATTTGTTATGATCCAAATTTTTTTTAGCTCAGGTTGTTTGACTGATCGGTGGAAAGGTCCGTATCTGACGATACAGCATCCTCAAAGGGTGGCCAGGGAAGATACGTGGGTCCATTCCGCTCACTATAGGGAGGTTAACCAACCGGTGGAGATACAAGGCAGAGACAAGGCCAATAACGTGGACCTGTCGATTGCGAGCTTGTGCCGGAAGGATTAAAAAGGTGACGGTGAGATATCTGAGCTAAAGAAATGTGTAGATCAGTGCTTCAAGCAATGGAGTGGTCTGCTGTGGTCATCCTAGTTCTTTTTTTTTCTCCAGAGTTTTATTTTTTTTGTCATGATGATCTGTTTGGGGATGCTCGGTGTCTGTGATGGGGGACCGATAAAAGAGATGTGAGCTGATGGCGGAGCTGATGGAGTGGAGTCAGGAGGAGGAGTGCTATACCAAATCAGGGGAGTGCCGGTCCTATTTCAGTTCAGTAAATTGTTGTGAAAATGTGAATAACTATAATAAGGAAGAACTGTAATTCAATCCTGAGTTATGACGTAGTGTATAACAATGTAGCCTGAGTTTGAGTGGTCGTGCATGGATATAACGTTTATGTTGTTTTAAGTCATCTTAGGTAATGCAGTCCCAACCCCTTCCAAGGCTCTCCTTGTAGGATAGGTGCATCCCCACATCTTTCCCATGATCCCTTAAGGATCCGCGGTGTGCGTATAAGGGCAGTTTTATGTCCCTCCCGGAGACGCATTATCTGAATGGTTCAAATGACCATACTGTGTCATACCATAATAACATTGAACGGTATATTCTCATGCATGGCTAAACAGATTCAAATTAGGTTGTGATAGCATGTTGTTTGCTATCAAAGGGTGGACTGTCGAAGCTGAATAATTGAGTGAGACAAGTTCAGTTTAAAATTTAATCGCAGCATCGCCATCTTGCGAATGGCCGCAAGACTCCATTTTGGAAATGAGATCGCAAGACACCATTTTTGTGGTCAGCCAATTCAAGTTATAACTCAGGAGCTAAGAACAGATGGCAATGTTTTTGTTAACCTACCAAGGGCAACTGGAAAAACAAGCTTTCTGAGTAAAAGTAAATAAGAAGAGACAATGGGTATTTTTACATACAAATTGGGAATCCCTGGATGCAGATAAAGTATAGTTGTGGCAATTGTAATATAATATCTACACAATTGGATTTGCCTGAATCCTAGACAGGATGGCCCCAAATCCCACAGTTTGAGGTGATAATACATTTGCATTTCACACAAGAGTCTGTGAGAACAAAAGAGATTTTGTTTTCCTTTGAACACACAAAAGGTGGGGGCCTGCTGACAGAGGGCATGTAGAACTACAACCCTCAGCCATCCACACTGCTGGATGTTCACTTCGTGTATGAGAGATTATGCACTTAAATCTCACCCATTAATAACTAGCGTCCTTATACCAAACCCCGAATACCCACACACTACATATTCGCACATAAGGTTCCATAAGCATCAAAATGTATGATTCAAGAAGGTTCAGTTAGTTTAAATGCTAAGAAATAAAGATATTTGTTAACTAAGGAATTATACAAGATAAACATGTCATTCTTGGAGTTGTTCTGATGCATACTCTTTCCACAGTTTCCCGGTGCTATCGGTGAGGAGATCGCATTATGCATTCTCGAGTTATGGACCGCAGAACCAACAAGCAACCAAAATGTATATTTTAGATTCAACTGTTAGGATGCTAAAGGAGGCGTTTCCAGAAAGACTCTGGCTGTTAGAGGCAGGTAAAGTCTATTTGAAACAACCTGTTAAATGTGTCGTTACATATGCTTCTCCTCTGGGAACCAATGAGATCAGCAGGAAGTTCCCCCTTTGTCCTGTTTCAGTCTGGGGGGGAATAAATACATGTGTCCGAACACTGGCTTGCCAGTTCATGCTGAATTTTGGGTGAACTGAGGATATCTAGTCAGAAGTCTATCTCTGGGTCCAGAGGCGCAGCGTATGTATAACCGTACTTGGTCTGTATTATTTCCTTTTTACGCCTAAATTATGTATGTATAGATTGCGTGTAACTGACTGTACTTTTACCTGAATAATACTTGTGCGTTGGAACCACAGATTCCACTCCTGTCTCTATTTGTGGTCATACTGCGTACGCAATTAGCGTTGTGTTTAGAGGTTTATAGGCAGGTTTTGTCTCAGAGGTTCTAGGCAGGTGAATCTTAGAGGTTTATAGGCAGGAATGTATTAAAAGGTTTATTGACAAATTCAACAACATTTACATGTGAGTTGTGAAAAGAATGAGACCCCAATTCTAACAGACAAGTACATTAATTTAAAGAGTTCCAGTCACAATCCCGACAAAGGGGATGCCGGCACTTAGAGTACAGGCACTGACACTTATCAGAATCCGGGCGCAGGCACCCCAACCGCCGGCATCCCGAAGAGGTAAGTAGCGGAGTTAGAGGGAGGGTTAGGGGTTAGGGGGAGTGTTAGGATTAGGCACTAGAGGGGCGGTTAGGTTAGGCACCTGGGAGGGTGGGTTAGGGTTAAAGGTAGGAGAAAGGTTAGGATACCTACCAACAAGTGTCGGCATCATTACCCTGTCGGAATTCTGGTGTTGGGATTTGACCGCCGGCATCCCGTACCCAGCCCAATTTAAAGATCTTTTACAGAGTTGCTGTACACTATATACATTGTCTTCTTTTTTTTTTACATGTGTGAATTGGGACGATCAAGATACGAAACCCACTGACAACAAAATGTTCATTCCAGGCTTCACCTCAGATGGAGCAATCTGTGCTGTGGATTAGTATATTTGATTATTTTTTGTTTCTATTTACAAGTTGTGGTGCTTTTTACAACTGCTAGTTGCTTTAAGGTTATAGACTTGTAGTTTGTTTGCTACTCTAGTACTGCACCAGTTTGTAAAGCTCTTTTAGGAAATACTGTACTTGTAATATCACTCATTATAAATACACTTACTGTAGCAAAGATTAAATTTAATTTTCTGCAAAAATGTGAGTGCCTTATTTCTATTTAGCAGAAAAAAGCTGAAAATCAATTTTTAAATGCATTGCAATCAAGATAAAATAAATGTGTTTTCACTACAAAGAGTACCATACAGTTATTTAAATGGCTACTGCTGTTTGCTAATGATATGGCCAGCCATGGGTAGGCACTGTGCAGCTGGCAATGACACTGCTACCAGTGAAAAGGGAGAGTTATATTCACTGTTCCAATGTTAAAAATTGATTTTGAACTTAAAATGGCATTTTGAAAAATGATGTCTGGTATGGGAAAAAAATAAACACTGTGTATTGGTAAATGTTGTTTTCGTACATGCCCTCTAATCCATAGCATTGTGTCTAAATATGTAGGGTCTATGGTGGATTTTTCTGTCATTGCTAACCTGTTTGTATTACTTGTATTTTCTGAATTGCTGGATTAGTGCCCTGACATAAATGCAATGTTTCCATACTGCACATTTAAATGCAACGAGAATTTATACAGGTTGAGTCTCCCATATCCAAATATTCCGAAATACAGAATTATTTTGGCATGGCTAAGATAATGAAACCTTTGATTTTTGATGGTTCACTGTACACAAACTTTGTCTAAGGCACAAATTATTAACGATATTGTGTAAAATGACCTTCAGGCTGTGTGTATAAGGTGCATATGAAACATAAATGAATTTAATTTCTATACACAAACTATGCTTGAGCCACAAAATTATTGAAAATATTGTATAAAATTACCTGCATGATGTGTGTATAAGGTGTATATAACACATAAATGTATTCTGTGTGTATATTTGGGTCCCATTCCCAAGATATTTCAATATGATATACAAATATTCCAAAATACGGAATATTCCGTTATCCAAAATACCCCTGGCCCACGCATTTTGGATATGGTAGGCTCTACCTGTATGCTATAAAATAGATACTTTTATGTTATGTGTCTGTAAAGACTAGCTTATGACAAACATTACCTTCCAACACTATGACATTTTGAATCGGGACATGGGGACAGTTTATGTATGCTGGGGCCGTGTCCAAATCAGTAGCCACACCCAGTGGTATATTTACTAACGCGGGAGAAGTGGGGATGTTGCCCATAGCAACCAGATTCTATTTTACATTTATCTAGCACCTTCTAGAAGATGATAACTTAAATCCCGCAGTAAATATGCCTCCCCAAATGATCATGCTAATCACTTCTGCAGTGCTAGGCTGCTCCCAACCTTCCTCTTCCTAATACACATTTAGGTTGTAGCAGTCATAGGAGTCACCTATCTCGAGTGCAGCCCCTGACCACAGTGGACGTGCCTGCCAACTTTGCATGAGTTGGAATGTAAATGCCAAAGGAATGATGGTCCCATCAGACCAGGGCTATCCATCTGAAGTCAGAACGGTTGTGAGGCATGCTATAAGCAAAGTTACGGGCTGTGTTTGCCACCATCTGCCAGATCTTTTAATTTTTTCAGACTTTCAGAGATGACCACACCACCAATGTCATTAGAAATATCCTTGCTTAGGCCAAGCTGTTGTATTTTAGAGGTTTATCACTGGTATGTATGATTGCCAGGGGGACTTTGGGACTAAATAATGGGATTATGGGACAGAGGGTCAGATTTAGATGCATGCAATACCCTTTGGTGCTGCGATTCTGTATGCAGCGGACTTGCAAAAATATTCTAATCACTCAGTCGCCGTCTGGTGCACCGAGATGCCCACCTCCAGCTTCTCACATCCGCCACAAAAGTACAAATACTAAAACATCAGAAACAATGGTTGCACATCGGTTGTACATCTAGGGGTCTATTTACTAAGACTAAACATACTGTGGAGTTAATGCCACTCCAGCTTCTGCTGCGAAGCAGGAGCTGGCTACCGTGGATGTTACTAATAATAGAACCGCCGAGGAGGGTGGACATTAAGTCACCCCCTCGGCAGTGTAAGCAGCATAGTAAAGAGACACAGGACTTACCATCACCAGGTTTCCGGAGTCCTGTGCCGCAGGAAGCAGAGAGGAGGGTTTTTCTTTTAACAAACTTTATTAATAAACATCCAAACTGATACAGCTCAAGTCCTGATTCTCCAGTGAGCTAGAGGAGGCAGTATCAGCGCTGGAGAAGACATCCAACGGTAAGTGCACTCTCCCCTTAGTAATACCTGGGACACTTAGCGCTGTCATAGGTGTCTATGGCAGCGCTAAGATCCCCATGTGCAGTGCGCTATTGTAGCCTGCACTTAGCACTGGCAGACTGCAGGCAGAGAATATCCCTTTAGTACATACTGTGAAGTGGTATGTAGGGATTTTCTCTGTCTTTAGCATTTCTAACCCCTTATCTCCTAATAGTAAATAGACCCCCTAACCTTTGAACAAGCCTATGCTGTCTCAGAATGAGCATCTCACCATAGACGCCACAGCCTCTCCAGCTGCTTATGAATTTGCAGTCTCGCTAGGGCATGCCCACAAAACGGTCCTAGTCACACCTGCATTTTTCTAGCCACCACCTGTAACCTCCCCTAAACGCTGACTACCTGTCACTCACTTTTCGAACTAACCCTCTTTCGAGACTGCTGTGCACAGTGCAGCTTTGGTGCATGTGCAGTAGAAAAAAATTGCTCCACTATGTCCAACATTAACATTGCGTTGATCTCTGAATCAGGTCCAGACACTGGAATAATGACACTCAAGCAAATGTTAGGTTCTGCCAACATTAACACCTGTAGAAGCCAGATACATTCTACCACTTGCATATTTTTTAGCCATTACTCTGTTAAGATTTACATGAAACACATAAAAACGCTCAGAAAAGGCATAGGCAAGATTAACTAAAGCATTTTTGCACAGGGACCAATATGAATGTACTATCTTATATAGGATCTAATTTTGGTTTATTATTTTATAAAGGAGCCAATACAATTTGTTTGATAGCAGGGGCGCTATTTCATGTGCACCATTGTGATGGTATGTCGAGTCAAGCACCGGCCACAAATAGGGATAGTCAGTCTCTCAGAAAATAACATAAAAATAAATGGTGGTAGCGCTGAGATGAAGGAACAATGTATCACAATTAAAGGAATGAAAATGTGGAAATCAATAAAAACTAGTATTAATAATCAATAAAATGATATACACAATATAAAACACTTATACAGACCCGCTGGGTAAAAAAGGCATCACATTAAAGTAGCAGCTATGCAAATAATGTATCAACTCCTGTTCCTAAGTATACACCCGCTGCTGTTAGTCCCAGATAGTAATGCTGTTGCTCATTATATGATAGGCAATAGTCCAATTTATAGTTATAGTCAGGGGTGCCAAGAGGGGGGGAGCAGGTACTAATTGCCCGGGTTTGCTGGAGGGGCAGGCGGGGGCCCAGGTCCGGCAACGCTCTCTCCCTCTTACATCACAGCAGCCCAGCACATGCTGCTGTTTGCTGGGCTACCCTGGGAGACTGCTCGCAGCTGCTAAGAAGCAGCCACAGCAGTCTCCTATGCCTGTGGGGGAAGCGATCAAGCTGATCGTGCCCCCCACTGGTTATGCACCGGGCTGAGGGGGCTCACTGCTCACCCCTTGCCAGCGAGCAGAGTTGCAAAAGTTTACTTTTTTTAAAAACTAAGGCGGCGAGGCCATGCCTCTCCGTGATTAGGCTGAGCCCCTTTTTAACCGGGCCTGGTGCGGCTCTTGGCGGCCCTGGTTGTAGTTACCAGTCAGTACACCGATAGAGGAATGGTCTCATTCTGGTGTAGATGGTAGATCCACAATGTAATCCTCAATTAGCACGGTGAGCATGTAGGTGAAAGACTGGTGAGCCAAGGGGTTTAAAGTAACAGCAGAATGTGGGTGATGTGAGCGGAGGGTGGTCAGGGTATTCCACGACAAGATTCATCCAGCGGGAAAAGCATAAGTAAGGTGCACTAACGCGTTTCGCTGCACCACAGTGGCAGCTTTATCAAAGGTAACTGTAGGATGTCTTAATTAGAATTATATACCCATGCTGTAATCGCAGATAATAAGCACCTGTGCATGATTAACCATATACTAATACAAACTAAAAACTATTTTTCTAAAAACAATAGGAGAGTGGAGGAGGCAGACCAATGTATTTATTATCTTAAGTGTATAAACAAACACGAAAATAAAGATTCATAAATTGTATTTAGTATTATCACAGGCAGAATTTACCTATAGTGGAGTGCGGAGATCCTCCAATCTGACATTCTGTTTACGACTGCAGCCATGGAGATAGTCCCTGAAATCCCTTGATAGGACCCAAACATCATGTGACCACCAGTACGTGGCAACTCTCTGTTGGTCACGTGGGAGAACATCATCTGTCTTATTACGCCTATAGTATCACTAATAGGTGGGTCCCGATGCTCCATGGTTACAGAGGCAAAAACAAGCCATCCAACCAATACACAGCCATTCTGATCACATGACCTGTCACTGATGGTACAGTCTGGGTCAATGCATAATATAAGAATAATACGATACACCATCTACTGTTACTAAGCAAATTGGATCCAGCTCAGTGCAGAAATAAAAAAAGAGACCATAGGCTTCTATTGGCCAACGTCATCTAAAGATGGAGTTGCCTACTGGGTCGAAGCCCCAGAATGTATTGCATATGGAAAATGCAGCCAAATTCCAAAAACAGAAGTTTTTGGAATTTTAGCTGCATTTTCCTTGTAGTGCATCCCGCCATGGATGTGGGAAACAAAGAAGAGTCCTAATTTAAGGATGGCACCTACAGTATGCAGAAAGCCTGAGGAGTAGCGTTTATCATTGTTTTGTCATCAAAAATGGAAATCCCAAGTAGGCTCTTTCGTAAACCTGTGGAATTATTATTAGCTCAGTTTTTGAAAGAATGTGGAATAGACTTGGAAAGTTGTATTTTTAAATGATGTTATTATCCTTCTTTTCTAATTAACATTTCCTGCAGGCTATTCCTTCCACTGCAACTGTTATAGTGATGAAATAGCTTACAGGTTATTATTAGTACTTTCCCTTGGTTATTTAGGTTATTATTACTGTAGAATTATGCTCATGTATCAGAAATGCTTACAAGGAAAAGATCACTCAATCAATCAGAATGTAGAACAAAAATAGATGTAATGTATAATAAAACATATTTCACACTGATACTAATATCTGAAATAACTCCAACTGCAGTATCTAGCCGCTTAGGGAGGTAAATTTACATACCTTCTGTGTATTACTATGACTGAACTGTGTGTGCTTCTCCAGGAATGTGTCTCTTCCATATACAGTATAGTGATGTTTTAATAACATTTATAGGTTATTTCACAGGAGATCATGAATGATAATACTTGGAAACTTGTTTTAAACCATCCAGATATTTTCTTTATAGTTATTTACTAGCTGTAAAGACAAAATATAATTTGTAAGGAAACTATCAAATTGTAAAAATTGTTTAATTTTAATCTACTGAAGATCGATTTGTACAAATAGCGATAAAATCTCTATTATGTTCTTTAAATGGTTTACAGGTTGATTTAGTCATCAAATCTAATAAAAGGAAAAAAATACTTATAAATTACTATTTTTGGAAACCTCCAAACAATAAATTTGGCAGACATTGCACAACCACTGGAATCACTGATATTTCAGTGCAAAAGACATAACCAGTGAATGTACTAATGACTACTGTAAATTAGTAAATCAATCTTTGAAAGTGAAATGTTTTCACTGGTTTCAGATACTGTGTTAAAAACTGGTAATACACTACCTATTGTCTGATGTCTGTCTACATTTTGTGCAGGCGTTAATGATAAACCATTACTTACACTATATCAATAAATACATGGAGACTTATTGATGGGGAAAGGGTCAGCTTTATTTAAGTACACACACTTTAGGTATTCAAACTTCTTTCCCATTGACACAAAAAGGTCCACCAGGACCAGCGGTGCCGCTGACTCCAGTAGGGTAGAATCAGTCTAACCTGTGTATTGACAGGGATTGTACCTCAAGATCTACAAGTGAGACAGACACGGCTACTGTTCTTTCCCACCAAAAACCAGGAACCCTAGACTCCACCAAGCTAAACACTTAAATTCCAACACACACATGCATCAAATCCTAAATAAATAAAAACAATCCCTCTTCCATTTGGTGGGTCCCATCTGCCCTGTAAAGATGTGCGTTTTTATACCAAATTAAGGGATGGCCAATAACCCTACAACCAGATCTACCCCTTGCCAACCACCACATTCACCCTTTTCAACCTTTTCCTTGCTAAATCCACAATAATGAATGGACATGTTGCAACTCTGGAAATAGATGAAAGATGAAAATATCTAGCCATGCAGGATTTACTAGTCCAGAACACAAGAGGAATATTTAAAAACCAAATAAATTAACTATCAACTTGGCCCACTGCAAAGAAGTCATAGGGAAAAAACAAAGATTAACCATGCACCATAAGAAAGAAGAAACCCTCTAAAAGATTAATCAAGCACCATAAGAAAGAAGAAACCCTCTAACAAAACCTGAAAACCAGGGCAAAACTCAAAAGGCCAAGTTGAACCAATGGGCGGGGGTGGAGGGTGTCATATCTTGACTTTAAGGATAACACCTCCAGGGCATAACCTGCCTCCAGGGCATAAAGCGGTAAATTAACACCAGCAGGAAAAAAAAAAATTAATCATGGACCCACACCCATATATTTCAAAAGACACCTCTTTCCACACCAGTTGTTAATTTTAGGTCCTATAGTAGTGCCTAGTTAATGATATTAGCAATAGTAGTGCCCTAGTTTAATATCTGCCACATAGTAGTGCCCTGGATCGATCAATTTATGCCCTATAGTAGTGCATAAGTTCACATTACACCCACAGTGCCACATTGTAGTGCCACCATTTCACAATTTGACACATCATAGTATAGCCATTACTAATTATCCTAAACAGTGCCCCCAGTTCACATTATGCCACATTTGGGTCCCTGGTACATATTATGACGCATTGAAGTGCCCCCAGTTCACATTATACTAGTGTTCCCAGTTCAATTTATGCCACATTGTACTGCCTCTGAGCTCACTGATTAGCTCAGCTGTGCCTGTGAGAGTGAAATGAGAGCATGAGACATGGATTGTATTGGTGTAGAGCTTTCCAGAGGAGGAGACATAGAGACCATCACCTATATGAGCAATGACAAGTTCCTCTTTCCAAGCTGGGAAATGGGCTAATTGCTTAGTAGACAATTCCAGGAACTTGGTAGACAACTATATGACGTGTGTCCGGGGCCACCTAAGCCTCTGGGCACCCACTATAGCTATGCCCATGTACATATTGTAGTGAAGTAGTGCCGGTACTGAGCCATGGCTGTGTGTGTATACACAGCATAGTTCAATAGTGCCGGTACTGAACCATAATCATGTGTGTTTACACATCATAGTACAGTAGTGCCGGTACTGAGCCATGGCTGTGTGTGTGCCGAATACACATCATAGTGCTGTAGTACCGGTACTGAGGCATGGCCATGTGTGTATACACAGTATAGTACAGTAGCGCCAGTACTGAGCCATGGCTGTGTGTGTATACACAGCATAGTACAGTAGTGCCGGTACTTAGCCATGACCATGTATGTTTAAACATCATAGTGCAGTAGTGCCGGTACTGAGCCATGGCTGTGTGTGTACTGTACACACATCATAGTGCTGTAGTACCGGTACTGAGGCATGGCCATGTGTGTATACAGTACACATCATAGTTCAGCAGTACCTGTACTGTAACTTTGCTGAGGTAAGGGCCGGCAAGAGGAGACATACTGTAGACATCGCCATCTAAATGAGGACTGACAAGTTCCTCTTTTCAGGCTGGGCAATGGGCTAATTGCTTAGCGGGCAATTCCGAGAACTTGGTTGTCAACTATATAACCTGTGTCCGGGGGTCCCCTAAGCTTCTAGGCCACATAGCAATGGCAACCCCCTGCACCCACTATAGCTTTGCCCCTGCTTCAAGTTATTTTTACCAATGAAATAAAAATATTGAAAATGGGAATACTACAAAATAAAATAGTGACACGGCAGGACTATAAAGTGTTGTTTTTTACTATTTCCATCATGCACAGTTCCAGGGGTGCAGTTCCAGAAGATGGGCTGTGGGTCCAGTCATCTTTAGATGTAGTCAGAAAGGAAGAGTTGTGCAAATAGAATCTGCTGCTGATCCAACACAGATTTTGGGGGTTTGTAAATGACTTCTGTTAAATGTATTGTTTTGTTTTATTAGCACTATAGGTTGACTATTATATGTTAAATTTTTCACTTTATGCTCTGTATATTTTGCAATGCAAATAGCTCCTGCTATTTGGTACTGCACTCTTATGTACAGGTTAAAGTAATTTATTTCCTTTATGGTGTAACAATATTTAGAGATGAGGGGAGAGATGTAGCAAAGCTTTTAAAGAGGACAGGTGGAGAACTTGCCCTTGGCAATCAGATTCTACCTATCATATAGAATGTACTAGATAAACGATAGTTAGAAGCTGATTGGTTGCTGTGCCTCTTTAAAGGCTTTAAAGCATCTCCCCCACAGTTTTAGGCACTGTGATTAAATATACTTTAAATTAGAAATATTGTAGCACCTTCACATTAGAAAGGAGAGAGATTTTCCAAACTCTTCCACATCGTTTGCTCATGTCTTTTAAAAAATCCTCACTCATCATATATTTCTTACAAACAAAATCAGCACTTAGGGCTCTATTTACTACAATCCGCATATTGAATGCAGATTGTAGTGTGATATTACCGACTAAATTCGCATTGCGAATTCAGCCAATATCACAGGGATTGACTAAAAATCCCTTGCAGGGACAGAGCTTGCGATAAAGCTCTGTCCCTGCGAATCCCCTCCGCACAGCTATAACGGTGCTAAGCCCCGCCCCTGCCGTTAAGCCCCACCCCTGAGATTGTGACACCCTGCAATCCCCCCTCCGTTAATTAAACTTACCTCTGGTGATCGGGACTCCGGTGATGTCCTCCGTGACTCCAGTCAGCTGATCTCCCATCCTGCACAGGGACCCGGTCAGCTGACCAGGTCCCAGTGCAGGATGGGAGACCAGCTGACCGCACGGAGGACATCACAAGACACTGGAGTCCTGATCTCCGGTCCCTGGACTCTGGTAAGGTCTTTTTTTACTATTTTTTTTTTTTAGCAGTGATCAGTATGTGGTCTGTTTAGACCACACAGCTGACCACTGGGGCTGGCTCCGGGCAGGAGTCCGGTAATTGGGGGAGACTGGATAATGCCACAGGGCTTTCCCCGGTATTTTTTCACAATTTATTTTTAGTAACATTACAATTATGGGAAATGCGATCTGATTACTAAAAATAAGTGATAATTAGGGCTTGGAGTAGAATTTTATGAATTCTACTCCAATTGCTCTTTAGTAACTTTAGGTGATACTAAAATAATTTGAAAAGGGTGTGAAAACACCCTTTTTCACTTTATTTTATTAAAAATAATGTTAATAAATAGAGCCCTTAGAATATGTAGCAAATACTGTACCTAGATAAATACAATGACAATGTAGGTACAATCTTAACTGTCATAAAATCTTTTTCATGGTGCACTATTGTTGCCACTCGCCTGGCATTACTCTGCACAGTGCAGGAATCAGGACATTTTTCCAGAGTCTGGACTGCTGGTAACCCCAGATGGACAGTGCCCAGGAAAAGCAACATATGTTTCCTTTATACTCACCACCTGGTGTCATCAGACATGCTCATGCTGCAGTCATAATCTAGTGAGCACTCCTCTCTCTGCTCCTGCACCCACCCTGCCTCTGATGACATGAAGGGGTGCTCTTGCAAATAAAGTGGTAGGACTGAAAAGGGCTCTGATTGCCTAAAGGGGTAAGATGGGGTTCGTGCATATGTAGTGGCATCATTGAAGCAGTTCTGATAGCATAAAGGGGCATGAGGCGGCTCTTGCAACTATAAGTGCATGACTGATGGAGCTTTGATGGCATAATGGAGCATGTGGGGGCTCTTGCATATATAGGGGCATGACTGAGAGGGCACTAATCACATAAGGATGCATGAGGAGGTACAGAGCCGTAACTAGACTTTTTGGTTCCCTGTGCCAGGAAGAGCATTGGCGCCCCCCTCATTTTTGAAAGGGACATAATGCACCCAAAAAAGGGCCACAGCTTCTTGGGGAAGGGCCAGGGAAGATATAGTAGAGGCCAGGAGATGCTGGGGATGAAATAAGAGGAAGCTACAAGCAAGAATGATAATAAACAGAAATTTGACAGGCCCAAACAGCGCCCCTTGAACTGTGGTGCCCTGTGCGATGGCACCGGCCGCACTACCCTAGCTACGGCCCTGAGGAGGTATTTGCATTATAAAGGCATGACTGAGTAGGCACTGATGGCACAGACATGCATGTGGGAGCTCTTATATAAATCTATAGGGACATGACTGAATTGGTTCAGATGGGATAAAGTGGCATGATGGGGCTCTTGCATATATAGGGGTATGACTGAGTGGGCTATGATTGCATAAATGGGCATGAGGGGGTTCTTTTGCATATAAAGGGCATTACCCATTTTTTGTGCTCTGTTGGCAATGGCATATAAAGAGGCAAGAGGGGGCTCTTGTATATATAGAAGCATGACTGAGGGGGCTCTGGTGGCATATGATGAGGCATGTGAGACACTCTGAGGGCAAATAAAACAGTATGTGGAAAAGGGGTCTGATGGCATATAAAGTGTATGTAGAGTTGATTGCATATAAATGGGCATAAAGAGGCTCTGATTGCATATGATGTGCATGTGGGTGCTCTTATGGCATATAAAGGGGAAAGTGAAGGAGTACTGTATGATTGCATATAACGGGTATGTGGATCAAATGGTATATAAAGTAGAGATGTGCGCCGACCCCCGTGTTTTAGTTTTGGATCTGTATCTCCTTGTGTTTTGGATCTGGATTTGGTTTTGCCAAAACCGCCCCTTGCGTGTTTTGGTTTTGGATCTGTATTTTTTTTCAAAAATTGATAAAATCTGCTAAAATCACATAATTTCATTTTTTTTGTTCCTACAGTATTATTAACCTCAATAACATTAATTTCCATTAGTTTCCAGTCAATTTTGACCACCTCACAGTTCACAATATTGTTTTCATCTGGTTTAGGCCCAAAATGTGCACCAAGCTAGCTGGCTGACTAAGCTAAGTGGCAGCAGTGGGTGTCACAAACGTGGCATTTCAAATTCCAAATGGGACACAAGAGGAAACAAATGTTTTTATTATTCAAGAGGCCAGAGGGAGTTGGAGTATGTATGTAGTTGAAGGCAGGGACAGGAAGGGTTAATTGGTTGTAAATTTTATTTATTTTTTTAATCCTGAAGCAAACTTATGATGGACAAGGTTAGGGGAGGCATTTACAAAAAATATTTTTCTAATTCACATCAGTCCTTGCCCCAGAAGAATCCTTGAGTGCAATGCCTGCTGCTGCTGCTGGGAGTGGATTTTCATCCAAGAAGGGGACCAGGAAGACTACTAGTAGTGGTTTCAAAAAACAATTGACTGTTAAACAATCCTTTGCAAAGATTCCACTTCACTAGAAAAGCATTTCCCAACCTGTACAGGGACATTAAAAAAAACCTTAATTAGTGGCCTCCAAAATGTCATTGTACCTACTGTCCACTTAACCACAGATACTGTATGTGGATAAGTCAAACAGACCAAATGCAAGATTTAAATCTTATGTTGTGTCTTTCTTGAGAATCCTTGAGCAGTATGCCTGCTGCTGCTGGGAGTGGATTTTTATCCCAGAAGGAATGAAGACATTGTGTCTTTCTTCCCAACGGACAAAGATCTTAAGAGATGCAAAGAGTTGTTGGTAAGCAAATTGTCAGCTAAAGTGGCACATGATGCAGCGGTGGCTTCTCCTTCAGTTTCCCCCAAAAAAACACTGGTGATGCAGATGAGTCAACACAACTAAGAATTTTTGTCCTGTGCCTAGGAATGACATTGGGCTTTTCCTTATCATGGGCAACAACTGTTTCATCCACTGGTGCCTAATTTACACAAACAACATCCTCATCAACAACATCCTCATCAACATACTCATTAGCGTCAGCTACACAAATATCCTGCTCATCCTGGTGCACTTCTACAGAAGCATCCTCAATTTCTATGTCAGCATGTTCACTTGTGCTTACATCATCTTAAGAGGTAGAACCACCAGTCATAAATAAAGGCCAAGGTCTTAGCCTTTACTTGCCACTTCATGTGGTGAAACTGGCATATTCCCTTTGATGTTTTCTTCTCTACCACTGTAAAAGATTGGTTCTTGATTTTAGATGCCCTGACTTAAGCCCTGTATACCCTTGGGTATTGGCTTTAGTAGATTATGTAGATGGACTAGTATCGTTATGACTAGTGGCACTGGCAGCAGCTCCAGCACTAGTATGTGGTTCCTGCTCTCATCTCAAGTCTCAACTGATCGTTCTCCATATCAACAACCATGAATGAAGTGGGGTACAGCACACACGTCAATTTGTGCCAATTTTAAATATTACACTGCAGTATCAATGATGTACAGCAGGGGTGGCCAACCTGCGGCTCTCGAGCCGCTTGAGGCTGTTTTGAGCTTCTAATGCGGCTCCCAGGCTCGCGGCTCGGCAGACCCCCCATTATTACTGAGAATACTGGTCTCTGAAGCCATCAGAGACTAAAGAAGCCTCTGATCGCTTCAGAGGCCAGCATTCCCTGTAATGCAGTGCGCGGGTGGGGTCATGATGTCACCCGCAATGGGAGTATCCCACGCGTCTGCTGGATCCAGCATTCGGCGGAAGCAGCAGCAGTGACAGTGGGAATGGGGAGCCCTGACAGGATGGAGCAGTGCCAGCATGAAGGCAAGTTTCTTCATAGGGATGTGGGGGGGTAGGTGGAGCTAGTGTTGGGGGCACAGCTTAATGGGCACAGCTACAGGGGGCATTGCAGAAGGGGCACAACTACTGGGGGGCATTACATAATGGGCACAGCTCCAAGTGGGCATTGCATAAGGGCCACAACTAATGGGGGCATTACTTAATGGTCACAGCTACAGGGGCATTATTTAAGGGCCACAACTACTCCGGCAATTGCTTAATGGGCACAACTACAGGGGGAATTGCATAAGAGCCCCAACTAAAGAGGCCATTGCTTAATGGGCACAGCTACAGGGCCATTGCATAATGGTCACAACTAATGGGGCCATTGCTTAATGGGCACAGCTACAGGGGCATTGCATAATGGTCACAACTACTGGGGGCATTGCTTAATGGGCACAACTACAGTAGGATTCTGCATATGGGGCACAACTACAGGGGGCACAGCATAATGGGCACTGGCATTCTCCATATATTTTATGTGGATCTGGCTTGTTTCTGTGTATTTTATGTGAACGTGGCTATTTCAATGTTTTCTATATTGCTCTGGCTTTTTCTTTCACTTCAACAGTGAAAAATGTATATTGGGAAGATTACGTAAAATGTGTATTTTCAATGTTCTGGGCTCTCTCCCAGCATGACTAAAAATGGGGGTGTGACACAAGGTCATGCTCCTGCAAATGTCATACCAAGGTGTGTGCACAAATAGGGGAGTGGAGTCTTGACAAATAGGCCATGCCCCATTTTTTACCCGCTTGACTCCATATATTTTTTGGCTCTTTGCCTCTGACTGGTTGGCCACCCCTGACCTACAGTTTCACAAGATTTTTTAAGAATTAAATAACACACTGCGCTGCCACTTACAGTGTCACAAGATTATTTATGAATAAGAATAACACACTTAGTGTTACAAGATTAATTATTTATGAATAAGAATAACACACTGCGCTAGCACTTAGTGTCACAAGATTAATTATTTATGAATAAGAATAACACACTGCGCTAACACTTAGTGTCACAAGATTAATTATTTATAAATAAGAATAACACTGCGCTAACACTTAGTGTCACAAGATTAATTATGAATAAGAATAACACACTGCACTAACACTTATGCCCGTTTTCAATTAGTTTTGCACCCGCAATACTTTTTCGCCTGCCGGACTTTTCGCCTGCATCGCGTATTTTAGCCACGGAAACTTAACGTGCGCGTCCCCGTGATTCGCCCTATTTAATTCCAAAGGACGCTAAAGGGATAAACTGCGATCTCGCCGGCAGTGTCACCAAACAATAATAGCGTAGCTAAGTTGCTAACACACACACACAAAAAATAGCACTTTTACGTTTTTTTACACTGGGGAAGAGCACCCCTGATTGACAGCACACCCCTGGACAACACAGCACCCCTTTATGGACTGCAGCCGTAGCCCCTTGATGGACAGGACAACAACAGCAGCCCTTATGTATAATAACACAGCAGCAGTCCCTTGATTGACAGGACAAGTGACACAGCAGTTAAAGCACCCACCAAAGCCCCCCTTTATATACTGCAGCCCCAGCCCCTTTATGGACAACACAGCAGCAGCCTTAAGCCCCAGACTCCGACAGGACAAGTTGGTCAACACACTGACACAGACAGTGACAGCAACACGTCTGTTCAGTTCACCATCCACACCCGCAGTGAAAATGGTGCCGATCAGGAGGACCTTTATAGAATCCAAAACCCGCGAGAATCCAACGGCGGGAGATCCGAGTCACACAGGAAAACCCGAGTCTAGCTCGGTTCTCGCCTCAGATCTGGAAGTTCGGGTGGGACCTGTTCTATGAGAACCGGACCCATTGATCTCTAATATAAAGGGTCATTTGGAGGGGTCTTACTGCATATAAATGGTAGTAACCCTAATGTGGTTTTGGCCATACCACCTGCTAGGGAATCTCAAAATAAAAAAGTGTTCAAATTATGGTCCACTAAAAAGTTATTGTTTTGGTTGCTTATATAGTAAATAAATACATATAACTGGCAATAATACTACATTTTGTGGGGCCATCCAATCTGTCAGCGACTGAACGGGTCATACTTACACCATTGGAAGTGTGGTCTTGCAGAATGAGGGTGTGATTTGGGTGAATATTTGCATGAATACAGCTGGCTACTTGCATAAGATTAATGCAAATAATTTAATTAAATTAGTGTATATTTGTAGCAAAATTAGAGCTGTGAATCTTAATGTGCTATTAATGTGCTGTAAAACCCACCATGTGAACTAGTGGTAGTCTCAAGGGAAAAAGCATCAAAGCACATTGAAGAAGAGACATTATCCATACACATTGTTTGGATTGTGAGGGAAATAGAACTAGTTATCTAGAAAGCACTTATATGTAAATTTGTCTTCACATGCCTGTAGTGGGTGATGTGGGAATAGCCATGAAATCCCATAAGATGCATGTAGATGGAAAAAATCAGCAGAGCAACGTAGATTGTTAGGATTTTGTGTTATATAAATACCCCGTGTCCTAAACCCCCCTTACCGACTATAGATTGGCTAATTACTCTTGTCTGTCAATCTTCTTCCCTTTATCCTTGTTAATGTCGTTACGAGTTTCATTACACACAGATGTGCAAAGAACAGCTTCTATTAAACCCGTGAAAACTCTGATAGCTGGAAGTGGTGCAAGTAATCAGTTCCTGTATGATTCTTTGTTGCAGGATGGAGAAGTGCCAAACTCGGCCTTTTACTACTAAAAACCCTTATTAAAGTGTAACACTTTCTTTGCTGATATGTGTGTACTATTCTCATGATTATTAATAGTAGACACCATCGGAAAGATGTTTGGTAAACACGGCAGCCGCATAAACATAACCAGGAGCTTGTCATCTTTGTAGTGCACAGTTTCAGTACAGCCATACTCACAGTTATGTATATAGGCAGCAGAGATGGAGCGGAGCATACAGTGGGCCTGCCAGTCATGTATGTAGGCAGGGTCATAGAATTACACAGGGTCCCCCCATGGAGCAAAGTCATACTTACCTACTCTCCTGAAAGGTGCGGGAGACTCACAATTTTTTGGGTAGACCCCCGCACCTCCGGAAGAGTGGGTTGATCTCCTGCATCCTGCCCACTTCCTAGTGGGTAGAATGGGGAGATAATACCAGGAATCATGGGTCCGTAGAGAGGGAGCCGGGTTAAAAATTATGTAAATCTTTTTGTTTTAGCTCTGCCCCCTCCCAACGGATTTGTAATTTGCAGCATTTTGTAAAGCAGGGGAGGGGCCTAATGATCAAATACAAAACATAAAGAGTGGCACTAAAAATGTAACCTGATTAAATTGTGAGTTAAATAACCAATATGCTTGTATTTCTTATTTGAAGAAAAATAATATAAAAATCAATATAGAGCTGTGTGATCTTTTATAAAAATATTTCTATTACCGGTATTTAATTTTCACAAATTAAAACCACGTATAATGCATCATATTGTATATAAAACATTTGTAGCTTTCAAAAAGCTTCTAAATATTGGAAAGTGTTATTTTCACTTGACACTTGCTACTACATTCAAAAGATTGCTTGTGTATAGTTAGCAGCATCAAATGTATCAAACAGTCCCTCTGTTTTAAATGTTAGTATAATTACCACAGTTGGTATAGGTTGGTCCCAGCAGTTTTACAGTGGTATAAGTAGTGATGACCTTCTTGCTGTATATCATAAAGAAAAAGTCCAGAACAAAGTTTATCATAATGCTTAGAGGTACCTCTGCAATCTACTATATAAAAGCGAAAATTTGTCCTTCTGTCTTTCTATACAAATCCACAGTTTACAAGCCACGATCGTGAAATATAGCATATGAGCATATTTAAACACGGCAGAGGCAATTAAAAAATTTTGAAATCAAAATTGATTACTATTAATTTTTAATTAATGAAAAAACACAATTTTTGCACAGTACTCGCCCTCTACAGGTCAGGTACGGAATTACAAAAGGATTTAGCTTTTCTACTATTTTTTCTTTTCTATTTTCTCTACTAAATCAAAATTAATTACTGTTAATTTTAAATTAATTAGAAAACACAATTTTGCATAGCATTCGCCCTCTACAGGTCAGGTACGGAATTAGAAAAGGATTTAGCTTATCTACTATTTTTCTTTTCTATCTTATCTACTATATAAAAGCGAAAATTTGTCCTTTTGTAGTTTTGTCTTTCTATACAAACCCACAGTTTGCAAGTGAATATCATGACATTTTATATACAAGTGTATTAAAACACGGCGGAGGCAACTAAATTTTTTTCAAAAGGAAATAAATTACTGTTAATTTTTAATTAATTAAAAAACACAGTTTTTGCTGGGTGCTCATTGTGGGGCCTCACAGCATATGGGTAGGGCCTCGGAGAAAGCGTTTTGTGTTGTCATGTTTTGTCATGTTCTTAATGTTTATTATTGAAGAAAGCTTTAGCATTCCCAGCTCTCTGACTATACCAAATTACGCAACAACATTCACTTCTTTTTTCCAACTGTATCAAAAGGATGACTTTGCAAGGACCCTGCTGTACTGTGAGCTGCCAAAATATTACACATGGAATGCTTCTCCCAAAGTTTTTCTGTGCAGAAAACAGGGAGTCGATGTAGATGGTCATCCCGGTATCAGAGCAACAGAAGCTCTTGGCCGTGTTTACACTGTACATCCAACAAATTTTGAATGCTTCTATCTCCGAAATTTGCTTTACACCGTTACAGGTCCTACTTCCTTTGAAGACCTTAGGACTGTTGATGGGGAAGTTTGTCACACTTTTCATAAGGCCTGCCTAAGGAGAGGTTGGTTGGAGGATGTTGTGTAAACAAACATTCTTAAAATCCCAGGCAACACCGGGTACTCCAGCTAGTTACATATAAATGCTATAGCTTGGTGCACGATGAGCTGGAGTGGATTCACCCACAATGGGGCAGAAAAACCGTTGGATAAAAGTTGGAATGAAACCAAAAAAGACTTGTGGGATTCACAAAAGTCCCTCCGTGGTATTAGAAACAGGTCCCAGTAGTAGTATCAGGTGTATCGTCTAACGCATTTCCCTGTCATATGACAACTTCCTCAGATGCAAATGGAGGGGGCTAATGACGCGGAGCAGCAGCTTCAGCATGACCACACAGAAAAACTGTGGCAGGGCATGCTGGGATGTTTAGTTCTACAACAGCTGTAGGGTCGCTTATTGCTCACTCCTGCTCTAAGGCATATAATAAAGTGATGGCAGTAGCAGGTGGTAGGCAGGGATTGAACATATCAGATCCAGAACTCAGACATGCCAACATCCATATTGGTGATGAGGGAAAACAGGTTTATAAGGTTTCCATTTGTATAGTCAAGGCAAAACTCTGTCCCTGGGTGCCCAGACTATGCTCAGTCCGTCAGGCAACCTGTACCCACATTTTCCTCAGCACACCCCAAAAATTTATTTTTTTAAATGCCAGAAAAGAGGCGAGGGTACAATTGAGGAGATTCCTGCAATAAATGGGAGAGCTGGCATCTTTGATAAAACCTTCCAGACCAAATATCACTGATGTGATGCATGTTATGTGTAATTTAGAAGTGACAGGAGGGTGAATCTGTGAATCTGTAATGGTTGATTTATCCTTGTATCTAAACTAGATTGAAAGCAAATTGATCTTATGATCACAAACAAACTCTGTAGAAACATCATTTTATTCCCATTGTGTGCCCACGAAGCTGTACAGAAGGTCTGGAGATTAACTGGACAGTTGCTTATGCTGTGTTTTGCTGTAGAGATAAAGTAGGTCAGAGCTGCTGTTTTAAAGGACAAAGCTAAGGTCAGCAAATGAATGAGTGATCAACATTCTGTTCTTTTATGGTTTCACTGACTTTGTGACTTAGGGCCTGATTCAGATTTGTACACTAATGCTGCCACCTCTGCTGCATCTTGTACGCAGCTGTGATGAGAAAATATGCAAATGTCACAGCCGCCAGCATATGTATTGTGACGCCCACCTGTGACTTTGCAAATCCAAGCATCTGCGTAAAGTGTTGCAGCATCTATGTACAAAGAGGCAGCATCGGTCGCAGATTATTCCATTGTTGTCCTGGCGACCAAGTAGTGCAAGAGTCCCCCTCCCACGCCGCAGGGAAGCTCCATTTGCCGGGCGCCCGACTCCCACGCAGCGGCAGCTGGAGCTCACTCCTGAGCTCCAGTGTCTGCTCTCCCCCACGGGCACTATGGGAGAGACGTCATGACTTTTACAGGGGGCATTACTAATGTGTTAAATTTTACACTGGCATTACTACTGGGGGCACTATTACAGGGGCTGGTATGGGCATGTTACAGAATCTGATGACCATTAAAGAGGCATGTGTGGTGATCTGATGGCATGTGGGGAGGTTGAGGGGCACTGAAAGGGCATGTGTGGTGGTCTATACAAGCTTTCATATATTTTGGTAATTGACGATGGTCTGGCTCTTAAACTTTTAAGATGGCTCCTAGATTTTACAAAAATTTGTCGAGTCCTGACTTAGACGCATGCGCAGATTGCTAATTATCACTCAACGGCGAAAACATCGGCATAGCGTAGAACTCTGAATCAGCCCTTTTGTTGTCTATCCTACATGTAACTACTACCTAATAGTAGAAATTAGCAAAGACCCCTGTGTTTAGGTTTTGGTTCTAAATAATCGATGTGTTTTAATTTTGACCAAACCACCCTCAATTGTTTTTCTTTTGAATTTCTTTAAAAATGGATGAAAACTTCTAAAAACATGTCATTTGTACCTGTTTTTGTTCCTACAGTATTATTAACAGTAATTAACATTAATTTCCAGTCAATTTACACCACCTCCCAGAACACAATATTGTGTTCACCAATATTTGCCATAGTCTGCAGTGAAAAACTAAGTGACAGAGCTGCAGCACAAACACATGGCAGTTTAAAATAATATAGCACATCCATGAAATATAGTGGCACAACTATGGCAGACAGGATGGCAGTTTAATAAACTATATGACCCTATAGAATGTATTTATTAATCAAGAACTACAATAGCTAAAAGTAAAAGCCTAGTAGAAAATATAATATTTTAGAAACACACTTCTCCATACAGCAAAACATTGGTATCAGGCGAGTAAAGGTGATTGCTGACAGAGTAACGTCTAGTAGAAAACTAGATCATTATCAAATATACTCCAAACAGCAAATCACAGGCCCAAAACCAATACAGGTTTATTGTAGGTGGAATATTTAGTGAAAAGTAAAGCATTTATCATTATAAGGAAAAGTATATCTGAAACATGGAACAAATTGTTAAAAACCAAATGCAAACTGAGGGCCTGATTCTGACCCGCTCGCGAGCGCTCGCAAGCGGGTCGATGGTGCCCTAGTGCGCATGCGCACGACGGAGGGAGCCAAGCTGTCGCTATGGTTCTCGCACCAAAGGGGGTGTGCTGTCGATGATGAGTGACAGCACGCCCCCTTTGGTGGGCGTGCTGGGGGCGTTGCTGCCCAGATGGAGGCGTTCCCCTGGGAACGCCTACCGTCTGGGGCCGGTGATGTCAGTGGGAGTGCTTTTGGCTCTGATAGAGCCAAAAGCACTCCTGGGCTTGCAGCAGCGAGACCCTACCGCAGAGTCTCGTCGCAAGCCCAATGGTCGCAATGGTCTTGACCATCGCGACCATCTTTTTGGCCGCTCGCATAAGCTGTGGGTGGTCACCCACAGCTATGCGAGCAGCCAGGAGACCGCTCCTATAATTGGTAGGAGGGCCCTGATTCAGAGCGAGCGCTCTTGTCAGAGCATCAGGCTCTGAATCAGGCCCTGAATCCACACAGCAAATCACAGGCCTCAGGTCAATACATATATGAGGTAAAGAGCTAGTAGGAAAAATAATAATAACAAACTTTTCCAACCAACATATCATAGGCCTCAGTGTAGTACAGGTAAATGGAGATGAAGAATCTGATTAGCAGTCTTTACAACAATACAGCAAGATGGTCCATAATGAAAAGTGGTGCATGATGGAATCTCCTTGGGCCCTTCAACCTACCCTTATGTTGTATATCAAAAGGACATGTACAGTTTAACAAACCAAGGACAGGCTCCTCGGGTCAAAGATCTGCCCAGTGTCCCCGGGTGAAAAGTTCTGTCAAGCATACACCAACGGGAGGTCCGACCGGGACCTCAACCCCCTGGTATGTCTTCTAGGATCCAATGTTACCACTCTGTGAAGTTTTCATCCAAATCCATCCAGTTGAAAGTTAAGAACAGGCTCCCCGGGTCAAAGTTCTGCCCAGCGTACACCAAAGGGAGGTCTGACCAGGATCTAACTGGACCACCTCGCATTAGTTTCATTTCATCCCAATCAGTGCAGGGATGTCCTAATGCATAATCGGACAGACAAACAATTTGTCGCCCGGTCGCATTGTCATGTTGTCGCAATGTGAACTAATAGCTTACTTTTTTGATACTAAATAACTATGTTAAATTTTGCAGCTTTACCTTGAAAGCTGTGGAAGATATTCGCCGACAAACAAACTTCTTTATTTTTTTTATACATATATATATATATAACTTTTAGCCTAGGGGGCAAATGCATGCAGGCGGCCCTGGCAGAGGAGTAGTGTGTAGCCAGGGTGCCCAAAGAACGTGCATGCTACGGCGCCCCCGCCACCTCAAGTGTTCCAGGGAGGAGGCTGGCCATATGGGATTAATGTAAAGTAAAAATAAATATTAGGGACAGCCCCATCATGGTGCCCATATGCAGTGCCCCCCTGTGCCCCAGGAGAGGACCCCCTTATGCAGGCCTCCAGTAGTGTCCCCAGTAGTGATCCCCCCTATGCAGTGCCCCTTATACAGTGCCCCTAGTAGTGGTCCCCCCTGTCAAGTGACCCTTGTGCCCCCAGTAGTAAGCCCCTTATATAGTGCCCCCAGTAGTGGTACCCCCTATGCAGTGCTCCTTATATAGTGCCCCCAGTAGCAGTCCACACCCCATGCAGTGCCCCAATAGTGGTAACCCTTATGCAGTGCCTCTTAAATAGTGGCCCCAGTTGTAATCTCCCCCCTATGCAGTACCCCCAGTATTGCCCTTTTTATAGAGCCCCCAGCAATGGTCCCTCGATGCAGTGCCCCCAGTGGTAGTCCCCTCCCCCCTATGTAGTGCCCCTAGTAATAGTCCCCTCCCCCCTATGCAGTGCCCTAGTAGTTGTCCCCTCCCCTTGTAGTTCCCATAGTAGTAGTAGTCCCCCCCTTGTAGTGCCCCAGAAGTAGTCCCCCCTTGTAGTAGTAGCCCCCCCCTTGTAGTGCCGCCAGTAGTAGTCCCCCCCCCTTGAAGTGCCCCCAGTTATAATCCCCAGTAGTGGTCACCCCTTGTAGTGCCCCCCCTGTAGTGCCCCCAGTAGTGATCTCCCCCTTGTAGTACCCCCAGTAGTGGTCTCCCTCTTGTAGTTCCCCCAGTAGTAGTCCCTCCCTCTTGTAGTGCCCCCAGTAGTGGTTCCCCCTTTGTAATGCCCCTAGTAGTAGTCCCTCCCTCTTGTAGTGCCCCCAGTAGTGGTTCCCCCTTTGTAGTGCCCGCAGTAGTAGTAGTCCCCCCCTTGTATTGCCCCCATTAGTAGTAGTCCCCCCCTTGCAGTGCCTCCAGTAGTGGTTCCCCCCTTGTGGTTCCCCCAGTAGTGGTCTCCCCCCTTGTAGTGCCAGCCACAGTAAAAAAAAAAAAAAACACACCTGAATCCCCGCTCCCGCCGTCGCCATCCGCTCCTCCGTCTATCCTTCCCGGACCGCTCTGCATTATGGGAGAGACGTCATATGACATTATGACGCCTCTCCCATTGCCCACTGCGGGAGTCGGAAGATGGAGCGGCTCCTGCAGTGGGCGCAGCAGCAGCTAATGAGAGTCTGACAGACTCTCATTGGCTGCTGATCAAAACAAACACACAGCTGCCGGAGCCGGCGGCTGTGTGTTTGTCACTTGTGTAGCGCTGACCGAACTCCGTCCAGTCAGCGCTACACATGCAGTGCAGTTTGTGTCACAGTGAGTGACACAGACTGCCCGCGGCCCGCATGACGCTGCGGCCTGGGGGGCACATGGCACCCTGCCCCCCGGCCCAGCCCGCCACTGCTCTTGGTGGAAGTTTTTTCAAATCTTGGAGAGAGATAAAGTGGAGATAGGTAAAGTACTAACCAATCAGCTCCTAACTGTCAGTTTACAGGCTGTGTTTGAAAAATGACAGGAGCTGATTGGTAAATATATTGCACAGTGTCAACCAATCAGCTCCTAACTGTCATTTTTCAAACACCTGTAAACTGACAGGAGCTGATTGGTCATAAATATACCCCAAAGTGTCAACCAAAGTGTGGGTTTTTAGAAGTGGAGATGCTGCCCACAGCAACCAATCAGATTCTAGTTATTATCTTCTAGAAGGTGCTAGACAAATGTTAAGTAGAATCTAATTGGTTGCTATGGGCAACATCTCTACCTCTAAAAACCCACACTTTAGTAAATATACCCATTTTTCTTTCTCCACTTTATCTCTACCCGAGGCTTGATACATTCTCCACCCCCCCCCCCCCACCCTCTCCCCCCCAAAAAAAATGTCTCTTCAAGGATTTATAAACCTTCCCCTTGGTCTTACAGAAATTAGTTAAACCTCCGCTCTCCATTTTGCTGAAGATTTTTGTTCCACAAGGAAAACTTCAGCTGCCCATTTACTGTAGACAGAGGGAGATGGCAGATGTTGGGTTGTATGACACTCCTGCTCACTGTGTTGCTTAGTTTTACATTTGATATTAGTGCTGGTTGGCACCAGCAGATAACTGGTAGTTATTGTTTTACAATAAAAGAATTAGCTGATAGGAAAGCAAAAATTAGTAACCCAATCAAACCCAGAATCCCCAGCATGACTCCTTCCATCCTCTACATCAGTGGTTCTCAACTCCAGTCCTCAAGTACCCCCCAACAGGTTGTGTTATGAGGATTTATGTCTATGGAAGCAGGTGGGATAAGGACTGACCCAGCAAAATAGATCAACTCACCTGCACATGATTAAAGAAATCCACAAAACATGACCTGTTGGAAGTAATTGAGGAGTTGAGAACACCTGTTCTACATAATGCTCTGCTCCCAAATGTTTAACTTGATTGACTGTTGCAGTTATATGGGTTGAATTCAGAGGCATCACTACCTGGGTGACACCCGATGCGGCTGTTCGGATTTCTTCTGTGTACCGCAGGCGCGTGCGTGCTGTCGAAGCCAGATAATTGGCTGAGACTGAATCTGTTAAAATTAAAATCTGCACAATGCCATTTTGTGAATGGCCGCAAGACGCCATTTTGCGAATGACCACCCAGCGCCATTTTAGCGAATCTCACACATAAGTACATATGGCGGTGCTATTATTTAGCGTCGTGCTATTCCCGTGCAATAGAACAATGTTAAAAGTCCCCATTATATAAATGCATACATTGATATAAACATATAATATGATCAACCCTGCAAAACACGTACCACGGTGTACTTCACAAACACGTAGACGCACAACACTAACTAGCGTCTTTTCTTAATATCCCAATACTTACACTCTGCTCACTTACATAAAAAGGTTCCCTAGCATTAAGGTTAATATTTAAGGTTTTATTAATTATCAGTAATGTTGTGAAATACACGTTATTTGATATCTAAGGTTTAGTGCATGATAAGCAGACCGTGTTTGGTGTCATTCTAAACCACTGTCTCTTTGCAAATTTCCGGTTCCATCGGTGAAGAAATCGCAACATGTGTCTGCAAATTAGGGATCATAGAGAGTTAGGCATTAAAATGTACCCTGTAATGCAGCCAGTTTAAATTTGTTATGCAGCTGGAAAATGGACACAAAGAGCTATTGGAGGCTGGACTGTGACCATACGAACTGACCTATGAACTGTGCTGTAACAGAAGAACCAGGAAGAAGAACCAATGGAATGCCAACCTGTTCTATTGTATTGCCTATCTCTGTAAGGGTATATATGCAGGCTCTCTGAAACTAGATGCCAGTCACCTTTTCTTTCCTGTTGACTGAGGTCTCATCTTTGATGCCGGGATCTGGATCCAGAGCGCATGCGTATGTAACGACTGTACCTTGTGACTGTATAATTTGTTTGCTCTAATTGTATTTAGATCACAGTGTGTAACCATCTGCTTTTTGTTGAATAATATCTTTTTGTGCTTTGGAACCACAATCAAAGTCTTAAAGCAATTATTTCTTGTGCGACTCATAACGCTAAATAGTTAAATTTTTAGAGTGTATAGATAGGTAGGAATCGATAGTTGGGGGCTCACAGAGTGAATTCATGCTACCGGTCACACGGTAACACACAGTCATCGATCTCTCAGCAAAAGGGTGGAGGCACCATACGCAGGAAAGTACACATTGTGCCTTTGAATACCTGCTACCACTTTGTTGCTGAGAGGCCACTACCCGTTATTGTGTGAGTTTAAGGAGCACTGATTAGAATCCAGGGACAAGGAAGGAAAAAGTTTGTTTTCCTTCGTTGATAGAATTTCATGTTAAAAGGGGAAGTCGCACAATAGCGTAAGGGTAATAATACATTTTGTTGAGCGGTCGCATTATTGTGTATGTGACTAGTCACACAATAGCATATACGTATTTCCTGTATTGCTGCCACATGTTTAAACAAAGCCGTTGAGATTGCATTGTGATATTGATAGCGTGATAACATTGTTGTAAATATCTTAGTCGGTGTTGCCATAATCTGGGAAAACGTTTATTTTTCTGTGCAGGAAAAGGGTGTGTAACAGTGAACGTGTGTTGGTAGGGGTAACATGTTCCCTAGCTAGGGGTATCATAGGACCCTTAGGTGCTAGGCGCCTGGTGTCAGCCTAGTGGCTCGGTAGTAGATACCGAAATCTATACAAATTGCAGGTGTAGTTGTTGTCTTGTTTTAGGTATTGGCTCTCAGTGTTATTGCAGCATCCAGTGATCAGTTAGGGTTATTGGGCATTGTGATTGAACCGCACATTTGTGGCAAATTGTGATTGTGAACTGAGCAGAGGGTGGACGAAATCACTGAAAAGGGTAGGTGTTATTGGAATGCCTACATGCTAGCAGTGGAAAGTACTCAAAAAGGGCTTAGGTGCGTGGAAGCAGCCTGGTTATTCTTCCATAGGTGTGTGGGCGCATCCTGTTAATATTGTCCACAGGTAAGTGAAAGTAGCCTTGACGTTCTTTCCCCGATTTAAATCTCTATTGAAAAGTTTAGTGTTATTTTCCCAAGATGGGAGTCAAGCAAATGGTAGAGATGTTAGATGATGTGCTGCTGTTGGAAGCACCGCTTGGGTTGGTACGGCATATTTATGCATACTAGGTACGGTGCTTATGCAACTAGGTACTGTGATGTATGGTTTAAAATGACGAGGAAGAGTATGAAACCATTTCCCAGAATTGGCAGCTTTGATAAGGAGGTATTGAACAATGTCCGAGATGGCATCTGTAAGGTGCACTCTTGAATGAAAAAGATAAAGTATAACGAGTGTTTAAAGTTGTGGCAGCATGAGGGGGATACGTGGCTTAAGGGTGTGCACATGATGCAAACTAGCATCGCGAGCATGATGCAGGAGAGTGTGCACACAGCGCTAAACAGCATTTCGTGCACTCTGCAAAATAGCACGCATGCACAGCAAGGTAGCATTGTGGAAGGTGCTGCCAGTGGTTGACGTGCACCACCACCTCCCTATGCAGATGGGGGTGGAGGTACAGTCGATGTAAAAACCCATAAAAATGTAACATGTAATCTGTACCCTGTCTTGAGTAATTATAAGGAAAATGTTTATGATGCGGATGATGAACCTGTTGTTATGTCTGCCATTTCCCATGCCATACAAATGTTAGATGCTCCATCACAACAAGCAAGGGTGGTGGCCCCATCTTCATCAGTGGTAGTACAGGAAGTGTTAACATCCACTGCACCCGTAGAGGAATTTGTTAACCCTATACGTAGCAGTAATAGACTAAATCCTCAGCCATGTAACAAGGTCAAAGGTAACAGTGTGGCTGGTATCCATCCCATCCAGACAATAACTGTTCCCAATGGGAATCCAGACATAAATGGTGTAATGCCCACAAGGGATTTAGCAATGCATTGTCCTTGGACAAGAGCTGAGCTAAATTCCATAATGAATGATTTCCCTGACCCTAAGAAGGAATTAGCAAAATGCCAAAGATTTTTGAAAAATTTGGGTAATGCTCACGAGCCAACCAATAAGGATTGGCGAGTGGTGTTAAGGGCGTCTCTTCCACACAATACCAACGTGAAAAAGTTTATCACGGATTGCGTATTGGAGGGAGATGGTCCCTTAACAGACGAGTATAATCAAGGTAACATTACCCGCATAATAACTCAATTGGGTGTATATTTTCCAGTAGTAGCTAACTGGAGTAACATTTTCACCATAAAACAAACAGAGAGTGAATCTGCAGAGGATTATTGTACCCGAGCTCTGCTGGCTATCACCCAGTACACTGGGATAGAGGATATTAAAGATAGCACCCATCACAGGGAAATGGTCATCACGGTACTTATGGATGGTCTTAAAGACAATCTAAAGACCCGAGTCCAAACATCTCTACCTGGCTGGAGGGGAGTTACTGTAGACACACTCATGTAGTCCACTATTGAGCATGATAAAAACATCCACAAAAGAGAGAGACCCAGAGCGAGAAGCTAATGGCTGTTAGTATTCAAGCTCTAGAACGAATGAATGTAACATCACAGCCACCAGACACATATACACCTGCAAAGCTAAATGTCCTCACAAATCCTGTTCAGCCACAAACACAGCCCTACCCCACTTATCACACTCACAACCACAAACCCCATACTATCCACAGCCACCATATTAACCTCAAAATCCCTATCCACACCCACAATCTTTCTCTACAACTCAACCCACACAGCAACCTTTTCACCCACCCCATTCACGAAGGTGCTTTAACTGCAACTAAGTGGGACATGTAAGTAGGAACTGTAAGGTGAAGAAGGTAGGACCCCCTAATCAGGGAGTACCTTGATATCCACATAAGGGATATACATAATGCAGGAAATTTCCCACAGTCACCAGATCAAATTGTGGCCTTAAATTCTGTATTAGAGAGTGAGAGTCAATGCTAGGGGTCAGGTCTTACCTGTAGTCTACAGATAGTCAGGTTAACTGGAAGTACTAGGGAAGAACCGGTGATGAAGGTTGATGTAGCTGGTACTAAACATCCTTTTCTTGTAGACACAGGGGCGACCAGATCAGTGATAAAATCTCCAGCTAATTTACAGGTGACCAGTGAGACAGTACCAGCAATGGGTGTAACGGGTAAAGTGCAACATTTTCCTTTAACCAAATCCACAGAGGTTACTATCGGGCCATTGCATACCAGGCATTCTTTTCTCCTGGTAGCAGCTTCTACTAACTTACTGGGAAGGGATTTGATATGTAAGATGGGATGTGTCATATATTGTACCCCTGATGGTATAATCTTAGATATCCCAGAGAGAGTGGCACACAAGGTGAGGGATATATTGGACACTCCCCAAAGGTTAATGTATCACTCTACTGGTGATCTCAGGTAGATCAAATGTTATCCCAAATTCCAGATTCATTCTGGACCAAGGATGGACAGGACACTGGATTAATGGCAAATGTAGCTCCCATAATGGTAAATCTAAAAAGCAGTAAGCAAGCTCCAAAAATTACCCAGTACCCATTAAAACAGGAGGTAGAGACCGTGGTTTATCCATTAATTGAGCGGTTATTACAACAGGGAATTTTAGTCCATACAGTGAGCATAGCCAACATTCCCATCTTTCCTGTGAAGAAGAGTCGTGGGAGGGGTTATAGGTTGGTACAAGACCTTAGAGGGGTTAATAAGGTAGTAGAGAGCAAATTTCCTGTAGTGCCAAATCCAGCTGTCATTCTTATGCAGATCCCACCTAATGCAACCCATTTTACTGTCATTGACCTCTGTTCTGCTTTCTTCTCTGTACCTCTTCATCCTGACTGTCAGTACCTATTCGCTTTTACATACACGGGTGTACAATACACATGGGCACGATTACCCCAGGGCTTCATAGACAGCCCCAGTATCTTCTCCCAGACCTTACACGACTGTTTACAATCTTTTCAACCTGCCAATGGATCTGTTCTAATACAATATGTAGACAATTTATTGTTATGTTCTGATTCGTTTATGTCATGTTTAAATGATACTAAACTTTTGTTGCTCCATATCTCGCAAACAGAACACAAGGTTGCTAAGGACAAACTACAGCCATGCCAGTCCAGGGTTAAATACTTGGGACATTGCCTAACCCAGGGTTTACAACATCTGACAAATGACAGAATCCAAGCCATACAGGCCATGACACTGCCACAGAACCAACAGCAAATCTGTACCTTCTTGGGAATGTGTGGATACTGCAGAATGTGGATCCCAGGTTTTTCTATTTTGGCCTTGCCATTACAGGACTTGGGCCCTCATTCAGACCCGGTCACAAGCGCTGAGCGCTCACAACCGGGTTGATGTTCAGTCCCCTGCGCACGTGCAGCAGCCGAACTGCGCGTGCGCAAGCCCCAGAGTGAGAGAGAAATTCTCTCACTCTGGAGCTCACTGCAAAAGGGGCGGCTGTCGATGGTGATCGACAGCCTGACACGTTTTGTAGGCGTGGCAGGGGGGTGGTTTCACAAACAGAGGTGTTCCTTAAGGAACAACTGCTGTTTTGTGGGCGGCCGCACTGACATCAGCAGTGATGTCAGTAGGGAGTTTCCTGCTTGATCAGACCCTAAGGTTTCCAACCTTAGGGTCTCGTCACAAGCCCCGATGGTCGTGATTGTCTTGACCATCGCGACCATCAACCTTGTCAGTCACTAAAGCTGTGAGTGGTAACCCACAGCTTAGCTAATGACCAGGAAGCCGCACTTCAAAAGGCAAGCGGCCACCCTCATTCAAAGCGAGCACTCGCTTCTTGAGACCGCCTCTGAATGAGGGCCTTAGGCCCTCATTCAGAGCCACTCGCTAGCGGCAGTACGCTCGTTCCGAGCGATGTTCGCACATCTGCGCATGCGTACGGATCGTTATACGCATGCGCGAACCAGTCAGTGCGGCCGAAATTCATGTGCTCGCAAAATAGCGAATGCCTGATAATTTGAGTGACAGGATGAGGCGTATGTGGGTGGTAACAGGGGAAGGTGCTTGAAAACGGGGAGTGGAAATCAGAACGCAGGCGTGCTTAAAGGTCAAAACGGGCGTTTTATGGGTGTGCATATTTAAAACAGCAGCGTCATTGACCACGTCACTGGGTTTTTTTTAAGCCAGAACTGTTCGCAAAATTGTGGTAGCAAAAACCAACCACAAGAATAGCGAGCAGTTCATACGCTGGTCGATGTACTCGATTAATCTAATAAATAGCGGACATGACGTATGGTGCGTGCGGCCAGGGGGCGTTTTTAACAAATAAACGAGCGTATGTTTTGCTCGCTCGTTCAGACTTAGAGGTGTGAACAGACTGCAATTTGCGAACGGATCATTTGAATAGCCACCCCTTGTTTTTGAACGAACGACCGCAAATAGCGAACGGCTCTGAATCAGGCCCTTAGTCTCTTCCTCAAAGCCCGATCATGTCATACACACAGAGGAAACATAGCAGGCTTTCCTTAACCTTAAGGATAGTCTGTCAAGAGCACCTGCATTGGGAAAACCTGATTATGGAAAACCTTTTGATTTGTATTGTACGGAAGCTAATGGTTGTGCAGCAGGTGTCCACACACAAAAACATGCCAGTAGGCCCGTAGCATACTACAGTGCACAACTGGACACTGTGGCAAGATCACTCCCAACATGTTTAAGAAGTGTAGCAGCAACTGCTTTATTTGTCAGTAAGAGTGAGGATGTAGTATTAGGCCATGATGTGATTGTCTATACTCCCCATGCTGTATCTGCTTTGCTGAATTCTGCCAAAAACCAGACATGTCTCCTCAGCTAGGTTCACAAAATGGGAACTAGCCCTAATAGCACCTTCAAACATCACCATCAAATGGTGCAGTACGGTAAATCCAGCAACGTGTTTACCATATGTGCAACAGGATGCACAAAGGGTGGAGAGAGGTGAGTCACTGGCGGAATTCTGCAGGTATATTGATGCACATGATTGTATGGAATATCTGAATCAGACCTTTACTGCAACACCTGACATATGGGATACACCTTTAGAAAATGTAGATGTGACATTTTACACAGATGGGAGTTGTCATAGACAAACTGACACTGGAGAGTTATGTACAGGTTATGCTGTGGTAAATGATGAAGACATCATAGAGGCCAAACCTTTAGGTACACCTCATTCGGCCCAAGTGGCAGAACTGGTGGCATTAAGGAGAGCGTGTGAGTTAGCAGAAGGTAAATCTGCTAATATCTGCACTGAATCTAGGTATGCCTTTGGGGTGGTACATGATTTTGGTGCTCTATGGCGTCTGAGAAATTTTATGACAGCAGCAGGCACACCAATCGCACATTCCAGACATATAAAAGGACTACTGACAGCGATCCAATTGCCTAAGACAGTGGCGGTAATTAAGTGTAAAGCCCATACATGTGAGGATGACGTGGTGTCACTGGGCAACAACAGGGCAGACAAAGCTGCCTAATGGGCAGCAGGGTTAAAAGTAAATGTGCCAATTAACCAAATGATGTTTCAAATGGTTGACATGCTGAAATTAATTGAGATGCAAAATTTGTGTTATATTCAGGAAAAGGCAGTCTGGAAGTCCAAGAGATGTGGGCAAGAGTCCTCTGGACTCTGGAGAGATGGACAAGGTAAGCCAGTGGCCCCCAAGGCGTACTACCCAAGCCTGGCTGAGGCAGCGCATGGTCTGACTCACTTGGGAAAGCAAGGTATGTGCAAATTGGTGAGAGCATACTGGGGTGCACCGGGTTTCTCTACTCAAGCAGAAAAGAGAGCAATGTCCTGTCTGACCTGCTTGAGGAAAAACATTGGGAAAACGATCCCTACCGAACCACCCCACATTCCTCTGACCGACGGACCTTTTCAGGTAATACAAATTGATTTAATCCAATTACCACCCTGCAGGAATCTCAAGTATATATTAGTGTGCACTGATGTGTTTTCCAATTGGGTTGAGGCATACCCAGCCGCCACTAATACTGCTGCGTTTACTGCTAAGAAAATAGTTCAGGAGTTTGTATGCAGATACGGTATCCCTAGAATTATTGAAAGTGATAGGGGTACTCATTTCACAGGTGATATCTTGCAAAACATGTGTAAGTTGATGGATATTAATAGTAGACTCCATACCCCCTACAGACCGCAAGCCAGTGCCAAGGTGGAGAGGATGAACGGGACTATTAAAAACAAATTGAGTAAAATCATGGCAGAAAGTGGACTGGGTTGGCCAGAAGCACTACCACTTGTGCTTCACAGTATCAGGACAACTCCTAGACCCCCTCTCAATCTGTCCCACCTTTGAAATACTGTTTGGTAGACAACCTCATTTGATTATAAGTCCGCAGGAAAATTTGAAAAGTAACAATGAGGTAACTGTAAGGTATCTTATAACAATAAAACAGCAATAGCAGAAACTGAAATTGTTGTCACATGATATGCCTGAAACAAACTGTCATGCTGTTGCACCTGGAGAATTTGTTATGATCAGAAATTTCTTGCGTTCAGGTTGTTTGACAGATCGGTGGGAAGGTCCGTATCAGGTGTTGCTGACGAGTACAACTTCATTGTAAGTGGTGGAGAGAGATACCTGGGTCCATTCCACTCATTGTAAGAAGGTCAACCAACTGGTGGAGAGACAAGGCGGAACCGAGCCAGATAATGTAGACTTGTTAATTGCGAGTCTGTTCCGGGAAGGTTAAAGGTTACAGTGAGATAACTGAGCTAAAGAAATTTGTAGATCATTGTTATCAGCAATGGATTGGTCTGCTGTGGTTATCTTTGTGTTTTCTCCCAGATTTCTCATTATCTTGGGTTGTTTCGGGATCTCTGGTTTCTGTGATGGAGGACAGAGGGCCTGATTCAGAGCATCTTGTAAACGGCCGCTCGTTCGTTCCTAGCGATGTTTGCACATCTGCGCATGCGTATGGGTTTTAGTACGCATGCGCGAACCAGTCAGTGTGGTCAGAAATCGTGTGCTCGCAAAATAGCGAATGCCTGCTAATTTGAGTGACAGAGTGAGGCGTTTGTGGGTGGTAACAGGGGAAGGTGCTTGAAAATGGGGAGTGGAGATCCGAACGCAGGCGTGCCAAATGGTCAAAACGGGTGTTTTAAGGGTGTGCATAATTAGCAAAGCAGCTTCATCGACCACGTCAGTTGGGTGTCTTTCAGCCAGAACTGCTCGCATGATTGCGGTAGGAAAATGCAACCACAAGAATAGCAAGCAGTTCATTCGCCTTTCGATGTACTCGATTAATCTAATAAATAGCGGAGATGACGTATGATGCGAGCGGCCAGGGGGCGTTTTTTACAAAATAACATCCGCATGTTTTGTTCGCTCATTCAGACCTAGAGGCGTCAACAGACCGCCAAGAGCGAATGGTCAATTTAAATAGCTAGCCCCTTTTTCTGGACAAGCAAGCGCAAATATCGTCTGGCTCTGAATCAGGCCCAGAAGACGGAGAGGGGAGCTGATGGTGATATCAATGGAGTGGAGCCGGGAGAAGGAGTGCTGAACCAACCGGGGGAGTATCTGACCAAACCCAGTACAGTAATTGTTAAGAGATCTGCTATTGTGGAAACACGGAGACAGTGTGAAGGTCTATCGTCTGAGGATTATTGTATATGTGAGTTTTTTGGGTCCTTAGTTGATGGGAATTGCATCCAGCAGTGCCAACCTAAGTATAACCAGTGAGTATCCTTGAGAAGATTATCATACTATGGTGGGTAAAGTTTTAAACCAGACTGACTGTTGGGTGTGTTCTCATGTGCCCCAGGGACAGCATAATGTAGGGTTAGTGTCATTTCCATTAAATGTCTCTGAGGTTTTAGAACTGCAACAAGTGACGTTGGATGGAAAATTTCTAAACACCAAACCACCTCATTTTAAACTCCACCAGTACCAAGTAGATAAATCACTTTTATGTTTGAACATCACCAACTCCAGTAAACCAGGAAGTTGGGAGGTGACTGGGAATAACCAGACGATGACCTTCTCACTAAGAGCTGATCATGAGCCTATGAATTTTAAACTGTTACGTACAATTAGGTTAAATGGGCGACACTTCCGGTATCGGTATACATTAAGTAACATCAAAGAAATTGTTGGCAGAGTACCAGAAGGGTACTGTGCCAGAGTGATACAACCAGAAACGTGTGTTAGCCAGATGGGAGAACCTGAGAGAGGATCATTTGTGAGGGAAATGTGTTGGATGATCATGATGCACTCTATTCCTTATGTTCTCCCCGATGATGTATGTTTTCTATGTGGAAGGAAAGCGTAGAAGTGGCTCTCTCCGAGTTCCGAAGATTTGTGTTATCTAGGAAGAGTACTCCCAGAGGTTATGACCCTTACACATGGTGAAATGCTTGGTATTCATAAAAACACACCATCACCATATCTTCACACACAGTATGAACACAGAGACAAAAGACATATGATACCTGGTGATGTACATAAAGCCACACAATTGATTAGTGAAACAACTGGCTTTCAAGTTTTAGTCACATTGGATCCCACCAGGATCGCTCGCCATACACTAAATTTTAGATATATCCAAGATCTTGCTAAATTAATAGATAATATCACCGAGATGTATGATGACACGTTTAGTTATACAGGTAGGGAGTTGCAAGTTTACAAGAAAAACTGGTGCAACATAGACTAGTGTTAAATTATTTAACCACTGTCACTGGAGGGTATTGCGTAATTTTGGCCACCCAATTTGGTGTAAAGTGTTGCCCATACATTACAAATAACACTAGTGACCCCAAGGAGGTGATAGACTGGAAGATGGATTAAATTCTGCAGCTGAAATGGGAATTTCAGAGGAACCATAATGCTTCAATGGCTGAAGTAGAGGAAAAGGTAGAGGAATGGGTTTCATGGTTGAACCCAGTGAAATGGTTCTCCGGTCTAGGGGAGTGGGTCCAGGAAATGGTTGCTAGTATAGGTAAACTCCTGATCCTCATATTGGTTGTCATCTTAGTAATTGGCGTATGTGTCAGGTGTGTTCCTACTGTGTTGAAATGTGGAAAATGTACAGATAAGGTAAATCGAAGGAATGAGATTATGATGGTGGTTAGAAGTAACAATATGAATACTGAGGTAAATGTAGGACTGCATTACAACTCAGAAGTAGAAGGTACCATCAGCTCATGTATAAGATTTAGACATGCATGAAATGTATTATGAAATGTTAGTTTTAAACATCTTAAATAATGTAAGTCCCTATTCCCCTTCAAGACTTCCTTTATAGGATTGATGCATCCCCACATCTTTCCCATGATCTCCCAAGATCCGCGGTGTGCGTATAAGAGTAGTTTTATGTCCATCCCAGAGACACATTATTGATGGTTTAAGAACCACCTTGTGCCATCCCATAATATAACATTAAATAATATGTCATAATGTAAGCCTATATTAAATTAATTATAAGATCAGATTGAGATAGTATGTTGTTTGCTATCAAATGGTGGACTGTCGAAGCCGGATAATTGGCTGAGACTGAATCTGTTGAAATTAAAATCTACACGACACCATTTTGCAAATGGCCGCAAGACACCATTTTGCGAATGGCCGCCCAGCGCCATTTTAGTGAATCTCACACATAAGTACATACGGTGATGCTATTATTTAGCATTGTGCAATTCCCATGCAATAGAACCATGTTAAAAGTTCCCATTATATAAATGCATACATTTATATAAACATATAATATGATCAACCCTGCAAAACACGTACCACGGTGTACTTCACAAACACTTAGACGCACAATGCTAACTAGCATCTTTTCTTAATATCCCAATACTTACACTCTGCACACTTACATAAAAAGGTTCCCCAGTATTAAGGTTAATATTTAAGGTTTTATTCATTATCAGTAATGTTGTGAAATACATGTTATTTGATAACTAAGGTTTAGTGCATGATAAGCAGACCGTGTTTGGTGTCATTCTAAACCACTGTCTCTTTGCAGATTTCCGGTTCCATCGGTGAAGAAATCGCAACATTTGTCTGCAAATTATGGATCATAGAGAGTTAGGCATTAAAATGTACCCTGTAATGCAGCCAGTTTAAATTAGTTATGCAGCTGGAAAATGGACACAAAGAGCTGTTGGAGGCTGAACTGTGACCATACAAATTGAACTATGAACTGTGCTGTAACAGAAGAACCAGGAAGAAGAACCAATGGAATCATGCCAACCAGTTCTATTGTATTGCCTTGCAAGGGTATATATGCAGGCTCTCTGAAGCTAGAAGCCAGTCACCTTTTCTTTGCTGTTGATGGAGGTCTCATCTTTGATGCCGGGATCTTGATCGAGAGCGCATGTGTATGTAATGACTGTACCTTTTGACTGTATAATTTGTTTGCGCTAATTGTATTTAGATCACAGCGTGTAACTATCTGCTTTTTGTTGAATAATATATTTTTTGTGCTTTGGAACCACAATCAAAGTCTCAAAGCAATTATGTCTTGTGCGACTCATAACGCTAAATAGCGACATTTTTAGAGTGTACAGATTGATAGGAATCAATAGTGCGAAAGGAGGCATGGCCTCGCCCCTATTCTCAGCACACAGTGGACTTACCCAGCACTCCAGCAGCTGCTGGGGCAGCCCACAGTCTCTCCCTTGCCTCTCTCCAGTTTCTGGCTTGTTGGTGATACCATTCAACAGGGTGACATCAATATAGCAGAGCAGCTCTGCTATTTTGGTGTCATCCCCTCGAATGGTGTCACCCGGTGAGGCACGCACCCCCCATTTGACGCCAGTGGTTGAATTAATCAATGTTTTAAATAGCACCCTTGAAATCAGCTCAGATTTTATACTGATCCAAGAATGGGTGATTTTAGAGGGTTTAAGACCACACTCTCCATCCCTCAGCAGACCTTGCAAATGGCATTGCTGTCTTGGTTTGGGGGATCACACTCAGAAATCCTGGCAAATAATGATGATAAAATAAGAAATGTTGACCTGATATCCCCTATAATCCCATTAGTTACTGATCAGTTTTACATTTAATCCACATTTTCTGTGACCCCATTTGGCCTTATTTTTTCCTGACTAGCGCACACTGAGGGACCTGTTCATGATGTTAATTATCAGGGTCCAAATGGACCCCGAAAATTAACATTCTAACTTGCCACAGAATCCGGAGCAATTCATCATTGCTCCGGCGCGGAGACAGATGATGCAAATCAGCTGTCCCCGCGAGGGCTGTACTGCTCCTTTTCTGAGCAGTGAATCTTTTCAATGCTACTTTCGGAGCAGTGACGGGAGTGCGCATGTGTGACCTATAGGTCACATATGCGCACAAGAGCCCCAACGTCCGGTGGAAGGAGCCTAACAAAGGCGGAGGGATCTGAAAGGATCGCTCATCGCAACCCTGACCTCCTTCCAATAGGGATGAAATGGGTTGTGATCAACAAGCGGAAGTATTCGACAGATAGCGAATGCTTCCGCACTGAAATTCCAAAAATATTGTATTTTAGGAGCTTTATGAATTCTGTTCCCATACTAGTGTATGGGGACAGCGGGCCTTTCCGCAAAAGGAAGGTAAGTAGGAGATATCTCCTATTTTACCTTCTTGATGAATGGACCGATAACTTAGTTTTTACAATTGCAAAAAGTAAGTGATTATGAATAGGCCACTAAGGGCTTTTTCACATGAACAGATTTGTGCAGCATTTGCTTGCAGAAGTACTGCAGTTGAGCCCCAGGTACATGAGTCACATGATGGCAAAAAAGGGTTTAGGGAAAAATTTCTAAAAGTGAAGGAAGTTGTAATGTGCACTCTCTATTTCTATCACTCTCTATGGGGCCCATTTATCATAAGCAACAAGTTTTAAAACGTGTTGCCTATGATAATGGTGCTCCAGCCAATCAGCTCCCAACTGTAATCTATTTGAAAAATGACAGTTGGGAGCTGATTGGCTGGAGCACCATTTATCATATGCAATGAGTTTCAAAAATTGTTGCGTTTGATAAAACTCCTTGATAAATGGGCCCCTATATCACACTCTGTATTCGCAGTTCCTCCCTTAGAAAAGTTGATACTTGTTTACACATACCCATAATAAGCAATATGACAACAGAAGGACTTTCCTACCAAAATCAAACAACAGCATCATAAACCACGGTGCTAACGTATGTTTCATTGTCGATCTTTTCTCTTTGGCATCTGTCAAAACTAATGTTTGACTTAGTCATACTCTTGACACAGGCAGACAACTCTAACGCCTAACAATCATTTGCCTGTCAAGCGGTTGAATGAATACTCTATGATTTATAGGGAGACTTCTAAAAAAAATGATATATGAATATATTAGCCATATTTTATATTATTTTGCTTAAATCACAGAAACACCTTATTTGAGTCATGAAGCCCATATTTTCAGAAATGCAATCACCTGACAGTTTGTATCATCAAATGTAATCTTGCCACAATGCCAGCCAACTTTTGTTTGCCCTTGAGCTGACATTTTCTATAATTCACATATAGTCACAGTATAATAATTAGTTCTTGGTTCTTTCATGATGTTTACAAAAACATTTTGTGACTCAGAGGCCCATTCCTCCAACCCTTTTTCTTTTAAAACCATGCGACGTCTGCAGTTTTCACAGAACTTCAATATTGGAACTATTAAAGAAAAGTCTAGCGCAGCATATCTCAGAGAGATCTCCTGCATTAGGCAAAGTAATGCCATAAACCACAATCCCCTCCTCCCCTTTCCCTTTCATATTTCATATTTTGAGTCTGCGCATGCACCGTCTAATGGCCAGACATGTGCAGTATAGTGATATCGGTAGCTATTACATTTACTGTCAAGCTCTTTGCTAGAACAGTCTCTTATCAGTACTGATGTCCCGCCTAGATCTTTTTGGAAAATGTGAAAGGAAAATTCATTACTTGTGGCTGTGACATTTGGTGATAAAAATAAATTTATGGGGCCTATTTCTAAAAAGGATCATAAGGTCTGACCAGAGGTGCATATGTTAGTCTCCAAAGTCAACAACATACAAATAAGGGCAGTCAGAAAAAAAAACGTTTTAGTCAGTCGAATAATTAACAATTGTTATTTTTAATTATTATGTCTGTACTTTGTTGAATGTAGCTTGAAGCCTTTTTGTGTTATAAATTTAAATAGACACAAAAACATTTACTTTTGTCCTTGAGTGTAATTAGCATTATTAAATATTTGCCTATTTTAAATACCATATTCAAAATATATTTAAAAGTTTTCTTAGTTAAACCTGTAATGCTTTACGTAAAAGTTAGACCTTAAATAGTCTCACACATTTGTGCAAAACAAGTACTAGCTCTAGGTACAGTAATTGAAAAGATCTTTGTAATAACGATTTGATCATGTGAGGCACTTTTTTACATATACCTTACTTTATGTCAGTAAGCTCATACTCATACTCAAATTTTTATTTCCCCAAAAATGTTTGGGAGTTCCAGGACGTTCTAGGAGAGTAGACAAGTATGCACTGCATGGTGTGTATAATAACTGATGGCATTTCTCTTCCCAGTGTGTCACAACTGGCTGTCTGCCGCTCCCCTTTAGATTGCAAGTTCTCACTAGCAGGGCCCTCTTCTCTCATGTGCTTCTCCTTCCTTCCCTTACTTGTACCACCATCTCCCGCCCACTGCCTCCCATGGCACCAAACCTTTGGGTTCTGCCACCCTGCTGCTTATTTGGATTTTATGACAGCCAATGCAGCAATGTTTATAAACCTTGTCCTTGTAAGTCACTTTATTCTTGTTTTGTTCATACTGTTTCTCTTTATCTACTTTTTAAGGAGCTGTGCAACCCTTGTGGCACCATAAGCAGTGAGATAGACAGGGGATTTGGATGCAATGTTAACATTATACTTAAGTTACGAGATCCAGTCACAGTTATCATGTCAGCATTTATAATGTCGACACCACAATGTCAATACTAGAAAATCTACAGTACATGGTGTGACAAAGTGGGTCTCTCCCACATTCAGAGGAAAGGGTTAAACTCCCTGTAGCCAGGGAGGAACCACACCCTTACCTCAATTAAGACCAGCTAAGCTATAAAAACCTGGTAAGTTTAGATAGTCAGTGGAAATGTGAGGGAGAGGTTGCACCTTTAGCAGCTCTCTCTATGCTGGACAATCTGAACCATGACTGTGATGTGAATACTCTGCTCGTCTGAACTGCTGCCTCATGTAAGTTGAATTTTTGTTCCTGAACTGTGACTGCCTTATATAAGAACCCATGACACTGTCTATGCCTTTTTCACTTGTTTGCAACACCTCAGTCTCCAATTGGTCGTCGGAACTTACCCGCTACATTGTGGTGTCTGAAGTGTGCCAAGGATCCTAAAGAGACCACCATGGAAGCCGTTTTGCAACAAATGTTGGACTTCTTTAAATAGCAGCAAGAAGTGGTAGCTGCTCCAGTACTTCCCAAAATGCAGGCCTCAGATGATTTGGAGGCCTTCTTACCACTTTTGAAAGGGTTTCTACCTTGCAAGCCTGGCCCAAAGCTTTCTGGGCCATACAGATCACCCCTAACAGGGGAGGCCCAAGATGCATATGCCACCCTCTTTCTGGAAGAAACAAAAATATATGACCGAGTGAAGGCTACCATAGTGGATCAGTTTGGCCTCTATCCAGAAGCATACCGGCGGAAATTCAGGTCTGTGTCTTATGATCCTGATAGAAGGACACACGTCTTTGCCCAGAAATTGGCCGACCTTGCAGTTAAACAGCTGCAACCGGACTTACATAATTCCGCCTGGCTGGTAGAGTTAGTCACTCTCGAACAGTTTGTTGCACTTCTCCCTGCCAAAGTTGATCGCTGGGTCCAGCTGCATTGGGTTGAGAAATTGGATTCCGCTGTCTGGCTAGTAGAAAATGCCTTTCTGGTGCAGGATGGTATGGAGGACCTTTCTTCTTTAATTACACTGGAGTCTCCACATCTGTCTCCACGTATGGATTTGGAAAGGCACCAGTATCCCTCGCAGACAGTGGCCCTGGGAAAATTGAGGCCCACAGCTTCGCCCTTGCCTTTACATAAAGAGGGTTATCGGCCTAGAAGTCATTCCATGGGGAAGTTGATGGCCGCCCATTTTCCAGAAGTTGGAGGTCCAGAGTGTATGACTTTGCCAATAACTCCAGCTCAAATGTGTTCATCATGTGGCCAAGCAGGGCGTCAACAATGGGCGTGTCCACAGATGGATTGCTCTTTTTCCAGTTTCTTCACAGCTATAAGATATAAGACTTGCCCTTTTCTGCCTAGAATACAGGTATGTGTGCCAGTCGGTAATAGACTTGTCAAGGGCTTTGTGGACTCTGGATTTACTACCCTTATACAAAGAGATTTGTTGTCCCCTGAGTTGTTGTTGCTCCATGAACTAATCTGCATCTGTTGTGTGCATGTAGGTGTTCGGGCCTCTCCTGTTGCCATGATCCCTTTGATAATCAGTGAAAAGACTGCCAAACTTTGTGTGGGTGTGTGTCCTTGGTTGCCAGTCCCTGTGCTAATAGGTCATGATCGGCCTCACTTCTGGGCTCTTGTTCTGCATGAGGTACAGGTGCCTGCAGCAACCCTTAAAGAGACATTTCCCTTCTCCCCTGATTTGTTTCTGTCTTGGGTAAAGGCTCCTAAATCTAAGAAACAATGGCAAAGGGATCACAGAGACTGGCTTGCTCATGATGTTTTGTTGGGAAAAAAGGTCTCTTCCCATAATGCTACTGCTCACATTGTGCCTGTAAATGCTGATGTTCCTGTTCATGTTAATGTATCTGATAATTCTGATGAACCTGTCATTAATAATGTGTCTATGCATTATGATGTACATGGTAATGCTGAGAGGTCAGGGAACACTGATGTGTCTATCAGCCCGCCTAATCCTAATCATTTAAGTAGTATTAATGAAGAGGTGTTAACACTTCCCCCAGCACCTCAGCCTGATATAAGATAGGCCCAACAGGAAGATCCTGCTTTAAAAAGGGACTTTGAACAGCTTATTTCAGTGGATGGTGTCCTTTTGTCACATATAACATAACTAAAATATCCCCATTTTGTGTTGCTTAGAGAGGTTTTATATCGACTAGACAAGTACAAATGGAAGAGGTGATATGATAGCTGGTGGTCCCGGGACCTACAGAAAAGCAGGCACTGGTTTTAGCCCATGCAGTTCCTTCGGGTGGTCATTTGGGAATTGATAAGATGGTGTAGAAAATAACCTCTTGGTTCTAATGGCCAGGTGTTTATGCTGAGGTCTCAAGGTTCTGTTCTGCTTGTTCAGAGTGTCAAAAGACAACAGTAAACTGACCACCTCCTGCCCCGCTGATCCCTCTCTCAATTGTAGGGGTCTCCTTTGAAAAAATAGGGGTTGATTTAGTGGGTCCGATTGAACCACCTTCTAAAGCTATAAATTCATTTTAGTTGTGGTTGACTATGCCACCCATTATCTGGAGAAATTTCCCTTAAGAGTCGCTACAGCCAAACAGGTAGTGACTAAGTTATTAGAGCTGTTTTCCAGGGTTAGTTTGCCTAAAGAAATTCTTACTGAACAAGTGACAAACTTTATGTCTAAGTTAATGCAGGGGGTGTTAAGTTGTTAAAATTTAAATCTGTCAGAACCTCAGTATATCATATCCAAACTAATGGCTTAGTTGAAAGATTCAACCGTACACTAAAGTCGTTCTTAAAGAAGTTTATAGAGACAGAGAAAAGGTGGGATGAGCTTCTACTTTATTTGTTATTTGCAATCAGAGAAATGCCCCAGGCTTCTACAGGCTTTGCTCCTTTTGAGTTTCTTTATTGGAGGAAGCCACGTCGTGTTCTCAACCTTCTGCAAGAAGCATGGAAAGAATAACCAGAAGAGGGCAAAGGCATCCTTCAATATGTGGTTTAGATGCGTAATCACATAGACCTACTAGGTGTAATTGGCCCGGGAAAATTTGGTAAATGCTCTGGAGGCTCAAAAACCTCTCTATAACCGTAATGCCCAAACTTGAGTTTTTTCACCTGGGGATAAAGTTCTTTTGTTGTTACCTACTCAGGTAAGTAAACTACTAGTAAAGTGGCAAGGGACATTTGAAGTAATTAGAAAGGTTGGTGAAATATATTATGAAGTCTCTCAACCTGACTACCTTAGAGGTAGGCAAATTTACCATGTTAACCTGTTGAAAGCATGGAAGGATCAAGAGGTTTTTTTTGTAGACCCTGGTAATGGCCATAGTGACATTGATCCACAGATTCCACAGTCTGATGAGGTCTCTCCACCCCTTGAACCTTTGAATTCAGACAAGCTGAAACCTCCCTTGGGGAACCTTGTTAATTAATTCACAGATATTTTTTCTGATAAACCAGGGAGGACCAATTTAGTCTTACATGGCATTGTAACCCCACCTGGTGTAGTAGTTTGACAAAGACCCTATAGGCGTCCAATGGAAAAATAAGCACAGGTAATCAAGGAAATACAAGAAATTTTGAAGTTAGGGGTAATTGAGAAGTCGTCTAGCGACTGCTGTAGCCCATTGTCTAGGTCCCAAAACCAGGTGGTTCCAAAAGATTCTGCATAGACATCCCCAAAGTTAATGCAAAGTCCAAATGTGATGACTACCCAATGCCAAGGATCAATGACCTGCTTGATAGGTTAGGTTCGGCCAGATATATTTCTACCCTTGATCTTACGAAGGAATATTGGCAAATTGAGCTGACAGAGGAAGCTAGGAAGAAAACTGCTTTTTCTACTCCATTGGGCCTCTTTCAGTGGAAAACAATGCCTTTTGGCTTGCATGGTGCCTCTGCCTCTTTCAGAGGGTGATGGACTGGGTGCTTTGTCCTCATCAGAATTATGTTGCAGCATACTTGGACGATATTGTCAGCATTGGAATGCCCATATTAATAGGCTTAGGGCTGTTCTTCAGTCTTTGAGAGAGGCAGGTTTAACTGCTAATTTGAAGAAATGTGTTCTTGGTAAAAATGAAACCAAGTACTTTGGGTATTTGGTGGGCAGTGGGTGTCTGAAGCCATTTGTGAGTAAGGTACAGGCACTAGCTGATGCCTCAGTTCTGACTACCAAAAAATAAGATCCTTCTTGGGTTTAGCAGGCTATTACAGGAGGGTTTTGCCTCAATTTTCTACCTTAGCGGTTCCCTTAACAGATTGTTTGAAAAATTCTGCTCCAAATAACCTTGAGTAGTCTAGGGACTGTCAGTCTGCGTTCACCAAATCTTTTGTGCAAAGGTCCGGTTTTAAAGTCTCAAAATTTTACCAAGCCTTTTGTCGTACAAACAGACGCCTCAGATGTGGGCTTGGGGGCAGTTTTGTGTCAGGAGTTTGATGACATTGAACACCCTATATCTTAGTAGAAAGTTGTTCCCACAAGAGACCAGGTATTCTGTAATAGAAAAAGAATGCCTCTTGAGTCATTGAGATATTATCTCTGTGGGGCCAGGTTTACTGTGGTTACTGATCATGCACCGTTAAAATGGTTACAGTGTATGAAAAATTCTAACGCAAGACTGACAAAGTGGTACCTGGCTTTACAGCCTTTTTCTTTCAAAGTCTGACACAGACTGGGATGTCTACATATGAATGCATATTTTTTTTTTGTCCCAAACTGGGCTGGAGAGTCGGGCTTCCGCTATGGGCAATTTAGGTTTGGCCTTTAATGGGGGAGGTATGTGACAGAGTGGGTCTCTCCCACATTCTGAGGAAAGGATTAAACTCCCTGTAGCCAGGGAGGAACCACACACTTACCTCAATTAAGACCAGCTAAGGTATAAAAACCTGGTAAGTTTAGTTAGTCAGTGGTAATGTGAGGGAGATGTTGCACCTTTAGCAGCTCTCTCTATGCTGCACAATCTGAACCATGACTGTGATGTGAATACTGTACTCTGCTCATTTGAACTGCTGTCTCATGTAAGATGATTTATTGTTCCTGAACACTGACTATGCCTTTTCACTCTGGAATAAATAGCCTACTTGTTTGCAACACCTACCAAGTCAACATTCTCAGAATGTTGACATGTTCACAATGTGAAATGTTAACATTGTCTGAATGCATATGCAGGGCCGCCATCAGGGGGGGACCATCGGGACTACTGTCCCAGGCCCAGACACTTTAAACAGATAAATGGGGCCCACAAACCTGCTTGCCACTACTACAGCCAATGTAGGTAAAAGAGGCACCCTGTCCTACACCCGCTGCCACCGCTACTGCCACCATGAATGATGTATATCTGGCCCCCGGAAAGGAACGCTCCCCAGACTGCCGCTACTTAAAGGAGCCCATTCTTGCTGTCCGACGTCCATCCATCCCCTTTGCAGTGTCGATGCACAATGCAGTTTATCCAGCACGTGTGACATCATGACGTCACCGCGTGCCACTGATGGACTAGAAGAGAAGAGCCACGGTGCCTGAGGAGCAGCAGCTGGGAACACAAGAAATGAGGTAAGATTAATATGGTGGCCGAGACAGGCAAAAGATGGCTGCAACACCACTGTGTCTGAAGGGCTGCAGAGAGTGACATTTTCTCTTTCCAGCTGACCAAAGGTGGCGTTAACCATCACATCGTAATGAAGCGCAAAAATGCATTGCATACCGTTGCTTAGTACATATGGGGAATGCAATAAACCCCCCCAAAACACCATTTTCAGGGGTTTTACTGCATTTTGCCCTTCGTACATCCCGCCCAGTAGCTTTTGTTTGCACTGTAGTGTATGTGTGTGCATTCAGTGTGTGACAAATTAAACCAACACCATGACAATGGATGCCTGAGTCACGCTGTCCTTTTCCACCAGGCACCTAACCCAGCTGTTACTTATAAAAATCTATTTGCACTCCTCCAAGTCCTAATGGTGCCCTGATGGCATGTTAATGGCATTTGTTTCAAAACAGTGCTTCAGCCCACAGTCCCATACACTGGCCCTCATTCAGAGGCGCTCGCAAGAAGCGAGCGCTCGTTCTGAATGAGGGCGGCCGCTTATTTTTTTAAGTGCGGCCTCCTGGTTGCTAGCTAAGCTGTGGGTTACCACCCACAGCTTTAGCGACTGACATGGGTGATGGTCGGGGATTGCGACGAGACCCTAAGGTCGGGTCTCGGCAACCACAAGCCCCAGGGAGCTTCCTGCTCTGATCGAGCAGGAAGCTCACCTCTGACATCACTGCTGATGTCAGTGCGGCCGCCCACAAAATGGCAGGCGTTCCATTAGGAACACCTCTGTTTGTGTAGCCCCCCCCCTGCCCCACCTACAAAATGGGTCGAGCTGTCGATCACCATCGACAGCAGCCCCTTTTGTAGTGAGCTCGGGAGCGAGAGAATTTCTTTCTCGCTCCGGGGCTTGCTCACGCGCAGTGTGGCCGCTGCGCGTGCGCAGGACCTTAACATCGACCCGGTTGCAAGCGCTCATCGCTTGCGACAGGGTCTGAATGAGACCCACTCTCCCTCCACTCTCCAGTGTGAAAGGCACCCGATCACAAGGGAGGGAACACGTGGGATCAAACTTTGGAAAGATTACATTTTGATTTGTTTTGGGATCCGGACTTTGCAGGAAGACTCGAGCTGGGATTTGGATTCAATTGTAACCCCTAAATTTGAGTGTGTTCGGTTTCCAAGGAAACTCAACTCTATTTATAATATCCATAAATGTAATTTACATCAGTTTTATTCTATAATATCATAAGTGTTTTACAGGGGTGGATTACTACATCACTGGGTCCTCTGACAAACATAAGATAGGGCCAAGCAATGCGGCTCCACCGCACCAGCCCTGATGCCCTGTTTGCTATGCTGAGGCTACGCTGCACATGTGCTGGACCCAAGCATGCTCAGAGGAGCAGAGTAAGGGCCTCAGAAGGGAGACCTGGCATTGCTAAGCCCCCCACATCTGCGCCCCATAGTTCCTGTACCCTCTTCAGTGGTGGGAGAGATATCACACAGCATCCACACTGACAGTCATTGTGTAACCCAAAATCTCAGCAAATGTCTATATGCAGGTTCCCCAACATAGATCAGTGGGATTATTTCTATGGTATAGTGAGTTTGGTCCTCGGACAAGTGAATAAAAAACCCACAAATCACATAAATAATAATTGTAGATTGTCAACAAATATATTTTATTTGCATGTAAGTTAGTAAATCAGTGGTCATAATACAGCAACTCCCAGATGTTATATTTGTATTCATACATTATGTGTGAGTGCTGCTTCTGCAAGAGCTGTCAGATGGAATTGCTGCTCTCCGGCTTATAGCTTGGTATACAGAACCTGTAGTTGTTCATGAGGAACTTTAGCTCCATATTTATCATATAACTTTGCATAAACCTCAGGCACAGACTTCTACACCCCAGCAGGACAGCTGCACTGATCACCAGTCACTTGGCCAGCACTGGATACAGCCTCCTTCATAGCCTGTTCCTTGTGTTCATGAGAAGCTTCTGTGTGATGTTCCGCAGCTGCATCCTCCACCGTGCTGTAGGAACGTTCCTCCGTACTCCAGGTATAGGTGCAGCATACATGTCACATGCAGCAACATGTAGAGGAACTCACAAGGAGGCCGGAAGACATATTTCTTTGGGGGATATCTGGAACAGAGGGTATTATTTTAATTCAATACTTTTTAAAACACTCTGCATCTATGAATATTTAGGAGAAGGGGCGATGTCTCCAGGTGACAATATTCTGAACAAACAAGAGCTTTAATTTACCTTCATATTTATTCAACTCTACTATTATTTGTTAGAGGGTACAAACACAGCATTGCTGACCCTGTAGCAAAATTCAGGCAATTACAGACTATTTTGGCAAATTATATTTAAAGTTTTGCAATTTTGTTTTTTGGGGTAAATATTTACAGGCCATCCAAGCACTTTATTATAAATCTACATTGTCAGTCAATGGGATGACATCATCCTTATTTATCTTCACAAGGGCACTAGAAAGACTTTCCATTATTCTCCTAATCAATGCCCTCTGTATAGAACTACTTGTTTGTCCCCAGGACTTAACCTGGAATTAGTAATAGCTTATCAAGTGCAGCGTCACTAAGGTGATAGACTAGGTATATAAGTGGCTTACCTGGGGTATCGCTCCAAAGCACTAACTGATGTAACGGTTTAGGTGGCGACTCTGGAGGAGCTCTCTGATGGTCTTGCTGCTTACAGGTCAGATAGTATAGACTGCAGCTGCTGCTTGTGGAACTCGTCTCTCTGCCTGTTAGTTCTCCTCACCATGCAGCAATAACATGAGCAGAGAGCCAGCAGCAGGAGAACTACAATGATTGCAATCCACTTTGTCAGCTTGGAAATGCCCTCCATTATGGACTGGCTATCAGTTATGGAGCGGCCCTCATATATATAAGGGTGTCCTCTCCGGTGGTCTGCAGTAATATGCTCCTGGGTGCCTTTGCCAGATGGTATTGGCGCAGCTAGGATTCCACTCACCAGCACCAGGATGATCAATATTTTCCAATACATGTCTTCACCTGGAGCAGAGGATAATGCATTAATATAATACAGAGATTACTTTTTAACTAATCTGCATATTATAAGCATAATGTAACCGATTATTGCATTAGATGGGAGACGATATCCTGAATATTATCATTTTATAATGACAGTTCCAGAATTTTAATTGTCAGCAACATATATATAGGACTATTTATTATCACTTAATTTTTACAAAAGCAGGCCACCACAGTTGCTAGGCTAATCATTAGGCAAATCTTGGTGTGGTTTCTATAGAAACAAATCAAGAACCAATGTTTATCAGTGGTCCTGCTCCATCAGGTAACTGACCCTCTAATAGAGTAACAATGTACAATTCAGTACACAGGGGGGGATTTACTAAGCAGTGTTAGGAGACAGAGTGAAAAGTGATAAGGGCCAGCCAATCAGCTCCCAACTGTCATTTTTCAAACACAGCCTGTTAGATGACAGTTGGGAGCTGATTAGCTGGCACCTTATCACTTTTCGCTCTGTCTCCTAACACTGCTTAGTAAATAGACCCCGTAGTCTGGAATATGACCCCTAGAAAGGGGGTGGCGCCCTCAGGCAGTGGGGCCCACCGTGGATTTCCCCTGTACTCCTGTGGGCCAGTCCAACCCTGTTTCTACACACAGAGTCCTGGCTCCTAGCGGAAGGCAGATTTCAATATAAATAACTGAATAAGAACATTGTGTTCTTCTCTTATGTCACACAGGGTGACATACAGTATATTACAGCCTATGTCCATATATTCACCATAATAATAATAATAATAATAATAATAATAATAATAACCCTCTTCACTTCTTGGGTCTACATTTCTGTCTTGACTAAGCAATGGCACTAGAAAATACTTTTTTTGTCCCTTCTAATCAATGCCCTCTGTATAAATTCCCTCTGTATAAATCGCTGACAAGATTAGATTAAATAATAATTGTTTTATTTAAACAGCACGTCTTCCCATAGGACTCTAAGTGCTTTACATTTGCAAATTAAAAAACACATGATACAAAATCAAGATTGTCTCTAAGAAATATAAAATCTTGCTTTTTGCAGATAAAGTATCATCATATTATAATATTTAGGTTAAAATCTTACCTTATACTGAAGTATCAGAAGAAGGAGAGTTACAGCAATAAGCAATAAAGCTCAGGCTCAGCTAATAACTCAGTGTCCTGTACCAAGCAGGGACTTTTATCCCCTACTGTACCTCAGTGACATCACAAAGGCTGCGTGTCACATAGTCAGCCTCACTCTGCTTGCATTTCCCAGTGACTGTAAGGATACCTGTGCTTTATTATACAGTGTATTTACCATTAGCAGCTTCATTTGTAGAAGCTAGTTCCTAAGAATAAGAAAGATTGAGCTCACCTGTGGGTTATAAATCTGGTTCATAGTTACACGATGATGCCAAAATGAAAAATAATTATATGTGCCAAAGTTTTATTATGATCTTTAAATCTATATTTTAGTCAATATAAAAATATCTAAAATATTAAAATTGAAGCATTTTGAGTGTGGAAGGTAAACATCTATATTGTCACCCATTGCCCATAAACAGTCAGTAAAGGAAAGGTCCTTGCTTATGCCGTTCACCTAGAGTATATAAATACGGCATATCAGTTATGTGTGTTGATACTAATTAGATGGATTATGCCACACCCACTAACGTTTTAGAGACTGTTATATTAATGGAATTTGTATTACCTAAAGATTATTCACCTGACACACCATTTAGAAAGTGATACACTGTAGAATGTATAATTTTTACTAAAGGCAAATAGTTCCAGGCTTTACATATCACCAGATGATGCTGATGGTTGAGGCCGGCGTGGATTCTTTCATTTTTATAAAACTTCTTAGATTTTTTAAATAAAGTAATAAAAATATGAACAAAAAATATATATAAAATGAATTAAGAGCAGTGGCAGCTCCAGAGGTGGGGCTGCAGCATGGTCCAACATTCAAATAGGAGAGTTACACCAACTGTCACCCCAGCACCTGGCAAACATCACTGGCAGTTGGTGTGTCTCCCCTTTTTGAGTTTTGGACCCTGCTGCAGCACCACCTCTAGAGCCACCACTGATTGACAGGTTTCATACTTATAGGTGATAACAGACATGGGGCTAAATGTAATAACCTCTGAATTTCCGAAGCTGCGGGGATACTTGGAGACTCGCAGCATCAGTAGTTCGGAGCTATTACATTTAGCCCACAGGCCTTATGGAGGTGAGAGGTTCAAAGGAGAACAACAGCAATGTACCTGTAATTACACTGTGGATGGCAGTGATAGAGGCTGACTATAAACTTGTTACTAGTGTTATACTGTAACTGGTCTGGCTGAATCTATTTATAGTCTAATGTGGGAAGGAGGCACCTAAGTAATAAGGAATGTGTTTACTTTGACAGATGATTGGTGCACCAATATAGATTTCTAAAGCCTATGGGTTCTTTTATGATGTTCGCAAAAACATTTTGCGACTAAGGGGCCTATTCATCAAGCCCTTTTTTCTAATAGTCTAACGCAGTATATCTCAGAGGGATCTCCTGCATTAGGCAAAGTAACGCTGCAAACCTAAAACCCCATCGTTCTCAATAGAGATTGTCCTAATTACAGTACTTGGCCTCTTTAGCTAACGCCATCAACCTCTTTGTGCCTATGGATGAATTATCTACCAATCCCTCACCGGCAGCCATCCTCCTCCACTTTCGTACTTCATATTTTGAGTCTGCGCATGCACGGTCTAATGGCCAGACATGTGCAGTATAGTGATATCGGTAGCTTTTACATTTACTGTCAAGCTCTTTGCTAGAACAGCCTCTTATCAGTGCTGATGTCCCGCCTAGATCTTTTTGAAAAATGTAAAAGGCAAATCATTACTTGTGGCTGTGACATTTGGTGACAAAAATAATAGTTTATGGGACCTATTTCCAAAAAGGATCATAAGGTCTGACCAGAGGTGCATATGTTAGTTTCCAAAGTCAACAAATTACAAATAAGGGCAGCCGGAAAAAAAACAACAATTTAATCAGTCGATTAATTAACAATTGTTATTTTTAATTATTATGTCTGTACTTTGCTGAACGTAGCTTGAATTCTTTTTGTGTTATAAATTTAAATAGACACAAAAATACCGACTTTTGTCCTTGAGTGTAATTTCCATTATTGAATGTTTGCCTGTTTTAATTACCATATTCAAAATGTATTTAAAAGTTTTCTTAATTAAACCTATAATGCTGTACATAAAAGGTCTACCTTAAATAGTCTCACACATTTGTGCAAAACAAGTACTAGCTCTAGGTACAGTAATTGAAAAGATCTTTGTAATAACGATTTGATCATGTGAGGCACTTTTTTACATACAGTATACCTTTATGTCAGTAAGCTCATACTCATACTCAAATTTTAATTTTCCTCCAAAATTTCGGGAGTCCCCGGACATTCTGGGAGAGTAGACAAGTATGCACTGCATGGTGTGTATAATAAGTGATGGCATTTATCTTCCCTGTGTATCACAACTGGCTGTCTGCCGCTCCCCTTTAGATTGCAAGTTCTCACTAGCAGGGTCCAATTCCCTCATGTGCTTCTCCTTCCTTCCCTTACTTGTACCACGATCTCTCGCCCACTGCCTCCAATGGCACCAAACCTTTGGGTTCTGCCACCCTGCTGCTTATTTGGTATTATGACAGCCAATACAGCAATGTTTATAAACCTTGTCCATGTCCTGCAATGATTAGTACTCTAAGTCACTTTATTCTTGTTTTATTCATACTGTTTCTGTTTATCTACTTTTTAAGGAGCTGTGGAACCCTTGTGGCACCATATAAATATAAATAATAATAATAATAATTAGCTTGCAGTGCGGTAGACAGGGAATTTAGATGCAATGTCAATATTGTACTTAAGTTACGAGATCCAGTCACATTGTCAACAGTTATCATGATGTCAGCATTTATAATGTCGACACCACAACGTCGATACTAGAAAATCTACAATACATGGTCCAACATATCGACAGGCACCAAGTCAACATTCTCAGAATGTTTGACATGTTCACAATGTGAAATGGTAACATTGTCTGAATGCAGATGGATAGGGTTAGGCGCCACTAGGAGGGTAAATGTTAGGAACTAGGGGGAAATTAGCATTTAGACTGCCGGAGGGTGGGTAAGGTACGAGGGTTAGGAATTATGGTTAGGGTTAGACAGAAAATACTCACCCAAACCACGGCTCCACCAGACATCTGCACTGGAAACGACCCAGAAGTTATGCTGGAGCTTCCAGGGACGTTAGGTTGACATTCTATAGTGTCAACATCACATCCGTATAAATGTGATGCATATTGACGTGCTCACTGTCGACCTAACATACAACTCCCATACTTACATACTGATTGCATACATACTGTATATTCATTAATCATGATGAATAATACCAAAATACCTCTCCTACTGGATCACTGTGCTGTTTGGCCATTACTGCTATCTGTTATGGTACTAAAATAAAACGTAGAGTAGAAATAAATTGCTTTGACATTTGGTCACTGGTAAACTTAGTGACATTATTTAACGAATAAAAGCTTAAACTCAGAGAACACAGCATAATAATCCCCCAAATTCTGGAGATATAGCAATTAAGAAAGAGCCAGGCTAAGGGACTGTGTTGTCGCTATGAAGTGATGGATTACCCCATCTCAGGGAACGCTGCTCTGTGCAGGCCGATCTGCCAGCTGTTCTAATTGTGTCACAATCATTTCACCAGAACAATGTGCTCCTCCTGATACTGATCAAGGAGTCAGTTATGTGACAGACCTCTCTTAACCAGTTAAGTGCTGCCCATGAACAATAACGGTGCCCTACGGCTGCCTGCAGTTTCGCATCGCTTATCCGCCAAATATGTGCTATAAAGTATATGTATTAAGATGTCACGTTTGTTTCTGTTTTGTCAGTCAGTAGCTTCTCTAGTATACAGGCTGGCACCAATTGATTGATCCTTAAGATTCTGTGTGTCATTCATTTGTAACCCACCATGCAAAACGTCCGGGAGATAAAATGCCTACGGTCTTTAGAGTTGGGTCTTTATATGTCTTGGGTTCAAAGGTTTTTATGAAATACTTATTTGCATATGCAGAGCTTTGCTGAGCACCTACATCCTTGTATTTTGATGTTGCTTAGAGCATACTTGCCTACCCTCCCAAAATTGCTGGGAGTCTCCCGAAAATTCTCCCCTCGCGCCATCATCGGACCCCCTCCAGTACCGGTCTCAAACACTTCAGCTGCGGAGGGCCCGATGGCGCAATTCTTGCATCATTGTGGCCCCGCCCACTGCTCCACAATGCCGGTAATCTTGGCATTGTGTATTGGGGGTGTGGCCATGATGATGTGATCACACAGTCAAGCACCCACGCACCCCTAATAAACCATGCTGTCCTCACCATGCCCCCTTATAAAGCATCACGCCCACCCCACTATGCTGATCTGCCCTCCATCCTCCCGGAGGGGGCAGCCAGAATGTCGGCAAGCATGGTTTGGAGCTGAGGAAAAGGTAGACTTTTTATTATGAATGTGTTACATTATGGGGATGATGCAAAATTGCGTGGTGGGAGGAAATTGGAGCCTGCAGAAAATACCCACGCAAACACACAAAAAAGATATAAACTCCACACAGATATGCTCCTGGTCAGGAATCAAACTCACAACCTCAGTGCTGTGAGGCGGCAAAGCTAATCACTGTGCCAATGTGGGTCACTATGCTACAAGCTTTTCACAATGACGCGATTCACACCGAATCACGTCATCACGGCCCTGTCAGCAGACGTGGACGGGATGTGGGAGAGTTGTCAACACATACATCATTTTGGTGCATAGGCGTATTTGACACCCTGCACCCAAAGAGCCACCTTGCCGGAGCAAGGCAAGATGTGAGGTTTGGGGGATCCAATGCTCAGAGGAGGGGGACAGCTGCACATGGGCCCCCTCAGGTATTAATATGCCCTGTCCACTAGAGTAGGCTAGTATGTATTATTAAGCTTTAACATTAACCATATTGTATTCTCCATTTCTGTTTGGAGCAGTATAACAACAATACAAGAGCACTGATTTCTATAATTGCCATTTTGAATATGCAATAGCAGCTTTTTAGTGAACATATTTTACGCCTGCGTTTTGATGCACAACAACTGTATATTCAAACTGCATCAGCCCCACTGTCATCACCTGATCGTAACCTACCACAGTCCATATGAACATGCCACAAGACTTCCAGCAGGATTACTGATGGTTTTTGGCCCGTGCACATAGAGATTTGAGCTCATACAGATTTGCAGCCAATCTGATCTAAAATGATTGCACTGAATTCTGAATTCAAAACTTCCGTCCCTTTACAGTCGTTTCGTATATTCCCAGAAATGTACAGTATCTTCTCTGCCTCGATTGGTGGAATTCTAAAACAGTGGTAGAAGTAGAAAGTGGAGGGAAACTGCCCCTAAAGTAAAGGTAACTTATACCCCAGTTTATTACAAGGTGCGAGTGTAGCCGCAGTTTAACTCACATGCTAGTCAAACTTGCACCCGCAGACTTGCACCCTAATACATTTATGAGTTGCGGGACAAAATCGCACCTTCAAAATGTGCGAGAAGGTCCGAGTTTGTACAAAAACTCACATCCCGCCACTAGTGTTTTGCTTTATTATATTAATGGTAATTATTGCACATAATTTCTGCACCAGTTATCTTTACTATAATCAGATCTGGTGTTATTTTTTATACAATTATTGCATACTATCTCTGCACTAGGGGTGAGCGGGTTCGGATTTCTGAAATCCGAACCCCCCCGAGCCCCCCCGATCCGAGTCCGATCCGAGTCAGGCTCGACTTTTCCCGCCTGACTCGGATCTGAAATCGAGGCAAAACGTCATCATCCCGCCTTCCGAGTCTCGCGGGTTTTGGATCCTATATAAGGTACCCGCGTCGGCGCCATTTTCTCACTCGGCTGTGGACAGTGAAGAGGGAGGGTGGGAGTTAGGGCTGTGTAGTGTAGTGTAGTGTAGTGCTGCTGTTGTCCACTACTTCAAAGTCCATAGGGGCTGGCTGTGTTGTGCTGCTGTTGTTAATAGGGGCTGTGTCCACTACTTCAAAGTCCATAGGGGCTGGCTGGACTGTGTTGTGCAGTCAGTTCTCCATAGGGGCTGTGTCCACTCCAAAGTCCTGTGCAGTGTCCCAGTCCTAAAGGAGTGCTGTAGTGTTGTCCAGGGGGTGCTCTGTCCATCAGGGGTGCTCCCCCCAAGTGCTAAAAAAATAATATATTTTCTGTGTTTGTGAATTGTGTGCGCAGTAGCCGCACGTGCATCAACAAAGTAGTGCCAAGCGTGCGCCTGTGTCATAAGTAAAGGGCCGGCTGGCTTGACCGTTAAAGGGTGCTGTAACCCCCGAAAGTACACTCCAGTCCAAACCAAAAAAAAATTATTTTCTGTGTTTGTGAATTGTGTGCGCAGTAGCCGCACGTGCATCAACAAAGTAGTGCCAAGCGTGCGCCTGTGTCATAAGTAAAGGGCCGGCTGGCTTGACTGTTAAGGGTGCTGTAACCCCCGAAAGTACACTCCAGTCCAAACCAAAAAAAAAATTATTTTCTGTGTTTGTGAATTGTGTGCGCAGTAGCCGCACGTGCATCAACAAAGTAGTGCCAAGCGTGCGCCTGTGTCATAAGTAAAGGGCCGGCTGGCTTGACCGTTAAGGGTGCTGTAACCCCCGAAAGTACACTCCAGTCCAAACCAAAAAAAAAATTATTTTCTGTGTTTGTGAATTGTGTGCGCAGTAGCCGCACGTGCATCAACAAAGTAGTGCCAAGCGTGCACCTGTGTCATAAGTAAAGGGCCGGCTGGCTTGACCGTTAAGGGTGCTGTAACCCCCGAAAGTACACTCCAGTCCAAACCAAAAAAAAAATTATTTTCTGTGTTTGTGAATTGTGTGCGCAGTAGCCGCACGTGCATCAACAAAGTAGTGCCAAGCGTGCGCCTGTGTCATAAATAAAGGGCCGGCTGGCTGGACCGTTAAAGGGTGCTGTAACCCCCGAAAGTACACTCCAGTCCAAACCAAAAAAAAATTATTTTCTGTGTTTGTGAATTGTGTGCGCAGTAGCCGCACGTGCATCAACAAAGTAGTGCCAAGCGTGCGCCTGTGTCATAAGTAAAGGGCCGGCTGGCTTGACCGTTAAGGGTGCTGTAACCCCCGAAAGTACACTCCAGTCCAAACCAAAAAAAAAATTATTTTCTGTGTTTGTGAATTGTGTGCGCAGTAGCCGCACGTGCATCAACAAAGTAGTGCCAAGCGTGCGCCTGTGTCATAAGTAAAGGGCCGGCTGGCTTGACCATTAAAGGGTGCTGTAACCCCCAAAGTACACTCCAGTCCAAACCAAAAAAAAAATTATTTTCTGTGTTTGTGAATTGTGTGCGCAGTAGCCGCACGTGCATCAACAAAGTAGTGCCAAGCGTGCGCCTGTGTCATAAGTAAAGGGCCGGCTGGCTTGACCGTTAAAGGGTGCTGTAACCCCCGAAAGTACACTCCAGTCCAAACCAAAAAAAAATTATTTTCTGTGTTTGTGAATTGTGTGCGCAGTAGCCGCACGTGCATCAACAAAGTAGTGCCAAGCGTGCGCCTGTGTCATAAGTAAAGGGCCGGCTGGCTTGACCATTAAAGGGTGCTGTAACCCCCGAAAGTACACTCCAGTCCAAACCAAAAAAAAATTATTTTCTGTGTTTGTGAATTGTGTGCGCAGTAGCCGCACGTGCATCAACAAAGTAGTGCCAAGCGTGCGCCTGTGTCATAAGTAAAGGGCCGGCTGGCTTGACCGTTAAAGGGTGCTGTAACCCCCGAAAGTACACTCCAGTCCAAACCCAAAAAAAATTATTTTCTGTGTTTGTGAATTGTGTGCGCAGTAGCCGCACGTGCATCAACAAAGTAGTGCCAAGCGTGCGCCTGTGTCATAAGTAAAGGGCCGGCTGGCTTGACCGTTAAAGGGTGCTGTAACCCCCTAAGTACACTCCAGTCCAAACCAAAAAAAAAATTATTTTCTGTGTTTGTGAATTGTGTGCGCAGTAGCCGCACGTGCATCAACAAAGTAGTGCCAAGCGTGCGCCTGTGTCATAAGTAAAGGGCCGGCTGGCTTGACCGTTAAAGGGTGCTGTAACCCCCGAAAGTACACTCCAGTCCAAACCAAAAAAAAATTATTTTCTGTGTTTGTGAATTGTGTGCGCAGTAGCCGCACGTGCATCAACAAAGTAGTGCCAAGCGTGCGCCTGTGTCATAAGTAAAGGGCCGGCTGGCTTGACCGTTAAAGGGTGCTGTAACCCCCGAAAGTACACTCCAGTCCAAACCAAAAAAAAATTATTTTCTGTGTTTGTGAATTGTGTGCGCAGTAGCCGCACGTGCATCAACAAAGTAGTGCCAAGCGTGCGCCCGTGTCATAAGTAAAGGGCCGGCTGGCTTGACCGTTAAAGGGTGCTGTAACCCCCGAAAGTACACTCCAGTCCAAACCAAAAAAAAATTATTTTCTGTGTTTGTGAATTGTGTGCGCAGTAGCCGCACGTGCATCAACAAAGTAGTGCCAAGCGTGCGCCTGTGTCATAAGTAAAGGGCCGGCTGGCTTGACCGTTAAAGGGTGCTGTAACCCACAAAGTACACTCCAGTCCAAACCAAAAAAAAAATTATTTTCTGTGTTTAGCCGCACGTATATATCAAATCGATATAACATAAATGGAGGACCAAACTTTCTCCGATAAAAATAAAATAGGGAAAGATCAAGAACCACTTCCTCCTAGTGCTGAAGCTGCTGCCACTAGTCATGACATAGACGATAACATGCCATCAACGTCGTCTGCCAAGGCCGATGCCCAATGTCATAGTAGAGGGCACATACAATCCCAAATGGCAAAGTTCAGGAAAATGACCTTGAAAAAGACATTTAAATCAGCTGAAGAGAAACGTAAACTTGCCAATATGCCATTTACGACACGGAGTGGCAAGGAACGGCTAAGGTCGATCCCTAGTATGTTCATGACTAGTGGTTCAGCTTCACATGACGATGGAAGCCCTCCTCCCACTAAAAAAATCAAAAGAGTTAAGCTGGCAAAAGCACAGCGAAGAACTGTGCTTTCTAAGAAGATATCACAAATCCCCATGGAGAGTCCAAGTGTGGTGGTGGTTGCGATGCCTGACCTTCCCAGCACTGGACGGGAAGAGGTGGCTCTTTCCACCATTTGCACGCCCCCTGCAAGTGCTGAAAGGAGCACCCACAGTCCACTTGCTGATATGCAAATTGAAGATGTCACTGTTGAAGTACAACAGGATGAGGATACTGGTGTAGCTGGCGCTGAGGAGGAAGTTGGCGAGGAGGATTCTGATGGTGATGTGGTTTGTTTAAATCAGGCTCCGGGGGAGACAGTTGTTGTCCGTGGGATGAAAAAGCCCATCACGGTCATGCCTGGGCAGAAGACCAAACATTCCACCTCTTTGGTCTGGCAATATTTCTATCCAAATCCGGACAACAACTGTCTTGCCATATGTACCATATGTAAAGGTGAAATAAGTAGGGGTAGGGACGTCAACCACCTAGGAACATCCTCCCTTATACGGCACCTGCAGCGCGTTCATAAAAAGTTACTGTCAAGTTCAGAAACTTTGGCTAAGACCGTAAGCAGTCCAGGGACACCTAAATCCCGTTGTCCTGTTGTATCCAAGCGCCTGCAAACCACACCGTCAACTCCCTCCTCGTCAATTTCCTCCTTAGTCAGGGTCGGAAGTAGTCCTGCAGGCCATGTCACTGGCATGACTGACTCTCCTATCCGGGATTCCTCTGGAGGATCCTGCATTGCTACGCCTACTGCTGCCGCTGCTGCTGTTGCTGCTGCTGGGAGTCGTTCATCATCCCAGAGAGGAAGTAGGAACACCACTACTTTTACTAAACAATTGACCCTCCAACAGTCCTTAGCGAGGAGGATGAAGTATGACAGCAGTCATCCTGAAGCAAAACGTATAACTGAGGCCTTGACTGCTATGTTGGTGTTAGACGTGCGTCCGGTATCCGCCATTAGTGCAGTGGGATTTAGACAATTGATGGAGGTAGTGTGTCCCCGGTTCCAAATCCCGTCTAGATTCCACTTCACTAGGCAGGCGATACCGAGACTGTACAGAAACGTCAGAAAAAGTGTCCTCAGTGTCCTGAAAAATGCCGTTGTACACAATGTCCACTTAACCACGGACATGTGGACAAGTGGAACAGGGCAGACTAAGGACTATATGACTGTGACAGCCCACTGGGTAGATGTATCACCTTACGCAGCAACAGCAGCAGCGTCACCAGTAGCAGCATCTCAGAAATGCCAGCTCGTTACAAGGCAGGCTACGCTGAGTATCACCGGTTTCAGTAAGAGGCACACCGCCGACAACCTCTTAGAGAAACTGAGGGAAATCATCGCCCAGTGGCTTACCCCACTTAGACTCTCCTGGGGATTTGTGATATCTGACAACGCCACCAATATTGTGCGGGCATTACATCTGGGCAAATTCCAGCACGTCCCATGTTTTGCTCACACAATAAACTTGGTGGTGCAGAATTTTCTGAAAAGCGACAGGGGCGTGCAGGAGACGCTTTGGGTGGCCCGAAAAATTTCTGGCCACTTTCGCCATTCAGCGACTGCGTGCCGAAGACTGGAGCGCCAGCAAACACTCTTGAACCTGCCCCGCCATCACCTGAAGCAAGAGGTTGTGACGCGGTGGAACTCAACCCTCTATATGCTTCAGAGGATGGAGGAGCAGCAAAAGGCCATACAAGCCTATACATCCACCTATGACATAGGCAAAGGAGGGGGTATGCACCTGACTCAAGCGCAGTGGAGAATGATTTCCGTGTTGTGCAAGGTTCTCCAGCCCTTCGAACTTGCCACACGTGAAGTTAGTTCAGACACTGCCAGCTTGAGTCAGGTCATTCCCCTCATCAGGCTTTTGCAGAAGCAGCTGGAGAAAGTGAAGGAGGAGCTAAGACGGAGCGATTCCGCTCGGCATGTGGGACTTGTGGATGAAGCCCTTCATTCGCTTTGCCAGGATTCCAGGGTGGTCAATCTGTTGAAATCAGACCACTACGTTTTGGCCACCGTGCTCGATCCTAGGTTTAAAGCCTATGTGGTGTCTCTCTTTCCGGCCGACACAAGCCTGCAGAGGTGCAAAGACCTGCTGGTGAACACACTGTCAGCTGAAGCGGAACGTGACACGTCAACGGCTCCTTCTTCATTTTCTCCTGCAACTGGGGCTGCCAGGAAAAAACTTAGGTATCCTAAGCAACCCGCTGGCGGTGATGCAGGGCAGGCAGGACCAAGTTTGGACATCTGGTCCGGACTGAAGGACCTGGCAACAATTTCTGACATGTCTACTGTCACTGCATATGATACTGTCACCATTGACAGAATGGTGGAGGATTACATCGGTGACAGCATCCAAGTAGGCATGGCAGACAGTCCATACCTGTACTGGCAGGAAAAAGAGGCAATTTGGAGGCCCCTGTACAAACTGGCTCTATTTTACCTGAGTTGCCCCCCCTCCAGTGTGTACTCCGAAAGAGTGTTTAGTGCAGCCGGGAACCTTGTCAGCGAAAGGCGTAGGAGGTTGCTTCCACAGAATGTGGAGAAGATGATGTTCATCAAAATGAATTATCAGCTCTTCCAGGGAGACCAGCCTCCAGAAGGTACAGAGGGACCTGTGGTGGTGGATTCAAGTGGGGACGAGTTAATACTTTGTGAGGATGAGGATGTACACACTGAAGAGGGTGAGGAATCGGTGGATGAGGAGGATGAGGATGACATCTTGCCTCCATAGAGCCAGTTTGTGCAGGGACACATTAATTGCCAGCTTGTTTTGTGGGGGCCAAAAACGAACCAATCATTTCAGCCACAGTTGTGTGGCAGACACTGGCGCTGAAATGATTGGTTTGTTAAAGTGTGCATGTCCTGTTTATACAACATAAGGGTGGGTGGGAGGGCCCAAGGACAATTCCATCTTGCACCTCTTTTTTTTCTTTGCATTATGTACAGTTTGGGGCCTAGTTTTTCAAACTGCCATCCTGTCTGCCACTGCAGTTTCACGCCTAGATGGGTCACGTGTTTGTGCCGCCCACTCGTGTCGCTTAGCATAGTCATCCAGCTACCTCGGTGCAACGTTTTGGACATAAAAACACTATTGTGAGGTGTGAGGTGTTCAGAATAGACTGGAAATGAGTGGAAATTAAGGTTATTGAGGTTAATAATAGCATAGGAGCAGAAAAACCTACAAATTCTGTGATTTTAGCTGTTTTTATGCTTTTTAAAAAAAAAATACAGATCCAAAACACAAAACCCAGAACCCAAAACACGGAAGGGTGGTTTTGGCAAAACCAATCCAGATCCAAAACACGAAGAAAGATCCAGATCCAAAACCAAAACACAAAACACGAAAAGTGGCCGGTGCACACCCCTACTCTGCACCATTTATCTTTACTATAATCAAATCTGGTGTTATGTTTTTTATTATTATTGCAAACCATCTCTGCACCAGTTGTCTTTACTGTAATCAGATCTGATATTATGTAGAGATGAGCGGTTCCGGTTCGCACAAAACTGAACCACCCGAATTTCGGGGATCCGGGGCGATCCGAGCCTAGCTCGGATCTCCCTGCCTGCCCCGGATCCCTCACCAGAGGCAAAACCTTTGCGATCCCGCTGTTGGGTAGCGAGTTTTTGTATTGAGCAGGCCTAACTCTGATTGGCTGAGAGAACAGTCTGTCACGGCTCTCAGCCAATCAGCATTAAGCCCATTGCATATGGGCACAGGAAGGAAAAGATGCTGCCCACCCATCCCCCGCTGCCTGATACCGCCGGCACCCCCTGCTGTCGACACCGCCGGCACCCCCTGCTGCCGACCGCCACTGGCAGCATCCCCTGCTGGCAACCTGCATTGAGGATACCACCTGTAGCCATGCACAGCGACCCCACACTGCCAACACTGCCGACACTCCCACACTGAGGACACCACTGGCACCCATGCACTGCCGACACTGTCAGCACACATGCACTGAGGACATCGCTGGCACCCCCACTCTACCAACACTGCCGGCACCCTGCACTGAGGACACTGCCGGCACCCCTGCACTGCTGCCCCAAATACTGAGGACACCATCAGCGACCCCACATTGCCTACACTGCCAGCACTCCCACACTGAGGACACCACCGGCACCCCTGCACTGCCGACACTGTCAGCACACATGCACTGAGGACACTGCTGGTACCCCTGCTTTGCCGACACCACCGGCACCCTGCACTAAGGACATTGCCAGCACCCACCCACTACTGCCCCATGTATTGAGGACCCTGTCAGCGACCCCACACTGCTGCTACTCCCAGACCGAGGGCATCCCTGCAGAGCCGACACTGTCAGCATTCCTGCACTGAGGACACCACTGGCACCTCCCGCTGTGCCAACACTGCCGGCACTATGCACTCAGGACACTGCAAGGTTCCCTACTCTGCCAACACCGCCACACTGCATATCCACATTGAGGACACCACTGGCACTCTCGCATTGAGGACACCGCCAGCACCCTGAACTGCCGACACTGCTGTCACAGTAAGTGCACATTTGGTGTATCCAACCCACACTGTATAACACACTACATACGTTTTGGAAGTTGGAAGCTGAACTACCACATGTTAGTGCCGCCCACTGTGTCGCTTAGCTTAGTCAGCCAGCTAGCTGGATGCAACCTTTTGGCCTTAAATTGATTGGAAATGATTGGAAATAAATATTATTGAGGTTAATAATACTGTAGGAACAAAAACAGGCCCATTTCATGTGATTTTAGCAGTTTTTATGATATTTTAAGAAAAAATCCAGATCCAAAACCAAAAAACAAAACATGGAGGTGAGGTTTTGGCACTCCAATCCAGATCCAAAACCAGGGAAGGTCCAGATCCAAAACCAAAACACGAGGGTTGGCGCACATCTCTAGTGTTATGCTTTATATAATTATTGCATTTCATATCTGCACCAGTTGTCTTTACTATAATCAGATCTGGTGTTACTGTATGTTTTATATAATTATTGCATACCATCTCTGCACCAGTTATCTTTACTATAATCAGGTCTGGTGTTATGTTTTAAATTTTAATAAGTTAATGGTAATTATTGCATACAATCTCTGCAGAGTAAAGGCTCCCATACATCAGAGATTGATTGCAGCAATCGTGCAATTTGCAATCGATTGTGTATAAAAATCTTTCCCTTTTTCAATCGATTGTGGCAATTCTGCAATCTGCACTCGATTGAAAAAGGGAAAGATTTTTAGACACAATCTATTGCAAATTGCATGATTGCTGCAATCAATCTCTGATGTATGGGGGCCTTTATCTTCATTGTAATCAGATGTGCTGTTTTTCTTTTTTAATTAATTGTATGTTAATTATTGCATAGAATTACTGCCCCAGTTACACATTTGGAATATGGGGTGCCGGGGGTCTATTACTTCTGAGCTGGTGAGTGACATATTTGGTGCTCTACCACTTTTACAGGAAAATACACTTTGGTACACATTTTCAGTGACTGTAGCACTGGGCATTTATTTATAGGCTCACTGGGCACATATTTATAGTGGTTGTCACACTGGGCATACATTTATAGGCACACTGGGCACACAGTTATAGACAGTGAGCAGACTTTTATAGCACATAAATACGTGGCACACATATAGGCACACTGTGCACACATTTATGGGCATGCTGGGCACACATTTACAGAGATGGGCACACATTTATAGGCACACAGGGCACACATTTACAGCGATGCGCACATATTTACAAAGATAAATGCAAGAGATGAAAATACAAAAGACAAACACAAATATACCCAAAAATGAGACGCATGGCATCATTAAGAAAAAAATCCTTAGAAATAATAAAAAATACAAAATACGACAAAGCTAAATTTGCAAATTTGAAAGGGCAACATCAGTTGTAAAAAGGAAGCTGTGACCTACTGTAGTGAATAGTTACAATAAATAGAAAAAGTAAAACTACTGTAGCAGAGGCTACTTCTCACTATGATTATTCATAAAAACCTATAAAAAAGTGGATGCTATAATGATTAAATATATATTATTAATAAAGAAAATGCCTCAGAAAGGATTAGTAATCATAATAAAAAATCACAGATAAGAATAAACTAAAACATATGCATCAATATAAAAATGTCATTAATAACTTGTTTTACATGATAATGTAGTCCCAACTGGTAAAAGTGCATACACACACAACGATTTTTTGACCGATTATCGTTAAACGATATCGTTTAACGATAATCGTTTGTAAAAATCGTTCACTTTCTGAGTCAAACGATGAACGATTTTCGTTCATGCGCGTTCACGTTTGTAGTTTGTAGTTCAGTCAGACTTGTCAACTCAACGATTTTCAGTAAGGGAATATGCAAAAATCGTTTGTAGTTCTAAAAAATCGTTCATTACATTTAAATGAACATAGTAAATGAACAACTTTAGTAGACGATTTTAGTTAATTTTTTCAAGGGAAAAAAACGTTTACTAAAATCGTTCATTAACTAAATCGTTGTGTGTGTATGCACCTTTAGAGTTATATCACGTTAAATATCAGCAGAGTTAATGGTTTGTTTATGTTATCAATTTCAAATACATAAGAGCAGCCTGATGGTCTTTATACAGTAAAAGTATGAATTGTAGTATAGAAACAGCATTCCACTTACATCAATATGCAGTTAGATTATTAAGCAAATATTTTTGTATGAATTCCAGAAAATTCTTATCTGTACAGGGACAAATCAATACAGAGTTCCAAGCTCACATAGATCTATTAAAACTTGAAGATATAATAATCCAATCCTAATTCTTGAAAACAGTAGCAGAACGGGCACACATGCAAGTATTTGACGTAGTCCATCCCTCTGGTCACAGGAATACTGATGATCTTTATGAGTGGTTACAGTGGCTGGAATAGCCTGCTTGCTTCAAGTTATAACAGACACTGGTTCCAGCTAAAAAAGCAGTGTTAGCAGCTCAATGGGCTTTATGTGCTGTCAGTGAGATATAACAGTAGTGCATCATAGTGGAAGTACATATGAAGTAACAGTCTGTGAAACAGCAGTCAACAGAACTGACAAATTCCTTAAAACATGGATGATCAGTATCAATCACCAAACACATTTTATCCCTGGAACTGGGGATTTCCTCAGAGGCAGTATAAGATCAAGGGCCCTCCCCTAGTAACTCTGCCAGCAACTTCTCAGCAGTGTGCTGCTGCAGGGCACATCTGCTGTCATGACCCAGCCAACTCTGTCTCTCCTCACTGGGAGGAAGTGTGCTGCGTGGCATCAAGTTTACCTATCATACACACAATATGATTGGGGAGACTATTTTTTCCCCTTTATAATATTTACTATATGCTAATCACCATTCATTTAAACCTTGTATGACAACTACACAGATAGAAAGTGCAAACATCAAATGATTTACATCCAAAATGCATAAACTGTAAAATAAATTGCATATATGCAAATTATTTTGAAGAATAACCATTATGATTCTTAATGATCTAATGTTTGCACTCTCTGCCTGTTTAGTTGACATACAATGTTTAAATGAATGGTGATTAGCATATAGTAAATATTATAAATAAAATATATATATATATATATTTTTTTTTTTAAGAAAAAATATTAACCTCCCTAATCCTAATAAGTTTGATATAACATATTCATAATCCAATTCTGCCCCTAATATCTATCTGGTGTTTTTGCAACACCTCTGGCCATTTCTCCTCCTACCATTAGTGAGGAATGATGAAGCTGGTTGGGCCTGTGACAGCAGCACACCATGCTGGTGGGGTGGGGTCCTGTGGAAAAATGTTGCTATGGGGCCCAATAGGTCTTTCCATGCCTCTGTATAAGATAAAGCATGAATAATACAACTCACCTGTTGTTTTATTTTGCACTTGGAGACTCGATAAAAAACATTTGTTCAGGCAATCAGGTTTGCCTTGATAAAACAGTTGCTTTGAAGTGGTCTGAATGTTGACACTGACAAAATGTTGACTTTGTCACAATGTTGACATTGTGAATGTTGACAGTCACTTTTAGGGTTAGGGTTAGGCTATGGTAAGGGTGTGAGTAATTATTAGGGTTAATCTGCAGTTAGGGTTAGACACAGAATTAATGCAAAAGAATGCCATGATGACATTCTGGTGTCAAAATTCTGAATGTCAACACTCTGAATGTCAAAGTTTTGTACCACATCCCATCCAACATCTCATGCTCCTGCTTTGTGCACTATATAGACAATACCTATTGAACTTATTTTCAAACCATGCTTCTTACAATTATTTTATCACAATGCTTTTGTGCATCATATTTTTTCTGTTTGTGACCTCATCTTAAAACCATTTTAAGCACTACTTGACACCCACTCACATGTCCTCATTATATACTATTAAACATAGTTGACTAATAACATTTCCAGTTTCTCTCATGCTGTCAGTTACCACTTGCTCCCTCTCTCATTCCCGCTTAGCAATACCACATGTCTTCTGCCATACACTGGCTGATTAATCCCTACTGTATATCTTCTTTTCTCTCATCACTCTCCATGCCCTAATTTGTAACCCTCGTTATACTTGCCTCCTCCTCTCCTGTCTAACATTTCTGCTCTACTCTTTTCTTCATTACATTCCTAGTTTGCAACTTCAAATGCTCTATTCTTTTATTATTATTATTATTATTATTATTATCATTTATTTATATGGCGCCACAAGTGTTCCGCAGCGCCTTACAAAGTACATAGACAAAAAAATAACCATTGACTTACAATACAATACAATACAGGACAGGACATGGATAAACATTGCTATATTAGTGACATTAACGCCCGCATAGGCAGCCAAGTGTTAGTTGCCCTAGTGGCTAGTAAGAGATAAATTAAATTACAGTAGGGAGAAGCACAAGAGGGTAGAGGGCCCTGCTCGAAAGAGCTTACATTCTTTAAGGGAGGGGAAGACAAACAGGAGTGAGACAGAACGGGGTGGGTCGGGAGAAAGGAAGATGTAGCAGCAAGTTAGGATGAGAGCTGGAAGGCTTTAATGAAGTAGTGGGTCTTAAGAGCTCGTTTGAAAGATGGTAGAGAGGTGCAGAGTCTGATAGGGAGAGGGAGGGAGTTCCAAAGGTGAGGAGCAGCACAGGCAAAGTCTTGGAGGTGGGAGTGGGAGGAAGTAATCAATTGGCATGAAAGGCGGCCTGTATTAAGTGAACGAAGAGGGCGGACAGAAGAGTGAAGGGAGATGAGATCAGAGATGTAAATGGGAGAGGAATGGGTGAGGGCTTTGTAAGTGAGTGTAAGAGCCTTGAATTGGTTTCTGAAAGGGAATGGGAGCCAGTGGAGGGCTTGCAAAAGAGGGGCGGCAGATGTAGAGCGTTTGGAGAGGAAGATGAGCCGAGCAGCAGCATTGAGCACAGACTGGAGAGGAGAGAGATGGGATTTGGGGAGGCCAGCTAGGAGAAGGTTACAGTAGTCCAGTCTGGACATGACCAGTGAATGTACAAGGGTTTTGGTAGCATCCTGGGTGAGAAAGGGTCTGATCTTGGAAATATTCTTGAGATGGAAACGACAGGACTGTGAGAGGTTCTGAATGTGTGGTTTAAAGGAGAGGGAAGAGTCCAGGATGACTCCAAGACAACGCACTTTGGGGCTAGATGAGATAGTAATGCCATCTATTAATAAAGAAATAGTGGGACATGATGTTATGTGGGAGGGTGGGAAGACTATCAGCTCAGTCTTAGATATATTAAGTTTGAGAAATCGCTGGGACATCCAGGAAGAGATAGCAGAGAGACAGTTGGAGATACGAGTCAGTATAGAGGGGGAAAGATCAGGTGAGGAAAGGTAGATCTGAGTATCATCAGCATAGAGATGATAATTGAGGTCAAAAGAGCTGATGAGTTTACCTAGAGAAGACGTATAGAGAGAGAATAGGAGAGGTCCAAGAACAGAACCTTGGGGAACACCTACTGTAAGAGGCTGTGGGGGGGATGAGTCGCCATGAGAGGAAACAGAGAAGGAACGGTCAGAGAGGTAGGAGGACAGCCAGGAGAGAGCAGTGTCACGTAGACCAAGGGAGTGAAGTATATGCAGCAGTAGAGGGTGGTCCACAGTGTCAAAGGCAGCAGAGAGAACAAGGAGAATGAGCAGTGAGTAGTGGCCCTTGGATTTGGCAGCAAGGAGGTCGTTGCTGACTTTTGTGAGGGCAGTTTCAGTGGAGTGGAGAGAACGGAAGCCAGACTGAAAAGGGTCAAGGAGGGAGTGGGAGGAAAGAAATGTGGTGAGGCGGTTGTAAACAATACGCTCAAGGAGTTTGGAGACAAAAGGGAGGAGAGAGATTGGACGGTAGTTAGAGACAATGTTAGGATCAAGGTTAGGTTTTTTAAGAATGGGGGAAACACGGGCATGCTTGAATGCAGAAGGAACAGTGCCAGATGAGAGGGAGAGATTAAGGAGGTAGGCAAGATGGGAGCAGGCAGAAGGAGAGAGGTAGCGGAGGAGGTGGGAGGGGATAGGGTCGAGAGGAGAGGTGGAAGGGGGGGAGGACTGGATAAGGGCCTTAACTTCCTCTCCAGTCACAGGGGAGAAGGATGTCAGAGTCTGTAAAATGGATGGGGAGGGGTGATCCGGGAAAGGAGGAGGTGGAGAGCTGGGGGACTGGTTGGATATGATGTCCTGATGTATGGAATAAATTTTAGATGTGAAATAGGTAGCAAAGTCAGTGGCAGAGAGCAAGGAGGGGAGACGAGGAGGGGTGGACAGAGGAGGGAGTTGAAGGTGGAAAAGAGACGCTGGGGATTTGAGGACAGGGAGGAGATGAGATTATTGAAATATGACTGTTTAGAGAGGCAAAGGGCAGCACTGTAGGATGACAGCATGAATTTGAAATGGAGAAAATCTGCCTGAGAGCGTGATCTTCTCCACTGTCGCTCAGCGGTTCGTGAACATATTTGCAGGTATCTGGTGCATTTGGAATGCCAGGGTTGAGGTGTGAATTTGCGAGGGTGAGTGGTGATCGCCGGAGCAACAGAGTCAAGAGCAGATGTAAGGGAGGCATTGTATAGGGAAGCAGCTTGTTCAGTGCAGGAGAAAGAGAGGATAGGGGAGAGAAGTGAGTCAAGTAGGGAAGAAAAGAAAGCAGTGTCGATGGCTTCAATGTTACGCTTAGTGATGGTGGCTTTCGGAGGTAGTGGAGGGGAAGGAGAGAGGGATAGGTTAAAAGAGAGGAGGTGATGGTCAGAGAGGGGGAATGGGGAATTGGAGTAAGCATAAATATCACAACGGTGAGTGAATACCAGATCAAGCAAATGCCCACTCGCATGGGAGGGTGAGGAGGTCCATTGGGAGAGACCAAATGAGGAAGTGAGGGTGAGTAGTTTGGAGGCAGCAGATTCTGTGGGGATATCAATAGGAATATTGAAGTCACCGAGGATAATAGAGGGAAGGTCTGAGGAGAGAAAGTGAGTGAGCCAGGAAGCAAAGTTGTCAAGGAACTTGTAGATGACAGCTACTCTGAGGTGTACTGGTTGGAAGAGGCGTATAGCATGAACTTCAAATGTGGAGAATGTAAGGGATGGTTCTGATGGTATATGTTGGTATGAGTAACCAGGGGATAGAAGGACCCCAACACCACCACCATGGCGACCCCCAGGCATGGGGGTGTGGGAGAAGGTGAGGCCCCCATAAGAGAGAGCTGCAGGAGAAGTGTGTCAGAGGGTAAAATTCAGGTTTCAGTAATGGCCAGGAGATTCAGGGAGTTGGAGATGAAAAGGTCATGGGCGGGGGCCAGTTTGTTACAGACTGATCTGGCATTCCAGAGGGCATTCTTTGCACCTTTATCCATGAACTATAGACATTTCTCATGCTTGGCTCCTGTTAGTCATCTCCTTCATCCGCACTCAATGTCCCAGTGTCCAAAAAGATGGTGCAGTAGGTTTCCTTTGGCCTCTGGTTGCAACTTACAGGTCATCCACCCTTCTCCCCCTTCTCCCCTTTTGAAATACACACCAAATGTAATATGCTGTGATTTGCAGGCACCGGCGCACAGTTTTAAAGACAAAACCAGGTTAGTTTTGACTTAAAACTATTTGCTGCTGATGACAACAAATCGCAAGCTATTACATGTGGGCCCATATGTCTCTTCTCAGCTCTCCAGATCCGCTTTGCTGTCATCTATTACTCCCCAGGATAAGTTTCCCGAACCCTCAGCAACTTCACCACCTGGATTTCTTTCTTCATTTTCCTGACCTGCCCACTCTTTTTCTATAGGATTTCAAAATCCCCATGGTAATGCTTCTGACCTTTAAATTCATCATGCTTAATTCATCCTCTGGTCTCTCCCAGTCGACATATTCTCCCACACATGATGGCCACTGTTTAGACATTGTGTTCTCCCATCTCTGTGCATCTCCATCTCCTCAAACTCTGTATTCCTGATCTTTTACCACAACTTTATTTGCCACTACTTCACTTTGTCTCCTGCAGCTTCCCCTTCACCTGTATCTGTCCGCACACTACATCACCTACAGCAAATGGCCATGACCCAGTCCTATTTTCATTGTCATTTGAATCACTCCTCTCTCCAATGTCTATATTATCCTGCCCTAATGTTCCAATCTCATTCCACAGTACCACACTGAAGCCCCACACAAGTCATCTCCACTCATGACACACCTAGATTGACTAAAGCTTCTAAAACAGACAAGAGGTGGTGCAACCAACCAGATGTTGTAGAAGCTTTAGTAAATCTACCCCTTATAATCCAGACAGGGCCGGTTCTAGACATTGTGGAGCTCAGGGCGAGAGTTCCCAGTTGCGCCCATCTCCCCCCCCTCTCCAAAAAATAAAAAATTAAATAAAGAAATAACTTTTTTTAGATGGCAATCCTCTGCTCGCCCTTCCGGAAAGGGGGCGTGTCCTTGCGGAACACCCCCAATTCATCACACTGTGGGGCATGCCCAGCACTTACGGAGGTGCTGGGCTTTCCCCAAGCTCTCCCCTCATGGCAAATAATTGCCATGTGCTGTAAAGCACCTTACACAGCATGTCTTACACAGTAATGCCCTTTATAACACATTATGCCACACGCAGTAATGCCCTTTATAACAGATTATGCCACACACAGTAATGGCCTTTATAACACATTACGCCACACGCAGTAATGTCCTTTATAACACATTATGCAACACACATTATGCCACATGCAATAATACCCTGTATAACACATTATGAAACTGGCTCTCCAAACAGAACTGCCATCTGCAAGAGATCTACTACACTGGCAAGTGCCCATGTAGAAAATTGTGGTTTCAATATAAACTTTCTCCCTTTCACATTTACCCTAATATCATAACCTTGACACCCAAGGCAAATTAGATGGCATCTAGCAAGAAATCACAGGTCTAACACCACACACCCAAATTATTTTTCTTTCCCCAACTACACTTCTTTCTTTCAACTTATTGCAAATGCAGTTGTCACAATCATTGCCTCCCTGTGGCCCCTCAACATGTCCCTTCAAACTCATTCCTTCCCAACCTCTTCCTCCGATTACTGTTGTGTGAGAAAACGGTATGAGCCTCCAGATTTAAGGGCCAATTTATTAACGTGTTTTATCATGTACACAAGTGTTAAAACTTATTACGTATGATAAATGGTTCCCCAGCCCATCAGCTCCCAACTGTCATGTTTCAAACAGATGACAGTTGGGAGCTGATAGGCTGGAACACCATTATCACAAGGAACGAGTTTGTAAACTTGTTGCATATGATAAAACTCAGTGATAAATGAGCACCTTAGTAAGTGGGGGAATCTGTGTCAGCAGCAATGAATTAAACAAAAAGGGGTCTATTTACTAAGCAGTGTTATGAGACATAGTGAAAAGTGATTAGGTGCCAGCCAATCCGCTCCTAACTGCCATCTCCCAGGATGTGTTTGAAAAATGACAGTTGGGAGCTGATTGGCTGGTACCTCATCTCTTTTCACTCTGTCTCCTAACACTGCTAAGTAAATAGACCCCTAAGTCTCTAGTACCAGATTATTACTGTTACTCTTAAGTTTGTTAGTGTCAGCCCATAAACAAATAACTTGATATTCTCCTACAACATTTGCTGCTACAACAAAAAGATGTCTGGATTTTTAACTTGAAAAGCGTCGCCAAGCTTTGCATGCTTCCTCCGCCTTGAGCAGTAGCCGTAATAGGCTTTTTAAGATGTGCTTATTGTTCTTTTGGGGAAGTAGTGGCTTCCTCTTTGGTAACTTTGCATCTTTGTTAAGTGCTACTGTGCAGTTTGGAAGAGTTCACTACCTAATAGGGAATAGCTAAAATTGCATGGCCCCAAAGCAAAATGTTGAAGTACAGTAGCCCTTCAAGACCATTTCAACACCATTACTATTACTAAGAACAAACACATCTACTGATAATTGTATCATCACAAATCAGTACCTATAAAGATTGCTGATATATACCAAATTTTGCTATGTGCTAAGTGCTAGATAAAAAGACATCAGTATACAGCTTGTTGTAGAGGCTCATAGCTGGGCGCACTTTATTTTTTACAGTCTATACACTTAAACAGCTAATGCTATGGCTACAGATACACCCATTGTTAGTTTCATGATGAGCAATGAGAAAGTAACCCGGTAGTGTGGCACACTTGTTCCTGGAGTTATATTCGTGGATGATCCCCTAATGCATGGGTGGGGAACCTTTTTTCTGCCAAGGGCCATTGTGATTATATAACATTATTCTCGGGCCTGGTGCAGGCCACACCCCCTCCATGTGATGTCACACAGGGGCAGGGCCACAGTCGCCGGTGATTACAGCAATGCCCAGAGCATGCTGAGGATGCTCCGGGAGCTGTAAGGGCAGCGGTGTGACCGTCTGAAGTGTCCTAAGGATGCTCCAGGCGGCACTGCTGCATAGATTTTGGCTGCAGGGTGCTATTCTAGGCACCCTGCTAGCCAAATGAGGCTAACAGAAAAAAGCTCAGAGGGCCAGACCAAATGATTCCGGGGGCCTTATACAGCCCCCGGGCCTGAGGTTCCCCATCCCTGCCCTAATGTGATGATTAACAATAGTGCTGGAATTCTGTCTTTGAACACATTTGCCTGTCCATACAATGAAAGTGACAACATTTTGCAACCATTCCAAAATCCCAATTGTTGACAATCTCTAGACGTGTCATGACCCATGTACTTACATTTGTGCTATGAACAGTAGATCTCTTTATTCTGATGGTGGCAGCCACAACTTTTCTCTTTTTTATAGGTATGTTTGAAATCACACCTAATTGTCAGTTCATTCATTGGAACAAGGGTCGCCATCAGGGGGGGACTGTCGGGACTGGAGTCCCGGGCCCTGACATGCAGGCATATTAGGGGGGCCCGTCCGCTCCTACCGCATTTCCCCGGTACTACCCCCATATAATAGTGTTATGACTTGGCCTGAGCCTGGGGACAGGGTGCCGTCTGCCCATTTACCTGCGACGCTGAACTTGATCAGCCGGCGCAGGCTGTCTTCAAGTTTCTGCAGGGTATCCTAGCTGGGACATGTTGTCCCAGCACAATAAAATTTTTATTGTCTAATTGATGGGTCAGCGCGCGCGACGTCATGACATACGCGCGCTGCCACAGAAGATCAGAGAGGAGCCGCCGTTGCTGCGATGAGGAGCCCAGAAGAGACCAGGTCAGGATACGAGAGGTAAGTGGCTACTGGAGAGAAGGGGAAGGAGCTGAAGGCACCTGTGTGGTGGGAGAAAAAAAATGGCAGCTTAAAATTATGGAGACACACAGGGGGAGAGGAGCTAGGAACATGGAGACACACAGGGGGAGCGGAGCTGGGACCATGGAGACACACAGGGGGAGATAAGCTGGGACCATGGAAACACACAGGGGGTGAGGAGCTGGGACCATAAAGACACACAGAGGGAGAGGAGCTGGGACCATGGAGACACACAGAGGAAGAGAAGCTGGGACTATGGAGACACACATGGTGAGAGGAGCTGGGACCATGGAGACACACAGGGGGAGAGGAGCTGGGACCATGGAGACACACAGGGACCATTAAAGCGATGTTGGCATTCATCCTGTTACTGGGGAGACAGAAGGAGGGCTGGTTGGGCAGACAGAGGTGGGACTGAAGAGAAAGAAGCGGACTTTGTGGAACTAGAGAGACAATGCGGTGCTGGAGTTTCAGAAACATGGGAGGGGAGGGGGGCCCTGTCTGTTTTGTTAGTCCCGGGCCCCACATTTTCTGATGGCAGTCCTGATTGGATCATCTAGGTACTAGAGCTGATTGGTTGGTACTTTATATCTCTCCACTTAGTACATCTTGGGATTAGTACATCTTGGGCTTAGTACATCTACCTCATAGACTCAAGGCAATAAGATATGCATTCAACCTGTACTCTGTTTACTGATATAGAATTCTTCATTGGGTTAAGTAATCTTAGTAGCATTTCTGGTTAAGATGGGAAGCATGGATGGTGTAGTGGTTAGCATCACTTCCTCACAGCAGGGAGGTCATAAGTTCAATTCCTGTCATGGCCAATATATTTGGAGTCTGCATGTTCTCCTCCAGCTCTCGTGGGTTTCCTCCAGGTGCTACAGTAAATTATTTGGCTATTGGCAACAAAAATTTACCCTAGTGTGTATTCGTGCCCATGTGTTAGGACTATAGATTGTAATAGTCTCTGTAAAGGGCTGCGCAATATGCGTGCATTATATAAATAACTGTTAGTACAGTAAATAAACAATGCTGCTCATACAAAGCATACTGCAGGCTAAAGGAAAGCACGGTTACAGTATGCAAAAGCTCTTATTGATGTCACCAGAAATGGTCGACAGACTCTGCAAACCCCCCAGAAGTACCGTTTCTGATAGAATTAAAGATATACTTTCTACCTGGTAGCAGAACATGTTTTATGAGCAATCCAGTAATTTCCTACTGTCATAAGCAAAATTATCCATCACCCATGTCTAAATCAAATGGTGTTAATATGATGGTAAACTCTTGTACGGCTTCAGACAACTTCTAACCTATCGTCATTTTTTTTTTTTTAAAGCTTTGTGCACATCGAATTCCAATTTTTATGCTATGCATAATTGTACTTTTGACCGATGATGGTATAATTACTGTACAAAAAGCAAAACTAATTAGGACTGGGCATTAGCAATTTCATAAAGATAGTTAAAACCTGCCAAGGATAACACAAGGAGTTGAGAGAACATTTCCTGCTACAGCACAGATGGAAACTGATTTTCAGCATTATTATACTGTGCCACCCTAATTCCATCTTTCACCAGCTGATAATAACTCACTCATGCACACAGAGCAGAGACGATAAAAAGAATACATCGCTGCTTGCAGATACAACACAGAAACAGGCCAGACCCCCTGTAATACGTCTCACATCTGACCTTCCTTTTGGCTGCTGCTCATCATTCTCATCAGCTGTAATCTTAGCTTGAAGTGCAAATAAAAAAGTGGTCCTGGAAGGCAAGTGGGCTAACAAAAGCAGAAGGATGCGGTAAATAGATTATTGATTAGACAGCTCTGTCCTTGGTCTCACTCCCCATAGTAAATTCATAGTGAATGCAGTGACTGAGTGTGTGAAGGTTCATAAGAATGAGCGTCATAAGCAGGATAGATGGTGGTTTCTTTCCAGGCCATCAGCCAAGCTGACAAATGGCAGAGTATTTATAGGATAAGATCACAGATACAATGAATTAACCTCAGTCGAGGGAGTTACTGTAGAAAGTCAATACCTTAGATATAGAAACATAGAAAGAAAGAATTTGACGGCAAACAAGAAACCGTTCTCTAATGTCTACAGTATGTTTAATCCGAACCCGCGAGGTGATGAATTTCACTTAATGGGACCAAATTTATTGCCCAGTTTACAGGTTTATTTATTTTTTTTCATCTAGAGGAGCACAAAATTCTAGGAACAAAATGGCAGCTTTGTGAGACAAACTTTGAGTGATTTGGGCAAACCTGGAACAGCGCCTTTAATTTGCAGTGCGCCACAGACCTTTTACAGAGTGCTGAAGTTATGAGCAGGCTCAGAAATAGAGATATGGGAGGACCACCATGTTTTGGTTTTGGCAAAACCACCCTCAAATGTTATGGTTTTGGCAAAACCACCATCAATAGTTTTGGATTAGATTTGGTTTTGGATTTCTTTAAAATTGATAAAAGTTAAAATTATGTAATTTGGTCCCATTTACATGCAATCCATAATCTGAGATTCAGTTTGTAAATCCGATATCTGGATTTACAGCAGACCCAAGACGGGACTCAGCTCTACTTGGGACCCCAAAAGTGATCATAACTGCGACTTGGTTCATCTCGGAACCCCAAAGTTTGGGTAGGTTAGTCTTTCCAGGAAAACCAAACTGCATGTCTCTACTCAGGAGAAATGGTATAAATTCTAGGTTTAGAGCTAGGTTTGCTAATAATTGTTTTATACAGTGGCATTGTTGTTGGTTTTTATTAGAGATGAGCGGGTTCGGATCTCAGAGATCCGAACCCACCCGAACTTAGCGATCCGAGCCAAGATCCGAGTCTGCTCGGGTTTTCCCACCTGACTCGGATCTCAAAACGAGGCAAAACGTCATCATCTTGCTGTCGGATTCTCACAGGTTTTGGACTGTAAAATGTCCCATGATCGCCGCCATTTTCATTCTGGCTGTGGAGAGTGAAGAGGAAGGAGGGGGCTGTGATCACTGTGCTGTTGCTGTGTGTGCATAGGGGATGGCTACTGTTGTTACTTGTCAGGGGCTGGCTGCTTAATGTCCATAATGCATAAATCTGCCGCATTTGCTCTCCCCCCAAGTGCCAAAAAAAATGAATCCAATCAATCAATCAATTGTGAGTTTTTTTCTGCGTGTCAGTGCGCGTTAGACATGACATCGCAAACTCCTCAGCTGAGATTTGCATAAACAATTTCAAAAGGTGAAAATAGAGGATATGGTTTAAAAAATTGAATAAAGCAGCTAAAACTGCGTTCTCTGATTATAGTGTCCCTACTCCCTACCCATGGCCCCTCTACCTGAATTTCAGCGTCAGAGGGGCATCTCCATGCAACCGTATTCCAGAGTGCAGCTGCTCCTTCTGTAGCCCAGGTCAGAAGATGTGTAGGGGGTGTGGTGATGATATGGACTAAAAATGAAGCTCACATCCACTAAAGAGGACAATGAATCCCTAATCTAACAGGGAGCGCAGCTGTAATTTATACACAACACAGGATGGGATGACGATATAGGCTTGGGTGATTGTATAATATGGGGTGATGTATACATCATCTTCTTCACACAATATTAATTTGTCCCCGCTGGATCACCATTACAGGTGCCTCTGTAATTTTTGCATGTAATTGATGGTAAAGGCCTTTATCTTCGAATTTGTAGTTCATTTTGATGGACATAATCTTTTCCAGATTTTGGGGAAGTAGTCTGAGGCCGATCGCTGACAAGGTTCCAGAGTACACACTGGAAGGTGGGCAGCTCAAGAAAAGCAAAGGCAGTTTGTGTAAGGGCCTACAAATTGCCTCTTTTTCCTGCCAGTAGTTCTCTACATCTCTTCAGATCTGTGTCCGTTGGGAACATGAAACAATGTCTTCATCCCTTCTGGGATGAAAATCGACTCCCAGCAGCAGGCATGGTGCTCAAGAGTTCTCAATAAAGACACAATGTAAGATTTAAACCTTAAATCTGAAATGCTGCATTTGCTGCTCTGTTTTGCTTGTCCACATATCTGCTCTGGTTAAGTGGACAGGGGGTACAATGGCAGTTTGAAGGCCACTAACTAAATACGTAACTAACTGGGCAGCACAGAAAGTGCAATAGTTAGAACTACTGCCACACAGCACTGAGGTTGTGGGTTCGATTCCCACTATGGCCCTAACTGTGTGGAGTTTGTATATTTCTCCCTGTGCTTGTGTGGGTTTCCTCCGGTTTCCTCCCACACTCCAAAAATATACTGGTAGGTTAATTGGGTCCCAACAAAAATTAACCCTAGTGTGTGAGAGCATGTGGTAGGGAATATAGATTGTAAGTTCCACTGGGGCAGGGACAGATGTGAATGGCCAAATAAAGTGCTGTGGAAATGTGTGCACTATATAAATAACTATTAATTATAAATAAATAACTATGTTTTTTAATGTCCCTGTACAGTTTGGGAAATGCTTATCATGTGGAAGCTATGCAAAGCATTATTTAACAGTCAATTGTTTTGGAAAGCAGTAGCACTCTTCCTGGTACCCTTCTGGGATGAAATTCACTCCTACCAGCAGAAGAAGGTGCAGGATTCTCAAGAAAGTCACAATGTAAGACCTTAAAATCCACAAAGGATTATTTAACTGTCAATTGTTTTGGAAAGCACTACTAGAAGTCTTCCTATCCCTTTCTGGGATGAAAAAAATCCACTCCAAGCAGCAGGCATGGTGCTCAAGGATTCTTCTGGGGCAAGGACTAATTGTGAATGTGTCAAAAAATTTTTGTAAATGCCTCCCCTCCTCCCCTCCCCTCCCCTTCTTCCCCATAAATTTACTTTGGAATCAAAAAATGAAATACAATTTACTACCAATCAACCCTTCCTGTCCCTGCCTTCAACTACATACATACTCCAACTCCCTCAGGCCTCTCTTGAATAATAGACACATTTGTTTCCTGATGTGCCATGTTGGAAGTTGAACTGCCACGTGTTTGTGCCGCCCACTGCTGCTGCTTAGCTTAGTCAGCCAGCTACCTGGATGCAAATTTTGGGCCTAAACTGGATGAAAACAATATAGTGATCTGTGAGGTGGTCAAAATTGACTGGAAACAAGTGTAAATAAATGTTAGTAAGGTTAACAATACTGTAGGACCAAAAACAGGCCCATTTTATGTGATTTTAGCTGTTTTTATGATTTTTGAAGAAAAAATCCAGATCCAAAACCAAAAACAAAAAAACAGAAGGGAGGTTTTGGCAAAACCAATCCAGATCCAAAACCAGAGGAAATACAGATACAAAACTAAAACATGGGGGTCGGCGCACATCTTTAGTTTTTAGTATACAGTAGTTCGGAGGTGAAAGTTCAATCTGCTAGAAATATGTGGTAGTTTACAAATCACAAAAGTGCAGGCGATTTAGGCAAAACTGAAAAAACACCAAACTTTGCCAGAAAACCTTGTGTTGTTTTAGCTAGTGATGGCACCACTCTTATTAATTATGGGGGAAATAATTTTATATTGATTAAGGAAGAAAAAGTATTAGTAATTAACTAATGGAGGCAATATTATTTAGTGGATATATAATGTGGTCCAAATTAATGTATGGTTATAATAAGGAGCAATATTATTTACTAATATAATAAGCAGCAATAATATTTGTTAATTATATTATGGAGCAATATTATTTATTAATTATCTTATGGGGCAATGCTTAATATTTTATGGCACTATGGGCCATATTCAATTAAAAGCAAAATGCTGTTTTCGTCCGTTTTTTGGTGAAAATTTAGCCTGAAAATTTATCTCCGTATTCAATTCCAGTCCGTTTTCACTTATGCAAAATGCCAATGCACTGAAATAGGCGATACTTTTTCTCCACAGAATAGCAGGAGAAAATAAGTGCAAAATTTATATTTTGGGGTGCAGATGTTGGGAAACCACTCAAAACCCTTGGTACACCTCCCCAAAGGACAATTCATCCACATAAAGAATTAAAAAATTCCAGGAACACCCCAAAAATGCATTTGAAATTTGGGGCGAAATGTAAAAAAGTGGGGGGACAGCTTCAAAAACTAGCGAAATAAGCTTCATGGGGTGCTCTAAGAAGGGGCCAAGTGTTTTGGGGATTGCAGGTGCTTGTATGATGGAGGAATTTCATTTTCCAAAACTCTAAAAGAGACATTGAAATATGCTAGAACCCATTTTCAAGCACCCCAAATTTGATGGAACTACTTATTTGCTCCAAAAATCACTGCTTTATGACAATCTTCACCACTTTTACCAAGACGCTAATAGCAAGCAATTACCACCACTTAAGTACCCTAACTAGTTCAATTAGGGCTAATACTAAACTACCATAATGATTTCCTAAGTCAGACCATCTTTTTCTGGGGTACAGAGTGATTACCCCAATTCTACCTGCACTTTTCGCCTGTTTCACATTAGCTGGATCCAGTTTTAGCCTGTTTGGCAATTGAATACAGAGTAAATCAGGAGCGCACACAAACAGTTTTCGAATCCAAAACTCCAAAGGCGGCAAAGTCAGGCAGGCGGAACTGTCTTGCAGATGCAAAACTAATTGAATACGGCCCTATGAATGATGCCCATAGCATGAATAAAAAGTTTCGTCCCTCATCTTAAATAAATTTGCACCATCAACAATCAAATAGTATTGCCCCCATAAGATACTAAAATGGCAATTTTCCAGCAGTTTGGCCCTTCATATGGTTATACGGTTTCAAAAGTACACTTTGGTAAACCTAGACCCGAGATACAGAGACCGCGATCAGTGTGCATACCAGGGGTTTATCTTTATTGGGTGCAGGGTGTGCATGGGCCCCTGGGGGGCCTCGCACTGCACACTCTGCACCCATAATATACTTGCCTCTCCGGAGTCCCACGTCGGCGCAGAAGTCCGGCGCTGTAAAAAACATCTGGAAAATGGTCACAGCGGCCATTTTCCCATCAATTGCGCATACGCAGTATAGGGAAAATGGCCGCCGCAGCCATTTTCCTGGTGACTTGTGCATGCGCTATAGACTCTGGGCACACTCTAGTACCCAGAGTCTATAACTCTGTTGCTGGCCGCGCACAGCTCAGAGCGCTGCTGGCTGCCGAACAGAGAGGAAAGGGCCCGTGACGGAGACTGCACATGAGACCCCTCCGCACTACAAATGCCCCTGGTGCATACAGTGGCCCTGATTTAGAGGTACACGCAGTGGCCATGTTGGGGAAAGCAGCCAATGTTTTACTTGTGCACATGCCTTCAAAATGCACTGTGCATGCATCCTAATATAAAATATATAGTAGATATATACCAGCGCTATATTTAGTTGTTGTATATATTTAAAACACGGATATGTGTGCAATTTTAAATCACATTTAATTATAAGAATTATAAGTAAGGCACCGACACTGTTAAAGGGATCAGCAGCACAGGTCATTATTTCAGCATAGGGGCTAACATGAAAGAAAATGTAATGTTTAGTGGTCCAGCAGTGCTCACCAGATCCTGTATCTGGCCCCTACTGTTAAACACTTTCCTATTCTGGATAAATGATCATATCAAGCTCTCATTGTGCCTTGCTTTAGCTTTAGAAGAAACTGGAATGAAACAAATGAACAATGTAACAATTAAGCTGTAAATTATTTATGGCAAACACATTGAGGCTGCATAATGCTACCGAGTATATAATGTCATTTATATTCTTGTGGCAGAAACTATCAAAGCAACTCTTGTGGAATTGTTTTTCCTTATTTAAAGTAAGTCCTGATGAATGCAGGAGATACTAAAAGAAAATTATACCCAGGAAAATAAGTTAAGCCTTAATTACCTTTTAAAAAAGTATTTTCTCTGTCTATTGTTGTTTTTTTTTCCCTTAATTTTTAATATCTTTAAGTGTGCAGATGTAATTGTCTGGTATTTGTTTGCAAAATCACCGAAATAATTCCGTAACTGGCATCAGTAGACTGGCTCACTGCAGACCTTATTTACAATAAGAGGTTTTCTCTTCTTAGTGATGATTAGTCACATAGTATAAAGAGGAGAGATAAACATTTAGGTCTATTTCAGACCCCAAAAGCCTGTGGCCATTGCAGTCATTTGTACTTATCCAAATACAGGTACAGATTCACTCCCACAGTGTCTATAGGGGAGATGTATCAAACCCGCTAAAGAAAAAAAGTGGAGAGGTTACCCATAGCAACTTCAGCTTGTAACTCATTTTATTGAAGGGGCTACATAAATGATAGCTAGGAGCTGATTGGTTACTTTGCTCTTTAGAATGTTAGATACATCTCCACCTGAATAAGCAAGTGTGCATATGAATAACACAGACGTGCGTGCTTCTTTCTACAACCACTACGGGGATGACGCAGCATTTACCGTAAGTCAGCCATCATTGCTCCCACATTGCGTGCATGAAACTACATAATAATTGCTTGTATGCTGCACATCTTAGAGGTCGGACTGACCACATCTGTACACATTCTTTCATAGCCCTCCTGCTTAACAGTGCGCACTTATACCAAATTGTGTATTTGCACCAGCACTCAGGCACGTTCAACTGATAGAACTTGTATAGGCATATATATGCATCTGTATGCCAATCTGTATCTGTTCACAATTACATGAACATGCCATTTCTGTACCCGATCTATGTTAGAACAACCCTTCCCTCCCCAAATCTGTATAACTCCATATGTGTACAGCTGGTTTTCTTGACTTACGCAAAGAGGATTTACCTAATTTACGCTAGGCAACCTGTCATAGTTCTCACTCTGTATCAGTACCACTGTGACAGATGCATCTTCCAGTATCAGATTTTTTATTTGCTGGCTATTGTTTGGTTAGCAGCATTAGAACGATGTTCTTCCGCATGCCATTTTTAAAATTAACCACTAGAGATGTGCGGTTCGGTTCTCCAGAAAACCGAATCCACCCGAATTTCGTGAATCCGGGTAAATCCAAGTTGCAGTTCTAATCTCCTGAGGAGATCCGGGTAAATCCGTTTCGCGGTTCTGATTTTTTGCAATTCGGAATTCGGATTTTAAATCCGAATTTCGGGTTCTGTATTACATAAATTACAATATTTTAGCTGTTTTTAAAACTTTTTATCTATTTTATATTTAAAAAATCCAGATCCAAAACCAAAACCAAAATAATTGAGGGTGGTTTGTAAAACCAAATCCAGATCCAAAACCTTGAAATAGATACAGATCCAAAACCAAAACACGGGGGTCGGCGCATACCCCTATTAACCACCTGACATTGCTCTATAAGTTAATACAAGTCTATAGAATTATGCTTCAAATAGTAAAGACCAATGAAGTATGGTCATTTAAGCCCAAAAGAGTTAACCGATGAATTAAGCTAAATGAGCCCAGTGATGATTAAACCAAAATCTGATTGACAATCTCAATTCAAATTTCATAAAGCCATTGGTTATTTTCTATTTCAGCCATCTTTTAAGGTTTTTTTAAGCAGCTGACCCAGATAGTACACCTAAATACATTCTATCCATTTTATTGCAACAAAAAGCCCAGATGTCAAAACCTGTGCTTGCATTATTTGTTGTGTTCTCTTCCTGGCATGAAAACAATTTTGATGGCCTTGAACAACTTTATGATGGTCACTATAGAGGAAACTAGAACATTGAGCTTTTTCTGCATTGTTTTATAGCCATCACCCACCGTGTAAAGATTAATGACCCTTTACCAGCATTGTATGTGGCGTTCTATGACTTTAACTATGATGATGGATTTCCTGTGCCCATTCCTTGAATCTTCTTTATATCTAGTGAAAGCCAATGTCATTTTTGAGCTTCTGCAAGATTCCATTTGCTTTCTATGACTGTTCAGACAGCATGTTAACTCACGATAGCATTTACATGTACTCAATTCTTTTTTTAATTAATTTAATTATTTGATAAGCACATGACATTGGGCCTGATTCAGACCCACTCGCAAGCGGCTGTCCGCTCGCAAGTGGGTCGATGTTGTGCACTGTCAGTGGGAGTGATTTTGGCTCTGATAGAGCCAAAATCACTCCGGGTCTTGCGGTTGAAAACCTCAACCTCAGGCTCCGGCTCGCAGTGGCGATGGTCGCGATGGTCAAGACCAAACAGCACGCTTGTATAGGCTGTGGGTGGTGACCCACAGCTATACGAGCGTCCTGGAGGACGCTCCATAATTATGGAGGGCGGCGCTCATTCAGAGCGTGCGCTCTGCTCAGAGCGTACGGCTCTGAATGAGGGCCATTGTTCTGTGTAATGAGGATAATGTGAAATACTGTAAGCTACAGATGTGCGGTGCGGTTCTCCAGAAATCCGAATTCCAACCGAATATCGTGAATCCGGACAGATCCAAGTAGCTGTTCTGATCTTTCCGCAGTTCGGAATTTGGATTTTAATTCTGAATTTCTGTTTCGGATTGCAAAAATGGCATGATTTTAGGACATTATTTTAGCTGTTTTTAAAAAGAAAAAAAATATTTTTTTTCTTTTCTTTTTTTAAACACCCAGATCCAAAACCAAAGCCAAGCTCTTTAGGGTGGTTTTGCAAAGCCAAAACACGAAAATTAATCCAGATCCAAAACACGGCGGTCAGTGCACATCTCTGCTGTAAGTGTATTCTTTTATTTACCAGGAAAGAAAAATTGCATAGTCAATTCACTGATTCTGTTGATGCATAGATTTTTCTGCAAGTCAACAAGGGAATGAAATATGAAATCCATTATTTATGTGATACATTCTCCTACATCATTCACAATGTCAGAATGTGGGTAATGATGACATTAATTGGAATAATAGGGGGGGATGGCCTGCACAACCTAACTACAACATTATAAGAGGTGCTACCATCCTGAGACCTGTAGTTCTATTGCAGAAAAATGGGGGAAGCTGATGCTTCAAGTACTAAGAATAATAAATATCAAAAATATATAATAAACTATCAATTAACATGGTGTTATATACAGGTTCTTAGTACATGTCTGGCCAAAGATGTTTGCCCACCTACCACTTCACGGTGACCTCATCAGGTGGGTCCCCAACATCCCTAATACTGACACATAGTATAAATGTATCTAGGACTTACCTGTAATAGTGCCCATTACATGTGTGTACTGTAACATCTTTGGCCAGACATGTACTAAGAACCTCTATATAACACCATGTTAATTGATAGTATATTATATATTTTTGATATTTATTATTCTTAGTACTTAGAGTGTGCATCAGCTTACTCCCTTTTTTCATTAATTGGAATAATGTCAGCAATACATAGATTGTTACTGTTGGATAATTTGAAATAATTTTCAATATAATTTTCATCCTACTGTAGGTCAACTGCAGTAGATATTATGTCTCGGCAGCTATTGTGTATTTTATCTAGTTTGATAGTACTTCTGTAAAATGACTCCCCGCACACCACAACACTAATTAAAGTAATAAATACACAGAATGGAAATGCAAAGAACATATGGCATCTCTTTGGTTAAATTTAGGATATTGAAAACCTGTAGAAAAATGTTTCCTTGGGAAAAATCCCCTATTAAACAGTCTTTACATATGCCCAATAGGGATGTGCACCGACCCCCGTGTATTGGTTTTGGATCTGTATCTCCTTCAAGGCTTTGGATCTGGATTTGGTCTTGCAAAACCACCCTCAAGTGTTTTGGTTTTGGATCTGGATTTAAAAAAAAAATTAGATAAAAAGCTTTTAAAACAACTAAAATCATGTAATTTATGCAATCCAAAACCCAAAAATTTGGATTTAAAATCCGAATTCTGAACTGCAAAAAGATAAGAACCGCGACCTGGTTTTATCCGGATCTTCTCAGGGGATCAGAAACGCGACTCGGATTTACCAGGATTCACGAAATTCGGGGGAATTCGGATTGCTAGAGAACCGAACCGCACATCTCTAATGCACAATAGACATAATATATTCACAAACTTGAAAATTCAATTTTCAATTTTCCCTCATACTCAGCTGATTTTGCAGGTACTGATCCGTAGTAATGAGGGCTAACTTATTGCTTCTCCCGCCCATTGTGTGCAGAAGTGCGCACGCATTAGCTGGTTTGTATGTGTGCAGTGGAACAAAAGGCACAAATGTGGGCTTTTGCTTCTATTTAATAAAAAAAAAAAAACTTTAAATAAAATAAATAAAAAAAAAAATTACAGTTTTTTCACCATCTTGAGATGGCGATAAGAAAACAGGTTTGCAAATCTCCTGTTTTTTCCATGATAGGGCTTTCACCCTTTGATATGTATAGCTATACTGTACTGTGTAATGATTGCACAGATTATACAGTATGCATCCTACTGTATCTTGGAATAATTTACAAATCACAGTAGGCCGTATTACAAAGTGCAGAACATCTGATGATTGTGCAAGTGTACCTAGACAACCATCATGCGATCATGCATGTGCAGCCCAAGATGGCGGCATAAAGAATAGCAGAAGTTTGGTAATGATGTCACATACAAGCACCACACACCCAGTATGAGGAGCTGAGGGTGTCGCCCACAGCTTCCATCCAAAAGGTAAGAAGCAACAGGGGGTGGATCTGCCATTTATGAGAGGGGTCACAGCCTAGGCTTTTCCCAGGGATTGCTCCGAGTGGAAAAAAAGCCCCAATGTGTCAATTACAAATACAAGTGAAAAATGTTTGGCTCTTTGCATCCTAAATTATGGAGTAACTTGTTGCAGGCATTATTTATTTACCAGAAATACTACACATATGCACTCAGTAGCATGGAGAGGGCAGAGATATAAAGTACAGGGCCTGGGCCTGCTAAAGACACACACAGCAGATGTGGCCTTTCTGTAGCACAGTGGTTCTCAAACTTGGTCCTCAGGACCCCAGACAGGTCACATTTTCCAGGGCACCCAGCAGGTGCACAGGTGTACAGTATTTATTATTATTACTCAATGACACATTTCAAAAGAGTAACAGGTGGAACTAATTATTTCTGTGAGGAGACCTGGAAAACATGCATTGTTTGGGGTCCTGAGGACGGGTTTTGAGAAACAGCGACAGCATCTACCTATAGTGTCTGGACTTCCCAATGTGGCGTAGCCACATCCAGGGTCGTAGCTAGGGTAGTGCAGCCGGTGCCATCGCACAGGGCACCACAGGTCAGGGGGAGATGTCAGGGCCTTTCAAATTTCTGTTTATTATCATTCTTGCTTTGTAGCTTCCTCTTATTTCATCCCCAGCATCTCCTGGCCTCTCCTATCTCTTCCCTGGCCCTTCCCCATGAGGCCATTCCCCTTTTTTGGGTGCATTATGTCCCTTTGAAAAATGAGGGGGGCTCCAATGCTCTTTCTGGCACAGGGCACCAAAAAGACTAGTTTCGGCTCTGGCCACACCCATTTGTATAGGGGATTACATTTCTTATGGCGCCCTGCACACACATATGAAAGATACACATGCTACATGCTACATTCAACATGACAAACTGAGTCATATATTCCCTATAGCAGACATATTTAAATCCTACGCTTATCAAATACCAATAGAAAAATGATAGCATTATCTGAGCATTACAGAGAAATCCTGATGGGTTTGTTGTAACATATTGCTGAGCAGAATACTGTACTCTAGTTTGCACTGAAATTGTTAACTTTACTTGACATTAGCATTGCAGGGATATCAAATATTGACAGAATTGGCAGAACTGTACTGAATTCTGGAGAGAATAAGCTGAGTGTGTAATTCGTTCTTCAAATAGAGACAGCAGTGTAGAATAGACAAAGTACAGGAGACAGCAATGTGGAGGAAATAACATCCACCAGTGGAATTACAATAATGAGGAAAATATGTGGATTACTTTTCATTTCATTCTCATTTTTGTTAAATATATGGCAAGTTACTATTGTGCATCACACAGATTTTATAATGTAGTTTGTTTAATTTTCATAGTGCAATCTAGAGGACCCTGTAATATGCATATTTAAAGGATTGTCCTCACAAAACCTGGAGCAAAATACTTTTTGAAAGACAGAGGCCCTGATTCAGAGCCGGTCGCTCTGACAGAGCGCTCGCTCTGAATCAGGGACGTTCTTTTTTAGAACGGCCTCCTGGCTGCTCGCATAGCTGTGGGTGACCACCCACAGCTATAGTGTGCGGCCAGGAAGATGGTCTTGACCATCGCAACCATCAGGCTTGCGATGAGACTCTTGTGGTAGGGTCTGGTTGCCACAAGCCCCAGAGAGATTCTGGGCCTCATTCAGAGGCGGTCGGAGGATGCAAGCGGTCGCTCAGAAACTGGGCGGCCGCTTGCATCCTGACCGCCTGCCTCTGTTTCGGTCGTTAGGCTGTAGGTTTACACCCACAGCTCTAACGACCGCTAGGGTGATGGTCAGAGACCATCGTGACCATCGGGGCTTACAACGAGACCCTAGGGTAGGGTCTCACTTGTCGTAAGCCCCGGAGAGCTTCTGGCTCTGTCAGAGCCGGAAGCTCTCCACTGACATCACTAGTGATGTTAGTGGGGCCTCCCCCAAACGGTAGGCGTTCCCGTGGGAATGCCTCCGTTTGGGCTGCCACCCCCCCGGCCCGCCTTCCAAACGGGGCGAGCTGTCAATCAACATCGACAGCTCGCCCCCTTTTGAAAGAGGCCCGCAACGACTGGCGCAGTCGGTCGTAGTGGGTCTCACGCATACGCACGAAGAAGCCATCTCTGTCTCAAACAGAGCCGAAAGCTCTCCCACTGACATCACTTGTGATGTCAGTGGGGCCACCCCCAGACGATAGGCGTTCCCATGGGAACGCCTCCGTCTGGGCAGCCACCCCCCAGCACGCCCACCAAAGGGGGTGTGCTGTCACTCAACATCGACAGCACGCCTCCTTTGGTACGAGACCCGGAGCGACGGATTGCCCGCCGCTATCCGGGTCTCGCGCATGCGCATGACGGAGCCGGCTCCGTCATGCGCATGTGCTGTAGGCCACCATCAACCCGGTTGCGAGCACTCAGCGCTTGCGACTGGGTCTGAATCAGGCCCAGAGGGCATGATTCATAGATGGACATCTAATGTGATCGCAACTACGATTGCGCATGGACCGCAGTTGCGAAAATATGCTATATAGTTCCAATGCTTACCCGAGCTTACCATAGGGACGCCCACCGCTGTCTTCTCTTCTGCATACGATGACGTGTACCAGCGTAAATATCATTGACCTCGACGCACATCGACCAGCCATGTAAGTCTGACCTGTCTCAAATACAGCGGCTCTCCTGACATGCAGAGAGCTCTCTAGCTTCAATGGCTAACTTATGCATGCCCACGTACTGGTGTTTAAACGGCAAGACGCACCTGCATTTTTCAACAACCCTGTTACCTCCCCCAAACGCCGACTACCTGTCACTCACTTTGCGAATGGATCCTCTGTGCCTACAGAATTGCAAACCAATCGCTGTGCATGCTCAGTGTGGCTTACACACATGCACAATGGCAAACAATCGCTCAATCTATGTAAAAATCAGAATTGCCCAGAGTCAAGCAACTTTCCCCTTGGAGGTGCAACATGTGTGTGTGTGATGCCTCATAGGAGTAGGTCTCATGTTCCTAGCCGTGTCAGTCACCAAATGATAAAGAGCACCGCACAAAATGCTTTCTATGGAATTCCAGTCATCAGTTTGGGTCATACCAGGGGAGCCTTGGCCATAATCCTCACTGGAAATTGACCTGGTGGGCCGGTCAGTTAAGGAGCCAATGAAGTATTTTCTATTAAATCATGTGCTCCCTTGGTTGTTAATGTCGGGTGATCACCAGACAACGACTAAAACAGTACACAAACAATAACATTTTCTACAGATGGGGGGATCTAATGCCCATATCACCCCCATCTTGGGGAGGGATGTATGAGGCATCGCATTTGGGATGTGATGTATTCCGCAACTCTTCGCATGCATGCCGTTGTTAATTACGCCAGTATGCATGACGGAAAACACAAAGGACAGCTCTCTTAGTAAGAGCTGAAGATGGCGTTGCCCACCGTATATTCACACACGCAATCCACGCACAATGCTGATGTTCACGAAGTGAGCAATTATTTGAGACTGCACATGCACAATCATTTCTGAAAAGCCTAACAGCACATACTGTATATTGCACAGAGTGTACTTACTCACAGAGTGTACAGACAGTATCAGAAAGGTAGTGGAGAAGTGATGGGCGTTCCTTAGCAGTGACTAGGAGGTGACTAGTAGTGCATGCAGAAAATGGGCCGTTCAGTGGGTGTAATATGGGCGTGTCGCAGGCGTGTCAATGCAAGTGGCTGCATTCACAGATGCTCCACCGCTCACATAGGAGGCCATACTTGATGGGGAAACTGCACTTGCTATAGGGCTGGTGCAAGTTTTTATGGTGCGACTGATGCTAGCGTGTAAGGATGCGCCAATCGGTATTACAGTGTGCCCAGGCAGTAAAAGTGGGCATCCCAGTCCTTGGACATTCGGCCACACGGATATATGCAAGGAATGCAGTTTGTAAGCCATTTATTGACAAGAGGGTGCTGCGTGCGCGTTTGCATGCGACTCAGAATCAGGCACATTATTTTATTGAAATGTTGTGTTGCTTCTCCATGATCCTTGGTTCTAAATAATTCCAACATCCTGCCTGCTCTTTTCTTTTCTCAACAGCTTCTGTTATGCGTACAAGCGTGAAAGTCACATTCCTATCTTTCATCTAACCCCCACGCCCCCATAGCTTGCCATATTGTTGTGATTTTAGTGTACAGTATTTAAACTATTCATTAAAAGTAGAGATGAACAGGTCTGGATCTCAGAGAACCGGATTGGTCCGCACATCGCTATTCTGAGTCGGATCTGAGTCCGGCTCAGGTTTTCCCGCCTTACTCGGATCCAAAAACGGGGCAAAACTTTATCAATCCCAGATTGGATTCTCATGGGTTTTGGATTATATACAAGTCCCTCCCCACGGTGGTCAGCACCACTTCCTTGCTGAGTCCCAGGCTGTGCTCCGTCCGGTGGGCTGTGTTGTCCATCCTGGGGTGTGCAGGGATGTGCAGTGCACCATCCAGGGAGCTGTGTTGTCCATCCAGGGGTGTGCAGGGGTCATGGGCATCTTAAGAGAGGAGGGGGCCCGTGTGTGTTCCCTTTGCAGGGTCCCCTCCTCTCTCCGACTGACGTGGCTGGCCGGCCACCACAGCAGTAGTATGTGCATGCACAGAATGCCAGAAAAATGGCCCGTCCCTGCACTCCAGGGCCCCCTAGGACCTCGGGGGCTGGTAAAGTTGTGGACCTTGCCCTCTCCCCCCCTTCGCCAGGCCTTTCATCAAGGGGTGTGCTGCATACTTGCCGACAATCAGCTCCAGCCTTCCGGGAGGGAGCTGATTGTCGGCTAATAGCGGGTGGCGGGGGCGGCCATTGGGGGTGGGGCCGGGGCAGCCATTTTGTGTCACATTGGGGGCGGAGCCGCACGATTGCGTCATCGTGACTTTGCCCCCTCTTCACAATGCCGTGATTTTCGGCATTGTGAAGCAGGGGGCGGGGCCACGATGACGCGATTCTTCTCGAATCGCGTCACCGGGCCCCCCGCTGCGGGTATTTCTGTTTTTTTTCAGGGGGGAGGTGGGGAGGGTCGGAGACTTCCGGGAGGCTTGCCTGCCTTTCCGGGGGCCGGGAGCGGGACCCAAAAATCGGGAGGCTCCCGGCCAAATCGGGAGGGTAGGCAAGCCTGGTGTGCTGTCCAGGGGTGCGCTGTCCATCCAGGGGTATGCTGTCCATCCAGAGGCTGTAAAAAAAAGTCAATAAAAGTATATATACTTTAAAAAAGTTAAAAAAGTTAAAGAGTAGATTTTTGTTTTGTTTTGTACCCCAGTGTATTCATGTAAGCACTGTGGTTCTGCAGGCTGTAATGTAGTGTAATATTCATACATGTATTGTAACACTGTAGGTCATACCCCAGTGTAAAATTCATAGTTATACAAGTATTGTGATGCTGCTGGCCCGTACCGCAGTGTAATATTCAATTTCATACCAGTATTGTGACATTGTAGGTCATACCGCAGTGTAATATTCATAGTCATACAAGTATTGTGTACTTCCCCAGTGTATCCATATAAGCACTGTGCATTTGTTTATATATGGTACGCTATGATTTTCTATCTCCCTTATTTTTAAAAATTTATATATGAAAATCTGACCTACTTTATCTTATTTGGACCTGGAAATAAACTTCAACTCTGAAGACGCTCCCAATTTGGTTTAGATAAACTTTATTTTCAGTTATATTTGGTACAGGTACACACAGAGACCACGTGGAGTCTTTTGAGGTCACAATGGTGTTTGGCGTTGATCAAAAAATAATGCACAAGGAGTCACCTTTTTATGGCTTTATATGTATACATTAATTTTACCTGGAGCTGAAATATATTTAAGTCAGCATGTTTGGAAAGGGAAATGGCCTATACCAGGATGGGTGTTGAATTTTTGGGAGGTGGCTATATCTGGACACTTTGGGGAGTGTTTTTTGCATGGATCGTGTTTGGGACCTTTATGTTTGCATTTAGCTTTTAAAATGATGTCAATTAATTTGGTCATGTGATACAATGGCCATGTTCTGTCTAAATTGTAGTTGACAGTAAATGAAATTAAAAGTATATTACCCACTTAATCAGATAGGCTTTATATTGCATGGTTGCATGTGACCATGCCTCCTCCATCCCCCAGCATTTTAAGCAGAAATTTCCTCCTGCATGTGCAGCCCCCGTCAGTGATGAAGAGTTTTCATTGCCAATTTTGTGCCACCAGATTGCTGTGCAATAGCAAAAGTGCACTATGACACTGATCTCTGTGAGTGCGGAGATCAGCTGCAGCAGTGGGCCTGGACTTCAGTCCCTTCTGACACAGACTCCACTGTGATGGTGAGAGGGAAGGACAATGACACAGGGAGAGAGCTTTAGGCACCAAAGTTGTGTGTGTGTATATGTGTGCGTGTGGAGTTAATGCCCCATAAAAATGTATTGCCACTGGGGGGTAACAATACCGGATCAGAACCTCTATACACTCCTTCCTATACCTTCTAATATCCTGCCTATACCTTCTAAAGATGACGCTAATTTGCGTATGCATTCATACTGTAAATAAAGACTTAAGACCTGGAATCTGTGGTTCCAAAGCACAAGTATTATTCAAGTAAAAGTACAGTCAGTTACACGCTATTGATCCAGACACAATTCAGCGCAAAGGAATTATACAGACCCAAGTACAGTATACATATGCAGCGCTTCCGGACCAGATGTTAGGCATCAGCAAGAAACCCCTCGTCTATCAGCATTCAGCACGAAGACTAAAGACCCAGTGTTGGAGCACATGTATTTATACCCCCCAGGAATAGACAACACAATAGAGAAGTTTATTGCTGATGCTATTGGTTCCCAAGGGGGATACACCTGTTACAGAGCATTTAACAGGCTGATTCAAATAGACACAACCCAGCCTCCAACAACTGAGGGTCCCTAGATTCCCGCCACATGCAACATCCTAACAGTTATTCATATCATATACATTTTGTTGCTTGAAGTCTCTGCGATCCATAAGTTGAGAATGCATGATGCGATCTCCCCACCGATAATACCGGAATACTGTGGAAAGAGTACCCATCAGTACAAATCCAAACACGGCTTACTTATCATGTATAAAACCTTAGTTAATACACAATCTTTATTTCATAGCATTTATACTTAATGAACAAGTTTACATCTTATACCTTAGAGCTTATGAAACCTTGTATGTGAATATGTAATGTGTGAGTATGCGGGGTTTGATATAAAAACGCTAGTTAACTGGGGACAGATGCGTGCGCATTTAGCTACTAAACAGTGTTTTCATATAGGATCTTATGCATTCACTAATATGCGACTAGTTACAAGTTACTAGTTAACAGCGCTATTGTGCGTATTACTGTGTATATGAGAAATGATGAAAGATGCAATCGCATGGTGCTAATAGTAATCTCATCATATGTACTTAATTGTGAGTTTATCTAAAATGGCGCTGGGGCGGCCATTCGCAAAATGGCGTCTTGAGGCCAGTCGCAAGATGGCGTCGCCACGATTCAATTTTAAACTGATCTTGTCTCAGCCAATTATCCAGCTTCGACAGTCCACCCATTGATAGCAAACAACATGCTATCACAATCTACTCTTTGAATTTAATTTAGGCTTACATTTACATATTATTTACTGTTATTGTGGGATGGCACAAGGTGGTTCTTAATCCATCAATAATGTGTCTCTGGGTGGGGACATAAAACTACTATTATACGCACACCGCGGATCTTGGAAGATCATGTGAAAGGTTTGGGAATGCACCAGTCTTATAAAGGCAGTCTTGGAGGGGAATTGAGACTTTACATTATCTGTGGTGTTCTAAAAATAACATTTCAATAATACATTCTATGTACGTCTAAATATAATACATCAAATGATGGTATTTCCTAGTTCAGGGTTGTAATGCAGTTCTATATTTACCACGGTATTCATTTTGTCATTACTGACCACCATCATAGTTTTGTTCTTTCGTTTTACTCTATTTTTAAATTTTCCACACTTCAACACAATAGGAACACACCGGACGCATATGCCAATTATTATGATGACAATTAGAATAAGGATCAAGAATTTGCCTATGCTAGCAATCACTTCCTGGACCCATTCCCCTAGACCCGAGAACCATTTTACTGGGTTCAGCCATGAAACCATCCTTCTATCTTTTTCCCTACTTCAGCCACTGAAGCATTATGGTTCTTACGAAACTCCCATTTTAGCTGCAGAATTTCATCCATCTTTCGGTCTATCACCTACTTAGGGTCATTGGTATCATTGGTGACATAGGTGCAACATTTTACTCCGAACTGGGTGGCTAACGTTACGCAATATGCTCCAGTTACAGTAGTTAAATAATTCAACACTAGCCTGTGTTGCACCAGTTTTTTCTTGTACGCTTGCAATTCTTTCCCTGTATACCTGAATGTGTCATCGTACATCTCGGTGATATTATCTATCAATTTAGCAAGTTCCTGAATATACCTAAAATTTAATGTACCCTGAGCAATCCTGGTGGGATCCAGTGTGACTAAAACTTGAAAGCAAGTTGTCTCACTGATTAACTGAGTGGCTTTATGCACGTCACCAGGTATCATATTTCTTTTGCCTATGTGTTCATATTGTGTGTGAAGATATGGTGACGGTGTGTTTTCATGTATACCAAGCATTTCAACATGTGTGAGGGTCATAACTTCTGGGACTACTCTTCCCAGGTAACACAAACCTTTGGAACTCGGGGAGAGCCATTTATATGCTTTTCTTCCACATATGAAATATACATTATCAGGGAGAACATAAGGAATGGTATGCATCACTATCTTTAAGCACATTTCCCTTGCAAACAATCCTATTTCTGGGTCTTCCATCTGGTACATGCAAGTTTCTGGCTGTATTATTTTAGCACAATAACCATTTGGCACCTTACCAATAATTTCTTTGGTGGAACTCAATGTATACCGATACCTAAAATGTTTCCCACCAGATTTAATTGAGCGTAACAGATCATGGTTTATGGGCTCATTATCAGCTCTTTGTGAGAAGGTCATCGTCTGATTATTCCCCGTCACTTCCCAACTCCTGGGTTTATTGGGGTTGGTTATGTTTAAACACAAAAGTGATCTATCTACTTGGAATTGATAGAGTTTGAAATGAGGTGGTTTGGATGAGAGGAACTTTCCATCCAATGTTTTCCCTTTCTGTAATTCTAAAATTTCCGTGATATTCAGCGGAAATGGCACCAACCCTACATTATGCTGTCCCTGTGGCACATGTGAACACACCCAGCAATCAGTTTGATTTAACACTGCCTACCATGCTATGATAATCCTCTAAAGGAAACCCACCCCAGTACAGGTTATATTTAGGTTGGCACCGTTGGATACAGTTCTCATCAACTAGGGACCCAAATATAGTAGCTCACAAATACAGGAATCTTCAGACGATAAACCTCCACACCGTCCCCGAGTATCCGGAATGACAGCTCTCTTAACAATAACAGTACTAAGATTGGTCAGACACTCCCCAGATTGGCATTGCACTCCTCCTGACTCCACTCCATCAGCACTGCCATCAGCTCCCATTTCCTCGATCGGTCTCCCATCACAGACACTGGATATTCCGGAACCGACCAAGATGGTGAACATTCTAAAAGAGAATATGAAAATGAACACAGCAGGCCCGTCCATTGTCACAACAAGACCTGCAAGTTTCTTTTAGTTCAGGTATCTCACTACAACCTTTTCAATCCTCCCGGAACAAGCTCGCGAGCGACAGGTCCACACTATCAGCCTTGTCTCCGACTTGTTTCTCCACCGATTGATTGACCTTTTTGCAGTGAGTGGAATGGACCCAGGTATCTCTCTCGGCCACCTTCAAAGATGTAGTACTTGTCAGCAGCACCTGGTACGGACCTTCCCAATGATCAGTCAAACAACCTGAACGCAAGAAATTTCTGATCATAACATATTCTCCTGGTTCAACATCATGACAGTTAGTTTCAGGCATATCATTAGACAACAATTTCAGTTTCTGCTGCTGTTGATTTAACTGCTTACTCATTGATATAAGATACTTTACAGTTACCTCATTATTACCCTTCAGGTCTTCCTGTGGACTTATAATCAAATGAGGTTGTCTACCAAACAGTATTTCAATTGGGGACAGATTTAGAGGGGGTCTAGGAGTGGTGCTTATGCTATGTAGGACCAAAGGCAACGCTCCTGGCCATCCTAGTCCAGTCTCTGCCATGATTTTACTTAACTTATTTTTAATAGTCCCTTTCATCCTCTCTACCTTGGCACTGGCTTGCGGTCGGTAGGGGGTATGAAGTCGGCTATTAATACCCATCAGCTTACACATATTTTGAAAAACATCACCTGTGAAATGAGTACCCCTGTCACTCTCAATGATTTTAGGGATACCATACCTGCATACAAATTCCTGAACTATTTTCTTGGCAGTAAACGCAGCAGTATTAGTGGCCGCTGGGTACGCACCCAGTTAGAAAATACGTCAGTGCACACTAATACATACTTAAGGTTCCTGCAGGGTGGTAATTGGATGAAATAGATTTTCTATCACCAGGAAAGGTCCATCAGTCGGTGGAATGTGGGACGGTTCGGTAGGGATCGCTTTCCCTATGTTCTTCCTCAAGCAGGTCAGACAGGACATTGCTATCTTTTCTGCTTGTGAAGAAAAACCTGGTGCACACCAGTATGCTCTCACCAACTTGCACATACCTTGTTTTCCCAGATGAGTCAGACCGTGTGCTGCCTCAGCCAGGCTGGGGTAATATGACTTGGGGGCTACTGGCTTACCTTGTCCATCCCTCCAGAGCCCGGAGGACTCTTGCCCACATCCCTTGGACTTCCAAATGGATCTTTCCTGAATTGAACAAAAATTTTGCATCTCAATTAATTTCAGCATATCAATTGTTTGGAAAGACATAATTTTTTCAGTTTTTAACCCTGCTGCCCATTTTGCAGCTTCATTGGCTCTGTTGTTGCCCAGTGACACCGGTTCATCCTCACATGTATGTGCTTTACATTTAATTACTGCCACCGCTTTGGGCAGTTGGACTGCTTCTAAAAGATGTTTTATGTGTCGGGAATGTGCAACTGGTGTGCCTGCTGCTGTCATAAAATTTCTCAGACGCCATAGAGCCCCAAAATCGTGCACCACCCCGAACACATACCTCGAGTCAGTGTAAATGTTAGCAGATTTGCCTGCTGCCAGTTCACACGCTCTAGTTAGTGCTACTAACTCTGCCACCTGGGCTGAGTGAGGAGGACCAAGAGGCTTAGCTTCTATGATGTCTGTGTCATTTACAACAGCATAACCTGTACATAATGCACCTGTGACAACTCCCATCCATATAAAAAGTCACATCCACATTCTCTAAAGATGTGTCATATATGTCAGGTCTAGCAGTAAAGGTCTGATTCAGATATGTCATACAATCATGCGTATCATTATGTCTGCTGAACTCACCTCCCACCAGCAACTCCTTTCCTTCCACCCTTTGTACATCATGTTGTACATATGGTAAATACGTTGCTGGATTCAGCGTGCTGCAACGTTTAACAGTAATGTTTGGGGGTGCAATTAGTGCTAGTTCCCATTTGGTAAACCTCGCTGAAGAGACGTGTCTGGTTTGAGCTGAATTCAACAGAGCAGATACAGCATGAGGAGTGTAGACAATCATATCATGACCCAATACTATGTCCTCACTTTTACTCACCAATAGAGCGGTAGCTGCTACACTTCTCAAACAGGTGGGGAGTGATCTTGCCACAGTGTCCAATTTGGCACTGTAGTATGCTACGGGCCTACTGGCATCACCATGTTTTTGTGTAAGGACACCTGCAGCACAACCATCGGCTTCCATACAATACAAATCAAAAGGTTTTTCATAATCAGGTATTCCCAATCCAGGAGCTTTTGTCAGACTATCCTTAAGATTAAGGAAAGCCTGCTCTCATTCCTCTGTGTGTACAACACAATCGGGCTTTGAGGAAGAGACTAATTCCTGTAAAGGTAAGGCCAAAATAGAAAAACCTGGCATCCACATTCTACAGTATCCACACATTCCCAAGAAGGTACGAATTTGCTGTTGATTCTGTGGCAGTGTCATGTTTTGTATGGCCTGGATTCTATGTGTTGTAAGATGTCGTAAACCCTGGGTTAGGCAGTGTCCCAAATATGTTACTCTGGATTGGCACGGCTGTAGTTTGTCCTTAGCCACTTTGTGTCCTGTATGCGAGAAATGAAGTAACAAAAGTTAGTATCATTTAAACAGACATAAGCGAATCAGAACATAGCAATAAATCATCCACATATTGAATTAGAACAGATCCATTAGCAGGTTGAAAAGATTGTAAACAGTCGTGCAATGCCTGGGAGAAGATACTGGGGCTGTCTATGAAACCTTGGGGTAACCGTGTCAATGTGTATTGTAAACCTCTGTATGTAAATGCGAATAGATACTGACAGTCAGGGTGGAGAGGCACAGAGAAGAAAGCAGAACAGAGGTAAATGACAGTGAAATGGGTTGCATTTGGTGGGATTTGCATCAGAATCACAGCTGGATTTGGTACTACAGGGAATTGGCTCTCTACCACTTTATTAACACCTCTAAGGTCTTGTACCAGCCTATAACCCCTCCCACCACTCCTTTTCACTGGAAAAATGGGACTGTTGGCTATACTAGCTGTACAAAGTAAAATTCCCTTTTGCAATATTCACTCAATTATTGGAAAAACCCCTAATTCTACCTCCTGTGGGTACTGGGGAATTTTTGGAGCTTGCCTACCACTTTTTAAATTTACCATTACAGGGCTTACGTTTGCCATTAATCCAGTGTCCTGTCCATCCTTAGTCCAAAGGGAATCTGGAATTTGGGACAACATTTCATCTACCTGGGATGGATTTTCATTTAAACTTGTAGAGTGATACATTATCCTTTGGGGAGTATTCAATATATCCCGCACCTCATGTGCAACTCTCTCTGGGATATCTAAAAATACACCATCAGGGGTGCAGTATATAACACATCCCATCTTACATAACAAGTCTCTACCCAGTAAGTTAGTAGGAGCTGCAGCAGCCAGAAGGAAAGAATGCCTGGTATGCAACGGCCCAATAGTAACCTCTGTGGACTTGTTAAAGGATAATGTTCCACTTTACTTGTTACACCCATTGTTGGTACTGTCTCGTTGGTCACCTGTAAATTAACGGGAGATTTTATCACTGACCTGGTCGCCTCTGTGTCTACAAGAAAAGGATATTCAGTACCAGCTACATCAACCATCATGACCGGTTCTTCCCTAGTACTTCCCGTTAACCTGACTATCTGTAGACTACAGGTATGACCTGACCCCTAGCGTTTGCTACCATTCTCCAATAAAGCATTTAAGGCCACAATTGGAGCTGGTGCCTGCTGGACATTTGCTGGTCTCTGTGCATATCCCTTATGGGGATATCCAGGTCTTCCCTGACTTGTGGTTCCTACTCTTTTTACTGTACAGTTTCTACTTAAGTGTCCTGTTTGTTTACAGTTAAAACATGTTCATGGATCGGGTGAAAACATGTGTTGTTGTGAGGTTTGAGCAGAGGGTAAAGGTGGTGGGTATGGGTAAGGATAGGGAGGGTAAGGGTATTGTGGGGGATATGAAGTTTGTGAGTAGTATGGGACCTGTGGTTGTATCTGGTTAGTGGGATAGAGCTGTGATTGTTGTTGCGTAGGGTTAGTGAGGTCATATACTTGTTCAGATGTAAGTGTGTGTGGAGGTGCAAGTGTGTCTGTTGGCTGTGATGTTACCGTCATTCCCTCCAGAGATTGGGTATTGACAGCCATTAGTTTTTCGCTCTGGGCTTCTCTGTTCTTTGAGATGTTTTTATCATGTTCGATGGCGGTTTCTATGAGGGTATCTATTGTGAGTCCCCGCCAGCTAGGCTGTGAGGTCTGAACCCGGGTTTTTAAACTCTCTTTCAGACCGTCCACTACTACCGTGACTATCATTCCCCTGTGGTGAGTGCTATCTTTAATATCTTCTATCCCAGTGTACTGGGTGATAGCCTGCAGTGCCCGGCTCCCAATAATCTTCTGCAGATTCACTCTCCTTTTGCTTAATGGTGAAAAAATTTGTTCCAGTTAACTATTACTGGAAAATATATACCCAATTGAGTTACAATGCGGGAATTGTTACCTTGGTTTACTTGGTCTGTTAAGGGAACGTCACCATCCAATACACAATCCGTGATAAATTTTGTCACGTCGGTATTGCGTGGTAGACAGGCCCTTAACACCACACGCCAATCTTTATTAGTGGGCTCATGTGAACTACCCAAATTTCTCAAAAATCTTTGACATTTGGCTAGTTCCTTTTTTTTGATCCGGGAAATCATTTATGATGGAATTTAGTTCTGCTCTTCTTGTCCAAGGACAATGCATTACTACTTCCCTTGTGGGCACTACACCGTTCGCATCTGCATTTCCATTTGGAATGGTTATTGTCCGAATGGGATGCAGACCAGTAGCGCTGCTACCTTTGACCTGGTTACCTGGCTGGGGGTTTAATCTGCTGCTGCGTATGTTATGAACAACTTCCTCTACGGGTGCAGAGGGTGTTAACACTTCCCTTGCTGTTACCGATGGAGATGGCGGCACCACTCGTGATTGTGGTGATGCACCATCTATCATTTGCACAGCATGGGAAATGGCAGACATTACAATAGGCTCATCATCCACATCATAAACATTGTCCTTATGGTTGCTTAAGAGAGGGTACAAATTGCTTGTTACATTTTTATGAGTATTTTTGGTAACTGTACTTGCACCTCCATCCACTTAAGGTGGAGGAGGTGAGCGTGAACTGCTGGCAATACTCTCCACAACGCTACCATGCCGCATGTGCGCACCATATTGCAATTTAGCGTCGCGGATGTATTCTCTGGCAATGTGCTCACGACGCTAGTTTGCGTCGCTTGCACATTCTTAAGCCACACATCCCCTTCATGCTGCCACAGTTTTAAACTTTCAGAATATTTAACCTTTTTCTCTTGGGAGCGCATCAGACTGATGTGATCCTGGATATTATCTAATACATTTTTATCAAAACTACCAATTCTGGGAAACGGTCTAACACTCTTCATCATCATTTTAAACCATACATCACAATACCTTATCGCATAAGTACCGTACTTTGTATGCATAATACGACGAGCTGATCCGATCGGCGCCTCCATTAGCAGCACATCATTGTCTAACATCTCTACTGTTTGCGCGGCTCCCATTCTGAGACAAAATCCTACGCTTTTCAATAAAGATTTAAACTGGTGAAAAACAATCAAGATACTTTCACTTACCTGTGGACGATTTAAGTCGGTGGCGCCCACACACCTGGATAAGATTTGAAAAAGGCAACTTGCACACCCGGATAAGATTTAGTAAGGCAACTTCCACACCTATGGAAGTTTGTATGTCGGCTACTTCCACGCACCTCTCTACAACAAAGACAACATGTACACCTGCTACTGTGTATAGAACGGTAAAGCTGCTTACCGAGCGACTAGCACTTAGGGCCTGATTCAGACCCGCTCGCGAGCGCTGAGTGCTCGCAAGTGGGTCGATGGTGCTCTAGTGTGCATGTGCACGACGGAGGGAGCTCCATCGTGCGCATGCGCGAGACCCAGATAACGACACCCAAGCTGTCGCTCCGGGTCTCGCACCAAAGGGGGCGTGCTGTCGATGTTGAGTGACAGCACACCCCCTTTGGTGGGCATGCTGGGGGCGGGGCTTCCAGACAGAGGTGTTCCCATGGGAACGCCTACCATCTAGGTCCGGCCCCACTGACATCACTAGTGAGTCCAGGAGGATGCTCCAAAAAAAAAAAAGAAATGCCCTGATTCACAGTGGGCGCTCGTTCAGAGTGTCCGGCTCTGAATCAGGCCCTTAGCCCTTAAAGGTCACACGGTACCTCTAACTGTAGGGAACAAGTTACCCCTACCAACAAACGCTCACTGTTCACACTTTTTCCTGTGCAGAAAAATATAAGTTAACCCAGATATTGATAACAATTGAAAAAATGTAAACCTCAATGGTTTTATTTAAACACGTGGCAGCACAACCGGAAGTACGTATAAGCTATTGTGCGACCAGTCGCATACACAATAATGCGACTACGACACAACTGTATAACAACTTTTTAGCTGCGTACGCAAAAGTGTGTCTTTGCTGTGTGCAAACCTGCGACTCAGCTGCTTACTCAATACTGTGGCACCCCTTTAAACGTTAGGTTCTATCAACAGAGGAAAACAAACTTTTTCCTCCATGGATTCTAGTCAACTTCCTTGATTCATACAGAAACGGATAGCGATCTTTCAGCACAAAGTGGTTGAAGGTAAACCCTGCATGTGGCCACTCCACCCTTTGCTGAAATATCGATAGCCATATGTACCATGTGAGCAGGTAAGTGACTTCACTACGAGCCCCCAACTAACGATACCAGATCAGAACCTCTATACACTCCTTCCTATACCTTCTAATATCCTGCTTATACCTTCTAAAGATGATGCTAATTTGCGTACACAGTCATACTGTAAATAAAGACTTAAGACCTGGAATCTGTGGTTCCAAAGCATAAGTATTATTCAAGTAAAAGTACAGTCAGTTACACGCTATTGATCCAGACACAATTCGGCGCAAATGAATTATACAGACCCAAGTACAGTATACATACGCAGCGCTTCCGGACCAGATGTTAGGCATCAGCAAGAAACCCCTCGTCTATCAGCATTCAGCACGAAGACTAAAGACCCAGTGTTGGAGCACACATATTTATACCCCCCAGGAATAGACAACACAATAGAGAAGTTTGTTGCTGATGCTGTTGGTTCCCAAGGGGGATACATCTGTTACAGAGCATTTAACAGGCTGATTCAAATAGACACAACCCAGCCTCCAACAACTGAGGGTCCCTAGATTCCCGCCACATGCAACATCCTAACAGTTATTCATATCATATACATTTTGTTGCTTGAAGTCTCTGCGGTCCATAAGTTGAGAATGCATGATGCGATCTCCCCACCGATAATACCGGAATACTGTGGAAAGAGTACCCATCAGTACAAATCCAAACACGGCTTACTTATCATGTATAAAACCTTAGTTACCAAACAATCTTTATTTCATAGCATTTATACTTAATGAACAAGTTTAAATCTTATACCTTAGAGCTTATGAAACCTTGTATGTGAATATGTAATGTGTGAGTATGCGGGGTTTGATATAAAAATGCTAGTTAACTGGGGACAGATGCGTGCGCATTTAGCTACTAAACAGTGTTTTCATATAGGATCTTATGCATTCGCTAATATGCGACTAGTTAACAACGCAATTGTGCGTATTACTGTGTATATGAGAAATTATGAAAGATGCAATCGCATGGTGCTAATAGTAATCTCACCATATGTACTTAATTGTGAGTTTATCTAAAATGGCGCTGGGGCGGCCATTCACAAAATGGCGTCTTGCGATTTCATTTCCAAGATGGCATCTTGTGGCCAGTCGCAAGATGGTGTCGCCGTGATTCAATTTTAAACTGATCTTGTCTCAGCCAATTATCCAGCTTTGACAGGGAGATGGGGTTGTGTGAAATATTTAAATGGTGCAACATAGCACTGGGTGGGGTAGTGCCACAATGAGTGCCTATGACCACTGTTGAGTGGGGTTGGGGGTAATGCCACTGGGGATTTATAACCATTAGGGGTGTAATTCCACTGGCGCTCTATTGCCACTGGTTGGGACATACAGACACTTAGGTGGTGCTAGACACTGCCCAGGCATATTTTTTCCACTAAATTATATAGTGGCTAGTGTATAGCAGATCTCCAGTCAGGTGACTAGCTGACAAGGAGATTTCCAATCTGGTAGCTAGTGTACAGTATAGCGAAAAATCCAGTTAAGCAGACCTTCAATTTGCTGGCTAGTGCACAGGAAACTTCTAATTTGGTGTTTAGTGTATATCATACCCCCAATCTGATTATATTACTTAGGCAATTACCCTCCTCATGTGAGGCAAGCACCAAAGCAATCGCAAATCAACTCAGGCCAGCTCCCATGCTCCATCACTTGCTTATAGCAAAGGGCTATACTTGCTAGGAGGAACATATTGAAGATAGTTTGCTATTTATCAGGATGGGTCACCTTATTTAGATTTTAGCAAGAAATGTGATATTGTGTCCCACAGAAAATTAATTCAGAAGCCAAAACCCGTACAAGTGGAATGGGTAAAGAATTGGTTAAATGAGTGTTGTGGCATAGAAAATGTTCTGGGTCCTGTTCTGCTTTATATATCCATTCATTCATATTGCAGATTATATAAAGATCTGTAGCTACACTGACACTCTAGAAGGGCGCGTCAGGCTTCTTTTTCATTCAAAATGTGCCTCTTATTCGCATAATTAAAATTATTTGATGCAACATTGCTAGCGTCCACTGATCATTGGGGTTTGCGACTGGGTCTGAATGCGAGCAAGTTCCATTGTGATTTATCTGCGACTTTGTACGTGTATCAAACCAATTCTTGTGCAGTTAAAGTCACAGCCTAGTATCTCTAGTACACTATGGACCTCATTCAGAGCCGCTCGCTAAGCTGCGCTCGCTCATTAGAAGTGATTTTCGCACATCTGCGCATGCGTCTAAGTCGCAGTGCGCATGCGCAAACTAGCATCTGCGATGTATTATCGAGCGCTCCTAGTACACAGACAGGATGCTACTTTGAGTGACAGATTGCGCCGTTTGTGGGTGGTAGCAGGGGAAGGTGCTTGTGAACGGGAGAGTGGTTGTGCGAACGCAGGCATGTCTGACCACCAGAGCGGCGTTTAATGGGTGTGCATAATTAGCAAAGTAGCGTCATTGCACACGTGACTTGGTTGTCTTTTAGCCTAAACTGCTCACAGTGCTTGGGGTAGGTTAGGTCAACCCCAAGTGCTGCGAGCAGCTCTGTTGGCCCTCGATGTTCACAATTAATCAGACACTTCCCGGAAATGACGTGTGCTGCGAGTGACAGGTGGGAGGTTTTATAGTCCAGCGTATGCTGTCGTCGCTCACTAAGACATACAGGGCGTCCTTACAGCGCAAAGAGCGAGCGCTTGATTTGCATACCCGGTCCCTTTTTGCAAGCGAGCGGCTCTGAATAAGGTCGTATGAGTGGCTTTTCGCTGTGTTTGTGATGCGACTAAGATGCAAAATGTAATGATTCCTGAGAATCTTATGAGTTTCAGTCGCGACGGGCGTCTCAAGCTGTATGGCGTAAAGATGCTCAGTGTATGAGAACAGATCTGTACTAAAACAATTTGAATCTGTTTGTAATTTGACTGAATATCACTGGTCCGATGACCCTGAAATAGGGGTGTGCACCGGCCACTTTTCGTGTTTTGTGTTTGGATCTTTCTTCGTGTTTTGGATCTGGATTGGTTTTGCCAATACCACCCTTCTGTGTTTTGGGTTCTGGGTTTTGTGTTTTGGATCTGTATTTTTTTTTAAAAAAGCATAAAAACAGCTAAAATCATAGATTTTGTGGGTTTTTCTGCTCCTATGCAATTATTAACCTCAATAACCTTAATTTCCACTAATTTCCAGTCTATTCTAAACACCTCACAATAGTGTTTTTATGTCCAAAAGGTTGCACCGAGGTAGCTGGATGACTATGCTAAGCGACACGAGTGGGCGGCACAAACACGTGGCCCATCTAGGAGTGACACTGCAGTGGCAGACAGGATGGCAGTTTGAAAAACTAGGCCCCAAACAGTACATAATGCAAAGAAAAAAAAGAGGTGCAAGATGGAATTGTCCTTGGGCCCTCCCACCCACCATTATGTTGTATAAACAGGACATGCACACTTTAACAACCCAATCATTTCAGCGCCAGGGTCTGCCACATGACTGTGGCTGAAATGATTGGTTCGTTTGGGCCCCCACAAAACAAGCTGGCAATTAATCTGTCCCTGCACAAACTGGCTCTAAGGAGGAAAGATGTCCTCCTCATCCTCCTCATTCACCGATTCCTCACCCTCTTCAGTGTTGTGTACATCCTCATCCTCACAGAGTATTAATTTGTCCCCGCTGGAATCCACCACCACAGGTCCCTCTGTACGTTATGGAGGCTGGTCTCCCTGGAAGAGTTGATAATTCATTTTTATGAACATCATCTTCTCCACATTTTGTGGAAGCAACCTCCTACGCCTTTCGCTGACAAGGTTCCCGGCTGCACTAAACACTCTTTCGGAGTACACACTGGAGGGGGGGGCAACTCAGGTAAAATAGAGCCAGTTTGTACAGGGGCCTCCAAATTGCCTCTTTTTCCTGCCAGTACATGTACGGACTGTCTAACATGCCTACTTGGATGCTGTCATTGATGTAATCCTTTAACAGACAGACGCACGCTTGTCGCTGCTGCTTTGAGGATGCAGGTGCGGCTACAGCCCACACAATTCACAAAGACAGAAAAAAAAGAAGAATTTTTTTATTGTTTGTGGAGCGCACTTTGAGGGTTACACCACCCTTTAACAGACAGACGCACGCTTGTCGCTGCTGCTTTGAGGATGCAGGTGCATGCGCGAGACCCAGATAACGACACCCAAGCTGTCGCTCTGGGTCTCGCACCAAAGGGGGCGTGCTGTCGATGTTGAGTGACAGCACACCCCCTTTGGTGGGCATGCCGGGGGCGGGGCTTCCAGACAGAGGCGTTCCCATGGGAACGCCTACCGTCTAGGTCCGGCCCCACTGACATCACTAGTGAGTCCAGGAGGATGCTCCAAAAAAAAAAGAAATGCCCTGATTCACAGTGGGCGCTCATTCAGAGAGTCCGGCTCTGAATCAGGCCCTTAGCCCTTAAAGGTCACACGGTACCTCTAACTGTAGGGAACAAGTTACCCCTACCAACAAACGCTCACTGTTCACACTTTTTCCTGTGCAGAAAAATATAAGTTAACCCAGATATTGATAACAATTGAAAAAATGTAAACCTCAATGGTTTTATTTAAACACGTGGCAGCACAACCGGAAGTACGTATAAGCTATTGTGCGACCAGTCGCATACACAATAATGCGACTACCACACAACCGTATATCAACTTTTTAGCTGCGTACGCAAAAGTGTGTCTTTGCTGTGTGCAAACCTGCGACTCAGCTGCTTACTCAATACTGTGGCACCCCTTTTAACGTTAGGTTCTATCAACAGAGGAAAACAAACTTTTTCCTCCATGGATTCTAGTCAGCTTCCTTGATTCACACAGAAACGGATAGCGATCTTTCAGCACAAAGTGGTTGAAGGTAAACCCTGCATGTGGCCACTCCACCCTTTGCTGAAATATCGATAGCCATATGTACCATGTGAGCAGGTAAGTGACTTCACTACGAGCCCCCAACTAACGATACCAGATCAGAACCTCTATACACTCCTTCCTATACCTTCTAATATCCTGCCTATACCTTCTAAAGATGATGCTAATTTGTGTACACAGTCATACTGTAAATAAAGACTTAAGACCAGGAATCTGTGGTTCCAAAGCACAAGTATTATTCAAGTAAAAGTACAGTCAGTTACACGCTATTGATCCAGACACAATTCGGCGCAAATGAATTATACAGACCCAAGTACAGTATACATACGCAGCGCTTCCGGACCAGATGTTAGGCATCAGCAAGAAACCCCTCGTCTATCAGCATTCAGCACGAAGACTAAAGACCCAGTGTTGGAGCACACATATTTATACCCCCCAGGAATAGACAACACAATAGAGAAGTTTGTTGCTGATGCTGTTGGTTCCCAAGGGGGATACATCTGTTACAGAGCATTTAACAGGCTGATTCAAATAGACACAACCCAGCCTCCAACAACTGAGGGTCCCTAGATTCCCGCCACATGCAACATCCTAACAGTTATTCATATCATATACATTTTGTTGCTTGAAGTCTCTGCGGTCCATAAGTTGAGAATGCATGATGCGATCTCCCCACCGATAATACCGGAATACTGTGGAAAGAGTACCCATCAGTACAAAACCAAACACGGCTTACTTATCATGTATAAAACCTTAGTTACCAAACAATCTTTATTTCATAGCATTTATACTTAATGAACAAGTTTAAATCTTATACCTTAGAGCTTATGAAACCTTGTATGTGAATATGTAATGTGTGAGTATGCGGGGTTTGATATAAAAACGCTAGTTAACTGGGGACAGATGCGTGCGCATTTAGCTACTAAACAGTGTTTTCATATAGGATCTTATGCATTCGCTAATATGCGACTAGTTAACAACGCAATTGTGCGTATTACTGTGTATATGAGAAATTATGAAAGATGCAATCGCATGGTGCTAATAGTAATCTCACCATATGTACTTAATTGTGAGTTTATCTAAAATGGCGCTGGGGCGGCCATTCACAAAATGGCGTCTTGCGATTTCATTTCCAAGATGGCATCTTGTGGCCAGTCGCAAGATGGTGTCGCCGTGATTCAATTTTAAACTGATCTTGTCTCAGCCAATTATCCAGCTTTGACAGGGAGATGGGGTTGTGTGAAATATTTAAATGGTGCAACATAGCACTGGGTGGGGTAGTGCCACAATGAGTGCCTATGACCACTGTTGAGTGGGGTTGGGGGTAATGCCACTGGGGATTTATAACCATTAGGGGTGTAATTCCACTGGCGCTCTATTGCCACTGGTTGGGACATACAGACACTTAGGTGGTGCTAGACACTGCCCAGGCATATTTTTTCCACTAAATTATATAGTGGCTAGTGTATAGCAGATCTCCAGTCAGGTGACTAGCTGACAAGGAGATTTCCAATCTGGTAGCTAGTGTACAGTATAGCGAAAAATCCAGTTAAGCAGACCTTCAATTTGCTGGCTAGTGCACAGGAAACTTCTAATTTGGTGTTTAGTGTATATCATACCCCCAATCTGATTATATTACTTAGGCAATTACCCTCCTCATGTGAGGCAATCACCAAAGCAATCGCAAATCAACTCAGGCCAGCTCCCATGCACCATCACTTGCTTATAGCAAAGGGCTATACTTGCTAGGAGGAACATATTGAAGATAGTTTGCTATTTATCAGGATGGGTCACCTTATTTAGATTTTAGCAAGAAATGTGATATTGTGTCCCACAGAAAATTAATTCAGAAGCCAAAACCCGTACAAGTGGAATGGGTAAAGAATTGGTTAAATGAGTGTTGTGGCATAGAAAATGTTCTGGGTCCTGTTCTGCTTTATATATCCATTCATTCATATTGCAGATTATATAAAGATCTGTAGCTACACTGACACTCTAGAAGGGCGCGTCAGGCTTCTTTTTCATTCAAAATGTGCCTCTTATTCGCATAATTAAAATTATTTGATGCAACATTGCTAGCGTCCACTGATCATTGGGGTTTGCGACTGGGTCTGAATGCGAGCAAGTTCCATTGTGATTCCATTCAGAGCCGCTCGCTAAGCTGCGCTCGCTCATTAGAAGTGATTTTCGCACATCTGCGCATGCGTCTAAGTCGCAGTGCGCATGCGCAAACTAGCATCTGCGATGTATTATCGAGCACTCCTAGTACACAGACAGGATGCTACTATGAGTGACAGATTGCGCCGTTTGTGGGTGGTAGCAGGGGAAGGTGCTTGTGAACGGGAGAGTGGTTGTGCGAATGCAGGCATGTCTGACCACCAGAGCGGCGTTTAATGGGTGTGCATAATTAGCAAAGTAGCGTCATTGCACACGTGACTTGGTTGTCTTTTAGCCTAAACTGCTCACAGTGCTTGGGGTAGGTTAGGTCAACCCCAAGTGCTGCGAGCAGCTCTGTTGGCCCTCGATGTTCACAATTAATCAGACACTTCCCGGAAATGACGTGTGCTGCGAGTGACAGGTGGGAGGTTTTATAGTCCAGCGTATGCTGTCGTCGCTCACTAAGACATACAGGGCGTCCTTACAGCGCAAAGAGCGAGCGCTTGATTTGCATACCCGGTCCCTTTTTGCAAGCGAGCGGCTCTGAATAAGGTCGTTTGAGTGGCTTTTCGCTGTGTTTGTGATGCGACTAAGATGCAAAATGTAATGATTCCTGAGAATCTTATGAGTTTCAGTCGCGACGGGTGTCTCAAGCTGTATGGCGTAAAGATGCTCAGTGTATGAGAACAGATCTGTACTAAAACAATTTGAATCTGTTTGTAATTTGACTGAATATCACTGGTCCGATGACCCTGAAATAGGGGTGTGCACCGGCCACTTTTCGTGTTTTGTGTTTGGATCTTTCTTCGTGTTTTAGATCTGGATTGGTTTTGCCAATACCACCCTTCTGTGTTTTGGGTTCTGGGTTTTGTGTTTTGGATCTGTATTTTTTTTTAAAAAAAGCATAAAAACAGCTAAAATCATAGATTTTGTGGGTTTTTCTGCTCCTATGCAATTATTAACCTCAATAACCTTAATTTCCACTAATTTCCAGTCTATTCTAAACACCTCACAATAGTGTTTTTATGTCCAAAAGGTTGCACCGAGGTAGCTGGATGACTATGCTAAGCGACACGAGTGGGCGGCACAAACACGTGGCCCATCTAGGAGTGACACTGCAGTGGCAGACAGGATGGCAGTTTGAAAAACTAGGCCCCAAACAGTACATAATGCAAAGAAAAAAAAGAGGTGCAAGATGGAATTGTCCTTGGGCCCTCCCACCCACCATTATGTTGTATAAACAGGACATGTACACTTTAACAACCCAATCATTTCAGCGCCAGGGTCTGCCACATGACTGTGGCTGAAATGATTGGTTCGTTTGGGCCCCCACAAAACAAGCTGGCAATTAATCTGTCCCTGCACAAACTGGCTCTACGGAGGCAAGATGTCGTCCTCATCCTCCTCATTCACCGATTCCTCACCCTCTTCAGTGTTGTGTACATCCTCATCCTCACAGAGTATTAATTTGTCCCCGCTGGAATCCACCACCACAGGTCCCTCTGTACGTTATGGAGGCTGGTCTCCCTGGAAGAGTTGATAATTCATTTTTATGAACATCATCTTCTCCACATTTTGTGGAAGCAACCTCCTACGCCTTTCGCTGACAAGGTTCCCGGCTGCACTAAACACTCTTTCGGAGTACACACTGGAGGGGGGGGGCAACTCAGGTAAAATAGAGCCAGTTTGTACAGGGGCCTCCAAATTGCCTCTTTTTCCTGCCAGTACATGTACGGACTGTCTAACATGCCTACTTGGATGCTGTCATTGATGTAATCCTTTAACAGACAGACGCACGCTTGTCGCTGCTGCTTTGAGGATGCAGGTGCGGCTACAGCCCACACAATTCACAAAGACAGAAAAAAAAGAAGAATTTTTTTATTGTTTGTGGAGCGCACTTTGAGGGTTACACCACCCTTTAACAAACAGACGCACGCTTGTCGCTGCTGCTTTGAGGATGCAGGTGCACGCGCGAGACCCAGATAACGACACCCAAGCTGTCGCTCCGGGTCTCGCACCAAAGGGGGCGTGCTGTCGATGTTGAGTGACAGCACACCCCCTTTGGTGGGCATGCCGGGGTCGGGGCTTCCAGACAGAGGCGTTCCCATGGGAACGCCTACCGTCTAGGTCCGGCCCCACTGACATCACTAGTGAGTCCAGGAGGATGCTCCAAAAAAAAAAGAAATGCCCTGATTCACAGTGGGCGCTCGTTCAGAGCGTCCGGCTCTGAATCAGGCCCTTAACCCTTAAAGGTCACACGGTACCTCTAACTGTAGGGAACAAGTTACCCCTACCAACAAACGCTCACTGTTCACACTTTTTCCTGTGCAGAAAAATATAAGTTAACCCAGATATTGATAACAATTGAAAAAATGTAAACCTCAATGGTTTTATTTAAACACGTGGCAGCACAACCGGAAGTACGTATAAGCTATTGTGCGACCAGTCGCATACACAATAATGCGACTACCACACAACCGTATATCAACTTTTTAGCTGCGTACGCAAAAGTGTCTTTGCTGTGTGCAAACCTGCGACTCAGCTGCTTACTCAATACTGTGGCACCCCTTTTAACGTTAGGTTCTATCAACAGAGGAAAACAAACTTTTTCCTCCATGGATTCTAGTCAGCTTCCTTGATTCACACAGAAACGGATAGAGATCTTTCAGCACAAAGTGGTTGAAGGTAAACCCTGCATGTGGCCACTCCACCCTTTGCTGAAATATCGATAGCCATATGTACCATGTGAGCAGGTAAGTGACTTCACTACGAGCCCCCAACTAACGATACCAGATCAGAACCTCTATACACTCGTTCCTATACCTTCTAATATCCTGCCTATACCTTCTAAAGATGATGCTAATTTGCATACACAGTCATACTGTAAATAAAGACTTAAGACCTGGAATCTGTGGTTCCAAAGCACAAGTATTATTCAAGTAAAAGTACAGTCAGTTACACGCTATTGATCCAGACACAATTCGGCGCAAATGAATTATACAGACCCAAGTACAGTATACATACGCAGCGCTTCCGGACCAGATGTTAGGCATCAGCAAGAAACCCCTCGTCTATCAGCATTCAGCACGAAGACTAAAGACCCAGTGTTGGAGCACACATATTTATACCCCCCAGGAATAGGCAACACAATAGAGAAGTTTGTTGCTGATGCTGTTGGTTCCCAAGGGGGATACATCTGTTACAGAGCATTTAACAGGCTGATTCAAATAGACACAACCCAGCCTCCAACAACTGAGGGTCCCTAGATTCCCGCCACATGCAACATCCTAACAGTTATTCATATCATATACATTTTGTTGCTTGAAGTCTCTGCGGTCCATAAGTTGAGAATGCATGATGCGATCTCCCCACCGATAATACCGGAATACTGTGGAAAGAGTACCCATCAGTACAAAACCAAACACGGCTTACTTATCATGTATAAAACCTTAGTTACCAAACAATCTTTATTTCATAGCATTTATACTTAATGAACAAGTTTAAATCTTATACCTTAGAGCTTATGAAACCTTGTATGTGAATATGTAATGTGTGAGTATGCGGGGTTTGATATAAAAACGCTAGTTAACTGGGGACAGATGCGTGCGCATTTAGCTACTAAACAGTGTTTTCATATAGGATCTTATGCATTCGCTAATATGCGACTAGTTAACAACGCAATTGTGCGTATTACTGTGTATATGAGAAATTATGAAAGATGCAATCGCATGGTGCTAATAGTAATCTCACCATATGTACTTAATTGTGAGTTTATCTAAAATGGCGCTGGGGCGGCCATTCACAAAATGGCGTCTTGCGATTTCATTTCCAAGATGGCATCTTGTGGCCAGTCGCAAGATGGTGTCGCCGTGATTCAATTTTAAACTGATCTTGTCTCAGCCAATTATCCAGCTTTGACAGGGAGATGGGGTTGTGTGAAATATTTAAATGGTGCAACATAGCACTGGGTGGGGTAGTGCCACAATGAGTGCCTATGACCACTGTTGAGTGGGGTTGGGGGTAATGCCACTGGGGATTTATAACCATTAGGGGTGTAATTCCACTGGCGCTCTATTGCCACTGGTTGGGACATACAGACACTTAGGTGGTGCTAGACACTGCCCAGGCATATTTTTTCCACTAAATTATATAGTGGCTAGTGTATAGCAGATCTCCAGTCAGGTGACTAGCTGACAAGGAGATTTCCAATCTGGTAGCTAGTGTACAGTATAGCGAAAAATCCAGTTAAGCAGACCTTCAATTTGCTGGCTAGTGCACAGGAAACTTCTAATTTGGTGTTTAGTGTATATCATACCCCCAATCTGATTATATTACTTAGGCAATTACCCTCCTCATGTGAGGCAATCACCAAAGCAATCGCAAATCAACTCAGGCCAGCTCCCATGCACCATCACTTGCTTATAGCAAAGGGCTATACTTGCTAGGAGGAACATATTGAAGATAGTTTGCTATTTATCAGGATGGGTCACCTTATTTAGATTTTAGCAAGAAATGTGATATTGTGTCCCACAGAAAATTAATTCAGAAGCCAAAACCCGTACAAGTGGAATGGGTAAAGAATTGGTTAAATGAGTGTTGTGGCATAGAAAATGTTCTGGGTCCTGTTCTGCTTTATATATCCATTCATTCATATTGCAGATTATATAAAGATCTGTAGCTACACTGACACTCTAGAAGGGCGCGTCAGGCTTCTTTTTCATTCAAAATGTGCCTCTTATTCGCATAATTAAAATTATTTGATGCAACATTGCTAGCGTCCACTGATCATTGGGGTTTGCGACTGGGTCTGAATGCGAGCAAGTTCCATTGTGATTCCATTCAGAGCCGCTCGCTAAGCTGCGCTCGCTCATTAGAAGTGATTTTCGCACATCTGCGCATGCGTCTAAGTCGCAGTGCGCATGCGCAAACTAGCATCTGCGATGTATTATCGAGCACTCCTAGTACACAGACAGGATGCTACTATGAGTGACAGATTGCGCCGTTTGTGGGTGGTAGCAGGGGAAGGTGCTTGTGAACGGGAGAGTGGTTGTGCGAATGCAGGCATGTCTGACCACCAGAGCGGCGTTTAATGGGTGTGCATAATTAGCAAAGTAGCGTCATTGCACACGTGACTTGGTTGTCTTTTAGCCTAAACTGCTCACAGTGCTTGGGGTAGGTTAGGTCAACCCCAAGTGCTGCGAGCAGCTCTGTTGGCCCTCGATGTTCACAATTAATCAGACACTTCCCGGAAATGACGTGTGCTGCGAGTGACAGGTGGGAGGTTTTATAGTCCAGCGTATGCTGTCGTCGCTCACTAAGACATACAGGGCGTCCTTACAGCGCAAAGAGCGAGCGCTTGATTTGCATACCCGGTCCCTTTTTGCAAGCGAGCGGCTCTGAATAAGGTCGTTTGAGTGGCTTTTCGCTGTGTTTGTGATGCGACTAAGATGCAAAATGTAATGATTCCTGAGAATCTTATGAGTTTCAGTCGCGACGGGTGTCTCAAGCTGTATGGCGTAAAGATGCTCAGTGTATGAGAACAGATCTGTACTAAAACAATTTGAATCTGTTTGTAATTTGACTGAATATCACTGGTCCGATGACCCTGAAATAGGGGTGTGCACCGGCCACTTTTCGTGTTTTGTGTTTGGATCTTTCTTCGTGTTTTAGATCTGGATTGGTTTTGCCAATACCACCCTTCTGTGTTTTGGGTTCTGGGTTTTGTGTTTTGGATCTGTATTTTTTTTTAAAAAAAGCATAAAAACAGCTAAAATCATAGATTTTGTGGGTTTTTCTGCTCCTATGCAATTATTAACCTCAATAACCTTAATTTCCACTAATTTCCAGTCTATTCTAAACACCTCACAATAGTGTTTTTATGTCCAAAAGGTTGCACCGAGGTAGCTGGATGACTATGCTAAGCGACACGAGTGGGCGGCACAAACACGTGGCCCATCTAGGAGTGACACTGCAGTGGCAGACAGGATGGCAGTTTGAAAAACTAGGCCCCAAACAGTACATAATGCAAAGAAAAAAAAGAGGTGCAAGATGGAATTGTCCTTGGGCCCTCCCACCCACCATTATGTTGTATAAACAGGACATGTACACTTTAACAACCCAATCATTTCAGCGCCAGGGTCTGCCACATGACTGTGGCTGAAATGATTGGTTCGTTTGGGCCCCCACAAAACAAGCTGGCAATTAATCTGTCCCTGCACAAACTGGCTCTACGGAGGCAAGATGTCGTCCTCATCCTCCTCATTCACCGATTCCTCACCCTCTTCAGTGTTGTGTACATCCTCATCCTCACAGAGTATTAATTTGTCCCCGCTGGAATCCACCACCACAGGTCCCTCTGTACGTTATGGAGGCTGGTCTCCCTGGAAGAGTTGATAATTCATTTTTATGAACATCATCTTCTCCACATTTTGTGGAAGCAACCTCCTACGCCTTTCGCTGACAAGGTTCCCGGCTGCACTAAACACTCTTTCGGAGTACACACTGGAGGGGGGGGCAACTCAGGTAAAATAGAGCCAGTTTGTACAGGGGCCTCCAAATTGCCTCTTTTTCCTGCCAGTACATGTACGGACTGTCTAACATGCCTACTTGGATGCTGTCATTGATGTAATCCTTTAACAGACAGACGCACGCTTGTCGCTGCTGCTTTGAGGATGCAGGTGCGGCTACAGCCCACACAATTCACAAAGACAGAAAAAAAAGAAGAATTTTTTTATTGTTTGTGGAGCGCACTTTGAGGGTTACACCACCCTTTAACAAACAGACGCACGCTTGTCGCTGCTGCTTTGAGGATGCAGGTGCACGCGCGAGACCCAGATAACGACACCCAAGCTGTCGCTCCGGGTCTCGCACCAAAGGGGGCGTGCTGTCGATGTTGAGTGACAGCACACCCCCTTTGGTGGGCATGCCGGGGTCGGGGCTTCCAGACAGAGGCGTTCCCATGGGAACGCCTACCGTCTAGGTCCGGCCCCACTGACATCACTAGTGAGTCCAGGAGGATGCTCCAAAAAAAAAAGAAATGCCCTGATTCACAGTGGGCGCTCGTTCAGAGCGTCCGGCTCTGAATCAGGCCCTTAACCCTTAAAGGTCACACGGTACCTCTAACTGTAGGGAACAAGTTACCCCTACCAACAAACGCTCACTGTTCACACTTTTTCCTGTGCAGAAAAATATAAGTTAACCCAGATATTGATAACAATTGAAAAAATGTAAACCTCAATGGTTTTATTTAAACACGTGGCAGCACAACCGGAAGTACGTATAAGCTATTGTGCGACCAGTCGCATACACAATAATGCGACTACCACACAACCGTATATCAACTTTTTAGCTGCGTACGCAAAAGTGTCTTTGCTGTGTGCAAACCTGCGACTCAGCTGCTTACTCAATACTGTGGCACCCCTTTTAACGTTAGGTTCTATCAACAGAGGAAAACAAACTTTTTCCTCCATGGATTCTAGTCAGCTTCCTTGATTCACACAGAAACGGATAGAGATCTTTCAGCACAAAGTGGTTGAAGGTAAACCCTGCATGTGGCCACTCCACCCTTTGCTGAAATATCGATAGCCATATGTACCATGTGAGCAGGTAAGTGACTTCACTACGAGCCCCCAACTAACGATACCAGATCAGAACCTCTATACACTCGTTCCTATACCTTCTAATATCCTGCCTATACCTTCTAAAGATGATGCTAATTTGCATACACAGTCATACTGTAAATAAAGACTTAAGACCTGGAATCTGTGGTTCCAAAGCACAAGTATTATTCAAGTAAAAGTACAGTCAGTTACACGCTATTGATCCAGACACAATTCGGCGCAAATGAATTATACAGACCCAAGTACAGTATACATACGCAGCGCTTCCGGACCAGATGTTAGGCATCAGCAAGAAACCCCTCGTCTATCAGCATTCAGCACGAAGACTAAAGACCCAGTGTTGGAGCACACATATTTATACCCCCCAGGAATAGGCAACACAATAGAGAAGTTTGTTGCTGATGCTGTTGGTTCCCAAGGGGGATACATCTGTTACAGAGCATTTAACAGGCTGATTCAAATAGACACAACCCAGCCTCCAACAACTGAGGGTCCCTAGATTCCCGCCACATGCAACATCCTAACAGTTATTCATATCATATACATTTTGTTGCTTGAAGTCTCTGCGGTCCATAAGTTGAGAATGCATGATGCGATCTCCCCACCGATAATACCGGAATACTGTGGAAAGAGTACCCATCAGTACAAAACCAAACACGGCTTACTTATCATGTATAAAACCTTAGTTACCAAACAATCTTTATTTCATAGCATTTATACTTAATGAACAAGTTTAAATCTTATACCTTAGAGCTTATGAAACCTTGTATGTGAATATGTAATGTGTGAGTATGCGGGGTTTGATATAAAAACGCTAGTTAACTGGGGACAGATGCGTGCGCATTTAGCTACTAAACAGTGTTTTCATATAGGATCTTATGCATTCGCTAATATGCGACTAGTTAACAACGCAATTGTGCGTATTACAGTGTATATGAGAAATTATGAAAGATGCAATCGCATGGTGCTAATAGTAATCTCACCATATGTACTTAATTGTGAGTTTATCTAAAATGGCGCTGGGGCGGCCATTCACAAAATGGCGTCTTGCGATTTCATTTCCAAGATGGCATCTTGTGGCCAGTCGCAAGATGGTGTCGCCGTGATTCAATTTTAAACTGATCTTGTCTCAGCCAATTATCCAGCTTTGACAGGGAGATGGGGTTGTGTGAAATATTTAAATGGTGCAACATAGCACTGGGTGGGGTAGTGCCACAATGAGTGCCTATGACCACTGTTGAGTGGGGTTGGGGGTAATGCCACTGGGGATTTATAACCATTAGGGGTGTAATTCCACTGGCGCTCTATTGCCACTGGTTGGGACATACAGACACTTAGGTGGTGCTAGACACTGCCCAGGCATATTTTTTCCACTAAATTATATAGTGGCTAGTGTATAGCAGATCTCCAGTCAGGTGACTAGCTGACAAGGAGATTTCCAATCTGGTAGCTAGTGTACAGTATAGCGAAAAATCCAGTTAAGCAGACCTTCAATTTGCTGGCTAGTGCACAGGAAACTTCTAATTTGGTGTTTAGTGTATATCATACCCCCAATCTGATTATATTACTTAGGCAATTACCCTCCTCATGTGAGGCAATCACCAAAGCAATCGCAAATCAACTCAGGCCAGCTCCCATGCTCCATCACTTGCTTATAGCAAAGGGCTATACTTGCTAGGAGGAACATATTGAAGATAGTTTGCTATTTATCAGGATGGGTCACCTTATTTAGATTTTAGCAAGAAATGTGATATTGTGTCCCACAGAAAATTAATTCAGAAGCCAAAATCCGTACAAGTGGAATGGGTAAAGAATTGGTTAAATGAGTGTTGTGGCATAGAAAATGTTCTGGGTCCTGTTCTGCTTTATATATCCATTCATTCATATTGCAGATTATATAAAGATCTGTAGCTACACTGACACTCTAGAAGGGCGCGTCAGGCTTCTTTTTCATTCAAAATGTGCCTCTTATTCGCATAATTAAAATTATTTGATGCAACATTGCTAGCGTCCACTGATCATTGGGGTTTGCGACTGGGTCTGAATGCGAGCAAGTTCCATTGTGATTTATCTGCGACTTTGTACGTGTATCAAACCAATTCTTGTGCAGTTAAAGTCACAGCCTAGTATCTCTAGTACACTATGGACCTCATTCAGAGCCGCTCGCTAAGCTGCGCTCGCTCATTAGAAGTGATTTTCGCACATCTGCGCATGCGTCTAAGTCGCAGTGCGCATGCGCAAACTAGCATCTGCGATGTATTATCGAGCACTCCTTGTACACAGACAGGATGCTACTTTGAGTGACAGATTGCGCCGTTTGTGGGTGGTAGCAGGGGAAGGTGCATGTGAACGGGAGAGTGGTTGTGCGAACGCAGGCATGTCTGACCACCAGAGCGGCGTTTAATGGGTGTGCATAATTAGCAAAGTAGCGTCATTGCACACGTGACTTGGTTGTCTTTTAGCCTAAACTGCTCACAGTGCTTGGGGTAGGTTAGGTCAACCCCAAGTGCTGCGAGCAGCTCTGTTGGCCCTCGATGTTCACAATTAATCAGACACTTCCCGGAAATGACGTGTGCTGCGAGTGACAGGTGGGAGGTTTTATAGTCCAGCGTATGCTGTCGTCGCTCACTAAGACATACAGGGCGTCCTTACAGCGCAAAGAGCGAGCGCTTGATTTGCATACCCGGTCCCTTTTTGCAAGCGAGCGGCTCTGAATAAGGTCGTATGAGTGGCTTTTCGCTGTGTTTGTGATGCGACTAAGATGCAAAATGTAATGATTCCTGAGAATCTTATGAGTTTCAGTCGCGACGGGTGTTTCAAGCTGTATGGCGTAAAGATGCTCAGTGTATGAGAACAGATCTGTACTAAAACAATTTGAATCTGTTTGTAATTTGACTGAATATCACTGGTCCGATGACCCTGAAATAGGGGTGTGCACTGGCCACTTTTCGTGTTTTGTGTTTTGGTTTTGGATCTGGATCTTTCTTCGTGTTTTGGATCTGGATTGGTTTTGCCAATACCACCCTTCTGTGTTTTGGGTTCTGGGTTTTGTGTTTTGGATCTGTATTTTTTTAAAAAAAGCATAAAAACAGCTAAAATCATAGATTTTGTGGGTTTTTCTGCTCCTATGCAATTATTACCCTCAATAACCTTAATTTCCACTAATTTCCAGTCTATTCTAAACACCTCACAATAGTGTTTTTATGTCCAAAAGGTTGCACCGAGGTAGCTGGATGACTATGCTAAGCGACATGAGTGGGCGGCACAAACACGTGGCCCATCTAGGAGTGACACTGCAGTGGCAGACAGGATGGCAGTTTGAAAAACTAGGCCCCAAACAGTACATAATGCAAAGAAAAAAAAGAGGTGCAAGATGGAATTGTCCTTGGGCCCTCCCACCCACCATTATGTTGTATAAACAGGACATGCACACTTTAACAACCCAATCATTTCAGCGCCAGGGTCTGCCACATGACTGTGGCTGAAATGATTGGTTCGTTTGGGCCCCCACAAAACAAGCTGGCAATTAATCTGTCCCTGCACAAACTGGCTCTACGGAGGCAAGATGTCGTCCTCATCCTCCTCATTCACCGATTCCTCACCCTCTTCAGTGTTGTGTACATCCTCATCCTCACAGAGTATTAATTTGTCCCCGCTGGAATCCACCACCACAGGTCCCTCTGTACGTTATGGAGGCTGGTCTCCCTGGAAGAGTTGATAATTCATTTTTATGAACATCATCTTCTCCACATTTTGTGGAAGCAACCTCCTACGCCTTTCGCTGACAAGGTTCCCGGCTGCACTAAACACTCTTTCGGAGTACACACTGGAGGGGGGGGCAACTCAGGTAAAATAGAGCCAGTTTGTACAGGGGCCTCCAAATTGCCTCTTTTTCCTGCCAGTACATGTACGGACTGTCTAACATGCCTACTTGGATGCTGTCATTGATGTAATCCTTTAACAGACAGACGCACACTTGTCGCTGCTGCTTTGAGGATGCAGGTGCGGCTACAGCCCACACAATTCACAAAGACAGAAAAAAAAGAATTTTTTTATTGTTTGTGGAGCGCACTTTGAGGGTTACACCACCCTTTAACAGACAGACGCACGCTTGTTGCTGCTGCTTTGAGGATGCAGGTGCACGCGCGAGACCCAGATAACGACACCCAAGATGTCGCTCCGGGTCTCGCACCAAAGGGGGCGTGCTGTCGATGTTGAGTGACAGCACACCCCCTTTGGTGGGCATGCCGGGGGCGGGGCTTCCAGACAGAGGCGTTCCCATGGGAACGCCTACCGTCTAGGTCCGGCCCCACTGACATCACTAGTGAGTCCAGGAGGATGCTCCAAAAAAAAAAGAAATGCCCTGATTCACAGTGGGCGCTCGTTCAGAGCGTCCGGCTCTGAATCAGGCCCTTAGCCCTTAAAGGTCACACGGTACCTCTAACTGTAGGGAACAAGTTACCCCTACCAACAAACGCTCACTGTTCACACTTTTTCCTGTGCAGAAAAATATAAGTTAACCCAGATATTGATAACAATTGAAAAAATGTAAACCTCAATGGTTTTATTTAAACACGTGGCAGCACAACCGGAAGTACGTATAAGCTATTGTGCGACCAGTCGCATACACAATAATGCGACTACCACACAACCGTATATCAACTTTTTAGCTGCGTACGCAAAAGTGTGTCTTTGCTGTGTGCAAACCTGCGACTCAGCTGCTTACTCAATACTGTGGCACCCCTTTTAACGTTAGGTTCTATCAACAGAGGAAAACAAACTTTTTCCTCCATGGATTCTAGTCAGCTTCCTTGATTCACACAGAAACGGATAGCGATCTTTCAGCACAAAGTGGTTGAAGGTAAACCCTGCATGTGGCCACTCCACTCTTTAATGAAATATCGATAGCCATATGTACCATGTGAGCAGGTAAGTGACTTCACTACGAGCCCCCAACTAACGATACCAGATCAGAACCTCTATACACTCCTTCCTATACCTTCTAATATCCTGCCTATACCTTCTAAAGATGATGCTAATTTGCGTACACAGTCATACTGTAAATAAAGACTTATGACCTGGAATCTGTGGTTCCAAAGCACAAGTATTATTCAAGTAAAAGTACAGTCAGTTACACGCTATTGATCCAGACACAATTCGGCGCAAATGAATTATACAGACCCAAGTACAGTATACATACACAGCGCTTCCGGACCAGATGTTAGGCATCAGCAAGAAACCCCTGGTCTATCAGCATTCAGCACGAAGACTAAAGACCCAGTGTTGGAGCACCCATATTTATACCCCCCAGGAATAGACAACACAATAGAGAAGTTTGTTGCTGATGCAGTTGGTTCCCAAGGGGGATACATCTGTTACAGAGCATTTAACAGGCTGATTCAAATAGACACAACCCAGCCTCCAACAACTGAGGGTCCCTAGATTCCCACCACATGCAACATCCTAACAGTTATTCATATCATATACATTTTGTTGCTTGAAGTCTCTGCGGTCCATAAGTTGAGAATGCATGATGCGATCTCCCCACCGATAATACCGGAATACTGTGGAAAGAGTACCCATCAGTACAAAACCAAACACGGCTTACTTATCATGTATAAAACCTTAGTTACCAAACAATCTTTATTTCATAGCATTTATACTTAATGAACAAGTTTAAATCTTATACCTTAGAGCTTATGAAACCTTGTATGTGAATATGTAATGTGTGAGTATGCGGGGTTTGATATAAAAACGCTAGTTAACTGGGGACAGATGCGTGCGCATTTAGCTACTAAACAGTGTTTTCATATAGGATCTTATGCATTCGCTAATATGCGACTAGTTAACAACGCAATTGTGCGTATTACTGTGTATATGAGAAATTATGAAAGATGCAATCGTATGGTGCTAATAGTAATCTCACCATATGTACTTAATTGTGAGTTTATCTAAAATGGCGCTGGGGCGGCCATTCACAAAATGGCGTCTTGCGATTTCATTTCCAAGATGGCATCTTGTGGCCAGTCGCAAGATGGTGTCGCCGTGATTCAATTTTAAACTGATCTTGTCTCAGCCAATTATCCAGCTTTGACAGGGAGATGGGGTTGTGTGAAATATTTAAATGGTGCAACATAGCACTGGGTGGGGTAGTGCCACAATGAGTGCCTATGACCACTGTTGAGTGGGGTTGGGGGTAATGCCACTGGGGATTTATAACCATTAGGGGTGTAATTCCACTGGCGCTCTATTGCCACTGGTTGGGACATACAGACACTTAGGTGGTGCTAGACACTGCCCAGGCATATTTTTTCCACTAAATTATATAGTGGCTAGTGTATAGCAGATCTCCAGTCAGGTGACTAGCTGACAAGGAGATTTCCAATCTGGTAGCTAGTGTACAGTATAGCGAAAAATCCAGTTAAGCAGACCTTCAATTTGCTGGCTAGTGCACAGGAAACTTCTAATTTGGTGTTTAGTGTATATCATACCCCCAATCTGATTATATTACTTAGGCAATTACCCTCCTCATGTGAGGCAATCACCAAAGCAATCGCAAATCAACTCAGGCCAGCTCCCATGCTCCATCACTTGCTTATAGCAAAAGGGCTATACTTGCTAGGAGGAACATATTGAAGATAGTTTGCTATTTATCAGGATGGGTCACCTTATTTAGATTTTAGCAAGAAATGTGATATTGTGTCCCACAGAAAATTAATTCAGAAGCCAAAACCCGTACAAGTGGAATGGGTAAAGAATTGGTTAAATGAGTGTTGTGGCATAGAAAATGTTCTGGGTCCTGTTCTGCTTTATATATCCATTCATTCATATTGCAGATTATATAAAGATCTGTAGCTACACTGACACTCTAGAAGGGCGCGTCAGGCTTCTTTTTCATTCAAAATGTGCCTCTTATTCGCATAATTAAAATTATTTGATGCAACATTGCTAGCGTCCACTGATCATTGGGGTTTGCGACTGGGTCTGAATGCGAGCAAGTTCCATTGTGATTTATCTGCGACTTTGTACGTGTATCAAACCAATTCTTGTGCAGTTAAAGTCACAGCCTAGCATCTCTAGTACACTATGGACCTCATTCAGAGCCGCTCGCTAAGCTGCGCTCGCTCATTAGAAGTGATTTTCACACATCTGCGCATGCGTCTAAGTCGCAGTGCGCATGCGCAAACTAGCATCTGCGATGTATTATCGAGCGCTCCTAGTACACAGACAGGATGCTACTTTGAGTGACAGATTGCGCCGTTTGTGGGTGGTAGCAGGGGAAGGTGCTTGTGAACGGGAGAGTGGTTGTGCGAACGCAGGCATGTCTGACCACCAGAGCGGCGTTTAATGGGTGTGCATAATTAGCAAAGTAGCGTCATTGCACACGTGACTTGGTTGTCTTTTAGCCTAAACTGCTCACAGTGCTTGGGGTAGGTTAGGTCAACCCCAAGTGCTGCGAGCAGCTCTGTTGGCCCTCGATGTTCACAATTAATCAAACACTTCCCGGAAATGACGTGTGCTGCGAGTGACAGGTGGGAGGTTTTATAGTCCAGCGTATGCTGTCGTCGCTCACTAAGACATACAGGGCGTCCTTACAGCGCAAAGAGCGAGCGCTTGATTTGCATACCCGGTCCCTTTTTGCAAGCGAGCGGCTCTGAATAAGGTCGTATGAGTGGCTTTTCGCTGTGTTTGTGATGCGACTAAGATGCAAAATGTAATGATTCCTGAGAATCTTATGAGTTTCAGTCGCGACGGGCGTCTCAAGCTGTATGGCGTAAAGATGCTCAGTGTATGAGAACAGATCTGTACTAAAACAATTTGAATCTGTTTGTAATTTGACTGAATATCACTGGTCCGATGACCCTGAAATAGGGGTGTGCACCGGCCACTTTTCGTGTTTTGTGTTTTGGATCTGGATCTTTCTTCGTGTTTTGGATCTGGATTGGTTTTGCCAATACCACCCTTCTGTGTTTTGGGTTCTGGGTTTTGGATCTGTATTTTTTTTTAAAAAAGCATAAAAACAGCTAAAATCATAGATTTTGTGGGTTTTTCTGCTCCTATGCAATTATTAACCTCAATAACCTTAATTTCCACTAATTTCCAGTCTATTCTAAACACCTCACAATAGTGTTTTTATGTCCAAAAGGTTGCACCGAGGTAGCTGGATGACTATGCTAAGCGACACGAGTGGGCGGCACAAACACGTGGCCCATCTAGGAGTGACACTGCAGTGGCAGACAGGATGGCAGTTTGAAAAACTAGGCCCCAAACAGTACATAATGCAAAGAAAAAAAAGAGGTGCAAGATGGAATTGTCCTTGGGCCCTCCCACCCACCATTATGTTGTATAAACAGGACATGCACACTTTAACAACCCAATCATTTCAGCGCCAGGGTCTGCCACATGACTGTGGCTGAAATGATTGGTTCGTTTGGGCCCCCACAAAACAAGCTGGCAATTAATCTGTCCCTGCACAAACTGGCTCTACGGAGGCAAGATGTCGTCCTCATCCTCCTCATTCACCGATTCCTCACCCTCTTCAGTGTTGTGTACATCCTCATCCTCACAGAGTATTAATTTGTCCCCGCTGGAATCCACCACCACAGGTCCCTCTGTACGTTATGGAGGCTGGTCTCCCTGGAAGAGTTGATAATTCATTTTTATGAACATCATCTTCTCCACATTTTGTGGAAGCAACCTCCTACGCCTTTCGCTGACAAGGTTCCCGGCTGCACTAAGCACTCTTTCGGAGTACACACTGGAGGGGGGGGCAACTCAGGTAAAATAGACCCAGTTTGTACAGGGGCCTCCAAATTGCTTCTTTTTCCTGCCAGTACATGTACGGACTGTCTAACATGCCTACTTGGATGCTGTCATTGATGTAATCCTTTAACAGACAGACGCACGCTTGTCACTGCTGCTTTGAGGATGCAGGTGCGGCTACAGCCCACACAATTCACAAAGACAGAAAAAAAGAATTTTTTTATTGTTTGTGGAGCGCACTTTGAGGGTTACACCACCCTTTAACAGACAGACGCACGCTTGTCGCTGCTGCTTTGAGGATGCAGGTGCACGCGCGAGACCCAGATAACGACACCCAAGATGTCGCTCCGGGTCTCGCACCAAAGGGGGCGTGCTGTCGATGTTGAGTGACAGCACACCCCCTTTGGTGGGCATGCCGGGGGCGGGGCTTCCAGACAGAGGCGTTCCCATGGGAACGCCTACCGTCTAGGTCCGGCCCCACTGACATCACTAGTGAGTCCAGGAGGATGCTCCAAAAAAAAAAGAAATGCCCTGATTCACAGTGGGTGCTCGTTCAGAGCGTCCGGCTCTGAATCAGGCCCTTAGCCCTTAAAGGTCACACGGTACCTCTAACTGTAGGGAACAAGTTACCCCTACCAACAAACGCTCACTGTTCACACTTTTTCCTGTGCAGAAAAATATAAGTTAACCCAGATATTGATAACAATTGAAAAAATGTAAACCTCAATGGTTTTATTTAAACACGTGGCAGCACAACCGGAAGTACGTATAAGCTATTGTGCGACCAGTCGCATACACAATAATGCGACTACCACACAACCGTATATCAACTTTTTAGCTGCGTACGCAAAAGTGTCTTTGCTGTGTGCAAACCTGCGACTCAGCTGCTTACTCAATACTGTGGCACCCCTTTTAACGTTAGGTTCTATCAACAGAGGAAAACAAACTTTTTCCTCCATGGATTCTAGTCAGCTTCCTTGATTCACACAGAAACGGATAGCGATCTTTCAGCACAAAGTGGTTGAAGGTAAACCCTGCATGTGGCCACTCCACCCTTTGCTGAAATATCGATAGCCATATGTACCATGTGAGCAGGTAAGTGACTTCACTACGAGCCCCCAACTAACGATACCAGATCAGAACCTCTATACACTCCTTCCTATACCTTCTAATATCCTGCTTATACCTTCTAAAGATGATGCTAATTTGCGTACACAGTCATACTGTAAATAAAGACTTAAGACCTGGAATCTGTGGTTCCAAAGCACAAGTATTATTCAAGTAAAAGTACAGTCAGTTACACGCTATTGATCCAGACACAATTCGGCGCAAATGAATTATACAGACCCAAGTACAGTATACATACGCAGCACTTCCGGACCAGATGTTAGGCATCAGCAAGAAACCCCTCGTCTATCAGCATTCAGCACGAAGACTAAAAACCCAGTGTTGGAGCACCCATATTTATACCCCCCAGGAATAGACAACACAATAGAGAAGTTTGTTGCTGATGCTGTTGGTTCCCAAGGGGGATACATCTGTTACAGAGCATTTAACAGGCTGATTCAAATAGACACAACCCAGCCTCCAACAACTGAGGGTCCCTAGATTCCCGCCACATGCAACATCCTAACAGTTATTCATATCATATACATTTTGTTGCTTGAAGTCTCTGCGGTCCATAAGTTGAGAATGCATGATGCGATCTCCCCACCGATAATACCGGAATACTGTGGAAAGAGTACCCATCAGTACAAAACCAAACACGGCTTACTTATCATGTATAAAACCTTAGTTACCAAACAATCTTTATTTCATAGCATTTATACTTAATGAACAAGTTTAAATCTTATACCTTAGAGCTTATGAAACCTTGTATGTGAATATGTAATGTGTGAGTATGCGGGGTTTGATATAAAAACGCTAGTTAACTGGGGACAGATGCGTGCGCATTTAGCTACTAAACAGTGTTTTCATATAGGATCTTATGCATTCGCTAATATGCGACTAGTTAACAACGCAATTGTGTGTATTACTGTGTATATGAGAAATTATGAAAGATGCAATCGCATGGTGCTAATAGTAATCTCACCATATGTACTTAATTGTGAGTTTATCTAAAATGGCGCTGGGGCGGCCATTCACAAAATGGCGTCTTGCGATTTCATTTCCAAGATGGCATCTTGTGGCCAGTCGCAAGATGGTGTCGCCGTGATTCAATTTTAAACTGATCTTGTCTCAGCCAATTATCCAGCTTTGACAGGGAGATGGGGTTGTGTGAAATATTTAAATGGTGCAACATAGCACTGGGTGGGGTAGTGCCACAATGAGTGCCTATGACCACTGTTGAGTGGGGTTGGGGGTAATGCCACTGGGGATTTATAACCATTAGGGGTGTAATTCCACTGGCGCTCTATTGCCACTGGTTGGGACATACAGACACTTAGGTGGTGCTAGACACTGCCCAGGCATATTTTTTCCACTAAATTATATAGTGGCTAGTGTATAGCAGATCTCCAGTCAGGTGACTAGCTGACAAGGAGATTTCCAATCTGGTAGCTAGTGTACAGTATAGCGAAAAATCCAGTTAAGCAGACCTTCAATTTGCTGGCTAGTGCACAGGAAACTTCTAATTTGGTGTTTAGTGTATATCATACCCCCAATCTGATTATATTACTTAGGCAATTACCCTCCTCATGTGAGGCAAGCACCAAAGCAATCGCAAATCAACTCAGGCCAGCTCCCATGCTCCATCACTTGCTTATAGCAAAGGGCTATACTTGCTAGGAGGAACATATTGAAGATAGTTTGCTATTTATCAGGATGGGTCACCTTATTTAGATTTTAGCAAGAAATGTGATATTGTGTCCCACAGAAAATTAATTCAGAAGCCAAAACCCGTACAAGTGGAATGGGTAAAGAATTGGTTAAATGAGTGTTGTGGCATAGAAAATGTTCTGGGTCCTGTTCTGCTTTATATATCCATTCATTCATATTGCAGATTATATAAAGATCTGTAGCTACACTGACACTCTAGAAGGGCGCGTCAGGCTTCTTTTTCATTCAAAATGTGCCTCTTATTCGCATAATTAAAATTATTTGATGCAACATTGCTAGCGTCCACTGATCATTGGGGTTTGCGACTGGGTCTGAATGCGAGCAAGTTCCATTGTGATTTATCTGCGACTTTGTACGTGTATCAAACCAATTCTTGTGCAGTTAAAGTCACAGCCTAGCATCTCTAGTACACTATGGACCTCATTCAGAGCCGCTCGCTAAGCTGCGCTCGCTCATTAGAAGTGATTTTCACACATCTGCGCATGCGTCTAAGTTGCAGTGCGCATGCGCAAACTAGCATCTGCGATGTATTATCGAGCGCTCCTAGTACACAGACAGGATGCTACTTTGAGTGACAGATTGCGCCATTTGTGGGTGGTAGCAGGGGAAGGTGCTTGTGAACGGGAGAGTGGTTGTGCGAACGCAGGCATGTCTGACCACCAGAGCGGCGTTTAATGGGTGTGCATAATTAGCAAAGTAGCGTCATTGCACACGTGACTTGGTTGTCTTTTAGCCTAAACTGCTCACAGTGCTTGGGGTAGGTTAGGTCAACCCCAAGTGCTGCGAGCAGCTCTGTTGGCCCTCGATGTTCACAATTAATCAGACACTTCCCGGAAATGACGTGTGCTGCGAGTGACAGGTGGGAGGTTTTATAGTCCAGCGTATGCTGTCGTCGCTCACTAAGACATACAGGGCGTCCTTACAGCGCAAAGAGCGAGCGCTTGATTTGCATACCCGGTCCCTTTTTGCAAGCGAGCGGCTCTGAATAAGGTCGTATGAGTGGCTTTTCGCTGTGTTTGTGATGTGACTAAGATGCAAAATGTAATGATTCCTGAGAATCTTATGAGTTTCAGTCGCGACGGGCGTCTCAAGCTGTATGGCGTAAAGATGCTCAGTGTATGAGAACAGATCTGTACTAAAACAATTTGAATCTGTTTGTAATTTGACTGAATATCACTGGTCCGATGACCCTGAAATAGGGGTGTGCACCGGCCACTTTTCGTGTTTTGGATCTGGATCTTTCTTCGTGTTTTGGATCTGGATTGGTTTTGCCAATACCACCCTTCTGTGTTTTGGGTTCTGGGTTTTGTGTTTTGGATCTGTATTTTTTTTAAAAAAAGCATGAAAACAGCTAAAATCATAGATTTTGTGGGTTTTTCTGCTCCTATGCAATTATTAACCTCAATAACCTTAATTTCCACTAATTTCCAGTCTATTCTAAACACCTCACAATAGTGTTTTTATGTCCAAAAGGTTGCACCGAGGTAGCTGGATGACTATGCTAAGCGACACGAGTGGGCGGCACAAACACGTGGCCCATCTAGGAGTGACACTGCAGTGGCAGACAGGATGGCAGTTTGAAAAACTAGGCCCCAAACAGTACATAATGCAAAGAAAAAAAAGAGGTGCAAGATGGAATTGTCCTTGGGCCCTCCCACCCACCATTATGTTGTATAAACAGGACATGCACACTTTAACAACCCAATCATTTCAGCGCCAGGGTCTGCCACATGACTGTGGCTGAAATGATTGGTTCGTTTGGGCCCCCACAAAAAAAGCTGGCAATTAATCTGTCCCTGCACAAACTGGCTCTACGGAGGCAAGATGTCGTCCTCATCCTCCTCATTCACCGATTCCTCACCCTCTTCAGTGTTGTGTACATCCTCATCCTCACAGAGTATTAATTTGTCCCCGCTGGAATCCACCACCACAGGTCCCTCTGTACGTTATGGAGGCTGGTCTCCCTGGAAGAGTTGATAATTCATTTTTATGAACATCATCTTCTCCACATTTTGTGGAAGCAACCTCCTACGCCTTTCGCTGACAAGGTTCCCGGCTGCACTAAGCACTCTTTCGGAGTACACACTGGAGGGGGGGGGCAACTCAGGTAAAATAGAGCCAGTTTGTACAGGGGCCTCCAAATTGCCTCTTTTTCCTGCCAGTACATGTACGGACTGTCTAACATGCCTACTTGGATGCTGTCATTGATGTAATCCTTTAACAGACAGACGCATGCTTGTCGCTGCTGCTTTGAGGATGCAGGTGCGGCTACAGCCCACACAATTCACAAAGACAGAAAAAAAAGAATTTTTTTATTGTTTGTGGAGCGCACTTTGAGGGTTACACCACCCTTTAACAGACAGACGCACGCTTGTCGCTGCTGCTTTGAGGATGCAGGTGCACGCGCGAGACCCAGATAACGACACCCAAGCTGTCGCTCCGGGTCTCGCACCAAAGGGGGCGTGCTGTCGATGTTGAGTGACAGCACACCCCCTTTGGTGGGCATGCCGGGGGCGGCGCTTCCAGACAGAGGCGTTCCCATGGGAACGCCTACCGTCTTGGTCCGGCCCCACTGACATCACCAGTGAGTCCAGGAGGATGCTCCAAAAAAAAAAGAAATGCCCTGATTCACAGTGGGCGCTCGTTCAGAGCGTCCGGCTCTGAATCAGGCCCTTAGCCCTTAAAGGTCACACGGTACCTCTAACTGTAGGGAACAAGTTACCCCTACCAACAAACGCTCACTGTTCACACTTTTTCCTGTGCAGAAAAATATAAGTTAACCCAGATATTGATAACAATTGAAAAAATGTAAACCTCAATGGTTTTATTTAAACACGTGGCAGCACAACCGGAAGTACGTATAAGCTATTGTGCGACCAGTCGCATACACAATAATGCGACTACCACACAACCGTATATCAACTTTTTAGCTGCGTACGCAAAAGTGTGTCTTTGCTGTGTGCAAACTTGCGACTCAGCTGCTTACTCAATACTGTGGCACCCCTTTTTAACGTTAGGTTCTATCAACAGAGGAAAACAAACTTTTTCCTCCATGGATTCTAGTCAGCTTCCTTGATTCACACAGAAACGGATAGCGATCTTTCAGCACAAAGTGGTTGAAGGTAAACCCTGCATGTGGCCACTCCACCCTTTGCTGAAATATCGATAGCCATATGTACCATGTGAGCAGGTAAGTGACTTCACTACGAGCCCCCAACTAACGATACCAGATCAGAACCTCTATACACTCCTTCCTATACCTTCTAATATCCTGCCTATACCTTCTAAAGATGATGCTAATTTGCGTACACAGTCATACTGTAAATAAAGACTTAAGACCTGGAATCTGTGGTTCCAAAGCACAAGTATTATTCAAGTAAAAGTACAGTCAGTTACACGCTATTGATCCAGACACAATTCGGCGCAAATTAATTATACAGACCCAAGTACAGTATACATACGCAGCGCTTCCGGACCAGATGTTAGGCATCAGCAAGAAACCCCTCGTCTATCAGCATTCAGCACGAAGACTAAAGACCCAGTGTTGGAGCACACATATTTATACCCCCCAGGAATAGACAACACAATAGAGAAGTTTGTTGCTGATGCTGTTGGTTCCCAAGGGGGATACATCTGTTACAGAGCATTTAACAGGCTGATTCAAATAGACACAACCCAGCCTCCAACAACTGAGGGTCCCTAGATTCCCGCCACATGCAACATCCTAACAGTTATTCATATCATATACATTTTGTTGCTTGAAGTCTCTGCGGTCCATAAGTTGAGAATGCATGATGCGATCTCCCCACCGATAATACCGGAATACTGTGGAAAGAGTACCCATCAGTACAAAACCAAACACGGCTTACTTATCATGTATAAAACCTTAGTTACCAAACAATCTTTATTTCATAGCATTTATACTTAATGAACAAGTTTAAATCTTATACCTTAGAGCTTATGAAACCTTGTATGTGAATATGTAATGTGTGAGTATGCGGGGTTTGATATAAAAATGCTAGTTAACTGGGGACAGATGCGTGCGCATTTAGCTACTAAACAGTGTTTTCATATAGGATCTTATGCATTCGCTAATATGCGACTAGTTAACAACGCAATTGTGCGTATTACTGTGTATATGAGAAATTATGAAAGATGCAATCGCATGGTGCTAATAGTAATCTCACCATATGTACTTAATTGTGAGTTTATCTAAAATGGCGCTGGGGCGGCCATTCACAAAATGGCGTCTTGCGATTTCATTTCCAAGATGGCATCTTGTGGCCAGTCGCAAGATGGTGTCGCCGTGATTCAATTTTAAACTGATCTTGTCTCAGCCAATTATCCAGCTTTGACAGGGAGATGGGGTTGTGTGAAATATTTAAATGGTGCAACATAGCACTGGGTGGGGTAGTGCCACAATGAGTGCCTATGACCACTGTTGAGTGGGGTTGGGGGTAATGCCACTGGGGATTTATAACCATTAGGGGTGTAATTCCACTGGCGCTCTATTGCCACTGGTTGGGACATACAGACACTTAGGTGGTGCTAGACACTGCCCAGGCATATTTTTTCCACTAAATTATATAGTGGCTAGTGTATAGCAGATCTCCAGTCAGGTGACTAGCTGACAAGGAGATTTCCAATCTGGTAGCTAGTGTACAGTATAGCGAAAAATCCAGTTAAGCAGACCTTCAATTTGCTGGCTAGTGCACAGGAAACTTCTAATTTGGTGTTTAGTGTATATCATACCCCCAATCTGATTATATTACTTAGGCAATTACCCTCCTCATGTGAGGCAAGCACCAAAGCAATCGCAAATCAACTCAGGCCAGCTCCCATGCTCCATCACTTGCTTATAGCAAAGGGCTATACTTGCTAGGAGGAACATATTGAAGATAGTTTGCTATTTATCAGGATGGGTCACCTTATTTAGATTTTAGCAAGAAATGTGATATTGTGTCCCACAGAAAATTAATTCAGAAGCCAAAACCCGTACAAGTGGAATGGGTAAAGAATTGGTTAAATGAGTGTTGTGGCATAGAAAATGTTCTGGGTCCTGTTCTGCTTTATATATCCATTCATTCATATTGCAGATTATATAAAGATCTGTAGCTACACTGACACTCTAGAAGGGCGCGTCAGGCTTCTTTTTCATTCAAAATGTGCCTCTTATTCGCATAATTAAAATTATTTGATGCAACATTGCTAGCGTCCACTGATCATTGGGGTTTGCGACTGGGTCTGAATGCGAGCAAGTTCCATTGTGATTTATCTGCGACTTTGTACGTGTATCAAACCAATTCTTGTGCAGTTAAAGTCACAGCCTAGCATCTCTAGTACACTATGGACCTCATTCAGAGCCGCTCGCTAAGCTGCGCTCGCTCATTAGAAGTGATTTTCACACATCTGCGCATGCGTCTAAGTTGCAGTGCGCATGCGCAAACTAGCATCTGCGATGTATTATCGAGCGCTCCTAGTACACAGACAGGATGCTACTTTGAGTGACAGATTGCGCCATTTGTGGGTGGTAGCAGGGGAAGGTGCTTGTGAACGGGAGAGTGGTTGTGCGAACGCAGGCATGTCTGACCACCAGAGCGGCGTTTAATGGGTGTGCATAATTAGCAAAGTAGCGTCATTGCACACGTGACTTGGTTGTCTTTTAGCCTAAACTGCTCACAGTGCTTGGGGTAGGTTAGGTCAACCCCAAGTGCTGCGAGCAGCTCTGTTGGCCCTCGATGTTCACAATTAATCAGACACTTCCCGGAAATGACGTGTGCTGCGAGTGACAGGTGGGAGGTTTTATAGTCCAGCGTATGCTGTCGTCGCTCACTAAGACATACAGGGCGTCCTTACAGCGCAAAGAGCGAGCGCTTGATTTGCATACCCGGTCCCTTTTTGCAAGCGAGCGGCTCTGAATAAGGTCGTATGAGTGGCTTTTCACTGTGTTTGTGATGTGACTAAGATGCAAAATGTAATGATTCCTGAGAATCTTATGAGTTTCAGTCGCGACGGGCGTCTCAAGCTGTATGGCGTAAAGATGCTCAGTGTATGAGAACAGATCTGTACTAAAACAATTTGAATCTGTTTGTAATTTGACTGAATATCACTGGTCCGATGACCCTGAAATAGGGGTGTGCACCGGCCACTTTTCGTGTTTTGGATCTGGATCTTTCTTCGTGTTTTGGATCTGGATTGGTTTTGCCAATACCACCCTTCTGTGTTTTGGGTTCTGGGTTTTGTGTTTTGGATCTGTATTTTTTTTAAAAAAAGCATGAAAACAGCTAAAATCATAGATTTTGTGGGTTTTTCTGCTCCTATGCAATTATTAACCTCAATAACCTTAATTTCCACAAATTTCCAGTCTATTCTAAACACCTCACAATAGTGTTTTTATGTCCAAAAGGTTGCACCGAGGTAGCTGGATGACTATGCTAAGCGACACGAGTGGGCGGCACAAACACGTGGCCCATCTAGGAGTGACACTGCAGTGGCAGACAGGATGGCAGTTTGAAAAACTAGGCCCCAAACAGTACATAATGCAAAGAAAAAAAAGAGGTGCAAGATGGAATTGTCCTTGGGCCCTCCCACCCACCATTATGTTGTATAAACAGGACATGCACACTTTAACAACCCAATCATTTCAGCGCCAGGGTCTGCCACATGACTGTGGCTGAAATGATTGGTTCGTTTGGGCCCCCACAAAAAAAGCTGGCAATTAATCTGTCCCTGCACAAACTGGCTCTACGGAGGCAAGATGTCGTCCTCATCCTCCTCATTCACCGATTCCTCACCCTCTTCAGTGTTGTGTACATCCTCATCCTCACAGAGTATTAATTTGTCCCCGCTGGAATCCACCACCACAGGTCCCTCTGTACGTTATGGAGGCTGGTCTCCCTGGAAGAGTTGATAATTCATTTTTATGAACATCATCTTCTCCACATTTTGTGGAAGCAACCTCCTACGCCTTTCGCTGACAAGGTTCCCGGCTGCACTAAGCACTCTTTCGGAGTACACACTGGAGGGGGGGGCAACTCAGGTAAAATAGAGCCAGTTTGTACAGGGGCCTCCAAATTGCCTCTTTTTCCTGCCAGTACATGTACGGACTGTCTAACATGCCTACTTGGATGCTGTCATTGATGTAATCCTTTAACAGACAGATGCATGCTTGTCGCTGCTGCTTTGAGGATGCAGGTGCGGCTACAGCCCACACAATTCACAAAGACAGAAAAAAAAGAATTTTTTTATTGTTTGTGGAGCGCACTTTGAGGGTTACACCACCCTTTAACAGACAGACGCACGCTTGTCGCTGCTGCTTTGAGGATGCAGGTGCACGCGCGAGACCCAGATAACGACACCCAAGCTGTCGCTCCGGGTCTCGCACCAAAGGGGGCGTGCTGTCGATGTTGAGTGACAGCACACCCCCTTTGGTGGGCATGCCGGGGGCGGGGCTTCCAGACAGAGGCATTCCCATGGGAACGCCTACCGTCTAGGTCCGGCCCCACTGACATCACCAGTGAGTCCAGGAGGATGCTCCAAAAAAAAAAGAAATGCCCTGATTCACAGTGGGCGCTCGTTCAGAGCGTCCGGCTCTGAATCAGGCCCTTAGCCCTTAAAGGTCACATGGTACCTCTAACTGTAGGGAACAAGTTACCCCTACCAACAAACGCTCACTGTTCACACTTTTTCCTGTGCAGAAAAATATAAGTTAACCCAGATATTGATAACAATTGAAAAAATGTAAACCTCAATGGTTTTATTTAAACACGTGGCAGCACAACCGGAAGTACGTATAAGCTATTGTGCGACCAGTCGCATACACAATAATGCGACTACCACACAACCGTATATCAACTTTTTAGCTGCGTACGCAAAAGTGTGTCTTTGCTGTGTGCAAACTTGCGACTCAGCTGCTTACTCAATACTGTGGCACCCCTTTTAACGTTAGGTTCTATCAACAGAGGAAAACAAACTTTTTCCTCCATGGATTCTAGTCAGCTTCCTTGATTCACACAGAAACGGATAGCGATCTTTCAGCACAAAGTGGTTGAAGGTAAACCCTGCATGTGGCCACTCCACCCTTTGCTGAAATATCGATAGCCATATGTACCATGTGAGCAGGTAAGTGACTTCACTACGGGCCCCCAACTAACGATACCAGATCAGAACCTCTATACACTCCTTCCTATACCTTCTAATATCCTGCCTATACCTTCTAAAGATGATGCTAATTTGCGTACACAGTCATACTGTAAATAAAGACTTAAGACCTGGAATCTGTGGTTCCAAAGCACAAGTATTATTCAAGTAAAAGTACAGTCAGTTACACGCTATTGATCCAGACACAATTCGGCGCAAATTAATTATACAGACCCAAGTACAGTATACATACGCAGCGCTTCCGGACCAGATGTTAGGCATCAGCAAGAAACCCCTCGTCTATCAGCATTCAGCACGAAGACTAAAGACCCAGTGTTGGAGCACACATATTTATACCCCCCAGGAATAGACAACACAATAGAGAAGTTTGTTGCTGATGCTGTTGGTTCCCAAGGGGGATACATCTGTTACAGAGCATTTAACAGGCTGATTCAAATAGACACAACCCAGCCTCCAACAACTGAGGGTCCCTAGATTCCCACCACATGCAACATCCTAACAGTTATTCATATCATATACATTTTGTTGCTTGAAGTCTCTGCGGTCCATAAGTTGAGAATGCATGATGCGATCTCCCCACCGATAATACCGGAATACTGTGGAAAGAGTACCCATCAGTACAAAACCAAACACGGCTTACTTATCATGTATAAAACCTTAGTTACCAAACAATCTTTATTTCATAGCATTTATACTTAATGAACAAGTTTAAATCTTATACCTTAGAGCTTATGAAACCTTGTATGTGAATATGTAATGTGTGAGTATGCAGGGTTTGATATAAAAACGCTAGTTAACTGGGGACAGATGCGTGCGCATTTAGCTACTAAACAGTGTTTTCATATAGGATCTTATGCATTCGCTAATATGCGACTAGTTAACAACGCAATTGTGCGTATTACTGTGTATATGAGAAATTATGAAAGATGCAATCGCATGGTGCTAATAGTAATCTCACCATATGTACTTAATTGTGAGTTTATCTAAAATGGCGCTGGGGCGGCCATTCACAAAATGGCGTCTTGCGATTTTATTTCCAAGATGGCATCTTGTGGCCAGTCGCAAGATGGTGTCGCCGTGATTCAATTTTAAACTGATCTTGTCTCAGCCAATTATCCAGCTTTGACCGGAGATGGGGTTGTGTGAAATATTTAAATGGTGCAACATAGCACTGGGTGGGGTAGTGCCACAATGAGTGCCTATGACCACTGTTGAGTGGGGTTGGGGGTAATGCCACTGGGGATTTATAACCATTAGGGGTGTAATTCCACTGGCGCTCTATTGCCACTGGTTGGGACATACAGACACTTAGGTGGTGCTAGACACTGCCCAGGCATATTTTTTCCACTAAATTATATAGTGGCTAGTGTATAGCAGATCTCCAGTCAGGTGACTAGCTGACAAGGAGATTTCCAATCTGGTAGCTAGTGTACAGTATAGCGAAAAATCCAGTTAAGCAGACCTTCAATTTGCTGGCTAGTGCACAGGAAACTTCTAATTTGGTGTTTAGTGTATATCATACCCCCAATCTGATTATATTACTTAGGCAATTACCCTCCTCATGTGAGGCAATCACCAAAGCAATCGCAAATCAACTCAGGCCAGCTCCCATGCTCCATCACTTGCTTATAGCAAAGGGCTATACTTGCTAGGAGGAACATATTGAAGATAGTTTGCTATTTATCAGGATGGGTCACCTTATTTAGATTTTAGCAAGAAATGTGATATTGTGTCCCACAGAAAATTAATTCAGAAGCCAAAACCCGTACAAGTGGAATGGGTAAAGAATTGGTTAAATGAGTGTTGTGGCATAGAAAATGTTCTGGGTCCTGTTCTGCTTTATATATCCATTCATTCATATTGCAGATTATATAAAGATCTGTAGCTACACTGACACTCTAGAAGGGCGCGTCAGGCTTCTTTTTCATTCAAAATGTGCCTCTTATTCGCATAATTAAAATTATTTGATGCAACATTGCTAGCGTCCACTGATCATTGGGGTTTGCGACTGGGTCTGAATGCGAGCAAGTTCCATTGTGATTTAACTGCGACTTTGTACGTGTATCAAACCAATTCTTGTGCAGTTAAAGTCACAGCCTAGCATCTCTAGTACACTATGGACCTCATTCAGAGCCGCTCGCTCATTAGAAGTGATTTTCACACATCTGCGCATGCGTCTAAGTCGCAGTGCGCAAACTAGCATCTGCGATGTATTATCGAGCGCTCCTAGTACACAGACAGGATGCTACTTTGAGTGACAGATTGCGCCGTTTGTGGGTGGTAGCAGGGGAAGGTGCTTGTGAATGGGAGAGTGGTTGTGCGAACACAGGCATGTCTGACCACCAGAGCGGCATTTAATGGGTGTGCATAATTAGCAAAGTAGCGTCATTGCACACGTGACTTGGTTGTCTTTTAGCCTAAACTGCTCACAGTGCTTGGGGTAGGTTAGGTCAACCCCAAGTGCTGCGAGCAGCTCTGTTGGCCCTCGATGTTCACAATTAATCAGACACTTCCCGGAAATGATGTGTGCTGCGAGTGACAGGTGGGAGGTTTTATAGTCCAGCGTATGCTGTCGTCGCTCACTAAGACATACAGGGCGTCCTTACAGCGCAAAGAGCGAGCGCCTGATTTGCATACCCGGTCCCTTTTTGCAAGCGAGCGGCTCTGAATAAGGTCGTATGAGTGGCTTTTCGCTGTGTTTGTGATGCGACTAAGATGCAAAATGTAATGATTCCTGAGAATCTTATGAGTTTCAGTCGCGACGGGCGTCTCAAGCTGTATGGCATAAAGATGCTCAGTGTATGAGAACAGATCTGTACTAAAACAATTTGAATCTGTTTGTAATTTGACTGAATATCACTGGTCCGATGACCCTGAAATAGGGGTGTGCACCGGCCACTTTTCGTGTTTTGTGTTTTGGATCTGGATCTTTCTTCGTGTTTTGGATCTGGATTGGTTTTGCCAAAACCACCCTTCTGTGTTTTGGGTTCTGGCTTTTGTGTTTTGGATCTGTATTTTTTTTAAAAAAGCAAAAAAACAGCTAAAATCATAGAATTTGTGGGTTTTTCTGCCCCTATGCTATTATTAACCTCAATAACCTTAATTTCCACTCATTTCCAGTTTATTTTTAACACCTCACAATAGTGTTTTTATGTCCAAAAGGTTGCACCGAGGTAGCTGGATGACTATGCTAAGCGACACGAGTGGGCGGCACAAACACGTGGCCCATCTAGGAGTGACACTGCAGTGGCAGACAGGATGGCAGTTTGAAAAACTAGGCCCCAAACAGTACATAATGCAAAGAAAAAAAAGAGGTGCAAGATGGAATTGTCCTTGGGCCCTCCCACCCACCATTATGTTGTATAAACAGGACATGCACACTTTAACAACCCAATCATTTCAGCGCCAGGGTCTGCCACATGACTGTGGCTGAAATTATTGGTTCGTTTGGGCCCCCACAAAACAAGCTGGCAATTAATCTGTCCCTGCACAAACTGGCTCTACGGAGGCAAGATGTCGTCCTCATCCTCCTCATTCACCGATTCCTCACCCTCTTCAGTGTTGTGTACATGCTCATCCTCACAGAGTATTAATTTGTCCCCGCTGGAATCCACCACCACAGGTCCCTCTGAACGTTATGGAGGCTGGTCTCCCTGGAAGAGTTGATAATTCATTTTTATGAACATCATCTTCTCCACATTTTGTGGAAGCAACCTCCTACGCCTTTCACTGACAAGGTTCCCGGCTGCACTAAACACTCTTTCGGAGTACACACTGGAGGGGGGGCAACTCAGGTAAAATAGAGCCAGTTTGTACAGGGGCCTCCAAATTGCCTCTTTTTCCTGCCAGTACATGTACGGACTGTCTAACATGCCTACTTGGATGCTGTCATCGATGTAATCCTTTAACAGACAGACGCACGCTTGTCGCTGCTGCTTTGAGGATGCAGGTGCAGCTACAGCCCACACAATTCACAAAGACAGAAAAAAAAAAGAAGAATTTTTTTATTGTTTGTGGAGCGCACTTTGAGGGTTACACCACCCTTTAACAAACAGACGCACGCTTGTCCCTTCTACATTGAGGATGCAGGTGCGGCTACAGCCCACACAATTCACAAAGACAGAAAAAAAAAAGAAGAATTTTTTTATTGTTGGTGGAGCGCACTTTGAGGGTTACACCACCCTTTAACAGACAGACGCACGCTTGTCCCTTCTACATTGAGGATGCAGGTGCGGCTACAGCCCACACAATTCACAAAGACAGAAAAAAAAAAGAAGAATTTTTTTATTGTTTGTGGAGCGCACTTTGAGGGTTACACCACCCTTTAACAGACAGACGCACGCTTGTCGCTGCTGCTTTGAGGATGCAGGTGCAGCTAAAGCCCACACTTTTCACAAAGACAGAAAAAAAAATTATTATTTTGTTTGTGGAGCGCACTTTGAGGGTTACACCACCCTTTAACAGATAGACGCACGCTTGTCCCTTCTACATTGAGGATGCAGGTGCGGCTACAGCCCACACAATTCACAAAGACAGAAAAAAAAGGATTTTTTTTATTTTTTGTGGAGCGCACTTTGGGGGTTACACCACCCTTTAACAGACAGACGCACGCTTGTCCCTTCTGCATTGAGGATGCAGGTGCGGCTACAGCCCACACAATTCACAAAGACAGAAAAAAAAATAATTTTTTTTATGTTTGTGGAGCACACTTTGAGGGTTGCACCACCCTTTAACAGACAGACGCACGCTTGTCGCTGCTGCTTTGAGGATGCAGGTGCAGCTACTGCCCTCACATTTCACAAAGACAGAAAAAAAAATTATTATTTTGTTTGTGGAGCGCACTTTGAGGGTTACACCACCCTTTAACAGATAGACGCACGCTTGTCCCTTCTGCTTTGAGGATGCAGGTGCGGCTACAGCCCACACAATTCACAAAGACAGGTAAAAAAAGATATTTTTTATTGTTTGTGGAGCGCACTTTGAGGGTTACACCACCCTTTAATAGACAGACGCACGCTTGTCGCTGCTGCTTTGAGGATGCAGGTGGAATCTAGACGGGATTTGGAACCGGGGACACACTACCTCCATCAATTGTCTAAATCCCACTGCACTAATGGCGGATACTGGACGCACGTCTAACACCAACATAGCAGTCAAGGCCTCAGTTATACGTTTTGCTTCAGGATGACTGCTGTCGTACTTCATCCTCCTCGCTAAGGACTGTTGGAGGGTCAATTGTTTAGTAAAAGTAGTGGTGTTCCTACTTTCTCTCTGGGATGATGAACAACTCCCAGCAGCAGCAACAGCACTAGGAGGAAGTGGTTCTTGATCTTTCCCTATTTTATTTTTATCGGAGAAAGTTAGGTCCTCCATTTATGTTATATTGATATATACGTGCGGCTAAAGCGCACACAAACACAGAAAATATTTTTTTATTTTTGCTGGAGAGTAGTGCACTTTGTGGGTTACACCACCCTTTAAGAAATGAGCCAGCCGGCTCTTTACTTATGGGACACAGGCGCACGCTTGGCACTGCTCCTTTGTTGATGCACGTGCAGCCACAGCGCACACAATTCACAAACACAGAAAATATTTTTTTTTTTGGTTTGGACTGTAGTGTACTTTGGGGGTTACAGCACCCTTTAACGGTCAAGCCAGCCGGCCCTTTACTTATGACACAGGCGCACGCTTGGCACTATTTTGTTGATGCACATGCGGCTACTGCGCACACAATTCACAAACACAGAAAATAATTTTTTTTTTGGTTTGGACTGGAGTGTACTTTGGGGGTTACAGCACCCTTTAACGGTCATGCCAGCCGGCCCTTTACTTATGACACAGGCGCACGCTTGGCACTACTTTGTTGATGCACGTGCGGCTACTGCGCACACAATTCACAAACACACAAAAAATATTGTTTTATTAGCACTTGGGGGGAGCACCCCTGATGGACAGAGCACCCCTTGGACAACACTACAGCACCCCTTTAGGACTGGGACACTGCACAGGACTTTGGAGTGGACACAGCCCCTATGGAGAACTGACTGCACAACACAGTCCAGCCAGCCACTATGGACTTTGAAGTAGTGGACACAGCCCCTATTAACAACAGTAGCACAGCACAACCAGCCCCTATGGACTTTGAAGTAGTGGACAACAGCAGCACAGCGCAGCACAACACTACTCTGCACTACACTACACTGCCCAGCCAGCCCTAACTCCCACCCTCCCTCTTCACTGTCCACAGCCGAGTGAGAAAATGGCGCCGACGCGGGTACCTTATATAGGATCCAAAACCCGCGACTCGGAAGGCGGGATGATGACGTTTTGCCTCGATTTCAGATCCGAGTCAGGTGGGAAAAGTCGAGCCTGACTCGGATCTGCCTCGGATCGGGGGGGCTCGGATTTCAGAAATCCGAACCCGCTCACCCCTAATATGAAACATAAAAGAATTTCATGTATATACACAAACTTTGTTTGAGCCACAGAATTATTGAAAATATTGTATAAAATTACCTTCAGGCTGTGTGTATAAGGTGTATATGATTCATAAATGCATTCTGTGTTTAGATTTGGGTCCTATTCCTAAGACATTTCAATATGGTATACAAATATTCCAAAATACGGAATATTCCGATATCCAAAATACTGTTGGTCCCAAGCATTTTGGATATGGGAGACTCAACCTGTATATATATATATATATATGTATTAGGGGTGTGCACCGGCCACTTTTCGTGTTTTGTGTTTGGATCTTTCTTCGTGTTTTGGATCTGGATTGGTTTTGCCAAAACCACCCTTCCGTGTTTTGGGTTCTGGGTTTTGGATCTGTATTTTTTTTTTAAAAAGCATAAAAACAGCTAAAATCATAGATTGTGTTGATTTTTCTGCTCCTATGTTATTATTAACCTCAAAAACCTTAATTTCCACTCATTTCTAGTCTATTCTGAACACCTCACAATAGTGTTTTTATGTCCAAAAGGTTGCACCGAGGTAGCTGGATGACTATGCTAAGCGACACGAGTGGGCGGCACAAACACGTGGTCCATCTAGGAGTGACACTGCAGTGGCAGACAGGATGGCAGTTTGAAAAACTAGGCCCCAAACTGTACATAATGCAAAGAAAAAAATGAGGTGCAAGATGGAATTGTCCTTGGGCCCTCCCACCCACCCTTATGTTGTATAAACAGGACATGCACACTTTAACAAAGCAATCATTTCAGCGCCAGGGTCTGCCACATGACTGTAGCTGAAATGATTGGTTCGTTTGGGCCCCCACAAAACAAGCTGGCAATTAATCTGTCCCTGCACAAACTGGCTCTACGGAGGCAAGATGTCGTCCTCATCCTCCTCATCCACCGATTCCTCACCCTCTTCAGTGTTATGTACATCCTCATCCTCACAGAGTATTAACTAGTCCCCACTGGAATCCACCACCACAGGTCCCTCTGTACGTTCTGGAGGCTGGTCTCCCTGGAAGAGTTGACAATTCATTTTGATGAACATCATCTTCTCCACATTTTGTGGAAGCAACCTCCTACGCCTTTCGCTGACAAGGTTCCCGGCTGCACTAAACACTCTTTCGGAGTACACACTGGAGGGGGGGCAACTCAGGTAAAATAGAGCCAGTTTGTACAGGGGCCTCCAAATTGCCTCTTTTTCCTGCCAGTACAGGTATGGACTGTCTGACATACCTACTTGGATGCTGTCACCGATGTAATCCTCCACCATTCTGTCAATGGTGACAGTATCATATGTAGTGACAGTAGACATGTCAGAAATTGTTGCCAGGTCCTTCAGTCCGGACCAGATGTCCAAACTTGGTCCTGCCTGCCCTGCATCACCACCAGCGGGTTGCTTAGGATAGCTAAGTTTTTTCCTGGCAGCCCCAGTTGCGGGAGAAAATGAAGAAGGAGCTGTTGACGTGTCACGTTCCGCTTCAGCTGACAGTGTGTTCACCAGCAGGCTTATGTCGGCCGGAAAGAGAGACACCACATAGGCTTTAAACCTAGGATCGAGCACGGTGGCCAAAATGTAGTGGTCTGATTTCAACAGATTGACCACCCTGGAATCCTGGCAAAGCGAATGAAGGGCTTCATCCACAAGTCCCACATGCCGAGCGGAATCGCTCCGTCTTAGCTCCTCCTTCACTTTCTCCAGCTGCTTCTGCAAAAGCCTGATGAGGGGAATGACCTGACTCAAGCTGGCAGTGTCTGAACTGACTTCACGTGTGGCACGTTCGAAGGGCTGGAGAACCTTGCACAACACGGAAATCATTCTCCACTGCGCTTGAGTCAGGTGCATACCCCCTCCTTTGCCTATGTCATAGGTGGATGTATAGGCTTGTATGGCCGTTTGCTGCTCCTCCATCCTCTGAAGCATATAGAGGGTTGAGTTCCACCACGTCACAACCTCTTGCTTCAGGTGATGGCGGGGCAGGTTCAAGAGTGCTTGCTGGTGCTCCAGTCTTCGGCACGCAGTCGCTGAATGGCGAAAGTGGCCTGAAATTTTTCGGGCCACCCAAAGCGTCTCCTGCATGCCCCTGTCGCTTTTCGGAAAATTCTGCACCACCAAGTTTATTGTGTGAGCAAAACATGGGACGTGCTGGAATTTGCCCAGATGTAATGCCCGCACAATATTGGTGGCGTTGTCAGATATCACAAATCCCCAGGAGAGTCTAAGTGGTGTAAGCCACTAGGCGATGATTTCCCTCAGTTTCTCTAAGAGGTTGTCGGCGGTGTGCCTCTTACTGAAACCGGTGATACACAGCGTAGCCTGCCTTGGAACGAGCTGGCGTTTCTGAGATGCTGCTACTGGTGACGCTGCTGCTGTTGCTGCATAAGGTGATACATCTACCCAGTGGGCTGTCACAGTCATATAGTCCTTAGTCTGCCCTGTTCCACTTGTCCACATGTCCGTGGTTAAGTGGACATTGGGTACAACGGCATTTTTCAGGACACTGAGGACACTTTTTCTGACGTTTCTGTACAGTCTCGGTATCGCCTGCCTAGTGATGTGGAATCTAGATGGGATTTGGAACCGGGGACACACTACCTCCATCAATTGTCTAAATCCCACTGCACTAATGGCGGATACCGGACGCACGTCTAACACCAACATAGCAGTCAAGGCCTCAGTTATACGTTTTGCTTCAGGATGACTGCTGTCGTACTTCATCCTCCTCGCTAAGGACTGTTGGAGGGTCAATTGTTTAGTAAAAGTAGTGGTGTTCCTACTTTCTCTCTGGGATGATGAACAACTCCCAGCAGCAGCAACAGCACTAGGAGGAAGTGGTTCTTGATCTTTCCCTATTTTATTTTTATCGGAGAAAGTTTGGTCCTCCATTTGTTATATTGATATATACGTGCAGCTAAGGCGCACACAAACACAGAAAATAATTTTTTATTTTTCTTGGAGACTAGTGCACTTTGTGGGTTACACCACCCTTTAAGAAATGAGCCAGCCGGCCCTTTACTAATGGGACACAGGCGCACGCTTGGCGCTGCTCCTTTGTTGATGCACGTGCAGCCACAGTGCACACAATTCACAAACACAGAAAATATTTTTTATTTTGTTTGGAGTGCACTTTGGGGTTACAGCACCCTTTAATGGTCAAGCCAGATGGCCCTTTACTTATGACACAGGCGCACGCTTGGCACTACTTTGTTGATGCACGTGTGGCTACAGTGCACACAATTCACAAACACAGAAAATATTTTTTTATTTTGTTTGGAGTGTACTTTGGGGGTTACAGCACCCTTTAACGGACAAGCCAGTTGGCCCTTTACTTATGGGACACAGGCGCACGCTTGGCGCTGCTCCTTTGTTGATGCACGTGCAGCCACAGTGCACACAATTCACAAACACAGAAAATATTTTTTTATTTTGTTTGGAGTGTACTTTGGGGGTTACAGCACCCTTTAACGGACAAGCCAGCCGGCCCTTTACTAATGGGACATAGGCGCACCCTTGGCGCAGCTTTGTTGATGCACGTGCAGCCGCAGTGCACACAATTCACAAACACAGAAAATATTTTTTATTTTGTTTGGAGTGCACTTTGGGGGTTACAGCACCCTTTAACGGTCAAGCCAGCCGGCCCTTTACTTATGACACAGGCGCATGCTTGGCACTACTTTGTTGATGCATGTGCGGCTACTGTGCACACAATTCACAAACACAGAAAAAATATATTTTTTTTTGCACTTGGCGGGAGCACCCCTGATAGACAGCACCCCCTGGACAATGCTACAGCACCCCTTTAGGACTGGGACACTGCACAGGACTTTGGAGTGGACACAGCCCCTCTGGACAGCTGACTGCACAACACAGTCCAGCCAGCCCCTATGGACTTTGGAGGAGTGGACACAGCCCCTATTGACAACAGCAGCACAGAGCAGCACAACACTACACTGCACTACACTACACAGCCCAGCCAGCCCTAACTCCCACCCTCCCTCTTCACTGTCCACAGCCGAGTGAGAAAATGGCGCCGACGCGGGTACCTTATATAGGATCCAAAACCCGCTAGACCCGGAAGGCGGGATGATGACGTTTTGCCTCGATTTCAAATCCGAGTCAGGTGGGAAAAGTCGAGCCTGACTCGGATTGGCCTCGGATCGGGGGGGCTCGGGGGGGTTCGGATTTCAGAAATCCGAACCCGCTCACCCCTACCCTGAAACAGTTGATTTTACACTCGGCTATAGAACGGTTGCAGTTGTAGTGGTTATATTGTCACTTTATTGGTTACCGGTAAGCAGAGGTGTCAAGAGAGGTGAAGCAGGATATGGATTACCTGGGCCTCTGTAAGGACCCAGGAGTACAGTAAAGGCGTAGCCACCAGTAACGTGCGGTGAGGTAAATGGCTGGCACTGGCTAGTATCACAGCCAGATTTACAGATACATATATGAACCAGGGATGTGTGGAAAAGGTAGACAGGGGAGGCAGTGCCTCACCTGCCATACACTCTTTACTCCAGAGTTTTGACTATAACAATTATTAGAATAATACAAAGAATATATTTATAACATTTACTTTAAATTTTTCTTATAATGTTTATAGTCAAAACTCTGGAGTAAACCTAAGTATGGCAGGAAAGGCTCTGCCTCACCTTACCACACATCACTGGTAACCATATACCCCACAATTTTGTGACTACGGCCCCTGGTGTGCGTGCTGACACTTTCAGATGGTGTACACCATACTTACATAGTGAATGTAGGTGCGTAACCATGATCCTTCCTGTGGCCACACCCCTTGAAATTTTGGTGGCCCTGCTGGTAAGAACTCACCTAGAGTACAGTGTATAGTCCTGATGCCCTATGGGGGCCCCATAGCTAAAATTTTTACAGGGTTACAGGCCCTGCTCTCAGCCTACCACCCCCATCCGGACCCCCTGGGCCTGAGCTCCCCTACCGCACACTGCTCACTCCCAGACTTACCTGATCCATGGTCGCACTGTGCGGGGAAGGCACACCTTCTCTCCCGGTCGGCTCCATCTCACTGACTGATGCTGGAAGGAGGCTGCCACGCCTTCTCCCAGTATCAGTCAATGGGGAGAGCTGGAGGCGGAGCAGACTGGGAAGACGCGACCACGGAGCGGGGGGGCCGCGACCAAGGAGCAGGTAAGTGGAGTAGAGGGGAGTGAGGATAGTGATGGGGGAGTGAGGAGGGTGCGGAGGGAAGGGCCGTGGACAGAGGCCTGACACCATAGGTGCAGGGGGAGGGCCGGGCCCCGGGTTGGCCCCATAGCAGCCGCACCCCCTGCACCCATGCTAGTTACGCCACTGGTAAAAGGACAGTACAAGATGCACTTCTAGGTTCTTTTCTGCCATCAAATGATGTATTTCTGGGCCTGATTCAGAGATGGACGCATTTAAAACATCTGGTGCAAGTGCCTAATGTTTAAAATCTGTGCAAGAGTCTGAGACGCACTGCGCATGCGCCCAGATGGTTACCACCAATGGAGTCCGATTGGAATTTCGTGGATATCAGTGTGATTCCGGTAGAATTTTCTGGGTGGTGACTGGGGGGGGGGGGTGGCTTGCGTCGGCGGGTTTGTTGGTGGTATGCCGGTGTCAGGGACTGCATCGGAAGTTGCACTAACACTGGCAGATATGTACCGTTAGACATCCTGAGCATTGTTTTTGTTGCTCGAATGTCTGATTGTGCGGCCAATGTCCGCACGATGGTGCGACTATTAGTGCACTGCAGAAAATTACAGCCGCAGGTGGTGACGTCACAGTAGACAGCCCATTGGCTGCGGCATTAGCATAATTTTGAAGAAGTTTTGTTGCAGCCTCTTCTGTATTAGTTTCCACCTCTCAATCCGGTCCTTTGTGGTCTGACACTGTTAGAAACAACAGCTACCAGCAGCTCTAAATGCCTATTAATCAGCAAGTGCAGAATTGGGACACTGTGGTTACTTGTGTCACAATTGGGGAGCGGGCCACACCGGGTGACACCATCCGAGGGGGTGCTGCTCTGCTATTTTGGTGTCACCCCATCGGATGGTGTAACCGAGAAGCCAGAAACCCGAGAGAGGCAGGGGAGAGACTGTGGGCTGCCCCAGCAGATGCTAGAGCGCTGGGTAAGCCCACTGTGTGCCAAGAACAGGGGGCGGGAATGCCCCCAAGATCGGCACACATAAGGGGCGTGACTTTACTCTGCAAAACCACGCCCCTTCTGCTAAGCCACACCCACTTCTGCACACGTGCGCCTGCAGCACGCAGGTGACCTCTGACCAGCTGCACCAGGTGTCACCCAGGTAAGTGATGCCCCTGCCTGTGGTGTAAACCTTTGGCTATGCAGAGCCTTATTTCACTGTCAGCATGGGATGTACTAAAGTGAAAAATGCGGTAAAACTCCTAAAAATGAAATTTTCAGGGGTTTTGCCGCATTTCCCTTATGTACTTCCTCCCAATGGGTAACACCATCTTCAGGTGGCATTACCCAATAGAAGCCTTCTTCTTCCTTTTGGGACACCCTCTGAGAGGGATCCATTCGGATCCCTCCCATCTCCCCCCGTGGCGCTAGCATCCTCCTGCACATGGGAAGAAGGATGCCAGTGGGTCTTCTGGGTGTTAAATCTGGAAGTCCCTCTATTCGTGAGTATCGCAAAGGACAGCTCTTATCATGAGATTTAAATCGCATTTTTAAGTACATTCCAAGGTAATCAACAGCGCTATGTACCTGATAAGAGGCAGGATGTACCGCATCGCGTATGTGATGCTTAGTCCATCTTGCCCTAAATCTATTGGACCCCAGCATGGCTGCTTCCAGTACCCTCATGATGATGGGTCTGTCTATAAGAGTACACCAGGAACCAGAGTTCCCAGTGTCACTAGTTCTATATTTATTTGCATAAACAATTCTCCGGTATATTGATATCTCACCTTGTGTAGATGACAGAAGCACTTTAAAGTGAACCAGTAGAAATTAATTTACAGTAATGTTATGCTCAGTTTAAAAAAATAAAAAGTATATAAAAAAAACCCTGTTGTGCCACATTCTAGCAAAAACAACTGGTAGTAACATTTAAACAATCTGAAAGGCAGCGGATATATTGGTTGCAGTTCTTGACTGGCGCCATGGAGGCAAAATCTGTCATAGTCTTACACATGACATCAAAGAATGCTGAAATGTATCCGCCGATCTCTGACCCTGGTACTTTAATCTGAGCTCCCTCTCGTGCCGCTGGTGACACACGGATTAATTCTGACTTTTTCCAACGCTGGCTAATATTTGTACATGGGCCCCTAAGTCAAGTACTGGTATTACATTCTCTGTTCTTGATAAATCCTGACAATTTCCTATTTCATAGCAAGATTACCACTTAGATGTATAAATGTATCATCTGGAAACCTTTCTAAAAATATGTTTCGGAGTGCATCCTAGCAAGGTTTAATACAATATTTCATAAAATCAATCAGAAAGAAATTACATTTTTAGGCTCTTAAACCACTGTTCATATGCACTTTACAATTAATATTTAACGTGAATTGGCATCTCATCCTTGCCCATAATCATTTTATTGTGGGAATGTCTGGGATTGGAGAGAAATAACTCTTCCCTTGTCAGGTATCTTTAACTGTTTACTGTGCTACAAAATGGCCGCTGCACGGTCAGGCTTATGTGGTTATATCACCAAACATTCTATTAAACAATGACGACTCTCAGGGTGCATAACCTAGAATACTTGATTTCTGCAAGAAAATCTCAGTCACCTTTTAATACTAAATGTTTTATGCTCTCTGCAATACTGTTTGCCTCATTTTTTATGCTGAACAAATCAGTTTGTGGGCACCCAGGGATTTGAGACGAGTAAGAAAGGCTTCAGATTCCCTGTGTTTCTGCTAATAATTAAATATCTCTGGCGATTTCTAAGATGGTACAATATAAAACGTTGAACAGTGTGAATATTTTTTTTAATCACATTTTACAGTTTGCTCAAAGCTCTGCCAGTACATAACTCTTTCAGCACCTGATGGAAAATCCAAATCGCCTCCATGAAAAGTCAGCCGTTCCGAGGGTGACATTTTGTCATTACTTTCACGGTGACATTTCACAAAGGGTCTATATTCCTGGAAGCACAAGTATTATATATTCCGTGCTACGATGTATGCCAGCTATTTTTAGACATCCTCAAGCGTCAGATAGTCACCTCTCACCACAGTGCATGTCCGGCCTCCGATTGGTGGGTGGTTGACGGAATGAAAGCTATCCCACACTGCAGCTTTGTTTCCCCTCTTTTGCTGCCAGAGAAGAAACAAATGTAAAAAAAAAAAAAAAACCTGTGTCATTAAGGCAGAAATTCTTAAAGGCTTTCAAGGGGGATGGAACCGCTCAGAAATAGAGAGATTCTATCGTATCCTGGTCTTTTTATTTGTGCCTTGTCTAGTTAATGAAAGAAAAGCACAACAGTGTATGTAATGTATCAAGGCAAACAGTGCAGAAAAATATTGCTCCAGGACCATCAAAGGATACCAATGCATATCTCTTTCAATAGAGCTATTCTTTCTTACGAAACAAAAGGGACACAATTGTTAAATACTGGGATGAGTGCAAAAGTCACCTTGTGACACAGTGCAATTTTGCAGTGATGCATTGAGATTGTAACTAAACAAAACAAGTATGAGACAGCCATAAGTTTGCCTTCTGAATAAAACATTGATGCGAGGGGAAAGTTAGGAAGGAAGACTCAACTTTCAAATATGCAAGTTAGAAGAAAGGAAAATGTTTGTTTTTTTGTTTAAAGAGAACAGTACCTAAAATATAAGCTAGTCACAGAATATACAGAAGATACTACTATTATATCCCTTTTACACTAAAATCCCAGGCCAAATGTAATAGGGTCTGAGTTTTTGGTGCAGGACAAACTCGCACCTTCTCGTACATTTAATGGTGCAACTCTGGATCTTATTCAGACACAGTCTCAAGCGCTGAGTGCTCGCAACCGTGTCGATGTTAAGGCCCTACGCACGCGCAGCGGCCGCACTGTGCGTGTGCGCAAGCCCCGGAGCGAGATAGAAATTCTCTCGCTCCGGAGCTCACTACAAAAGGGGCAGCTGTCGATGTTGATCGACAGCTTGCCCCGTTTTGTAGGCGGGGCGGAGGGGTGGCTAGACAAACAGAACGCCTACCGTTTTGTGGGCGGCCGCACTGACATCAGAAGTGATGTCAGTGGGGAGCTTCCTGCTCGATCAACCTTAGGGTCTCGTCGCAAGCCCCGATGGTCGTGGTGGTCTTGACCATCGCGACCATCACCCTGGTTGGTCGCTAAAGCTGTGGGTGGTAACCCACAGCTTAGCTAGCGACCCAGAGGCCGCACTTGAAAAGTGAAGCGGCCACCCTCATTCAGAGAGAGCGCTCGCTTCTTGCGAGTGCCTCTGAATGAGGGCCTTTGTCCCACAACTTGGCAAATGTAATAGCCTGCGAACTTGTGAGTTCGTGGCTATTACATTGTGCGAGTCCGTGTGAGTTTTCTCGTATGATAACCCAGACCTTGTAATGCAACTTTCATCACAAGGTCTGAGTTACACAGAGCCCTTAACAGATCAGTAAGATCTATGAAGGTTTCTGTGTTTAAAAAAATATTGGGGAGATCACCATCTCCCCAGAGATCCCCGGCCTGGGCTGACTAGCGATCAGGTGTTGAATGCTTTGGCCGGGGGACCCGGTGAAAAGGTCCCCTGGCTGTGGCATTACACCCCCGGTAGAAAAAGCCTGGTACTTGTAGTAGAAAATACAGGGGACCCCTAATAATTGTCCCCTGTATTTCCACAACCAGGACTGGCTCACTGAGACCGTTGCTGGTTGATGAAAATACAAGGGAACCATAAGTTTTTTTTTTCCCTTGTAATTTCACAACCAGGACCAGCTCAGAAAAGCTTGTAGTGAAGATCCACTTGTAGCTGTAGACAAAGACCATATAGAGCAAATATAGTCACATCCAAAATCCATTTAGATAGTTATGAGTGATCTGTTAACGCGTTTCGCTGGACAGGATTCATCCAGCTTCATCAGAAGGATCTTCACTACAGCCTCACCATATGCAAATTGGCGCTATGAGGACTGTGACTTCACTCTCTGCTACTAACCACTTGGTAAATATCTGCTGCATATGAACTCAGGCCTTGATTCAGAGCCGGACACCCTGACAGAGCGCTCGCTCTGAATCAGGGCCGTCCTTCTTGATTTTTAGAGTGGCCTCCTGGCCGCTCGTATAGCTGTGGGTGACCACCCACAGCTATAGCGAGCGGCCAGGAAGATGGTCGTGATGGTCTTGACCATTGAGACCATCGGGCTTGCGACGAGACCCTTGTGGTAGGGTCTCGTTGCCGCAAGCCCTGGAGTGCTTTCGGCTCAAACAGAGCCGAAAGCACTCCCACTGACATCACTTGTGATGTCAGTGGGGCCGGCCCCAGATGGTAGGCGGTCCCATGGGAACGCCTCTGTCTGGGCAGCCACGCCCCCGGCACGCCCACCAAAGTGGTCGTGCTGTCACTCAACATCGATAGCACGCCCCCTTTGGTACGAGACCCGGAGCGACGGTTTGCCCGTCGCTATCCAGGTCTCGCGCATGTGCACAACGGAGCCGGCTCTGTCGTGCGCATGCTCACTGGGCCACCATCGACCTGCTTGCAAACACTCAGCGCTCGCGAGCGGGTCTGAATCAGGCTCTCAGTCTTTTGGGAGCAAGTCCTAAACATATGATCACTCCACAGGAGGGTCAAGAAACTGTTACATGATACAAATTACAGATGCTTTCATATGAGTTTCCCTGTTATATTATTATTATCCTTTATTTATATGGTGACACAAGTGTTGCGCAGCGTCTTACAGTACATAGTACATAAACAAATAATTTGACAAGTGACTTACAGTACAAAATAATATAGGACAAGGACATGGATAATATACATTGCTACATTAGTGACCATAACGCCTAGATATGCAACAGAGTGTAAGCAACCAAGTGTTATGTGCTCTGGTGGGGGGTAAGAAGTAGATGAAAGTAAAGTAAGGAGAAGCACAAGAGGGGAGAGGGCCCTGTTCGTAAGAGCGTACATTCTAAAGGGGAGGGGTAATATTGATTTTTAATGCAATAAATGTGACTCATTTTATATTGATACATCCATTTCTCTAAATGTATTAACTATCTATATAACATTTAATCTATAGTGCTGGTTATTACATTTATATTCCTATATCAAAGTATGCCTCCTTTTTAAAATGTGACATCATCATCACATCATGATGGCTCTTGCCTTGACTCGCTGAGGGCATGTCTAGTCATTCTTTACATCCCTTCCTTTAGCTGGAGATACATCCATTACTTAGGGGTGCCCATCAATGGCATAACCACTGATGGTCAATGGTTTTAAACCATTGAGGTAAAACCATTGATGATTGAACCATCGATGGTCACCACTTACACATAAGCAGACTGAGGCGCAGACCTCTATTGGACTCTGGGCCTGATTCAGACCCACTCGCGAGTGCAGGACGCTCGCAAGTGGGTCGATGGTGCCATACTGCGCATGACGGAGGGAGCACCGTCGTGCGCATGCGCGAGACCCGGCTAGCGACGGGGTAGCCATCGCTCCGGGTCTCGCACCAAAGGGGGCGTGCTGTCGATGTTGATTGACAGCGCGCCCCCTTTGGTGGGCGTGCCGGGGGTGTGGCTGCCCGACGGAGGCGTTCCCATGGGAACGCCTACCGTCTGAGTCCGGCCCCACTGACATCACTAGTGATGCCAGTGGGAGTGATTTTGGCTCTTATAGAGCCAAAATCACTCCAGGGCTTGCGGTCACGGAGACCCTACCGCAGGGTCTCGTCGCAAGCCCGATGGTCGCGATGGTCTTGACCATCGCGACCATCATCATGGACGCTCGCTATTGTGGGTGGTAATCCACAGCTATGCGAGCGTCCATGAGGCCGTTCCAAGTTGAGGGAGGAGGGCCCTGATTCAGAGCGAGTGCTCTGGTCAGAGCGTTCGGCTCTGAATCAGGCCCTCTATCCATTGTTCCCCATAAGAATTCATACATTGATGATTAAACAATATACAGTTACAGTATTAACCATCAATAGTCAATGCTGATTCCTGTCATTACTGCTGGCATCCATATAAAGCCTCTCAGCTGTGCAGTGTATTGGTACTGTAAATAGCAAGTTTGGACAAACATCTTGGTTACTGGTACAGCAGGACAATCACCCAGAATTGGGATTAACCTACCTAAAATGGGACAGTTAGAAAGTATATCAATACCTTGAATAATAATAATTGTAATATCTAAATGAATTAATATTGATATAAAAATACAAATACAACATTTAAAATGTTACCCAGCTTCCAAATAATTAATACCCACCCCCAAATTTATGTCACCATTTTCAGTGATGAATTCTTCAAGTGTCACAATTTCTTGACAAAATACACAAATGTCATGCTGAATTCATGTGGATCCAACCTGCAAATAATATGCTATCATTAATTTAGATTAAATAATATTTCTGGGGTTACACTAATTACCTAAAATACATTTTTGGATGTTTCATGGAAAAGTGATTATTTTAATTTAATGTTCTGCCCATTTTCCTCCATATACTGTAAATCCTATAAAATAAAAATAACTTACCACATGAAAACTCTTTCCCAGAACAAAAACAACAATACACAATTTGGTAACAGATGGAAAAATAAAATACATAAGTGAAATCGCTGCATCTCCAAAGTATTAAAAAAATTTGATCATGAAGGTGCAACAACTCTGTAGTCATGGATGGATGGAAAAGGAAATTATCAATGGAGGTTGTAAATTCTCAAACAACTGAAAACCGGAATATTTCCAGCAATTGGATTGCAGTGGGCCAGAAAAGCTACTCTGCAGTTTAACAAACATGTAAAAGATCTCATATTTCACAGGTTGGTAGATTATTGTGATGCATGCTTCACTGTTATTATGCAGATGGTATATTGGGAATAATAAAGCCTCCATTTTGTCAATGCCCCATTAATTTTAATATAAACAGATTATAAAATATACACACAAACAGAGTATTATTAACGACGGAAAGTGGGGAAAACTGGACGTACTGTACATAAAACAGGGACTAATAAGGACAAAATAAATGCCTGCATGCAAACAAAGGGTAGGGAATGTAGTTATTCATCAGAGAGCTTATGTTGGAACGGGAAGAGGACACAGCTGAAATAAGAGCAACGAGTATGGCTCACAGTGGAGATTGTGACATTTGTGTAGTATAGGGGGTATATTTACTAAAGTGCGGGTTTATAGAAGTGGAGATGTTGCCCATAGCAACCAATCAGATTCTAGCTATTATCTTCTAGAAGGTGCTAGATAAAAGTTAAATAAAATCTGATTGGTTGCTACTGTATGGGCATCATCTCCACTTTATTTATAATTTATTTGTTTATTTATTATCAGTTTCCACTTCTAAAAACCCACACTTTAGTAAATTTACCCCTAGGTATGTGTAGGTTAAGCTCTAATAAAGAAATGGGCTTTCAGAGAGCATTTAAAGATTTAAAGGCTGTGTGAGAGTCTGGTCAGGAGTGGTAGGGATTGCTGTAAGTAGGTAGAGACACAGGAGATGTCTTATTGGCTGGAGGGAGAGGGTGTTACCAGAGGCGAGGCACAGATCAGAAATACATCAAAGTGGGCTAGTGGGTGGGAGAGTATTCTAATATGAGATCTTAGAAGTATGAAGATGGTGGTGTTGATGTCTTTATAGGCAAAGGTGAGTAAGTTGAATTGGATGCTGTAGGACACAGGAAGCCAGTGTAGGGATTTGCAAAATGGTGCAGAAGTTGTTGAGCAATGAGAAAGGAATATCCGGTTTTGCTGCTCAATTTAATATGAATTAAAGTGTGGGGAGATGAGTAAGACTGGGGAATGCCAGATTGTCACAGAGGGCAATGATGAGTGAATGGCTAACAGAGGCGTAACTAGGTTCTTCGGGCGCCCTGGGCAAGAAGACCCTACACACATACTCACAATCTAAAGCGCTGCAAAAAATGTGCGTAACCACATACTGGAAGGGGAATGGCCACAGAAAATGGGGCGTGCCAACATGACACGCCACCTGTTTCTCGTCAATCTGGGAACATATCTTTCCATTCCATATGCACCATACCTATATGATAGTTTCTCATAATGTGGAATCTCTGAAGAAATTAATCCTCAGTGGGAAAACGGCATCTTCAGTCGATATTCACTATCCATGTGAGTCACATCGCCTGTTTGTGTAGGAATCGTATAATAGCGGTTCAAACAGACTCATTCGCTCCTGTGTAACTTCCTGCCCCCTCTGTCTCTAAACCACACCATCATCTCCCCCCTGTTTTGCTCAGCCACACCATCATCTCCTCCATGCGTCTCTCAGCCACACCATCATCTCTCCCCTGCATCTCTCAGCCACACCATCTCCCCCTGCATCTCTCAGCCACACCATCATCTCCCCCTTGCATCTCTCAACCACACCATCTCCCCCTGCATCTCTCAGCCACACCATCATCTCCCCCCCTGCATCTCTCAACCACAACATCTCCCCTCTGCATCTCTAAACCACACCATCATCTCACCCCTACATCTCTCAGCCACACCTTCATCTCCCCACCTGTGTCATCTCCCCCTTCATTCTATGTCTCTCAGTGTGTGTCTCCCCTCCTTTATTATATGTCTCTCTGTGTGTCTCCCCCCTTCATTCTATATCTCTCAGTGTGTCTCTCTCCCCCTTTATTATATGCCTCTCGGTGTCCCTTCCCCCCCTTCATTCTAAGTCTCTCCTGTGTGTCTCTCCCCCCCCACCTTTAACTGGGAGCTGGCAAGGACATTTAGGCCAGGTGGCAGGCTAAAGCCCAGGGAGCGTGATGCTGGTGTCATGGTCAGCAGCCCTAACAAAGTGGAAGTTGCTGCTGCAGTAATGCGCCGAGCACAATGGGCCTCACTCGGCGGTGCAATGGTGGCGGGCGGGTGGCTGCAGCGTAATGGTGGCAAGTGGGCTATGCGGGTACAATGCCCTGGGTGGTTGTACCCTCCTCTGCTGGGCCTGCCACGGTGCCCAGGGCATGTGCCCCGCTTGATTCCCCCCTGGTTACGGCACTGGTGGCTAAGAATTGTTGTAGCATCCTGGATAATAAAAGAATATATTCTGGTATTGTTGATAAGGTGGAAGAGACAGGATGGGAAAAAGCAGAAAATAGTGTGAAATGTGACACCAAGTCAGTGGGCTTGGAACACTGAAGCAGTTGTACTGTTAATAACAGTGAGGGGATTTTGAGGGGAGACAGTGAATCTATGAGGAGTGGAAATAGTAAGTTCTGCTTTGGACATTTTTTGAGCATTAAACAGTGTCGGGACATCCATGTAGAACTTGCAAAAAAACACTCAGCGAATGTAACGAGGAAACACCCCAGAACTTATCAAAACATGTGAAATGCACCTGCTATAATTTATTTTATTTTTTAATATGTTTAAAAAAAATATTAAATCAGAGAAATAATTATAATTTGGTTCAGAGGTATTTTCACCGTCTTGGGCTCTATTTATCATCATACTGGGTAATTGTGGTGAAAAGGAAGTTTTTAAACCAATATTTTATCACTCAGCCTCCATGATGAATACCACTTACAGACAGAAAATGTCAAAAAACCAGGATTATCGCCGACTTTTGTTTTGCCACTCTCTGTCTGTACACCCCTTCAGACAGAACAGCAAATTACCGGGTCTAAAATTTCAACCCGGTAATTTGCTGTTTTACACGTGTATTTCTTCTGTCTGAAAGGGTCAACCCGGCACTAAATTCCCGTGTCTCCAATCCTGGTAAATTCCTGGGTCGAAGTCCCAGGAATTTAGACACGGGATGACCCTTTCAGACAGAAAAAAGTCCAGTGTAAATCACCAAATTATCGGGTTGAAATGTTTAACCCAGTAATTTGGATTTGTGGCTGAAAGGGGTAAGAGTAACTTTTATAACTCTAGAGTCCTCCATTCAGCTTCACTCAGCATGTTTTTTTCAAAATATTTTATATATGAAAAACAAGGTGCAAATATTCTGAAAAGTTATGTTATAGTTACATATTTTCCCCTAAAAAATAATGAGGAATTAAATTTCCCGTAATCGCCCGGATCGCACCTGCTGACAGCACAAGTTTTCTCTTAAACCATGTACTGTAAGTGCACAATATATATGCAGTTCCCACCGAATATTATTCCTCCCTACTGTATATTCTCTCCTGGGGGCTGGATATTTCCGTATTGCTCTTAAAAAGTTTCAGACTGAAAAAAAAAGTAATAACTTTTTCACCTTTTTTTTTTTTTTATCTGAGATGGCATTATAGTAAGAGAAACGTCTCTATATTTGATAAATAGGCAAAGACATGGGAAATCATTAACCTCATAACTTACTGCCTTACCATCCTTACAAAAATGCAGTCTTTTATTTCAAACACAGTGAATTTAAATGGAAATGGCATCAGTTTGGTGTTTATTATAGCAATAATATTACGAAACAACATAATATTCCCAAGTAGGCATACCAAATATACTGGGTACTATGGATTGCACTCATTTGACATTCATACTGCCGGGCGTAATATCCATTGCATGAATTTACAGGTTGTGTGTGTGTTTTGGCAAACTTAGGATGCCATGTACTAAGGGAAAATAAGAGACCAAATAAAAAAGACAAAGAAAATCCCTGTACATATAGCTTCTTGATATGTACTAAAGGGATTTATCTGTCTTCTGCCTGCTAGGGCTAAGAGCAGGCTAGAATATGGTCTCTGCCATAGGCACCTATGGCAGCGCTAAGTGAATCAGCTATTACAAAGAGGAGAGGTCACTTACCATCATCCGCAGAGGCATAGCTATGATGGGTGTGGGGTGTGCGGGGTAGACGAGCACCTAGGTGCAGGGGGCCCACACCACACACCTTGCACCCATTAAGTCTTTATACCTACTCTTCTGTTGTTTCAAGACTGCTGCTCTGATCAGCCATCTTCTCCAGCGCCAGCTTCGTCACCACCGGCTGCAGGTACTGTATCTGCTTCTGATCACATGAAGACCAGTGAGAAGCAGGAACTTCCAGGACGTGAGCTCTGTTACTTTTGTCCGGATGTGAATAAAGTTGGTAAAACACAAAAATCTCACTACTGAATTGAAGCTGCACGGGACGGGAGACCAGAGGTGACAGGGGAGACTCCACATTGTCAAGACCCGTAATGTGTCTCTGCTGACACTGCCGAGGTGGTAACTTTACACTCACGCTCCTCATGGGGTTAGTTTTACTAAAAATTGTGCTAGCCATCTTGTGCTTCGCCACGATAAAAGGAGATGCAGGAGCGGAAGATGCTCAACGTAATGATCATGTTATTTGGATTATTTCACAATTTCTCTATCCTTCAGCAATCAGCCCTTTCCTATAATTTTGAAGAAGTGGATGTTCCACAATGTTGGCTGCAGGGTGAGATTTTTTCAATATTTTTAAAGTTTCATTTTTAGAGGAATCCAAGTGCTGCGTCTGAAGGTCCAGGGGTTTGTGCTGGGCGCTGATGAGTCAGCCAGTGAGTCAGGACATCTGATTTTATATATATAGATTTATCTAAACTGAATTAATTCTTGTGCTGCTCTATATAGTCAGGCTGGGTACGTTGAGGATTGGAATGATATATCGTCCATATCACTCAGTGTGTACCTTCAATCATGCGTTCACGTACATCATCAGAGACGTCCCATCTGATGACCTGCACATCAGATTGGACAATGTCGCTGATGATGGAATGCGGGTGAATGCGGGATGGAAGTGTATGTCGCGTGGTCATACACCGGATCGTGCAGTTTTTACAGCCAATTGATATATCCTTCCATCGGGCCTCGGGTCAGCTGGGATACACGTCGTTCTCATGTGTACCCGGTCTTAGGGCTCTATTTACTACAATCCGCATTGGTAATGCAGATTGTAGTGTGATATTACCGAGTGAATTCGCATTGCGAATTCAGGCAATATCACAGGGATTTACTACAAATCCCTTGCAGGGACAGAGCTTGCGATAAAGCTCTGTTCCTGCTAATCCCCTTCGGAGCCTTATCACGGTATTTTCGAAAAAAATACCGTGATTAAGCATGCGCCAACCGGTCGCCGCTGCTACCCCCCGGCTCTAAGCCCCGCCCCCTAGTGCTAAGCCCCGCCCCCATGATCGTGGACCCCCCTGCGACCCCCCTCTCCCTTACTTACACTTACCTGCATGCTCCGGGCCTCAGGTGATGTTCTCCATTCCTCCGGTCAGGTGATCTCCCATACTGCACTGGGGCCCGATCACCTGATGACCGGGCAGCAGTGCACTTTGGGAGACCAGCTGACCGGAGGGGAGACATCACCGGAGGCCCGATCACCGGTCCCTGGAGTCAGGTAAGTAATTTTTTTTTTTACTATTTTTTTTTTCTTTTTTTTACATATTTTTTTTTTCTTTTTTTTACAGTAATCAGCTTGCGGTCTGTTTAGACCACACAGCTGATTACAGGGACTGACTCCCGACTCTGCTCTCCCCGTTAGAGCAGAGCAGGAGTCCGGTAACTGGGGGAGACCCTGGATAACGCCACCTCCAGGTGGCGTTATTATCACAGGGCTTCCCCCGATTTTTTTTTCACATTTATTTTTAGTAACTGTGGTCAGATCACATTTCCCATTACAATTCTGGGAAATGCGATCTGCTTTACTAAAAATAAGTGATACTTAGGGGTTGGAGTAGAATTTTGCGAATTCTACTCCAATTGCCCTGTAATAACTATAGGTGATACTAAAATAATGTGAAAAAGGGTGTTTTCACACCCTTTTCACATTATTTTAGTAAAAATAATGTTGATAAATCGAGCCCTTAGTCAGTATTGAAAGAAGAAAAAAAAAATTTGCATTTTCAGGGATAAAAATCTTCAACAACAAATCCTTTCAAAACTGGTCTATCTATAGAAAGGTGGAACATATGAGATTATTATTTTGTGTGTAGATAAAAGAAAAGTGTTCATAAACTCAATTTAACATTATATAGCTCAACTGGAGTAAAATGATTACATAGCACAAGATAACTGCACTGGTTTGGAAACAAAACTCTCAAAGCTATGTTGGGAACTTTGTATAAAAACAGTAGGGACTACACAGATGTTCTGCTACTTCTCACAGGTCCCTGTATCATAGACAATAGTGTAGAAAAAAACTCAAACATAGAACATTTCTGGATCACAAAAACAAAAATCACAAAAATATGGCATCTACTTCTTAATCAACAAAAAACAACATAGACACGGTAATGACATCTGTAACAACATTGTAGCAATGATGCATTTGAAGTCTGAAAAAAAATTAAAAGTGATAAATTTTGCAACCAGTGATAGCTATAGAGTAAAGCATCAGCAAAGGGACAGGAGGCAGATTTACGTAGATTAAAAACAAACCTCTTAGGCAGCTAGTTTCCCTAGGATGGATCAAAACCACAATTAATGAATTTATTAATACAAATCTGTCTGAGGGTGCTGTTGCGGTAGCTTATGAGCATTTGATTTTATTCAATTTTAAACGAACGCCATCTACCATGGGAATAACATGCATGGATCTATCACTACTTCAAACAGGCCATACCTCCATAATGTCCTCCAAAGCTTGCAGATTCCAGATTCAAACAAATGACCTTTTCCCATTTATCCGTCTGCTGACATGCATATTCAGGAATCCCTTGATATATTTCAGTTTCTTTGATGAATTTAAAAGCTATATCTTTATTTACCATCACTGCTCAATTCACATTACGCTTTCCCTGTGATTTCACACAGATCTGTTGTGCATTCCCTCAGCAGTTTTTTAAACCTGTACGTTTCATCCATGTAATTCCTTTAGTGTCAGAGGAAGAGCTAAGCACAAAGAGAAGTTACACAAGTCATGACGTTCCTCATAATAAAGGCAATAAATGTACAGTTATATAACAAGATTAGTACCTCACCTCTGTGTAGAATAACTGATGTGTTATTATATATCTGGAAAGCTTTAAATGTCAACATATTAGCAAAGCTAACTCACCACTAAGCCATAAATTGTATGGGCATCCTCCGCTCGTTCCACCGTGTCTAGTATTCTGCTGTAAATGTCACAAATTGCAGGGATGGGCCGATTTGGTAAGAGCAGGAGGAAAATGTGTTGCAAATCTGTAATAAATTACAAGTTGTTTCTGGAGGAAAGAACATTTCATAAATTGATCAACAAATGTAATTCTATACTATTAAAGCATAGGTGGTGCAGACTAGGTAATATTTAAAGGGATTACTACATAAAGCTGCCTTAAGATAACCACAGTGCAGAGAATAGCGCATAGTTATGAATGCTACAGAATGCTCGCCCACACATCCAGGAGACAGGTGTAATGAAGCTAAGTTTGCGATCAAATATGGAAGTTGTAGATCCGTATTATATATGGCTGCTCAACCATTGTGTCCCATGTCTAGCACCACCTGCCAATGTATACTCACCTGAGAGTATACAGCAATTTTATGATTCACTATACTTGGGGTTACAACTTGTAGAAATAAGAGACGTTTGCAGAAGTGTTGCAAAAAACAGTGCAGAATTGAAAAGACTTCACTTTATTTTATTGTGGTGTAAAAGGATACAGCATGTCATAACTCATGGGTAGGCAATATGAGTGGGCAATGAAAGCCGATGGTTAGCAACCATCGATGTTGACGATTCAATGGAAGTACTTTTTCCATCAAGTAGTGGGAATTCAATGGTTATCAGTCATCAGATGTAGCTTACTGATGTCCATCCGATTTTTGGTGGGAGCATACACCGCATAGCAGAGTAGTGGGTGAACAGGTGCCGTGCACATGCATTAATTCACAGTGTAGGGAGAGGGAGCCCAACATCTCAGAGAGTGCTGGGCACTCCCCCACAGTGACGGAAGTGTCACGAGGCTCCGCCCCCTTTCCAGAGGCTCTGTTGGGAGGTATTGCTAAAGTGCGCATGCATGAAGCTATGACTGCTTTTGTGCATGTGCAAATTATAACCATCGCGATGGTTATACATCTAATGGTTGCGATGCGATGGCTAGTTGCCATTGGAGAGCTAATTTGATTATGGGAAGCCCGGCAACTATTCGATCTCAGACTTATGATGTCCATCCCTGCTAGGCACCCTGTGGCACTCCAGCTGCTGTGGAATTACACAACTCAGCATGCCCTGCTACAGTTTTGCTGTTAGGGCATGCTAAAACTGTGGCAGGGCATTGTGGGATGTGTAGTTACACAGCAACTGGAGTGCCACAGGTTGCTTACCCCTGTCATAATTAACCCCCATTTTCTCAATGAAGAAAATAGTGGACATGTATATATTAGTGCCGATTTGCAATCCTGCTGCAGTAAATACTGCTTCATCTGTATGCCTTTATGTAGATATGTGTATGTCTTGCACTAAAGGCCCCCATATACGGTGCGATATAGCAGCCGATCTGATGGATTGGTACAATATTGCTGCTATATCGTACGGTGTGTGGGCATGATATCGGCCAGTGCATGCTCCCATGGGATCGTACATCGCTTCTCCAGATCTTACATGCTGCACATAAGATCTGGTGATGCGATGTATGATCCCATGCAGCGCTATGTGGGGGGAAGAGGAGGATGCCGTCATATCGGGCGGTCATACAGCGTTACACTCCGTGTGTGGGATCCGCTCGATATGTCGGCCATCGGATCAGCCGTCGTGTCGCATGGTGCATATCGCACCGTGTATGGGGGCTTTACTCTATAAGCACTTTTTAAACACAATACACTTAAAAAAGGTGCACTGACAGGACAGAAATATAACTTCTGAAGTAACGAGCAGCTCACACAGCAGGCTCTGTCCCTGCTCAACAATATAGAGAACGACAAAGAAAGATGGTGGAGCACTGATTAAATCAAGTGACCACAATTATTACTATTAAAATTTTAATAAAAATATAACAAAATAAGACAAATGCATGAACCACATAAATTATGATAAACAGTGAACACCAGTTCAGATATTTGTGGACCGTAGATTAGGTTCCTTATATGTAGCAATTCATCAAAGTAACTCTGAATGAATATCTACTCCTGAATAGCAATGTTTCCACTGTCAGGCTGTAAGCCGTATAATAAGTGCACACAGGTGCGCCCACAATATGGAGAGAGATAATCACCTGTAATCTACAGTCCAGATGTATCACTGTATGTTTGCAGATAGTCCAGTGCCTTGTAAAACACCGGGATCTGTTCCCGACAGGGACCTGGTGTTGTACGCTGGCCGGGCTGGCTTCAGCAGTGCATCGAGAGCCGCAGTAAAGTAATCAGTGTGGCTGTGAGTGATTTCTGTCTGGTACACAAGCTGTGTGATTTCCGTGTGGGGCTGCGTCCTCACCAAGTTTAAAGCCGGGGTGCTGTAAGCGGCTGGTGGAGGCCGAGGTGTGGTAAGCGTCTAGAGCACCTCAAGTGCTACAATAGACAGGAGCGGTGAAACTGAAAGTCCGTAACACGGAATGTCTCATCAGTAGACTCCTTGACGTGTTTCTCTGGGCTGGTAGTATTCCCGGTTTCCTCAGAAGGAATACTACCAGCCCGAAGAAACATGTCAAGGAGTCTACTGATGAGACATTCCATGTTACGGGCTTTCGGTTTCACCGCTCCTGTCTATTGTAGCACTTGAGGTGCACTAGCCACTTACCACACCTCAGCCTCCAAAAGCCTCTTACAGCACCCCGGCTTCCAACTTGGAGGTGAGGACGCAGCCCCACACAGAGATCACTCAGCTTGTATACCAGACGGAAATCATTCACAGCTGCGCTGATTACTTTACTGCGGTGTCAGCACAGCAGAAGGAGCCGGAAGCGGTTGCAGTGGCCAGGTAAGTGGAGGACAGGGGGGAGGTGAGCAGAGGGGAGGAGGGGACAGAATCACCGCAGCTGTAGGCAGTGCTGTGCATGCGCTGCATTTACTGATGTAACGGCACATGCGCAGCACTGATTACAGCTGAGGTATGTTAAAGCAGGCAGGGAAAAGTATCTATTTGCGAAAAGCTGTCATCGCTGTCAAGCCCTGTCAAGTCCTGTCAAGCCCTACTCTGCCCTTCCCCTCCTCGCCTTCACTCCTCGCTCTCTGCCCTCGACTTTGCCACCTACTTTACATCTAAAATTGACTCCATACGTGAGGACATCATATCCCATCAGACCCTCAGCACTCCTCCCCCTCCTTGCCCTTACCACCCCTCCCCTTCTGTCTCACTAACTCTGACATCCTTCTCCCCTGCTTCTGGAGAGGAAGTCATGGCCCTCATCCGGTCCTCCCCTCCTTCCACCTCCCCTCTTGACCCTATCCCTTCCCGTCTCCTCTCCCACCTGTCTCCTTCTGCCTGTTCCCATCTGGCTCACCTCCTTAATCTCTCCCTATCATCTGGCACTGTCCCTTCTGCATTCAAACATGCTCTTGTCTCCCCCATTCTTAAAAAACCTACCCTTGATCCTAACATACTTTCCAACTATCGACCCATCTCTCTTCTCCCTTTTGCTTCCAAACTCCTTGAGCGTATTGTCTACAACCGCCTTACCACCTTTCTTTCCTCCCACTCCCTCCTTGACTCATTTCAATCTGGCTTCCGTTCTCTCCACTCCACTGAAACTGCCCTCACGAAAGTCAACAATGACCTCCTTGCTGCCAAATCCAAGGGCCACTACTCTCTGCTCATTCTCCTTGACCTCTCTGCTGCATTTGACACTGTAGACCACCCTCTCCTCCTGCAAATCCTTTACTCTCTCGGTTTACGTGACACTGCCCTCTCCTGGCTTTCCTCCTACCTCTCTGATCGTTCCTTCGATGTGTCCTCTCATGACTCCTCTTCCCCTCCACTTCCACTAAAGGTAGGAGTTCCCCAAGGTTCTGTTCTTGGACCTCTCCTTTTCTCCCTATATACATCCTCTTTAGGTGAACTCATTAACTCCTTTGACCTCCAATATCATCTCTATGCAGATGATACTCAAATTTACCTTTCCACCCCTGAGCTCTCCCCCTCGCTCCTTACCCGTATCTCCAACTGTCTCTCTGCTGTCTCTTCGTGGATGTCCCAGCGCTTTCTTAAACTTAACATGTCTAAGACTGAGCTGATCATCTTCCCACCCTCTTCCACTACATCACTTTCCACAATTTCATTATCTATTGATGGCACAACTATCTCCTCTAGCCCCAGAGTGCGCTGTCTTGGAGTTATCCTAGACTCTTCCCTCTCCTTTAAACCGCACATTCAGCACCTCTCGCAGTCCTGCCGTTTTCACCTAAAAAATATCTCCAGGATTAGACCCTTCCTCACCCAGGATGCCACTAAAACCCTCATCCACTCACTGATCATATCCAGATTGGACTACTGTAACCTTCTCCTAGCTGGCCTCCCAATCTCTCACCTCTCTCCACTACAATCTGTTCTCAATGCTGCTGCTTGGCTCATCTTCCTCTCCAGACGTTCTACATCTGCTTCCCCTCTCCTTCAAGCCCTACACTGGCTCCCCTTCCCCTTCAGATGCCAATTCAAGATTCTTACATTTGCCTACAGACCCCTCACCAAATCCTCTCCCACATACACTTCTGACCTTCTCTCCCTTCACACTCCCGCCCGCACACTTCGCTCAACTAATGCATGCCGTCTCTCTTGCCAACTGATTACTTCCTCCCACTCCCGCATCCGAGATTTTGCCCGTGCTGCTCCCTACCTTTGGAATGCTCTCCCTCTCCCTATCAGACTCTCCACCTCTCTACAAATCTTCAAACGGGCTCTCAAGACCCATTACTTCATCAAGGCCTTTCAGCACTCATCCTAACCCACCTCATGCTCTTTCCTTCCTATCTTCCCCTTCTGTGTCATGCCTGTCTGTCTGCCCCTCCCCTTAGAATGTAAGCTCCCTTGAGCAGGGACCTCTTCCCTCATATGCTTCTCTTTACATTTTCTTCTACTCTCTACTCCCCATTAGGACACCTAACACGGGACCGCCAACTCCCGGCAGCTTATTGTGAGTGCTTTAATCACTATTTCAGCAATGTATATAAGTCGTGTCCTTGTCCTGCACTGTAATGTACTGTAAGTTACTTGTACTATGTAAGGCGCTGCGGAACACTTGTTGCCCCATATAAATAAAGGCTAATAATAATAATAATAATCGCCAAAGTGACAGCTTTTCAGAATAGATACTTATGGGGAGGAGGACTGATGAATTCCTCCGGTAATTAGGTGGAATTCCATATGAGTTCTAAACCTAATTACCTCCAGAGAATTTTATGTGTTAATGAATAGGCTCCTTACAGTACAAAACATTGTAGAACATAGGATGCAAGCTGCACAAACATTGCCGTGTATACAGTCTGAGAATATCCACATAAACTGCAATGGCTGGTGCTGCTGTTGGTAATGGGGAGGAGATGATAGAATACAGTAGGTCAGGGAAGAAAAAGCACAAAAGGTAAAAGGTCACAGCCCTATAGATATAATACTAAACATCTATACAAAGCTAGGCACTGAACTGATCCCTTAAGTTCCTTTTAAGTTAATCTAAATACCAGATACTGTATGCCTAACTTCCATCTTGGTCAACATAGTGACTGTCTTGGAACACATACTGTATTGTGTTGTTTATGGGGGGAGTATTAAATTAGTGGAGATGGTCGGGAGTTGCCGGCGTGGCAATATTTACTCCAGTGCCTCACGATTACCAACATGAAAGATTTTTCTTTGCTCCCAATAGAGATTTGTAGGAGAAACTGAGATATTTGGATATCATAATTAGCAGTAATTAACGCAAGTACATATTATGTTGCAAATCGCAATTAATTAGAGACTCCCCTATATTTCTCAGTTACTGCATACTGTACCTGCAAATAAAATGACATTAGTCCAACCCAGACACAAAAGTGGGAGTGCAAACACAGCAGCACAAAAACACTTTCAATATAGACCCCGGGAGGTCAGCGCTGGGATGACGTATTTGCTCCCAGCGCTGGTCAAGCGGAAGTAGAGGCGGGTATTTGAGTTTGGAACTGCTCACGAGCCAATCACAGCTCGTGGTTCAGCAGCCAGTAGGAGTTGGCTGCGGCAAAGCTTTGCCCACTCGCAGAGCTGGAGAAGTGTGGGGGTCATTCAGACCCGCTCGCGAGCGCAGGACGCTCGCAAGCGGGTCGATGGTGCCGAATTGCACATGCGCGAGACCCGAATAACGACGGCCAAGCCGTCGTTATGGGTCTCACACCAAAGGGGGCGTGCTGTCGATGTTGATTGACAGCACGCCCCCTTTGGTGGGCGTGCCGGGGGCGTGGCTGCCAGACGGAGGCGTTCCCATGGGAACGCCTACCGTCTGAGTCCGGCCCCACTGACATCACTAGTGATGTCAGTGGGAGTGATTTTGGCTCTGATAGAGCCAAAATCACTCCAGGGCTTGTGGTCACCGAGACCCTACCACAGGGTCTCGTCGCAAGCTGATGGTCGCGATGGTCCTGACCATCGCGACCATCATCATGGACGCTCGCTATAGCATGGACGCTCGCTCAGCAGTGCTTCCAGTAGTAGTCCTCCCCCAGTAGTAGACCCCACCTATGCAGTGCCCCCACCTATGCAGTTTCATGCTTGTTGTCAGGTGTTCCATACCCATTGCCAGGGGCTCCATGCTCATTGCCAGGGGTTTTATATTCGTTGCCAGGGATATTTTATATATATATATATCTATATCTATATATATATATATTTGGGAGTGTATGTAAATGGGGGCGCCGGTGCTACTTTGAATTCAAAGAGCATCCCTGCTAGTCACAGAGCTCCGCTCCTAGTCACTGGGCATCCCTCCCAGTCACAGGGTATCCCTTCTAATTCACAGCACATCCCTGCTAGTCACAGGGTATCCCTCCCAGTCGTATAAAGCATCCTATACTGCCACATCCCTCACACTGCATTTATATGTACAATACACCATGTATCACAGAGCACCAATCATCATCACCATAACGAGCATCCTGCACAGATCATCCCAGTAGTAGTCCCCCTATGCAGTGCCCCTTATATAGTGCCCCACGTAGTGGTCCCCCTATGCAGTCCCCCTTATATAATATCCCCAGTACAAACACCCCAGCAGTGCCCCCAGTAGTAGTCCCCCCTCAGCAGTGCCTCCAGTAGTAGTCCTCCCCCAATAGTAGCCCCCACCTATGCAGTGCCCACAGTAGTAATCCCCACCTATGCAGTGCCCTCAGTAGTACTCCCACCAGTGCAGTGCCCCCAGTAGTTGTCCCACCAGTGCAGTGCCTCCAGTAGTAGTAACCCCAGCAGTGTCCCCAGTAGTAGTCGCCCCAGCAATGGTAGTTCCCCCCCAGCAGTGCCCCCAGTAGTAGTCGCCCCCAGCAATGCCCCCAGTGGTAGTCCCCCCCCAGCAGTGTCCCCAGTAGTAGTCACCCCCAGCAGTGGTAGTTCCCCCCCAGCAGTGCCCCCAGTAGTAGTCGCCCCCAGCAATGCCCCCAGTGGTAGTCCCCCCCCAGCAGTGCCCCCAGTAGTAGTTGCCCCCAGCAATGCCCCCCAGTAGTACCCCCCCAGCAATGCCTCCAGTAGTAGTCATCCCCCAGCGATGCCCCCAGTAGTAGTCCCCCCAGTCGTAGTCCCCGCAGCAGTGTCCCCAGTAGTAGTCCCCATAGTAGTAAACACTCCCCCACCGCCAGACTGACAAACAAACAAAAAATCCAGTTACCTTGATCCACGCTCCGGCATATGCTCCTCCGTCCGGCATTCTCCCGGGCCGGCCCGCTCTGCATGATGGGAGAGACATCATGACGTCTCTCCCATCACCCACTGTGGAAGCCGGAAGAGCACGGCTCCGGCAGTGGGTGCAATGCAAGCAGCCGATGAGAGTCTATCTGCTAAAACAAACACACAGCTGCTGGCGCCGGCGGCTGTGTGTTTGTTATACTAGTAGTGTAGTGCGGACTGCACTTATGTGCGGTTCATACTACAGCCCTGCCTGGGTGACTAACATATGTCTCCTCCTAGGCGGCGGCCATTTTGGGAGGGCCGTTTTCAGCAGATTTCATGCGGACGGCTAGTGGGCATGGAATCTGCAGCCACCGTGCCCCACAAGCCTCTGCGCCCCCAAGCCACAGCGGGGTCTGTCAGAGCTGTAGTTACGCGACTGGCAGCAGGCATCGCACCGCACCCCTCTTACATAAGTATAAGTATTTTATATAAGTATTTTATATTGAATATGGTAGAAAACACGTAACCTATGGAGGGATTGAGAGAGCGAAGATGCAGACAATGAACATTTAGCGAAGATTAGCCTTACAGCTGCATTCAAAATAGATTGTAGTGGTGAGAGTCTGTTTTGGGGAAGACCAGTAAGGAGACTATTGCAATAATCATTGCGGGAGATAATGAGTGCATGAATGTGAGTTTTTGCAGTGTCTTGTGTAAGATATGGTCATATCTTGATATGGTTTTTCGATGTATGTAACAGGATTTGGAGACATGGAATGTAGAGAACAAAGGACAGTTCAGAGTCAAGAATAACACCTATTGTTATACTATCACACTGCTTTCAGCTCTTTGCTAGGAGGGGCTCTTATCGAAGCCTGTCTCTTGGCAAGAAACTGTTAGTAAATTTGTGTGAAAATATTAATTTTCACTTTGCGTATTTACACAAAAAATATTATCACATCCACATTAAAAATGCGGATTGTGATAGACATGCCCCTAAAACATAAATAGATATGGATATTTGTATATTTAAAGGCTACCTTTAATAACACAGCTAAGTGTGTTTTGTAAAAAAAATATTAAAAATGCTGGAGTAGATCTAATGTAACAAAAAACATTGACCTTGGAGAAGAAACATATTACACTTGCTAATCTCATCTAGTCTGACTTTCTAAGAGCTATAGGACAAAAAATGTTTAACTACAAAAATATTAATGAAATTCTATTATCTGAAGTGATGGCTCCTCATTTTCGGGGTAAAATGAATCTGAAACCATAATAAGCAGATTTGTGTTTTATCAGCACTGTCGCTTCCACTGATAACATCAAGTAGGGTACAACTTAGAGGTCTTAAAGATACAGATAAATTGTCGTTCAAGAACGTTTAATAACAACTTGTTTCTAAAAGTGCTTCAAATACAGTCCAATCTGACTGACATGTTTCTACAGAACACAAAGAGAACAATCTCTCAAGAAACATCCTTGGGTTTTATTTTAACAAATATGTATTTAAACATGTAGCAACGTTCCTTCATGCTATTTGCCTTGAATCCCTAGACATCTTCTGCCACTTTTGTTAGGTATTTTGCTATCCTTGCCTGCACTGTCTGCCTTTTCTTTTGTACTCAATGGCTTGTCAGTCATATGTACAGTAAGTTTTACAATGTATTAAATAATGAATGGCAAATGCATAATAAATTATGAGGCTGGGGATGTTCAAAGATGTGCAGGCAGGGGAGGCAGAGCCTCCCCTGTCATAGTCCTTCCCCTATCATGCTCCCTGTCATGCTCAAAAGTTTTGATCTAAAAACTGTGTTTTATACATGTGTGCCTCCCCATCCATTGACCTCACCGCACGTCACTGGAGATGTATCAGGTAACAAAGGACTACCACTATATCTTATTGGGTGGGATGCAAGACACATCGCATTTTGAATGCAATGCATCCCGCCACTCATCGCATACATAATGGCGTTAACTAATGCTGTATGCTTGGGAAAAAATCACTCTCCTGGTAAGAGCTGTCCTTTGTGGTAGAATGATTTCCTGGTTTAGGACCCAGGAGTCCTTCTGTGCATGTGTCGGGTGCCGCACGTGCCGTGGGGGGTGCTGGGAAGGTTCCGTTTGGATCTCTCTCAGGGAGAAGTGCGAATAGAAGCCCATAGATTTCTATTGGGCAACGCTGTCTAAAGATGGCATTGCTCACCACATCCAAGCCCCAGAATGTATCGCTTTCCAGAGCTTGGTGCATTTGTGGTAAATGGCCACACCTACAAAAACGTAATTTACGGAGGCTTGACCGCAAAAACTGCTTTGATGCATCCCACCCACAATCCACTTATTTATATTATACCCATTTGTTACATGCTTTTATCTCGCTGTGATTTTATTGTTACCACCTTCCTTGCTGCACATTATCTCACATACTAATAATTGCTATTCATAAACATTTTAATCTGGAACAAGCCCATACTGTATCTCACACCTATGCGATCTGATGAAGTCAGATGACGTTGTTGTAATATTACTGTTTTGTATCATCTATAAAACAGAAATGAAATGGGCTTTGTGCCACAAGAATTTGGCAGTTAGACAATGCTGCTGCCTAACCTCTATCAAGGTCCACTAAAACAACGCGACACTACTGTGCATATGTAGCTGCTTGGAATACAGCAATCAAAATCACATTAACATGCTTTATAGAATAAGCAACCTCTTACATTTTTTGTGTGTTGCTAGATCTAGATCACATTTGTTCTTGGAATTGCAGTGTTTGAAAGAGGGCACTGCAAGAGTCACAGATTGTTCTAGAGATTGTGTGTGTGTCTAAACGCCTTAAAGGTATATGCCTGGTATGTAATAATAGACCACTGTTTCCCAACATCGGTCCTCATGGCGCACTAAAGCTGGATACACACTGACAGATATATTGGCCGGTCAATTTATTAGTCAATATATCTGGTGCCCATCGGCCAGTGTGTACCAGCGATAGGTCTGTGATATGTCTGTGAATGATGTTGTTCACAGACATATCGTGTCGGCTGTGCTGCACAGCCAATGGACAGATATTTCTGCAGACATAACTGTCCATCGGCAAAGTTGTACCGGCAGCCTGACTACCTCCCATACACATGCAGCGGCAACCGCAGGGAGGGGGGTGGATGCGCCCCCAATAGAGCAGTACCAGCGGCTACCTGGAAGATGATGGTCATTCAGAGTATATGAACGACCATCATCTACAGATATATCTGCAGATCACTCGATCTGCATATATATCTGCTACACTGTAGGTGTGTAACCACCTTTACAGTCCAGGTTTTAAGTATATAACAAAAAATGCAGGGGCGCCGCCGACGGGTGCCCAGTCTCTGCCACCTAAGGAGAACTAGTGGGTGCAGGAGCGTTTCTAGAGAGGAGGGGGCCCGTGTGCAGTCTCCGACACAGGCCCCCTCCTCTCTGTTTGCCAGCCGGCTGCGCACTGAGCTGTGCGCGGCCAGCGCCGGAATTATAGACTCTGGGCACTAGAGTGCACCCAGAGTCTATAGAGGATGCGCTGGTCACCTGGAAAATGGCGGCCATTTTCCAATCGTGTTTACAGCGCCGGACCTCTGCGCAGATGTGGGACTCCAGAGAGGTAATTCTATGGGTGCAAGGTGTGTGGTGCAGGGCCTCCCTGGACCCAGGGGCCCGTGTTCCCAGCACACCTTGCACCCATTATAGATACGCCCCTGAGTGGGTGTTTCAACTTACACAAAGAGAATACAATTGAAAACTAGGAGAGTATCTCCAGCGCTGACAAGGGTACTTTATAGATCAAAACTTCATTGTGACACTTCTGCTATGCAAAACGAGTCTCTCCATAGATGGGAGCTTAGCAATAGAAGACAGTTAAAGGTAGTGTCAAAACTTAAGTGGTCAAACACCCTCTTACCCAAACATGAAATTTGGGCTGCAATTAGCAAATAAAGGATGACCCTACAAAACATTGATGAACAATAATCAAATGATTAATTAGTTAGATTAATGGCATCATATTACAAGTCAATATTGTCATGGATAAACAAAATTTTAAAATAACAAAATAATTTTCATTATTGTAGACAACAATGGTTAAAGGAATAATTACAAACACATATCATGTCAAAACACTGTATCACAAGTTAAAAATCAAGCTTAAAAAAATCATTGGTATGTATGTTTGTGTGTTTGTCTGTCTGCCCGGTTATATATTCGGACACCCCAGCACCGATTGGGATGAAACCAATGCAAGGTGGTCCAGTTGGGTCCTGGCCAGGTTTTAGGGGGGTTAGGGTCCCGGTTGGGCTCCCGTTGGTGTACGCTGGGCAGAACTTTGACCCGGGGAGAATCTTCTGAGCCTTCCAGTGGATGCATTTGGTCAAAAACTTCACAGAGTGGTAATATTGGATCCCAGAAGACATACTAGGGGGTTAAAGTCTCGGTCGAACCTCCTGTTGGTTTACGCTGGGCAGAACTTTGGCCCAGGGAGCCTGTTCTGGACCTTCCACTGGATGGATTTGGAGGTGTGGCAATTGGTCTGGAATACCTAACTTAATAAATTGAAGATTTAAACCTGGGCAACGCCAGGTACTTCAGCTAGTAATAATATGAAACTCTCACTTAAAAATGTTATACATTTCACAGCATGATTCATCCTACACTGCCTGAGGAAGCAGCCAGGTACTGTGAAATGCATTGCAATTGTAAGTTAGAATAAAATTTTCCCTTTATGCTTTAGATCCCCCTTGGTTCGCTCATGTGCTGACCGACGGCCGTTCATGTGCAGAAGGACTCCCAGGTCATACACGCGGATGTCCTCTCATCGCAAAAGACAGCTCTTTTCAGAAATGTTTATTTTGGCAAACACCTATTAAACAGGTCACACACACACGGATGTTCAGCAGGATATTGATGATTGGGGTCTGCACAACTGGCAAATACAGTTCTGTACAGTGATCCCAGCACCAGGATGCAGCCCATGGCTGATATATATGCACCAGGATGCAGCCCATGGCTGTTATGTTTTGAGCTGTCCTGCTGCAGTCACTGATGAATCCCTGCTGTCCTCTAGTCTAACATTAAACTGTGTACTTCCATAGTGCATGATGTCCAGGACGAGTAAATGCACCGCTTTGTTTGTTGACCTTTTGGAATTGCTCTGGGCCAGACACTACTGCACCCCATGACAGGTGCCACACAATTTATAATTCAACTCCCCCATTGTGTAAAATGTGCTTATAGACTCATGATGCTGAAGAGCATGAGATGTATATGCTTAATGCTACAACTGCCTAGTGTCACAGTGCAATGGGTCACACAGTGCCGACTCGGTAGGGTTAGGCCGGGCTGTCGCTGTAGCAGAACGCAGATGGAAGTTGACTATGAACTATTGTCAGTGCAAAACCATTGATGGTGAGAAGAAAACATCAATATCTCATCCTCGTTGGCAGAAAAAAAAAAAAACACATTGGACATCACCCGCTAACCATCGATGTTTGCATAACATTTATGTTCGGTCCTCATCCCTAACTGAAAGAACACCACAAATGGTGGATGAGTGCTTGTCTACTCTTTTCCTGTTTTAAACACTGAAATCTCTGAGTGTGTATTGAATTAGAATAATTTCAAGCATTATTATTGCATATGGTAATGTATTTGTGACAGTATTATACTGTGTTATTGGTAAAAATCCATGTGCAGTCCTTAATATGCAGAAAGTCTTAATATGAAAATTAGGAGGAAAACCTAAAATATTGTTTTTCGTGACTAATGACAGCACGTTTGTGAATGTTGTTAACATTTTGAATAATGAGTCACATGCTGTTAATGACTGCACTTGAGCAATGCCAATGTTATTGTGCTATTATGTGAATTTAAATGTAAAATATACCGGAAATTAAAACAAATATCATTGCTGTGTGTGTCTTGTCTTAAACTTTACTACAGTTACCAGCACTGGCGTCCCTCTACAGGGTGACAGCCGGTTTGGCCAGTAGGGTTGTGAGCCCCGTGTTGGGGAAAAGTAGGTGTGACCTTGTGGTGAGGGGGCGTTGCCACGCGTCCCGAACACCCGTTCTAGTATCTCCGGGGGGTCCTGGAGATGCGGACTTCCCCCGGGGACCATTTTATTTGCAGTGCTTGCTCCCTCATGGTGTCGCAAGTAATGCTACAGTGCAGCACCCGGCTCCTGGGGGATTCAGCACTTTTAAGTCACCCCTCGGGAGAGATACTCGGCTGCATCCTGCACCTCCCTTGTGACGCCATAGGTTACCAGACCCCTCTGATATCTGTCTACACACACACACTGCTGATGTTGGGCACAGTGGAGCGATCACTTTTTCTTCAGTGCAGGACTACATGTCACACTGCACATGTGTCCAGATAGCATGCGCACAGAGTCGGAGTTGCGAAGAGGCATGCGGGACACACTGGTCTCCGAAACGTGTTGAAAATATAGTGGGCGTTTCTGGGCGGTGACAGGGAGGTGGCTCAGAGCACACAGGGAGATGTTCCGTCTTATGGGCATGTTATGGTATGTCTGTTTAAGTAATTGTGTACACAGACACTCAACAGAGGAGGCCATATGTGGATGGAGAAACTGAACCTGCCATAGGGCTGGTGCAAGTTTCGATGGTGCAAGTTTCGATGGTGCGACCGATGGTGCGCCTAAAGACGCACCAATTGGTATTTCAGTGCCAACAAATGATGTCAGTGCATCTCAGTCCTCTAGGGAAGGGATTTGTAGAGGCATTTGCATAAAGGCATAGATGGGCAAAAGTCAATAGGCGCAGACATGGACGCAGCTGTGTACGACTCACAATCAGGCCCAATAGCTAAGAAAATAGAGAACAAATAGATAGTTGTTGGATACTAATTGCTTAGTATCCAATATCCTTGTGTTTAGCTGTACAAAATGTTGATTTAAAAAAATTGTTAACGAATTCTCCCCGTAGTGCAGCTAGTCCATCTACCAGTGCCAACTGGTCCACTTCAAACACAAACTATAACATTAATGTTAACAGACTCTACAGGATGCAGAGAGCATGCCTGGAGTTTCCAAAGCCAAGCCAAGTGCAGGTGACATGCGGCAACGATGGTGCAACACCCAGGGCTCTGTGCCCTGTGCAGTGGAACCACTCACACGCCCCTAGTTACGGGCCTGCTTCTGCTTCAGCACACAGCATCAGGTTCCAAGTATGGCATACATATGATGATTTCATCGATTTTAACCAAGTCATTCTTGGACATGCTGTTTTGGTGGTTTTTTTTCACATATACGAGGCAATTTAGGGCCAATTTGTGGATATTTCTCTGTGTTGGGAAAGCCCCAAACCCTCATTTATATCTATCCTTCCTGACCATAGCCCTTTGTGAAATCTCATTGCTATTTAATTGCTGGACCTTCATGCCCTTGGTTGTGGGTATAAGAAGAACTAAACGTCATAGACTATTGTCTAGCACTGGTGACAGATACAGTACCATGCATTGGGCTTAACCCATACTTCTGTACTAACAAGGCAAAATACTTCACAATCGGTAGGTAAATGGTTTATCCATCCTAAATTAATTTGCATCTTTCCACTCTTCCTCCATTATGATCATTGGTGTTTTAATAATATTTACCTAGAGGGGTCCCATAGTGGACCGGGGTTTGGTATGATATGTCAACAGTCATAATATTGACATTCATCATGTAGACAGTGGAGAAATGTCGCCATGTTAGACTGTTATTGTCCCTGGTGACCCAGCAGTAACTTACCTGCTCCTGGAGGCTGCAGTGGCTCCAGCAGCATCTTCCGATAGCTGGAGGTCATGTGACTGTCACTTCTGGGTCAGACCTCCAGCATTCAGGTAAGTATTTTTCTTCTATCCCTAACCCTCCCTCTAATACCTAACCCATTGTGAGCATGTCGGCGTGTTGCTTTTCGAGAATTTGACAATGTTGACACTAACTGTCGACACTGTGGTGTCGAGTCTGTCTACACAAATTTTGACGTTGTTATTATCGACCTTTTGACTACATTTCGTGGACCGCACAACACGTACCTTAGATTTCTCTCGGATCCCATCTCAGAGCAGTTTGAGTGCCATTTGATGGGTTCGCAGACCTGCCTCTCCTGCTTTCCTGAATAAGCCCTTTTAGTAATGGCTGTTTCATGACATAAGTGCAAAAATCATCCATATATCTGTTGCTTTAGAAAATTATTTTAGGTCCCTATTCATCTACAAAAAAGAATGCAAGAACTGGGTCTCTATGGTTATATACAAATTCAAGTAATTTATTGTAAAAGCTACCCAGCCACCTCCAAAAAATGTTTTTGCTACAATGCTCCTTCCCCTGTATTACAGAATCACCCAATCAGTTAAGTTCCCCCTTCCCCCCAAGTTTGTGGCCAGGCCTGTTTAAAGCATAGAGAAATCTGTGAAAAATGGCTGCATGTAACAGTACCCACTAGCCACTGCTAGGGAAGGGGCATGTTAAAAACATATTTATATTAGGTGGTGCTGCACAGCTTCAATATTTGCATTCATTTTGTTTCTATTAAATCATTCTGAAAATTAAAGATATGTATGAAATGAATGCATCTACATATTTACAAAGTAAAAGCTTTAGGAAAAAAGAAGTAAAAAAGATCCCCTCAATAGGGAATTTGACCTCTGCCCTTATTTAACTAGAAAATGGCTTCTGCACGTCCCTCGTATACTGCATATTACTGAATATAACATTTGCAGAGAATATTTTTGTGCATGTGATACTGGATAGTGGATACGCCTTTATCTACAGGCAAACCGGCCATCATTCTCATACAGCTAAATTCTTTTTGGAACTTTCCTACATCATAGTGTTCAATTATAAAATTCAGTGGCATGTTTTAAAACTGTTCTAAGACACGACTTCAAATGCAGCCCTTCAGACCAGTAAAATCCAACAGTCCTGCCTTTATTTCACTTAAATCTCAAGGCTGTTTGATCGCCTCCTCTTTGTAGTGAGTTAGAGCTGAGTGGATACTATGGAATAAGTCCTGGATGCAGCCTGCAGCAATTCTAGGGGTCACAGTGGCAATGACTGCAAAGTTCCAAGCTCTTCCCATTCTCACACAGTTGCACAGTAGGATCCTCGCCAAGAATAAGTCTATAATGTTACCTAAGTAGCTGATTAACAGGCAAGATCCGTAATTCAAATATATGTGACCTTGATATACCCGTCATTAAAATGGGAACATATATAAAAATATGAAAGCGGAGAATATTAAAAAGAGATTTTGGTATAGTATGTGTCTTTTGAAGGACAGCTGCTTCCGAGAGCCTCATTAATCCGTACAAACCTTTAGAATACATCAGATGTATGTGATGTAAAATTGCCCAGCAGAATAAAGCATTATGGTAAAATGGGTGGTAGAAAAACTGGTAATTATCGGGCAGCTTGTTGACTCATGTCACTGCTATAAAATATTGTCAGATTATCTGTAAAACGCAGCTTGTTCAAGATTTATCAAACATTAACAAATAAGTCTCTTATATATATTTCACATACACAGATACATGGGGGAAGAACTTTTCCTGTGCATGCCCTACTTCCTGCGAGAGGTTACAATAGGTTTCTAGATAGTAAATGCACAAATGAAACTACATACCAGTTTGAATGTGTTTCAGTGGAATAAACCATTGTCCAGACAGCTGGACTAGATAGCTGGCACCGAATGTTTTATAATTTTTTAAAAGTTCCCAATGTGTTTAAAGAGTCAGTATTATGTGAGCGTTATGCAGTGACATGCGATAAGGTAAATGGCTGGGGAGGCACTGGCTAATATCAAAGACAGATTTACAGATTCATATAAGAAACCAAGGGTACATTATACAAAGGTGCAGCAGTATATAATGCTGGAAATTTGGTGTGTTTTGATCAGGGATGTGTGGAAAAGGTAGACAGGGGAGGCAGTGCCTCACCTACCATACACTTTTTACTCCTGAGTTTTGACTATAAAAATGATTAGAATAATACAAAGAAGATATTTATAATATTTTCTTTAAAATTTTCATATAATTGTTATAGTCAAAACTCTGGAGTATACTGAAGTATGAAAGGAAAGGAAATGCCTCACCTGACCGCACATCACTGGTGTTATGGGGGTGTAAATGCATACGACTGTGTTCTCTTCCATAGCACTGTAGCCACAGAGTCCATTCGTTGAAGGATTTGAGATGGATACACTGCACAACCCCTAGGCTGCGTGAGTGGTCAATGGTCCATCGATGGTGGAGTGCTCTTAACCACCAGCGGATTTGCACTATGCTCAGATAACGGAAGTGGGCGTGTGAGGGTTTACTCAGTCTGTCACATGCTATTACACTAGGTGAATGCTGAAACTGGCATTTGCATATTTTCGCTATTGCAAATCCATACAAAATCGCTACGTGACTGATTTGCATCCACCTATGAATTAGGATCCTACTACAAAGAACAAAACCTGCTTATGTGTAGTAATGTAAAATGACTGCCCCTCCAATGAGATGAGTATTTACATTAGGGATATGCGCCGACTCCCATGTTTTGGTTTAGGATTTGTATCTACTCCGAGGTTTTGGATCTGGATTTGGTTTTGTCATAACCGCCCTTACGTGTTTTGGTTTTGGATCTGGATTTTCTTTCAAAAATTTATAATAACTGCTAAAATCACATAATTTAGCGTTTTTTTTTTGTTCCTACAGTATTATTAACCTCAATAACATTAATTTCCACTCGTTTCCAGTCAATTTTGATTTCCTCCTAGCTCACAATATTGTTTTCATCTTATTTAGGCCCATAATTTGCACCAAGCTAGCTGGCTGACTAATCTAAGTGGCAGCAGTGGGTGGCACAAACACGTGGTAGTTCAACTTCCAAAATGGAACATAAGGAAACATATGTTTTCATTATTCAAGAGGCCTGAGGGAGATGGAGTATGTATGTAGTTGAAGGCAGGGAAAGGAAGGGTTGATTCATAGTAAATTTATTTTAAGTATTGGATTCCAAAGCAAATTTATAAGGGAGGGAGGTGGGGAGTCATTTTCAATGAATATTTGACTCATTCACATGAGTCCTTGCCCCAGTTGAGGTCTTGTGGTGTTCCAGCTTTATTTTTATAAATGAAAGGGGCATGCAGTGGATGCGGTCTGTGGCAGCACACAAAACAGAAGCTCTGAACAGAAAGGGAGCAGAGGGATTTTTAAAGTCTGGTACTAAACATCTCTCATCATTGTTTACAAAAATATATGACATCTATTAAACGTTTGCAACACAACAGTGGCAGACAGGATGGCAGTTTCATCTACTATATAAAAGCGAAAATTTGTCCTTCTGTCTTTCTAAACAAATCCACAGTTTACAAGCCAAGATCATGAAATTTTACATACGAGCATAGTGGAGGCAACTAAAAAACTTTTAAATCGAAATTAATTACTGTTAATTTTTAATTAATTAAAAAACACAATTTTAGCATAGCATTTGCCCTCTACAGGTCAGGTACGGAATTAGAAAAGGATTTAACTTATCTACTAATTTTTCTTTTCTTCCTTCTCTACTATATAAAAGAGAAAATTTGTCCTTCTGTCCTTCTGTTTTTCTATACAAATCCACAGCTTACAAGCATAGATCGTGAAATTTTACATACAAGCGTAATAAAACACGGCGGAGGTAACTAATATAATTTTAAATCAAAATTAATTACTATTCATGTTTAATTATTTAAAAAACACAATTTTTGCTGGATGCTCATTGTGGGGCCTCACAGCATATTGGTAGGGCCTCGGAGCAAGCATTTTGTGTTGTCATGTTTTGTCATGATCTTAATGTTTATTATCGAAGACAGTTTTAGCAGACTTTGCCAGCATACTCAGCTCTCTGTCTATACCAAATTACGCAACAACTTTGACTTCTTGCTTCGAACTGTGTCAAAATGATGACTTTGCAAGGACCCTGTTGTACTGTGAGCTGCCAAAATATTACACATGGAATACTTCTCCAAAAGTTTTTACGTGCAGAAAACAGGGAGTTGCTGTAAATTGTCTTCCTGGTATCAAAGCAACAGAAGCTCTTGGCCGTGTTTACACTGTACATCCGACAAATTTTGAATGCTTCTATCTCCGAAGTTTGCTTTACACCGTTACAGGTCCTACTTCCTTTGAAGACCTTAGGACTGTTGATGGGGAAGTTTGTCACACTTTTCGTGAGGTCTGACTAAGGAGAGGTTGGTTGGAGGATGCTATGTAAATAAACATTCTTAAAATCCATGGGTAATGCCAGGTACTCCAGCTAGTAAACTAAAAAATTAAAAATGTCAGGCAGCAATGCCCCAAACAGCACATAATGCAATGAAAGAGGTGCAAGATGGAATTGTCCTTGGGCCCTTCCACCCACCATTATGTTGTATATAGGACATGCACAGTTTAACAAACCAATCAACAGGGACTGCCAATTCTGGCTGAAGCGATTGGTTTGTTTGGGCCCCCACAAAACAAACTACAAATGGGCAGCTGACATTGCTGGCAATGATCTCTCCATGCACAATCTGGCTTTGCAGAGGGAAGATGTTGTCGCCATCATCATCCGATTCCTCACCCTCATCAGTGTGTACATCATCTTCAAACAATATTAATACGTCCCCTCTGGAATTCACCATTACAGCCTCAGGTGCTTCAGTAATTTTTAAACATAATTGGCGGTAAAGGTCTTCCTCATGGAATTTGTAGTTCATTTTGATGAACATCATCTTTTCCACATTTTGAGGAAGTAGCCTCCTACGTCGATCTCTGACAAGGTTCCCGGCTGTGCTCAAAACTCTTTCTGAGTACTTCTGAGTATTTTTTATGAATAAGAAAGAATAAGACACTGCGCTACCACTTACAGTGTCACAAGATTTTTTATGAATAAGAAAAGAATAAAACACTGCGCTACCACTTACAGTGTCACAAGATTTTTTTTGAATAAGAATAACACACTGCGCTACGACTTATAGTGTCACAATACGTGGATGATAAACTGCGGTCTGGCATTCTTTTTTGTGGAATCTAATTTTATTTAACTTTTATTTTTTTTCTCTGAGGAAGAGCACCCCTGGACAAGACACCAGCCCCTTGATGAACAACACAGCACCTTTTTATGGACAACAAAGCAGACAGTGCTCCACTTCCTAGACCCGGCAGTCCCACCCCCTAGGAGTGATGTCATGACATCACAAATTACACAGCTGAACACAGCACAATCATGTTCCTGTTTCAAACTTGATAAAGGGGACTGAAAGATAGGGACCTATTTATTAATATGCCCGCCACATAATTGTGGAGATAAGTATAATTTTTGCAATTAAAATTATGAATTTACTACAAAAATATTGCAGAGGCACTAAGCGATCACTGTACTTCTAACAAATCGCTGGTACGGGCTTCTACCAGATCTCCCATCCATGCATGTGAATATTCATACAGTTTGTCAATCTTTACTTTCTAATTGCTGCGATAAGCAGCGATAAGAAATGATAATTATCGGGATCAAGTCCTGATAATTAATAAATATGCAATATTAAAAAAAAGTGCTCCTACTGTATCATTAAAAGTTTTGAAGGCACCTAAATTATTCCCTTTATCATTAAGACATGTACATAGTATAATGTGATTTACTAAACACAGTATTAATTGTTTATAGTACTTTTTAGACTATTTATTAGGAGCCGGATGGTTCAGATAGTGGCTTATGTGTTACGGGTAGATTCTCTAGTGCCCAATGTGAGAACTTGGGTAAGCAAGTTGCCTAGCAACACTAACAGTCCCTGGCAGTCAGGTCGCCTCTGGTGTTCAGCCGAACATGGCCGATGAGACGTCTCCCTGGTTCCCCTCTCTGTTCTCCAATGCATTTCGTACCTCCTACGGTGCTTGTAGGAAGTACGATATGCGTTGGGCACTAATATACTGTAGACTATATTTTAGAGAGGGAGAAATTGCATGCAGTCCCTTAATTTTTATGCCAGTTTTCACAACACGCAGAACTTGTTTCTACAGTCTTTGATACATAAAAGAGAAAACTTAATATCTTCATGATCATAGCTGTAGCATGAAGATAGTGTACGCACAATAACAGGACGATAGTGGCAATAGTGTGGCAATTAGCTTTAAACTAATGTACAAAAGAAAAGCGAGTATATCCAGTTATATGTCACACAGTGCTATTATGCGTCTACAGGGGTGCCGAGTTGGGGGGAGGGGAGGGGGTAGGGGTACTACTTACCTGAGCCAGCTGGAGGGGCCTAGGTCAGTGGCACATCGGGCAAGGACAGAGTGGTAGCAGTCTCCTCACCCAGCACATGCTGCTGAGTACTGGGCTGCAGAGGGTCCTGAGCAGCAGCACCCTCCTCTCCTTGCTAGAGATGGCTACTAAGTGAATGTCTCAACACATTGACTCGAATCTTGTAGAAGTTCAAATGAACTCTCCCCCAGAGTCCAACATGCTTGCGCATGCAGTTTTTTGTTGGTATTAATCTGCATATCTGTTTCATCGTAGTAAAACAAACATAAGAACTGTAACTTAGGCAGTGGAATATAAGCAGTGAGTGTGAGTGGTGCCGCAGCCACACAGCTAGCACAATGCATTGGCGAGCCAACACAGCAGCCGCCCCCCCCCCCAGATGCACCGCACATTGCGACCAACCCACTCCCAGGTCACGTGCCGGAATTGGAACTCAAGTGCTGCAAGAATCGCAACCCGCACAGTCAGTCCCCGTGTCCCTGTATTCTGCATTCCCAAAAGAGCCGTGCACCGAGACACTGTCTAAAGCAGTGGTCGCCAACCTTAATTGGGGTGTGAGCTACTCGAGACAAATTAAATCTCCTAAGAGCTACTAAAATTATAGGAAAAAATCTGGCTAATTACCGAATAATTGAAGGTCATTTAATGAATCTGAAAAAAATGTTTCATAGAAAACAACAATGAATTTAATTAATACAGTAATATCGTTGCAATTTTTAAATAAATTTTAGGAACAGGCACATTTCACTGTTAATTACCGGCTCCAAGGAGGTAAGTGCAGTGGAGGAGCAAAAGATATAGGCAGGACTGCTGTGTGATTTTCCGGGAGGGCTGGGCAGTAGTCACTCGCAGTGTTTACCACATATTGTGCCACTCCACCGTGGTGTAGATGACATGGGTGGAACCACGGGGAAGCACGTGGCAGCTATGGCAATCACTTGGCTCACTTCCCTGTGGCTCCACCCACTGCGTCAATGCCACAGTGGAGCATGCATCAGAGGTCACTTCCACCTAGTAAGTTCTTAGCTGACTCAGCAATACTGGAGCTAGGCAAGCTACCATCCTAGTTGACATGGCAGTACTGCAGCTAGGCGAGATACCAAAATTAAGACTGTGAGCTACAGGTTGGAGACCACTGGTCTAAAGCCACTCCACTGAGTTCAATGTTTCGCTTCTCCCAACGCTATTCCCTGCAAATGTTATGGGTGTGGCCAATCACACTGTTTGCCCATCTACCTGGATCTGCCCCCCTTGCAGATTGCACAATAAAAAATTTTTTGTGGGGGCATGGCATCTGAGATTTAGCCACGCCACCTCTATTTATACAGACCCATCAACGCTCTTGATGGCCTTGCAGTCAGAGTCCATGTATGTCCAAATGTCAGGGTAGGGCCATCATCAATACAGATCTAGGCAAATCAAGCTCTCAGTCCAGTGAGAGGATACGGGTTTTGAGAGCATTTATTTTGCATAACAATCTGTTACATTTTGTCATGTCCACAAGATAAATATTAGTGGTTGTGATAAGAGAACTGTGAAAGAACTGCCTTGAAGAGTGTAGAACAGCTTTTTCTTCATTAAAATGGTCTGATTTGAACATTGCTGCATCCATACCAACCTTTATTACTGATTTAGGCAGGGCGATCCTGATTTACATGGAGGAAAAGTGTCAGTGTTCCGTTATTTAGGATACAGGGCATCACAACTTAGAGGCATGGTCTGCACTGATTGGCATATACCGTAGTCTCTCAGGATCTTGGATGTGGTCTGAAATGCCCTAAGTGTATGTATTATCTAATATGCTAAACAGCATGTTTATCTGAGACATCATATAAAGCTCACAGTCTACTTCTGGAAAATACACACATTTATATAGCAAAATTCATAAAACACAGCAAATAAAATAAATATACTGTAGCCTCGAAGGCCCTGCATAAAAGCTTTAAGCAGACAAACATTTAATTTTATTTTAGACTGTGATTCTAACTGTGCTCAGAGCACTAAATGAATGGCATTAACCAAGATTCGGAGTTTGCAATGCCCTGACCTATAAATAAAACCCCCCATGGAAAAATATAGGTTATCATACATTTTAAAAATAATGATTTCTACGCACTGTAGCTGTGGCTTATGTAATAAATAAGTAATGTCCCAGAATGCTTAGGGTCATGTATGAAAATGCTGTATAGTGATGATGGCCTATAATTATAAGTAGCATAGCTGCAAGAGAAGACCTCCTGCAGTAAATAAATAATGTTTCAGATTGCTTAGGGTCACATATGATAATGCTGGACTGCCATGACTGCCTATAATCATCATGGCTAGCATTATTGCAAGAGAAGATCTCAATCACTTTGAAAAAAGGGATCTGGGCTAAACCCCAATATTTACATTGATTGACAGCCAGCGGGGGAAGCAACATTCCCTGTAAATATTGCTTAAAATTCAGAAAGAAAAAGAATATAAAAAAAACCACATTTGGAATACACAGTCAAGACACATTATTATGACCACCAGCTAATAGCCAGAGTAACCACCGTGTGCAGCACAGACAGCAGCTAGATGGGCTGGGAGTGACACAATAAGGTGCTGGTAGTTTGGCACAGGTATATGGTGCCATGCTGACTGCAGTGCATCCCACAGCTGCTGGAGGGTGCAGGTGGAGTATCCATAGAGCAAACACAACGATCGAGGTGGTCCCACAGATGCTCAATTGTGTTCAATTCCGGGGAATTAGGGGGGCAGGGAAGTATTTGGAAGTCTTGGTCATGCTCGTCCAACCACTGTCGGACATTTCTACCCTCGTGACATGTCGCATCGTCTTGCTGGAAGATCCCATCCCCCTCGGAGAAGACAATCAGCATGTATGGGTGTACGTGTTCTACAAGGACGGATTCATAATCAAATCGGTTGAGGATGCCTGCCACATGGATGAGTGGGACCAGAGAATGTCATGAAAAAATTCACCAGACCATAACGCTGCCACCACCAGTTTGTGTTCTTCTAGCAATGGTTGCAAGGTGTTTACTCTCCAATGTTTCTCGCCTGACATGCCAACATCCATCCATTCGAAAACGTGACTCATCGGAGAAGGGAACCCTTCACCAATCAGCAATTCCGATACAGGCGTGAAAATTTAAGCCTTTTCCGCCAATGCACCTTAAATAGCATAGGTGCACTAACCATCCGTTTGATTCGGAGCCCCATAAGCAGCAGGGTTCATTGAACTGTAATTTTAGACACACATCTGGTGGCCCCCAGGTTCATTGTGACGGTGAGCTGCTCCACTGTAGCGTGTCGGTCGGCCCTCACGCGCCTTGGTAGCCGATGTTTTCACAGCTTGATGGTGTTCCGCAGTTTCCACGTCAGTTATTCGCAATGGTACCATTTGTCCATTCACAATGCACCTTCACCACAGCAGCACGCAAACAGTTCACAAACTGCACTATTTCAGAAATACTGCCACCCTTGACCCGAAATCCAATAATCATCTCTTTTTGCAACTCGGATAAATCGCTCCTTTTAAGCATGACAGCAACAACTGATATGTGTACAGATGGCCTATCGCACACCTTATCTACCCACCAAGCCAGCGCACGGCACATGACGTTCTTCATGGGCTACGTCAAATGTAGGAAGTGGTCATAATAATGTGACAAGACTGTGTATATACAGTGCTGCATTCAATTTATAATCATATATGCTCCTACAGAAGTTAAAAGAATAAATGTTTTCTGTTTTTGAAGCTAGAATGTTCATTCCATTGCCTAAATGTGCAGATTTTCCTGGTAACATCCATATGTAAACCCTTGGGACGGCATCATCAGCAAGTACTAACTGTGCTCATAACTGCGTAGCCCAAGATCATGATATCCTTACATTCATGTGTAGCGAATGGCAAAATTCTTTAACAAATGAAAGGCAATTGACTGCATGCTGTCAACTTGGTGCGAGAAAAAAATCATTAAAAGGACATGACCACTTCCAAGCTAGCCGATTCCATTTAAGATGTAATATAACTGCTACCTGCTGGTTTTAGGTTAGAAGATGTAACACTGGGCCTGACTCAGAGCCGCTCGCTCGCGCTGTGCGTACGCAAGCGGGCCGATGTTCTGAGTACGCGCATGCGCACACTTCATTCTGCGCGTGTGCGAACTACACACTGCGTTCGCAACCCTCTCGCTCGCCCAGCAAAGGCAGTCCAGGGTAATGAGTGACAGGAGAGGCCGTTTGTGAGTGGTAACAGGGGCAGGACACTAATAACGGGGTTGGAGATGCGAACGCAGGCGTGCCTGAGTGTTTCAACGCAGTTTTAGAGGAGTGCATAATTAACAGGCAGCGTCATAGTACACGTCACTTGCCATTTTTTACACTGATTTCCTCGCAATGTTTGCGGTAGGATAAAGCTACCTCAAGCACTGCGTTCACATCCGATGGTGCTCGATGTACCAATGTTTTAATACTCTTCCTGGAGATGACGTGTTGCTGGTGGGCGGCTCTGCCTGTGCGATTGGGCGTATGCATACACAAAGTGGCCGCTTGCTAAGACATGGCGGGCATGCTTATGCCTTGGTGAGCGATCGCTTCTCGTGGCATCACTTTGAAAAATTTGCATATGTATCTAGCGAGTGTACGCAGATAGCGAAAGGGTCTGAATCAGGCCCACTGTTTGGCCTCTTGTGGCATAATTCTATTTAGTTTGGTTGGTTAGGTTGCTGACCCTGATAGTGACCATGTTACAGGAAGGTGGCAGGTGCTGTTTAGTGCTGGTGAAGCACATGCAAAACATTTCTAGCTTCTCATCTGGAAGATGCAAAGGGGAGGCAAAGGGGGCAATTTGATAATATACATCAAATGCACGAGGTGAGACATTATGAGTGTACATCATGATCGCTTAATTCAATGGTAATTTGATTTACTTTTACTATTGATTATGTGCTCCGACCCCCGTGTTATGGTTATGGTTTTGGATATGGATTAACTTTCCTGTTTTGGTTTTGATTCTGGTTTTGCAATGCCACCCTCACATGTTTTGGTTTTGGATCTGTATTTTCTTCAAAAATCAATAAAAAAATGCTAAAATCACATAATTTGGGCCTTTTTTTGTTCCTACAGTATTATTAACCTCAATAACATTATTTTCAGTCAATTTTGACCACCTCACGGCTAACAATATTGTTCACCAACATAGGGCAAAGGCTGGCTGGCTAGATTAAGCAACCAACAGAGCAGCGGCACAAATACACGGCAGTTATTTCTGTTTACAAATGTTTTGCAAATGAATAATGTATTAGCAATAACCAAACTAACTAACAAGTACGTTCAATAGAAAACAATACAACACAGAAATTTGCTAAAACTCGTGCGTGGAATATCCTTGCCCAAAGCAAGTAGTCGTAGTTAACAAGCAGCAAACAAAAAACCCCTAAACCATGTGTAAATAGCAACAGCAGACATGAATGCCCCCCAGCACTGTAACTACAGTTACCGGTGCCCGGTGCAGGCCACGCCCCCTCTGCATGATGTCACACGGTGGGGATGGGGCTACGACCACCAGTATACACAGCAATGCCCGTAGCTTCCTCAGGATGCTCTGGGGTGCTGTAAAGGCAGTGTTGGGTGCTCCAGGCGGCACTGCTGTAAAGATTGTGGCAGCAAGCCCTTCGCTCTGTATGACCGACACCACTCGCACACCCCTAGTTACGGCCCTGATGCCCCCTACATAAGTGCACATGCCCTCAACACATGCACATTCTCTGTGCCCAATCTGTATTTCCCTCCTGGGGGTGCTGGACCACTGATGACTGGCACTCTGTGGCCATGTAAATCCCATTCAATCAGCCTTTTTGTTGAGCAGTTCCCCAAAATCTCCCCAACCATAAAAACAGTGTTCTGTACCTGTGGGTCAGACAAAATGCAGGTCAGATACAGTGCAGGGTACAGTGAGAGTCAGATACAGTGTGGGTCAGATGCAGTGTGAGATATAGGGGGTCATTCAGACTCGGTCGTTAGTCGCGCCGTCGTGCGCATGCGTGAGATCCGCTACGACCGACAGCGCCGGTCGTAGCGGGTCTCGATCCAAAGGGGACGAGCTGTCGATGTTGTTTGACAGTTCGCCCCATTTGGAAGGCGGGCCGGGGAGGTGGCTTCCCAAACGGAGGCGTTCCCATGGGAACGCCTACCGTTTGGGGGCGGCCCCACTGACATCACTAGTGATGTCAGTGGAGAACTTCTGGCTCAGACAGAGCCAGAAGTTCTCCGGGGCGTACGACAAGGGAGACTCTACCCTAGGGTCTCGTCGTAAGCCCCGATGGTCGCGATGGTCTCTGACCATCGCGACCATCACCGGAGCGGTCGTTAGAGCTGTGGGTGTTAACCCACAGCCTAACGACCACAACAGAGGCGGCCGGTCAGGATGCAAGTGGCCGCCCAGTTTCTGAGCGACCGCTTGCATCCTCCGACCGACTCTGAATGAGGCCCATAGTGTGGATTGGATACAATACAGGTCAGATACAGAGTGGTATACAGTGCGGGTCTGATATAGTGCGGGATACAGTATTGGTTGGACACAGTGCAGGTCGGACATAGTGTTGAATACAGTGTGGATTGGATACAGTGTGTCCTCAGTGCAGTGTGCCAGTAGTGTCGGCAGAGCGGGGGTGCCAGCAGTGTCCTCATTGCAGGGGTGCTGGCAGGGTCGGCAGTACGGGTGTGCTGGCGGTGTCCTGATTGCGTGGGTGCTAGCGGTGTCCCCATTGCGGGGGTGCTGGTGGTGTCGGCAGTGTGGGGGTGTTGGCAGTGTCCTAATTGAAGAGAGGCTGGCAGTGTCGGCAGTGCATGTGTGCTGGCAGTGTCCTCAGGGTGTGCGTGCCTGCGGTGTCCTCAGTGCCGGGGGCGTCAGCGCTGTACTCAGTGATGGGGTGTGTGACTATTGCCATGAGTTACGGCGATTCATCAAAGCCCCATGTCATGACTTTACATATTTTTGTGTGCTCTGGATAAAGTGTGTGTGTTATCATAATTCTGTTTCAGGAATGGCTGTTTGCTAGGAATGTTTGGACAGTATGTCAAAACTTGTTTGCATAAGCTAATCGGGACAAAAGGGTCAAGTGACACCTGGCCTTTGAAGACAAAGCTTCCTGAATGTAACGTTTGCTCATGCACTAGGGGGCCATGATTCAAGTCCAGTACACAGTCACACTGGCTGCTAAAAGGGTCATTTGTAACACCTTATGCTAGCAGTCTTCCTATCATAAAATACCCTAAAGGTCCAGGGAGGTATTTTTGTGTCAGGTCTTGTAGTTGTGCTAATTTGCATCTACACAGACCCTGGGAGAACAAAGACCAGTATTTTTGAGCCTGAAAAGTATGGGGGCTGCTGGGGGAGAGTAGGTAAAGGAACTATAAGGGTCATCAGTCCACACTGCTAGTTGTTCACTTCCAGGGAGTAAGTGAGAGCTAAGGAGTGCTCCCCATGTCGGTCTATATTGGTCTACCTCCACACAGATCCCCTAAGATCTCAGCGTAAGATACCTTAGGATTCTGACTTTCTAACCTTTACTTTTATCTGTAATCATTTTGTGCATTTATATTTGTATGTCTTATTTATTTACCTATTTTTCTTGTAATTTAACCCTGGAGAAATTTCTCAATAAATCCTAAAACGTTATCAGCGTTATCTCTGTGCTCTAATGAACTTACGTGCCTGGAGATGCCCATGCTATATTTGTGTAATAACTGTGATTTTAAGTGAGATTTAAGTGTCTGGCGAATGTAAGAACACTATTTTAAAACTCATCATGGTGGCAGCTTAGGTAAAACCCATGTCACAACCACCCAGCTGTGTCAGATTGGCATATCTGAGCGCAGGCTGGGCACGGTGTCATGACAGGGTGCTGGCATTGTCAGCAGTGTGGGGGTGCTGACGGTGTCCTCAGTACATGGGGCAGCAGTGTCCTCAGTGCAGGGTGCCATCAGTGTCGGCAGAGCAGGGGTGTCAGCAGTGCCCTCATTGCAGGGGGGCTGGCAGTGTCGGCAGTGCGTGTGTGCTGGCGGTGTCCTCAGTGCGTGCGTGCCTGCAGTGTCGTCAGTGTCGGGGTGCCGGCTGTGTGAGGGTGCTGATGGTGTCCTCAGTGCAGGGTACCGGCAGTGTCGGCAATGTGGGGTGTCGGCAGCGGTGTCCAGCAGGGGGATGGCCGACATCTTTCTTCCTTTTCCTGTGCCCATTGAAGTCTATGGGCGAGTGCATATTGACCGAGAACTGTGACAGATGGCTCTCTCAGAAAATCAGCGGTAACCCCAATGAATTCAATGAGGCTTTGAAAATGGCCACTAGAGGCAAAACCTCGAGATCAGGAAGCTCATCTCTAGTTTATACCAATCAATTAAATTTCCCAGGAAAATGTACGGAGGAGGAATGTTGGCTAGCAGCATTGTCAGATTGAAGCATGAAGGGCCCTCTTCAGGAATGCAATAGTATGGGCCCACAAAGTAGTTTACGTGCTGTCAGGAAACTTTAGTGCCCTGAGGGGTGTGGCCATCATTAGAGAGGTGTTACCAGCTACCAGAGAAGCGTGGCCAGTCACTAGAGGGTCAGTCCAAAGGAGATGTGGTCAGCATCCCGACATCATCCTGGCATCCTGGCGTAGTCAGCATCCTGGCATGCGGGATGTCGACGGTCTAAATACCGGTGCCAGAATCCCGACAGCATCCATGAGAGTAAGAATCGGGGTTTACAGGAGGGTTAGGGTTAGGGGTTAGGCACTAGGGGGAGGATTAGGGTTAGGCACTAAGGGGGGAGGGTTCATTAGGTTTAGGAACTAGGTGGAGGTTAGGTTTAGGCACCAGGTAGGGTTGGGTGCGGGGAGGTGGAGGTTAGGTTTAGGCCGCAGGGGGAGGTTAGGTTTAGGCACTGGGAAGGGAGGGTTAGGGCAGGGGTTAGGGATAGTGGTAATATACTTACATATGGGTGTCGGGATTCTGACTGTTGGGATGCCACTGTCGATATTCTGACCGGTGGTATCCCGACTGCAGGGAGCCCATACCCAACCCACCCAAAGAGTCCATGGCTAATGCAGTAATATAGTCTATAAGGGAAACTAAGGCCATATTATGATATCTTAATCACTGATATTACTATAAAAGGGTTTTTCATGCTTTGATAAATCTGTATCATAGGCATGCAATATGTCTCAAAAGCCCACTAGTTATAAAAAGATATTGAGCTTGATGAATGGGATCCATAATGTGTTAAAAATGTTGCATTTAGTTGCTCAACAACAAAAAAAAATCATAAGACTGTGTGGCAGGAGAAGGTGCTGGGCAAGAAGAAAAGTATGAGGTCACAGGTTACAAGTGGGTTGCGTGACCAGAAGATGGTGCTGGGGTAAAGGTATGATAAAAGAGATGGAGGAAGACAGACACACAAAGGAGTGGGGGCAGACACATTAACATAAAGGGGGGTGTACGATAAAACAGATGGGGAGGCAGATGTGCACATACAAAATTAAAATCAGTCATAACATACAAACAAAATGAAAGGTGCACTGGACTAGATGTCAATCTCTCTGTAAAACCTGATGAATATGAACATCTCATTGGAAGTACTGTATGGTGTGCACCTACTGAGAGGGATAAATAGAAATGCAAATGTGGAGCGCAATATTCAGCAGGATGGAGTCAGTATTAAAGAACATTTATTTATTCAGAAGACATCTGACACTGAATAAACAGTAAGGGTAATGCAATTATTGCTAGCTAATTAAAAAAAAAAAAGCTGGCTGGCATGAGTGAATAGAAATAACATGGAATGATCCAAATTGAAAGTGGGTGGTCCAGCTAATGGAAGCAGCCTTGTACAGATAATAAAGACACCGATGGTATAACAAATTCTGGGATATAAATCCCTCCAAGGGAAAACTGTCAGTGTTGTATATCTTAATATGCTAGACATGAGCTCATTATCTATTGTCTCAATATTTATGTGTACAAGAGTACTTCACATCTCCCTGGTGCGGGATACATTATGGGTATAGAGGGGCTGATTCAGACCCGCTCGCGAGAGCAGGACGCTCGCAAGTGAGTCAATGGTGCCGAATTGCGCATGCGCACGACGGAGGGAGCTCCATCGTGCGCATGCGCGAGACCCGGGCCGGACTCAGACGGTAGGCGTTCCCATGGGAATGCCTCCGTCTGGCAGCCACGTCCCCGGCACGCCCACCAAAGGGGGCGTGCTGTCACTCACCATCGACAGCATGCCCCCTTTGGTGCGAGACCCATATCGACATCACTATTGACATCAATAGTGATGTCAGTGGGAGTGATTTTGGCTCTGATAGAGCCAAAATCACTCCAGGGCTTGCGGTCACCGAGACCCTACCGCAGGGTCTCGTCGCAAGCCTGATGGTCGCGATGGTCTTGACCATCGCGACCATCATCATGGACGCTCGCTATAGCTGTGGGTGGTAACCCACAGCTTTGCGAGCGTCCATGAGGCGCTCCAAGTTGAGGGAGGAGGGCCCTGATTCAGAGCGAGCGCTCTGGTCAGAGCGTTCGGCTCTGAATCAGGCCCAGAGTTCCTGAGGTGGAGAAATGCACCATGTAGTTCTCAAATTAGAATCCAGAGCACCCTGAGTGAGTCGGGGCAGTGAGCCGCTGATGCACTGTATTGTGTGTACACTGCCACACAAGGGTCCAAATTTCCAATCTTCAATGATGTGGAGCACCTTCATACGCAGGGTGTCTGGTTCAACTAATGTGTACCACTATGGCAAAGTGAGTGCAACTTTCTCACAGTAGAGGATTAATGTGGGACCTGGTGGTAAGTGACAGGGATGCTATGCGCCCATCATTATCGCCGTTTCTATCTACAAGATAGCACATCGATGTGCCACCCAATGTATGAACGGTCAGTGGCACTGACCATTCCGACAGCTGCAGCTATCGATATCAACAGCTGCAGCTTTCATTCCCAAATCACCACAGCACGGACAACACTGTCCCTGCTGCGGCGACAACTGGGCTGCACGCGAGGTCTCGCGATGCTTGTGAGATCCTGTGCATGCCCAGTGGAGTCGGCCAGTAAGGGAGAGACAGTGCATCAGCACTAGACTGATGCGCTGCATTCTTCGGTGGGGATTGCCGGAGGGGGGAGTGATGCTAACACAACTCATCGGCACTGCTTTCTGCTTTGCCTCAGTAAAGTGGTGAAGCAGGAAGAGTTATAGCAGCACGAAGCGTGCCGCTATAATACATCTACCTTGGTGTGCACTGGAGGTGTCTGAGTCACTTGGGAGATGGAGGCTGGCTGGGAGTTCCAACTAGCTGCAGCCTCTAGATACCAGGCCTACAAAGATACCATTTTATGTGTATTCATCACATTTGAGAACTTATGGGCTGATTCTGAGTTTGGAATAAAGCAAAACAGCAAGTGCTGTAACTTTGCACCTTGGTAAAACCATGCTGCACTGCAGGTGGGGTAGACTTAAAATATGCTGAGAGATTTGAGTCTGGATGTGCCCTTCCCAAATCTAAATCTAAATTGCAGTGTAAAAAATAAAGCTGTCCAGTATTTGTGGGCTACATGCAGCAGCCAGTATTTACCCTGCATGGAAAAATAAAACATGTATTTGCACTCTTTCCATAGCAGCATGGTCTGCCCAGTTGCAAAGTACTTGCTGTTTTTGCATTGCTCCCAATTCAGAATCAGCTCCTTTATTATATCACATTGTGCAGTTTTGATTCACCTGAAAGGTGCATTCTTCAACACTTTAATTTATAAATGTTATCATTTCACCTTCTAGTACAAAACAGGACACAAATCATTAGTTTCTCTATTAATATTCATTGTTAGCTTTCATTTAGGTGCTCTTGTTGTCATACCAACATAGGGAACATGACAATTGCTAACTAATTACTTTATTGCTCTCCTTGCAATTACTGAAAAATTGATAATCATTGTGTTTATTATGCTAGGTTCAGAAATTACTATCCAAACATCAGTCAGTCCCAGATCACTAAATTAATGTTTTATTCAGTCTGCCTAAATAGATGTTGTTGCTGTGAAAATGGTGATGTTTTTATAACTGTTTCAATGCATTGTGCACTGTGCGGGTACGTATGACCACCTGGCATCCCCTTGTGCCCCCAATTGCCCCATAAGGCAGCTTCTCTTTTATAACACACTGTAAACTAATTTCGCAACTTGGCTTCTGAGCCTTAAAGTGTGATACAAAAAAACAGCCAAAAGTCAAAGTTACAGATACTGTTGCAATGTACCTGCTACACTTCCAGCCTGTTTCTCCACTAACAGCATGCACGCAATACAGAGGAGAAACTGAGCTGCTGCTACCTCCCAGAGCCAGTGCTGGGCCCTGACTCCTTTATTCCCAGCTGCCCCTCCCCGAATACCGACTGCAAAGCAGTCAGGCCAAGTAAACAGCCTGGTGGTAAAATGTCCTCTTTCTTGGAGTGCCTCTGCAGTGCCCCAGAGATGAGCGGTTCGGATTGCATGCGATCCAATCCCGCCCGAACTTCCGACATCGGAGTCAATCCAAGCGGCAGCTCGGGTCTTCCTGCCTGACTCAGATTCCACATTGAGGCAAGTACTCATCCTCGCGGTGTCGGATTTGTGCGGGTTTTGGATTCTATATAAGGTGTTACGGCTGTGCTGCTCTTAATCAATGTGTACAGGGGGGCATGCTGCTGTATGCTGCACTGTACTCTGCTGTATAAGCTGTGCTGTGTCCAGACTCACAAGTGACTGTGCTGCTCTGTATATTATTCAGGGTGTATAGCGGGGGCGTGCTGCTGTAAGCTGCACTGAACTCTGCTGTATAGGCAGTGCTGTGTCCATTTAAAGATGTTCACATACATATATAAGCCCTGTGACTCCACGTAGTTTGAATTGAGCTGCAACCTCAAAAAATGAAAATAAAAAATATATAAAAGTTAAATTCTATTGTTTGTTCTGTATTATGCACTTTACCCTAATGCACTTTGTTCACATGCATATATAGTCATGCAGTGATCTGCGAATTGAGAAATGGATAACGTATAGTTTACGAAAGAGCAACTAAATACTGTCGCTGCAGCTGCTGCCACCAGTCATGATGATGACGGTAGTCCTTCAACGTCATCTACTAAAGCCAAAGGGAAAGTGTGGTGCAGAAAAACAAAATTACCAACATGCCATTCACCGCATGAAAAGGCAAGGAAAGACTGAGGCCTTGGCCTTAATTTATAAGTGGTGTTTCTGCTAGTGTCAGTGAGGCATCTTCCTCTGCCTCTCAAGACGACGCAAGACCTTTTCACTCAGAGTCTAGAAGGTGTAAATAAATGAAAATCACTAAGTCAGTAGAACAAACTGTGTGTTCAGAAATTGAAATGTCACAAATCCCTGAGGTGAGTTTAAGTGTATCCACAATGCTATGTGTGACCATGTTTTTTCTGATATTGTTGTACTCACAGATAAGCTGCCTTCCATCATTTCTGCTCCCTCTGCAAATGTGGGGATGAGCAGCACAAATATAGCTGATGACATAGAAATTGAGGAAATCATCTAGGAAGTGCAAGAGAATGAGGGGTATATTTGTGTAGCTGACACCGATGCTAATGAGAATGTTGAGGATAAGTATGTTGTTTGTGTAAGTCCGGCACCAGTGGAAGCAGCTCTTGGCCATGATAAGAGGAAAGCCATTGTCATGCCTAGGCATAGGACCAACAAATGCACCTCTTACTGTATGTGTGGAATTATTTTTACCCAAATCCTGACAACAATTGTCAAGCTATATGTAGCATTTGTAAAACCACAGTAAGTGGAGATAGGGACATTAATCATCTAGGAACCTCCTGTCGAAGCTGAATAATTGGCTGAGACAAGTTCAGTTTAAAATTTAATCACGGCGACGCCATCTTGCGAATGGCCGCAAGACTCCATTTTGGAAATGAGATCGCAAGACACCATTTTGTGGCTAGCACCAATTCAAGTTATAACTCAGGAGCTAAGAACAGATGGCAATGTTTTTGTTAACCTACCAAGGGCAACTGGAAAAACAAGCTTTCTGAGTAAAAGTAAATAAGAATAGACAATGGGTATTTTTACATACAAATTGGGAATCCCTGGATGCAGATAAAGTATAGTTGTGGCAATTGTAATATAATCCAGGCATTGATCTACACAATTGGATTTGTCTGAATCCTAGACAGGATGGCCCCAAACTCCACAGCTTGAGGTGGTAAAACATTTGCATTTCACACAAGAGTCTGTGAGAACAAAAGAGGTTTTGTTTTCCTTTGAACACACAACAGGTGGGGGCCTGCTGACAGAGGGCATGTAGAACTACAACCCTCAGCCATCCACACTGCTGGATGTTCACTTCGTGTATGAGAGATTTTGCACTTAAATCTCACCCATTAATAACTAGCGTCCTTATACCAAACCCCGAATACCCACACACTACATATTCGCACACAAGGTTCCATTAGCATCAAATTGTATGATTCAAGTTGGTTATGTTAATTTAAATGCTAAGAAATAGAGGTTTTTGATAACTAAGGTATTATACATGATAAGCAAGGTGTGTTTGGTTTCGTTCTGATGCGTACGCTTTTTACAGCATCCCGGTGTTATCGGTGGAGAGATCGCATCATGCAAACTCAAGTTATGGATCGCAGAACTTACAAGCAACAAAATGTTTAGCTGATGGAATGTTACAGGAGGCGTTACTAGAAAGACCCCTGTTGTCGGAGGCAGGGAAAGTCTATTTGAAACAACCTGTTAAATGTGCCGTAACATATGCTTCTCCTCTGGGAACCAATGAGATCAGCAGGAAGTTTTCCCTTTGTCCTGTTTCAGTCTGGGGGGGAATAAATACATGTGTCCAAATACTGGTTTGCCAGTCCATGCTGAAGGTTGTATGTACTAGGGGTCTCTAGTCTGAGGTCTATCTCTGGGTCCGGAGGCGCAAGCGTATGTATACTGTACTTGAATCTGTATTATTTCCTTTTTACGCCTAAATTATGTATGTATAGATTGCGTGTAACTGACTGTACTTTTACCTGAATAATACTTGTGCGTTGGAACCACAGATTCCACTCCAGTCTTTATTTGCGGTCATACTGCGTACACAATTAGCATTGTGTTTAGAGGTTTATAGGAAGGTTTTCAGAAGGTATAGGCAGGGGTATATAGGGGTTCATTTCTAATATTGTTAGTTGGGGGCTCATGAAGAAGTCACTTACCTGCTCACATGGTACATACGGTCATCGATATTTCAGCAAAGGGTGGAGTGGCCACATGCAGGGTTTCCCTGCAACCGCTTTGTGCTGAAAGATCGCTATCCGTCTCCGTGTGAATTAAGGAAGCTGACTAGAATCCAGGGACAAGAGAGGAAAAAGTTTGTTTTCCTCTGTTGATAGAACCTTGTGTTTAGAGGGGTGCCACAGTATTGCGTACGCGGCTAAAACGCATTTTTGCGTACGCAGTTAAAAAAGTCATTATACGGTTGTGTGGTAGTCGCATAATTGTGTATGCGGCCGTTCGCACAATAGCGTATACGCTCTTCCGGTTCTGCTGCCACGTGTTTGAACAAAGCCATTGAGGTTTACATTTTTTTTTCTATTACCAATATCTGGGTTAAACGTGTATTTTTCTGCGCAGGAAAAAGTGTATAATAGTGATTGTATTGTTGGTAGGGGTAATTTATTTCCTAAAGTTAAGGGTACCGTATGATCCTTAAGGGCTAGGTGCAAGGGTTAGCCTAGTCGCTCGGTAAGCAGCTTTACCGTTCTAAACACAGTAGCAGGTGTACATGTTGTCTTTGTTGTATAGAGGTGCGTGAGAGTGGCCGACATATAAACTCTCATAGGTCTGGAAGTTACCTTACTAAAGCTTATCCGGGTCTGGAAGTTGCCTGCTTCAAAACTTATCTAGGTGTGGAAGTTGCCTTATCAAATCTTATCCAGGTGTGTGGACGCCGCCGACTTAAATCGTTCACAGGTAAGTGAAAGTATCTTGATTGTCTATCACCAGCTTAAATTTTTATTGAAAAGTGTAGGAGTTGTCTCAGAATGGGAGCCACGCAAACAGTAGAAATGTTAGACAATGATGTGCTGCTAATATGACAAGGAAGAGTGTTAGACCGTTTCCCAGAATTGGTAGTTTTGACAAAAATGTGTTAGATACTGTCCAGGATCACATCAGTATGGTGCGATCCAGAGAGAAAAAGATTAAGTATTTTGAATGTTTAAAACTATGGCAGCATGAAGGGGATGCTTGGCTTAAAAATGTGCAAACGACGCAAACTAGCGTTGCGAACGCATTGCCAGAAAATACATCCACGGCGCTGAGTTGCAATACGGGCGAGCCGCAAATTGGCGCGCACGTGCGGCAAAGTAGCGTCGTGGAGAGTATTGCCAGCAGTTCACGCTCACCTCCCCCACCTTTTGTGGATGGAGGTGCAAGTACAGTTACCAAAATACCAATAAAAATGTAACAAGTAATTTGTACCCCCTCTTAAGTAACCATAAAGAAAATGTTTATGATGTAGAAGATGAGCCTATTGTAATGTCTGCCATTTCCCATGCTGTGCAAATGATAGATGCTGCATCACCACAATCACGGGTGGTGCCGCCAACTCCATCGGTAACAGCAAGGGAAGTGTTAATACACTCTGCACCCATTGAGGAAGTTGTTAATACCATATGTAGCAGCAGCAGATTAAACCCCCAGCCAGGTAACCAGGTCAGAGGTAGCAACGCTGCCGGTCTGCATCCCATTCGGACAATAACTGTTCCGAATGGAAATGCGGATGCAAACGGTGTAGTGCCCACTAGGGAAGTAGTAATGCATTGTCCATGGACAAGGGCAGAACTAAATTCCATCATAAATGATTTCCCTGATCCAAAAAAGGAATTAGCCAAATCTCAAAGATTTTTGAGAAATTTGGGTAGTTCTCATGAGCCCACTAATAAAGATTGGCGTGTAGTGTTAAGGGCCTGTCTACCACGCAATACCGACGTGACAAAATTTATCACGGATTGTGTATTGGATGGTGACATTCCCTTAACAGACCAAGTAAACCAAGGTAACATTTCCCGCATTGTGACTCAATTGGGTGTATATTTTCCAGTAGTAGTTAACTGGAACAAAATCTTCACAATCAAAGAAAAAGAGAGTGAAACTGCAGAAGAATATTGCGACCGGGCTCTGCAGGCTATCACCCAGTACACTGGGATAGAAGAGATTAAAGATAGCATTCACCACAGGGGAATGATAGTCACGATATTAATGGATGGATTAAAAGAGAATTTAAAAACTCGGGTTCAGACCTCACAGCCTGGCTGGCGGGGACTTACAATAGATAACCAAAAATAGTCTGCCATAGAACATGACAAAAACATCTCAAAAAAGAGGGAGACCCAGAGCGAAAAATTAATGGCTGTCAGTATACAAGCTCTGGAAGGAATGGCAATAACATCACTGCCAACCGACACACCTGCACCTGAACAATTACACGTCCTCACCAATCCTACACCACAGCAAACACATCCTTACCCCACATATCATACACAACCACAGGCCTCATACTACCCACAAACTTCATACCTCCCACAATACCCTTATCCTTCACATCCTTACCCTCCCTATTCTTACCCATACCCACCATCTGTCCCTCTTGCTCAAATCCCACAACAATCTTTTCATCCACCCCGTTCAAAATTATGTTTTAACTGTCACCAAGTGGGACACATAAGTAAGTACTGCAAAGTGAAGAACACCACACAGGAACATGAGTTTCCCATGGGTTCATAGGTAACCCCAGTATCTTCTCCCAGGCCTTATATGACTGTTTATAATCTTTTCAACCTATCAATGGATCTGTTCTAATGTAAAATGTGGATGATTTATTGTTGTATTTTGGGTCATGTTTAAATGATATTAAACTGTTTTGCTTTATCTCCCACTCATAGGACACAAGGTTGCTAAGGATAAACGGCAGCCATGCCAGGCTAAGGTCGACTACTCGGAATACTATCCAACCCAGTGGCACAGGCATTATTTAGAGCAGTAGCTATTGATAACAAGATTTAATTGCAGGAACCTGTATGCAGATACTATATCCCTAGAATTATTAAAAATGATAGGGGGACTTATTTTATAGGTGACGTTTCTAAGAACATGTGTAAGATGATGGGTAACAACACTGAGATTATCCCAGATTGTCTTTTCCTTTATTTGCCCCCCTTTGAGATACTGTCCAAACAGGCAGCCTCATGTGAAAATATGATAATGAGGTTACTGTGCATGGTCTCACGAAGATGAATGAGAATAACCGAAATTGAAAGTGTTATTAACTAACATGTCTAATGCAAACTGTCATGATGTAAAATCTGGAAGAATTTGTTATGATCCAAATTTTTTTTAGCTCAGGTTGTTTGACTGATTGGTGGAAAGGTCCGTATCTGACGATACAGCATCCTCAAAGGGTGGCCGGGGAAGATACGTGGGTCCATTCCACTCACTATAAGGAGGTTAACCAACTGGTGGAGATACAAGGCAGAGACAAGGCCGATAACGTGGACCTGTTGATTGCGAGCTTGTGCCGGAAGGATTAAAAAGGTGACGGTGAGATATCTGAGCTAAAGAAATGTGTAGATCAGTGCTTCCAGCAATGGAATGGTTTGCTGTGGTCATCCTAGTTCTTTTTCTTTCCAGAGTTTTATTTTTTTTTTGTCAAGATGATCTGTTTGGGGATGCTCGGTGTCTGTGATGGGGGACCGATAAAGGAGATGTGAGCTTATGGCGGAGCTGATGGAGTGGAATCAGGAGGAGGAGTGCAATGCCAATCAGGGGAGTGTCTGACCAATCTTAGTACTGTTATTGTTAAGAGAGCTGTCATTCCGGATACTCGGGGAAGGTGTGAAGGGTTATCGTCTGAAGATTCCTGTATTTGTGAGTTTTGTGGGTCCCTAGTTGATGAGAACTGTATTCAACGGTGCCAACCTAAATATAACCCGTACTGGGGAGAGTATCCTTTAGAGGATTATCACAGCATGGTAGGCAAAGTGTTAAATCAAACCGAATGCTGGGTGTGTTCAGATGTGCCACAGGGACAGCATAATGTAGGGTTGGTGCCATTTCCACTGAATATCATGGAAATTTTAGAATTACAAAAGGGGAAAACATTGGATGGAAAATTCCTCTCATCCAAACCACCTCAGTTCAAACTCTATCAATTTCAAGTGGATAAATCACTTTTGTGTTTAAACATAACCAACCCCAATAAACCCGGAGGTTGGGAAGTGACGGGGAATAATCAGACGATGACCTCACAAAGAGCTGATAATGGGTCCATAAACTATGATCTGCTACGCTCAATTAAATCAAGTGGGAAATATTTTAGGTACCGGTATACATTGAGTTCCACCAAAGAAATGATTGGTAAAGTACCAGATGGTTATTGTGCTAAAATAATACAACCAGAAACTTGCATATACCAGATGGAAGAGCCTGAGATAGGATTGTTTGCAAGAGAAATGTGTTTAATGATAATGATGCATACCATTCCTTATATTCTCCCTGATAATGTATATTTTATATGTGGAAGAAAAGCGTATAAATGGCTCTCCCCGAGTTCCGAAGATTTGTGTTATCTGGGAAGAGTAGTCCCAGAAGTTATGACCCTCACACATGTTGAAATGTTGGGAATACATAAAAACACACCGTCACCATATCTTCACACACGATATGAACACAGAGGCAAGAGAAATATGATACCTGGTGATATGCATAAAGCCGCTCAGTTAATCAGTGAGACAACTGGCTTCCAAGTTTTAGTCGCCCTGGATCCCACCAGAATTGCTAGGGGTACATTAAATTTTAGATATATCCAGGAACTTGCTAAATTAATATATAATATCACCGAGATGTACGTTGACACATTCAGGTACACAGGGAGAGAATTGCAAGCGTACAAGAAAGAACTAGTGCAACACAGGCTAGTGTTGAATTATTTAACTGCTGTTACTGGAGGGTATTGCATAATGTTAGCCACCCAATTTGGAGTAAAGTGTTGCACTTATGTCACCAATGATACCAGCGACCCTAAGGAGGTGATAGACCAGAAGATGGATGAGATTCAGCAGCTAAAGTGGGAATTTCGTAAGAACCATAATGCATCAGTGGCTGAAGCAGGGGAAAAGATAGAAGGATGGGTGTCATGGCTGAACCCAGTGAAATGGTTCTCGGGTCTAGGAGAGTGGGTCCAGGAAGTGGTCGCCAGCGTAGGCAAATTCTTGATCCTTATACTGATTGTCATCATAGTAATTGGCATATGCGTCCGGTGTGTTCCTATTGTGTTGAAGTGTGGAAAATGTGAAAACAGAGTGAACCAAAGGAATGAAACTATGATGGTGGTCAGAAATTATAATATGTATACAGAGCTGCACTACAACCCTGAGCTAGGAAGTACCATCATTTAAATGTATAATATTTAGACATGCATAGAAGATATTATTGAAATTTTATTTATAGAACACCTCAGATAATGTAAAGTCTCAAATTCCCCTTCAAGACTGCTGTTATAAGACTGGTGCATTCCCACATCTGTCACATGATCTCCCAAGATCCGCAGTGTGCATATAATAGTAGTTTTATGCCCCCGCCTAGAGACACATTATTGATGGATTAAGAACCACCTTGTGCCATCCCATAATAACACCAAATAATATGTAAATGTAAGCCTAAATTAAATTCTAATAGCAGATTGTGATAGCATGTTGTTTGCTGTCAAAGGGTGGACTGTCGAAGCTGAATAATTGGCTGAGACAAGTTCAGTTTAAAATTTAATCGCGGTGACGCCATCTTGCGAATGGCCGCAAGACTCCATTTTGGAAATGAGATCGCAAGACACCATTTTGTGGCCAGCGTCAATTCAAGTTATAACTCAGGAGCTAAGAACAGATGGCAATGTTTTTGTTAACCTACCAAGGGCAACTGGAAAAACAAGCTTTCTGAGTAACAGTAAATAAGAATAGACAATGGGTATTTTTACATACAAATTGGGAATCCCTGGATGCAGATAAAGTATAGTTGTGGCAATTGTAATATAATCCAGGCATTGATCTACACAATTGGATTTGTCTGAATCCTAGACAGGATGGCCCCAAACTCCACAGCTTGAGGTGGTAATACATTTGCATTTCACATGTAGAACTACAACCCTCAGCCATCCACACTGCTGGATGTTCACTTCGTGTATGAGAGATTATGCACTTAAATCTCACCCATTAATAACTAGCATCCTTATACCAAACCCCGAATACCCACACACTACATATTCGCACACAAGGTTCCATTAGCATCAAATTGTATGATTCAAGTTGGTTAAGTTAGTTTAAATGCTAAGAAATAGAGGTTTTTGATAACTAAGGTATTATACATGATAAGCAAGGTGTGTTTGGTTTCGTTCTGATGCGTACGCTTTTTACAGCATCCCGCTGTTATCGGTGGAGAGATCGCATCATGCAAACTCAAGTTATGGATCGCAGAACTTACAAGCAACAAAATGTTTAGCTGATGGAATGTTACAGGAGGCGTTACTAGAAAGACCCCTGTTGTCGGAGGCAGGGAAAGTCTATTTGAAACAACCTGTTAAATGTGCCGTGACATATGCTTCTCCTCTGGGAACCAATGAGATCAGCAGGAAGTTTTCCCTTTGTCCTGTTTCAGTCTGGGGGGGAATAAATACATGTGTCCAAATACTGGTTTGCCAATCCATGCTGAAGGTTGTATGTACTAGGGGTCTCTAGTCTGAGGTCTATCTCTGGGTCCGGAGGCGCAAGCGTATGTATACTGTACTTGGGTCTGTATTATTTCCTTTTTACGCCTAAATTATGTATGTATAGATTGCGTGTAACTGACTGTACTTTTACCTGAATAATACTTGTGCGTTGGAACCACAGATTCCACTCCTGTCTTTATTTGCGGTCATACTGCGTACGCAATTAGCATTGTGTTTAGAGGTTTATAGGAAGGTTTTCAGAAGGTATAGGCAGGGGTATATAGAGGTTCATTTCTAATATTGTTACTCCTCCCTGTTATGTCATTTGCAGCAAACTCGTGAAGCGTTTTTGTCAACATCAGAAACTGGTGCTAATAAAATTACAAGCAGCAGTCCAGAATCAGCTAGCTTCTTTCAAGTTCAAATAGATCCCAGTACCTGCAATCTCTATTGCCAGCACCTTCATCCTCTATATCCACAGTAGTGATCAGAGGTAGTTCTACATCCAATTTGTTAAGGCTAGGTGACTCCTTCCCTATCCAGGAATCCGCCAAAGAATCCTTTAGAACTAGGCCTGCTACTGCTGCTTGGATGGATATTCAGCCCAGAAGTGGACCAAGAAGACTACTATTTAAAAATAAACAATCCTTTGCAAGTGGAATCAAGTATGACAGCTCTCACCCAGTCGCACAGCAGATCACTGTTGACAACACAGTTAGGCTAGTATTAGATTAGATTAGATCTGCATCCAATATCCTCCATTAATGCAGTGGGTTTCACACAGTTAATTGAGGTCCTGTGTCCCCAGTACCAAATTCCATCTCGGTCCCATTCTATCCGAAATGCTATTCCTCGGCTGTACCATCACATTAGAAAAACCCTAATTATTGGCTTACAAAATGCCAATGTACCCACTGTCCACCTAACCACAGAAATGTGGACAAGCGGTAGTGGGCAAACTAAAGATTACATGACTGTGACAGCCCACTGGGTGGGTGATTCATCTTTAGCAGCAGCAGAAGCAGTATCTAACAAACAATGTCAGTTCATCCAGAGGCAGACTACTCTGTGTATCACCAGCTTCACTAAGAGACATACCGCTGACAACCTCTTAGATAAAGAAAAGTATTTCAGAGCAAAACTCAGCTTTCCCAAAAGACCTAGTAGTGATGCAGAGGAGTTAACACAACATTGTGACATCTGGTCGTGTCTAAAAGAATTTCCGAATATTAGTGACACCTTTACCGCAACTCCATGACAAAAAAAGGCAATTTGGAGGCCCTTGTACAGACTGGCTTTGCATTACTTAAGCTTCCCACCCTCCAGTGTGTACTCAGAAAGAGTTTTTAGCACAGCCAGGAACCTTATCAGCGATCGGTGTAGGAGGCTATTTTCTCAAAATGTGGAAAATCAAAATTAATGGGAATTTCCACAGGGAAGATCTTTCCCTCCAATTACGTCAAAAAATGACAGAGGCATCTGTAGTGTTGGATTCCAGTGGGGATGAATTAATATTGTGCGAGGATGATGGACACACTGATGAGAATGATCTCTTTTCTTTGCATTATGCGATGAAGGGGCATTGCTGACTGTCTTTTTGTGTAGACGACCAACATATTGTTTTAGTTTATTAAACTGCCATCCTGTCTGCCACTGCAGTGCCTTTTTCTTTCCTAGATGTGCCTTGTTGGAAGTTGAACTGCCGCAGCCGCTGAAAATTTCTACATGCGGTTGATGAATGCCAATAATGTCCAGAAGTTTTTATGGCCACAGACAGCATCTCCTGAATGACCCTTTGATTTTTTTAAAAAAATTCTGAACCACCAAAGAGCTCCACATGGGCAAGGACTGATGTGAATGAGTAAATTTTCTTTGTAAATGCCTTCCCTCCTCCCTCATAAATTTGCATCGGAATCCAAAACTTAAATTAATTTTAAGACGAAGCAACTCTTCATTTTACTGCCTTTAATTGCATACATACTCCATCTCCCTCAGGCCACTTGATTAATAAACACATTTGTTTCCTGATGTGCCATGATGGAAGTTGAACTGTCACATGTTTGTGCCGCCCGCTGCTGTCACTTAGCTTCGTCAGCCAGGTACAGTAGCTCGGTGCAACCTTTTGGCCTAAAGTGGATGAAAAGAATTTTGTGAGCTGTGATGTGGTCAAAATGAACTGCATATGAGTGGAAATGAATGTTATTGGGGTTAATAATACAAAAAAAGGCTCAAATTATGTGGTTTTAGCTTTTTTTGTACATTTTTGAAAAAACTACTAAACCAAAACATGTCACAGGCATTTTGGCAAAACCAAAACCAGCAAAAATAGTCCGGCACACAGTTCTACTAATTATTCGGGCCTGGGCTTGTTGGAACGGCCCGGGCCCACTACCACCCCCCGTCCGCTCTTACCTATCAGTGTCAGCAGCCTGTCTCCCCAGCCCAGTGCATGCTCAGCAGCAATGTTTTCTGCCTGCACTTGATGTGTGGGGGAAGGGGGAGTGATCGCACTGATCGGGCCCACCCCCTGGATCTGATCCTGGCTGAGGGGAGTCACGATTTTTATTTATTACTATTTTTTTGTGTATGGGTGTGGCCACACCCACGCGATTAGGCCATGCCCCCTATAGTACCAGGGCCTGGCACCACTCTCTATGGCACTGGCAGCGCTTGCTGGGATGTGCAGTTCCAAAGCAGCTAGAGGGCAGCATGTTGATTACCCTTGCTCCAGGCACTGTGTATAGTCTTGTAGGAGCTACTGAGGAGAAATTTTATGTTAGGGCGACATTCATCCCTTTCTCCCCTCAGACATTGACACAGGCAGGGGAAGAAGAGACTGGCACAGACAAGGTAAGGAGAGACACTGGTCAGCCAGGTGAAGAATAAAAAGTGGCATAGACAGGGGAAGGGGATAGACTAGTACAGACACAAAAGGGAGAGAAACTGAGAAGGAGAGACTTGTACAGATAGTGAAAGAAGAGACATGGCACAAATAGGAAAGGGTGAGACTTCCAAAGACAGGGTAAGGATATACACTGGCACTAACATTAAAAAGAGGCTCCTTCACACAGGGGAAGGAGAGAGGCTGACACAGATGGAAAGGAGAGATATTAGTGCAGACAGGGGAAGGAGAGACTAGCACATATAGGAGGAGGATTACACAACAGGGCAATGGAATAGAGACTGGCACAAGAGAGCAAGGACAGACAGGCTGTCATAACACGGCATGAGTGGTGAGACTGGCAGATACAGTAGAAGGGGAAAGAGACTGGTGCCAATTGGGCAAGGACAGAGGTTGCAAAAGAGATTCTGGTGCAGACAGTCCATTAATGGACCTTATTGACACACATAAGTCCTTGGGGTATATTACTAAAGTGTGTTTTGTTAGAAGTGGTGATGTTGCCCAAAGAAACCAGATTCTACTTCACATTTATCTAGCACCCTCAAGAAGTGTAGAAGGTAATAGCTAGAATCTGATTGGTTGCTATGGGCAACATCTCCTCTTCTAAAAACCTGCACTTTAGTAAATATACTCCCTTGACTCAGTGGAGCTTACAGTCTTACTTCTCTAAGCATATAAACACACAAGGGTCAGTTTTAGTTTGAAGCCATTAATTATACAGTACTAGTATGTCCTGGGGAAGTGGGGAGAATCTAAAAACAAATACTTGAATGAAATCCGTATGCTTATGGCAAGAACATCCAAAATCAATTTTACAATATACAATTTTCCTTGAAACATTTTGCCATATTATCTGCACACAAATAAATAATACATGAACTAACAAAGTTACATTTGCCTTTCAGGAAGTTTTCTTTCAGTTTGACAGTGACTTTTCTGAACTAAATAGAAAGAGATAGGAGCTCACCATTCTTTACAAACCATTTTCTGACGTATGATTGTGATTTGAGCTTAACTAAGAAAAATTGAGCTATAACCTACTCAATACATTCTTGGCCTTAAGCCATCACTGACCCCAAAGTCAACTCAAACATTTCCATAGCTGCCAATGACTGCGGTTATCACTCTACTGCCCAGCATGAGCTGTGTATCCAATGTGTCCTTTTCCATCTTATGCTCCCAGAGAAATACATTCATTCCCTCTACTCATTTTCTTCATAATTCATTGGATGTGCAGTGTAGCTTTTCCATCCCCTACAGAGCTTTTATTTCCCTCCTGCATCTTCACTCTCTTCTCACTTCTTTCTTCCGCTCTATGGTTTACTTTCCCCTGTTATGGTCCACCAGGGACGTGATTAGCATTTTTGCTGACTGCAGGGCTGCGAGCACTCTGTCACTTCATAATGTGCCACATCCAAAGCATGCTGTACACCTTCCCCAGCTTCCACCTACACTCCTTCTCTGTCTTGCTCTTACCTCCCTCCCGTTTTCTGCAAACTAGTCTCTATCAGCATTTTCCAAACCCACCACTTCTGCACTTTCATTTCTGTTCTGCTCATCGTCCACCAGAACCGTACAGTTCAAGTCTCTATCAACAGACAACTGACTATAGGAATATACAGACACAGCAGGTGCCAGGAAATCAGGATGTGGCTTACACCACTATACATTCTCTCCCTCAGGCGATGCTGAAAAGATTCATGCTGATCACTCAGGTGCCAAGGCAGCTAGACATCTGGATGTGAATGTCAGGAACATCTATATGGTGAATTATTATCTCTAGAGTTGTCTGTAAATAGCATTAGGAAAAGGGAAAGCTATTTTATAACATATCAGATGGTCAAGATGAAACATAGATTGTTTTCTTTAGGTGTCAAAGTGTCAGTTCTTTCTTATTATCCCTGCTCTAACGGGGAGGATATCTGTTATGGTCGCACACAAAAAACATATGATCGCCGTGGACATGTTATGGCGTCATTGCGCACTAGACATAATAACATTCACTGTCATCATAATGGCATTTAAGGAATTGATTAAAATATTTTAAAGACCCAGAAGAGAAAGAGATAAAGGCATGCATCACATGTAAAGGGCCGGGAAAATACAACAGATGGTTCTGTACAAATGATTCAAATTCCTGGCTTAGTAATAACAAACCTTCAGACCCTTTCTCTACTGTCAGCTACGGCTACTCTCTGTAAATCTTGCCAAGAACATGCAAAGAAATTTTATGGCAAGAAATAGATTAATGCAAAGATCAATGCATTTCGTGTCAATTTCTATATAGTTCTGATGTAGACATGTGTCTGTGTTGGTGTAATATTTGTCATGGCTGAGAGGAGATTTGTTTCCGCAGTCTCGCTTTGTACACAGTTGTTTCCTAGATTAAGGCATACATGCCTACCCTCCCGGTTTTCGTGGGAGGCTCCCGATTTTTCGGGTAACCCCCTGCACCCCCGGAAGGGTAGGCATTTCTCCCGCATTCTTCCCGCTTCCTAGTGAAGTGGGCAGAATGAGGAGAATACCCGCTGCGATCGCGGGTCTCCGTGAAGGGGGCGGGGCTTAAGATGTGATTCTGCATGAATCACAGCATTTGGCCCTGCCCCCTATGTACATTTTACCCAATCGTGGCAGTTCTGCTGTGAGGGGGCGGGGCTTAATGATGCAGTTCAAGAGGCACCGCCCCCATCGGCCCCCTGCTGCTTCTCTTACCCGGGCTTCTCCCGGGAAGAGATTCTGAAAGGTAGGTAAGTATGGATTAAGGGCAGCTACTATTGACAGGAAAAAGTAATTTGGAACCTAAGCCCACGTTGGATAATGCGTCCAGTAGGGAATGGGATTGTAATGCCCGCCAATCACATAACTACATACCGTACAGTAGAACATGGAAGAAATTCTTGTTTTCAACTTGCACAATACTGTTTAGGCTCCAGCACAATTTGCACAAATATACAAATCACTATAGGAGCTTACCTTAAATGTGGAAGCACTATAGGAGCCCCAATTGTGGGAGCACTATAGGAGCGTACCCCAAATGCTGTAACACCGTAGGAGCTTATCCGAAATGTTGGAACAATATAGGAGTTTACCCCAAATGTGGGAGTAATATACAGTATGAGCATTCCTTAAAAGTGGGAGTACTACAGGAGCTTACCCCAAATGATGTACCACTATAGGCAGTGCTGGAATAAGGCATTTGGGGGCCCAATGGCAACTAACTTGTGGGGATCCCTACCAATACAATTGTCAATAAGATATGCTGGCAATGTATAATGTACAAATACCCCCAGCACCACAAATGTGTTAAACACTCTGTAGTTGGACCATTTCATACTATGCCACACAGTAATCCCAGTTCACATACCACATTGCCCCCCACGCTGGTAATGTAGCTATGTGTGTGGGCCCATCATGTGTGCGGGCCCCAGGGCGACTGCTCCTGCAGCCCTGTTGTCAATCTGGCTCTGACTATAGGAGTTTAACCCAAATGTGGGAGCACTACAGGAGCTTACCCCAACTTCTGTAACATTGTAGGAGTTTACCCCAAATGTTGGAACAGTATAGATGCTTATCGAATAGAGAAGGTTATCTGCATTATCTGCGCTAAATTTATGTGCTTAAAAGCAGCTCAATAAAAAACAAGCATTTTATGAATGAAAGATTGAGCGCTAATATGTCTCAATTAAAATAAATAAAAAGGTTAAAAAAAAAGAGGTTTGAAAGGGAAAAAATAAAAAAGTATTTTTTTTTTTAAATAAAACAATTTTTAAGATGGGGCTGGGATAGAATTAGGGTTGGGATATATATAGGATTAGAGTGGAAATGATACAGAGAGGAGAAAATACAAGGGAGGAAATAAGGAGGAGAAAGTGGATGCGATCCAGCACATTAGTGTTTATGCTCTTTTGAAAATTACGGGATTTAAACTCTAAACCTTTTTTTTTTTTTTTTTTTAAACCTCTTTTTTTTTTAACCTTTTTATTTATTTTAATTGACACATATTAGCGCTCAATCTTTTGTTCATAAAAAGTATAGGTGCTTATGCCAAATGCAAGAACAGTATATGAGCTTACGGTACCTCAAATGTGAGAATAGTATAGGATCTTACATGAACTAAGGGCCAGATTCAGAACCGATCGCAAGCGCTATGCGCTCGCAAGCGGGTCGATGGCCGGGCAGTGCGCACGCGCTGTGTGTTTGAGCCCCGGAGCGAGCGAGAAATGTCTCGCTCCGGGGCTCGCAATAAAACAGGGCGGCCACCCCCCTGCCCCGTTTTGTAGACGGGGAGGGGGGGTGGCTGGCCAAATGGAGCCGAAGAAACATACAAATCAAAGGTCAGTGGAGCGGTTATTCCGTTTAGGGATCTTAGTGGTTACACAACAGCTGACATATAGAGGAGACAGCCAGGTTTCCTCTCAGCAAAATAGAAATAGACAAAGAATATGTCTGCGCTTGTGTTCACAAAGACAATATTAAAGATAATTGATAAAAAATATATAACAATTTATTATACATATAAACTAGAACTGCAGTTCCTAATAAAATAAATACCAGCAGAATCCAATAGGATAGAATGATGTTACATGAAATACATAAATAGTATGATAAATCTCACTTACATTACTATCCATAAATCATCATTTAAAACAATAGTAAGTGGATTAATACCCCCAATGGTGGAAGGGGAAAATAACGGAGGAGGAAGGGCAATAGATCCGCGGTGCCCGCTAATGTCAGGGGACACGATGTGCTGCACCCCGGTGTTCGTGCTTGCACAATCGCCGCTCACCATCAGCACAAATACCCAGGAAGTCCGTCTTCTCCGGCAGGCTCCTAACAGTTAGCTCAATGTGCTGGGTAGTGGCTGATAACGGCTGCTGGCGGCTGAGTGTAAATGCTGATGCGGTCTCGTGTCCCCTGACATTAGTGAGCACCGTGGATCTATTGCCAGAGTCCCTCTTCCACTGTGGAATACTTTGACGGCGAGAAGCTATTTTGTTCCTTTACTATTGGAGTACATATCTTTTGCTACTTTTATCCAAGTCGCTCCACCTCTATACTAGGAGCCCTACGGGACATCACTTTGGAATTCCCATCCAGTTAATCATGGGGAAGCGGTGAGTGCTTCACACTCACAGACATTTTGCTGCCCTTCCTCCTCCTTTATTTTCCCCTTCCACCATTGGGGGTATTAATCCACTTACTATTGTTTTAAATGATGTTTTATGGATAGTAATGTATATGAGATTTATCATACTATTTATGTATTTCATTTCATGTAACATCATTCTGTCCTATTGGATTCTGTATTTATTTTATTAGGAACTGCAGTTCTAGTTTATATGTATAATAAATTGTTATATATTTTTTATCAATTATCTTTAATATTGTCTTTGTGAACACAAGCGCAGACATATTCTTTGTCTATTCCTGTTCCCAAAGGAATGCCTACCATTTGAGGGCGGCACTACTGACATCACTCGTGTTGTCAGTAGTTGAGCTTCCTGCTCTATTAGAGCAGGAAGCTCACTGGGGCTTGCGGGAACGAGACCCTACCACAAGGGTCTCGTCGCAAGCCCGATGGTCTCAATGGTCGCGACATCACCTGGCCGCTCGCAAAAGCTGTGGGTGGTCACCTACAGCTTAGGGAGCGGCCAGGAGGCCGGTTTGAAAAAAAAAAACAGGCCGCCCAGATTCAGAGCGAGCGCTCACAAAGAGCGTCCGGCTCTGAATCAGGGCCTAAGAAAGTACTATAAGAGCTTACCCCAAATGTGGGAGCTCTTTAGGCGCTCAGGACCTCCAAGACATCAGGTGGGTCATGGTACTAGGGAGTGTGCTTATGTGTAATGCAGTGGCGTAACTATAAATTTTGCTCCCCCCTGCCAAAAAGTTTCTGACGCCCTCCCCTCCCAATGGCATTTTGGTAAAATGAATACAGAGCCGTTGATACGCAATTTGGCTCTCAGTGCAAAAGTTAAAAAGGTGGCCCCACCCCCATAGACAGTCTATAGTGTTTGTAATTTTTCCTCGTTATAGTAATGCCCCTTACACATTATGCCACACACGGTAATTCCCCTTACACATTATGCCACACACTGTAATGCCTATTAACTAAGGGTTGCTGCTAGATCCTATGTGGATCCTATGTGACGTTGCAGTCACATAACCGCTGCAGGAGGGCCAGATCGCTGCTGTGTTACCATCCACGTGGGCATAGATGGGGAATACATTTTTGTGGCGAGCGCAGCGAGCCACCATGCCTGAAACGCGGCGAGCATAGCGAGCCCGCGAGGGGTCAGTTTTGGACCCCAGTTATCATCCTTGCCCCTCATCTTTTGATGACAGGTCACGTGGGTGTGACGTCACTGGTCCCTTGGAGCTGTGTAGTCTAGACCTAACCATTACCAAAGTGCCACTTACATATTTGCCCCACAGTAAGGCTTCTAAATACTTTTACATTACGTGCCCGTTGTCAGGGGTCTCATGCTTGTTGTCAGGGCTCTCATGCTCGTTGCCAGGGGATTCATGCTCGTTGCCAGGGGATTCATGCTCGTTGTCAGGAATCTCATACTCGTTGCCAGGGGTTTCATGCTCATTGCCAGAGGATTCATGCTTGTTGTCAGGGGTTCAATGCTCGTTGCCAGGGATTTCACGCTTGTTGCGGGTTTCACACTCGTTGCCAAAGGTTTCACACTCATTGGTCGATGGTCGCGATGATGGACGGCGCTAGACTGCCAACCAACTGGGTAAGCCTAAGCTTACTCAGGCTGGCTAGCTTGCGAGGCAAGGACACTGTGTCGGTTGACGCAATCCCTGACCTTGCCACTCCCCAGCTGACCCCACGCCCGCACTGCCCCTTAAATGCCTCTGCCTGTCAATCAGGCAGAGGCACAGAAGGGGCTGTGTGCATCTACGCAGGACCCATTCTGCACACTCCCAATAATCGAGAATCTGCGATCAGCAGTGCAAGCTGAATCACCTCCTACTGTATGTCTACTTCTAGTGTGTCTCATACTCTGGATGTGCCCATGCTCCTGCAATTTGTGTATGTCAAAAAATAAGCAAAGAAACACGTAGAACCAGATATTAGGCAGGTGCAATATTGTTTGAAAAGTCACATAGGAATTCTTCATCAGGAATCTGCTTCCACTGATTTATTTCAGAATGACATCTGTACAAACAGTTTTTTCCCTATGTAAGTTGAGTTCCATACAATGATTATAAGAACCACTTCAGATTTTCTGAAATGTGAATAGAAACCATTGTTAGTTGGAGCAAGTAAGATACAAATTTAGATGCAGAACATAATGAGTTGGAATGAAAGCTCCTTGAAAAATAAGGCGTGGGTAGATTAACTAAAATTCTAAGCAGGTGTATAAAAAGCTGTTTTGAAATCACGCAGAAAATCAGGTATCTGTTTTACATTTGTTTAGTCTTAAGGTGCATACACACACAACGATTTTTTGAACGATTATCGATAACGATATCGTTTATCGTTCAATCGTTGAAAAAATCGTTCACTTTCTGAGTTAAAACGATGAACGATTATTGTTTGTAGTTTGTAGTTCAGTCAGACTGACCAACTCATCGATTTTCAGTAAGGGAATATGCAAAAATCATTTGTAGTTCAAAAAAATCGTTCATTACATTTAGTAAATGAATGATTTTAGTAAACGATTTTTGTTAATTTTTCCCTTGAAAAATGTACGAAAATCATTTACTAAAATTGTTCATTTACTAAATCGTTGTGTGCGTATGCAGCTTTAAAGGTGTGTTAAAATGCTGATCACTGCTACTGACAGCTTTCACCTTAAATAATTTTAAAGAGTGGAGTGTCAGCACAAAACCTACTTGGGCATACATTATAAAGGGGAGTGAAAGGGTTTATCAAAATAGACCCACCAAGTCTGTCAAAAATAACTTAAAAAATGCATAAATCAACCTCACAGTAATAATTCAAAGCAAACCACTGCCTGATATGTCCTGCATAAAAGTAGCATTACAAAATCCAAGATCAGCTGAGGATTCTTTAAGAACACAAAGACAGAATAATATTAAATTACAATGAATAGTCACAATGCTATTGTTGCTATTGGTGTAAAAAACGTAATAAAAATACAAGTTATAAAAACACAGATTACACAGTGCTACTGTGTGTAGGCTTGGGCTACCTGTATGTGCTGGAGTGTGAATGAAGCTGGATGGCTTTCTATTCCTTATGCGGGCCACTATGAGTAGCAAAGATCTGCTGCTTCAGAGTGGAATTGAGAATAGTTGCAAGCTAGCAGGATAGCCTATGGCTGTATAAGTAGGATATTTTAAAGCAGACTGCAATTATACTGGAACTGGGTGCTGGCTGCACAACTGGAGCAGGCTGCAGGAAACACTTGAACTGAGGGCCTGATTCCGGCCCCGCTCGCGAGCGCTATGCGCTCGCAAGCGGGTCGATGGTGGCTCAGTGCGCATGCGCGAGACCCGGATAGCGATGGGCAAACCGTCGCGCCGGGTCTTGTACCAAAGGGGGCATGCTGTCGATGTTGAGTGACAGCACGCCCCCTTTGGTGGGCGGGCCAGGGGAGTGGCTGCCCAAACAGAGGCGTTCCCATGTGAACGCCTCCGTTTGGGGGTGGCCCCACTGACATCACAAGTGATGTCAGTGGGAGAGATTTCGGCTCTGTGAGAGCCGATATCTCTCTTGGGCTTGCGGCAACAAGACCCTACCACAAGGGTCTCGTCGCAAGCCTGATGGTTACGATGGTCTTGACCATCGCGACCATCTTCCTGGCCGCCCACAGCTATGCGAGCGGCCAGGGGGCCGCTCTAAAAAACAAGAATGCCGGCCCTGATTCAGAGCGAGCGCTCTGTCAGAGTGTCCGGCTCTGAATCAGGCCCTGAGTGCACATATAAATAGCCCTTTTTAACTTTTCATCATTGCAATTCAAACACTTAATCAAGTAACAATAAAGCTAACCGTGCAGCTGCCGAACAAAAAAAAAATGAGATTGTGCAATGTGGATACAATCATAGCTATGTAACACACAGTGGCATCACTAGAGGGTTGTGGGCTGCACCAAGTGACACCATCCAAAGGGGTGACACCAAAATAGCAGATATGCTCTGTTACTTTGATGTCACCCCCTTGGAGGTGTCGCCAAGTGGCGAGCAGCAGTGAAGTATGATGCGCGCATACGCTGTGCTGGGAGAGAGGCTCCCAAATGCCAGGCAAGCCTCCAGCATGACGATAACAAGGATGTGAAATTCAGCCATCATCAAGCAACAAGGGTGTGGCTTTGTTAGCACAAGGTCTCGCCACTTCCACGAGCATGTGCCTTTATCACACGTAGAGCTCCATTTGCGGGGTGAGTACAGCGCATTTGGTGTCACCAACCCTATTGAAGACACTGGAAAAACATGAATACTGGAATTAAAATTCCTAAAATACAGAATCGGGCTCAAGCACATTCTAAAGTAATCTGTGGCTTGGTGAAAGGCTCAAAGAAGTGAACAAATTCTCAGCAGTTAGTTGATCCCTAAACATACCTCCTCTGTGGCCTCAAGTATTTGGTTGAGGTGTGTTCCTATTCAATATCTCAAAATATACCATAACTATATTATGCAACATAGCCGAAATATGCAAATTATATCAATGCATTGGTTGAGGCTATGGACCTGATGCAGAGGTCACACAGTACCAATGTTTGTGCAGTTGGGCGATATTTTTGCTACTGTGCATGCGTGAAGTCCAGAAAATTCTTACTGCGCATGTGGGAAACAAGGTGTACAATGACATGCCCATTTCGCTATTACTTGATATGGCATATACGATCCTTTGAAGGGTCAAGGTGGAGACTGTGAGGTGCCGTAAAGTCATTTCAAAAATAGATGTCATGGACATGTTATGGGGATGTCAAAATACGTGTTTCAGCAAGCGGCTGCATTCTTTTTCGAAGCACTACAGTCAAAGTGCCTATATTTGAGACTCTGGGCCTGATTCAGACCCGCTCACGAGCGCTGAGCGCTCGCAAGCGGGTCGTTGTTGCCCAAGTGTGCATGGGTCTCGCACCAAAAGGGGGCGTGCTGTCGATGGTGATTGACAGCACGCCCCCTTTGGTGGGCGGGCCGGGGGCGTGGCTGCCCAGATGGAGGCGTTCCCATGGGGCCCGGCCCCACTGACATCACTAGTGATATCAGTGGGAGTGCTTTTGGCTCTGATAGAGCCAAAAGCACTTCAGGGCTTGCGGCAGCGAGACCCTACCGCAAGGGTCTCGTTGCAAGCCCGATAGTCTCGATGGTCTTGACCATCGCGACCATCATTTTGGCCGCACGCTATAGCTGTGGGTGGTCACCCACAGCTATGCGAGCGGCCAGGAGGCCGCTCCAAAAAGTAAGAAGGACGGCCCTGATTCAGAGCGAGCGCTCTGTCAGAGCGTCCGGTTCTGAATCAGGGCCTCTGCCTGGTACAGACTCTCCCTCTGCAAGGGAGAGTCTGTACCCAGGCAGGGCCTGCTCAAGGAGTCGATGGTGTGTCATTAGTGGACTCATAGACCCATCAGCGCACTTCAGCATTGCTCAGATATGCAAACTGGTAGTCGCAGGGTTTGCGCAGTCCGTCGCATGGAAGTACACAAGAGGAATGTTTAATCTTTCATTTGAATATTTTCACACTTGCAATCACGTGAGAATTCGCAGCAGCACAGAACTGCGAGCACCTGTGAATCGGGAACTCTCTCAGTAGAAGGACTTTAAACATAATGAAGCTATTTTGATGGCCAGTGAAGCTATGATATGCTATAAAGCTATCGGTGACATATTTAGTGATGCAAGTTTATCTCACTATAAAGCTACACCAGAATCTTCCAATATATGAATGCATATGATTATTCTTTTGATCAGTTAGGTTTCTGAAACTGAATATAGGCTAAACTTTGTTTGACCCAAGGATTTGAATACTAAAGAAGCCTCATAAACTACTCTAAAATCCTCTTCAGTCTGGTAAAGGGAATTTTTGGACTTAGTAACACTTTCATGGCTATGTATCACACCATGAGCAACATTACCATGTCATTTTTATAAATATCAGTTACTGTATAGACATGACGAGGGAGTGTTCAGTGCTGTAAAGAGAGAATTCTGATTTGTTGTGTGCTTTTTGGTTGCAAACATGACATAAAGGGATCCTTTCAAGGGGTTTAGTATGGGATGCAAGCGCTTGGGATCCCAACGGTCAGAATCCTGACGCTGACATTATGAATGGGTTAGGATACCGAAACCTGTCGATTGGTATCCTAACCCTTCCTTCCTGGTGCATAAACCTAACATCCCCCTTAGTGCTTAAACATAACCACCCTCTCTCCGCACCCTAAACCTAATCCCCCTCTTAGTGCCTAACCCTCCCCCTAGCGCCTAAACCCTAACACTAACCCTCCCCTTAACCATGCTACTTACCTACGGGATGCCAACAGTCAGAATGCCTGCTCCGGGATTCTGACAGGTGTCAGGATTCTGGGTCCGGCATTCTGAGCACTGGAATCCCCGCAGTCTGTATTATGACTGCATCCCGTTTCAAGCATGGGCATTGCCAGAAATGTGTCGTTCCATTGGGTAACTCTACATCTATGCTTTCTCTGGTCTGGAACCTCCCTACTTTCAAATTCTTCATGGGAATAATTGTCAAAGCATGGAATGACTGTTAAAGGGAGTATAGACCGTTACCTCACTATGCAAGCCATTTAAGGAGACAATTTTAAAATACTGTAGATTATTGATTTATTTGCAATATGCAGGTGATTCCACTTATTTTCTCCTTATGGAGTCATCTTGAGTAAAGAACATGTATATGCATAAGTGACTTGATTTAATGAAAGCATACTTTACTATTTTTTACTTCTCCCCTCCAGGATGGCACAAAGAGGAGGACCAGGGGGCAGGAGTTTTGGTTACCGTGTTGGAATTTGCATCGTCACTGCCCAAATGCTCATATTTGCGCCATCACGCAGTGGTGAGAGGGGCTATAATGATGCAGGTCACCATGCATCATCTCTTCCCGTTCCTATCCTCACTTCTTGACTAGGAAGCAGGCGGCATATGAGAGGGTTGTCTACTATCCTTGGAGTTCAGGTAACTGCTCTAAATTCGTAAGTCCTACGGACACTCTGTGAGAGTAGGTAAGTATGAAGTCAGGTGAAAGATTGTTGGCCTATTTGTAGATCTGTAATCAGGGACAATTATAGGCATGGCAAAGGGGACAATTACCTTGGGGCCATTTCAATATTTTGTCTATACTTTCTCTAGGTTAAGAGTAGATTCACCTACAGATGTGTCCTCATACACTGTTGCTGAAGTTGTAGAAATAGCCCCTCTTTGTGTGCCAGGTCCTGGGTGACTCCACCATGTCAAGTATCTTTCTCGCTCAAAAGATGAGTCTTATTTGCATAAATAAAACAACTGGGAGCGACAGAACTACTTTGCTAGATTACCTTGATCAATTTGATGTGCAACATTTGTACATCTGTGCATGACAGACTCTGAATCTGTGTAAAACAAATTAATTTACGGTTAAAGTGGCAGCCCAGCATCTCCTCTACACTTTGGAGTATATTTACTAAAGTGCCCATGGCAACCAATCAGATTCTATTTATCATTTATCTAACACCTTCTAGAAGATAGTAGCTACAATCTGATTGGTTGCTATGGGCAACAACTCAACTTCTAAAAACCTGCACTTTAGTAAATATACCCCTTTGAGTGGTGTTTTGCTGCATTTGCGATGTGAATAAGATGCAGAATTTATAGAAAACTCTGTTGCGTGGAACTTCTCAGTTGCGCCATCTCGCGCCATATGGCGTATAGATGCTGTACAGCATACTTACCGACATTATAATGATCATTTCAGGGAGCAGCCCGGATCGGGGGCGAGGCCGGACTGTCGACTTTATTAGGGCCCGCCCCTTTCCCTGGAAAAGTCTGTGATTTGCGAGTCCACGGTGAGGAGGCGGGGCTAAATTATACAAATCGTGCTGTTTAGCCCCGCCCCCTCAAACGCCCCATTAAATCTCTCCATCTTGCCCGCTTCACTAGGAAGTGGGCAGGATGCGGGAGATCTGCTTACACTTCCGGGGGTGCGGTGGGCTACCCGAAAACACGGGAGCCTCCCCCGACTTCTGGGAGTGTAGGCAAGTATGCTGTACAGCCAGTATACAGTGTAATATATTGTCAACACTAGATAGAGACATGAATACCGTCTCATCTAAGAAGCATTAAAAATATTTAAGATAGATAACAGGTTGTAATTTTTTACCTATTTCCTTACACAAACAGCAGTTATTATAATTAGAAACATGTATTTATATAGCAGCAGTATACTCTGCAAAGCTTTGCAAATCAGAACAAACACAAATAAAACAAGACTGGCTACCAATAAAGAGGTAAGAGGGTGATGTCAGTTCTATTTGAAATATTGCTTGGTTTAGTTTACATTCACCCTGTGTACTGATTATTCTGGGCCCTGCTGTAAGAAGGAAGACATTAAGCTGTCACTTTATGTCAGTATGAAGAATTCTTGTTTTCCTTAGCACAATGCATTCCTCTTATAGGGAAATAGGATGATTGTCCAGCAAAGTTAATATAGTACCCCTATTGCATTGTAAACACTGACGACAAGTCAAAAATAAAATCAGACCGCAAGTGAAGCTTAAAAAAATGAAAAATATATTCCTCTGCAGGCAGAGGCGTGTGGCTTTCTATAAAGGTATGTAAAGGGTTAATAGTCACTTTCTCATTGGGATTTATTTTTCAATTTCTGGCACTATTGTCAGGTCTACAATCTTTTCAGAGCCATTGCCTTATTCTGAGGCCTCTTTCGTTTGGCACTGCCCCTTATTTCATTTTTCGTGCAATGACCTATCTGCCCCAAAGAAACTCCATTATTTCCATAGCTGCACCAGGATTACCTTATCTGATCCATTCCAGTAATTCTGCTTATATCATGTCCTTGGAGGTTTGAGCTTCGCAGCTGAACAATGAAACCTGCTGCAAACAAACCTGCACCCTCAGCAGTCACAGCTTCTGTGTTACCAGGCTTTGATACCTGAAGATAATATGGTTGTACTAGAGAAACCTTAACTGATTGCAACCTTGCAATTACTGTATTGTGATCAAAAGAAAGAAAAAGTCACCAGTCATCCAAATATATGTTTCTGGGAAATACAGTATGTACTGATCTTTTGTCAGTAGAACATTTCTAAATACATTCTTGTCAATGGCGTATCTCTACTGGGTGCAGGGTGTGCGGTGCACACAGGCACCTGGGTCCAGGGGGGCCCACATTGCACAACCTGCACCCACATATAGTTATACTTACCTATCCCATACCTCCCAACATGACCCTCTCCAGGAGGGACACAATGCTCTGGTCCTGGATTTCCCTGGTAATTTATGATTGGTGGAGGCTCCATAGGCGGGGCTGCAGTATAGTCCAAAATTCAAATAGGGGAGCCACACCACCTGCCAGTGAGTCCCAGCCAGTGATGTTTGGCAGCGTGTGAAATGACAGTTGGTGTAGCTCCCCTATTTGAATTTTGAACTGCTGTGCAGCCCCGCCTCTTACCAGGGAAGTATAGGACCAAAGCATTATGTCCCTCCTGGAGAGGGTCATGTTGGGAGGTGTGCTATCCGCAGTCTCCAGAGTGCTGCTCTGCAGCGTCGGACCGTGGCTGCAGAGCAGCAAAAATCACAGGGAAAATGGCCATGTCCGCTTCCAGGTGACTTGTGCATGGGCAGTAGAGATGTCCCTAAAAATAATGCGAGTCTGCCATTTTTCCGAAGACCCACGGATGCGGAGTAGATTCTGGCATTAAGCCAGAATCCACTGCGCTGCCAGAGAGGAGAGGTCCCTCACGGAGGATGCACATGGGCCCCCTCCTCTCTTAAAAGGCCCCTGATCATTGTATTTTACAAAAATGTTCATGGCAGTTGCTTACTGGTTGGTCATACGTTTGCCAGCAAAGGGATCACTATCTGTAATGCTAAACTGGTACTTAAGTGCAGGTAAGGTATTTTAATGCAGCAAGTGAAAACAAAATGAGGATTATGGGGCATACTTATTTATAATCAGGTTTTAGTCCCAACAATGTGTAACGCAAAGTGATCGCTGATGCAATGGTGCTGTGGGACCCTCGGCAGCCTACTGCACATGCACAGGTGTCCATTATCAAGAAGGGATCCCTCTTCTAGTACATTGTGTGATATGTGGTTAGAGCTGCCATCCCCCCTCCCCCCTACCACACACACACGCACACGCACATGCACACACACACACCTTGTTTCCGCATCTCATACATGCTCCCTATTGTGCCTTATAATTTTTCTAGCCTATTACTGTTGACACTACACAGCAGTACAAAGCTTCCATAGTACACACTGAAATGACTGATGGTGCCTAGAGGATGAGAATTTATTGAAGTATCTGACAATATCCGACAATTGCATGAATCTCATCCCCCCAGCATATGAATACAGAGGATCGGGACAGGGTGTGTGGTTATATCACTGATGAGGCATGCATGTGTCCTGGAGGGGACATGGCCCCAGCCCCAGGGGTTGCGCCTCGCACTGAAAAATGTTTGGCTCCATTTTAACCATCCGCCTCCAATAATTTATGATTGCTGTATAGGTAGAATATTCTTATTTTTAACTCTCTTCAGAGGATATATGGGGATACAGAATTGTCTAATGTATCATGATCATGATAAAATAACTTCTTAGGGGCAACATCATTTGAAAGTAAGGACTCATCTTGTTCAAATAATTGTGTCATTGAGTTAATAGCCAGGATGGGGTAGACTTCCCTCATTCCTAGACCACTTACAGTAAGTATTATCTGCTGATTGCACTGATCACAAGACAATAACTTGTAATTTGAAACTCCCCTCTTTTAATCAAGGGTATCCCCAAATTTGTAGCTACCAGGATGGGGAAGATATGGGGATTTTAGTCCACTTCTCCATCCCCTGATATTTTTATCTGCAATGATGAGATCCACTTCCTCAATTATGTCATCACACACCAGACTGGTGCAATGATGTAATTAAAGTCCTCCCTCCTATACTGCTCAACCAGTTCTAATAAAAAATGTTTTACTTACCCGTAGCACTGCTGTGATGAGGACGAGTGGAACTCACCCTTAGCATTTGTGTTGTAAGTGCTGGAGACGAGTCACATTTGGCTTCATCATTAAAATAGTTAATCCAGGTTAAATCCACCTTCACCAATAACTCTAAAGACAGTAATACTGCAAACTATATAGAGATCACCCAACATGGTTAAAGATGATCATTATTATTAACAATTTATGCAATTGAGTTTCAAAGTCTAAGTAAAGTTTACTTTGTACATCATATTAAAATGGCTGTTGTTTACACACATTTAGTCATTTACTGTACCTATTTACTAAATAATAAATGCAGTTATGTGTAAATAAATAATACAGTACATATAACAACGTGATACATCTGAAAACAAATTATATATTCCAATGCCCTGGAATATTGATTACTATCAATTAGACTCCAGAATGTCTTCCCTGTTATAAATATAAATAATCATATATATATATATATATATATATATATGTATAATATGCCAAGAGCTTTGTGGCTGTATTTGCTTAAAATTCTGCTAACTGCATCTTCTACAGCAATTATCCCTATGCAAAACAAAGTTAATTGTCTATTTTGTTACATTTATTAAATAACTATACAGTAGTTTCAAATTAAGCAAAAAGTCTGCATTTTTATAATCCCACCTGTAACATCCAGTTATCTGAAAGGCAACAGCTACATTTTAAAGACAAAAAATCCTTGATGGCCTCACAATAATGTGACATTATTCTGGATGAGCAGCTGAGAGCCACAGTATGGTGACTAATTGTTTGATGGGATATCAAGGAACTGCTGTCTGCCAATGGGAGGGAGCTGACAAATTGTACAGACTTTAAAGTTGCTTAGTAAGAAATATGCCTCCGTCTGCTGTGGCTCCAAGAACAGTGAAAAGAGAATGACAAATTTCCATTTCTGTTTTAAAACAAAAACAGGATAGTTACATCATGCAGGAATAATGCACAATTAACATCATTTTTATTGATCTGCAGCAAAAATCCTCTGCACTTTAATTATTAAAACAAATTACACCTTATTCAAGTTGTTTGTATGAATAGAACAAAACAATTGTCTGATTCTTCTGCTTCTGCCTAAAAATATAATTTAATCCAGACTCTTTAATGCCTACAAAATGACATAAAAACATTGAAACGTGGTACAGTACTTTTGTTTAGGCCTGTCTATATGGGTCTTCTAATAAACTAGCCAGCCAGAGGTCTGATACTCAGAGTGGTGATAAGTCACTTAAAACTGCTTTGGCAGGTCTTGACCTTTAGTAAGCTGCCTTACCCATAAACCTAAACATGGGGATTATGTAACAGGGTGCGAGCTGTTGCCGCTGCAGGATTTCATGCGAGTGTTCCCCGTATTTCTAAAGCACCAATCATTTTAAATGCAAAACCAACTTGGTTTTGCCTTTAAAATGATTGCAGTTTTAAAAATATGGGAACACTTGCATGAATTCCTACAGAAGCAGCAGATCTCACCCCATTACAGAAAACCAATGCTTTGTGATACTTGGGTGCCGCAAGGTCTTCAACTCCAGGTAGTAAGGACTGATCACCCCAGGGTATTGCCTTGGTATTTAAGATGGACAGAACACAAGAGGACATTAGGTGTAAAGTTGCTAGCCTTAACTGAGTGATTAGATGCAATAGCCAAGATATTAGCTAGATCGTCAACTTACCAAAGCAGGGCTCGAATGAGCCAGACAGAGCTGTAGAAAGAATATATAGGGGGAGGGACCCTAGATTGCACACCCTAAGCACAGTGTGAGGTGCTATCTGCTGAGACTTGTAGTGCTGCAAACAGAAAACCAGAAACAAATGCAAGTGCACACTTTAACTCTGCTGAACCTAATAATTATACTGCTAAATTGCATCCAAGAGGTTCTTAGCATAACGATGGCCATAATTATGGGCCAGCCCACCATATCCAGGTGACCTCCATCAGGCAGGTCCCTAACACTCCTATGGAACAAATACAAGGTACAGGACCCCCCAGCCAGCCCAGCAGAACCGCCCCATGGCATCACACTAGTGTGAGATTTAACGTGAAGATTAGAGAATAATAAAGAAACGCTTATGTCTTAAGTCCTACATGAGTAGGAGGTTATAATTAAAAGTGTATAAAGTGCAACATATATAAAAAACAAACTAAAGAAGTGAAAAAGTGTACATTATAATGCCATGAAACAGTCCAACTACACCGGCCCAGAGAGCCCCGCACCCCAATACTAGTCCCAAAACTGACACACAGCATATATATAGTAGGTCTTACCCTCAGTGTGCCTTGTTAGATGTGCAGTCTTGGAGTGCAAGGACTACTTGCTAATTAAAAACACCCAGGAACAGGTGGGAGGGGTGCTAATCAAGGTGGAAGGAGTCTCATCCTTCCAGTGTACATACATACACAGTGCAGAATACATAGGGGGAGGGCCCCTAGATTGCACACCCTAAGCACAGTGTGAGGTGCTACCTGCTGAGACTAGTAGTGCTGCAAGCAGAAAATCAGAAACAAATGCAAGTGCACTCTCTAGCTATGCTGAACCTAATAATAATACTGCTAAATTGCATCCAAGAGGTTCTTAGCATAATGATGGCCATAATTATGGGCCTGCCCATCATATCCAGGTGACCTCCATCAGGCAGGTCCCTAACACTCCTATGGAACAAATACAGGGCACGGTACCCCCCATGCCAACCCTGCAGAACCGCCCCATGGCATCACACTAGTGAGAGAGCTGTAGAAAGAGTAAGTCATTATCTAAACCATGGTCAGGGATGGCGGCAGATAGAGGACGATCCAGAAACAAGCCAATGACAGGACAGGAGAAAGTAGCGAGATAGATTAAACAGAGTCATCAACAGTTAAAACAAAAATTTCAAAAATGCAGGTTCAGCTACAAAATAAACAGAAACTATCACCAGCATAGAAGTGATGGAAAAGCTGTTTAAACTGACTTGGGCCAATTGTCTGTGAACTGAAGCCCAATACCCCTATAATCAGTTACTTCCAGCACCTGGGGAGAGCAGAGCAGTTTGGGAGAGGAGAGGATGCTGCCCATTGTTTCCATGATGCCTGACCCCACACCAGGAAGGCGCAGGACATCAACAGACAGGATGCCAGCTAAGCAATGGCCATAGATTCTTACATTATCATGAGGAGTGGTCAGGGAACCCCAATGCTAAGTTTTCTGAGAAAGACTCCTGTGAAAGATTCTCTTCAACATCTCTGCTTGTAAATTCTTACCTAAAATCCATGATATCTCTTTGGACCCATAACATTTTGCTAGTTCTATTAACGTCTAGTCATTGGAAAAAGGTGGACCATCTCTCCAACAAGTGCTCAATAAAATACTGTATCTTGTGTCCATGGAGAAAGTGTTTGCGTACCCTAATAATAAAATTCTTACATTTAGCCAAATATGAGATCTCTGGTACCACAATAGTACTTCATGTCATAAAAATCTCACCAAGAACAACCTCTCAGATGTTTTTTGGCAACTGCTATTTTGTCTTTGATACGAGACTCTACTGTACTACAATGGTTTTTATTTTTTCACTGCAAGTTTTAATTTCCCCATCCTGGTTTGTTGGAGCCTTAGATCCAGCCTCAGTTTCCCTCCCCTCCCCCCTGTCCCTTCTTATTTTACACAAGACACGTGTATTATGTCTTACCTTTAATTCATGCTATGTTTGGAGGTACTTAGGTCCAATTCATCATTTCTTAAAGTAGGTGAAAAGATTATTTTTCACATATTTGTAGAATGAAGTAACGGGACCATTCATTGTAAAAGTAGTGAAGGAGATATCATTGATATCATCTGTTTTAGCTTTCATACCCAATTCATACACTAGTATGGGATCTTCAAATATCAAACGTTGAGAAACTGAAAATGTATCGTAGCTTGATTGTGGGAACTTACGTCATCTTCATATGGAGTTATTTTTTCCAGAGCACCGCTCCTTCCTATGGGTTGCAAATGGGGTTGCTTTACATCTCCCTGCTCCCCCCTGGTCTTGCACCTCCTCCAGCAATTCACACATGCGCACTAACACTGTAGAGTCAAAGCCAGCAGTGTAAAATTCTGCCGCTTCTAATTCGTGGTGGATTCAGTAATGTTAGAATTTGCAAGGATTTGAGTTGGATACATAAATAACTAGAGTCCAGGGCCGTAACCATATATTTTGGTGCCCTGTGCCAGAAAGAGCATTGGTGTCCCCCATATTTTAAATATGTACAGCGCACGTCCAAAAAAGCTACATGGTCTTGTGGGGAAGGGTCATGGCCCCATGATAGTACCCCCAGTTCAAATTAGGCCATACAGCAGTGCAACCTTATTCACACCCAGGGCCGGCTCGCACGCTGTGACGACTACTGAGGCACATAGAGCGCCAGCCGGCAGAGGGTGCCGTGAACAGCCGTGTTCCCAGCACGGTCACAGACACTGGAGAGGAAAGATAACTCTGCATCCAGGGCCCGATTCAGACCCTCTTGTTAGGATGCGTTCGCTCGTAGCTGCCCATGGTTCACATTGTGAGCATGCGTATGCATAGCAGTGCGCGTGCGCGACCAGTCTGAGCGATCGGGAAGCATGTGCTCGCTGAGCATAGACCGCCCAGCTGAGTGAGTGACAGGAGAAGCCATTTGTGGGTGGTGAGAAACTAAAATTGGCAGGCATCCATCATTTGTTTTATTACCTAATTTATTGTTTAATTCAAAAGCTAATAACTATAATATATACATTTTAACTCCCAAATGTGTGTAGTCTATGTGATATATATATATATATATATATATATATATATATTGTCGAAGTTGAATAATTGGCTGAGACAAGTTCAGTTTAAAATTTAATCGCGGCGACGCCATCTTGCGATTTTGGAAATGAGATCGCAAGACACCATTTTTGTGGTCAGCGTCAACTCAAGTTATAACTCAGGAGCTAAGAACAGATGGCAATGTTTTTGTTAACCTACCAAGGGCAACTGGAAAAACAAGCTTTCTGAGTAAAAGTAAATAAGAAGAGACAATGGGTATTTTTACATACAAATTGGGAATCCCTGGATGCAGATAAAGTATAGTTGTGGCAATTGTAATATAATATCTACACAATTGGATTTGTCTGAATCCTAGACAGAATGGCCCAAATTCCACAGCTTGAGGTGGTAATACATTTGCACTTCACACCAGAGTCTGTGAGAACAAAAGAGGTTTTGTTTTCCTTTGAACACACAACAGGTGGGGGCCTGCTGACAGAGGGCATGTAGAACTACAACCCTCAGCCATCCACACTGCTGGATGTTCACTTCGTGTATGAGAAATTATGCACTTAAATCTCACCCATTAATAACTAGCGTCCTTATATCAAACCCCGAATGCTCACACACTACATATTCGCACACAAGGTTCCATTAGCATCAAATTGTATGATTCAAGTTGATTAAGTTAGTTTAAATGCTAAGAAATAGAGCTTTTTGATATCTAAGGTATTATACATGATAAGCAAGGTGTGTTTGGTTTCGTTCTGATGCGTACGCTTTTTACAGAATCCCGGTGTTATCAGTGGAGAGATCGCATCATGCAAACTCAAGTTACGGATCGCAGAACTTACAAGCAACAAAATGTTTAGTTGATGGAATGTTACAGGAGGCGTTACCAGAAAGACTCCGGCTGTTAGAGGCAGGGAAAGTCTATTTGAAACAACCTGTTAAATGTGTCGTTACATATGCTTCTCCTCTGGGAACCAATGAGATCAGCAGGAAGTTCCCCCTTTGTCCTGTTTCAGTCTGGGGGGGAATAAATACATGTGTCCGAACACTGGTTTGCGAGTTCATGCTGAATTTTGGGTGAACTGAGAATATCTAGTCAGAAGTCTATCTCTGGGTCCAGAGGCGCAGCGTATGCATAACCGTACTTGGGTCTGTATTATTTCCTTTTACGCCTAACTTGTGTATGTATAGATTGCGTGTAACTGACTGTACTTTTACCTGAACAATACTTGTGCGTTGGAACCACAGATTCCACTCCTGTCTTTATTTGCGGTCATACTGCGTACGCAATTAGCATTGTGTTTAGAGGTTTATAGGCAGGTTTTGTCTTAGAGGTTCTAGGCAGGTGAATCTTAGAGGTTTATAGACAGGAATGTATTAAAAGGTTTATTTACAAATTCAACAGTGGGTGCTCATCGGTTTATCACACTATCTGATACACGATAACACTCGGTCAGTCCTCTCTCAGCAAAAGGGTGGAGGCGCCTTTTGGGAGACGCATTAGTCTTTCATTACCACAGTGTTGCTGAGAGTGTACTGCCTGTTATTGTGTAGAGGAAGCGCTGATTAGAGAGGAAAAAAAAAAGTTTGTTTTTCCTCTGTTGATAGAACCTTGTGTTTAGAGGGGTGCTGCAGTATTTGCGTACGCAGCTAAAATGCATTTTTGCGTACGCAGTTAAAAAAGTAATTATACACTTGTGTGGTAGTCGCATAATTGTGTATGCGGACGATCACATAAATAGCATATACGCAGTTTCGGTTCTGCTGCCACGTGTTTGAACAAAGCCATTGAGGTTTAAATTTTTTTCTATCTACCAATATCTGGGTTAAACGTTTATTTTCTGCGCAGAGAAAAAGTGTGTAACAGTATGTGTATTGTTGGTAGGGGTAATTTATTCCCTAAAGTTAAGGGTACCGTATGATCCTTAAGGGCTAGTCGCTCGGTAAGCAGCTTTACCGTTCTAAACACAGTAGCAGGTGTACATGTTGTCTTTGTTGTATAGAGGTGCGTGGGAGTGGCCGACATACAAACTCTCATAGGTTTGGAAGTTACCTTACTAAAGCTTATCCGGGTCTGGAAGTTGCCTGTTTCAAAACTTATCTAGGTGTGGAAGTGGCCTTACGAAATCTTATCCAGGTGTGTGGGCGCCGCTGACTTAAATCGTTCACAGGTAAGTGAAAGTATCTTGATTGTCTTTCACCAGTTTAAATATTTATTGAAAAGCGTAGGAGTTGTCTCAAAATGGGAGCCACGCAAACAGTAGAAATGTTAAGCAATGATGTGCTGCTAATGGAGGCTCCGATCAGCCCGTCGTATTATGCATACTAAGTATGGTACTTATGCAATAAGGTATTGTGATATATGGTTTAATATGACGAGAAAGAGTGTTAGACCGTTTCCCAGAATTGGTAGTTTTGACAAAAATGTGTTAGATAATGTCCAGGATTACATCAGTATGGTGCGATCCCGAGAGAAAAAGATTAAGTATTTTGAATGTTTAAAAATATGGCAGCATGAAGGGGATGCTTGGCTTAAAAATGTGCAAACGACGCAAACTAGCATTGCGAACGCATTGCCAGAAAATACATCCACGACGCTGAGTTGCAATACGGGCGAGCCGCAAATTGGCGCGCATGGGTGGCAAAGTAGCATCGTGGAGAGTATTGCCAGCAGTTCACGCTCACCTCCCCCACCTTATGTGGATGGAGGTGCAAGTACGGTTACCAAAAATACCAATAAAAATGTAACAAGTAATTTGTACCCCCTCTTAAGTAACCAAAAAGAAAATGTTTATGATGTAGAAGATGAGCCTATTGTAATGTCTGCTATTTCCCATGCTGTACAAATGATAGATGCTGCATCACCACAATCACGGGTGGTGCCGCCATCTCCATCGGTAACAGCAAGGGAAGTGTTAATACACTCGGCACCCATTGAGGAAGTTGTTAATACCATACGTAGCAGCAGCAGATTAAACCCCCAGCCAGGTAACCAGGTCAGAGGTAGCAATGCTGCCGGTCTGCATCCCATTCGGACAATAACTGTTCTGAATGGAAATGCAGATGCAAACGGTGTAGAGCCCACGAGGGAAGTAGTAATGCATTGTCCATGGACAAGAGCAGAACTGAATTCCATCATAAATGATTTCCCCAATCCCAAAAAAGGAACTAGCCAAATGTCAAAGATTTTTGAGAAATTTGGGTAGTTCTCTTGAGCCCACTAATAAAGATTGGCGTGTGGTGTCAAGGGCCTGTCTACCACGCAATACCGACGTGACAAAATTTATCACGGACTGTGTATTGGATGGCGACGTTCCCTTAACAGACCAAGTAAACCAAGGTAACATTTCCCACATTGTAACTCAATTGGGTGTATATTTTCCAGTAGTAGTTAACTGGAACAAAATTTTTACAATTAAGCAAAAGGAGAGAGAAACTGCAGAAGAATATTGCGACCGGGCTCTGCAGGCTATCACCCAGTACACTGGGATAGATGATATTAAAGATAGCACTCACCACAGGGGAATGATAGTCACGGTACTCATGGACTGTCTGAAAGACGATTTAAAGACTCGGATTCAGACCTCACAGCCTGGCTGGCGGGGACTTACAATAGAAAACCTCATAGAGTCTGCCATAGAACATGACAAAAACAGAGAATGACGTTAACATCACAGCCAACCGACACACCTGCACCCACACACACACCTGCACCTGAACAATTACACGTCCTCACCAATCCCACACCACAGCAAACACATCCTTACCCCACATATCATACACAACCACAGGTCCCATACTCATATCCCCCACAATATCCTTACCCTGCCTATCCTTACCCATACGCACCACCTTCCCTCTTGCTCAAATCCCACAACAATCTTTTCATCCACCCCGTTCAAAATTATGTTTTAACTGTCACCAAGTGGGACACATAAGTAAGTATTGCAAAGTGAAGAACACCACACAGGAACACAAGTTTCCCATGGGTTCATAGGTAACCCCAGTATCTTCTCCCAGGCCTTATATGACTGTTTACAATCTTTTCAACCTATCAATGGATCTGTTCTAATGAAAAATGTGGACAATTTATTGTTGTATTTTGGGTCATGTTTAAATGATATTAAACTGTTTTGCTTTATCTCCCACTCATAGGACACAAGGTTGCTAAGGATAAACGGAAGCCATGCCAGGCTGAGGTCGACTACTCGGAATACTATCCAACCCAGTGGCACAGGCATTATTTAGAGCAGTAGCTATTGATATCAAGATTTAATTGCAGGAACCTGTATGCAGATACTATATCCCTAGAATTATTAAAAATGATAGGGGGACTTATTTTATAGGTGACGTTTCCAAGAACATGTGTAAAATGATGGGTAACAACACTGAGATTATCCCAGATTGTCCTTTCCTTTATTTGCCCCCCTTTGAGATACTGTCCAAACAGGCAGCCTCATGTGAAAATATGATAATGAGGTTACTGTGCAGGGTCTCACGAAGATGAATGAGAATAACTGAAATTGAAAGTGTCATTAACTAACATGTCTAATGCAAACTGTGATGATGTCAAAATCTGGAAGAATTTGTTATGATCCAAATTTTTTTTTAGCTCAGGTTGTTTGACTGATCGGTGGAAAGGTCCGTATCTGACGATACAGCATCCTCAAAGGGTGCCGGGGAAGATACGTGGGTCCATTCCACTCACTATAGGGAGGTTAACCAACCGGTGGAGATACAAGGCAGAGACAAGGCCGATAACGTGGACCTGTCGATTGCGAGCTTGTGACGGAAGGATTAAAAAGGTGACGGCGAGATATCTGAGCTAAAGAAATGTGTAGATCAGTGCTTCCAGCAATGGAGTGGCCTGCTGTGGTCATCCTAGTTCTTTTTCTTTCCAGAGTTTTTGTCATGATGATCTGTTTGGGGATACTCAGTGTCTGTGATGGGGGACCGATAAAGGAGATGTGAGCTGATGGCGGAGCTGATGGAGTGGAGTCAGGAGGAGTGCAATGCCAATCAGGGGAGTTTCTGACCAATTTTAGCATTGTAATTGTTATGTTATTTGGGAAAAATACTTCCAAAAGTTATGACCCTCACACATGTTGAAATGCTGGGTATAAATAAAAACACACCGTCACCATATCTTCACACACAATATGAACACAGAGGCAAGAGAAATATGATACCTGGTGATATGCATAAAGCCGCTCAGTTAATCAGTGAGACAACTGGCTTCCAAGTTTTAGTCACCCTGGATCCCACCAGGATTGCTAAGGGTACATTAAATTTTAGATATATCCAGGAACTTGCTAAATTAATAGATAATATCACCGAGATGTACAATGACACATTCAGGTACACAGGGAGAGAATTGCAAGCGTACAAGAAAGAACTAGTGCAACACAGGCTAGTGTTGAATTATTTAACTGCTGTTACTGGAGGGTATTGTGTAATGTAAGCCACCCAATTTGGAGTAAAGTGTTGCACTTATGTCACCAATGATACCAGCGACCCTAAGGAGGTGATAGACCAGAAGATGGATGAGATTCTGCAGCTAAAGTGGGAATTTCATAAGAACCATAATGCATCAGTGGCTGAAGCAGGGGAAAAGATAGAAGGATGGGTGTCATGGCTGAACCCAGTGAAATGGTTCTCGGGTCTAGGAGAGTGGGTCCAGGAAGTGGTCGTAAAAAGCGTAGGCAAATTCTTGATCCTTATACTGATTGTCATCATAGTAATTGGCATATGCGTCCGGTGTGTTCCTATTGTGTTGAAGTGTGGAAAATGTGAAAACAGAGTGAAACGGAGGGATGAAACTATGATGGTGGTCAGAAATGATAATATGTATACCGAGGTAGATACAGAACTGCACTACAACCCTGAGCTAGGAAGTACCATCATTTAAATGTATAATATTTAGACATGCATAGAAGATATTATTGAAATGTTATTTATAGAACACCCAGACAATGTAAAGTCTCAAATTCCCCTTCAAAACTACTGTTATAAGACTGGTGCATCCCCACATCTGTCACATGATCTCCCAAGATCCGCGGTGTGCGTATAATAGTAGTTTTATGCCCCCGCCTAGAGACACATTGTTGATGGATTAAGAACCACCTTGTGCCATCCCATGATAACACCAAATAATATGTAAATGTAAGCCTAAATTAAATTCTAATAGCAGATTGTGATAGCATGTTGTTTGCTATCAAAGGGTGGACTGTCGAAGTTGAATAATTGGCTGAGACAAGTTCAGTTTAAAATTTAATCGCGGCGACGCCATCTTGCGAATGGCCGCAAGACTCCATTTTGGAAATGAGATCGCAAGACACCATTTTTGTGGTCAGCGTCAACTCAAGTTATAACTCAGGAGCTAAGAACAGATGGCAATGTTTTTGTTAACCTACCAAGGGCAACTGGAAAAACAAGCTTTCTGAGTAAAAGTAAATAAGAAGAGACAATGGGTATTTTTACATACAAATTGGGAATCCCTGGATGCAGATAAAGTATAGTTGTGGCAATTGTAATATAATATCTACACAATTGGATTTGTCTGAATCCTAGACAGAATGGCCCCAAATTCCACAGCTTGAGGTGGTAATACATTTGCACTTCACACAAGAGTCTGTGAGAACAAAAGAGGTTTTGTTTTCCTTTGAACACACAACAGGTGGGGGCCTGCTGACAGAGGGCATGTAGAACTACAACCCTCAGCCATCCACACTGCTGGATGTTCACTTCGTGTATGAGAAATTATGCACTTAAATCTCACCCATTAATAACTAGCGTCCTTATATCAAACCCCGAATACTCACACACTACATATTCGCACACAAGGTTCCATTAGCATCAAATTGTATGATTCAAGTTGGTTAAGTTAGTTTAAATGCTAAGAAATAGAGGTTTTTGATATCTAAGGTATTATACATGATAAGCAAGGTGTGTTTGGTTTCGTTCTGATGCGTACGCTTTTTACAGAATCATGGTGTTATCGGTCGAGAGATCGCATCAAGCAAACTCAAGTTACGGATCGTAGAACTTACAAGCAACAAAATGTTTAGTTGATGGAATGTTACAGGAGGCGTTACCAGAAAGACTCCGGCTGTTAGAGGCAGGGAAAGTCTATTTGAAACAACCTGTTAAATGTGTCGTTACATATGCTTCTCCTCTGGGAACCAATGAGATCAGCAGGAAGTTCCCCCTTTGTCCTGTTTCAGTCTGGGGGGGAATAAATACATGTGTCCGAACACTGGTTTGCGAGTTCATGCTGAATTTTGGGTGAACTGAGGATATCTAGTCAGAAGTCTATCTCTGGGTCCAGAGGTGCAGCGTATGTATAACCGTACTTGGGTCTGTATTATTTCCTTTTACGCCTAACTTGTGTATGTATAGATTGCGTGTAACTGACTGTACTTTTACCTGAATAATACTTGTGCGTTGGAACCACAGATTCCACTCCTGTCTTTATTTGCGGTCATACTGCGTACGCAATTAGCGTTGTGTTTAGAGGTTTATAGGCAGGTTTTGTCTTAGAGGTTCTAGGCAGGTGAATCTTAGAGGTTTATAGGCAGGAATGTATTAAAAGGTTTATTTACAAATTCAACAGTGGGTGCTCATCGGTTTATCAAACTATCTGATACACGATAACACTCGGTCAGTCCTCTCTCAGCAAAAGGGTGGAGGCGCCTTTTGGGAGACGCATTAGTCTTTCATTACCACAGTGTTGCTGAGAGTGTACTGCCTGTTATTGTGTGGAGGAAGCGCTGATTAGAGAGGAAAAAAAAAAGTTTGTTTTTCCTCTGTTGATGGAACCTTGTGTTTAGAGGGGTGCTGCAGTATTTGCGTACGCAGCTAAAATGCATTTTTGCGTACGCAGTTAAAAAAGTAATTATACACTTGTGTGGTAGTCGCATAATTGTGCATGCGGACGATCACACAAATAGCGTATACGCAGTTCCGGTTCTGCTGCCACGTGTTTGAACAAAGCCATTGAGGTTTACATTTTTTTCTATCTACCAATATCTGGGTTAAACGTTTATTTTCTGCGCAGAGAAAAAGTGTGTAACAGTGTGTGTATTGTTGGTAGGGGTAATTTATTCCCTAAAGTTAAGGGTACCGTATGATCCTTAAGGGCTAGTCGCTCGGTAAGCAGCTTTACCGTTCTAAACACAGTAGCAGGTGTACATGTTGTCTTTGTTGTATAGAGGTGCGTGAGAGTGGCCGACATACAAACTCTTATAGGTTTGGAAGTTACCTTACTAAAGCTTATCCGGGTCTGGAAGTTGCCTGTTTCAAAACTTATCTAGGTGTGGAAGTGGCCTTACGAAATCTTATCCAGGTGTGTGGGCGCCGCCGACTTAAATCGTTCACAGGTAAGTGAAAGTATCTTGATTGTCTTTCACCACTTTAAATTTTTATTGAAAAGCGTAGGAGTTGTCTCAAAATGGGAGCCACGCAAACAGTAGAAATGTTAAGCAATGATGTGCTGCTAATGGAGGCTCCGATTAGATCAGCCCGTCGTATTATGCATACTAAGTACGGTACTTATGCAATAAGGTATTGTGATATATGGTTTAATATGACGAGAAATAGTGTTAGACCGTTTCCCAGAATTGGTAGTTTTGACAAAAATGTGTTAGATAATGTCCAGGATTACATCAGTATGGTGCGATCCCGAGAGAAAAAGATTAAGTATTTTGAATGTTTAAAAATATGGCAGCATGAAGGGGATGCTTGGCTTAAAAATGTGCAAACGACGCAAACTAGCATTGCGAACGCATTGCCAGAAAATACATCCGCAACGCTGAGTTGCAATACGGGCGAGCCGCAAATTGGCGCGCATGGGCGGCAAAGTAGCGTCGTGGAGAGTATTGCCAGCAGTTCACGTTCATCTCCCCCACCTTATGTGGATGGAGGTGCAAGTACGGTTACCAAAAATACCAATAAAAATGTAACAAGTAATTTGTACCCCCTCTTAAGTAACCATAAAGAAAATGTTTATGATGTAGAAGATGAGCCTATTGTAATGTCTGCTATTTCCCATGCTGTACAAATGATAGATGCTGCATCACCACAATCACGGGTGGTGCCGCCATCTCCATCGGTAACAGCAAGGGAAGTGTTAATACACTCGGCACCCATTGAGGAAGTTGTTAATACCATACGTAGCAGCAGCAGATTTAACCCCCAGCCAGGTAACCAGGTCAGAGGTAGCAACGCTGCCGGTCTGCATCCCATTCGGACAATAACTGTTCCGAATGGAAATGCAGATGCAAACGGTGTAGAGCCCACGAGTGAAGTAGTAATGCATTGTCCATGGACAAGAGCAGAACTGAATTCCATCATAAATGATTTCCCCAATCCCAAAAAAGGAACTAGCCAAATGTGAAAGATTTTTGAGAAATTTGGGTAGTTCTCATGAGCCCACTAATAAAGATTGGCGTGTGGTGTTAAGGGCCTGTCTACCACGCAATACCGACGTGACAAAATATATCACGGACTGTGTATTGGATGGCGACGTTATAACCGAAATTGAAAGTGTTATTAACTAACATGTCTAATGCAAACTGTCATGATGTCAAAATCTGGAAGAATTTGTTATGATCCAAATTTTTTTTTAGCTCAGGTTGTTTGACTGATCGGTGGAAAGGTCCGTATCTGACGATACAGCATCCTCAAAGGGTGCCGGGGAAGATACGTGGGTCCATTCCACTCACTATAGGGAGGTTAACCAACCGGTGGAGATACAAGGCAGAGACAAGGCCGATAACGTGGACCTGTCGATTGCGAGCTTGTGACAGAAGGATTAAAAAGGTGACGGCGAGATATCTGAGCTAAAGAAATGTGTAGATCAGTGCTTCCAGCAATGGAGTGGCCTGCTGTGGTCATCCTAGTTCTTTTTCTTTCCAGAGTTTTTGTCATGATGATCTGTTTGGGGATACTCAGTGTCTGTGATGGGGGACCGATAAAGGAGATGTGAGCTGATGGCGGAGCTGATGGAGTGGAGTCAGGAGGAGTGCAATGCCAATCAGGGGAGTTTCTGACCAATTTTAGCATTGTAATTGTTATGTTATTTGGGAAAAATACTTCCAAAAGTTATGACCCTCACACATGTTGAAATGCTGGGTATAAATAAAAACACACCATCACCATATCTTCACACACAATATGAACACAGAGGCAAGAGAAATATGATACCTGGTGATATGCATAAAGCCGCTCAGTTAATCAGTGAGACAACTGGCTTCCAAGTTTTAGTCACCCTGGATCCCACCAGGATTGCTAAGGGTACATTAAATTTTAGATATATCCAGGAACTTGCTAAATTAATAGATTATATCACCGAGATGTACAATGACACATTCAGGTACACAGGGAGAGAATTGCAAGCGTACAAGAAAGAACTAGTGCAACACAGGCTAGTGTTGAATTATTTAACTGCTGTTACTGGAGGGTATTGTGTAATGTAAGCCACCCAATTTGGAGTAAAGTGTAACACTTATGTCACCAATGATACCAGTGACCCTAAGGAGGTGATAGACCAGAAGATGGATGAGATTCTGCAGCTAAAGTGGGAATTTCATAAGAACCATAATGCATCAGTGGCTGAAGCAGGGGAAAAGATAGAAGGATGGGTGTCATGGCTGAACCCAGTGAAATGGTTCTCGGGTCTAGGAGAGTGGGTCCAGGAAGTGGTCGTAAAAAGCGTAGGCAAATTCTTGATCCTTATACTGATTGTCATCATAGTAATTGGCATATGCGTCCGGTGTGTTCCTATTGTGTTGAAGTGTGGAAAATGTGAAAACAGAGTGAAACGGAGGGATGAAACTATGATGGTGGTCAGAAATGATAATATGTATACCGAGGTAGATACAGAACTGCACTACAACCCTGAGCTAGGAAGTACCATCATTTAAATGTATAATATTTAGACATGTATAGAAGATATTATTGAAATGTTATTTATAGAACACCCAGACAATGTAAAGTCTCAAATTCCCCTTCAAAACTACTGTTATAAGACTGGTGCATCCCCACATCTGTCACATGATCTCCCAAGATCCGCGGTGTGCGTATAATAGTAGTTTTATGCCCCCGCCTAGAGACACATTGTTGATGGATTAAGAACCACCTTGTGCCATCCCATGATAACACCAAATAATATGTAAATGTAAGCCTAAATTAAATTCTAATAGCAGATTGTGATAGCATGTTGTTTGCTATCAAAGGGTGGACTGTCGAAGTTGAATAATTGGCTGAGACAAGTTCAGTTTAAAATTTAATCGCGGCGACGCCATCTTGCGAATGGCCGCAAGACTCCATTTTGGAAATGAGATCGCAAGACACCATTTTTGTGGTCAGCGTCAACTCAAGTTATAACTCAGGAGCTAAGAACAGATGGCAATGTTTTTGTTAACCTACCAAGGGCAACTGGAAAAACAAGCTTTCTGAGTAAAAGTAAATAAGAAGAGACAATGGGTATTTTTACATACAAATTGGGAATCCCTGGATGCAGATAAAGTATAGTTGTGGCAATTGTAATATAATATCTACACAATTGGATTTGTCTGAATCCTAGACAGAATGGCCCCAAATTCCACAGCTTGAGGTGGTAATACATTTGCACTTCACACAAGAGTCTGTGAGAACAAAAGAGGTTTTGTTTTCCTTTGAACACACAACAGGTGGGGGCCTGCTGACAGAGGGCATGTAGAACTACAACCCTCAGCCATCCACACTGCTGGATGTTCACTTCGTGTATGAGAAATTATGCACTTAAATCTCACCCATTAATAACTAGCGTCCTTATATCAAACCCCGAATACTCACACACTACATATTCGCACACAAGGTTCCATTAGCATCAAATTGTATGATTCAAGTTGGTTAAGTTAGTTTAAATGCTAAGAAATAGAGGTTTTTGATATCTAAGGTATTATACATGATAAGCAAGGTGTGTTTGGTTTCGTTCTGATGCGTACGCTTTTTACAGAATCATGGTGTTATCGGTCGAGAGATCGCATCAAGCAAACTCAAGTTACGGATCGCAGAACTTACAAGCAACAAAATGTTTAGTTGATGGAATGTTACAGGAGGCGTTACCAGAAAGACTCCGGCTGTTAGAGGCAGGGAAAGTCTATTTGAAACAACCTGTTAAATGTGTCGTTACATATGCTTCTCCTCTGGGAACCAATGAGATCAGCAGGAAGTTCCCCCTTTGTCCTGTTTCAGTCTGGGGGGGAATAAATACATGTGTCCGAACACTGGTTTGCGAGTTCATGCTGAATTTTGGGTGAACTGAGGATATCTAGTCAGAAGTCTATCTCTGGGTCCAGAGGCGCAGCGTATGTATAACCGTACTTGGGTCTGTATTATTTCCTTTTACGCCTAACTTGTGTATGTATAGATTGCGTGTAACTGACTGTACTTTTACCTGAATAATACTTGTGCGTTGGAACCACAGATTCCACTCCTGTCTTTATTTGCGGTCATACTGCGTACGCAATTAGCGTTGTGTTTAGAGGTTTATAGGCAGGTTTTGTCTTAGAGGTTCTAGGCAGGTGAATCTTAGAGGTTTATAGGCAGGAATGTATTAAAAGTTTTATTTACAAATTCAACAGTGGGTGCTCATCGGTTTATCACACTATCTGATACACGATAACACTCGGTCAGTCCTCTCTCAGCAAAAGGGTGGAGGCGCCTTTTGGGAGACGCATTAGTCTTTCATTACCACAGTGTTGCTGAGAGTGTACTGCCTGTTATTGTGTGGAGGAAGCGCTGATTAGAGAGGAAAAAAAAAAAGTTTGTTTTTCCTCTGTTGATAGAACCTTGTGTTTAGAGGGGTGCTGCAGTATTTGCGTACGTAGCTAAAATGCATTTTTGCGTACGTAGTTAAAAAAGTAATTATACACTTGTGTGGTAGTCGCATAATTGTGTATGCGGACGATCACACAAATAGCGTATACGCAGTTCCAGTTCTGCTGCCACGTGTTTGAACAAAGCCATTGAGGTTTACATTTTTTTCTATCTACCAATATCTGGGTTAAACGTTTATTTTCTGCGCAGAGAAAAAGTGTGTAACAGTGTGTGTATTGTTGGTAGGGGTAATTTATTCCCTAAAGTTAAGGGTACCGTATGATCCTTAAGGGCTAGTCGTTCGGTAAGCAGCTTTACCGTTCTAAACACAGTAGCAGGTGTACATGTTGTCTTTGTTGTATAGAGGTGCGTGAGAGTGGCCGACATACAAACTCTCATAGGTTTGGAAGTTACCTTACTAAAGCTTATCCGGGTCTGGAAGTTGCCTGTTTCAAAACTTATCTAGGTGTGGAAGTGGCCTTACGAAATCTTATCCAGGTGTGTGGGCGCCGCCGACTTAAATCGTTCACAGGTAAGTGAAAGTATCTTGATTGTCTTTCACCACTTTAAATTTTTATTGAAAAGCGTAGGAGTTGTCTCAAAATGGGAGCCACGCAAACAGTAGAAATGTTAAGCAATGATGTGCTGCTAATGGAGGCTCCGATTGGATCAGCCCGTCGTATTATGCATACTAAGTACGGTACTTATGCAATAAGGTATTGTGATATATGGTTTAATATGACGAGAAAGAGTGTTAGACCGTTTCCCAGAATTGGTAGTTTTGACAAAAATGTGTTAGATAATGTCCAGGATTACATCAGTATGGTGCGATCCCGAGAGAAAAAGATTAAGTATTTTGAATGTTTAAAAATATGGCAGCATGAAGGGGATGCTTGGCTTAAAAATGTGCAAACGACGCAAACTAGCATTGCGAACGCATTGCCAGAAAATACATCCACGACGCTGAGTTGCAATACGGGCGAGCCGCAAATTGGCGCGCATGGGCGGCAAAGTAGCGTCGTGGAGAGTATTGCCAGCAGTTCACGCTCACCTCCCCCACCTTATGTGGATGGAGGTGCAAGTACGGTTACCAAAAATACCAATAAAAATGTAACAAGTAATTTGTACCCCCTCTTAAGTAACCATAAAGAAAATGTTTATGATGTAGAAGATGAGCCTATTGTAATGTCTGCTATTTCCCATGCTGTACAAATGATAGATGCTGCATCACCACAATCACGGGTGGTGCCGCCATCTCCATCGGTAACAGCAAGGGAAGTGTTAATACACTCGGCACCCATTGAGGAAGTTGTTAATACCATACGTAGCAGCAGCAGATTAAACCCCCAGCCTGGTAACCAGGTCAGAGGTAGCAACGCTGCCGGTCTGCATCCCATTCGGACAATAACTGTTCCGAATGGAAATGCAGATGCAAACGGTGTAGAGCCCACGAGGGAAGTAGTAATGCATTGTCCATGGACAAGAGCAGAACTGAATTCCATCATAAATGATTTCCCCAATCCCAAAAAAGGAACTAGCCAAATGTGAAAGATTTTTGAGAAATTTGGGTAGTTCTCATGAGCCCACTAATAAAGATTGGCGTGTGGTGTTAAGGGCCTGTCTACCACGCAATACAGACGTGACAAAATTTATCACGGACTATGTATTGGATGGCGACGTTATAACCGAAATTGAAAGTGTTATTAACTAACATGTCTAATGCAAACTGTCATGATGTCAAAATCTGGAAGAATTTGTTATGATCCAAATTTTTTTTTAGCTCAGGTTGTTTGACTGATCGGTGGAAAGGTCCGTATCTGACGATACAGCATCCTCAAAGGGTGCCGGGGAAGATACGTGGGTCCATTCCACTCACTATAGGGAGGTTAACCAACCGGTGGAGATACAAGGCAGAGACAAGGCCGATAACGTGGACCTGTCGATTGCGAGCTTGTGACGGAAGGATTAAAAAGGTGACGGCGAGATATCTGAGCTAAAGAAATGTGTAGATCAGTGCTTCCAGCAATGGAGTGGCCTGCTGTGGTCATCCTAGTTCTTTTTCTTTCCAGAGTTTTTGTCATGATGATCTGTTTGGGGATACTCAGTGTCTGTGATGGGGGACCGATAAAGGAGATGTGAGCTGATGGCGGAGCTGATGGAGTGGAGTCAGGAGGAGTGCAATGCCAATCAGGGGAGTTTCTGACCAATTTTAGCATTGTAATTGTTATGTTATTTGGGAAAAATACTTCCAAAAGTTATGACCCTCACACATGTTGAAATGCTGGGTATAAATAAAAACACACCGTCACCATATCTTCACACACAATATGAACACAGAGGCAAGAGAAATATGATACCTGGTGATATGCATAAAGCCGCTCAGTTAATCAGTGAGACAACTGGCTTCCAAGTTTTAGTCACCCTGGATCCCACCAGGATTGCTAAGGGTACATTAAATTTTAGATATATCCAGGAACTTGCTAAATTAATAGATAATATCACCGAGATGTACAATGACACATTCAGGTACACAGGGAGAGAATTGCAAGCGTACAAGAAAGAACTAGTGCAACACAGGCTAGTGTTGAATTATTTAACTGCTGTTACTGGAGGGTATTGTGTAATGTAAGCCACCCAATTTGGAGTAAAGTGTTGCACTTATGTCACCAATGATACCAGCGACCCTAAGGAGGTGATAGACCAGAAGATGGATGAGATTCTGCAGCTAAAGTGGGAATTTCATAAGAACCATAATGCATCAGTGGCTGAAGCAGGGGAAAAGATAGAAGAATGGGTGTCATGGCTGAACCCAGTGAAATGGTTCTCGGGTCTAGGAGAGTGGGTCCAGGAAGTGGTCGTAAAAAGCGTAGGCAAATTCTTGATCCTTATACTGATTGTCATCATAGTAATTGGCATATGCGTCCGGTGTGTTCCTATTGTGTTGAAGTGTGGAAAATGTGAAAACAGAGTGAAACGGAGGGATGAAACTATGATGGTGGTCAGAAATGATAATATGTATACCGAGGTAGATACAGAACTGCACTACAACCCTGAGCTAGGAAGTACCATCATTTAAATGTATAATATTTAGACATGCATAGAAGATATTATTGAAATGTTATTTATAGAACACCCAGACAATGTAAAGTCTCAAATTCCCCATCAAAACTACTGTTATAAGACTGGTGCATCCCCACATCTGTCACATGATCTCCCAAGATCCGCGGTGTGCGTATAATAGTAGTTTTATGCCCCCGCCTAGAGACACATTGTTGATGGATTAAGAACCACCTTGTGCCATCCCATGATAACACCAAATAATATGTAAATGTAAGCCTAAATTAAATTCTAATAGCAGATTGTGATAGCATGTTGTTTGCTATCAAAGGGTGGACTGTCGAAGTTGAATAATTGGCTGAGACAAGTTCAGTTTAAAATTTAATCGCGGCGACGCCATCTTGCGAATGGCCGCAAGACTCCATTTTGGAAATGAGATCGCAAGACACCATTTTTGTGGTCAGCGTCAACTCAAGTTATAACTCAGGAGCTAAGAACAGATGGCAATGTTTTTGTTAACCTACCAAGGGCAACTGGAAAAACAAGCTTTCTGAGTAAAAGTAAATAAGAAGAGACAATGGGTATTTTTACATACAAATTGGGAATCCCTGGATGCAGATAAAGTATAGTTGTGGCAATTGTAATATAATATCTACACAATTGGATTTGTCTGAATCCTAGACAGAATGGCCCCAAATTCCACAGCTTGAGGTGGTAATACATTTGCACTTCACACAAGAGTCTGTGAGAACAAAAGAGGTTTTGTTTTCCTTTGAACACACAACAGGTGGGGGCCTGCTGACAGAGGGCATGTAGAACTACAACCCTCAGCCATCCACACTGCTGGATGTTCACTTCGTGTATGAGAAATTATGCACTTAAATCTCACCCATTAATAACTAGCGTCCTTATATCAAACCCCGAATACTCACACACTACATATTCGCACACAAGGTTCCATTAGCATCAAATTGTATGATTCAAGTTGGTTAAGTTAGTTTAAATGCTAAGAAATAGAGGTTTTTGATATCTAAGGTATTATACATGATAAGCAAGGTGTGTTTGGTTTCGTTCTGATGCGTACGCTTTTTACAGAATCATGGTGTTATCGGTCGAGAGATCGCATCAAGCAAACTCAAGTTACGGATCGCAGAACTTACAAGCAACAAAATGTTTAGTTGATGGAATGTTACAGGAGGCGTTACCAGAAAGACTCCGGCTGTTAGAGGCAGGGAAAGTCTATTTGAAACAACCTGTTAAATGTGTCGTTACATATGCTTCTCCTCTGGGAACCAATGAGATCAGCAGGAAGTTCCCCTTTTGTCCTGTTTCAGTCTGGGGGGGAATAAATACATGTGTCCGAACACTGGTTTGCGAGTTCATGCTGAATTTTGGGTGAACTGAGGATATTTAGTCAGAAGTCTATCTCTGGGTCCAGAGGCGCAGCGTATGTATAACCGTACTTGGGTCTGTATTATTTCCTTTTACGCCTAACTTGTATATGTATAGATTGCGTGTAACTGACTGTACTTTTACCTGAATAATACTTGTGCGTTGGAACCACAGATTCCACTCCTGTCTTTATTTGCGGTCATACTGCATACGCAATTAGCGTTGTGTTTAGAGGTTTATAGGCAGGTTTTGTCTTAGAGGTTCTAGGCAGGTGAATCTTAGAGGTTTATAGGCAGGAATGTATTAAAAGGTTTATTTACAAATTCAACAGTGGGTGCTCATCGGTTTATCACACTATCTGATACACGATAACACTCGGTCAGTCCTCTCTCAGCAAAAGGGTGGAGGCGCCTTTTGGGAGACGCATTAGTCTTTCATTACCACAGTGTTGCTGAGAGTGTACTGCCTGTTATTGTGTGGAGGAAGCGCTGATTAGAGAGGAAAAAAAAAAAGTTTGTTTTTCCTCTGTTGATAGAACCTTGTGTTTAGAGGGGTGCTGCAGTATTTGCGTACGCAGCTAAAATGCATTTTTGCGTACGCAGTTAAAAAAGTAATTATACACTTGTGTGGTAGTCGCATAATTGTGTATGCGGACGATCACACAAATAGCGTATACGCAGTTCCGGTTCTGCTGCCACGTGTTTGAACAAAGCCATTGAGGTTTACATTTTTTTCTATCTACCAATATCTGGGTTAAACGTTTATTTTCTGCGCAGAGAAAAAGTGTGTAACAGTGTGTGTATTGTTGGTAGGGGTAATTTATTCCCTAAAGTTAAGGGTACCGTATGATCCTTAAGGGCTAGTCGCTCGGTAAGCAGCTTTACCGTTCTAAACACAGTACCAGGTGTACATGTTGTCTTTGTTGTATAGAGGTGCGTGAGAGTGGCCGACATACAAACTCTCATAGGTTTGGAAGTTACCTTACTAAAGCTTATCCGGGTCTGGAAGTTGCCTGTTTCAAAACTTATCTAGGTGTGGAAGTGGCCTTACGAAATCTTATCCAGGTGTGTGGGCGCCGCCGACTTAAATCGTTCACAGGTAAGTGAAAGTATCTTGATTGTCTTTCACCACTTTAAATTTTTATTGAAAAGCGTAGGAGTTGTCTCAAAATGAGAGCCACGCAAACAGTAGAAATGTTAAGCAATGATGTGCTGCTAATGGAGGCTCCGATTGGATCAGCCCGTCGTATTATGCATACTAAGTACGGTACTTATGCAATAAGGTATTGTGATATATGGTTTAATATGACGAGAAAGAGTGTTAGACCGTTTCCCAGAATTGGTAGTTTTGACAAAAATGTGTTAGATAATGTCCAGGATTACATCAGTATGGTGCGATCCCGAGAGAAAAAGATTAAGTATTTTGAATGTTTAAAAATATGGCAGCATGAAGGGGATGCTTGGCTTAAAAATGTGCAAACGACGCAAACTAGCATTGTGAACGCATTGCCAGAAAATACATCCGCGACGCTGAGTTGCAATACGGACGAGCCGCAAATTGGCGCGCATGGGCGGCAAAGTAGCGTCGTGGAGAGTATTGCCAGCAGTTCACGCTCACCTCCCCCACCTTATGTGGATGGAGGTGCAAGTACGGTTACCAAATATACCAATAAAAATGTAACAAGTAATTTGTACCCCCTCTTAAGTAACCATAAAGAAAATGTTTATGATGTAGAAGATGAGCCTATTGTAATGTCTGCTATTTCCCATGCTGTACAAATGATAGATGCTGCATCACCACAATCACGGGTGGTGCCGCCATCTCCATCGGTAACAGCAAGGGAAGTGTTAATACACTCGGCACCCATTGAGGAAGTTGTTAATACCATACGTAGCAGCAGCAGATTAAACCCCCAGCCTGGTAACCAGGTCAGAGGTAGCAACGCTGCCGGTCTGCATCCCATTCGGACAATAACTGTTCCGAATGGAAATGCAGATGCAAACGGTGTAGAGCCCACGAGGGAAGTAGTAATGCATTGTCCATGGACAAGAGCAGAACTGAATTCCATCATAAATGATTTCCCCAATCCCAAAAAAGGAACTAGCCAAATGTGAAAGATTTTTGAGAAATTTGGGTAGTTCTCATGAGCCCACTAATAAAGATTGGCGTGTGGTGTTAAGGGCCTGTCTACCACGCAATACCGACGTGACAAAATTTATCACGGACTGTGTATTGGATGGCGATGTTATAACCGAAATTGAAAGTGTTATTAACTAACATGTCTAATGCAAACTGTCATGATGTCAAAATCTGGAAGAATTTGTTATGATCCAAATTTTTTTTTAGCTCAGGTTGTTTGACTGATCGGTGGAAAGGTCCGTATCTGATGATACAGCATCCTCAAAGGGTGCCGGGGAAGATACGTGGGTCCATTCCACTCACTATAGGGAGGTTAACCAACCGGTGGAGATACAAGGCAGAGACAAGGCCGATAACGTGGACCTGTCGATTGCGAGCTTGTGACGGAAGGATTAAAAAGGTGACGGCGAGATATCTGAGCTAAAGAAATGTGTAGATCAGTGCTTCCAGCAATGGAGTGGCCTGCTGTGGTCATCCTAGTTCTTTTTCTTTCCAGAGTTTTTGTCATGATGATCTGTTTGGGGATACTCAGTGTCTGTGATGGGGGACCGATAAAGGAGATGTGAGCTGATGGCGGAGCTGATGGAGTGGAGTCAGGAGGAGTGCAATGCCAATCAGGGGAGTTTCTGACCAATTTTAGCATTGTAATTGTTATGTTATTTGGGAAAAATACTTCCAAAAGTTATGACCCTCACACATGTTGAAATGCTGAGTATAAATAAAAACACACCGTCACCATATCTTCACACACAATATGAACACAGAGGCAAGAGAAATATGATACCTGGTGATATGCATAAAGCCGCTCAATTAATCAGTGAGACAACTGGCTTCCAAGTTTTAGTCACCCTGGATCCCACCAGGATTGCTAAGGGTACATTAAATTTTAGATATATCCAGGAACTTGCTAAATTAATAGATAATATCACCGAGATGTACAATGACACATTCAGGTACACAGGGAGAGAATTGCAAGCGTACAAGAAAGAACTAGTGCAACACAGGCTAGTGTTGAATTATTTAACTGCTGTTACTGGAGGGTATTGTGTAATGTAAGCCACCCAATTTGGAGTAAAGTGTTGCACTTATGTCACCAATGATACCAGCGACCCTAAGGAGGTGATAGACCAGAAGATGGATGAGATTCTGCAGCTAAAGTGGGAATTTCATAAGAACCATAATGCATCAGTGGCTGAAGCAGGGGAAAAGATAGAAGGATGGGTGTCATGGCTGAACCCAGTGAAATGGTTCTCGGGTCTAGGAGAGTGGGTCCAGGAAGTGGTCGTAAAAAGCGTAGGCAAATTCTTGATCCTTATACTGATTGTCATCATAGTAATTGGCATATGCGTCCGGTGTGTTCCTATTGTGTTGAAGTGTGGAAAATGTGAAAACAGAGTGAAACGGAGGGATGAAACTATGATGGTGGTCAGAAATGATAATATGTATACCGAGGTAGATACAGAACTGCACTACAACCCTGAGCTAGGAAGTACCATCATTTAAATGTATAATATTTAGACATGCATAGAAGATATTATTGAAATGTTATTTATAGAACACCCAGACAATGTAAAGTCTCAAATTCCCCTTCAAAACTACTGTTATAAGACTGGTGCATCCCCACATCTGTCACATGATCTCCCAAGGTCCGCGGTGTGCGTATAATAGTAGTTTTATGCCCCCGCCTAGAGACACATTGTTGATGGATTAAGAACCACCTTGTGCCATCCCATGATAACACCAAATAATATGTAAATGTAAGCCTAAATTAAATTCTAATAGCAGATTGTGATAGCATGTTGTTTGCTATCAAAGGGTGGACTGTCGAAGTTGAATAATTGGCTGAGACAAGTTCAGTTTAAAATTTAATCGCGGCGACGCCATCTTGCGAATGGCCGCAAGACTCCATTTTGGAAATGAGATCGCAAGACACCATTTTTGTGGTCAGCGTCAACTCAAGTTATAACTCAGGAGCTAAGAACAGATGGCAATGTTTTTGTTAACCTACCAAGGGCAACTGGAAAAACAAGCTTTCTGAGTAAAAGTAAATAAGAAGAGACAATGGGTATTTTTACATACAAATTGGGAATCCCTGGATGCAGATAAAGTATAGTTGTGGCAATTGTAATATAATATCTACACAATTGGATTTGTCTGAATCCTAGACAGAATGGCCCCAAATTCCACAGCTTGAGGTGGTAATACATTTGCACTTCACACAAGAGTCTGTGAGAACAAAAGAGGTTTTGTTTTCCTTTGAACACACAACAGGTGGGGGCCTGCTGACAGAGGGCATGTAGAACTACAACCCTCAGCCATCCACACTGCTGGATGTTCACTTCGTGTATGAGAAATTATGCACTTAAATCTCACCCATTAATAACTAGCGTCCTTATATCAAACCCCGAATACTCACACACTACATATTCGCACACAAGGTTCCATTAGCATCAAATTGTATGATTTAAGTTGGTTAAGTTAGTTTAAATGCTAAGAAATAGAGGTTTTTGATATCTAAGGTATTATACATGATAAGCAAGGTGTGTTTGGTTTCGTTCTGATGCGTACGCTTTTTACAGAATCATGGTGTTATCGGTCGAGAGATCGCATCAAGCAAACTCAAGTTACGGATCGCAGAACTTACAAGCAACAAAATGTTTAGTTGATGGAATGTTACAGGAGGCGTTACCAGAAAGACTCCGGCTGTTAGAGGCAGGGAAAGTCTATTTGAAACAACCTGTTAAATGTGTCGTTACATATGCTTCTCCTCTGGGAACCAATGAGATCAGCAGGAAGTTCCCCCTTTGTCCTGTTTCAGTCTGGGGGGGAATAAATACATGTGTCCGAACACTGGTTTGCGAGTTCATGCTGAATTTTGGGTGAACTGAGGATATCTAGTCAGAAGTCTATCTCTGGGTCCAGAGGCGCAGCGTATGTATAACCGTACTTGGGTCTGTATTATTTCCTTTTACGCCTAACTTGTATATGTATAGATTGCGTGTAACTGACTGTACTTTTACCTGAATAATACTTGTGCGTTGGAACCACAGATTCCACTCCTGTCTTTATTTGCGGTCATACTGCGTACGCAATTAGCGTTGTGTTTAGAGGTTTATAGGCAGGTTTTGTCTTAGAGGTTCTAGGCAGGTGAATCTTAGAGGTTTATAGGCAGGAATGTATTAAAAGTTTTATTTACAAATTCAACAGTGGGTGCTCATCGGTTTATCACACTATCTGATACACGATAACACTCGGTCAGTCCTCTCTCAGCAAAAGGGTGGAGGCGCCTTTTGGGAGACGCATTAGTCTTTCATTACCACAGTGTTGCTGAGAGTGTACTGCCTGTTATTGTGTGGAGGAAGCGCTGATTAGAGAGGGAAAAAAAAAAGTTTGTTTTTCCTCTGTTGATAGAACCTTGTGTTTAGAGGGGTGCTGCAGTATTTGCGTACGCAGCTAAAACGCATTTTTGCGTACGTAGTTAAAAAAGTAATTATACACTTGTGTGGTAGTCGCATAATTGTGTATGCGGACGATCACACAAATAGCGTATACGCAGTTCCGGTTCTGCTGCCACGTGTTTGAACAAAGCCATTGAGGTTTACATTTTTTTCTATCTACCAATATCTGGGTTAAACGTTTATTTTCTGCGCAGAGAAAAAGTGTGTAACAGTGTGTGTATTGTTGGTAGGGGTAATTTATTCCCTAAAGTTAAGGGTACCATATGATCCTTAAGGGCTAGTCGCTCGGTAAGCAGCTTTACCGTTCTAAACACAGTAGCAGGTGTACATGTTGTCTTTGTTGTATAGAGGTGCGTGAGAGTGGCCGACATACAAACTCTCATAGGTTTGGAAGTTACCTTACTAAAGCTTATCCGGGTCTGGAAGTTGCCTGTTTCAAAACTTATCTAGGTGTGGAAGTGGCCTTACGAAATCTTATCCAGGTGTGTGGGCGCCGCCGACTTAAATCGTTCACAGGTAAGTGAAAGTATCTTGATTGTCTTTCACCACTTTAAATTTTTATTGAAAAGCGTAGGAGTTGTCTCAAAATGAGAGCCACGCAAACAGTAGAAATGTTAAGCAATGATGTGCTGCTAATGGAGGCTCCGATTGGATCAGCCCGTCGTATTATGCATACTAAGTACGGTACTTATGCAATAAGGTATTGTGATATATGGTTTAATATGACGAGAAAGAGTGTTAGACCGTTTCCCAGAATTGGTAGTTTTGACAAAAATGTGTTAGATAATGTCCAGGATTACATCAGTATGGTGCGATCCCGAGAGAAAAAGATTAAGTATTTTGAATGTTTAAAAATATGGCAGCATGAAGGGGATGCTTGGCTTAAAAATGTGCAAACGACGCAAACTAGCATTGTGAACGCATTGCCAGAAAATACATCCGCGACGCTGAGTTGCAATACGGACGAGCCGCAAATTGGCGCGCATGGGCGGCAAAGTAGCGTCGTGGAGAGTATTGCCAGCAGTTCACGCTCACCTCCCCCACCTTATGTGGATGGAGGTGCAAGTACGGTTACCAAAAATACCAATAAAAATGTAACAAGTAATTTGTACCCCCTCTTAAGTAACCATAAAGAAAATGTTTATGATGTAGAAGATGAGCCTATTGTAATGTCTGCTATTTCCCATGCTGTACAAATGATAGATGCTGCATCACCACAATCACGGGTGGTGCCGCCATCTCCATCGGTAACAGCAAGGGAAGTGTTAATACACTCGGCACCCATTGAGGAAGTTGTTAATACCATACGTAGCAGCAGCAGATTAAACCCCCAGCCTGGTAACCAGGTCAGAGGTAGCAATGCTGCCGGTCTGCATCCCATTCGGACAATAACTGTTCCGAATGGAAATGCAGATGCAAACGGTGTAGAGCCCACGAGGGAAGTAGTAATGCATTGTCCATGGACAAGAGCAGAACTGAATTCCATCATAAATGATTTCCCCAATCCCAAAAAAGGAACTAGCCAAATGTGAAAGATTTTTGAGAAATTTGGGTAGTTCTCATGAGCCCACTAATAAAGATTGGCGTGTGGTGTTAAGGGCCTGTCTACCACGCAATACCGACGTGACAAAATTTATCACGGACTGTGTATTGGATGGCGATGTTATAACCGAAATTTAAAGTGTTATTAACTAACATGTCTAATGCAAACTGTCATGATGTCAAAATCTGGAAGAATTTGTTATGATCCAAATTTTTTTTTAGCTCAGGTTGTTTGACTGATCGGTGGAAAGGTCCATATCTGACGATACAGCATCCTCAAAGGGTGCCGGGGAAGATACGTGGGTCCATTCCACTCACTATAGGGAGGTTAACCAACCGGTGGAGATACAAGGCAGAGACAAGGCCGATAACGTGGACCTGTCGATTGCGAGCTTGTGACAGAAGGATTAAAAAGGTGACGGCGAGATATCTGAGCTAAAGAAATGTGTAGATCAGTGCTTCCAGCAATGGAGTGGCCTGCTGTGGTCATCCTAGTTCTTTTTCTTTCCAGAGTTTTTGTCATGATGATCTGTTTGGGGATACTCAGTGTCTGTGATGGGGGACCGATAAAGGAGATGTGAGCTGATGGCGGAGCTGATGGAGTGGAGTCAGGAGGAGTGCAATGCCAATCAGGGGAGTTTCTGACCAATTTTAGCATTGTAATTGTTATGTTATTTGGGAAAAATACTTCCAAAAGTTATGACCCTCACACATGTTGAAATGCTGGGTATAAATAAAAACACACCGTCACCATATCTTCACACACAATATGAACACAGAGGCAAGAGAAATACGATACCTGGTGATATGCATAAAGCCGCTCAGTTAATCAGTGAGACAACTGGCTTCCAAGTTTTAGTCACCCTGGATCCCACCAGGATTGCTAAGGGTACATTAAATTTTAGATATATCCAGGAACTTGCTAAATTAATAGATAATATCACCGAGATGTACAATGACACATTCAGGTACACAGGGAGAGAATTGCAAGTGTACAAGAAAGAACTAGTGCAACACAGGCTAGTGTTGAATTATTTAACTGCTGTTACTGGAGGGTATTGTGTAATGTAAGCCACCCAATTTGGAGTAAAGTGTTGCACTTATGTCACCAATGATACCAGCGACCCTAAGGAGGTGATAGACCAGAAGATGGATGAGATTCTGCAGCTAAAGTGGGAATTTCATAAGAACCATAATGCATCAGTGGCTGAAGCAGGGGAAAAGATAGAAGGATGGGTGTCATGGCTGAACCCAGTGAAATGGTTCTCGGGTCTAGGAGAGTGGGTCCAGGAAGTGGTCGTAAAAAGCGTAGGCAAATTCTTGATCCTTATACTGATTGTCATCATAGTAATTGGCATATGCGTCCGGTGTGTTCCTATTGTGTTGAAGTGTGGAAAATGTGAAAACAGAGTGAAACGGAGGGATGAAACTATGATGGTGGTCAGAAATGATAATATGTATACCGAGGTAGATACAGAACTGCACTACAACCCTGAGCTAGGAAGTACCATCATTTAAATGTATAATATTTAGACATGCATAGAAGATATTATTGAAATGTTATTTATAGAACACCCAGACAATGTAAAGTCTCAAATTCCCCTTCAAAACTACTGTTATAAGACTGGTGCATCCCCACATCTGTCACATGATCTCCCAAGGTCCGCGGTGTGCGTATAATAGTAGTTTTATGCCCCCGCCTAGAGACACATTGTTGATGGATTAAGAACCACCTTGTGCCATCCCATGATAACACCAAATAATATGTAAATGTAAGCCTAAATTAAATTCTAATAGCAGATTGTGATAGCATGTTGTTTACTATCAAAGGGTGGACTGTCGAAGTTGAATAATTGGCTGAGACAAGTTCAGTTTAAAATTTAATCGCGGCGACGCCATCTTGCGAATGGCCGCAAGACTCCATTTTGGAAATGAGATCGCAAGACTCCATTTTTGTGGTCAGCGTCAACTCAAGTTATAACTCAGGAGCTAAGAACAGATGGCAATGTTTTTGTTAACCTACCAAGGGCAACTGGAAAAACAAGCTTTCTGAGTAAAAGTAAATAAGAAGAGACAATGGGTATTTTTACATACAAATTGGGAATCCCTGGATGCAGATTAAGTATAGTTGTGGCAATTGTAATATAATATCTACACAATTGGATTTGTCTGAATCCTAGACAGAATGGCCCCAAATTCCACAGCTTGAGGTGGTAATACATTTGCACTTCACACAAGAGTCTGTGAGAACAAAAGAGGTTTTGTTTTCCTTTGAACACACAACAGGTGGGGGCCTGCTGACAGAGGGCATGTAGAACTACAACCCTCAGCCATCCACACTGCTGGATGTTCACTTCGTGTATGAGAAATTATGCACTTAAATCTCACCCATTAATAACTAGCGTCCTTATATCAAACCCCGAATACTCACACACTACATATTCGCACACAAGGTTCCATTAGCATCAAATTGTATGATTCAAGTTGGTTAAGTTAGTTTAAATGCTAAGAAATAGAGGTTTTTGATATCTAAGGTATTATACATGATAAGCAAGGTGTGTTTGGTTTCGTTCTGATGCGTACGCTTTTTACAGAATCATGGTGTTATCGGTCGAGAGATCGCATCAAGCAAACTCAAGTTACGGATCGCAGAACTTACAAGCAACAAAATGTTTAGTTGATGGAATGTTACAGGAGGCGTTACCAGAAAGACTCCGGCTGTTAGAGGCAGGGAAAGTCTATTTGAAACAACCTGTTAAATGTGTCGTTACATATGCTTCTCCTCTGGGAACCAATGAGATCAGCAGGAAGTTCCCCCTTTGTCCTGTTTCAGTCTGGGGGGGAATAAATACATGTGTCCGAACACTGGTTTGCGAGTTCATGCTGAATTTTGGGTGAACTGAGGATATCTAGTCAGAAGTCTATCTCTGGGTCCAGAGGCGCAGCGTATGTATAACCGTACTTGGGTCTGTATTATTTCCTTTTACGCCTAACTTGTATATGTATAGATTGCGTGTAACTGACTGTACTTTTACCTGAATAATACTTGTGCGTTGGAACCACAGATTCCACTCCTGTCTTTATTTGCGGTCATACTGCGTACGCAATTAGCGTTGTGTTTAGAGGTTTATAGGCAGGTTTTGTCTTAGAGGTTCTAGGCAGGTGAATCTTAGAGGTTTATAGGCAGGAATGTATTAAAAGTTTTATTTACAAATTCAACAGTGGGTGCTCATCGGTTTATCACACTATCTGATACACGATAACACTCGGTCAGTCCTCTCTCAGCAAAATGGTGGAGGCGCCTTTTGGGAGACGCATTAGTCTTTCATTACCACAGTGTTGCTGAGAGTGTACTGCCTGTTATTGTGTGGAGGAAGCGCTGATTAGAGAGGAAAAAAAAAAAGTTTGTTTTTCCTCTGTTGATAGAACCTTGTGTTTAGAGGGGTGCTGCAGTATTTGCGTACGCAGCTAAAACGCATTTTTGCGTACGTAGTTAAAAAAGTAATTATACACTTGTGTGGTAGTCGCATAATTGTGTATGTGGACGATCACACAAATAGCGTATACGCAGTTCCGGTTCTGCTGCCACGTGTTTGAACAAAGCCATTGAGGTTTACATTTTTTTCTATCTACCAATATCTGGGTTAAACGTTTATTTTCTGCGCAGAGAAAAAGTGTGTAACAGTGTGTGTATTGTTGGTAGGGGTAATTTATTCCCTAAAGTTAAGGGTACCATATGATCCTTAAGGGCTAGTCGCTCGGTAAGCAGCTTTACCGTTCTAAACACAGTAGCAGGTGTACATGTTGTCTTTGTTGTATAGAGGTGCGTGAGAGTGGCCGACATACAAACTCTCATAGGTTTGGAAGTTACCTTACTAAAGCTTATCCGGGTCTGGAAGTTGCCTGTTTCAAAACTTATCTAGGTGTGGAAGTGGCCTTACGAAATCTTATCCAGGTGTGTGGGCGTCGCCGACTTAAATCGTTCACAGGTAAGTGAAAGTATCTTGATTGTCTTTCACCACTTTAAATTTTTATTGAAAAGCGTAGGAGTTGTCTCAAAATGGGAGCCACGCAAACAGTAGAAATGTTAAGCAATGATGTGCTGCTAATGGAGGCTCCGATTGGATCAGCCCGTCGTATTATGCATACTAAGTACGGTACTTATGCAATAAGGTATTGTGATATATGGTTTAATATGACGAGAAAGAGTGTTAGACCGTTTCCCAGAATTGGTAGTTTTGACAAAAATGTGTTAGATAATGTCCAGGATTACATCAGTATGGTGCGATCCCGAGAGAAAAAGATTAAGTATTTTGAATGTTTAAAAATATGGCAGCATGAAGGGGATGCTTGGCTTAAAAATGTGCAAACAACGCAAACTAGCATTGCGAACGCATTGCCAGAAAATACATCCGCGACGCTGAGTTGCAATACGGGCGAGCCGCAAATTGGCGCGCATGGGCGGCAAAGTAGCGTCGTGGAGAGTATTGCCAGCAGTTCACGCTCACCTCCCCCACCTTATGTGGATGGAGGTGCAAGTACGGTTACCAAAAATACCAATAAAAATGTAACAAGTAATTTGTACCCCCTCTTAAGTAACCATAAAGAAAATGTTTATGATGTAGAAGATGAGCCTATTGTAATGTCTGCTATTTCCCATGCTGTACAAATGATAGATGCTGCATCAACACAATCACGGGTGGTGCCGCCATCTCCATCGGTAACAGCAAGGGAAGTGTTAATACACTCGGCACCCATTGAGTAAGTTGTTAATACCATACGTAGCAGCAGCAGATTAAACCCCCAGCCTGGTAACCAGGTCAGAGGTAGCAACGCTGCCGGTCTGCATCCCATTCGGACAATAACTGTTCCAAATGGAAATGCAGATGCAAATGGTGTAGAGCCCACGAGGGAAGTAGTAATGCATTGTCCATGGACAAGAGCAGAACTGAATTCCATCATAAATGATTTCCCCAATCCCAAAAAAGGAACTAGCCAAATGTGAAAGATTTTTGAGAAATTTGGGTAGTTCTCATGAGCCCACTAATAAAGATTGGCGTGTGGTGTTAAGGGCCTGTCTACCACGCAATACAGACGTGACAAAATTTATCACGGACTGTGTATTGGATGGCGACGTTATAACCGAAATTGAAAGTGTTATTAACTAACATGTCTAATGCAAACTGTCATGATGTCAAAATCTGGAAGAATTTGTTATGATCCAAATTTTTTTTTAGCTCAGGTTGTTTGACTGATCGGTGGAAAGGTCCGTATCTGACGATACAGCATCCTCAAAGGGTGCCGGGGAAGATACGTGGGTCCATTCCACTCACTATAGGGAGGTTAACTAACCGGTGGAGATACAAGGCAGAGACAAGGCCGATAACGTGGACCTGTCGATTGCGAGCTTGTGACGGAAGGATTAAAAAGGTGACGGCGAGATATCTGAGCTAAAGAAATGTGTAGATCAGTGCTTCCAGCAATGGAGTGGCCTGCTGTGGTCATCCTAGTTCTTTTTATTTCCAGAGTTTTTGTCATGATGATCTGTTTGGGGATACTCAGTGTCTGTGATGGGGGACCGATAAAGGAGATGTGAGCTGATGGCGGAGCTGATGGAGTGGAGTCAGGAGGAGTGCAATGCCAATCAGGGGAGTTTCTGACCAATTTTAGCATTGTAATTGTTATGTTATTTGGGAAAATTACTTCCAAAAGTTATGACCCTCACACATGTTGAAATGCTGGGTATAAATAAAAACACACCGTCACCATATCTTCACACACAATATGAACACAGAGGCAAGAGAAATATGATACCTGGTGATATGCATAAAGCCGCTCAGTTAATCAGTGAGACAACTGGCTTCCAAGTTTTAGTCACCCTGGATCCCACCAGGATTGCTAAGGGTACATTAAATTTTAGATATATCCAGGAACTTGCTAAATTAATAGATAATATCACCGAGATGTACAATGACACATTCAGGTACACAGGGAGAGAATTGCAAACGTACAAGAAAGAACTAGTGCAACACAGGCTAGTGTTGAATTATTTAACTGCTGTTACTGGAGGGTATTGTGTAATGTAAGCCACCCAATTTGGAGTAAAGTGTTGCACTTATGTCACCAATGATACCAGCGACCCTAAGGAGGTGATAGACCAGAAGATGGATGAGATTCTGCAGCTAAAGTGGGAATTTCATAGGAACCATAATGCATCAGTGGCTGAAGCAGGGGAAAAGATAGAAGGATGGGTGTCATGGCTGAACCCAGTGAAATGGTTCTCGGGTCTAGGAGAGTGGGTCCAGGAAGTGGTCGTAAAAAGCGTAGGCAAATTCTTGATCCTTATACTGATTGTCATCATAGTAATTGGCATATGCGTCCGGTGTGTTCCTATTGTGTTGAAGTGTGGAAAATGTGAAAACAGAGTGAAACGGAGGGATGAAACTATGATGGTGGTCAGAAATGATAATATGTATACCGAGGTAGATACAGAACTGCACTACAACCCTGAGCTAGGAAGTACCATCATTTAAATGTATAATATTTAGACATGCATAGAAGATATTATTGAAATGTTATTTATAGAACACCCAGACAATGTAAAGTCTCAAATTCCCCTTCAAAACTACTGTTATAAGACTGGTGCATCCCCACATCTGTCACATGATCTCCCAAGATCCGCGGTGTGCGTATAATAGTAGTTTTATGCCCCCGCCTAGAGACACATTGTTGATGGATTAAGAACCACCTTGTGCCATCCCATGATAACACCAAATAATATGTAAATGTAAGCCTAAATTAAATTCTAATAGCAGATTGTGATAGCATGTTGTTTGCTATCAAAGGGTGGACTGTCGAAGTTGAATAATTGGCTGAGACAAGTTCAGTTTAAAATTTAATCGCGGCGACGCCATCTTGCGAATGGCCGCAAGACTCCATTTTGGAAATGAGATCGCAAGACACCATTTTTGTGGTCAGCGTCAACTCAAGTTATAACTCAGGAGCTAAGAACAGATGGCAATGTTTTTGTTAACCTACCAAGGGCAACTGGAAAAACAAGCTTTCTGAGTAAAAGTAAATAAGAAGAGACAATGGGTATTTTTACATACAAATTGGGAATCCCTGGATGCAGATAAAGTATAGTTGTGGCAATTGTAATATAATATCTACACAATTGGATTTGTCTGAATCCTAGACAGAATGGCCCCAAATTCCACAGCTTGAGGTGGTAATACATTTGCACTTCACACAAGAGTCTGTGAGAACAAAAGAGGTTTTGTTTTCCTTTGAACACACAACAGGTGGGGGCCTGCTGACAGAGGGCATGTAGAACTACAACCCTCAGCCATCCACACTGCTGGATGTTCACTTCGTGTATGAGAAATTATGCACTTAAATCTCACCCATTAATAACTAGCGTCCTTATATCAAACCCCGAATACTCACACACTACATATTCGCACACAAGGTTCCATTAGCATCAAATTGTATGATTCAAGTTGGTTAAGTTAGTTTAAATGCTAAAAAATAGAGGTTTTTGATATCTAAGGTATTATACATGATAAGCAAGGTGTGTTTGGTTTCGTTCTGATGCGTACGCTTTTTACAGAATCATGGTGTTATCGGTCGAGAGATCGCATCAAGCAAACTCAAGTTACGGATCGCAGAACTTACAAGCAACAAAATGTTTAGTTGATGGAATGTTACAGGAGGCGTTACCAGAAAGACTCCGGCTGTTAGAGGCAGGGAAAGTCTATTTGAAACAACCTGTTAAATGTGTCGTTACATATGCTTCTCCTCTGGGAACCAATGAGATCAGCAGGAAGTTCCCCCTTTGTCCTGTTTCAGTCTGGGGGGGAATAAATACATGTGTCCAAACACTGGTTTGCGAGTTCATGCTGAATTTTGGGTGAACTGAGGATATCTAGTCAGAAGTCTATCTCTGGGTCCAGAGGCGCAGCGTATGTATAACCGTACTTGGGTCTGTATTATTTCCTTTTACGCCTAACTTGTGTATGTATAGATTGCGTGTAACTGACTGTACTTTTACCTGAATAATACTTGTGCGTTGGAACCACAGATTCCACTCCTGTCTTTATTTGCGGTCATACTGCGTACGCAATTAGCGTTGTGTTTAGAGGTTTATAGGCAGGTTTTGTCTTAGAGGTTTATAGGCAGGAATGTATTAAAAGGTTTATTTACAAATTCAACAATATATATATATAGCAGCAGACGGGCGGCACTCGTAGGGCTTGTAAATGATCAGGTGAAATGCTCGACCTTTAGGTCATTTTAATACCATACCAACGTTTCAATCCCACACAGAGGATTTTTCTCAAGGCTCAACAAAGACATACACCATAAAAGCACTCATATAGTAGGGGTGTACACCGGCCATTTTTCGTGTTTTGTGTTTTGGTTTTGGATCTGGATCTTTCTTCGTGTTTTGGATCTGGATTGGTTTTGCCAAAACCACTCTTCCATGTTTTGAGTTCTGGGTTTTGTGTTTTGGATCTGTATTTTTTTTTAAAATAGAATAAAAACAGCTAAAATCACAGAATGTGTTAGTTTTTCTGCTCCTATGCTATTATTAACCTCAATAACCTTAATTTCCACTCATTTCCAGTCTATTCTGAACACCTCACACCTCACAATAGTGTTTTTATGTCCAAAAGGCTATGCTAAGCGACACGAGTGGGTGGCACAAACACGTGGCCCATCTAGGAGTGGCACTGCAGTGGCAGACAGGATGGCAGTTTGAAAAACTAGGCCCCAAACAGTACATAATGCAAAGAAAAAAAAGAGGTGCAAGATGGAATTGTCCTTGCGCCCTCCCACCCACCCTTATGTTGTATAAACAGGACATGCACACTTTAACAAACCAATCATTTCAGCGCCAGGGTCTGCCACACAACTGTGGCTGAAATGATTGGTTCGTTTGGGCCCCCACAAAACAAGCTGGCAATTAATCTGTCCCTGCACAAACTGGCTCTACGGAGGCAAGATGTCGTCCTCATCCTCCTCATCCACCGATTCCTCACCCTCTTCAGTGTTGTGTACATCCTCATCCTCACAGACTATTAACTCGTCCCCGCTGGAATCCACCACCACAGGTCCCTCTGTATGTTCTGGAGGATGGTCTCCCTGAAAGAGTTGGTAATTCATTTTTATGAACATCATCTTCTCCACATTTTGTGGAAGCAGCCTCCTACGCCTTTCGCTGACAAGGTTCCCGGCTGCACTAAACAGTCTTTCGGAGTTCACACTGGAGGGGGGGCAACTCAGGTAAAATAGAGCCAGTTTGTACAGGGACCTCCAAATTGCCTCTTTTTCCTGCCAGTACAGGTACGGACTGTCTGACATGCCTACTTGGATGCTGTCACCGATGCAATCCTCCACCATTCTGTCAATGGTGACAGTATCATATGCAGTGACAGTAGACATGTCAGAAATTGTTGCCAGGTCCTTCAGTCCGGACCAGATGTCCAAACTTGGTCCTGCCTGCCCTGCATCACTGCCAGCAGGTTGCTTAGGATACCTAAGTTTTTTCCTGGCAGCCCCAGTTGCGGGAGAAAATGAAGAAGGAGCTGTTGACATGTCACGTTCCGCTTCAGCTGACAGTGTTTTCACCAGTAGGTCTTTGCACCTCTGCAGACTTGTGTCGGCTGGAAAGAGAGACACCTAGGATTGAGCACGGTGGCCAAAATGCAGTGGTCTGATTTCAACAGATTGACCACCCTGGAATCCTGGCAAAGCGAATGAAGGGCTTCATCCACAAGTCCCACATGCCGAGCGGAATCGCTCCATCTTAGCTCCTCCTTCACTTTCTCCAGCTGCTTCTGCAAAAGCCTGATGATGGGAATGACCTGACAAGCTGGCAGTGTCTGAACTGACTTCATGTGTGGGAAGTTTGAAGGGTTGTAGAACCTTGCACAACACGGAAATCATTCTCCACTGCGCTTGAGTCAGGTGCATACCCCCTCCTTTGCCTATGTCATATGTGGATGTATAGGCTTGAATGGCCTTTTGCTGCTCCTCCATCCTCTGAAGCATATAGAGGGTTGAGTTCCACCGCGTCACAACCTCTTGCTTCAGGTGATGGTGGGGCAGATTCAAGAGTGTTTGCTGGCGCTCCAGTCTTCGGCACGCAGTCGCTGAATGGCGAAAGTGGCCTGAAATTTTTCGGGAAACCCAAAGCGTCTCCTGCACACCCTTGTCGTTTTTCAGAAAATTCTGCACCACCAAATTTAATGTGTGAGCAAAACATGGGACGTGCTGGAATTTGCCCAGATGTAATGCCTGCATAATATTGGTGGCATTGTCAGATATCACAAATCCTCAGGAGAGTCTAAGTGGGGTAAGCCACTGGGCGATGATTTCCCTCAGTTTCTCTAAGAGGTTGTCGGCGGTGTGCCTCTTACTGAAACTGGTAATACACAGCATAGCCTGCCTTGGAACGAGCTGGCATTTCTGAGATGCTGCTACTGGTGATGCTGCTGCTGTTGCTGAGTAAGGTGATACATCTACCCAGTGGGCTGTCACAGTCATATAGTCCTTAGTCTGCCCTGTTCCACTTGTCCACATGTCCGTGGTTAAGTGGATATTGGGTACAACCGCATTTTTCAGGACACTGAGGGCACTTTTTCTGACGTTTTTGTACAGTCTTGGTATCGCCTGCCTAGTGAAGTGGAATCTAGACGGGATTTGGAACCGGGGACACACTACCTCCATCAATTGTCTAAATCCCACTGCACTAATGGCGGATACCGGATGCACATCTCACACCAACATAGCAGTCAGGGCCTCAGTTATACATTTTGCTTCAGGATGACTGCTGTCGTACTTCATCCTCCTCGCTAAGGAGTCAGGACTGTTGGAGGGTCAATTGTTTAGTAAAAGTAGTGGTGTTCCTACTTCCTCTCTGGGATGATGAACGACTCCTAGCAGCAGCAACAGCAGCAGCGGCAGCAGTAGGCGTCGCAATGCAGGATCCTCCGGAGGAATCCCGGATAGGAGAGTCAGTCATGCCAGAGACATGGCCTTCAGGACTACTTCCGATCCTGACTAAGGAGGAAATTGATGAGGTGGGAGTTGACAGTGTGGTTTGCAGGCGCTTGGATACAACAGGACAACGGGATTTAGGTATCCCTGGACTGCTTACTGTCTTAGCCAAAGTTTCTGAACTTGACAGTAACTTTTTATGAACGCGCTGCAGGTGCCGTATAAGGGAGGATGTTACTAGGTGGTTAACATCCCTACCCCTACTTATTTCACCTTTACGTATGGTACAAATGGCAAGGCAGTTGTTGTCCGGATTTGGATAGACATATTGCCAGACCAAAGAGGTGGAATGTTTGGTCTTCTGCCCAGGCATGACCGTAATTGGCTTTTTCAACCCACGGACAACAACTGTCTCCCCCTGAGCCTGATTTAAACAAATCACATCACCATCAGAATCCTCCTTGCCAACTTCCTCCTCAGCGCCAGCTACACCAGTATCCTCATCCTGTTGTACTTCAACAGTGACATCTTCAATTTGCATATCAGCAAGTGGACTGTGGGTGCTCCTTTCAGCACTTGCAGGGGGCGTGCAAATGGTGGAAAGAGCCACCTCTTCCCGTCCAGTGCTGGGAAGGTCAGGCATCGCAACCGCCACCACACTTGGACTCTCCTTGGGGATTTGTGATATCTTCATAGAACGCACAGTTCTTCGCTTTGCTTTTGCCAGCTTAACTCGTTTGATTTTTTTAGCGGTAGGAGGGCTTCCATCGTCATGTGAAGCTGAACCACTAGTCATGAACATAGGGAAAGACCTTAGCCGTTCCTTGCCACTCCGTGTCTTAAATGGCATATTGGCAAGTTTACGTTTCTCTTCAGATGATTTAAATGTTTTTTTTTAAGGTAATTTTCCTGAGCTTTGTCATTTGGGATTGTATGTGCCCTCTACTATGACATTGGGCATCGGCCTTGGCAGACGACGTTGATGGCATGTTATCGTCTATGTCATGACTAGTGGTAGCAGCTTCAGCACTAGGAGGAAGTGGTTCTTGATCTTTCCCTGTTTTATTTTTATCGGAGAAAGTTTGGTCCTCCATTTATGTTATATTGATTTGATATATACGTGCGGCTAAGGCTTACACAAACACAGAAAATATTTTTTTATTTTTGCTGGAGAGCAGTGCACTTTGTGGGTTACACCACCCTTTAAGAAATGAGCCAGCCGGTTCTTTACTTATGGGACACAGGTGCACGCTTGGCGCTGCTCCTTTGTTGATGCACGTGCAGCCACAGTGCACACAATTCACAAACACAGAAAAAAAATTTTTATTTTGTTTGGAGTGTACTTTGGGGGTTACAGCACCCTTTAACGGACAAGCCAGCCGGCCCTTTACTAATGGGACACAGGCGCACGCTTGGCGCTGCTCCTTTGTTGGTGCACGTGCAGCCACAGTGTACACAATTCACAAACACAGAAAATATTTTTTTATTTTGTTTGGAGTGTACTTTGGGGGTTACAGCACCCTTTAACGGACAAGCCAGCCGGCCCTTTACTAATGGGACACAGGCGCACGCTTGGCGCTGCTCCTTTGTTGGTGCACGTGCAGCCACAGTGTACACAATTCACAAACACAGAAAATATTTTTTTATTTTGTTTGGAGTGTACTTTGGGGGTTACAGCACCCTTTAACAGACAAGCCAGCTGGCCCTTTACTAATGGGACACAGGCGCACGCTTGGCGCTGCTCCTTTGTTGATGCACGTGCAGCCACAGTGCACACAATTCACAAACACAGAAAATATTTTTTATTTTGTTTGGAGTGTACTTTGGGGGTTACAGTACCCTTTAATGGACAAGCCAGACGGCCCTTTACTAATGGGACACAGGTGAACGCTTGGCACTGCTCCTTTGTTGATGCACATGCAGCCACAGTGCACACAATTCACAAACACAGAAAATATTTTTTAATTTTGTTTGGAGTGTACTTTGGGGGTTACAGCACCCTTTAACGGACAAGCCAGCCGGCCCTTTACTAATGGGACACAGGCGCACGCTTGGCGCTGCTCCATTGTTGATGCACGTGCAGCCACAGTGCACACAATTCACAAACACAGAAAATATTTTTTATTTTGTTTGGAGTGCACTTTAGGGGTTACAGCACCCTTTAACGGTCAAACCAGCCGACCCTTTACTTATGACACAGGCGCATGCTTGGCACTACTTTGTTGATGCATGTGTTGCTATTGTGCACACAATTCACAAACACAGAAAAAATATCTATTTTTTTGGCACTTGGGGGGAGCACCCCTGATGGACAGAGCACCCCCTGGACAACACTACAGCACCCCTTTAGGAGTGGGACACTGCACAGGACTTTGGAGTTGACACAGCCCCTATGGACAACTGACTGCACAACACAGTCCAGTCAGCCCCTATGGACTTTGGAGGAGTGGACACAGCCCATATGGACAACAGCAGCACAGTGCAATACAGCGCAGCACAGCACAACACTACACTGCACTACACTACACTACACAGCCCAGCCAGCCCTAACTCCCACCCTCCCTCTTCACTGTCCACAGCCGAGTGAGAAAATTGCGCCGACGGGGGTACCTTATATAGGATCCAAAACCCGCGAGACCCGGAAGGCGGGATGATGACGTTTTGCCTCTATTTCAGATCCGAGTCAGGCGGGAAAAGTCGAGCCTGACTCGGATCGGCCTCGGATCGGGGTGGCTCGGGGGGTTCGGATTTCAGAAATCCGAACCTGCTCTCCCCTATTATATAGGGAACCAACTAGGGGTGTGCACCGGACACTTTTCGTGTTTTGTGTTTTGGTTTTGGATCTGGATCTTTCTTCGTGTTTTGGATCTGGATTGGTTTTGCCAAAACCACCCTTCCGTGTTTTGGGTTCTGGGTTTTGTGTTTTGGATCTGGATTTTTTCTTAAAAAATAAAAAAAAAACGCTAAAATCACATAAATGGGCCTTTTTTTGTTCCTACGCTATTAATAACCCCAATAACATTAATTTCCACTCATTTCAACTCTATTCTGAACACCTCACACCTCACAATATTGTTTTTAGGCCAAAAGGTTGTACCGAGGAAGCTGGATGACTATGCTAAGCGACACAAGGGGGCGGCACAAACACGTGGCCCATCTAGGAGTGGCACTGCAGTGGCAGACAGGAAGCCAATCAGCGTTATGGTGCCCATTTGCATGTAGCACGAACCCGGGAGATCCGTGCTACATGCATCTGTGTGATTGGCACAGAGCACTGACAGGTCCGTGAGACCCGTCTGTGCTGCTGTGGTAAAAAAAAAAAAAAAAACCTGTGTAAAAAAAGAAAAAAATGGCGTGCACCCCCCCAAAAAAGAGCAACCAGCCCCGGGCATTAGTAACCCAGTGCTGGGTGTGCTTAAATACAGGGGACAAATGACGTAGGGGTCCCCTGTACTTAAGCACAACCAGCACCGGGCTAGTCAGAACCAGCGCTGGTTGCCAAAATACGGGGTACAAACGACGTAGGGGTCCCCTGTATTCTGCGCAACCAGCTCTGGGCTCTGATCCGGTCCTGGTTCTGGAAATATAGGGGACAAAAAATGAGTAGGGTTCCCCTGTATGTTCCAGAACCAGCACTGGACTTTTTCTAGCGGGGGGCTGATGCCACAGCCAGGGGAGCCCTTTCACCGGGCCCCCCAGCCGCAGCATCAACCCTGACCGCTAGTCAGCCCAGGCCGGGGATCCCTGGAGAGCTGGGGACCCCCCCAATAAAGGGGTCACCCTCTCCAGGGCACCCCAGGCCCAGGCTGATAGCCCGGGGCTATCCCCGCCACCCCTGGTGGCGGTGGGTGGCGGGTTGATTGTGTGGTGTGGTGTAAATAAAGAATATCAAACATTGTCTTTACAAGTAGAACTGCAAGTCCCAGCTAGCCTGCCCCGCATGCTGGTACTTGGAGAACCACAAGTACCAGCATGCAGGGCATTAAGGGCCCACTAGTACCTGTAGTTCACCTGTAAAAAAAATGTTTAAAAAAACACAGGACACACACACCGTGACAGTATAAGTTTATTAAACATACATACACACACACACATGTACACATACTCACCTATGTAACCTGTAGCATCGGTCCACTTGTCCGGTAAAGTATCCCTAGGGGACCTGTGAAAAAAAACATACTCACCATCTCCTATGCGAGGTTCTGTCCTCTTCGTTCCAAAGTAGGCATCCCCGGACTTGGCAAAAAAAAAAAACGAAAACGCGATCCACGAACTTAGTACCGTTCTATAGAACGGTACTTCCCGAATGAGAGCTTAGCGGCGGGGTATCACCATGGAAACCCCGCTGCTAAGCATTCATTGGCTGAGAGAGGTCATCTCCCGTCTCTCAGCCAATGAACGGCTCCCTCCATTGTAGTCAATGGTGGGAACCGCAGGGTAAACTTTAATAACCTTGCGGCTCCCAGCATTGACTACAATGGAGGGAGCCGTTCATTGGCTGAGAGAGACGGGAGATGGCCTCTCTCAGCCAATGAACGCTTAGCAGCGGGGTTTCCATGGTGATACCCCGCCGCTAAGCTCTCATTCGGGAAGTACCGTTCTATAGAACGGTACTAAGTTCGTGGATCGCGTTTTCGTTTTTTTTTTTTTGCCAAGTCCGGGGATGCCTACTTTGGAACGAAGAGGACAGAACCTCGCATAGGAGATGGTGAGTATGTTTTTTTTCACAGGTCCCCTATGGATACTTTACCGGACAAGTGGACCGATGCTACAGGGTTACATAGGTGAGTATGTGTACATGTGTGTGTGTGTGTGTGTGTGTGTATGTATGTTTAATAAACTTATACTGTCACGGTGTGTGTGTCCTGTGTTTTTTTTAAACATTTTTTTACAGGTGAACTACAGGTACTAGTGGGCCCTTAATGCCCTGCATGCTGGTACTTGTGGTTCTCCAAGTACCAGCATGCGGGGCAGGCTTGCTGGGACTTGCAGTTCTACTTGTAAAGACAATGTTTGATATTCTTTATTTACACCACACCACACAATCATCCCGCCACCCACCGCCACCAGGGGTGGCGGGGATAGCCCCGGGCTATCAGCCTGGGCCTGGGGTGCCCTGGAGAGGGTGACCCCTTTATTGGGGGGGTCCCCAGCTCTCCAGGGATCCCCGGCCTGGGCTGACTAGCGGTCAGGGCTGATGCTGCGGCTGGGGGGCCCGGTGAAAGGGCTCCCCTGGCTGTGGCATCAGCCCCCCGCTAGAAAAAGTCCAGTGCTGGTTCTGGAACATACAGGGGAACCCTACTCATTTTTTTCCCCTGTATTTCCAGAACCAGGACCGGATCAGAGCCCAGAGCTGGTTGCGCAGAATACGGGGGACCCCTACGTCGTTTGTCCCCCGTATTTTGGCAACCAGCTCTGGTTCTGACTAGCCCGGTGCTGGTTGTGTTTAAGTACAGGGGACCCCTATGTCGTTTGTCCCCTGTATTTAAGCACACCCAGCACTGGGTCACTAATGCCCGGGGCTGGTTGCTCTTTTTTTGGGGGGGGGGCACGCCATTTTTTTCTCTTTTTACACAGGTTTTTTTTTTTTTATTTACCACAGCAGCACAGACGGGTCTCACGGACCCGTTAGTGCTCTGTGTCAATGACACAGATGCAAGTAGCACGGATCTCCTGGTCCGTGCGTGCATCTGTGTCATTGAAATACACAGCAGCACAGACGGGTCTCACTGACCCATCTGTGCTCTGTGTCACTGTCAATCACACAGATGCATGTAGCACGGATCTCACGAGTCCGTGCTACATGCAAATGAGCACCATAATGCTGATTGGCTGAGAGCCGTGACAGACGGCTCTGTCAGCCAATCAGCACTTTGCCCATTAAAGGCAAAGGCATTTTTTTTTAAATGGCCGCTCGAGGCAAAACCTCGAGATCCGACAGCAGATCTCGAGGTTTTGCCTCGGGAGAGGGATCCGGGGCAGACAGGGAGATCCGAGCTTGGGCTCGGATCGCCCCGGATCCCCGAAGTTCGGGTGGGTTCGGTTCTCAGGGAACCGAACCCGCTCATCCCTAGAACCAACACACCTATTTAAGTAGCCCGTCTGCTGCTATATTGTTTGGGTTTTACCCTAGGGAAGGCAACGAGGCAAGATTCTCTGTATTACTGTGGAGTGCCAGTCGTGTGGTAACTATATACATATATATATATATATATATATATATTTATATACACAATTTTAAATACCAGCACACAACCTCGACAGATATAAACAAACATCATTACAACATTGTGTGTGTGTGTGTGTGTATATATATATATATATATGCATACAGACACATGCAGTACACACACATTATTATATCTTATTAAAGACCAGGCATTAACATGTTTATTGGTAAAACAGCTGTTGGGAGTTATATCTATATATCTTATAAACTTATATGTCTATAGATTAAACATTTTCTTGAGTAATGAAACTAATGAGATATATATAGCTTTTTTTCCAATAAACATGTTAATGCCTGGTCTTTAATAAGATATATCAATGTGTGTGTGTACTGTATAAATATATATATATATATATATATATATATATATATAGATATCTATACACACACACACAAAATGTTTCAATGATGTTTGTTGATAACTTTTGAGGTCGTGTGGTGGTATTTAAAATTGTATATATATATATATATATATATATTTATATATTTATATTGTATCTATATACACATACACCAATCCATCCACTTGCAGAGTTTTCCACCAGGGGCTAAAACAGAGACGAGGCCAGCACTCACAGTCCATTAAGGTCACCAATAGTTTAATCCTGTCATATAGTTCATTGCGACACTGATACAGGTAATAAGGGCATCTTCAGCATATGATACATATCTTAAGCGTCAGCTTTGCAATCCCCTGACGACGGTTGAGACCGAAACAGCTGTCGGGACTAGGTACTGGGTGATGGATCCCAGTTAATGCTGAAGCTTAAGATATGTATGATATGCGGAAGATGTCCTTATTACCTGTATCAGTGTCGCAATGAACTACTGTATATGACTGGATTAAACTATTGGTGATCTTAATGGACTGTGAGTACTGGCCTCGTCTCTGTTTGAGCCCCGGTGGATAACTCTGCAAGTGGACGGTTTGGTATATTGACTATATTGGCCTGGCACCTAATATATACTATCTGGTGTTGTGCGTTTTTTCTGCATATATATATATATATATGTATATATGTATATATATATATATATATACAGTATATATATATATATATATATATATACTTTTTTTCATGGTGCTGATACCCTGGAATTTACCTAGACAAACATTATCTTTTTATAGGCATCTGTTGACTGGAGAGAGGGACTGGAGGCACGCACTGAGTGTGACGAAAATGGGGGGCATGACGTTCCTACCAGACCATGCCTCTGGCGCATGCGATGGTCCCCTTGGGGTACCAAAATGATAATTGCTTTCCTAAAAAATTTGGCTTGGGCGGGTGCTGATCATACCGTACAGTAGAGCCCCTTGTTCACGTTACACCACATACCTGTAGTAGAGCCTCTTTAACACATTATGCCACATACTGTAGTATACAGTAATGGCCCTTACACATTATGCTACACAGTATTGACCTTTACACAGTAATGGCCCTTATACATTATGCTTGGTACACACAAGCGCATGTGTAAATGACAGCTAGTTTGCACATGTGTAAAGGAGCATTGCTGCTGAGTCTGAGTTTATCCTTGTGGTGTATTACATCATCAAGTATCAGAAAAACAAACATTGGAACAAAGCAAGTGATGGTGGCAACAATATAAATCAGATCAAACGGCAAAATGGTGTGTGAGCCGGAAGATAATGTAGATCATTCCATAATAACTTATTTAATGGAAGTGTTTTTAACCCTAAATTTGAATGGACGTGTTTTTAATCCTAAATTTGAAATGCCTAATACATTGTGCACTCTCTTGCTATTATATATCTTTTTTAGACGTACTTTTCTGGGCCCCCATCAATAGGAGTTAAATGAGGGGAACTGCAGGAATCATAACAAAAACTGACAAAAATTTCTGCTGCAAGTAAGTTTGTAATTTATGCATGACACAATTTATTATATATATATATATATATAAAGCTTCAGGGTGCCACGCACATGCTTATGGTGGCCCTCACGTGCACAGCGCATGTCAGCATAATGCAGGCTTGCTGACTTTTAGCTCCCTCCTTCCGGGAGGGAGCTGTCGGGCTTACAGGGCTGGGGGCGTGACGTGGCAAAAGGGGCGGGGCCCAGCACCTGACCTCTGCACAATGCCGTCATTAATGGCATTGTGCAGCCGGGGGCGGAGCCACGATGACGCGATTCAGTGCGAATCGCGTCACCGGCCCCCCTGCTGCCAGTGTTTTTACCTAAAAGTGCGGGGGGGGTGCGGGCACATCGCCGGGGCTAGGAAGATTGCCTGCCTTCCCGGGAGGTCGGGAGCGGCACCCGATTTTCGGGAGGCTCCCGACCAAATCGGGAGGGTAGGCAAGTATGGCATAATGACATAATAGGTCTGATTCTCAGTTGCATGCAGCCGCGTCCGTGTCTAAGATTTCTCCAGCGGTGCCCCAGCTCTGTGTCAGGATCACATCCCCATACACTAGTATGGGGAGAGCGATTCATAGAAAAACACAAAGGTTAGTTTTACATTTCGCTTCTGCAAAAGCATTTGCCATCTCAGGATGGCTATAAAGAGCCTCCTGTGTGGAGAAAAGCAGAGAAGACAGCTGGGTCCCTGCCTTCTCCGTGCTCTCCCCGCCCCCTACTGCTACAGCAGCCAATCAAAGGAGCCCAAGGCCAGGTCACCTCCCCCAGGCAGCCTGCTGCCACAGTGCCCCCTCCCTCTGCCCTACCCCCACCCCTGCTATAGTAAAGTAACTCGACATATGCATATGCCTGGTCACCACCTATTAACTGCTGGTGCCAACGCTGCCGCCACAATGTCAGGTGTCACCCTACATATGCATATGCCGGGTAACCACTTCTTAACCAGAGATGAGTGGTAAAACCGAACCGCTCATCTCTACAGTGCCCGCTGCCCCCTTGCACTGCCCGCTCCACCCCTCCCACTGTCTCACACACTGCAGCTGCACTGAAGTGAGGTGACCCGGCGGCCGGTGCATGCGCAGAAGGGGGGCAGCCGTACCGAAAGCAGAGGACCAGAGGAGAAGACTGCATCGCATCACAGGATAGGTAAGTATCCTCCTGATTTGCTCCTTATCTAAGCTATAGGTCACATCAAACTAATGCGATCTATAATGATAAGTAACAATTCACCACCGCAAATCTACATGAATAGACTCCTACATGCGCAGAAGAAAAAATATCTCCACTCTCCCAACATCATTGCTGCATCTGACTCAGAATCAGGCCCAATATGGTCAGCAAACCCCACTCGAGCACTAAAATACACATACTGTATATACATACTGTACATACATACTGTAGATGGAGGAACTCAGTAGCTACTGTACAACTATTTACCAATACCCCTCTCATGTCATGCACAACTGGTTAATGAAAGCTATTTGAAAGGCTGTTTGAAGTGGTAGTGGTCTAAGCAGAAAGATAAAATTGGAGATAAATAGCACCACTCAATCAGCTCCTAACTGTCATTTTTCAAACACAGCCTGTAAAGTGACAGGAGCTGATTGGTTGGTGCTATTTATCTCCAATTTTATCTCTCTCCAAGCTTTATTAAATCTCCCCCTAACTATTTCCCACCACTTCATTGGCTACAGAGAATGGAGGCAGAGCATGTGGGAAAAGGAGCAAGTTGAAGGCAGGTCTGTTCTGGAGACACTCAGCGAGCAACACAGATTAGATGGAAAAGAGAAAGAAAGAAATGATAAGGGGATGTATAGATATACTGTATATATATATATATATATGTAGATATATATATATATATATATACACACACTGTATATGAGAGGGTGAAGAGAGAGTCATGTATAATGTGAAAAAGCTAGGAGGTATTTATTGACCATTTGTTTATTCCACCTAGTCCACGTTCTTTGGAGAGAGCCAGTTACCATGACACATGCTGGTTATTGTAGTGCCACACCTCTCCAGTCAAGTAAAGTGCTGGACAATTGCTGCTTTGAATACTATATATATAAGCAGGATAAAACAGAAAATGCATGCTTGCAAGAAAGAAATATTGCATGTATTATACAGTAGGTGTGTCCAGAGCCATAACAGGGCACGATTGTGCTCTGTACCGGCCCCTGACGTTGCATGCATGATGTCATTACATCGTGCAGAGGGGACATGACCACATGATTCTCCGCGGGTGCTGCAGCAGTAATCCTGACTGCAGGGCGATGTTCCAGGTTCAGATAAATAATAATAATAGTAGCGCACCTAGAGTTTTTAGCTGCTTCCATGCTTCTTATTATCAAAATAGGAAGCAAATGTTAATGCAATATGTGGGAAGCGCTTGATGGAAAAATATTAAATATTGTTGTGCAACTGTGGGGGTTTTTTAGTATGTGGATGTGATTGTGTGTGTGTGATGGTTTCTATATATATATTGTGACATAGTCGGGATAGGGGTCCCTCTCCTGGGGTAGATGGACTCCCTCTTTACACACACAGCAGCCAGAGAAACAGGACACAGTTCTGGGGTTCTCATGCGAGCTGGTCGGAGCCAGTCTTTATTGTACCAGACACATAAACAAAATAAAACATAAACAAAATCCTAGCCCGTCTGGGCTCTAACTAGACAGTAGGTTCCCTCACTATCAGAACACTAAACAAGTTCACATCCACAATACTTACAGGTTTGTATCAAACAGTGTCTCAGAGCAAGCTAGCCTGCGGGCCTGCTCTCCCAGGTGTGAGACACTCAGCCACAACTAAACCCAGCTATATCAGCCATTTCCAGGTGCAAGCACAAATGAGCCTGCTACCAGGCTGAAAGGGCCAACACCTGGAGTGGCCTATGGCTGGAGCCCTCCCTCTCCTCACATCCAGACCCCCAGGACCCATTCCTGCTTTTCACCAAAGCTGACATTTCTAGTCTGTTTTGTCAAACAGACTTCTCCTGGGGGTTTCAAAACACATAGAACAGGAATCTGGGACACACAAAGAAGCCATTCCAAACTTTTCCAGTGCTTCTTTCACATATCCCCCCCCTTTGTTTTGACATGTGGGGCGGAACAACTGCAGCCCTCAAACAATGACTGCATGACAAAAGCATCTGCATTGGCCAGCTGGCTTCCTGGCCTGTGTTCTACTGAAAATTTTAAGTATTGTAATGCCAAGAACCACCTTGTTATTCTCCCATTGCTCTCTTTGTTCTCTGACATCCACTTCAACGGGGCATGGTCAGTGATCAGCCTGAATTTCCTTCCCACCAGGTAGTACCTGAGAGTTTCCAATGCCCATTTTATGGCCAAGGCTTCCTTCTCAACTGTAGCATAGTTTCTTTCATGTACATTTAATTTCCTGCTTAGGTAAAAAAATAGGGTGTTCCTCACCTTCCTTGCTCTGGGACAGGACTGCTCCTATACCTACTTCTGATGGATCAGTTTGCACAACAAACTCCCTGTCAAAATCAGGAGTCATCAGAACTGGTTGGGAACACAACGCTATTGTCAACTCCTGAAAAGCCTTCTCTGCTTCAGGACTGTTTGCCTTTGGTAAGGTTAGTCAGTGGGACTGCAATGGTGGCAAAATTGGGTATAAACCTCCTATAATACCCAGTAATCCCTAAGAAGGCTCTCACTTGCTTCTTATTCCGGGGTCGTGGCCAGTTTTGTATTGCCTCAATCTTATTGAGTTGTGGCTTTATCAAACCTCTGCCAATGGTGTATCGAAGATACTTTACTTCTTCCATCCCTAGACAACGCTTTTTTGGGTTGGCTGTCAAACCTGACTTATAGATGGAGTCCAACACTGCTTGTACTCTGGGCAAGTGAGACTGCCAATCAGAACTATGAATGACCACATCACCCAGATAAGCAGCAGCATACTGTCTGTGGGACCTTAGAATCCTATCCATCATTCTTTGAAAGGTAGCAGGTGCCCCAGGCAAAATCTTGTATTAAAACAACCCCTCTGGTGCAGAAAAAGCTGTCTTTTCTTTGGCATTCTCAGTTAACTGCACTTGCCAATACCCTTTGATTAAGTCAAGAGTGGTTAAATATCTGGCTGTCCCTAGCCTTTCAATTATTTCATCCACCCTAGGCATTGGGTAGGCATCGAATTTTGACACACTGTTCAATTTCCGGAAGTCGTTGCAGAAACGCACACTCCCATCGGGCTTTGGAATAAGCACAATGGGACTTGAGCACTCACTATGCGATTCTTCTATTACATCCAACTCTAACATTTTTTTTCATTTATTTCGATACTGATTCTCTTTGCGCTTCTGGTAACCTATAGGGATTTAGATTAACCTTAACCCCTCGGTCAGTGATTATGTCATGTTTAATGACCGTGGTTCTTACTGGTATGTCAGAAAACAGCACCCTATTTCTGATCAGAAATTCCTTAACTTCCTGCTGTTGAACTGCTGACAGGGTTTTTGCCACTGTCACTTCGGGAACCAAGGGCCTGGGTTTACTGGAGGGGCTCGCACAGCTGATAGTGCTGCTCTATCCTTCCAGGGTTTTATATGATTTACATGGTATATCTGTTCTGGCTTTCTTTTCCCCGGCTGGTAAACTTTATAATTGACTTACCCACTTTTTCTAAAATTTCAAAGGGTCCTTGCCATTTAGCCAAAAGTTTACTTTCTACTGTGGAAACCAACACCAACACTCTGTCCCCAGGAGCAAAGATGCGTAACCGAGCATTGCAGTTGTATACCCTCTGCTGTGCCTGTTGGGCCTGTTTCAAATGCTCTGTCACTATCGGCACCACAGCAGCAATTCTCTCTTGCATTTGGGAAACATGCTCAATAACTGTTTTATACAGACTGGACTGCCCCTCCCATGTCTCTTTGGCCACGTCTAGTAACCCCCTTGGGTGTCTCCCATATAACAAATCAAAAGGTGAAAACCCGGTGGAGGATTGGGGATCCTCTCTTATGGCCAACAACATATAAGGCAACAAGTAATCCCAATCTCTACCATCCTTGTCAACTACTTTTCTTAGCATATGTTTCAATGTCTTGTTAAACCTCTCAACCAACCCATCGGTTTGGGGGTGATAGACCGAAGTTCTTAACTGTTCAATTTTGAACAGGCGGCATAACTATTTCATGACTTTTGACATAAATGGGGTACCCTGGTCAGTCAGTATTTCCTTAGGTATTCCCAACCTGCTAAAGACATGGACTAGCTCTCTAGCAATGGACTTGGTTGACGTATTGCACAATGGTATCGCTTCCGGGTACCTGGTAGCGTAATCCATTATCACCAGAATACATTGATGGCCCCATGAAGACTTCATTAAGGGTACAACCAAATCCATAGCTATTCTTTCAAATGGCACCTCTAATGGTATCGCTTCCGGGTACCTCTATAATAGGTAATGGGACTAGTGGACTTTTAAAATGTGGTCTGGGAGCATGATACTGACATTCAGGGCAGGATGCACAAAAGTCAGATACCTCTTTATGGACCCCAGGCCAGAAAAACCAAAAAATTCGCTCAGTGGTTTTCTCTACCCCCAGGTGGCCTGCCGTTATATGACCATGAGCCAGATCTAACACTGTTCTCCTGTATGCTTTGGGAACTATTAATTGTTACACAATATCTTCCCCTTTCTTAGTCACCTGATACAAAAAATCCCAACATACTGCCATGTGAGGATATGATAAAGGACTATCAGGGTCTATGGGTTTACCATCGATCACTTTGACATTCTCCCTGGCTTTTACCATAGTAGGGTCATTTAACTGCTCCACATCAAAGACCTCTCTTCTGACCTCTAAATCAGGCAGACAATCAACTGGCTCAATAACACTTCCCACCTCAGTGGGAGACACATCACTTGGCGAGCCACCATCACGCTCTGCATTCTCTAGTTCGCCAATCATACTAGAAAAAGGGAACATCTCTGACTCTGCTACTACGTCAGTATCCCTCTCAAATGGGTCAGGGTGATTTACCTCTGTGAAAAATCGTCTTTCCCACAACTTCTAGAAGTGAGCAAAGTCTCTCCCCAATATTGCATCATACATTAAGCCATGTACCAAACCCACAGAGACTATCGTGGAACCGCATGGTGTTTCTATGTTCACTTCTGCAGTAACATAATAGCGAGTGTCCCATGTATGCAGGTCACACCAACAGTTTTCCCCTTACGGTTCAAGGGGTTCACCAGTTCAGCTTTCATAAGTGAAACCAGGCTACCAGAATCTAACAGAGCCTCTACTCGGTTGCCTTCTACAGTGAGTACACACATGTGCTTACCTGTCTCAGCCTGCCAGTCAGCTTTACAGGCTTGCTGTGCAAAGAAAGACCCCCTGAGGTTGACATGAGCAGTATCACATTGCATAGGTTCAGAGGTAAGTGAACAATTAGCTGCAATCTGGCCAAAACCACCACATCGGAAACACTGAATCACATTATTATCTAGTCTTTTACGGGGTAGGAACCTTCCTTTCCTGGCTGGCCTTTCTCCAGGTTCCACACCCTCAGTCTTAAGTACATTCCATCGCCCAGCACCCTTCTCCCCTGGAACATTCTTACCAGTGTTGATGGGAGTCCACCGAGGCACCATCGGGGCTCAGAGGGGCAGACTCAACAGCTCCTCAGCTGCCATGTACCTCTCCACCAGTTCACCTAACTGATCTGCGGACTTAGGGTCTGCATGGCTCACCCACTTGCGCAGAGTTGCAGGTAGCAATCGCAGATACCGGTCCATTACGACTCTTTCGATGATCTGTGGTCCTGTCAGTATCTCGGGCTCTAGCCATTTTGTGGTTAGATGGACGAGGTCATGCATCTGTGAGCGTGGAGGCTTTTCCCAGCGGTGGACTCGTTGGGCACGAAGAAATGTGGTGACTCCCAAGCGAGTTAGGATCTCTCGTTTTAGCTTTACATAGTCCTTTGTATCTGCCAGGCACAAATCGTAGTAGGCCTTTTGTGGTTCTCCAGACAGGAAGGGTGCCACAAGACTTGCCCACTGTTCCTTGGGCCAACTCTCCCTTTCTGCGGTTCTCTCAAAGGCCGTGCGATACGCCTCCACATCATGACTTGGAGTCATCTTCTGTAAAAAATGACTGGCGCATATGGAGCGAGTGTGGGTTGGAGGGTCAGCGGAAGCATCTCCAGATCGGGCTACTAGGTGTTGTACCACATCTTTTATGGCCTGGCTGTTTTCCACTATGGCCTGGCGGGTTTCCTCGATGGTGACTTGTTGTTGCCTCTGGGCTGCCTCCAAGGCCAATAGTTGCACTTGGGTGGAATCTTGCTGAGCCCTGGTAGCTTCTTGCTGAGCGGACATAGCCTGAAGCAAGGCTTTTACAACATCCTCCATGTTGTCTTTAGGAGTAAGCTGAAAGCAGAACTTGGCCTCTCTGAGCATCTACTGATGCCACCTTCATGGATTCCACAATCTCATGTCTGCCCCTTTAAATTTTAAAGGAAAATTTTTTCTTGCTGCAATTTCAGTGTGTGCCTGCCCACATTCTCCACCAATTGTGACACAGTTGAGATAGGGGTCCCTCTCCTGGGGTAGATGGACTCCCTCTTTACACACACACAGCAGCCAGAGAAACAGGACACAGTTCTGGGGTTCTCGTGCAAGCTGGTCGGAGCCAGTCTTTATTGTACCAGACACATAATCAAAATAAAGCATAAACAAAATCCTAGCCCGTCTGGGCTCTAACTAGACAGTAGGTTCCCTCACTATCAGAACACTAAACAAGTTCACGTCCACAATACTTACAGGTTTGTATCAAACAGTGTCTCAGAGCAAGCTAGCCTGTGGGCCTGCTCTCCCAGGTGTGAGACCCTCAGCCACAACTAAACCCAGCTATATCAGCCATTTCCATGTGCAAGCCCTAATGAGCCTGCTACCAGGCTGAAAGGCCCAACACCTGGAGTCGCCTGAGGATGGAGCCCTCCCTCTCCTCACATCCACACCCCCAGGACCCATTCCTGCTTTTCACCAAAGCTGACATTTCTAGTCTGTTTTGTCAAACAGACTTCTCCTGGGGGTTTCAAAACACATAGGACAGGAATCTGGGACACACATAGAAGCCAATTCAAACTTTTCCAGTGCTTCTATCACAGTATATATGTAGTAATGTGACTGAAACCACTTGCATACAAATTAAATGCAAATAAAAATGAAATTAACAGAAACAATGAAAGAATAAAATATAATAAAGAAAAGTAAAAATAATGAAATAAAACAAAGCAAAAATAATAATAATGAAAATAAAATAAAAATAATAATCGAATAAATAAAATAAAATAAAATGCAAACAAAACTAAACAATAAAGGGTGTTAGAAGAATAGCAGCATGTAATGTTTAAGCTCTTTTTCCGGGTGAATTGGGTGCCAGCTGCTGAAATGCAATGCTGCGGGTGACTCTCCCTTTCTTACCCTGATCCTTGTCAGATGTGGAGCAGCTTGCCTGGACCTCCCTCCGGCACCGGTATTTGATTGCCGGCGCTCTGCAGTTGATGGACAATAGCGCTGTGCGGGGGTTATGGCTTGCTCCATTCAGTTTTCATTTGGACTCTGGCGTTCTCTTTGGCTTGTAGCTCTATGAGGAAAGAGCTGTCGGCGGGTGTGTAGTTAAGGCGCCAGCACGTTTCATCCATGTACTGGACTTTATCAAGAAAGATGTTTCAGGTTCCCTGCTAGCCAGGAGCAAGGGCTGAGGGGTGGTGACTGTGCCACCCACAGAGCTTCTGCACTATGTGTGATGGCACCGGTCACCCATAGCTAGTTACAGCTCTGTGTGTGTCTAAGTTTCAGTATAGATAATTAAAATACAAAGAATGGAAATGAAGTAAAAATATTGCAAAGGCGATTTACCTATCATTGAGCACCTCTGTGCTATGTTGGAGTAGGACCATTTGAAAAGTGCTGAGTTGCTATGTGAGTATTTCTGAGTGAAAGACGTTTAGGGTGGAATTCATTCATTTTTTTCACCATACTAATCATGGGTGCCCGGTGGAGCAATTCAATTGTTTCTGGACTCCTATCAATTATCGAGCTTGTCACACGCAAATAGCACGGAGTTAGCTGTATAAAGTGGCTAAACCCTTATAAAGTCCTGGTTAGGTACCCAAACTGAGTTTTTGCATATTTCTGTTCACCACCCTTAAGAAGGTAACAAGTTCCAAATGTTGCACCGATGGCATTGATGCCCAAACGGAGCAACAATTGATTTCTCCGCTGGGTCCCCACTAGTAACTGGCGCCCACTTAAAGTGTAAAAGGAAAATACATCTAAAAAGATTTGTGGTCAGTGCAAAAATGTGGTTCTGGGTCCACCATAAGTGGTGGAACATTTGCCCATTTTCAAAGCCTACCTTGCTTGTGTTTTGCACTGCCCATGCCTCAAAAGCTTTGGTACCAAATATTTGCAAGTACGGGCAATACAGTTGCATCGCCACTTGCAACTGAAAGAGTGTAACTGAGCTGTAACTGTAAGGGCATGTTGTTGGAATTACAGGCTATGCAGAATTGCACAGAAGTGTAAAAATGCCTTTTATTTAAACATCTATTAGACCAAGGATAGTCCTGGTATAAGTGCGCACTGATAAGGATGATGGGAGTTAAACCATATATGCAGGTAGGGGAAGTCTGGACACAGAGGTATGTACAGCACTGCATATGGGAGAATATATGGATTTAGGGGCTGATTCACTACAATACGCAACTGCGATTATGCACACAATCGGCCGATTGTTGCGTTCTGCGCATGCATCACAATGCGTGTGCGCGAACTAGTTATTGCAATCGGGACTGCGACAGTGACTATGCAGACCCGCTGCAGAGTGATTGACAGGAAGTGCCGTTTATGGGTGGTGACAGGGGGGTGGTCAGGCGAATGCATGCGTGCCAGTGGAGGCATGCATAAATTATCCACTGCGATGATCTATGCAGCATGAGGTCTCATAGCATGAGGTCTCATAGCAATTTCTGAGTAAGGTCAGGGCTTGTGCAAGTGTGCATGAGGCTGCGATGGTACTCGATTGTACCGAGTATTTCGCAGTCTTGCTAAACACTACGGATGTGTGCTAAGTAAAGTGGCCGTCCTTGTGTTATGCTGCTAGGACATTGTGATAGCAATGGCTTAGCATACTGTTGCAAATGAACTACTGTGCATAATCGCTAGCTGCATACGGTACTGAATCTGCCCCTTAGCTCCATGCATACAATGTGAGAGCGATTATGGCCAACTTGCTATTAACTCTGCATTAGTCTCTATGTCTCTATGAATGAGTTATTTATTTATTATCAGTATTTATATAGCGCACACATATTCTGCAGCGCTTTACGTTCTTTTGGCCACTCACATCAGTCCCTGCCCCAGTGGAGCTTACAATCTATATTCCCTACCACATGTACACGCACACACATACAAACTAGGTGGGTGCCAATTAACCTACCAGTATATTTTTTGAGTGTGGGAGGAAACTCACGCAGGCACAGGGAGAATATACAAACTCCGCACAGTTAGATCCGTGGTTCGAATCGAACCGACGACCTCGGTGCTGTGAGGCAGTAATGCTAACATTACACCGTCTGTACATATTAACCAAATTCAGGCAGACATCATTATGCATTATTTGGAGGGTAAACAAATGCTTAAAAAAGAAATATGTGGCTCGAAGTAGCAGCATGAAAAAATATAAAGGTTTTAGAACAAACTGTTCAAATGTTACAGAGTGAACGGTCTTCCTCATAAATTTCACATGGACAAGAGGATAAAATAGGAGATGTTTAAAATAACAAGTTTTAAAAGAATATCTGGAAGAATATCAGTGTGAAATGGAGTCTCTTAAAGAACATTTTTACAGAGCCAACAAGAGAAAGAAGCCGTTGTCAATGCTTGTGAGGAGACAGACATACATTCGGCGGTTATGGCTAGGTGCCTTGAGCAATATGAATTATTAAAAGAGACTGCACTGAAAGAAAAGTCAACAAAAGTCCCATCATAGCAGAGAAAGCACAATAAGTTGTTATGAAGCAAAAACTTGTGGTCATCCAGGATGAAATGCAAACATTAAGGCAGCATACAAAAGGGCATCAGAATGAAACAGGGCACGGGGAGATTGTAGCCCTTCAAACTGAGGTAAAAAAAGTTTATATCGTATATGTTGCCTGGAAATACAGAACAGATTTAAATAAGAATAGTGTAGTAAAGAAATAAATTAAACTAAGTGAAAATAATGACATACATACATTTATTACATGAGTGAAAAAAGGAAGATACATAAATCTGGGCAACTGTTACAAAATATAATATACTCGTATACCTAAAGCCAATATTGTACAATTGTGAAATCGTTACATGAATTTAGACCGAGAGACAAAAGAATAAGAATATGAAGACAAAGATGTTCTAGATTCTTTTTCCAAGACTGAGAAACTTCAAACAAATAGAAATTGTCACACTTTTACTGTAGTACAAACTGAGATAACCTCAGAGGAAATCCCCAGGGAACAGGGTGTAAAAATAATATGTTAGGTACTTTATTTGGATTACAGCAGTCACTGATCTAATATTTCAAGCACACCAAGATGACCAGGTCACTACCTTCTCAATACACAATCACTTTTACTTCTGGGTTTTGTACCCAGCCTGGCTACTGCGCAAATGCGGCTATCCAGCTGCTCATGCGCAATGCAAAAATCTTGCAATTTGATACTGGATCACCTCAATCCTACCGAAAGTTAAAAGGTCTAATGGGATCTAAAGATGTTAGCAGCCTCAGCATGCAAAATCTGAAAAGCTACTCTTTGAGGATCTGGTTACATACCATCACCATATGAATGTATTTTAATGGCTGCTGCTAAGACTGGCAGTTGGAAAGCAGGAGCTATTTCTGCTATCTCCGGCTTTTTAACTTAATACATTTTAAGGAGATAGTACTTAATTATGTCCTGAAACATGCAGGAATGGAAGTTTCCGTATATATATTTTATGGACAGAATTGCTTGATAAATAGGCCATTTAGTGACAAATAATGTATCTCATTTGTCTGTGAAAGAGGTTGATAATCCGTTTTCCTCTTGTCATGGATGTGGAATACAGATTACAATTACCATAAAAACAAGAAGATGCTGTGATTAAAGCAGAAAGTGCAGAACCAGAGAGAGTCTCCGCAAGGGAACAAAACAAGAAGATTTCACAACCTGTTGGGGGAAACTAGCAAGAAAACTGCAGAGATATTTAAAAATAATCAAACTCTTATGCAGCAAATTAAAATGGATCTTCAAAATACTATGGGGGAGATGTATCAAACATTTGAGAGAAAGAAAGTGGAGATGTTACTCATAGCAACCAAGTAGCCTCTAGCTGTCATTTAATAGCCTGTTCTAGATAAACGATAGCTAGAAGCTGATTATTTGCTATGGACAACTTCTCTGCTTTATCTTTCTCAAATGATTGATACATCTCCCCGTAAGAGAGATTGCATAGCTTTGGTATATCCTAGGATAAAGAAAGATAAAGAAATGTGGAAGATGAAACTACAGGGTGAAAGAAGAACCACAATGGCCTTGGTGATATTCAAAGACCTTGTCAACAAAGTTAAAGAGGGGCTAAAGCAGAAATGGTCTTGTGCCATGGTTGCTTCCCCAAAGGTTGTGAGCAGGAAGGAGGGTATGGGTGATAGTTACAAGCTACAGTAATTGGTACTAGTTGACCACCTTTGCAGTCCCTCGAGTCCAGAATCCCCACCTGTGTGCAGACCAGAATAGAGCCCAGTGATCAGCTCTGGGTGGTGAGAGATCTGACAAGAAAGCCAAGTGATGTGCTATGGAAGCCTTAAGTGGGAACTAGGTGCTTCTTATTTACTGATTTATTTATGCTGCCAGTTAGGTTATCGTTTATGTCTGAATATGGCGTTTGGACCAGAACACAAAAGCACTAACTGACTGAGATTTTTTATTTTTGAATAGCAAAATGAATTTTGTGATACAAAACTTACTTTGTGGTTGAAGTCAAAATTATTTATGAGAGTGTGCAAAATAATTTGTGTTACCTTCCACAATATGTTTAACTCAAATAATTCTAAATACAAACCATACATGGGACGGGATGGGTACTGGATGCCGGTGCTCGGGATCCCAGCAGTCAGATTCCTGATGTCGGCATCCCGATAGGGTTAGAATACCGACACTTGTCAGTTAGTAATCTAACCCTCCCCCTAACTCTAACTCTCCCTGGTGCATGACCCTATCCTCCCACCCTAGTGCCTAAACCTAACATCCCCCTAAACCTAACCTCCCCCTAAAACCTAACCCTCCCCCCTTAGTACCTAACCTAACCATTAGTCCTAACCCCGCTACTTACCGTCGGGATGCCGGGATTCTGATATTATGGTGTGCCACTTGCAATTTAGTCAAACAACATATTATACAAACTGACTGATGTTCTAAGTTCTAACACATCCCTGAGCTAGAGGGATGCTAACTGTCAGTTTACAGACTGTGTTTGAAAAATGACAGTTAGGTACAGACTGGCTAGTACTTTGTCTTATCTCTCTCCAAGCTTTCATGAATACTCACCCCCATATTTATAAATGGATCATTGAAATGTGTTAAAAAGTTGTAAGTGTTTAAATGCATTTTGACTTTTCTGACTTGCAGCTTTTTGTCATAGACAAAAATATTGCAGGAGGCTAGACACTATTGCAAGTCTTTGACCGTTCTTTCTTTGTTTCCTCTCACGACTCCTCCTCCCCCCTACAGCCTCTTACAGTAGGTGTTCCCCAAGGTTCTGTTTTTGGACCTCTTCTATTTTCTCTCTATACTTCTTCTCTAGGTAAACTCATCTGCTCTTTTGACCTCCATTATCATCTCTATGCTGATGATACTCAGATCTTTCCTCACCTGACATCTCTCCCTCTCTCCTCACTCGTATCTCCAACTGTCTTTCTGCTATCTCTTCCTGGATGTCCCAGCGATTTCTCAAACTTAATATGTCTAAGACTGAGCTGATTGTCTTCCCACCCTCCCACATAACCTCATTTCCCACTATTTCTTTATCAATAGATGGCATAACTATCTCATCTAGTCCCATAGTGCATTGTCTTGGAGTCATCCTGGACTCTTCCCTCTCCTTCAAACCACAAATTCAGAACCTCTCACAGTCCTGTCATTTCCATCTCAGGAATATTTCCAAGATCAGACCCTTTCTCAGACCCTTTCTCACCCAGGATGCCACCAAAATCCTCTGGTCATCTCCAGATTGGACTACTGTAACCTCCTCCTATCTGGCCTCCCCAATTCCCATCTCTCTCCTCTCCAGTCTGTGCTCACTGCTGTTGATCGACTCATCAACCTCTCCAACTGCTCTACATCTGCCTCCCCTCTCCTACAAGTCCTCCACTGGCTCCCCTTCCCTTTCATAATCCAAGTCAAGGTTCTCACACTCACTTACAAAGCCCTCACCCATTCCTCTCCCATTTACATCTCTGATCTCATCTCCCTTCACTCTTCTGTCCGCCCTCTTCGTTCACTTAATACACGCCGCATTTCATGTCAATTGATTACTTCCTCCCACTTCTATCTCCAAGATTTTACCCATGCTGCTCCCCACCTTTGGAGCTCCCTCCCTCGCCCCATCAGACTCTGCACCTCTCTACAATCATTCAAACAAGCTCTTAAGACCCACTACTTCATTAAAGCCTTCCAGCTCTCATCCTAACTTGCTGCTACATCTTCCTTCTTCCCCGTCTACCCCATCTGTCACTCCTGTTTGTCTGCCACTCCCTTTTAGAATGCAAGCTCTTTTGAGCAGAACCCTCTACCCTCTTGTGCTTCTCCCTACTGTATTTTCATTTATCTCTTACTCCCCACTAGGGCAACTAACACTTGGCTGCTTATGTGGGTGTAAAGATCGCTAATATATAGCTATGTTTATTATCCATGTCCGTGTCCTGTATTGTATTGTACTGTAAGTCGCTGGTTATTTATTTGTTTATGTACTTTGTAAGGCGCTGTGGAACACTTGGAACATCATATAAATAATTTATAATATTATTATTATTAACCACAGACTATGTGCAAGGATGTTAGACTGGAACCAGGGGTGATTACCCAGGTGACTGGGCACTCCCTTGCCTAGTGACCACAGAGGCCTACTAGACCAAGAACATGCTCTAACCACAAGGGCGACCCCAGAACTCAGAGTAGCAGAGTACTGGTAGATAGGAACTCAGACCAGGAATTAGAGTCTTATGTATCCAGGATACAACTTGAGAAAGCTGTAACCCTGGCACAGCTCTGACACAAGACCTGGAACTGGAACCAGTGCAGATCTCAGAAACTGAATGTTAGGAAAAGTAATACAGTCTCTGAACGGGATGTAGTAAGCATCCTGGGGTACGGGATGCCAACGGTCGAAAAACCGGTGCCGTAATCCCAAAAGTGTCAGGATCCCGGCACCAGCATCCCGAAGGTAAGTATCGGGGGTTAGGGGAGGGTTAGGTTTAGGCAACGGACAGGGGGAGGTTAGGGTTAGGCACTAAGGGGGGAGGTTAGGGTTAGGCAATGGGTAGAGAGGGTTAGGCAATGGGGAGGTTAGGGTTAGGCACCAGCAAGGAGTAGGTTATGGTTAGGCACAGGGGAGGGAGGGTTAGGGATAGGGGTAAGAGTTAGTCTTACCTTACTTACCAAAGGGTGTCAGGATTCTGACTGTTGGGATGCCGCTGTCGGTATTCTGACCAGTGGTATCCCGACTGCCGGGATCTCATACCCAACCCCACTGAACACCTCAGTGCACAGACTATACCTCACACTGAACCACAGCCCTGGAACCAGCACCCTTCTTTAAACCAGCCCAAGACACCAGTGTGCATTGCAAGGAAATCAATACCACTAGCAGGATAGTATACTATATACCTGGATGACTACTGATCACAGAGTAGAACAGGACAACAAACAATGTCCCAGCGGTATGATGGTATAGACAGAGCATGTATACTGGTAAATAGAAGAGTATACTTGCAGGCTGGAGTGTGATGGCAAGCCTGACTTGTATGCAGTATGGAAACTGCAGGCCATACAGGTAACTGAGCACTGTGGTGGATGTTTCCAAGATGGTGTGCAGAGTGGACACTGTAACGCTGGCGGAACTGCAGACACAGCAGCTGATGAGTAATGTATCTGTGCACAGCGTGGAAGGTGCAGCAATGACAGGATAGGAATACAGTGGTAGATGGAACTCGGCAGATCAGTGTGAATGCTGTGATGCTAGTCTGTAGCAGCGGCTATTCGGTGAAGGATAGCAACTTGCTGGAATGAATGAGGCAATGAGGAAGTCACAGAGGACACAATACAGGATACAGAGAACTCCTGGAGCCTTGAACTATCCGGGTATGAACTCATTGCTCAGGCAACGGTTTGAACACTGGAGCCATTGGACTAGCAGACCAGGTGAGTGAACAGGTGCAGCAATTAATCTCAGGGAGACATCCCTGTGATGTATTGAGACAGCAATGAATGAAAGTCTGCACCTGTCAGCAATGCTAAGACCCAGATTTGTGATAAGAACATGGACATTAAAAAGTGGAATGTACTGTATGAGCATTTAAAAAAACTGGTCCACCTTTCCTCATAAATGACATATTTTCTGGTCTACAGACAGATAATAGAGATATTTTTCAGGTTGGAGTTACCAATTATCACCTTTTTTATCAAGAAATTGCTATTGCACTGCTGATAACAAATTTCATACACAAAAATATAAAGCGGTGTAACTGATGTAAAAATGATCTCATTAGTTCCACAATACAGGGCTTAACAAACTGTCTGACACTGATACCAGTTTTTATTTTCAGAAAGATGCCTCAGATATCTGCAACTTCAGGAATGTGTTGATGTGTTAATTAGTTATGAATACTGACAACATGAAAGTTTGAATGTGATATTCTAGATAACAGACTAAGGAGACTTGTCAAATCTACATTTTCTGTATGTCTACAGGAGGCTCCTCTCAGTAAACTGTAGGAGCTGTTTTTTTCAGTATATATATATATATATAAATATATATATATAACTCTGCGTTCTAAGAAGATATCACAAATCCCCAAGGAGAGTCCAAGTGTGTCGGGGGTTGCGATGCCTGACCTTCCCAATACTGGACAGGAAGAAGTGGCTCCTACCACCATTTGCACGCCATCTGCAAGTGCTGGAAGGAGCACCCACAGTCCACTTGCTGATACTCAAATTGAAGATGTCACTGTTTAAGTACAACAGGATGAGGATACTGGTGTAGCTGGCGCTGAGGAGGAAGTTGGCGAGGAGGATTCTGATGGTGATATGTTTTGTTTAAATCAGGCTCCGGGGGAGACAGTTGTTGTCCATGTGATGAAAAAGCCCATCACGGTCATGCCTGGGCAGAAGACCAAACATTCCACCTCTTTGGTCTGGAAATATTTCAGTCCAAATCCATACAACAACTGACTTGCAATATGTAGCTTATGTCAATGTGGGATAAGTAGGGGTAAGGACGTTAACCACCTAGGAACATCCTCCCTTATACGTCACCTGCATCGCGGTCAGAAAAAGTTACTGCCAAGTTCAGAAACTGAGGCTAAGACCATAAGCAGTCCAGGGGCACCTAAATCCCTTTGTCCTGTTGTATCCAAGCACCTGCAAACCACACCGTCAACTCCCTCCTCTTCAATTTCCTCCTCAGTCAGGATCGGAAGTAGTCCTGCAGTCCATGTCACTGGCATGACTGACTCCTCTCCTATCCGGGATTCCTCCGGAGGATCCTGCATTGCTATGCCTACTGCTGCCGTTGTTGCTGGGAGAAGTTCATCATCCCAGAGAACAGAGAGGAAGCTGGAACACCAATACTTCATTTACTAAGTAATTTACCCTCCAACAGTCCTTAGCGAGGAGGATGAAGCACGACAGCAGTCATCCTGTTGCAAAGCGGATGACTGAGGCCTTGACAGCTCTGTTGGTGTTAGACGTGCATCCGGTATCTGCCATTAGTGCAGTGGGATTTGGACAATTGATGGAGGTAGTGTGTACCGATACCAAATCCCATCTAGATTCCACTTCACTAGGCAGGCGATACCGAGAATGTACAGATACGTCAGAAAAAGTGTCCTCAGTGTCCTAAAAAATGCAGTTCTACCCAATGTCCACTTAACCACGGACATGTGGACAAGTGGAACAGGGCAGACTAAGGACTATATGACTGTTACAGCCCACTGGGTAGATGTATCACCTTACTCAGCAACAGCAGCAGTGTCACCAGTAGCAGCATCTCAGAAACACCAGCTCATTCCAAGGCAGGCTACGCTGTGTATCACCGGTTTCAGTAAGAGGCACACCACTGACAACCTCTTAGAGAAACTGATTGATATCATCGCCCAATGGCTTACCCAACTTAGACTCGCCTGGGCATTTGTAACATCTGACAACACCACCAATATTGTGCGGGCATTACATCTGGGCAAATTCCAGCATGTCCCATGTTTTGCTTACACAATAAATTTGGTGGTGCAGAATTTTCTGAAAAACGACAAGGGTGTGCAGGAGACGCTTTGGGTGACCCAAAAAATGTCTTGCCACTTTTGCCATTCAGCGACTGCGTGCCGAAGACTGGAGCGCCAGCAAACACTCTTGAACCTGCCCTGCCATCACCTGAAGCAAGAGGTTTTGACGTGGTGGAACTCAACCCTCTATATGCTTCAGAGGATGGAGGAGCAGCAAAGGCCATTCAAGCCTATACATCCACCTACGACATAGGCAAAGAAGGGGGTATGCACCTGACTCAAGTGCATTGGAGAATGATTTCCATTTTGTGCAAGGTTATCTAGCCCTTCGAAGTTGCCACACGTGAAGTTAATTCAGACACTGCCTGCTTGAGTCAGGTCATTCCCCTCATCAGCCTTTTGCAGAAGCATCTGGAGAAAGTGAAGGAGCTAAGATGGAGCGATTCCGCTCGGTATGTGGGACTTGTGGATGAAGCCCTTCATTCGCTTTGCCAGGATTCGAGGGTGGTCAATCTGTTGAAATCAGACCACTACATTTTGGCCACCGTGCTCGATCCTAGGTTTAAAGCCTATGTGGTGTCTCTCTTTCCGGTGGACACAAGCTTGCAGAGGTGCAAAGACGTGCTGGTGAAAACACTGTCAGCTGAAGCGGAACGTGACACGTCAACAGCTGCTTCTTCGTTTTCTCCCGCAACTAGGGCTGTCAGGAAACAACTTAGATATCCTAAGTAACCCACTGGCGGTGATTCAGGGCAGGCAGGACCAAGTTTGGACATCTGGTCCGGACTAAAGGACCTACCAACAATTTCTGACATGTCTACTGTCACTGCATATGATACTGTCACCATTGACAGAATGGTGGAGGATTATATCGGTGACAGCATCCAAGTAGGCATGTTAGACAGTCCGTACCTGTACTGGCTGGAAAAAGAGTCAATTTGGATGCCCCTGTACAAACTGGCTCTATTTTACCTAAGTTGCCCCCCCTCCAGTGTGTACTCTGAAAGAGTTTTTAGTGCACCCGGGAACCTTGTCAGCGAAAGGCCCAGGAGGTTGATTCCACAAAACGTGGAGAAGATGTTCATCAAAATGAATTATCAATTCTTCCAGGAAGACGAGCCTCCAGAAAGTACAGAGGAACCTGTGGTGGTGGATTCCAGCGGGGACGAATTAATACTCTGTGAGGATGAGGATGTACACAACACTGACGAGGGTGAGGAGTCGGTGGATGAGGATGAGGACGACATCTTGCCTCTGTAGAGCCAGTTTGTGCAGGGACAGATTAATTGCCAGCTTGTTTTGTGAGGGCCCAAACGAACCAATCATTTCAGCCACAGTCATGTGGCAGACCCTGTCGCTGAAATTATTGGTTTGTTAAAGTGTGCATGTCCTGTTTATACAACATAATACCCAAGGACAATTCCATCTTGCACCTCTTTTTGTTCTTTGCATTATGTACTCTTTGGGGCCTAGTTTTTCAAACTGCCATCCTGTCTGCCTCTGCAGTGCCACTCCTAGATGGGCTGCAGAGGCAGCCCATCTAGGAGTGGCACTGCAGAGGTTTGTGCTGCCCACTTGTGTCGCTTAGCATACTCATCCAGCTACCTCGGTGCAACCTTTTGGCCTAAAAATAATATTGTGAGGTGTGCTGTGTTCAGAATAGACTTGAAATGAGTGGAAATTAATGTTATTGAGGTTAATAGCGTAGGAACAAAAAGAAAACAAATTTTGTGATTTTAGCTGTTTTTATGCTTTTTTCCAAAAAAATACAGATTCAAAACACAAAACCCAGAACCCAAAACACGGAAGGGTGGTTTTGGCAAAACCAATCCAGATCCAAAACACAAAGAAAGATCCAGATCCAAAACCAAAACACGAAAAGTGGCCGATGCACTCCCCTAAAATATATATATATATATATATATATATATATATATAAAACACAGAAGCTCCACCATCCACCACCCACCCAACATTTAGATAAACCATTGTATATTCATAATATTTTCATTCCCTCTCCAAGCAATGATTGACACTGCAAACCTGCAAACCAATAATCATGCACTCCCAATAGCCAAGGAGATGGCCGAATGTGCTGGGTAGGCAGATATATGAATATTCACTGCCAAACCAATTATAATTATTCATCGTTGCACCGGCCAGTTTGACTCATTGGACACCCCCCAAACGGGAGGCAGTCAGGAAGTCGACAGTCGATATGCCGACCGTCAGCTTCCTGACTGTTTAATCCCGGCAGGGGTCTAATAACAGGTGTTGAAATCCCAGCGCCTGTCATTTTACCTACGCCGGGAGCCCGACGCCCGGCATACCGAACGAAGATAAGCCGGACGGCGGGCGTGGACAGCCGCGGGGGTGGGAGGGTAAGGTTAGGGGCTCCCGGGGGGATCTTAGGGTTAGGCACCCACCCGGGAAGGTTAGGGTTAGGCTAGGGTAAGGGGGGGTTAGGTACCCCTGGGGGAAGGTTAGGGTTAGGCACCGCCCCAGGAGACTTAGGTTTAGGCTGCGGCGAAGGGGGGGTAGGTTTAGGCACTTGCAGGGGGGGTTAGGATTAGGCACTTGGGGAGGTTAGGGTTAGGCACCCCTAAGGGAGGGTTAGGGTTGGGGGGTAGGGTTAGTAATAGTCAAAATACTTACCTGTCGGGATCTTCTCTTGCAGGTCTTTCATACCGATCCCCCACAAACTGAATCACATTCAGCCAGGTATTCAGCAGAGATGTGGGTGGACCTCCATGTTTTGGTTTTGGCATAACCATCCTCAAATGTTATGGTTTTGGTTTGGCAAAACCACCCTCAAGTGTTTTGGATCAGATTTTGGTTTTCTTTAAAAGTGATGCAAACAGCAACAGCTCATATCATGTAATATTGACCTGTCGTTTACTTGCAATCCAAACCGAGATTCGGTTTTTCAATTTGAGTTCTGAATTTACAGCAGCCCCGAGTCGGGACTCAGTTCTACTCAGACCCCCGAAAGTGATCCAAGCAATTACTCGATTCGACTCGGAACCCCAAAGTTTGGGTGAGTTCGGTTTTCAGGAAAACTGAACTGCACATCTGTAATATTTAGGTCCTGTTTCAGAGGTGCATGCTAATGCCGACTTGCCTGCATCTTTTTGTGGAGTTGTAGCGATGATAATATGCAAATGCTAGTTTCAGCCTTCACCATGTATACTAGCTTGCTACAGAATCTGCAAGCCCTGAGACGCCCACTTTCAATGCCTATGAACGATGCAACTCTACCAATGGTTCTGAACACTGCACCATTTGTGCATCATCACTTTCACCATCGACACTTGCACCAGCCTATGGCAAGTGTAGTGTTTCATCTAAACATGGCCTCTGTGGCTGCAGCTCTGCATCTGAGAACGCAGCCACTTTCACTGACACGCCCATGAGACAGCCATGTTTTGCTTTCACTTCATGCCACCTCCCAGTCACCACCCAGGAATGCCCATGGTTTTGCCTCGCTGTCACTAATGCCAGCTGTCCTGTACGCAACACAAACACGCTGACAAACCTGCTGAAAACATTAGGTGGTGCTGTAACAGCTGAGATAGTTCCAAAAGCGTACTGCTGTAATCAATAGGAAAGGAATCACTATACACTTATAGGGACTGATTCAGAGATGGGCGCAGTGTCGATGTTGGCTGTTGTTTTAATCTGCGCATGCATCACAATGGCTATCGCTGGGGGAAACGGAACAAGTTTGGACGTAGAGAGAGGTAATTTCAGTGGGCGTTTCTGGGTGGTGACAGGGAGGTGGCTAGTCAGATGCAGACATGTTGCGAGCATTTTGCGGTCAGCGACTGTGACTTTTTCGGAGCTCAGGAATGAGCTCCGGCTGCCGCTGCGTGAGGCCGGGTGCCTGCTGGTAAAATCTCAGCGGGCGCCCAGCTAATGGAGCCTCCCTGCGGCAGCCAGGGGGGAAGGGAGAAAGGAGTGTGGCGGCGGGACGGTTCACCCTCTGCTGGCTGGCGTCCTACACACATGCGTAAGCTGCGTAATGGGCCGGCCGGCCCTGCTGCTATGGCATATGCAGCTTGGGTACTCACTGCGGCGTGCAACGAGGTTAGTAATCTCTGAGTAAGGTCAGATCTTCTGTAATTCTGCATGAGGGGCCGATGTTACTCGATGTTAACGATGTATACACAGGACTGCAAGGTATTACGGATATGAGATACAGTACAGTAGCAGTAGCGGGTGTCTCTATGCTCGCTGTGCGATGGCATTGTGATTGCATTCATTAGCATATTTTTGCAGAAGACATAATCACATCTGTAATCGCATCTGTGATCGCAATAGTGATCTGTAGTGAATCCAGCCCTCTGTATGAATTCTATCGGCTGTGGCATAAAGTCACAGCTTCGCTGCCTAAAAGGTTCAGTCGCTGCTGCTTTAGCATCCACCTCTGAATCAGCCCATAATGAGGACAATCATTATGCATTGAATAAGAACAGTGGCAACGCAGGATTTCTAGAGGGGGGTTTCCTATGTTTGATTTTAAAACAAGTGTGGCCAGTTCATGAAGAGGGCATAACTAGCACTTAACCAGCTTTAATATACGTCATACAAAGTGTATTGTGTGTTATAATTCCAGCGTATACAAGACCAGTGATCACAGTAAGCCACTATATGCGAAAAGTAGGGCCTTTCTGCCTGAGCTGAATGTTTTTATTTCAGAGTAAGTCCAGTAGTCAACGGGAGCAGCCGAAGAACCTAGCAACGCCTTGGATGGGAAGACGGACATAATCCCGGCTGCCGGCTTCCCGACTGTCTAATCCCGGCAAGGTACTAATGACAGGCGTTGAAATCCCGACCCCTGTCATTAGTCCTACGCCGGGAGCCCAACACCCAGCTTACTGATCGAAGGTAAGCCGGGCACAGACATGGGGGAGGGTTAGGTTTAGGGCTCCCGGGGGGGACTTAGGGTTAGGCACCCCCCGGGAGGTTAGGTTTAGGCTAGGGAAAAGGGGGGTTAGGGTTAGGCACCCCCAGGGAAAGGTTAGGGTTAGGCGCACCCCGGGGGGGGTTAGGTTGCAGGGAAGGGGGGTTAAGTTTAGGCACTTAGGGTAGGAACTTGGGGGGGTGATTAGGATTAGGCATCCCTAAGAGAGAGTTAGGGTTAGGGGGTAGAATAGGGTTAGCGATACTTACCTTTTGACGATCGGGATTTTCACCCCTGCCGGGCTGCCGGATTTGAACTGATTCCCCCTGGACATATATGTACATATTGGTCTTGTTATACACTGGATAGTGTATTATTATATGGTATTAATAATTAGCCCTATTGATGGTCTATAGCAGTGCACCCCAAACTGTCCATATTTTCCAGATCTCCTAGTTGGAGCACAGGTGTATTTATTACTGACTGACACATGTTAAAAGATCCAGAGGAGGTGCTAATTATTTTATTTGTGATACTGAGAAGAACATGCATCACTAGTAAAATTCTGTTATATTACTGTTTCTATTGTTGTCATGATATGGGCTGAGGTGGTGGGTTTCCAGGCAACCGGAAACCCCACCTGCATTTGCCTATGAAGGCTAATAACATTTAGAATTCTCTTTTGAGGGAAATACTATTTTATTAATTTATTGGATAATTATTGCATAATTTTATGAAAAGAGTAATACTATTTATTAATTAAAGTCAACTGGAAATGTTAATTGTACAATCATAGTTTAAAAACAAAATTATGATGGTGGAAGCATTTATTATTTTATGATCATAAAACATATAGATAGATAGATAGATAGATAGATAGATAGATAGATAGATAGATAGATAGAAAGATAGGTGTGGTGGTTTTATGGCTGTTTTACAACAGTTTTGAAGCCAGTTTTATGGCAGCTTTGGTCAAAACCCCCATGCAAACCACCACAGAAGTGGCGTAAAAAAACATATGGACATTAACGGTGGTTTACAAAACCCCAGGGTCAGGGTAAACTCAGTGATTTGGCGCTTCAATTTGCCAGCGATGTGTTTCAAAACCCAGCAGAACCGCTGATGAGTATAGTAAATGTACCCCATTGTGATTTACTATTAATCAAGGTTGCCTCCTGAAAGATTACTTAGTTTTAATTAGAGGTTATTAGGATTCAGACGCAGTAAAATTAGGACCCTCTACCGGCATCTACAGCTACAGGAACACACTCTATGCTTGTATGCCCCTCAGATGTTCCTTTTCTTGTAGCTGTTGCTTTTATTTCTGAAGACATTTTGATTGTTTTATTATGCTATGCTACTGTATATGAAATTGTGATCATCTACTTGCGTTACTCAGTTTCACATTCACATTTTTACTACTGCAGCAGAGAGGATTCTTTAAAGGGGAAGATAACAGATGTCTAAATTTACATTAATTCAATTTAATTTAACTTGTGTCTGTGTTAAATTATAAAATTTTATCTTAGAAATGTGACTCTTGAATTTAAAATTGCCAAGACACTATACCCTTATTTGTTTATCTCACTTCATTATATTATTACATTGAGTACAAATATGGTAAAGCACCTAGCATTTACTACTAACACTGTCAAGCCACATCTCTATGGGGAATATTTACTAAAGTGAGAGTGTTTAGAAGTGGAGATGTTGCCCATAGCAGCCAATCAGATTCTAGCTATTATTTTCTAGAAGGTGCTAGTTAAATGTTAAGTAGAATCTGATTGGTTGCTATGGGCAACATCTCCATTTCTAAAAACATTCACCTTACTAAATATTCCCCTGTGCCTTCTCTATGCTATCATGGTTCTCAAAATATATTAAGAATGATGTACACTTGACGTAAATGTTACTACTTTGGGTTCATATTGAGACCTTAGGGGTAAATTTACTAAAGTGAGAGTTTTTAGAAGTGAGTTTTAAAAGTGATGTTGCCCATAGCAACCAATTAGATTCTACTTAACATTTAACTAGCACCTTCTAGAAGATAATAGCTAAAATCTGATTGGTTGCTATGGGCAACATCACTTTTAAAACTCACTTCTAAAAACCCTCACTTTAGTCAATTTACCCCTTACTGTCTAACATATGTGCGCAAATATGCTTTATTTTTTAACATGTCTCTTTCGTTAAGTGAGTTCTAGACCTACACTGCTCTCCAGCCTGCCTCTTCCAGCCTACCCCTTCTAGCTTGCCATCTTAATCATGTAATCTCAAGCAAGAGTTGTAACTAGATTTTCATTGCAACTTCTTTTCTCCACAGGTGGATTTATCTCATACTTCTGATGTATTCATATCTCCCTGGCTCCATTTTACACATATCAAGAAAGTCTGTTTTGTATCGTGTCCTTATCTCCCTCTCCACTCTCTAAGATTGTTCTATTCCCTACAAACATCAACCTCTGTTAAGTAGCCTGATGTGCTAATTGACTAGAACTTCCACCTGCATTTGCAGATTCAGTTCCTCTTATTTAAGACATTATTGAATTAGACTGCATATTCGAACCTTCCATCTAAAGCAAGTCATCTGAAGTATGAAGAGAAGTGTGGACTGGACTCTGCTCCCTACCAGGTCTCAAACTCTGCAGATCCTGCACTGTGATCTGCAGTAATGCTCTTCCCCAGGCTGTTGCAATTCACAATCTCCTGCAGCTCCCTATCACACAACCACATACATATCTGTCTTCTAATGATCTATTTCACCTACACTCCCACCACACTTCTCTCCAGCATCTTATTTCTCCCACTGACATCATTAAATCGTCCCTCCTTTTTATACTCATTATCCTGTACCATGAGTTGTTCAGCTCCATCTCAATCTACCTCATAGACCTATGCTAAAAAAATACAGCATAACATCTCACCTACAATCAATTTATACGTCCCCCATTGTTCTCTACCTCAGTTATGTCTCAGTGCTCACCTAACTCACCATTCCCTTACCTGTGCTTTGTAAACGCCCATAGTTCCTGGTCAGTCACGTAGCTTTGATCTTCCTATCACTGTATGCCATTCTGCTGGTCTTTTATCTAACTTTCCTATTTCTTCATCTCATTACTGCTGCCCTGCTCCCTGCTCTGCATCTTCTCTGACCATTACACCTTCTTCCCTCAGCTGCATTAGCATCCTCCCCCTCCACATCTTCTGTCCCTCCTTGACTATTGACCTTCTTTCTTCCATGTCCAATTTATTCCCCTTCATTCTCTTCTCCATCCTTCCTTTACAAATATGTCCTTCCCTTGCGTGCCTGCAGCCTTGCCAATATTATCTACAACTATCCACTTCTTTCTATTTTCTTCTCCCACACTCTCTCGAATGTCAGATGTATGTGTAATAAACTGGCTTATAGGATCAATGTCTTTATCTTAAACTCCCTTGACTGCCTTCATCTACCTCCTCCCCCCTAAGAATTTCACCTCCAAAATTGACAACATCCATCAAGGTAAATTCTCCTGACTGGTCATACCCGTTCAAACTCTCTCATGTTCATTCCCCCATATCTAAGACAAGGTCCAAGCTCTTCTTTCTACCTGCCCCTTGACCCCATGCCATATTACTTATGTTCACTCTGTGCTATGTCTTTATTGATGCCCCGACATTCACTGAAGCTTAATCTGTCTACAATAGAGCACATCATCTTCCATCTTTATAGAGTTTCTAAATCTTCACACTTTTCTCTCTCTATGTACAGTGCTACACTCTCCTCTGTTCCCCATGTTCTCTGCCTGGGAGTTATCTTTGACTCTGCCCTTTATTTTACTCCCTACATCCAGTTACTCTCCTAAGCCTGTTGTTTCTACTTTTAAACCATTGCCAGGAATAGACTCTTTCTCACTCATGAAACTACCAAAACTCTTATTCACTTTCTTATTATCTTCTACTTGGCCTAATGCAACTAAACCCCCCCTCTCACTTACCTCTAGGGTTGCCATCTGGGGGGACTGGAGTCCTAGCCCCGGACAGAAAGAGGGGCCCGTCCCTGGCTCCTACCACCCAGTGCCACTGGGAGCTCGAGAGTTCCTGGAGCTCCCCCCACTGGCTTTCCAAGTCCACAGCCACTGGCTCCCCTGTGTTGGGATGATTTTACAGGTCAGGTGACAAGGGTATGTACAAGAAAATAAAGTTATTTATATTGCGGCTTGATTAGTCATGACATCACACTGCACTGCTGAGAGGAGTCCCAAGATGAAGAGGTGCACTTGCCAGCTGGAAAGCAGAATAAGGTAAATGAGTGATGCTGGGGCTGGCTGAAGTCACACAGGCTGGGGCTGGCTGGAGACAGAAGGGGGCTGGCTAGAGACACAGAAGGGGGGGTGGCTGGAGTCACAGAAGGGGAGCTGGCTGGAGACATAGAAGGTGGGCTGACTGAGGATACAGAAGGGGACTGGCTGGGGAGACAGAATGGGGCTGGCTGAAGCTGGAGAGACACTGCAGGGCTGCAGTTGCAGGAAAATGGGGGGAGAGGAGGTTGAGGGGCACTGCCTATTTTGTCAATCCTGGGTCCCACAATTTCTGATGGCAGCCCTGCTTGCCTCTCCCAACTTCAGTCCATCCTCAATGAGTTTTCTCTCTCACTGCCCTGCTTCTGCATTTCTGCTCTACCAATACCAATGATAGCATCCCATTCCTAATTAAAACTCCTCACTCTCACGTAAAAAGTCCTCTGCCTCTACCTTTCCACCTTTTCACCTAGAACATCATCTCACTCCATACTTCCTCCCACCATCTGAGCTCTGCCTGTGTCCGGTGTCTCAACACCTTACTGATAACCACATCACACTCCTTCCTCCAAGACTTATCCCATACTGCTCCACACCTATGTTACATACTTCCACATCCAATCAGACTCTCCTCCTGTCTCCATTGCTTTACTAAACAACCACCTATGTGTCTTCCTGCTAACTCCCACTACTCATACTGGCCCAGCCTCCCGAAAACCCACATTCTCACTCTGTGTCACTCCCTCTTATCTCAACCTTGCCTTCCATATTACACAGTACATTCTCTTTCCTCTTATCTTCTTGTATGCTCCCATCTCATACACCTGTGCATTTACTGTATGTTACACGTGTTCTATTTTACACCTGAAATACAGTATTCTCCTTCCTATTAGTCCTATGTACAGTATTATGTGTCCTGTTTGTGCAGTACTTTTCCTGTTTGTATGACTTTGTTATATGCTCTACTTTCCTACTGTATAGGGCTATAGATTTTTGTGGAACTTTATAAATAAACAAAAGTAATAATAATATTCTCCACATACCTTACAAATCTAGTACAAACGATAGTAACAAAACACATAAAATATGTTTGACTAGCATTTTCACTTTCATTTCACTTTGAACTATGCCAGTACGTATAAGGCTTTTTTTTTTTTGAGTCACGAAAACTTGATGAGTACACATTGGATTGCCAGGTACGGTATATTACTTGAATTCTACAAATGTTCAAAGGTTTTTACTCAACTTGATCATCTCAAACAATGTGCCTCTTATCAAAGTTTCCAGTGAGAGGCACTTTGGTCAATTGACATAATGTACATCAGGCAGATATATTGCCCATATAAAAAAAGCGATGAGCATTTTTAGGGCTTGTTGGTATGTCAGATAGATAGGTAGCATTTGCAGTCTATGGAGGTCACACGCAGGTTCCAGGAAGCGCTGATGTTCAGTATCTGAAAACAAGATGACCTTGCCAATGTCAACACGAGAACTGACAGTAGAGTACAAGTACGGAAAGGCAATGTCTTGCCATAAAGCTACTCCTTAAGCTCCCATCTATAAATCAATTGTTTTACAAGGAAACCAATCATAAATACTGTGAAGAAAGCTGAAGTATTAGAGGTAAAATGACACTTCATTAATTATAATTACTCTGGTGAAAATCATCAACTATTAAAAAAAAATGCCTGTAATTAAAAGCTCTGTGGGAAAAGATATAGAGATTTCGACATGTACATTTTCAAAGAGAAGGAAGTGTGATATGATTGCAATTTGGAAGATAAGCCACTCGCACAAATACTTCATTTGAATGTTCACAGACACTATCTGTACATGATTTGTTAACGGAAACACATCAGTGAAAAAAAAACATTCTGAAGGAAAATATGAGATGAGTTTAACATTAACATTGAATAAGTTATTTAAAGACATTGTATCGCAAGCCCCCAATTCCCCTCCCCTACTCCTTCTCTATCTCCAGCATAGCGACAGCTACTTTGTACATAGTAACAGATAGCGGGCATGCTTTAAAGTGTAGTTAATGCAAATACTGCAATTTATTCCTCTAGCAAAAGTGTTTTATTTGTATCTTGTTAAAATGCAGCACATTTAGGGCTCAGGTATACATTTCCTCCTATTTATCATTTTTTTGTACTCATTTTATTTTCTATCTTGTAATTTATATCTTAATGTAATTTTTTGTAGTAAACATTAATTGTTGATGGCAAGAGTAGCTCTTTTTTTACATATTTAGTTTTCAATGATCAGTTTGTAACGATCATCCTGTTATTTACTAACAGTCTTCAAGCAGTAAATCTGCTCTCTTGGGATGTAAATACAATACAATGGCTATAATGTTGACTTTGCCAAGCGCGCTGCAAGGACATGCTAATGAGCAAAGGATGTACTGGACACAATGTACGTGGACCTCTAATTAGTGGCAGTCCGCAAGCCTTGTTCTAACAAACCGCTAATGTAATGCAGTTTGCTTTTCACCCCCCTTCTTTGAGGTCATAGACTGGAACAACAGATGAAATGTGCACTCGTCTGTTATCACCGTTTTACAGTCACAAGATGGATTTTATCTAACTGTAAGAGCAAAACAAAATGTCACCAAAGCCCCATGGCTAAAGCTTGGAGACAGAGATATGTGCTATTCTTAGTTTAACCTATATAAAGCATGGGAGTAAATAATGAATATTGCTACTTAGCTAGAACGTAACCCATAAAAATATAGTTTACATACTACTACTTGTCAAATAAAGTTTATTATTTCAGTTTAGTAGAGAAACACCTGGCAGATGTTTCTTGTGTTACAGGACCCGCTGATTCTAAATTAGCCTCATTTTTGTGCCATATTATTCATGTAGCATAGTCTACAAATATATAATGGAATCTAAATAAGAGTTAGTCAATCTGTGAACTACAAGTCTTAAGGTGCCCACACACATAGCGATTTCTTTCCCGATCTGGCCGATTCCGAAACATTGGAACGACAGATCGGGTAAAAAATGCCAAAATTGTGAGTCCCCACTCACGATCACGATGCGATGCGCGCCCCCGCAGGTCACACATCGCATCTTCAGATTTGCCGTGCAGTACGGCAGATCTGACAATCTAGGACACAATGCACTATAAAAAAGTCTGGCTGCAGGAGATTGTATGAAGATTGGACAGCAAATCGTGTGCTGATCGTGTGCTGATCGTGTGCTGAGGTGCCAGGGAGAATTTCAAGGGAAATCGGACACATCGTCGGATCGTAAGTATATCGGTATGTGTGTGGGCACCTTTAGTTTGACCTGCCAGTCGCTGATTCTGTAGCATATTAAAAAAGAAATAACAGCTCAGGGAATTATGGAGAAGCTGTAAGCAGAGAATTCCATTGAAGGCTTTACTATAATATCTTACAGCCAGGACCTAGGAACTGTGTAGAGTGCCATAGTAGTGGTAGGCCCTGCACTGTGGATGTAAGGTTAGATTGTGTTTTGTAGTAAAAGCAATATATTGTACTTTGTGTGGTTTGTTGTGTATGTGGATTTCTTGCTCAATACATTGGGATCCAAGAGAACCTGACGCTCCCTTTTCGGGAGGGGTCATTGCTTAGAAACCACCTCTTCAAAAGATACCAGGTCCTACAAGTGAATGGAGAGGTACTTTGTATAAGAGCAAATTTGTACTTATCTCTACAGATGCTTCCAACACTGCACTATGTTGTATGCACAGGCAAGACACATACTGGCTGACCTTTGAAGAGACCTCTCCAGGAGAGTCCCAGAGGGGGCAGCCATTTCGATAGTGCATATAGGGGTGTGGAATGGCATGCAGAGATAGTGTCATCATTTCTCTGCCCACCACTGTTCAAAGACATGATGCACAACATTTTTCAGTGGGGTGGGGCTTTACATCATTGTGGCCCCACCCCTACTAATCAAAACTTGTGATTCACTGCATTTTACATTTGCATTTGACAGAGCTAAATGGGCCCATACATCTGTGACTGATTGCTGCAATTCCCTGTTCTGCCATGGTCAGATAATCTGGGATATTTAACATGTTGAACAATCTCAATTACCTGATCCAGACACAAAAATGGTCAGAATTTGCAGGTCTAGGATTTTTTAAATTTTGAATATCCGTGATCTGCCGATGGATCGATGTTCATCGATGGCCGCCGATCTGTGGATTGGGTTGGATCAGCAGTACAGCGAATATGGGCTGTAGATGGCCCACATAACATGACACGATTGTGGCACCACACCATTCAACACCTACTAATCCCAGGACTGCCCACTTCAGCAAGGAAGAGGGTGGCATGTGAAGGACAGACTAACTCTGTTGGGATGTCAGGAGAGCCATCCTAAATGCAGGACTCTCCCAGATGGTCCAGGAGAGTTGACAAATATGTGTCACAAGCCTCCGTAGCATCGTGTTTGACATCAGGTGGCTCTCTCTGTTGCTAGGAGACAGGGACGCTGGGCTGCTACTCCGTGTGTATTCCTCCCACCTGACTGCTCCATCACCTCCACCTTGCTCTGATTGGATCCTCTTCCTTTTTCACCACTGCTGGTTCTCTGCTCTGATGCTGGCTATAGCATCCAATACATGTCTTCCGGTTCCAGTGTGTGGAATTTCATCCTCGTATTGTATTCCTGCTCCTCCTGTCCAGTCAGTATTCAAGCTGTCTCAACTGCACTGCAGCATCAGAGCGAGCTTTGCCCAAACCACCTCAGCTATCTCCACTGCACTGCGGTGTCCAGTTGCTATACTACATCACGGCAGTACCAGCCACACTGCAGCATCTGAGTGGACTTTGCTAGTACCATTATGGCTCCCTCTGCTGCACGGCATAGTCTGTTTACTTATACAACATCACAGAGTCTCAGCCACACTGCAGCATCTGAGTGGACTTTGCTATTACCATCACGGCTGTCTCAGTCACACCATGGCCATAAGGTCACTGCTCAGCAAAAGACTCCCATGGCTGTCTCAGTCGCATCACAGCCGTAAGGTCACTGCTCAGCATTAGACGCTCACAACTGTTTCACTAGCAACTTGGCCATTAGGCCACACCTCAGCCAAGTTCACATAAGCCCTCAAGGCTGCAACTTGGCCCCAAGGCCACACCTCAGCCTTCAAGGCTGCAACTTAGCCCCAAGGCCACACCTCAGCCAATCACACATCAACCCTCACGGTTGCAACTCAGCCACCATGCCACACCTCTACCAAGTACTTATCTTTCCTCAAAGCTGAAACTTGGCCTCAAGGCTGCACCCCAGCCAAGTACACATCAGCCCTCAAGGCTGCGATTCAGCCACCAGGCCACACCTCCACCCAGTACTCATCAGGCCCCTAGGCAACTGTAGGTCACAAAACCACTCCACAACCAGGCACACATCTGCTCTCTTTATCACTTCTACTCCAGGCTCATGGGACTCAATATATTCTCCTGTCAGTGTGAATCTTCCCAGGGATTCTTAACAATATGGTGGTAAAATGAGAGTGGGAGGCAGCAGTAAACAAGACCAATTGTGTGATCAGTTTATCCTGCAGCTCAGCGAGAAAGGGAAAATGTAGCTGCTTGACATGCAAGGTAAAGAGGGAGAGTTCTCTCTTCATATTTGTCTCCTCATCCAATCAGACTGTCTTCCAGTCCTGAAAGTCTGTGTTCAAGTCCTGTCAGTGAATCAGTCTGTCTACCAGTATTGTCAGTGTTGATCTCAGTCCTGTGTGTTTGTGTCCCAGTCTTGTCACTGAGTCTGTCTGTCTACCAGTGCTGTTAGTCTTTCTCCCAGTCCTTTTTGTATGTGTCTCAGTCCTCTCAGTGAGTTTGTCTGTCTACAAGTGAAATCAGTCTGTCTCCAAGTCAGGGCCGGATTAACGGGGGGGCGACAGGGGCAATCAACCCTGGGCCCCCACACGTTAAGGGCCCCCACACCTATTGGGGTTAAAGTGGACCAGAGGAGACGGAACCAGTTCTGCCTCCTCTGGCCAACTTAATTACGGCGCCAAAGGGAGGCTTCATTTACCATACGCCCGCTGGTTACTTGTAACCAGCGGGCGCCCGGCTCCCTCCCCGCAGCAGTAGCCGGAGTCAGAGGACGGAGCTCACTCCTCCCATAGTGCAGAGGAGCAGCCAAGTGGATTGCAGCGGACACGGGGCTTAAGTTAAGGTAAGTATGAGCTTTATATATATATTTTTTTTAGTGCAAGCGGCTTACTGGGAGCATCACTGGGGGGGCACATTACTACTGGGGCATTATTTGTGGGGGGAGGCATTACTACAAGGGGCATTACTTGGGGGGGAGGCATTACTACTGGGGCATTACTCTTTGAGGGGGGAGGCATTACTAATGGGTGCATTACTGGGGGGGGCATTATTGCTGGGGAGGGGCATTACTCAGAGGGGGAGGCATTACTACTGGAGGCATTAATCAGGGGGCATTACTATTGGGGGCTCTACTACAGAGGGAGCATTAGTACTGGGGGCACTAATAGAGGGCCATTACTACTGGGGGTTCTACTACAGGGGGCATAACTACTGGGGGCATTACTATTGGGGGGCACAACTACAGGGGTATTACTAGGGGTTTATACAGGAGGCATTACTATTGGGCACATGCAGGGGGCATTACTACTGGGGGCATTACTATTTGGGGCACAACTACAGGGATATTACTACTGAGGGCATTTATACAGAGGGCATTACTACAGGGGGCACTACTATTGGGAGCATTGCATAGGGGGCACTGCATAAGGGGCACTACTACTGGGTACACTGCATACGGGGCACTATCACTGTGGGCACTGACACTACTGGGGGCTCTGCATAAGGTCCCCATTGCGCATACCCCCAGTTTGTCACATTTAATAGGGGCCCCCACATGTTTGTTGTCCAGGGGCCCCCACAGACCTTAATCCGGCCCTGCTCCCAGTCCTGTGTGTTTGTGCCCCAGTCCTGTCAGGGAGTATGTCTATCTACCATTGCTGTCAGTCTGTCTCCAAGCCCTATGTGTATGTTTTCCCTGATGGTGAATTGGACAAACCAACCAACACCCCTAGCAAGTCTGGACAAATGTTCTAGATGTGGGACAATGCCCACATAATCTAAACACTCCAGACTAAAATGGGACTTCTAAGAGACATGCTCCTAGTCTTTTCTGTGAGTCTGTCTCTCAGTCCTGTCAGTAGCCCCTACACAGACTATGTTGTTTTTAAAATGCAGAGCCACAGTCCACTACTAGGTATTTGAATTTTTTTTTGTTATGATAATTATGTGTACCAATTTTTGGGAGATAATTATATTTATATGGCACTTTAGTTTGTATAGTAATTGTCATAGGATGTTGATGTATTAAGGATGTACTCTAAGGGCTCAAACACACAAGGTAATTAGTAAACAGATGCATCAACTACAAGGTGAGTACAGCTTAAATTCCTGATATAATAGAGCTTTTTAGTCTGGTTTAGAGATGTGCGGTTTGGTTTTCCTGAAAAACAAACATGCCCAAACTTAGGGGTTCTGAGTCGAATCAAGGCCCTGCTCAGATCACTTTTGGAGTACCGAGTAGAACTGAATCCTGGCTCAGGTCTGCTGTAAGTTCGGAACTCAGGTTTAACAACTGAATCCCGGTTTTAGATTGAATGTAAACAGGTAAAAATTACATGAGCTTAGCTGTTTTTATCAATTTTAAAGAAAACAAAAACTGAAACCGAACCAAAACACTTGAAGGTGGTTTTGCCATAACCAAAACCATAACATTTGAGGGTGGTTTTGACAAAACCAAAACAGAGAGGTCCGCACTAGAGATAAGCGCCAACCCCGTGTTTTGGTTTTGGATCTTTTTCCTTGGTGTTTTGTTTTTAGGTTTTGGTTTTGGATCTGTATTTTTTCCAAAAAATTATATAAACAGCTAAAACCACATACTGTAATTTAGACCTATTTTTGTTCCTACAGTATTATTAACCTTAATAACAATCATTTTCAGGCATTTCCATGCATTTTTAACCACCTCACAGCTCACAATATTTATTTCACTATTTTTCACCAATATAGCCTAAAGGCTGTAGCAAGCTGGCTGGCTAAAGTAAGCAACAGAGCAGCAGCTGAAAAGCACGGCATTTAAAAAAAATATAGGACATCTATGAAACATTGCCACACAGCAGTGGCAGACAGGATGGCAGTTTAATAAAATATAATAATGTCAGTTGGCAATGCCCCAAATTGTGCAAACTGTAAAGAAAAGAGGTGCAAGATGGAATTGCCCTTCCCACTTATGTGGGATATTAAAAAGGACATGCACAGTTTAACAAACCAAGCACTTTAGCGACTAGGACTGACCCTTTCATTGCTGAACTCCTTGGTTTGTTTGGACCCCCACAAAATATATTTTGGAAGGACTACCTTCAATTATTAAGGAGGAGGTTGATGATGAGGGTGTTGGTGGTGGAGATTGCATGTGCTGGTCCAATCTGCTTGTAGCTGTTACTGGATTGCTTGTTATTAATTTACAAATTATTATAATTTTGTTAAACAAATTGCATGAACTTGATGAAAATGATTTAACAGGGAGGAGGTGCCTAGATGGTTAACGTCCCTTCCTCTGCTAACTTTGGCTTTTCAAATGGAACAGATGCCTTCACAACTGTCAGAATTTACATTAAAAAAATTCTACACCCAAGATGTGGCTATTCTGGCTTTCTTTTTATCCTGAGCAAGATAGGACACAAATTGCCCCCTCATCCTCCTTTTGCACTTCCTCCACACTGTCATCCTCATTTTTTATTATTTCACCATCTAATACTAGCACAGCTGTCTTGGCGTCACTGATCCGCTGTGAAACTGGGTGACAGCTGTTATACTTACTTCCTCTATAAAAAGACTGTTTAATAGTCAATTGTTTTTTTAAATTACTACTAGTAGTAGTCTTCTTGGTCCCTTTCTGGGATGAAGATCCACCCCCAGCAGCAGCAGCAGCAGCAACAGCAACAGGTGTAGCACTCAAGAATCCTTCTGAGGAATCACGGATAGAAGAGGAGTCAGTCATGCTTATGAAATTGGATGCAGGACTACTTCCAATCACGAATGAGGATGTTGATGGTGATGCAGGTTTTGGTGGTGGAGATTGCAGGCGCTTGGATCCAGATAGAAGGGAGCAGCTAGACTGGACTGATTGTTGTTTGGTTTTTTGTCCCCAAAGCTTTAGAATTTGAAATACCCTTTTCAATTTGATGAATTCACTGCAAGTGATGTAACAGGGAGGAGGTTCCAAGATGGTTAAGGTCCTTACCTCTACTCACTGTTACTTGGCAATGGTTGTCTGGATTTGGGTGGAAATAATTCCACACATGACAAGTGGATTTTTTGGTCCTTTGCCCAGGCATGGCAACAATGGGATTTTTCCCACCATGGGCAACAAACAACTATTGCCTGATATACAGTTATTACACAAACATCCTCTGCAGCAACATCCTCATCATCATCAACATCCTCATCATCCTTGTTGTTATTGCCAACTACGTAAATATCCTCCTCATCCTCCTGGTGCAATTCCACAGAAGCATCCTCGATTTCTACATCAGCATGTTGACTTGTGCTGCTCATCCCCACATTTGCAGAGGGCACACAAATGGTGGAAGGAGGATCCTCTTCAAGTACAGTATTAGAAAGGTCAGGCTCACACATGACATCTGCGGTCACACGGACTTTCCTCGGGAATTTGTGATTTTTCGGAGCACACAGTTGGTTCCGGTGTCTTACTCGTCTTAACAATTTAAATATTTTTTGTAACTCTCCTACAAGCAGAGGGGCTTAAATCATTACTAGAACCACCAGTCATAAATAATAAAGGCCAAGGTCTTATCCTTTCCTTGCCACTTCGTGTAGTGAATGGCATATTGCCAATTTTTTGATTCTCTAAAGCTGACTTAGCTTTAGGTTTATTTTTCTTTAACAGGGTAAAAGTAGATATTTTTAGCCTGGCTTTTTGGCCTGGCTTTTTGGCCTGACTTAAGCCCTGGTACATTGGCCTTCATAGATGACGTTGACGGCCTTGCATCGTCATCATGACTGCTGCCGGCAGCTACAAGACTGGTATGTGGATCCTGCTCTCCTGTCATGTGACTGTCCTCCTTACTGCAGTCTTACAGCAATGTTACCAAGCAATTATAGTGCAGCTAAGTGGCGGCTAACGCACACAGCCAACCACACACACAAATGTATTTTTTTTCCACTGGTGGTGTTGTTAAAACGCACACACAAAAAATTGTTTTTATTCTCACACTGGTGATGTGGCAGGCTAACCCGCACGCACAAAAAATTGTTTTTATTTTGACACTGGTGGTGTGGCAGGCTAACACACACACAAAAAAAAATGTTTTTATTTTCACAATGGTGGTGTGGCTAGCACACACACACAAACATTTTTTTGTATTTTTTCACTGGTGGTGTGGCTAACACGCACATACAAAAAATTGTTTTTATTTTCACACTGGTGGTGTGGCAGGCTAACATGCACGCCCAAAAAATTTGTTTTTCTTTTCACCCTGGTGGTGTGATAGGCTAACACGCACGCACAAAAAATTGTTTTTATTTTTACACTGGTGGTGTGGCAGGCTAACACGCACACACAAAAAATTGTTTTTATTTTCACACTGGTAGTGTGGCAGGCTAACATGCTCTCACAAAAAAAATGTTTTTATTTTCACACTGGTGGTGTGGTTAACGCACACACAAAAAATTGTTTTTATTTTTACACTGGTGGTGTGGCAGGCTAGCACGCACACACAAAAATTGTTTTAATTTTCACACTGGTGGTGTGGCAGGCTAATGCGCACGCACAATTTATAATATTTTTTTTTACACTGGGGGTGAAGAAGAGCACTCCTGATGGACAGAGCACCCCCTGGACAACACAACAGAACAGCCAGAAGCCCCTATGGACAACAGCCAGCCCCTATGGACTACAGTCAGCTAGCCCCTATGTGGATTAATATGGACAACAGCCAGCCAACCCATATGGACAACAGCCTGCCAGCCCCTATGAACAGGACAACCTCATAACAGCCAGCCAGCCCCTATGGACAGGACAACAGCCAGCCCCTATATGATATGGATTATGGACAACAGCCAGCCAGCGCCTATGGACAACAGCCAGCCAGCCCCTATGGACAGGATAACCTCACAAGTCACAACAATTATGCACAACAGTAGTGCAGCACAGCTCCAGAACAACCTCACAAGTCACAATTATGCACAACAGCAGCACAGCACAGCTCCCTGCTCCTTCCCTCTTCACTCTCCACAGCCAGAATGAAAAGTGGCAGCGATCGCGGGACCTTTATATAATCCAAAACCCGCAAGAATCCGACAGTGGGATGATGATGTTTTGCTCTGTTTTCAGATCCAAGTCAGACTGGAACACCCGAGCCGGCTCGGATCTGTCTCGTATCTGCTAAGTTCAGGTGGATTCGGTTCTCAGGGAACCAAACCCGCTCATCTCTATTCTACACACATCTCTAGTCTGTTTATGTATGTTCCATACTCATTACATACAAAACACTCTGTGTTTGACGCAGCTAATGTCACTGCAGATTAGGGGTGAGCGGGTTCGGATTTCTGAAATCCAAACCCCCCCGAGCCCCCCCGATCCGAGGCCGATCCGAGTCAGGCTCGAATTTTCCCGCCTGACTCGGATCTGAAATCGAGGCAAAACGTCATCACCCCGCCTTCTGGGTCTCGCGGGTTTTGGATCCTATATAAGGTACCCGCGGCTGTGGACAGAGAAGAGGGAGGGTGGGAGTTAGGGCTGGCTGGGCTATGTAGTGTAGTGTAGTGCAGAGTAGTGTTGTGCTGTGCTGTGCTGCGCTGTGCTGCTGTTGTCCATAGGGGCTGTGTCCACTACTTCAAAGTCCATAGGGGCTGGTTGTGTTGTGCTGTGCTGCTGTTGTTAATAGGGGCTGTGTCCACTACTTCAAAGACCATACGGGCTGGCTGGACTGTGTAGTGCAGTCAGTTGTCCATAGGGGCTGTGTCCACTCCAAAGTCCTGTGCAGTGTCCCAGTCCTAAAGGGGTGCTGTAGTGTTGTCCAGGGGGTGCTCTGTCCATCAGGGGTGCTACCCCCAAGTGCTAAACAAAAATATATTTTTTCTGTGTTTGTGAATTGTGTGCGCAGTAGCCGCACGTGCATCAACAAAGTAGTGCCAAGCGTGCGCCTGTGTCATAAGTAAAGGGCCGGCTGGCTTGACCGTTAAAGGGTGCTGTAACCCCCAAAGTACACTCCAGTCCAAACCAAATAAAAAAATATTTTCTGTGTTTGTGAATTGTGTGCGCAGTAGCCGCACATGCATCAACAAAGTAGTGCCAAGCGAGCGCCTGTGTCATAAGTAAAGGGCCGGCTGGCTTGACCGTTAAAGGGTGCTGTAACCCCCAAAGTACACTCCAGTCCAAACCAAATAAAAAAATATTTTCTGTGTTTGTGAATTGTGTGCGCAGTAGCCGCACGTGCATCAACAAAGTAGTGCCAAGCGTGCGCCTGTGTCATAAGTAAAGGGCCGGCTGGCTTGACCGTTAAAAGGTGCTGTAACCCCCAAAGTACACTCCAGTCCAAACCAAATAAAAAAATATTTTCTGTGTTTGTGAATTGTGTGCGCAGTAGCCGCACGTGCATCAACAAAGTAGTGCCAAGCGAGCGCCTGTGTCATAAGTAAAGGGCCGGCTGGCTTGACCGTTAAAGGGTGCTGTAACCCCCAAAGTTCACTCCAAACCAAATAAAAAAATATTTTCTGTGTTTGTGAATTGTGTGCGCAGTAGCCGCACGTGCATCAACAAAGGAGCAGCGCCAAGCGTGCGCCTGTGTCCCATAAGTAAAGAGCCGGCTGGCTTGACCGTTAAAGGGTGCTGTAACCCCCAAAGTACATTCCAGTCCAAACCAAATAAAAAAATATTTTCTGTTTGTGAATTGTGTGCGCAGTAGCCGCACGTGCATCAACAAAGTAGTGCCAAGCGTGCGCCTGTGTCATAAGTAAAGCGCCAGCTGGCTTGACCGTTAAAGGGTGCTGTAACCCCCAAAGTACACTCCAGTCCAAACCAAACAAAAAAATATTTTCTGTGTTTGTAAATTGTGTGCGCAGTAGCCGCACGTGCATCAACAAAGTAGTGCCAAGCGTGCGCCTGTGTCATAAGTAAGGGGCCGGCTGGCTTGACCGATAAAGGGTGCTGTAACCCCCAAAGTACACTCCAGTCCAAACCAAATAAAAAAATATTTTCTGTGTTTGTGAATTGTGTGCGCAGTAGCCGCACGTGCATCAACAAAGTAGTGCCAAGCGTGCGCCTGTGTCATAAGTAAAGGGCCGGCTGGCTTGACCGTTAAAGGCTGCTGTAACCCCCAAAGTACACTCCAGTCCAAACCAAATAAGAAAATATATTCTGTGTTTCTGAATTGTGTGTGCTGTAGCCGCACGTGCATCAACAAAGTAGTGCCAACCGTGCGCCTGTGTCATAAGTAAAGGGCCGGCTGGCTTGAACGTTAAAGGGTGCTGTAACCCCCAAAGTACACTCCAGTCCAAACCAAATAAAAAAATATTTTCTGTGTTTGTGAATTGTGTGCGCAGTAACCGCACGTGCATCAACAAAGTAGTGCCAAGCGTGCGCCTGTGTCATAAGTAAAGGGCCGGCTGGCTTGACCGTTAAAGGGTGCTGTAACCCCCAAAGTACACTCCAGTCCAAACTAAATAAAAAAATATTTTCTGTGTTTGTGAATTGTGTGCGCAGTAGCCACACGTGCATCAACAAAGTAGTGCCAAGCGTGCGCCTGTGTCATAAGTAAAGGGCCGGCTGGCTTGACCGTTAAAGGGTGCTGTAACCCCCAAAATACACTCCAGTCCAAACCAAATAAAAAAATATTTCTGTGTTTGTGAATTGTGTGTGCAGTAGCCGCACATGCATCAACAAAGTAGTGCCAAGCGTGCGCCTGTGTCATAAGTAAAGGGCCGGCTGGCTTGACCGTTAAAGGGTGCTGTAACCCCCAAAGTACACTCCAAACCAAATAAAAAAATATTTTCTGTGTTTGTGAATTGTGTGCGCAGTAGCCGCACGTGCATCAACAAAGTAGTGCCAAGCGTGCGCCTGTGTCATAAGTAAAGGGCCGGCTGGCTTCACCATTAAAGGGTGCTGTAACCCCCAAAGTACACTCCAAACCAAATAAAAAAATATTTTCTGTGTTTGTGAATTGTGTGCGCAGTAGCCGCACGTGCATCAACAAAGTAGTGCCAAGCGTGCGCCTGTGTCATAAGTAAAGGGCCGGCTGGCTTGACCGTTAAAGGATGCTGTAACCCCCAAAGTACACTCCAGTCCTAACCAAATAAAAAAATATTTTCTGTGTTTGTGAATTGTGTGCGCAGTAGCCTCACGTACATCAACAAAGGAGCAGCGCCAAGCGTGCGCCTGTGTCATAAGTAAAGGGCTGGCTGGCTTGACTGTTAAAGGGTGCTGTAACCCCCAAAGTACACTCCAAACCAAATAAAAAATATTTTCTGTGTTTGTGAATTGTGTGCGCAGTAGCCGCACGTGCATCAACAAAGGAGCAGCGCCAAGCGTGCGCCTGTGTCCCATAAGTAAAGAGTCGGCTGGCTTGACCGTTAAAGGGTGCTGTAACCCCCAAAGTACACTCCAAACCAAATAAAAAAATATTTTCTGTGTTTGTGTGCGCCTTAGCCGCACCTATATATCAAATCGATATAACATAAATGGAGGACCAAACTTTCTCCGATAAAAATAAAATAGAGAAAGATCAAGAACCACTAACTCCTAGTGCTGAAGCTGCTGCCACTAGTCATCACATAGACGATAACATGCCATCAACGTCGTCTGCCAAGGCCGATGCCCAATGTCATAGTAGAAGCCACATACAATCCCAAAAGACAAAGTTCAGGAAAATGACCTTAAAAAAAACATTTAAATCATCTGAAGAGAAACGTAAACTTGCCAATATGCCATTTATGACACGGAGTGGCAAAGAACGGCAAAGGTCTTTCCCTATGTTCATGACTAGTGGTTCAGCTTCACATGACGATGGAAGCCCTCCTCCCACTAAAAAAATCAAACGAGTTAAGCTGGCAAAAGCACAGCGAAGAACTGTGCGTTCTAAGAAGATATCACAAATCCCCAAGGAGACTCCAAGTGTGGTGGTGGTTGCGTTGCCTGACCTTCCCAGCACTGGACGGGAAGAGGTGGCTCTTTCCACCATTTGCACGCCCCCTGCAAGTGCTGAAAGGAGCACCCACAGTCCACTTGCTGATATGCAAATTGAAGATGTCACTGTTGAAGTACAACAGGATGAGGATACTGGTGTAGCTGGCGCTGAGGAGGAAGTTGGCGAGGAAGATTCTGATGGTGATGTGGTTTGTTTAAATCAGGCTACGGGGGAGACAGTTGTTGTCCGTGGGATGAAAAAGCCCATCACGGTCATGTCTGGGCAGAAGACCAAACATTCCACCTCTTTGGTCTGGCAATATTTCTATCCAAATCCTGACAGCAACTGTCTTGCCATATGTACCATATGTAAAGGTGGAATAAGTAGGGGTAGGGACGTTAACCACCTAGGAACATCCTCCCTTATACGGCACCTGCAGCACGTTCATAATAAGTTACTGTCAAGTTCAGAAACTTTGGCTAAGACCGTAAGCAGTCCAGGGACACCTAAATCCTATTGTCCTGTTGTATCCAAGTGCCTGCAAACCACACCGTCAACTCCCTCCTCGTCAATTTCCTCCTTAGTCAGGATCGGAAGTAGTCCTGCAGGCCATGTCACTGGCATGACTGACTCTCCTATACGGGATTCCTCCGGAGGATCCTGCATTGCTACGCTTACTGCTGCCGCTGCTGCTGTTGCTGCTGCTGGGAGTCGTTCATCATCCCAGAGAGGAAGTAGGAACACCATTACTTTTACTAAACAATTGACCCTCCAACAGTCCTTAGCGAGGAGGATGAAGTACGACAGCTGTCATCCTGAAGCAAAACGTATAACTGAGGCCTTGACTGCTATGTTGGTGTTAGACGTGCGTCCAGTATCCGCCATTAGTGCAGTGGGATTTAGACAATTGATGGAGGTAGTGTGTCCCCGGTTCCAAATCCCGTCTAGATTCCACTTCACTAGGCAGGCGATACCGAGACTGTACAGAAACGTCAGAAAAAGTGTCCTCAGTGTCCTGAAAAATGCCGTTGTACCCAATGTCCACTTAACCACGGACATGTGGACAAGTGGAACAGGGCAGACTAAGGACTATATGACTGTGACAGCCCACTGGGTAGATGTATCACCTTACGCAGCAACAGCAGCAGCGTCACCAGTAGCAGCATCTCAGAAACGCCAGCTCGTTCCAAGGCAGGCTACACTGTGTATCACCAGTTTCAGTAAGAGGCACACCGCCGACAACCTCTTAGAGAAACTGAGGGAAATCATCGCCCATTGGCTTACCCCACTTAGACTCTCCTGGGGATTTGTGATATCTGACAACGCCACCAATATTGTGCGGGCATTACATCTGGGCAAATTCCAGCACGTCCCATGTTTTGCTCACACAATAAACTTGGTGGTGCAGAATTTTCTGAAAAGCGACAGGGGAGTGCAGGAGACGCTTTGGGTGGCTCGAAAAATTTCTGGCCACTTTCGCCATTCAGCGACTGCGTGCCGAAGACTGGAGTGCCAGCAAACACTCTTGAACCTGCCCCGCCATCACCTGAAGCAAGAGGTTGTGACGCGGTGGAACTCAACCCTCTATATGCTTCAGAGGATGGAGGAGCAGCAAAAGGCCATTCAAGCCTATACATCCACCCAAGACATAGGTAAAGGAGGGGGTATGCACCTGACTCAAGCGCAGTGGAGAATGATTTCCGTGTTGTGCAAGGTTCTTCAGCCCTTCAAACTTGCCAAACATGAAGTCAGTTCAGACACTGCCAGCTTGAGTCAGGTCATTCCCCTCATCAGGCTTTTGCAGAAGCAGCTGGAGAAAGTGAAGGAGGAGCTAAGATGGAGCGATTCCGCTCGGCATGTGGGACTTGTGGATGAAGCCCTTCATTCGCTTTGCCAGGATTCCAGGGTGGTCAATCTGTTGAAATCAGACTACTACATTTTGGCCACCGTGCTCGATCCTAGGTTTAAAGCCTATGTGGTGTCTCTCTTTCTGGCCGACACAAGCCTGCAGAGGTGCAAAGACCTGCTGGTGAACACACTGTCAGCTGAAGCGGATCGTGACACGTCAACTGCTCCTTCTTCATTTTCTCCCGCAACTGGGGCTGCCAGGAAAAAACTTAGGTATCCTAAGCAACCCGCTGGCGGTGATGCAGGGCAGGCAGGACCAAGTTTGGACATCTGGTCCGGACAGAAGGACCTGGCAACAATTTCTGACATGTCTACTGTCACTACATATGATACTGTCACCATTGACAGAATGGTGGAGGATTACATCGGTGACAGCATCCAAGTAGGCATGTCAGACAGCCCATACCTGTACTGGTAGGAAAAAGAGGCAATTTGGAGGCCCCTGTACAAACTGGCTCTATTTTACCTGAGTTGCCCCCCCTCCAGTGTGTACTCCAAAAGAGTGTTTAGTGCAGCCGGGAACCTTGTCAGCGAAAGGCGTAGGAAAAATGTGGAGAAGATGATGTTCATAAAAATGAATTATCAAATCTTCCAGGGAGACCAGCCTCCAGAACGTACAGAGGGACCTGTGGTGGTTGATTCCAGTGGGGACGAGTTAATACTTTGTGAGGATGAGGATGTACACAACACTGAAGAGGGTGAGGAATCGGTGGATGAGGAGGATGAGGACGACATCTTGCCTCCGTAGAGCCAGTTTGTGCAGGGACAGATTATTTGCCAGCTTGTTTTGTGGGGGCCCAAACGAACCAATCATTTCAGCCACAGTTGTGTGGCAGACCCTGGCGCTGAAATGATTGCTTTGTTAAAGTGTGCATGTCCTGTTTATACAACATAAGGGTGGGTGGGAGGGCCCAAGGACAATTCCATCTTGCACCTCTTTTTTTTCTTTGCATTATGTACAGTTTGGGGCCTAGTTTTTCAAACTGCCATCCTATCTGCCACTGCTGTATCACTCCTAGATGGGTCACGTGTTTGTGCCGCCCACTCGTGTCGCTTAGCATAGTCATCCAGCTACCTCGGTGCAACCTTTTGGACATAAAAACACTATTGTGAGGTGTGAGGTGTTCAGAATAGACTGGAAAGTAGTGGAAATTAAGGTTATTGAGGTTAATAATAGCATAGGAGCAGAAAAACCAACACATTCTGTGATTTTAGCTGTTTTTATGCTTTTTTTAAAAAAAATACAGATCCAAAACACAAAACCCAGAACCCAAAACACGGAAGGGTGGTTTTGGCAAAACCAATCCAGATCCAAAACTCGAAGAAAGATCCAGATCCAAAACCAAAACACAAAATACGACAAGTGGCCGCTGCACACCCCTAACCAAAACATTTGAAAAGCATGTATTTTAATATATTTAAAATATATTATAGCAGGATCTATAGAGTTGAAATACATTTTGCATATATATTGTAATATTATATTATAATAAAAAATAAATAATAACTCATATTTAATAATGTATTTTAAACTGATCTATAATTATTGTATATCTGTAGGCATTATTATTATTATTATTATTATTATTATTATTATTATTATTATTATTATTAATGATAATAACAGTAGCATAGTAACAAAAAATACTAAAGTATTATGTTTATTTATTTCAACAATAAGTGTTAGTTTTTTAATCCCAATATATTATATAATTGTACAGTAATTATATATATATATATAAAATATATTATTATAATTTATCATGAATACAGTATATTGTAAGCAGCACTCAAGTATTTATCAATTAGAAATGGATGGGCATACATGCCAATAGCATCAAGACTTCAACTCCTTGAACTAGGGCATTATTGACCAGTAATGCTGTTAGAGTGGATTATTATTTAATTATTATTGACATTAAATAAAGTATTATTTAATATAAACTATGTATAAATAGATTGTGTATAATAATTTTTGTGTATAAGAATATATAGATATTAATATGTTTCATTACTAGTTTATAGATATTAATATTGTACGTAATTATTAGTACTGATATATTATACACTTTTGTGTGTATTGTAATGTATTTAGTGCCTGATTCTGTAAGGATCGTTATTGCAAAGCTGCACTCAGGCTATAGATATATGATGTATGCACTCAGGCTATAGATATATGATGTATGCACTCAGGCAGCTTTGCAATTGCGATCCTTTACATATATGGTAATGCACAGGAGGCATTACTCCCCCTGTGCATTACTTAACCGAGCTGCGTTGTTCAACGCAGCATCGGTTAACCTACATACCATCGGCCGGGTGCGGTGACCCATGGGGTCACGCAGCCGAACGCCGCAGTTTAGAGGAAGAGGCCAGGAAATCTCTGTCACCCGACAGAGATCTTGGCCTCTTCCCTCCCCCCCCAACAGCGGCGCCACGGCTCCATTTCGGGTAACGGAGGCTGTGGCCGGCCCCTCCCCACTCTCAAACAGAAGCAGCGTGCACTGCTGATTCAGGCCCTTAGTTACCAGCTTATGTAAAAAGCATCTCCTTAGCTCCATTCTGCCTCACACTACCAAGCATCTCCCATCCTACCAGCTTGGGTTAACTCTTCCACCTGCATAGCACCATCCCTCTGGCTCTCCTGTCAGCAGTCATGTTCCACCCTATCTTTGCCCTACATTCCCTCTCCAATCCTCCCTCTCTTACCTATACATTACACAACCTGACTCATTTGCCAGCTGCTTTCCCCTGCATTTCATCTCCATCTGCTGTATTTTAGACTTCAGTATATGAATGGGATGTCCAGCATCAGCTCCATCTTACTGATAAAATGTTTTATAGGCTGGATTGGGACAATGGAAATGCCAGAGCCTTAACTAGACTTTTTGGTGCCCTGTGCCAGAAAGAGCATTGGTGCCCCCCCCCCCTCCTAAATTTCAAATAGGGACATAAGCACCCGAAAAATGGACATGGCTTGATGGGGAAGGGCCATAGAAGAGATAGGGGAGGCCAGAGGATGCTGGTGATAAAATAAGAGGAAGCTACAAGTGAGAATGATAATTAATAGAAAATGTACAGGCCCAAACAGCACCCTCTGTCCTGCAGTGCCCTGTGCCATGGCACAGGTCGCACCACCCTAGTTACGGCCCTGTGAAATGCTATAAGGTGTAAATGGGTTGAATGCTGAGGCTGCAAGGAGTTAATGGGATTTATCATGTAAGATATGGAGATGTATGGTACATGGAAACTTGTGATGTTAATATTAAGATATTTTAAATTATATACTTTTGGGACATATGGTGTTTGTGATGATACATGAGTATAGTATGGCATTTGCATATAGTATAATATGTAATGCATATAGATTTTTTTAATTATGTATATGGGTTAAAATTGTTGCATATGTGGAATATGAGAGTATATGGTTTCACGGGATGCAGTTTATTTACCGGCATCCGGAATCCTGACACTGGAAGCCTGACTCTGTACTAAAGATAGGCATCTAAGTACTAATGCCTATCTTTAGCCAGATGCCGAAATCCTGACGCCCATCATCCCGAATGAAGGTAAGTGGGTACTGTTAGCTGGGGGGGTTGATGGTTAGTTTTAGGCACCCCTGGGGAGGGTTAGGATTAGGATAGGGGAAAGGGGGTTAGGGTCAGCCTCCCTCCCCTCCCGGGAGGGTTAGGTTTAGGGTGCGGGAAGGGGAGGTTAGGTTTAGGCATCACCCAGGGAAGGTTAGGGTTAGGCACCACCAGGGGGAGGTTAGGGATTAGGCACCACTAAGGGAGGGGAGAGGGGAGGGTTAGGGTACTTACCAGCCCCAGTTGGGATCCCGACGGTTTGGGCTTCCAGCGTCTGTATTTAGTCCACCGGCAATGCATCCAGCGGCATTACTTAACGATTCTGGTTGCACATAGGGAGAAATGATAGTGGAAGTGTGTGTGTGTTAATGATAGTACTATTGTGCATTTGTACTTGGAGCATATAGTATGTGATATACAGTATATACATAGTAAGTATTTTGCTTTAAGTTCCAGATCTAGGAAAATTGATATAGTGTGGCTAAATCATATATATTGATAAATACCTCCAATATACACAATTAGTTCAGAGTAGAAAAGGAATAATATATCTTTGGTAAACTAGAAAATGCATTATGAGTGATTAATTAATGAGATTAGTTATAAATCAATATTAAATGGTTATTAGCATATTAGTCTCGCTATTAGTCCCCCATGGAGATTACCATGTATTTTTACTAGTAGCAGATTGTTATTGTTTTTGGTTATTAAATGGTTGTTGTATTGTGTTATATGATATTTCATGATTATTACCCTCCTTTTCACTCCCTGTCAGCAATGTTGTATTTTCTATCTTTATTATATTTTTTTGGGGGGGGGAAATGAGGACTATGGTACGAATTGCTTTGGGTTATATCTTACCTTTTAATATACCTGAATAATTTATATTCTTGGACTATGGTTCCCTCTCAGTCATAGGAGAGCTCCAGGTTATATTTCTCCTAGATTCTATGCAGAGAATAAGGGAAACATAACTCAAACACCAGTCAATTGGACAATGTTTTATGAACAATATAAGCCCTACTAAACTCTCACCCTACATTGTTTTTCTAAATTGAGTTCCTTATATCTATCAAAAGTATGTTTCAATTCCAGACTATAGACTGGCTCTGACTACCGCTGTTGGAATGCTGGTCTACTTAACAAACCGAAATGCTGCCAGTTTATTTTATTCTTCATCTTTTCTTTGGTTTCAGAAACCTAAGTTCCTTAACCTCTTTGAATGTTTTAAAATCCAATAAAAATTACCTTAAATGATTGGTATCATCACACTTTACCAGATCAATACTGTATCTTGATATCTGTGCACCAGCATTGGAAAGTTATGTTTGGCCAATTTTTGCAACTTCAGTGAATACAGGGGCATATAACTGTTTTACAGAAGGGTGAAATGATTGTTACATGCATAAAGAACAGAGGAGACCATAAGATACAATTTACCCAAAAAGAGTGATAACTGGATGGAAAAAAAAGACAAGAATCAAACAAGTTTGGGAGTTTGTAACTCTAGACATTGGTTGTCTTTAGCTTGCCTTCTTCCTTTCACATTTGGTGTTTGCATCCCACGCTGGCCATGGAATGGTATAACATGTTGTGCATTTTTTATGATACCTTGTGTTATAAAGTCTACATTTATATATTTTTTAGTTTAAAATATTTTAAATAAAGTCACAGGCTCCATCATATCAACTAAGGTGCGACCTCCATCAACATGGACTAGACCCAGGTGCTCCTTCAGTTTCTCCTCCCACTTAAGTAACTGACTCTACAGTAGTTTTCCTCCTGTACCATGGCAATGTTCCTTGTTCTTAGACATCTTCACTTTCCAACATTGATGAATGTTACAACAAAGAAGTGACTGCATCTGCCGCTGTCTTCCATATGCATTGTTGGACCCTAGATGAAGTAACTTGCTCATTATCTTGGAGGTATTGGGTACGGAATGCCGGCACTTGGGATCCCGGCAGTCAGAAAACCAACACCGGCATCCTGACAGGGTTAGGGTACCGAAACTTGTTGGTCAGTATCATAACCCTCCCTCTCTCCCTAATCTTAACCTTCCTTCGATGGTGCCTAAACCTAACCTCCCCCTAGTGCCTAAACCTAGCCACCCCCTCCCCACACCCTAAACCTAACCCTCTCCCCTTATTGCTTAACTCTCCACCTAATGCCTAACCCTCCCCCTAACCCCAGTACTTACCATCGGAATGCCAGCATTTGGGATGTCAGAGCCAGGATTCTGACAGGTGTCGGGATTCCAGCACCGGCATTCAAAGGGATGGCATCCCAACTGTTGGGATTTTAACCAGATCCCATCTTGGAGGATAGATTCGTAAATTGCATGCAATTTCTAATAAAGGTATTGAACCTCAATACTTTGCTCATAAGAAAACAAATCAACCTCACTTGCACTCTGGATTGTTTCAACAAGTCAACAATAAGTCAATCAAAGGAATTGTCCCACGTTCTCCAGGTACATGGTAATTCTCAGGTATGAAAAATAAATGGAAAACACAATATAGTGTAACATCACTGTATGATGTAGTCACCCGGGGATGTGAATATGAGGAGAATATGGTGGTCTCTGAAGATCTTCTCCTGGCTTGGTATGGTCCCAACTTCCGTAAGAATCACCCAGATGTGAATGAGGATAAGTCTCGTGTGGAGTTTCTTACATGTATGCTTACCTGTAAGGGTGATGTATGGGCACATAAAGGTATCTTTACCTTCAGAAACATCGACCTGCTGTCCTCAACGGAATGTGGGGACTTTCAAGTCGTGATAGGACAAGGTAAAAGAAAAGACCTTGATACAGTACCATGAAAAACAGCTATTTATTATAAATAAAAACATATAAAAAAAATTTACCAGTTAGCCAATATCAGCAGGTAGTAATATTATGCAGATTTCTATTGCCCTGCAGAAGATGGACCTGGTTCAATAAGGGCAAATGGGTAGCATATAGAATGGATGGGATACTGCATACTATTGGTGAAGCAACACTCTTCAACGCCTTTTGGTGCAATGCGGCACCTTTTTCAAAATGAGTGTCCTTTTCACTCCCTGATTGAAGCTTTGTTTTTACTTAGTGTTTTGCTGCTTGGACATTTTATTCTTCTGCTCTGGTCCTTCTAAGGGGGTGGATACATTCAACTCATCTCCATTGCTGGCATATTGTTCCATTTTCTCCTTAGTGATAATGCACTGTTAATAAAAAAAAACACAAAAAAAGTTAGCAAATGATTAATCAAATAAAACAAATAACTTCAAACTCTATATACAACACTCTGAATAAAACAATCAACAATAAAACTAAAAAGTTTAAAATACAATAAATTAATTACATATAAAATATTAAACTAATAAAATAAGAAAGGAATATGAGTATTGTCTAAGGTTTTGTATGGGAAATTAATCAAAGTGAAGATGTTATTATTGTATGTACAAAAAAGAGGTGAAGTAAGAGGGAATTGGATGTGTGTATAATATGCTTGTGAAAGTAAAAATAAAACAAAAATAATGATTAAATAATAGATTAAATTAAACCGTAATACAAATATTAAGGTATACAAGAATGACAAAATTAAACTTATAGTAAAAATGAACTTTTAGATAAAGGTAAAAGTTTGGAATGCAAGACAGTTCTGATCACTTGCCCATTTCAACAGATCCGACTGAAAATGCAGAAAATTACTTAGTATAAAAGTATATTACTAATAATTATTATTATATTTATAGGGTGCCACAGAGTGTCCACAGGACACCGTTACACTAATATTACACAAATACATAGAATAGCTATAAACAACATACAGTGAAGTCAAAGACAATGAAGGAGTAGGAGGTAGAATAGATAGACTCACTATGGCTTGTAGAAGAGAGAAATGATGGGCACGCAGCAGGTGGGAATAGGGAGTGCAAATACCACTCAATGAGCCTGCACCCAGTAAGGCAGATAGACAGGATCAGTGTTGATGGTAAGGAAAAATAGAGACCGAGGGCAAAAAGGCTCATTGATGTCAGGGATAGTGCTAGGAGCAGAGAATGATGGGAAAAGGCCTGCCCATGTGGGCTTACAGTCTTAGAGGTTGGTATTATTTTTCCACTTCTCCATTTGTTCGAAAGCATTGCAAATCCTGATTTGTTTTATGCCAGACACTGCAATAAAATGAGTACACTAAATTGACTGATACTTTTCTCGATAAAGGAGTTTAGCTTCAAAAATATGCTGCATTTTTACACAATCCATAAGTTTCTGTTATTATGCTAATTGAATTGGCCCCATATATTATAAACTCACCCTAATCACTAGAAAATCACATAAAATATAGCTTTGGTCTCAATCTTGTTACTATTTATATTTAAATCTTACACAATAGAAATAGGCAATACTTTGCAGCTCAAACATAATTGTGTTTACATAAAGCAATTTGGCTACAAAAAGTTATTGCAGTGTGATTTTTTTTAATATTGTTGTATCAAAATTAAGCATTTGAAACACCTCTCTCTACTACAATTCCTGTCTTTTACCCTCAGAGGTGACATAGTTGCCACCTTTTGGAGGTCCCTTTCCTAGCCACCATCACAATAAGGTGCCTTGGGCAGGCTCCTGTACTTTTAAGTGCTGAGGCTGTCTGTAATCGTGAAGTTGGCCCTTCTCTGCTAAAAATAATCAATCCTACACAGGCATGCCCTGGGATTTGTCTGCTATAAGGGAAGCTGAGCCAATGTTAAGGCCCCCGTACACGGGGCGATTTGTATCCGATCCGATCTCGCATACGATTCCCTTGAAAATTATTCCCTTGACATTCTGTATGATTTGTATTTAGAAATGGTGCGATTCCACAAATGACCATACGATCCGATGTATCCTAAACGATTGTAAATCGTTTACGATCAATCCTATGCAGCAAATACACACACGATGCATCTGTTGGAATGTCAAAAGGGGAGGGCTTATCTAAGGGGTATAAAAGGCAGCATCCATTTTAGGTCTGTGCACGCTCTGCTCAGTGACTAGTGAGGTTTTATACCCTGCTGAATGCTGTACCCAGGTGGTCAAACATGTCGGGTGGTTTGTTTAAAGCTTGTCTGACCTCAAACAGTAGTTCATCTGTTTGTTCCTGGTTTCTCCGCTGGTATCTCCGGCATTTAGGTGCAGGTTGTGGTGTTTCTGGCTGGCTTTGGGCGGCAATTTGCGGGCTGACCACTAAATCCAGGTTAGGTGTTGAAGGCTGTTGGAGGTAAGATATAATTATATAATGAACATGTTTTTCAAAGGTTTAATTAAAAAAAAATGTTAATTCTAAATTTAAATGGTGGAGGAGTGGCAGACCATTGCTGAGGAGTGTGAACGGAGATGGAACTTCCCAAACTGCGGTGTAGCAATAGACGGCAAACATGTCCGGATTATCCCACCTGCCCACAGCAGGTCCTTTTATTATAACTATAAAGGATTTAACAGAATAGTGCTCATGGCGGTGGTTAACGCCAATTATGAATTTATTTTTGTAGATGTGGGCAAAAATGGCCGTGCTTCGGATGGGGGTTCTTTTAAGCAAACACTCTTCTATGAGAGACTTCGCTCCAACCGCCTGAATTTACCCTCTGTAACTGAAACAAAGCACGGCTTAAACTATGTTTTTGTGGCCGATGAGGCGTTTGCTCTACATGAGCATTTGCTGAAGCCGTATGCACAACGAGGGCAAACAAAAGAGAAGAACATTTTTAATTACAGACTATCCAGGACTCACCGAATAGTGGAGAACACATTCGGGATTCTATGCAACCGGTTCCGGGTGTTCCATACCTCTGTTAATTTACGTATGGACAAAATCGATTCAGTTGTTTTGGCCTACTGTGTCTTCCATAATTTCCTACGGAAAAAGAGTTCTACCCAGAGGACATCAGACACAGCAGTGCTGGACGACCCAGACCAACCAGAGGAAACAGTCCCAATGCTCTCTGTGGCCCCACCTTCACTCGCTTCAACAACAGGATATGCGAGAGATAAAGAGGTGAGGGAGCAATATCTGGCCTACTTCAACGGAGTGGGGGCAGTACCGTGGCAGGAGGACAGTGGGCCTGATTCAGAGCCGGATGCTATTTGCGCTCGCTCGTTCAGAAAAAGGGGCCGGCTATTTAAATTGAGCTCTCGCTCTTTGCGGTCTGTTGATGCCTCTATGTCTGAGCGAGCGAACGAAACATGCGCTCGCTATTTTGTAAAGACGCCCCCTGGCCGCTCGCATCCTACGTCATCTCCACTATTTATTTGATTAATCGAGTACATCGAAAGGTATCTGAACTGCTCGCAGTGCTTGTGGTAGGATTTTCCTACCGCAATCATGTGAGCAGTTCAGGCTAAGAGACAACCAAGTGACGTGGTCGATGACGCTGCTTTGTTAATTATGCACACCCTTAAAACACCCTTTTTGACCGTTTGGCACGCCTGTGTTCGAATCTCCACTCCCCGTTTTCAAGCACCTTCCCCTGTTACCACCCACAAACGCCTCATCCTGTCACTCAAATTAGCAGGCACTCGCTATTTGGCGAGCGCTGGGGAGGGGGGTGGCCGGACAAACGGAGGCGTTCCTGAAGGAACGCCTGCCATTTGTAGGTGGCCCTACTGACATCAGCAGTGATGTCAGTAGGTAGCTTCCTGCTCTGTTAGAGCAGGAAGCTACCTGGGGCTTGCGGGAGACGAGACCCGACCCCAAGGGCCTCGTCGCAAGCCCCGATGGTGCCCATCACCTGGTCACTCGCTAAAGCTGTGGGTGGTCACCCACAACTTAGCGAGCGGCCAGGAGGCTGGATTTTAAAGAAGAAGTGGCCGACCTCATTTAGAGTGAGCGCTCGCATTTTGCGAGCGGCTCTGAATGAGGTCCACAGTGCGGAGATTTTGTATTTTATTTTGAACACACACCACTGTGACATCATCAACAGGATGAAAGGTCTTGCTAAATGAAATTAGCTCCTGGATTGCCGCATTGCACTTGATTTTGTTGCGGTAGTGTTGACTTTTTACTCGCCACAAACACTCGTGGCCATGGAACATTTCAATGAACCCCGTCACAAACTGTCTCTCTCTGGCACTTGTCATTCCTGTTGGGGAAATATATTGAAAAAGTAAAAAATTTTTTAGGTTTTAAAGTTGAACATTTGTAAATAATTATTTTTTAACAGTTATTACCGTTTGACACAATAAATGCTGTTTGTTTATTTGGTGTGTAATATTTTGCTGAAACTGTGAATTTAAGCTTGGGTATGCATTGGTGGGTCAGGAGTTAAAACACATTGGGGGCCAGGAGTATGGATTGGTGGCACAGGCGTTAAAACACATTGGGGGGCCAGAGGTATGCATTGGTGGTGCAGGGGCTAAAACACATTGGGGGGGTTCAAAGGTATGCATTGGTGGTGCAGGGGTTAAAACACATTGGGGGGGCCAGGGGTATGCATTGATGGGTCAGGGGTTAAAACACATTGGGGGGCCAGGGGTATGCTTTGGTGGGTCAGGAGTTAATACACTTTGGGGTGCCAGGGGTAAACATTGGTGGCACAGGGGTTAAAACTCATTGGTGGTCCAGGGGTATGCATTGGTGGCGCAGGGGTTAAATACACGTTGGTGCGGCAGGGCTATGCATTGGTGGGTCAGGGTGTACAGGCGATGATCACTTTTTAAAGGCACACTGTGCTTAATAGACGATGCTGCTTCTCTTCACTTCTCCCGTCGTCTGCCACAAAATGGAGGAGGGGAGTGTCCAGGGACATCGTACATCGTAGATCGCATCGTACTGTAGCAAAAGTGCGTACGACGTGTGTCAAATCATACACAATGGGTCGCAACCTTTCTGCAAAACCATCTGATCTACGATGCAGATCCACGATGCCGGGGACATGCATCGCATTGTAATTGTGTGTGAAAACACTAATTTTCACATGATTGGTCGCTACGATCAGTCGAAAATGGCCAGATCGTGTGAAAAATCGCCCCGTATATGGGGGCCTTTACACATAGGCAATATATAGGCTGTAAAATGTCCACCTGTTAGAGACTCATTGAATACCCTAGCAATCATTAAAAGCCCTGCAATCCGCAGTGCTTCCATTTTGTATTGTTTTATGTGTAGAAGAGATATTTTTTCACAGCACCCCAATTTAATAAAATCAAGCCCCACACATATTGATTTGGTTACTTACCATAATTCCAAGTGGCAGGCTTCTATAAAATCATGCAATCCCAAACTGGCTTCCTTCCGTTGACAACATATGAGGAAGGGGAAACCACTGTTACAGTATGTCTTGGAGTGTATAAGTGGTGGCAGCTCTAGCACATGGACTGATTACTGTAATAATTTGTTTATTACTAATTCTAAGGCTAAAGAAAAAGACAAGCATTTGTGTTGTAGTTACACTAAACTTTGACTGGCCCCACAACAAAGATTCTCTAATTCTCTAATTACATCATTCAGAAAATTTAGTGACAAATAACATCATTAATGGTGTCACTGATGATATCTTGCTTGACATCTTGCTACTCTTTTTTTAATCTATATCATATATGTTCCTGTTAGTTACATTTCCTGTAAATATTAGAGATGTGCGCAGATCTCTCTCTCTCTCCCTCTCTCTCCACACTTCAAGAAATACTGGACTTACTTGAAAATATGTGATTATATTCAACAATCCATTATCACCAATGTTTCAGTGGGGGTACTCCCACTTTCCTCAGGATGCTTGCTATAAGGTATGGAAACAAACACACTGAGGAAAGTGGGCGTGTCCCTACTGAAACATTGGTGATGTATAATGGGCTGATTGTTGAAGATAACCTCAGTTTTTCAAGCAAGTCTCTAAGTGCCTATTTAGTTTATTCTATGAAGCATATAATTGCAGAGGTGTCACTACTTCATGACTAGGCCACCAGGGCATTTTATTTTACTGGCTTGAGTGCCGGATTATATACCTACAATGTATATATAAGTATATACAATATATATATACAGTCAGGTGCATAAATATTGGGACATTGACAGAATTTCCATATTTTGGCCTCTGTTCACCACCACAATGGCTTTGAAATGAAACAAACAGGATGTGCTTTAACTGCAGACTTTCAGATTTCATTTGAGGGTAATTACATCCAAATCAGGTGAACGGTGTAGGAATTACAACAGTTTCTATATGTGCCTCTCACTTTTTAATGGGCCAAAAGTAATGGGACTATCAACTGAAAAGCTATTTCATGGACAGGTGTGGGCTATTCCCTCGTTATTTCATTATCAATTAAGCAGGTAAAAAGTCTGGAGTTGATTCTAGGTGTGACATTTGCATTTGGAATCAGTTGCTGTCGACTCTCAATATGAGATTCAAAGAGCTGTCACTATCAGTGTAGCAAGCCATCATTAGGCTGAAAATGGAGGCGTTCACATGGGAACGCCTCCATTTTGGTAGCCACTCCCCCGGCCCGCCCACCAAAGGGGGCGTGCTGTCACTCAACATCGACAGCACGCCCCCTTTGGTATGAGACCCGGAGCGACGGAATGCCCGTCGCTATCCGGGTCTCGCGAATGCGCACGACGGAGCCGGCTCCGTCGTGCGCATGCCCTCTGGGCCACAATCGACCCGGTTGTGAGCGCTCAGCGCTTGCGACCGGGTCTGAATCAGGCCCTCAGTGTTGTTTGTTTTACCTTGACAAAAGGGCACCTTAGCCCTGAAACGTTGGTGACAATATATCATTCACTTTCAAGACCTCCAGTGCCGCTTTCCATTTTTTCCATTGTCTCTATATTTATATATAGATATATGTGTATATATATATATACAGGTTGAGTCTCCCATATCCAAATATTCCGAAATACGGAATATTCTGAAATACGGAATATTTTTAGCATGACCGAGATAGTGAAACTTTTGATTTTTGATGGTTCGATGTACAAAAACTTTATTAAGGCATACAATTATTAAAAATAAAGTATAAAATGACCTAAAGGCTGTGTGTATAAGGTATATATGAAAAGGGGGGTGCACCGGCCACTTTTCGTGTTTTGTGTTTTGGTTTTGGATCTGGATCTTTCTTCGAGTTTTGGATCTGGATTGGTTTTGCCAAAACCACCCTTCCGTGTTTTGGGTTCTGGGTTTTGTGTTTTGGATCTGTATTTTTTTTTTAAAAAGCATAAAAACAGCTAAAATCACAGATTGTGTTGATTTTTCTGCTCCTATGTTATTATTAACCTCAAAAACCTTAATTTCCACTCATTTCTAGTCTATTCTGAACACCTCACACCTCACAATAGTGTTTTTATGTCCAAAAGGTTGCACCGCGGTAGCTGGATGACTATGCTAAGCGACACGAGTGGGCGGCACAAACACGTGGTCCATCTAGGAGTGACACTGCAGTGGCAGACAGGATGGCAGTTTGAAAAACTAGGCCCCAAACTGTACATAATGCAAAGAAAAAAATGAGGTGCAAGATGGAATTGTCCTTGGGCCCTCCCACCCACCCTTATGTTGTATAAACAGGACATGCACACTTTAACAAAGCAATCATTTCAGCGCCAGGGTCTGCCACATGACTGTAGCTGAAATAATTGGTTCGTTTGGGCCCCCACAAAACAAGCTGGCAATTAATCTGTCCCTGCACAAACTGGCTCTACGGAGGCAAGATGTCGTCCTCATCCTCCTCATCCACCGATTCCTCACCCTCTTCAGTGTTATGTACATCCTCATCCTCACAGAGTATTAACTCGTCCCCACTGGAATCCACCACCACAGGTCCCTCTGTACGTTCTGGAGGCTGGTCTCCCTGGAAGAGTTGATAATTCATTTTGATGAACATCATCTTCTCCACATTTTGTGGAAGCAACCTCCTACGCCTTTCGCTGACAAGGTTCCCGGCTGCACTAAACACTCTTTCGGAGTACACACTGGAGGGGGGGCAACTCAGGTAAAATAGAACCAGTTTGTACAGGGGCCTCCAAATTGCCTCTTTTTCCTGCCAGTACAGGTACGGACTGTCTGACATACCTACTTGGATGCTGTCACCGATGTAATCCTCCACCATTCTGTCAATGGTGACAGTATCATATGTAGTGACAGTAGACATGTCAGAAATTGTTGCCAGGTCCTTCAGTCCGGACCAGATGTCCAAACTTAGTCCTGCCTGCCCTGCATTACCACCAGCGGGTTGCTTAGGATAGCTAAGTTTTTTCCTGGCAGCCCCAGTTGCGGGAGAAAATGAAGAAGGAGCTGTTGACGTGTCACGTTCCGCTTCAGCTGACAGTGTGTTCACCAGCAGGTCTTTGCACCTCTGCAGGCTTATGTCGGCCGGAAAGAGAGACACCACATAGGCTTTAAACCTAGGATCGAGCACGGTGGCCAAAATGTAGTGGTCTGATTTCAACAGATTGACCACCCAGGAATCCTGGCAAAGTGAATGAAGGGCTTCATCCACAAGTCCCACATGCCGAGCGGAATCGCTCCATCTTAGCTCCTCCTTCACTTTCTCCAGCTGCTTCTGCAAAAGCCTGATGAGGGGAATGACCTGACTCAAGCTGGCAGTGTCTGAACTGACTTCACGTGTGGCACGTTCGAAGGGCTGGAGAACCTTGCACAACACGGAAATCATTCTCCACTGTGCTTGAGTCAGGTGCATACCCCCTCCTTTGCCTATGTCATAGGTGGATATATAGGCTTGTATGGCCTTTTGCTGCTCCTCCATCCTCTGAAGCATATAGAGGGTTGAGTTCCACCACGTCACAACCTCTTGCTTCAGGTGATGGCGGGGCAGGTTCAAGAGTGTTTGCTGGCGCTCCAGTCTTTGGCACGCAGTCGCTGAATGGCAAAAGTGGCCAGAAATTTTTTGGGCCACCCAAAGCGTCTCCTGCACGCCCCTGTCGCTTTTCGGAAAATTCTGCACCACCAAGTTTATTGTGTGAGCAAAACATGGGACGTGCTGGAATTTGCCCAGATGTAATGCCCGCACAATATTGGTGGCATTGTCAGATATCACAAATCCCCAGGAGAGTCTAAGTGGGGTAAGCCACTAGGCGATGATTTCCCTCAGTTTCTCTAAGAGGTTGTCGGCGGTGTGCCTCTTACTGAAACCGGTGATACACAGCGTAGCCTGCCTTGGAACGAGCTGGCATTTCTGAGATGCTGCTACTGGTGACGCTGCTGCTGTTGCTGCGTAAGGTGATACATCTACCCAGTGGGCTGTCACAGTCATATAGTCCTTAGTCTGCCCTGTTCCACTTGTCCACATGTCCGTGGTTAAGTGGACATTGGGTACAACGGCATTTTTCAGGACACTGAGGACACTTTTTCTGACGTTTCTGTACAGTCTCGGTATCGCCTGCCTAGTGAAGTGGAATCTAGACGGGATTTGGAACCGGGGACACACTACCTCCATCAATTGTCTAAATCCCACTGCACTAATGGCGGATACTGGACGCACGTCTAACACCAACATAGCAGTCAAGGCCTCAGTTATACGTTTTGCTTCAGGATGACTGCTGTCGTACTTCATCCTCCTCGCTAAGAACTGTTGGAGGGTCAATTGTTTAGTAAAAGTAGTTCCTACTTCCTCTCTGGGATGATGAACGACTCCCAGCAGCAGCAACAGCAGCAGTGGCAGCAGGAGGCGTAGCAATGCAGGATCCTCCGGAGGAATCCCGGATAGGAGAGTCAGTCATGCCAGTGACATGGCCTACAGGACTACTTCCGATCCTGACTAAGGAGGAAATTGACGAGGAGGGAGTTGACAGTGTGGTTTGCAGGCGCTTGGATACAACAGGACAACGGGGTTTAGGTGTCCCTGGACTGCTTACGGTCTTAGCCAAAGTTTCTGAACTTGACAGTAACTTATTATGAACACGCTGCAGGTGCCGTATAAGGGAGGATGTTCCTAGGAGGTTAACGTCCCTACCCCTACTTATTCAACCTTTACATATGGTACATATGGCAAGACAGTTGTTGTCCGGATTTGGATAGAAATATTGCCAGACCAAAGAGGTGGAATGTTTGGTCTTCTGCCCAGGCATGACCGTGATGGGCTTTTTCATCCCATGGACAACAACTGTCTCCCCTGGAGCCTGATTTAATCAAACCACATCACCATCAGAATCCTCCTTGCCAACTTCCTCCTCAGCGCCAGCTACACCAGTATCCTCATCCTGTTGTACTTCAACAGTGACATCTTCAATTTGCATATCAGCAAGTGGACTGTGGGTGCTCCTTTCAGCACTTGCAGGGGGCGTGCAAATGGTGGAAAGAGCCACCTCTTCCCGTCCAGTGCTGGGTAGGTCAGGCATCGCAACCACCACCACACTTGGAGTCTCCTTGGGGATTTGTGATATCTTCTTAGAACGCACAGTTCTTCGCTGTGCTTTTGCCAGCTTAACTCTTTTGATTTTTTTAGTGGGAGGAGGGCTTCCATCGTCATGTGAAGCTGAACCACTAGTCATGAACATACTAGGGATCGACCTTAGCCGTTCCTTGCCACTCCGTGTCGTAAATGGCATATTGGCAAGTTTACGTTTCTCTTCAGATGATTTAAATGTTTTTTTCAAGGTCATTTTCCTGAACTTTGTCATTTGGGATTGTATGTGCCCTCTACTATGACATTGGGCATCGGCCTTGGCAGATGACGTTGATGGCATGTTATCGTCTATGTCATGACTAGTGGCAGCAGCTTCAGCACTAGGAGGAAGTGGTTCTTGATCTTTCTCTATTTTATTTTTATCGGAGAAAGTTTGGTCCTCCATTTATGTTATATCGATTTGATATATACTTGCGGCTAAACACAGAAAATATTTTTTTATTTTTGCTGGAGAGTAGTGCACTTTGTGGGTTACACCACCCTTTAAGAAATGAGCCAGCCGGCTCTTTACTTATGGGACACAGGCGCACGCTTGGCGCTGTTCCTTTGTTGATGCACGTGCAGCTACTGCGCACACAATTCACAAACATAGAAAATATTTTTTTATTTGGTTTGGAGTGTACTTTGGGGGTTACAGCACCCTTTAACAGTCAAGCCAGCCGGCCCTTTACTTATGACACAGGCGCACGCTTGGCACTACTTTGTTGATGCACGTGCGGCTACTGCGCACACAATTCACAAACACAGAAAATATTTTGTTATTTGGTTTGGAGTGTACTTTGGGGGTTATAGCACCCTTTAACGGTCAAGCCAGCCGGCCCTTTACTTATGACACAGGCGCACGCTTGGCACTACTTTGTTGATGCACGTGCGACTACTGCGCACACAATTCACAAACACAGAAAATATTTTGTTATTTGGTTTGGAGTGTACTTTGGGGGTTACAGCACCCTTTAACAGTCAAGCCAGCCGGCCCTTTACTTATGACACAGGCGCACGCTTGGCACTACTTTGTTGATGCACGTGCGGCTACTGCGCACACAATTCACAAACACAGAAAATATTTTGTTATTTGGTTTGGAGTGTACTTTGGGGGTTACAGCACCCTTTAACGGTCAAGCCAGCCGGCCCTTTACTTATGACACAGGTGCACGCTTGGCACTACTTTGTTGATGCACGTGCGGCAACTGCGCACACAATTCACAAACACAGAAAATATATATTTTTTTGGTTTGGAGTGTACTTTGGGGGTTACAGCACCCTTTAACGGTCAAGCCAGCCGGCCCTTTACTTATGACACAGGCGCACACTTGGCACTACTATGTTGATGCACGTGCGGCTACTGCGCACACAATTCACAAACACACAAAAAATATTATTTATTTAGCACTTGGGTGGAGCACCCCTGATGGACAGAGCACCCCTTGGACAACACTACAGCACCCCTTTAGGACTGGGACACTGCACAGGACTTTGGAGTGGACACTATGGAGAACTGACTGCACAACACAGTCCAGCCAGCCCCTATGGACTTTGAAGTAGTGGACACAGCCCCTATTAACAACAGCAGCACAGCACAACACAGCCAGCCCCTATGGACTTTGAAGTAGTGGACAACAGCAGCACAGTGCAGCACAGCACAGCACAACACTACTCTGCACTACACTACACTACACAGCCCAGCCAGCCCTAACTCCCACCCTCCCTCTTCACTGTCCACAGCCGAGTGAGAAAATGGCGCCGACGCGGGTACTTTATATAGGATCCAAAACCCGCGAGACTCGGAAGGCGGGATGATAACGTTTTGCCTCGATTTCAGATCCGAGTCAGGCGGGAAAAGTCGAGCCTGACTCGGATCTGGGGGGGCTCGGGGGGGTTCGGATTTCAGAAATCCGAACCCGCTCACCCCTAATATATATATATATATATATTGTGACACAGTTAGGTTAGGGGGTCCCTCTCCTTGGTAGAGGACTCCTTCCTTACACACACACACAGCAGCAGGGAAGCAGCACACCAGTCTGGATGCAAGTACAAGCTGGTCGGCACCAGTCTTTATTGTACAATGTCAGAAACATAAAGAAAACCTAAATATAAATCCTAGCCCTGTCGGGGCACTAACTTCACAGTTAGTTCCCTCACTACCAGAACCTGGCAGGGCCTAATGCCCTCGCCAGCAACAAAAGCACAGCACAACACTCACGGTTAGGTTTCCAAGTGTCTCTGAGCAAACTCCCTGACTACTCTCCCAGGTGAGACAATCAGCCCTAAACAAACTAGGCTTATATTGGCCACTCTCAGGTGGAAAACTAACAATCCTGTTACCAGGCTGCGAGAACCAAAACCTGGAGTGGCCGTGGGTGGAGCCCTCCCTCTCCTCTCACCCACAACCCCCAGGTCCCAAACCGGCTTTTCAAAAAGCCGAAACTCAAGCCTGCTACACTGCAGACTTTCTCCTGGGGGTTTAAAACACAAAAGACAGGAATCTGGGACAAATGTACCTGCCACAGACCACTTTACCAGTGATCCTATATATATATATATATATGTGTGAAGCAGGACAAGCATCATGGTAATTACACAGAAAAATAAAGTTTGTGCTGCAGGACCTGTTTATCACTTCTCATTCCCTTGTTATGTGGTTTCTGTTTGGCACACAGTGGGTCTGACAGAAGAGCATGTAGATGCGGCTGCGTCTTTATGCTAATGCCGCAACCGATTCTGTTCCTAATGAACTGCCCACTAGCAGTAGCACTAATCCGCCTATGTGTGTATGTAGATGTACATTGGTTGCACCTTTGAAGCTTGCACCAGCCCTATGCATGCCTCCTGTATCAGTGCTATTGCATCTTTAGACGCAGACGCTGTTAGAGACATGCCCGCGTTTGCCTAACCACCCCCTTGTTACTTCCCAGAAACACCATTGAAATCCTTGGCTCTTGCTCTCTTCGTCTTTTTTTTCCCGACGACCTGGACGCATGCGCAGTACTTGCCAACTGCGCGGATATCAGCATTGCGTGTAACCTCTATATCAGGCCCAATATCCCTAAGCTGCACTCATATGTCTTTCCAACCAACTGTCTTTTCTTATACATCCCAGAGGGAGGTGACTATTTGGGTTCCTTGAGTCATGTAACTAGACACTTTTGCAACATAAGACCACCATATGTATAAGCAGCCTGATGTCTATTGTTGCACCAGACCAGTGGGAGAAAGAGACAGACAGATTTTTATTCTTGTTGCTGGGGGGATACTTATGACTGAGGGGTCTATTTACTAAGCAGTGTTAGGAGACAGAGTGAAAAGTGATAAGGTGCCAGCCAATCAGCTCCTAACTGCCATCTCACAGGCTGTGTTTGAAAAATGACAGTTGGGAGCGGATTGGCTGGCACCTTATCACTTTTCACTCTGTCTCCTACTGCTTAGTAACTAGACCCCTGAATAATAAAGAGATAATTTGTATACCTGCCATAATGATCAATGTTATCTGAGACACAGGGCCTGATTCAGACCCGCTCGTGTTTTGGAGGCAGGCAGGGGGGTTGGCTGGGCAAACGGAAGCGTTCCTGCAGGAACGCCTGCCGTTTGTGGGCGGCCCTACTTACATCACTCGTGATGTCAGTAGGTGGACTTCCTGTTCTATTAGAGCTGGAAGCTCATTGGGGCTTGCGGCCACTACCCTACCACAAGGGTCTCGTCGCAAGCCCGATAGTCGTGATGGTCTTGACCATTGCGACCATCACTTGGCCACTCGCATAAGCTGTGGGTGGTCACCCACAGCTATGTGAGCGGCCAGGAGGCCGTCTTTAAAAAAAAAAAGGGACGCCCTGATTCAGAGCGAGCGTTCTCAAAGAGCGTCCAGCTCTGAATCAGGCCCACAGTTCCCTGCTCCTGCTCTTGCCACTAATTTCTCAGCTGAATTTTTCTGGACTGAAATAATTCATGCTAAAGAAGAATTTTCATATGTGTTAGTTTTTTTTAATAACATCGGGCTAGCTTAATTAAATGGGGGATGAAGTGTTGTCAGTTTTCAATAGCAAAGTAGAAACAAGTAACTTATTACTAACTTAGGGCCTGATTCAGAGCCGGACGCAATTAGCGCTCGCTCGTCCAGAAAATAGGGGTGGCTATTCAAATGAACCGTTCGCTCTTTGCAGTCTGTTCACGCCTCTATGTCTGAACGAGCGAACCAAACTTGCGGTCGTTTTTTGGAAAAATACGCCCCCTGGCCGCTCGCATCCTACGTCAAGTCCGCTATTTATTAGATTAATCGAGTACATCGACCAGCGTATGAACTGCTCGCTATTCTTGTGGTTGGTTTTTGCTACCACAAATTTGCGAGCAGTTCTGGCTATAAAATAACCCAGTGACGTGGTCAGTGACGCTGCTATATTAATTATGCACACCCATAAAACGCCCGTTTTGACCTTTAAGCACGCCTGCTTTCTGATCTTCACTCCCCGTTTTCAAGCACCTTCCCCTGTTACCACCCACATACGCCTCTTTCTGTCACTCAAATTTTCAGGCATTCGCTATTTAGCGAACAAACGATTTTCGCCCGCACTGACTGGTTCGCGCATGCGTATTACGATCCGTACGCATGCGCAGTTGGGCAAACATCACTCAGAGCGAATGAGCGGCCGCTTACGAGCGGCTCTGAATCAGGCCCTTAGTTATAACCTTACCAAACAATTGCGACTTCCAAGCTTCTGGCCGAATGTAGGCTCATACCAGTGTATCAGGTGCTTCAACCAGGTAATGGGGGGGTGATGTACTAAGCCTTGGGAAGAAATAAAGTGGATAGAGATAAAGTACCAATCAATCAGCTCCTGTCAGTTTACAAAATGACATTTAGGAGCTGATTGGTTGGTACTTTATCGCTCTCCAAAAGCTTAGTACCTCTACCCATAGGTGGTTACTAAATTATATGGAATGGGATAAAGAATTTTGTTAATTATTGTAAATAATAAATTTATTGTAGGACCTCATTTATCAAAATGTTTTAGAAGTAAATGGACCAGGTATACGTGTCCAACGTGTGATGTTCCAGCTGCTGTGGAACTACAAATATCAGCATGCCCTGCCACAGTTTTGCTGTTAGGGCATGCTAAAACTGTGGCAGGGCATGCTGGGATATGTCATTCCACAGCATTCGCCTGCCCCTGAAAATGAATGTGAGCGGGTTCGGTTTTACTCGGATTTACTCGGATCTTTTTATTGGCTATCGCCTATCATGTGTTTTGGATAGCCAATATAATCAATCCGAATTTGCGGTAAAGTGGCGATAAGAACAGAGTAAATCCGAGTAAAACCAAGCCTGCACATCCCTAATTTATAGTGCAAATTACTAATTGATGTACAGCTTTTGATGAAGTGTGTAATGAACCATACTGTATGTCGACTGAGTGCAGAGCAGGAAACCGAGATTATCATATGACATGTAGCTAAAATAATTGTATTTAAATGATTGTAGGAAAAGCTTTTTCTGTGTTGTGATTTATTATCTCTTGTTTGAACTATCCAGAACACATGCAAGAGCCAGGAAAAAGTGCTTTTACTGTGGCCAAAATACTAAACTGTATGTCTGGAGTATCCAAGGATTAAGGGGAGACTCTGTGATATTTTATGAAGGATTTCTGGTTAGTTTAGCTGTGAATAGTTCAGGATGTTTGAGATACTTGAGAAAAACAAAGCTATGAATTTTGATATGTCCTACAGTTATTGTGCTAAATACGGCGCAATGGGCCTCATTTAGAGGTGGGCGCTAATTCCGTCGCTATTGCAACTTTGGCCTGTATTCAATTAGCAGCGAAAAGTCGTAATCCGCAAAAAAGTATCGCCAATTGCGACTTTTCGCCAGGCGGAAACTTATCTCCGTATTCAGTTGCAAACACTTTTCACGTAGGCGAAAACGCAATGCAATGTAATAGGCGAATAAGATTCGCCTCTGAATAGGTGGAGAAAAAAATGCAAAATGGCTATTTTGGGGTGCAAAGGTGGGGAAACCAATCAGCACCCTTGGGACAGCCCCCCAAAGGATAACTGCGTCAAAAAAAACCTAATAAAAAGTGAGGAACACCCCAAAAAAGCACTTTGAAAATGGGGGCGAAAAAGTGCAAAGTGGGGGTACTTAAAAAGAAGCGAAATAGACTTTTGGGGGGTCTGCAAGTATGGGTGAGGTGTTTTTTTGATTGCAGGTGCTTGCTTCAGGTGTGTTTTTTACGATTGTTAAAACTTTACTTTAGCGACTTTAAACCCTGCTTGCACCCATTTTCAAGTTCCCCAAATTTGACAGGACTACTTATTTTCACCAAAAAATACTGCTTAATGCTATTCTTCACCACTTGTGCAAAGACGCTAATTAGAAGATATTAACACACCTTAATTACCCCAAATACAGATCTGCCCAGCTATTTTGTTGCTCATGGCGTGGCGTGAGTCGCGCCATGGACTTGTGGCGTGGCGTGCAGGCCTCTGAGTCACGCCATGGACTTGTGGAATACCGTGGTATTCTTCAACGAAGGGTATGCTACGGCATGTAATACAGTGCTTAACCGCTGGGTGGCGAGTGCTCCACTTTGTAATTGCATGTAATATAGTGCTTAACCGCTGGGTGGCGAGTGCTCCACTGTACTGAATGCCTTGTACTGAATGCCATACTGTTAAACTTACTGTACACTAAATTTGATGGATATCACATTCACAGCATTTGCATGTACGCACAACCCATACTGTATTTTTAATGTCACATAATATACATATACAGTATATAGTACTGTACCGTACGTAACATCTTATAACAGGATGCAAATCACTACAGATACTGTATTGTACATACGGTACGGTGCAGTAACTGAATAGTAGAGAAGTTGCCCGAGTTGTGGTCACGGTATATCCGATACTGTAGATTAATGAGATGCACGCACAGCTTTCACTGATATGGGATGCATTACAGTATGACAATTTTTTTTTTTTATTAAAAAACAGCAGTGGGAGGAGTGCACAAGGATGAGGCCACTCTCTGTGGTTCACTGTAGCTGTCGTGTGGGCTAGTGATTAGGTGATCACTTTGGTATAATTATGGTCCCGGGTTCGATCCCTGGAAAAGAATATACCGTACCGTATATTTTTTTTTATTGTCACTGTCTGCTCTGGACACTACAGTGAAACTACTTTAGTAGTGTTGTACTGTACTGTAATACTGTAGTGTTGTTGGTTAAAAGGCTGATTAAAAGTAAGACATTACAAACAGATTGTGTGTTTCAATAGTGCAAAACTTTCGTCAATGTCTGCGCTGTGGTGGCTGTCTGCTTCGAGGGGTTGCAATGGGATTTCATGCGCATGCCCAGTGGAGGGTTTACAATGGGATCTGTAGTGCCAAGAGAGGGCTCTGTATTTCAATGAATAGTGATTTCATACTGTAACTGCAGAAACTGCTAGTGAATCTACTGTCTAGAATGTGAGACAGGGCTCTGCATCACAAACTGTGCGCCCAAAACGCAAAACGCAAACATGTGACAACGCATATGCGGTCTCAGCCTTGTGCACTATGGCTACGTCCCTTGGACTGTGTCTGAGAGTGGTTTCCGTCTGTGAGAGAGCGCTCTGTGTTCAAAGCTGACTGTGCATTTGAAGCGCAAAATAGCGTTGCATCGCAAACTTATGACATTGGTGATGCTGCTCCAACCTTGCACACTAAGTACGGTAGTAGTGGGATCTGTATGAAAGAGAGCTCTCTGTATTACACGGTTGGCGCTATGGTGGCTGTCAGCCATCTGCGATGGATTAGAAATGGAGGGGGGTACAATGGGATCTGTGGCGCCAAGCCATACGCCATGTAGCGCTATGCTATCACTGAGCATGTGCAGTTGGCTGTATTACTGCAGTCGGTACAGTATTGTATGCTGTTGCATTTCCATCTCTGGCGGGCACATGCCCAGTAGGAGGGTTGCGATGGGATTCCTGGCGCATGCCCAGTGGGACCGAGAGTCATACACAGTGCGCATCAGGTCCCTTCCCCTAAAGCAAGCAAGAGCCTCACCTTACCATAATAATCCATTTACTGTAAGCAGTCAGCTCTACCCTAGTGTCCTGAAAAATGCTACGAATTGTCACCATTGCCAAGGACACCATCCCCCGTCTGCTAGGACAACTAGTGTGCCGCTATGCAAACACAGTATGATTTCAACCGCACAGTCAGTGGATAATACAGAGCTTAATGATTTCAAACTGGATTAGACATTCTTCTACCGCTTTTTTATACCGTACATTCCTGATTCCATGTGGAAAACGCTGTAATACTGTATGGTGTACCGAATCACCGCTTCTGTCAAACAATCATCGGGCGGTAATACAGAACATACCGTACGGTACATTGGAAATCACACGCATGCGCTATGTAGTTTAGGAAAAGTGACACCTGTTGGGCAAAATGTTGTATTACACATAATGAAATCACACGCATGCGCTATGTAGTTTAGGAAAAGTGACACCTGGTGGGCAAAATGTTGTATTACAATTTACACGTAATGACTTTTTTCACTAATAAACTTTCTTTGTGGCGCGACTCATGGTGTGGTGTGTGGCGCGCCATGCGTGGCGTGAGAGATAGTGCTGTGATGCCACGTTATAGCTGGGCACATCAGTAGCTTTATTTGGGCTTTTTGAGGGGCATGTACATTGATCCGCAATGTTAGTGCATCTTTTAGGGGGTATTCTGTCAGCACTTTTCGCCTGTTTTGCATTCACCGTGTTGCATTTTCGCATCTTTTGGAACTGAATACGGCGAATCGTGGGGATGCGCGCGATAAGTTTCCATGGCTACGCGATGTAGGTGAAAAGTCCGGCATGCGAAAAAGTATCGCAGGTGCGAAACTAATTGGCCCTTTGTATGCAGTGGTCTTGCAGAATATGCCGCAGCTGGCGGGATTTGTACAGAGACATCCATCTCTGATCCACTGCTTGCATACAAAGAAGCACCATCAGTCACACCAGTGATCCTCTGAGCAGCCCTATGGTTTGTAATGTTGGAAGTCAGCCGTCGGAGCCATTGTTGTAATGCGCACACAGACGAAGTCGCAGGCTGAGACACACCCCCAAAATGATCTAGATCCCAGATGGAAGAACATTCAAATGTACACAGACAAAATTAAGGATTCACACACTAATGATTACAAAGTAGGAATAGGTTTATTTTAGGGGTCAAATTCAATGCATTCGTTGAGTCCATCAGGACCGAGGGTTCCCAATTTATGTATCCAATAATTCTCCCTAATACATAGCTTCCTATATCTATCCCCTCCTCTTAGTGTGGGTTTAACCCATTCTATCCCCAAAACGAAAAGTGTGCATGGATATTTTTTATGTTGTTATAAAAAGAGTCCGTGCATGGCGTATCCTTTCAGGATATTCCGCCTATGCTCAAGAAATCTCACCTATAAACTACGGGTGGTCCTACCTACGTACATATAATTGCAGTTACAAGTGATTACATATATGATGTAAGATATGTTGCAATTAATAAATAATTGAATCTCAAAGGATTCATCACCCAGAGATGACAGAAAAGATTGTACTTTATTCCTAATGAAGGAGCAAGTGATGCAGAATAAAGAGCTACATTTGTAGCAGCCTTTGGTGCAGCGGCATGCATGACTTGCCACTGCGCCATACTTAGTGCAAAAAATATATATTCTAATAGACATATATGTGCCTACTACTTGGCTTGCATGAACCGCATTTGCTTTTGCACGATTTTAGCAAACTTTGTCCATGTAAGAACGTCCCTTCCTACCCAAGTTCCGCCTATCTGGAGTTTTGTTACATGCAAAATGTAAAGTTACTAAGAATCGTGTTGGTACGAGATTGTAATCAGGGGAGTTCTTGCGCCATTTTTACAAACAATGAATTTTCTAAGAAAAAAATGGGGGTATTTTCTGTATGAGGTGAACACGGCTGATTCAGAAGTTAAAATGCTCCAGTAAATACAGCTAGAAATGAATATACCATCATCTGAACATGGCAGTCGTTTCCATAGACAGGAATACAACACAGGAATTTACCAAAAATCATGATTATAATCACGGGTGTAATGAAAGCAAACACGTTGTAAAAATAGAACTTTCAAATAGACCCCCTCCTGAGCAACGTTTCTAGTAGAAGCATACACAGATCAGTGTGATCCGTGTATGTTTCTTCCTTCAATTATAAAAGAAAAGGTTAATTAAAAAAAAAATTGTGGGGTTACCCCTCCTCAAAGCATAACCAGCCAGGGATCCTAAGCCAGTCCTGTTTCTAAAAAATACTAGGGGGATCCTGGTTTTAAAAATAGGGGGAAAAATGGCGTGGGGTTCCCCCTATTTTTAAAACCAACACTATCAGGATTTTAACTACTGCCGGGATGCCGCTGCCAGGATTTGAACTGCCAGCCACATCATACTAATCCGTAGATATATATGTGTTAACACATACTTTCCTCCCCCAGTAAATGACGGAGACTGGGTTGATTCTATCATTTGCCGGGCTGCCAGCCAATCAGAGATTGCGCTTGAGTAAGCGGCTGCTGATTGGCTGAGAACAGCATGGCTATCAATCAACAGCTATGAGGATCACAGCCAATCAGGGGCCTCTTACTCTAGAGCGGCCGCTGATTGACAGCCATGCGTTTCTCAGCCAATCAGCGGCTGCTTAATCAAGCGAAGCATCTGATTGGCCGGCGGCCCGTCAAATGACAGAAACCACCCAGTCTTCGTCCTTTACTAGGGTAGAGATGTATGTGTTAACACATATTTTTACATGTCCAAGGGGTCCGCACTAATAATTTTTTTATTTTGCCAAGTCTTGGAGAGTCTATTGGACAAGGGGACCAAGCTACGCCAGGAGATAAGTAAGTATTGTAATTTTTTTTTAGGAAAACCGTAGCAATTCTACTGGAGAATGGGACTGATCACCTGGCAGAAGGTAAGTATGTGTGAGTATGTTTTGTATGTAATAAAACTGTACTTTCAACGGTGTGTGTGTGTACTGTGTTTTTAAAAAAAAAAATTTTACAGCGGGGGCACCAGTGCCGGATGCTTGCTAGCACTTCTAGTTTCACAAGTGCCAACATGCAGGCATCCTGGCACCTGCAGTTCTACTGTAAAAAACAATAGTATAATTCTAATTTTCACACTATTACCCCTTCACCCACCGGCCAGGGGTGCAGGGAAGAGCCATGGGCTTCAGCCTAAGCCTGGGATGCTCAGGAGAGGGGGGACTCCTTTATTGGGGGAGTCTCCAACTCCCCTGAGATCCCCAGCTTAGGCTGACTAGCTTGGGTTGCTAGTGCTTTGGTTGGGGTGACCCGGTGAAAGAGCCCCCTGGCTGTGGCATTACACCCTGGCCTGGTCTGAGTCTGGTCCTGGTTTTAAAAATAGGGGAAACCCCATGCCATTTTCCCCCTATGCTTAAAACCAGGACAGGCTCACAGAGCCCAGTGTTGGTCCATAAAATACGGGGGAACCCTACACTTCCCCCACCCGTATTTTTAGAATCAAGTCTTGCTCAGGAACCCAGAGCTGGTTATGCTTTTTGGGGAGGGGGTAACCCCAGGGGTGCCGAGAGGGGGGGGGACCGGGTACAATTCATCCAGGCCCGGGTTTCCAGAGGGGCCCGGTGGGGGCCCAGGTCCGGTGCCGCCCCCCCTCCCTTCCTCCCTCCCTCTGCAGCAGCGTGCTGGGATGCAGTGGGAGGTTGCTCGCAGCCACAGCAATCTTCTATGCCTGAGGGGGGGAGCGATCACACTGATCGTGCCCCCACCCCCCCCGTGGCTTTGTGCTGGGCTGAGAGGCTCACAGCGCCCCCTCTCCTGCGCGTAGCGGCGCTACAAAAGTAGCGGGCGTGGCTATGCCTCCCGTGATTAGGCCACGCCCCCTCCTTTACCGGGGCCGGGCGGCGCTCTCTATGCCCCTGGGTAACCCACCCCATTTGAAAAAAAAAAACCCTTTCTTTAATTTAGGACAAACTAGCAGCCTGCACGTATCTCACTGATATCTTCAGGCTGCTTGTTCGGGAGTGTTAGGCTAGTGGAACACGGGGAGGAAACACGGGTAGGAATGATCAGATACACCATCGGAAAACATGATCCTGACAAACAGGAGCTTAGTAAATTCCCAAATTTCTTTTAGAAAAAAAAACATATCTGAACGTTCCTACCCGTGTTTAGTCTCGGACAAACACGGGAAAAACAGGAATCTTAGTAAATTTACCCCATAATGTACATGCAGTCATTGTCAGAGCATGTGTAGAAGAGAGAAAACTAGCCCAGTACTCCCTCTGCATCAGCACCAAAATGCCAAAACTAACATGAGCTACTCCAATCACAAGTAAATGATCCTAGTGCTTTCAAATCAGAGTTCATCACCATGTTCTCTTATCAGCCTTACAAGCCTGTTTGTTCAGGTACACTTGTATACAGCTTTTACTGTATATAATTACTAAATGAACAGATTATTACAGTGTATCCCTGTTTATTATACTCTATTTCAGCACATGCAGATGGAAATAATTGAATGTGTTCTAGCTGAAGGATGAATAAACGATCTGCTGAATTGTTTTGTTTTTTTCCCATCCCCCTTCATCTCCTTTATAATAAAGCTGCTATTTTACATAATAAATATATGATTTATTTTTATCATTTACATATGCCTTGTTTTTTTTTTACATTGCTTTGATGAATAGACGATATGTGTGTTAGAAATACGAGCACCGGAAAGGGTCGGAGTGGATACACTTTATCCATCTATCTTTCAGCTATAATGTGTGCTTCTATATTTCCATAAATTACACAGCTGTTAAACAGCATTTACAGAATAACATGATGCTATGCTCACAGTAATACTTTGGATGGTTCATGTAAATACAATACAGAGGCTTTAGGTTCAAGCTGCTTGAATGCTACAAAGGCTTCTCTGATTGGTGGCTGCACTGATTGTACAGTAACAATGGAAGCAAAGGGTTATTTACTAACACTGTACAGAGCTGCAATTCTGCACTAAAACCTTAACGACCAATTATACACTTGATTTAATTGTCTAACTTGCACTAGACAGATAAAAGATAATTGGTTGTTATGGTTTTTGCACAGACCAGCACCTTTGAGCAATGTTAGGGGTCTATGTACTAAGCCTTGGAGAGAGATAAAGTGGATGGAGATAAAGTACCAGCCACTTAGCTTATGCTTGCTGACATTCTGGCAAGCCCCTCTGGGTGGAGGCAGCTCAGCATGGGGGGCACGGCCAGGGATATTACCTGGCATTAGGGGTGGAGTGGGGGCATGGCCACGCCCCCACTACACAATGCCGAGATTACTGGGAATGCTGGGAGGCTTGCCTACCTTTCTTTAGAGTCTTGTAATGCTCAAGAATAGACAACAAGCTGTGTTACAGTTCAACGTTTCAGTCTTGCAGCCTTTATCAAGAACATGTATTCTTGAAAATGGTCGTGAGACCGAAACGTTAAATTCTGACACAGCTTGTCAACTATTCTTGAATATTACAAGACCTTGGAGTGCTGCCTATATCCCATTATACATTGGAGTACTGGTTACTATGGAAGGCACCTGGGCAGGGGCTTGGTGAGTCTGACTGACCAGCCTTTGTTACGCAGCGTACCTGGAGCCTTGGAACAAAATTTACATATCATACATAATTGTATATGAGCATCTGTGCCTAATTTGGCACTGCCAAGGCTAACCTTGTAAAAGCCACAGGGAACCGCACTTTGTTGTCCTGCTGTGTGTCTGATGCCTCCTCTACAAATTGTGAATACTACATATATATGTTTATATCTATGGACTAACTTGAGGAGAACTATCCCTGTCTTGATACTGCAGGACCCCGGGGTATAGCAGCTCCAAATCAGGCACAAATGCTCATATACAATTATACCTGTCTGATATGTAAATTATCATACACCTTTGTTTTATTTTTATATTGTATTGTTCAATTGGGATACTCAATAAAAAATACTCAATTTAAAAAAACAATTATCATACATGATACACCTCTAGACCCGATAGAATCATATTCATATATTCTATTTAAGTGTGATTGCACGTGTATATATATATAATATATATTAGGGATGAGCGGGTTCGGATTTCAGAAATCCGAACCCCCCCCCCAAGACCCCCCGATCCGAGCCGGGAACAGAGTCCGGCTCGGGTTTTCCCGCCTGACTCAGAACTGAAAATCGAGGCAAAACATCATCATCCCGCCTTCTGGATATCGCGGGTTTTTTTGATTCTATAAAAGGTCCCCGCGTAGGCGCCATTTCTCACTCCAGCTGTGGACAGTAAAGAGGGAGAGTGGGAGTTAGGACTGGCTGGACTGTGTTGTATTGTGCTGCTGTTGTCCACAGGGGCTGGCTGGGCTGTGTTGTGCAGTCAGTTGTCCATTTGGAGTTGTCACTCCAAAAGTCTATAGGGGCTGGCTGGGCTGTGTTGTGCAGTGTCCCATAAAGGTTGTAGTCCTAAAGGGGTGCTGTAATGTTGTCCAGGGGGTGATCTGTCCATCAGGGGTGCTCCACCCAAGTGCAAAAAAAACATTTATTTCACACCTCACAATATTGTTTTTAGGCCGAAAGGTTGCACCGAGGTAGCTGGATGACTATGCTAAGTGACACAAGTGGGCGGAACAAACACGTGGCCCATCTAGGAGTGACACTGCAGTGGCAGACAGGATGGCAGTTTGAAAACCTAGGCCCCAAACAGTACATAATGCAAAGAAAAAGAAGAGGTGCAAGATGGAATTGTCCTTGGGCCCTCCAACCATCCTTGTGTTGTTTAAACAGGATATGCACACTTTAACAAACCAATCATTTCAGCGCCAGGGTCTGCCACACGACTGTGGCTGAAATGATTGGTTAGTTTGGGCCCCCTCAAAACAAGCTGGCAATTAATCTGTCCCTGCACAAACTGGCTTTACAGAGGCAAGATGTCATCCTCATCCTGCTCATCCACCGATTCCTCACCCTCTTCAGTGTTGTGTACATCCTCATCCTCACAGAGTATTCATTTGTCCCCACTGGAATCCACCACCACAGGTCCCTCTGTACTTTCTGGAGGTTGGTCTCCCTGGAAGAAGTGATAATTAATTTTGATGAACATCATCTTCTCCACATTTTGTGGAAGCAACCTCCTTCGCCTTTCACTGACAAGGTTCCCGGCTGCACTAAACACTCTTTCGGAGTACACACTTGAGGGGGGGGCAACTTATGTAAAATAGAGCCAGTTTGTACAGGGGCCTCCAAATTGCCTCTTGTTCCTGCCAGTACAGGTACGGACTGTCTGACATGCCTACTTGGATGCTGTCACCGATGTAATCCTCCACCATTCTGTCAATGGTGACAGTATCACATGCAGTGACAGTAGACATGTCAGAAATTGTTGCCAGGCCCTTCAGTCCGGACCAGATGTCCAAACTTGGACTTGTCTGCCCTGCATCACCGCCAGCGGGTTGCTTAGGATACCTAAGTTGTTTCCTGTCAGCCCCAGTTGCGGGAGAAAATGAAGAAGGAGCTGTTGACGTGTCACGTTCCACTTCAGCTGATAGTGTTTTCACCAGAAAGTCTGTGCACCTCTGCAGGCTTGTGTCCGCCGGAAAGAGAGACACCACATAAGCTTTAAACCTAGGATCGAGCACGGTGGCCAAAATGTAGTGGTCTGATTTCAACAGATTGACCACCCTTGAATCCTGGCAAAGCAAATGAAGGGCTTCATCAACAAGTCCCACATACTGAGTGGAATCGCTCCGTCTTAGCTCCTCCTTCATTTTCTCCAACTGCTTCTGCAAAAGCCTGATGAGGGGAATGACCTGACTCAAGCTGGCAGTGTCTGAACAGACTTCACGTGTGGCAAGTTTGAAGGGTTGGAGAACCTTGTACAGCATGGAAATCATTCTCCACTGCGCTTGAGTCAGGTGCATGCCCCCTCCTTTGCCTATGTCATAGGTGGATGTATAGGCTTGAATGGCCTTTTGCTGCCCCTCCATCCTCTGAAGCATATAGAGCAGGGGTTCTCAAACTTTTTTGCTCTGGGACCCCGTCTAACAATAAAAATTATTACAGGACCCCAGCAAGTTACTGCAGAATGACTGCCACACATGCGTGGCCAGCAGACCGCTCATACACAGTAGCACTATGGAGACGCAGTAGACTATGGAAACTGAAGTGAGGTATCTGCTAATGCAGGGGCAGAACTATGGGAGACAATGGAGGTGCCTCCTCTATTGCCCACAATATAATCACCCCACTTAAGGCTATTCTATATTAGTGTTTTTGTGCATAAGTGATAGATAGATAGATAGATAGATAGATAGATAGATAGATAGATAGATAGATAGATAGATAGATAGATAGATAGATAGATATGCACCACATTTATTTTCCCTTTTGTTTTAGGGGGGCACAAAAATAATAACTTGCCTCCTGGCATCTGGCATGAACTTACGCCACTGCGCTAATGCGATCATTAAATTTAGACATTGCAGGGACGAGCTGCTTTCGAAGCCCCTGTCCCTGCAAGGTGAGGCAGAGAGTGACTGGGGAGACAGTGGGTGACTTGGGAGGCGCACTGTGATGTAGGAGGCAATGGATAACAGGAAGAACCTGTGGGTGACAGGGAGAAACAGTGGGTGATGGTGGCAGAGGGTGGCATGAAAAGGCAGAGGTTGACTGGGGAGGCAATAGGTGACATAGGAGGCAGTGGGTAATAGGGAGAAGCAGTGGGTGACAGGGGGTAGGCAGAGGGTGTCGGGTGACGGAGAGGCAGTGGGTGGCAGGGAGAAGCAAAGGATGGCAGTGGGTGAGGGGGAGGCAGTGGGTGGCAGCAAGAAGCAGTGGGTGACAGGGGGGGAAGTGGGTGAAAGAGAGAAGCAGTGGGTGGCAAGTAGCAGCATAGGGTGTCAGGAAAGACAGTGGGTGACTGGGAAGGCAAAGGGTGACATAGGAGGCAGTGGGTAACAGGGAGAATGAGTGGCTCACATAGGGGGGCAGAGGGTGACAGGGAAAGACAGAGGGTGGCAAGGGGTGACTGGAAGACAGGGAGAGACACAGGGTGATAGGGGGAGGCAGATCATGGCATGGGAAGGCAGAGAGTGACTGGTGAGGCAATACTTGACATACGAGGCAGTGAGTAATAGGGAGAAGCAGTGGGTGACGGGGAGGCAGAGGGTGACGGAGAGGCAGTGGGTGGCAGGGAGAAGCAGAGGATGGCAGTGGGTGACAGGAGGTGGCAGTGGGTGGCAAGGAGCAGCAAAGGGTGGCAGGGAAGACTGTGTGTGACTGGGGAGGTAGTGGGAGGCTAAGGGTGACATAGGACACAGTGAGTAACAGGGAGAACCAGTGGGTGACAGGGGGAGGTAGTAGATGAGAAAGACAGAGGGTGCAGTGCGTTTCAAGGGGGAGGCAGTGGATGACAGGGGGGAGGCATTTGTTTTTTTCTGTTCCCCCCCTCCAGTTCCCACACTGTGTGCTCCCCTGTTCCCCCATAGGGTCTGTGCTCAACACTCCCCTCATTCCTCTTCCTGCTTAAGTTTCTTCTCCCTACACAGCAATCAACACACATTCTGTGTCCTCCCACCCTGGCAGCAGTGGTCCCCCAGGCTGCACTTACTTAACAACATCTGCACAGACTGCAGTGAGAGTCTGGCAGCTGGCTCCTCTGAGTCTGCTCCTGAGGCTTGTTGCCTGTGTGTCAGTTTTTGCTGCTGGGCAGGAGGACAAGAGAAGCAGAGAACTGGGGTGGGGGCGGGGCTGCCTGATGACTCCTCAGATCTCTCAGCCAGTGATCCGAGGAGTCTGAAATAACAGACAGTTCAACTGGTTTCACTCTCCTCAGAGGGGTCATCAACCTCACCCCATGAGAGTCGCGACCCCAAGCTGGGATGGCCGCGACCCACTTTGGGGTCATGACCCACAGTTTGAGAACTGCTGATATAGAGGGTTGAGTTCCACCACGTCAAAACCTCTTGCTTCAGTTGATAGCAGGGCAGGTTCAAGAGTGTTTGCTGGCGCGCCAGTCTTTGGCACACAGTCGCTGAATGGAGAAAGTGGGCAGAAATTTTTTGGGCCACCCAAAGCATCTTCTGCACGCCCCTGTCGTTTTTCAGAAAATTCTTCACCACCAAATTTATTGTGTGAGCAAAACATGGGACATGCTGGAATTTGCCCAGATGTAATACCCGCACAATATTAGTGGCATTGTCAGATATCACAAATCCCCAGGAGAGTCTAAGTGGGGTAAGCCATTGGGCGATGTTTTCTCTCAGTTTCTCTAAGAGGTTGTCAGCAGTGTGCCTCTTACTGAAACCAGTGATACACAGCGTAGCCTGCCTTGGAACGAGCTGGCGTTTCTGAGGTGCTGCTACTGGTGACACTGCTGTTGTTGCTGCATAAGGCGATACATCTACCCAGTGGGCTGTCACAGTCATATAGTCCTTAGTCTGCCCTGTACCACTTGTCCACATGTCCATGGTTAAGTGGACATTGGGTATTACCGCATTTTTTAGGACACTGAGGACACTTTTTCAGACGTCTCTGTAAATTCTCAGAATCGCCTGCCTAGTGAAGTGGAATCTAGACGGAATATGGTACCGGGGACACACTACCTCCATCAATTGTCTAAATCCTACTGCCCTAATGGCAGAACCGGACGCACGTCTAACACCAACATAGCAGTCAAGGCCTCAGTTATCCATTTTGCTTCAGGATGACTGCTTTCGTACTTCATCCTCCTCGCTAAGGACTGTTGGAGGGTCAATTGCTTAGAAAAAGAACTAGTGGTGTTCCTAGTTCCTCTCTGGAATGATGAACGACTCCCAGCAGCAACAGCAGCAGTGGCAGCAGAAGGCGTATCAATTCAGGATCCTCCCGAGGAATCCCGGATAGTAGAGTCAGTAATGCCAGTAGCATGGCCTGCAGGACTACTTCCGATCCTGACTAAGGAGGAAATTGATGAGGAGGGAGTTGATGGTGTTGTTTGCAGGCACTTGCATACAACCCGACAAAGGGATTTAGGTGTCCCTGGACTGCTTATGGTCACAGTTTCTGAACTTGACAGTAACTTTTTATGAATGCGCTGCAGATGACATATAAGGGAGGACGTTCCTAGGTCATTAACGTCCCTACCCCTACTTATTCCACCTTTTACATATGGTACATATGGCAAAACAGTTGTTGTCCGGATTTGGATAGAAATATTTCCAGACCAAAGAGGTGGAATGTTTGGTCTTCTACCCAGGCATGACCGTAATGGGCTTTTTCATCCCACGGACAACAACTGTCTCCCCCGGTGCCTGATTTAAAGAAACCACCTTACCATCAGAATCCTCCTTGTCAACTTCCTTCTCAGTGCCAGTTACACCAATATCCCCATCCTGTTGTACTTCAACAGTGACATCTTCAATTTGAATATCAGCAAATGGGCTGTTGGTGCTCCTTCCAGCACTTGCAGAGGGCATGCAAAAGGTGGAAGGAGCCATCTCTTCCCGTCCAGTGTTGGGAAGGTCAGGCATCGCAACCGTCGCCACACTTGGACTCTCCATGGGGATTTGTGATATCTTCTTAAAATTAGAAAGCACAATTGTTTGCTGTGCTTTTGCCAGCTTAACTCATTAGATTTTTATAGCGGGAGGAGGGCTTCCATTGTCATGTGAAGCTGAACTACTAGTCATGAACATAGGGGAGGACCTTAGCTGTTCCTTGCCACTCTGTGTCGTATATGGCATATTGGCAAGTTTACGTTTCTCTTCAGATGTTTTAAATTTATTTTTTAAGGTCATTTTCCAGAACTTTGCCATTTGGGATTTTATATGCCATCTACTATGACAATTGTCATTGGCCTTGGCAGACAACGTTGATGGCATTTCATCGTCTTTGTCATGGCTAGTGGCAGCAGCTTCAGTACTAGGAGGAAGTGGTTCTTGACCGTTCCCTATTTTATTTTTATAGGACAAATTTTTGTCCTCCATTTATGTGATATTGATGCACGTGCGGCTAAGGTGCACACAAACACAGGGAAAAAAAAATTTCAGGCACTTTGGGGGTTACAACACCCTTCAACAGACGAGCCAGCCGACCATTTACTGACACAGGCACATGCTTGGCGCTACTTTGTTGATGCACGTGCGGCTACAGCATACACAAGTCACAAACACAGAATTTTTTATTTTTTTTCAGGCACTTTGGGGGTTGCACCATCCTTAAACAGACAAGCCAGCTGGCCCTTTACTTATGAAACAGCTTGGCGCTACTATGTTGATGCATGTGCGGCTACAGCAGACACAAACAGAAAAATATTTTTTTTTGCAGTTGAGGGGAGCACCCCTGATGGACAGACCACCCCCTGGACAACACTACAGCACCCCTTTAGGACTACAGCCTTTATGGGACACTGCACAACACAGCCCAGCCAGCCCCTATGGACTTTGGAGTGGACACAGCCCCCATGGATAGCATACTGCACAACACAGCTCAGCCAGCCCCTATGGACTTTGGAGTGGACACAGGGCCTGAGTCAGATGAGCTCGCGAGTGCTATGCGCTCGCGAGAGGGTCGATGTTTGTCCACTGCGCATGTGCATGCCGGAGTCAGCTCCGACATGCGCATGCGCGAGACCCGGCTAGCGACTGGCACTCCGTCGCTCCGGGTCTCGCACCAAAAGTGGGCGGCTGTCGATTTTGATCGACAGCTTTCACCGTTTTGGAGGAGGGCAGGGGGGGTGGCTGGCCAAACAGAGGCTTTCCCAATGGAACGCCTGCCGTTTGGGGGCGGCCCCACTGACATCACAAGTGATGTCAGTGGTGAGCTTCCGGCTCTATTAAGAGCCAGAAGCTCACTGGGGCTTGCGGGAACGAGACCCTACCGCAAGGGTCTCGTCGCAAGCCCCGATGGTCGAGACCATCGCGACCATTACCTGGCCGCTCGGAATAGCTGTGGGTGGTCACCCACAGCTATGCGAGCAGCCCGGAGGCCGCACCAAAAAAAAAAAACGCCCTGATTCAGAGTGAGCACTCTTTCAGAGCGTCCGGCTCTGAATCAGGCACACAACCCCTATGCAGGGGCGCTGAGAGGGGGGGGAGCAGGTACAGTTTACCCAGGCTCGGGCTTCCAGAGGGGCCCGGCGGGGGCCTTGGTCCGGCGCCGCCCCTTTTATTGAATCCAAAACCCGCGAGAATACGACAACAGGATGATGACGTTTTGCCTCAATTTCAGATCCGAGTCAGGCGGGAAAACTGGAACCTGACTCGGATCCGGCTCAGATCGGGGGGGTTCGGATTTCAGAAATCCGAACCTGCTCATCCCATATATATATATATATATATATATATATATACACAGACCATATTTGTTTTCCTTTTTTTGAAGGGGAGGGGGGGGCCCACCAAACTCTGACTTGCCTCTTGGCGACTTGGGTGAACTCACGCCTCTGTACCTGGACAGTATTAACCCTTTATCTGTGGTGTGCCGGCTTACCTTGCGTGTTTGTATATATATATATATATATATATATATAATGTCCAAAGTCCAAGTGGCACTCCCAAATTACACATATTCACGGTGCTGGGGTGCTACTTTCACTCTCTGGGTTCTGGTGATCTGGTCTTGACAAGAGCTCTGTGTGGCCCGAAACGTCGACATCTACAATTTTTATGATGATGTTAGTAATTAAAATTTTGTTTGCCTGCATTATGAAGACTGGTGAGTGCTCTCTCATTTCCTTGAATATATATATATATATATATATATTATACACGCAGATATATGCTATATACTTCAACATTGATTTATCCATTTAGTTTTTGTGAGCATGTTTTCTTTCCCTCTAATTCAATTATTCGGTCTTCTCTAGGTTGCATTTACATATATCAGCGTGTTCATTATAGTATAGTTTGACTTTTACATATTCCTTATATGGATTTACTACATATGTCTTCGTTATTCTGGTTGCACATGTTTTCTACCCACAAGTGTTACAATATTGTTACCCTGCATTTGATTTGCCTGATACATTTATCATCTGCAGCTATTTTGTTGATATTGTTTTTATCTTTTTCATCTTCTAGATTGGTGGTGGGTACAGTATGTCACTTTAATCATGCTGTTTGGTTGCCTAGTTACAGGGACGCTCAGTCTGGCTGCATGTCTTTCCGGAAGTCGAATGCGGGAGTCTCGAGCTGTGAGTGACGGACGACTGATGTGCACTGGGTGGTCTATAAAGGTAAGACTTGTTTGTACTTTGTTTTGTTCCTTGAAAAATGGTTAATAAAGACCCGAAACACCATAAATATCTATGGCCTTGTCAGTTACATTTATTTGTGAAGACCTAGGAGTGCCGCCCGTACCTGCATGTAGATAGATAGATAGATAGATAGATAGATAGGAATCGGTATGTAATGCCGGTGGCTGAATAGCCGCCAGATCAAATACCGACAGCGGAAGACCGACGGTTCAAAATCCCGAAGGGGGTGGTAAGTACCCTCCCCTAATCCTCCCTTGTTGGTGCATAACCCTACCCTCCCCTCGTAGTGTCTAACACTAACCTCCCCCCCGTTGGTGCCTAAACCTAACCCCACCTTCCCATACCCTAAACCTAACCCTCCCGGGGGGGTGCCTGGCCCTAACCTCCCCCCAGGGGTGTCTAACCCTAACCCCCCTTCCCCTAGCCTAACCCTCACGGGGAGTGCCTAACCCTAAGTCCCCCCCTGGTGTTCCTAAAGGTAACCCTCCCCCCCTGCGGGTAAAACCTAAGACACCTGGCTTACCTTCATTCGGCATGCCAGGTGTCAGGATTTCGACGCCCATCTTTAGTCCCATGTTGGGCTCTTAGTGTCTGGATTTCGGTGGCCGGGATAGCGGGCGCCGGTATCCTGACTACATCCCGATAGATAGATAGATAGATAGATAGATAGATAGATAGATAGATAGATAGATAGATAGATAGATAGATATGACACTATGAATATGACATTTGCTATTTAATAGTTTGGTAATAAATCCACAATAACTACTGATAAATCAAAATAAACCTAACAAAGAATCACTGAATTATTAATGAATTACTCATAATAGACTCGAGCTGGTTTTATGGATTCCAAAGTAATGAATCCATCACAGCGAATATGATAATAAATTAGAGTATCACATTCCATTCCACTATGTACAATTAAGCACAACACTTTTTTTTACAGTCAACACATATGCAAATCAAGCTGGTGTTTCCAGAGAACGCAGAATCATCAGTCTGTCCATGTAGAAATCCATGACAAATTCAATTGAATGAAACTGCAGAGCAACTGCAAGTGGATAAGGAAAGAACAGGAGGAATATTTGCTGAACAGCTAATTGGTCAGATGCAATACAAATTGGGCAGGCAATTAGGCTTACATACACATAGACTGCTAGGGCAAGATACAGTTTGTATTTTTGAATAGAAAGCTTTACATGTCTTCATCGGTGGAAGGGAAAAAAAATGTAGGGCGCCTTGTAGTTATAAAATGGAAAGTATAACTTTCCCAATAATCAGTTTTTTTATATAAACCCTATTGCAGACTGTCTGTTTTCTTTTATAAACTGCACTTGAAAAATCACAGAATTGGATACAGCATATTGCCGCTAATTAATGAGCCATGTTAATAAATAAACCACTAGATGCATTATTCTGTTGACGTTTTTGCATTACGGAAATCACCATATGTCTGTTATAACTATTTATCAAACATAATTTTACATACATTATGGAGATGTTTTTCAACAACTTCAGCACTAGGTTGCTGCATGAAGGGCCCACCAGGAAACCAGCTTTAAAGGCCAAATGCTGTGTCCACATCTATTATTTAGGGTGAGATTTATCAAACTTTGGCGAGAGATAAAGTACTAACCAATCAGCTGTCATACGTATCAAGATCTGGGAAAAAAAACTTTCGGGAGCTTGTACCCGATAATCAATGCCATCTATAGATGGCATCACCAATAGAAGCCATTGGGCTTGTTTGCACATAAATCCCTGAAAAGGATCCGATAGCATCCCTCCCAGAAGTGGCGGCTCCAGAGGTGAGGCTGCAGTGTAGTCCAAAATTCAAATAGGGGAGCCACACCAACTGCCAGCGAGTCCCAGCTGGTGATGTTTGGCAGCGTTTGAAAGAGCAGTTTGTGTGGCTCCCCTATTTGAATTTTGGACTGCGCTGCAGCCCCACCACTTTAGCTGCCACTACCTCCCAGTGTTCCCTGCGGCATGCATAGTACTACTGCCGGGTCATAAACCCGTAAGTCCTCACAATGCAATGGACATCTCTTATCGGGAGAGCTGTCCTTTGCGTAAATAATCGCAAATCTGTACGCATACAGTATGACATTAATAAACGCCGCTATCCATGTGGTAGGTGGCGGGATGTATTGCATAACTTGGTATTTTGGTGTCACCTCTTAGGATGGAGTCACTAAGCACGTATCCGCACTGTCTGGTGCGCTGGTAAAGCCCCCAGCATGATGAGAATGGGGCGTGGCACGCGGCCAAAACAGAGGGGGTGACAAGTGGAATAGGCGCATTGTTAGGAAATGATTTTTAGGTCCTTTATGTGCCATGTACTAATGGTAAAATGTGATAAAAACTCCGGATTGACCGCATTTCCCATATGTTTACGCTCCAGAAAAAGAAATATTTAAATGCTTGCTGAAGTGCTGGGTTCACTCCCAGTATGACAAAAAACCTGGGCGTGACACACGGCACGCCCCCCAAAAATGTCACAGGGAGGGGCGTGAATGTTTGTGTACCTGAAAATGGGCGTCAACTCGTGGCCTGCTTGGCCACGCCCCTGCCTGGTGTGACATTTTTGGGGCGTGCCTTTTTTATGCTTGCACGCCTTCAGCGTGTGCATAGCGTCTCGGCTCTAGATTTCTGAGTGTTGGGAGGTATACATAAGGGGGGTGTAGAGCGTATCAAAGGGCACTTCATTACAGTGGTTAGAAAATGTGCTGAAATCTGACAAAGAAAATGGTTTTAATGGTTTAGGCCACACCCCCTGGTCACAACCCCTGTCTTGAATTTAAAAATGAAAAGGTGATAAGTGATAACCTCATATTAATGGTGTGAGGTGGACAGAGATGAGAGAGAGGGAGTCAGGGAGGTGAGGGAGACAAAGATTAGAGACAGGGAGACAAGGGGTGAAGGGACAGATATGAGAGGGGGGAGGTAAGGGAACAGAGATGAGAGGGGGGATGAGGGGGACAGAGATAAGAGACAGGGCAAATATGAGACATAGAAAGATGGGGGGACGAGGAGGACAGAGATAAGAGACAGGGAGGCAGGGAAAATATGAGACATAGGAAGACAGTGGTATGAGGAGAACAGATATGAGAAACAGGGAGACAAGGGGTGAAGGGACAGATATGAGAGGGGGGAGGTAAGGGAACAGAGATGAGAGGGGGGATGAGGGGGACAGAGATAAGAGACAGGGAGGCAGGGAAAATATGAGACATAGGAAGACAGTGGTATGAGGGGGACAGATATGAGAGACAGGGAGACTGGGCAAATATGAGAGATAGGAAGAAGAGGGTATGAGGGGGACAGATGATGAATGGAAAAAAAAATCTGCAATGCTAGTTATTTATGAAGAGTTCAAAATACTAGTTATATATATTATATATAGAATGGTGCATTCTAAGTATACATAACATACAATAACTAAGATATATTTGTAACAGTAGGCAACTTAAGATCAAATAAATTGACTTTACTCCTGAATCCTTAGGAATGCCAAAGGCAATTATGCTAAAGGCTTTCCCAAGTGATCCACTAGTTAAAGATTGTGACTCTTCAACCATAAAGCCCATAATTACAGATGTGTGGAATTATTATCCGAGTTTTATGGCTTTATAGTTTATACAGTTTTTACAGAGCCTATGCATTTTATAAAAGCACCAACGGTTTTGTAATGGTGCAGTCAGAATGCAGGAAGTAATCACACGATCTGAGATCCCAACTTCACTGGACACTATTTGCCATTTTAGTGCACACTATTAATAAATGGGAAACCATTAGGGCCTGGCTCTGCACTCTGCTGCAACCACTTTAGTGTCTTTTGACGTAGACACGTCTGTGATTTCATACTGATGCTGGGGTCCTGCGAGTTCGCTTGCATTCCTGGAAATGTTGCCCCCCTTTTCTGGGAGGGACGAGGCCAGGATCTGCATCCATGGATGCAGACTTCCTGACCTCACAAGCCTGTGTAAGGGTATGCAGTCAGGTAGCCGATGGTCCAAATGCCGACCGCCAGCTTCTCGACTGTCATATCCCGGCAAGGTACTAATGATAGGCATCGAAATCCGACGCCTGTCATTAGCCCTACGCTGCAAGAGCGACGCCCAGCATACCGAATGAAGGTAGCCCGGGCAGCGGCAACGGACAGACGTGAGGGGGGTGGGTTAGGTTAGGGGATCCTGGGGGGGGACTCAGGGTTAGGCATCCCCCGAGAGGGTTAGGGTTAAGCTAGGGGAAGGGGGGGTTAGGGTTAGGCACCCCCGAGAGGGAGGTTAGGTTTAGACACCCCCCGGGAGGGTTAGGTTTAGGGTGCAGGGAGGGGGGTTAGGTTTAGGCACCCCTGGGGGCAGGGCCGGACTGGCCATCGGGCACTTCTGGCATATGGCAGAAGGGCTGATGACCTAAGGACCGGCTTGAGAAGGGGGAAAGGAAAAGTCCCCTGCCCTCCACCCCACGGCTCCGGAATGACTATAAATTCACGGAGATGGAAGGGGTGGAGGCATGGATGGGCCGGCAGCTGCTGTGCTGGGCCGGGGAGAGACGGGGGTGTGACTCACGGCATGCCCCCTTGATTTAACGATGCCCCCTTTACACGTGAGTGCAGGGAGGTCTGCCAGGGCTGAAATACAGCCCCAGTCCGTCCCTGCCTGGGGGGAGGTTAGGGTTAGGCACTTTTGGGGGGAGGTTAGGATTAAGCACCCCTAACAGAGGGTTGGGGGGGGTGAAAGGTTAGGGATATATTAGATACAGTACTTACACTGTCAGGATCTGGTCCTTTCTAGCTTCTGGCATCGGTATTACATCCGCCAGGCTGATGTCCGGCAGGATATAATACTGATTCCTGCGTAAGCTGTGCTGTATCCCTGAGGATAAGGAGCGAAACCAGGTACGAGGACCCCTGCTGACCTGCTGCTGTACACTGGTGATTGTTATTTTTAACCCTAGCACAGAGACACTACATCACCCAGAAAGGTAAAATTGATGCAAGCTACAACCGTGATTCCAAACCATGCACTCTCTGTCAGAGGAGAGCAAACCCCTCCATGTGGATAGTGACTGCAGCGATCTCCCACAGTGGAGACGGGGTATGTGACATCTCAGGGCTTGATTCAGAGCCGCTCGTAAGCGGCAGCTCGTTCGCTCCGAGCGATGTTCGCACATCTGCGCATGTGTATGGGTCGTAATGCGCATGCGCCAACCAGTCATTGCGGTCGGAAATCGAGCGCTCGCAAAATAGCGAGTGCCTGCTAATTTGAGTGACAGGATGAGGCGTTTGTGGGTGGTAACAGGGGAAGGTGCTTGAAAACGGGGAGTGGTGATCCGAACGCAGGCGTGCCAAATAGTCAAAACGGGCGTTTTAAGGGTGTGCATAATTAACAAAGCAGCGTCATCAACCATGTCACTTGGTTGTTTCTTAGCCTGAACTGTTCGCATGATTGCGGTAGGAAAATCCTACCACAAGCACTGCGAGCAGTTCAGAATCCTTTCGATGTTCCCAATTAATCTAATAAATAGCGGAGATGACGTAGGATGCGAGCGGCCAGGGGGCGTCTTTACAAAATAGCGAGCGCATGTTTCGTTCGCTCGCTCAGACATAGAGGCATCAACAGATCACAAAGAGCGAGCGCTCAATTTAAATAGCCGGCCCCTTTTTCTGAACGAGCGAGTGCAAATAGCGTCCGGCTCTGAATCAGACCCTCAGTTCGCTGCCTCTGCCTGTGCTCTGCAATTGCCAGCAAGTATGTGCCTTGGGTCAAATTGAGCCATCCAGAGGAAAAGGAACTTTTTAAATACACTGTTTTTCAACATATGATCCACCTCCTTAGGAATTTTTTAATAACAAATTCTGTTGATATGATAAATATTGATTTGAGATAGTTTATTCTTATGCTTGTTTTATAGCAACCGGTTGCTTAATGTATAATAAATACTTTTAACATTTTAAACATATTTTTGAGTTATGACAATGTTTCCAATTTCCATACCAGTTTCCACTTGTGAACATAGCGCAGGGTCTCTTGAGAATTTTTCTTTGCTTTGTTGACAATATCCAAGCATAATACACGTGATTGTCTTGGGATCTAACTTGTATCTTCTTTATCTCTAGGGATACAGGCAAATGCTTTACATCCAAAGACATGGAGATGATTGACACTTGGCTTTTTACCAGACTACACCTCCAATGGTGTTTTACTTATAACTGCCACTGTAGGTGCTCGATTCTTGAGGTACAATACACTGCAGTCAGGACCGATTCTGCCCAGAATCTTTATCCAGACCTGCATCAGTTAACTCAGGGCCTGATTCACTACGGTTCACAATTCTGCTTATACGCACGCACCGCAGTTGCTAATATCAGTGGTGCTATTTAAATGTTTGTATTCAAATTGCGATTGCATCCTGACATAAAGACGCCCACTTCCCCTTACATCAGTATACTAGGGCAATATAGCGAAACAATCGTTAACATTGAGTAACATCGGACCCAGACACATACTTGTACAAGCCCTGACCCTACTAAGAAATTTGCTAACAGCCATGCATGCTATCAGTGCTATGGCTGCTTATGGCCACGCAGTGGATAATTTATACACGACCATGCAACGGCATTGAAACGCACTGGCACGCCTGCGTTCGTCCGACCCCCCAATCACCACCCACAAATGGCACTTCCTGTCAATCGCTCTGTAAAGAATCTGCGTACGCAGTTCCGACTGCAGCGTCTGGTTCGCGCACGCATGCTGTGATGCATACACATGCGCAGTGTGAATTAATTGACTGATTGCGTGCGTATTAGCAACTTCGTTCCTTGCTGAATCAGGCCCATAGTCCGAGCCTTCCCAACGATTGTTCTATTTACCCCCTCACTCATGCCATAATGCTCAGTTGTGTTGACAATTTATCTATAACTGGTGTTGGATGCCGTTCCTCTTTAGAAAAGTATCAAGACCTCTGGTTTTATATTCTCCATCGTTGTCAGACGTTAATCCTTCTAAAGTGGACAAGTTGAAGTGTTGCCCATAGCAACCAAACAGATTATATCATTTTTATTTAATAGAATGTACTGGATAAATGATAGCTGGAATCTGGTTGGTTGGTATATGCAACACCTCTATTATCCTGTTTGGAATGTTTGATAACTCCCCCCACTCTGAGAACCAAGTCCCGACTCAGATCACTTTGGTGTTCTGAGTAGAGCAGAGTCCCGACTCGGGTCTTTTTGACAAGTTCGGAACTTGGATCTAAAAAACAGATCTTGCATGTTTTGAATTACATTTAAGTTCCTCATGATTTCAGGTGCTTTGAGGTGGTAAAAATTGTCTGGAAATGAAAGTTAGCTGTTTATATTAATTTTTAAAGAAATCCAATACCAAAACCGAATCAAAACACTTGAGGGTGGTCTTGCCAAAACCAAAACACGACGATGATTTAGAACCAAAACCAAAACACTGGGGTCTGCACACATCTCTAGTTTACAGCACTTTTTAAAAAAAATAACCAACTCAACAAAAAAGTTTGCTTTCATTATGTAGTGTTAGCCTACATCTGTTATAAGACCACCTACACACACTTTCTTTCCTAAAACAATTCAAGCTTAATAACATGGAGTATAGAATAGTACTGTAAATATCTTTAAGGTGATTGATTATGCCATCTAGTTGAATACCGTAGAGAATACCTTATAACCCCAGAGTAAGTAAAGGGTTGATCCATTTTCGAAGCAAATGCTTAAATGAGAAATAAGGTTAACGTAAGAAGTAAAAATGAAGAAATGAAAAAAAAAAAAAAAAAACAAAGGAATAACATCAAGTTCAGACAAGATACAAATAGAGAAACTGCGGAGGAAAAAGATTTACTGAAACAGAAATTAAAGTATGGTTGCTAAATTATTGTAACAGATTAAACGCAGAGCAGAGAGTTGTCAGGAAGATACAGTGTAGCTATGAAGAAAGCCACAAAAATAATCAAACAAAAAAATCAAACACTTCTCTCGGGGGAGCTAGAAGTATCTGAAACACAGGCAGTAACTATTCACATCGGAAAATCTTTAAAGAAAGCTATGATTTTGTGTGACCTTAGCAACCTATAAACCTGGACTTCATCGGTCATAGGCCTCTCAGTATTGTAGAATTTATCTAATGAACAACTAATCAATCAATTTGCTTTACTCTTTGTACACTGAGCAAAATGCTCTTAAATATATATATATTGCCTTGGAAACCCCAGGCTGACAGTTTACAAGGGGGATGGACAGATATGTATTTAAAACTCAGTTTTGTGCAATTCAGATTATTTTTGCTAAACGTTGTCTGCATACGGTGCTATTTTGTTTTGCTTTATTACATTTATTTTTTTTATTTGGTTTGTGCTTTTTTTTGCTGCCACAGCCTCGAACAAAAATATGTTTGTTCTTTACTGTTTCATATGGACGCTCAGATACACATCTAAATGAGACTCACAATGGTTTCAATTTTAGCAAGATTTATTAGGTAATTAATATTTGGGCTACCCAATTAGCCATATAGAAGCAGAAAGAACACAAGCTTCCTGGTTGCTTTTCTATTAGTTTGTATGCATTCATAATTGAAAACTGTTTCTCCATTAGATTCAGGAGGGAGAAGTCGAGGGGGAAAGGAAGGGATGTGACAATGAGACTTGTGTCATCACAGCCCCACCCAATTTTGTTTAATGATGCAATCTGCACCGCTATATTGCCAGGGGCAGAGCTTATGATGACACAATTCACAGAGAATTGCACCATCATGGCTCTGCCCTGCTCACTTCATAGGAGTAGCAGGCAAGGTCCAGGAGGGTTTTCTACACTCTATGGATCCCAAAAAAACTCTCCAAAATTCAAAGAAAGTAGGGAAGTAGGCACTAATTGCAATCAAGTCATGCAGTAGGTGTGTATCATGAGTGGCCTGTACCAATTTACACGTGGTCTAGTAACCTTACTAATGTCAGGTGACAGGTTGACTTAATGACCACATTCACAATATGGTCCGTCATTTTCCTGTCACACCTCAGCCCTCAAACCCGCTCCGTCCTGTTCTACCTTGACCCTCAAGGTTGCATCGTGTTGTTCCAGTCACACCACGGCCCTCAAGGCCGCTCCATCTTGTTCCAGTTGCACTTCGGCCTTCAAGGCCACACCTCGGCCCTCAAGGCTGCATTGTGTTGTTCCAGTCGCACCTTAGCCCTCAAGGCCACTCCGACTTGTTTCTGTCACACCTCAGCCCTCAAGGATGCTCTGTCTTGTTCCCGTCCCTCCATCCTGTTCCAGTTGCACTTCAGCCCTCAAGGCTGCACCTCCGCCTTCAAGGCTGCATCAAGTTGTTCCAGATGCACTACGGCACTCAAGGCCGCTCTGTCTTTTTCCTGTCTCACCTCGGCCCTCGAGGCCACTATATTCTGTTCCTGTTGCACCTCGGCCCTCAAGGCTGCACCTTGAACTTAGTCTGTTCCTTCAGCTTGTGGTCCTACCATATTATTGTGTATTGCCTGTCTTGTCCATGTCTGTGTCTTGCCTGTCTGTCTGGTCTTTGTTTGCACTGTATCTTGCCTGTTAAGTCCTTGTTTTTAAATCCTGCAGTTTCACAGTCCAGGTCACTCATGCCCCACAGCTTGTGATCGTTGTCTGGCCACTCCCTGTAGCATAACCCTGGTTATGAATATGTCATCTTCAAAGGCTACACCTATTCCTGTATATTGTGTAGGAAAAGTATATATTTCAAATTGTATGACAGATTGCTGGGAGGTAATTGACTGGCTAATGTTTACTTATAGCCAATGTACAAGTTGTTAATATCTGTGGTTCTCTAGCTTGGAACACTGATCAAAGACTGGGGTCTTTTTTATAACACCACAGAGGGTCAGGCTTACAGGCCAAAGGAGAGACATACTTGCCAGCAAGCTGTCTAATCTTCATAGTTTGGCCCTGTCCTGGTGATCTGAGCTGTGTTTCTTTCCTGGTTTGTTATTTTATTTTATTTCTTGAAATTGTGAGTAACTGGTATGACCTTTTAAAATACTTATCATCTTTGTAACTTTTTGTAACATAAGCTTTGAAGATATTCTTGGAATTAAATATTTAAAATTCTAGTTCTGGGTCTGTGTACTTAGGTAAGCACTAAATAACCTTGGCGCCTGATGGAGACCTGTGGTGATTAGACTCAGAGGGTATAGCTGCCAATTTGCAGAATTGGAGATTCCCTGTCTCCAATACAAAAAGAGAACTAAACAGGGAAATACTGCAAAGGCGCTTATACCATCATGAAAAACACAAAATTAATGCAAAATGTATAAAATTTTATGTAATAGTAATACATATAAACAATGGCAGAACTAGAACAAAACTAGTTGCTCCCGGGAGTAAATAAATAATAACACATAACAATCAATAATAAAAACAATTGTATGAGAGCTGGATGACTGGTAATAGCTGGTAGCAAGGGAGCCTATGTTGAAACCTCAGTGATGGTAAATAATAGTCTCAAATAGAAACAAAGGCCCTCATTCAGAGGCGGTCGCTAGAAGCAATCGCTCTCTCTGAATGAGGGTGGCCGCTTAATTTTTTTAGTGCGGCCTCCTGGTCGCTAGTTAAGCTGTGGGTTACCACCCACAGCTTAGCGACTGACCAGGGTGATGGTTGCGATGGTCAAGACCATCGCGACCATCGGGGCTTGTGACGAGACCCTAAGGTTGGGTCTCGGCAACCGCAAGCCCCAGGGAGCTTCCTGCTCTGATCGAGCAGGAAACTCCCCACTGACATCACTGCTGATGTCAGTGCGGCTGCCCACAAAAGCAAGCGTTCCGCCAGGAACGCCTCCGTTTGTGTAGCCACCCCCCACCCCGCCTACAAAACGGGCCAAGCTGTCTATAAACATCGACAGCCGGCCCTTTTGTAGTGAGCTCCGGAGCGAGAGTTTCTCTCTTGCTCCATGACTCGCGCACGCGCAGTGCGGCCGCTGCGCGCGCGCAGGACCAAAGCATCGAGCCGGCTGCGAGCGCTCAGCGCTTGCGACTGACTCTGAATGAGGTCCAAAGTCTCCAGTGTTAATTGTAACAAAAGAGGTATAATATGGGTTCCACAGCTGTTTAAATGGAGTGCAAGTACGCAGAGATGTAAATCCTTTTTGGGAATAAGATTGATGTAACAGTATATGGGAGAAATCCCTTGATACTGATTGTTTGAGCTGACCCCCCCGGGGCCCTCCATCCACGGCCTGGCAGTTACATCGCACTCATTAGCCATTGGAACTACCACGCCTAACACTGAGACTGGAGTCTGTTAAAGAGGACTGTACTGCAGTGAGTAAAATCTGTAAGGCTGTTCCTATAGTGAAATTGTGAAATAGGTAATAACTATGGGTTATTGTAGGGGGAAGTAGTTAGTATCATGGCTGTCGGGATGCCGGTGCTCAGAATGCCGGTCCTGGAATCCCGACAACAGTCAGAATCCCTGCACCAGCATCCCGCCTACTGACATCCCGATGGTAAGTATTAGGGTCAGTGGGATGGTTAGAGGTTAGGGTTAGGCACTAGGGTGATGGTTATGGATAGGCTGCAGGGGGATGGTTAGGGTTAGGCTGCAGGGAGGGTTATGTGTAGTGGTAGGGGTAAGGTAAGGGTACTTACATGCAGGTGTCGGTATCCTAACCCTGTCGGGATGCCGGCGTCAGGATTCTGACCACCGCCAGCCCGTATCCATAATTAGAAAGTCTTCAGGGAATAAAACCCTAGTTTTTACGTCTATCAGATACCTCAGTACTGTTTTACAATTGTATTTGTTAAAATTTGTTACTACATACCCAGAACACGCCTTTTCTGTACTGTCATTAATACTGCACACCCACTACAGTAGCATTCACACCCACTTCCCGCAATTACACACCCATTACATCCCCAGACTCAGCTCAATAAAGACCGAGAATTGTAAGTCAGACTTGAGGCAAAAGAAAAGAAATGGATTGCGCAAAGCCGCGTGTGCGCAGTTAAAAAATAATTGCTAGCTGAGACAAAAAAAGTTGCAATTTCCACAGCTGTCCTGTAGGCTGAAACACTGTTTACAAGAATCCAGCCTATTAATGAATTACTCACTTGTGACATCACTGAGTCCCAGTGATGTCACCAGGTTGTAAGGAATTGGTTGGCTGCATTCTAATTAATATTAGTTCTTTATACAAATTGGTATACCCAGCATGTACACTTTAATTGATTCATTAAAAAAAACACCTTTAACATCAACTGTTTAATAGAGCTCAGGTTAATTCAGCTGGGTTGCAGGTGATCACAGAGCAATTTTTCCCTGGGTGAAATGGTCATGCTTGGAGCAATATGTTTCTACTGTCAGCTGCTGCATCTGTTATTCGTAATACAGTTTTAACCAGTGCTGCACAGTTCAGTTTACAGTACTGTACTTTACATTTTTATGGTTATACATGTCATTAACTGGAGACAAAAGGTTTGCTACCTGTCCCAGAAGGTTAGAAGTGTGCATCATTGTACTGAAGCCCTGTGACAATAGAAGTTAATGAACAGGCAGCCCAAACTGTCACACATATAGGTGCAGATTTGAAAAAAATTACATCTTAGTATTGTAGTAATTAATGGTAGTAATATAATGCACACGGAACATTTGTTCTGTTATAATCACTTATCATTTTCCACATAATACTTCATTCTTCAATAAAAAGATTAATTCAGTTTTAAGATCAATGTTACAGCTAATGTATTCTAAAGACTAACATACTCACTGGGGAAGATAATAGGAATAACAAAGGTCAAGTTGAAGTGCTAAGTTGTATGAAAGGACTTAGCGAGCGACCTACAGAATTTATATGGACATGGACCTCTGGTAATGACAGTATGTTAATACAGTAATGTGGGTATGATTCTATGAATGCCTTTTGCACTAAAGGACAATTCAAGCTATACCATAATTTGTCTTATACTGTATAAATGAGCTACCAACATTATGCAGATATATAAATACATAGATTGTAAATTCTTATTACCAGGGTCCACTCCCCGTTGTCTTCTCCACGGGTGGAATTAGGGGTCAGGGAGCCCCTAGGCGCAATAGTAATAGTTTGGTTATAAGTAGAGAAGTGCGCCGACCCCTGTGTTTTTCTTTTGGTTTTGGATTTGGATCTACCCTGGTTTTGGATCTGGATTGGTTTTGCCAAAACCTCACCTCCGTGTTTTGTTTTCGTGTTTTGGTTTTGGATTTGGATTTTTTCTTAAAAAATCATAAAAACAGATAAAATCACATAAAATGGGCCTGTTTTTGTTCCTACAGTATAATTAACCTCAATAACATTTATTTCTAGTAATTTCCAATCAATTTTGACCACCTCACAATATTATTTGCTTAATCTAGTTAAGGTCAAAAGGTTGCATCCAGCTAGCTGACTGACTAAGCTAAGTGACAATAGGCGGCACTAACATGTGGCAGTTCAATTTCTAATTTCCAACACGGATACAGTGTGTGGATACACCAATAGTGCACTTACTGTGACAGCAGTGTCGGCAGAGCGGGGTTGATGACGTTGTCCTCAGCAGTGGCGTAACTAGGGCAGGGCGAGCGGGGCATGTGCCCTGGGCACCGTGGAACTGATGGCACAGGGGGGAGGGGCGCCGCCGGCTACGGTACTGGCCCACCCTAGTTAGCCAGTGCCGGTCCTGTGCTGCACAGCTGAGCCCCTTCCCTCCCCCTGAGCACTTGCCCAATAGCGCCAGGAGGAGGGTGGCAGGCGGGCGGGCTCAGGCTGTGCTAACACACACATCGCCGCCAGCGCTGGTGGCGATGTGTGTGTTAACCAGCAGCCAATGAGAGTCAGACGACTCTCATTGGCTGCTGCTGCTACTGCACACACAACACCGCCGAGCGGCAGCAATGTATGTGTGAATCAGCAGCCAATGAGGTCAGACAGACTCTCATTGGCTGCTGCTGCTGCTGCACACACATAACCGCCAGCACTGGCAGCGATGTGTGTGTTAAACAGCAGCCAATGAGAGTCAGATAGACTCTCATTGACTACTGCAGCCGCAGCGCCCACTGCAAGAGCCGGCTCCCTTCCGGCTCCTGCAGTGGGTAATGGGAGAGGTGTCATGATGTCATGATGTCTCTCCCATAATGCAGAGCATGCCAGCCCAGGAGGATTGACGTGCAGACAGCGGCGGGAGCCGGAGCATGGATTCAGGTATGTATTTTACTTTTATTTATTGTTTAATGTCAGTGTGTATTTATCGGGGGGAGGGACTATTACTAAGGAGGGGACTACTACTGGTAGCACTGCTTCGGGGGGGAGACCACTACTTGGGGGGGACACTATTACAAAGGAGGGGACTACTACTGGAGGCACTTCTTCTGGGGGGGATACTACTGGGGGCACTGCATTGGGGGGGACCACTACTGGGGACTACTACTGGGGGGGACCACTACTGGGGGGGACTACTACTGGGAGCACTGCATCAAGGGGGACTACTACTGGGGCACTATATAAGGGGCTTACTACTGGGGGCACTGCACAGGGGGGACCACTACAGGGTGTACTGAAAAGGGAGAAGCACTACAGGGGGCACTGCATAGGGGGATAACTACTGGGGGCCTGCATAAGGGGGGATCACTCCTGGGGGCACTGTATAAAGGGCACTGCATATGGGGGATCACTACTGGGGGGCTGCATATGGAAGATCACTACTGGGCACACTGTATATGGGGAACTAATGGTGGGCTGCATAAGGAGGACTACTACAGGGGGAACTGTGTAAGGGGCACTACTGGAAGCCTGCTTAAGAGGGACCACTACCGGTGGCATTGTATATTGCGGGTACTATAAAGGGGTACTACTGGGGGCCTGCATAAGGGGGACCACTGCTAGGGGCACTGCATAGGGGCACTGCATTAAGGTGCAAATGGAAAGAAATGTTCCCAGTGACAAGAAAGGGGTGTGTGTCATGTCGACACGCCCCATTTTTCAGTGGCCACACCCCTTGTGACCACTCCCATTTTTTGCCGCGTGTGCACATGGGGCGGGGGCTCCATTTACAAATTTGCCCTGGGCTCCAAATACCCTAGTTACGCCACTGGTCCTTAGTACATGGAATGGTAGTGCTGCGGTACTGGCAGTGTCCTCAGGGAAGGGTACCGGTGATGTCAGCAGTGCAGGGGTGCCAGCGGTGTCTTTAATGACAGACGGCTCTCTCAGCCAATCAGCGTTAAGCCTGCTGAAAACAAATCCTCGTGACTCGACAGAGGGGTCGCAAGGTTTTGCCTCGGGTCATGGATTCGGGGCAGGCAGGGAGATCCCTGAAATTTGGGTTGGTGCAGTTCTCAGGGAACCGGACCCGCTCATCTCTAGTTATAAGCCCTTATTTGACGATTGGCAGTTTAATATAATATAATAGTAAATAAAGCCATGAGCTATGACATTTCATTTTATTTTTAATTAAGTATACATATTTACTAAGTAGTACAACTCATAGTGGCATTTCCACATTCCACTAAAGATGGTGTAAATTTCAGAATGACAGTAATAAGACAAGTGTCTATATGTCACCCCTAGGCATGTGGACAATTCACCACTGGTCTCTAAAATACTAAATGCCCATTTTTGTTATGTATCTATGCAAATGTATATACTATCTGTACTATAGTTCATATATATATATATATATATATATATATATAGCGGTCATAAAGAAGTGGTGGAACTCACCTCCCCCCTCTAATAAAGGGACAGCGTGTGGTCACACAATAGTATTACCAATTCAAATTACGCCACAGAGTAGCACAATCTTAATAAATACAGGATCTGGAATAGAGCGCCTTACGTGCTTACATAACCTTGTAAATATATGAATCTAAAAATATGTATAATTTAAAGTGCTAAGTGATCTGCGCACCTAAAGTGCTAAGTGCAATTATTATTGCATTAATAAAAACCCCCAAATAAATGACACCCTTAAACGGCAACACGAATTCATAAACATGTGCAAAAGGTGCATAAATAATTTAAAGTGCAAATTAATGAAAGTGCAAACGTTTCATTTTTAAAAAATTTATAAATTAATTTTAATCAGACACAACAATTATATTATATTGTCTTACAACACCCAGAGAATCATTTTTCACCGCCATCTTGTTACTCCCATCTGCCTGATAATTTCTTATATCCTGAGGGTAGCAATTTCAAGTTATTCTTTCCTATGACATAATAAAAATAAAATTAGTATCAGCATAGATTTGCAGCCCTATATTGAGCATATATAGGATTAAATAAAGGACACTATTCATAGTTATTCTTAATCATCTCAATGTCTTTTTTTATTTGGTTAAGAAGGACTTATGTGAGGAAAATCCTAAACCCAGCACTAAACAGAATCTAAAGAATATGGAAAAAGAAGCTTTGAAGAATCTACAAAAGAATGACATTGTTATCAAACAAGCTGATAAGGGGGGGGATTAGTCATTATGGACAGATCTCAATATATCAAGGACTCTTCCAGATTACTGAGTGACACTAATTCCTATAATCCACTGCATAACGATCCTTTGGAGAATTATCTGGATGAATTGAGGAGACTTTTAGTATATGGACTACGTAATGGCATTTTAACTAAAGAGGAGTTTCAATATCTCCTACAGACTAATCCCACAACCCCCATATTTTATTTCTTACCGAAAATTCATAATTCCATGGAAAATCCCTCAGGAAGGCCCATCATTGCAGGGATAGACTCATTAACTTCACACCTGTCTGAGTATGTAGACATATTCTTGTGCAAATATGTTAAAGAACTTCAATCTTACATAAAAGATACTACTAATGTTTTACAAATTATAAAAGATATGGAATGGAAGAAAACGTATTCATGGGTGACAATTGATGTTCAATCTTTATATACATGTATTGAACACGGAAAAGGGATTAATGCTTGTAGAGAATTTCTTGATATGGATTATTAGTACTCCATACAAATAATTTTTATGCGATTTAATGTCTTTTATCTTGGATCATAACTATTTAAAATTTTTACATCAATTTTATCGGCAAATTTGTGGCACTGCTATGGGGACACATTTGCCCCTAGCTTTGCCAACCATTTTATGGGATGCTGGGAAAAGAATTACATCTATGAAAATAATCCTTTTAGAGAAAATATTATATTTTTTAAAAGATATATAGATGATATTCTGATAATATGGGAAGGGTCGGAAGAGGTTTTTCAATTGTTTTTAAACCACATTACAGATAACAACATGAATTTGAAATTCACGTCTAAAATAAGTAAGAGTACCATTGAATTTTTGGATCTTATTCTATGTGGAGAAGGAAATAAGATCCTCACAAAAAATTTCATAAAGAAAGTAGATACTAACAGCTATCTTCATTTCAAAAGTGGACATCTAAGAAGATGGAAGGAGAACATACAGTACTCACAATGTCACAGGATAAAAAGAAATTGTAGTGAAATACAAACCTGTAATGAACAAATCCAATTGTACACTAATCGATTTTTAGAAAAGAATATCCTCCAAAGATTTTAATGGACGCAAAAGAGAAAATGAACACCATGGAGAGAAATATGCTATTGGATTATAAGAGCTCAGAAGAGAAAGAGAATAATATTATTCCATTTATTACAACATACAATGCACAGGAGAAAGATATTAAGAAATCTCTTAATAAGCATTGGAAAATTCTTTTAATGGATCCAGTCTTAAAGGACATTTTACCACCTAGACCCCCCATAGTATTCAGGAAGGCAAGGAACCTTAAAGACACCCTGGCACCCAGTATGTAAAGGGATAATAATGTTTCAAAATCCAGTATCCTTCACAGTTGTCCTGGGAGCTATAAATGCGGTAGATGCAAAATATGCAAATTTCTACACCGACAGCGAAAGAGTTTCAGTAATTCTGCAAACAGTAAGGAATATAAAATTAAACAGCATCTCAACTGTAACTCAACCTCAGTCATCTACCTCTTGGAATGCTCATGTGGAACAAAATACGTGGGTAATACTAAACGACCTTTGAAATTTTGCATACAAGAGCATATAAGGAACATTAAAAACAAAGTGGAGACTCATATGGTGTCAAGACACTTTATTTAACACCACAGATCGGACCCAGATGAATTAACATTTAAAGCTATAGAACATGTGGAATTGGGAGACAGAGGAGGAGATCTTGAAAATAAATTATCCAGATGCGAGATGTTCTGGATCTTTGAACTTGACACCATGATCCCCAAAGGCTTTAATGATAACTACGAAATAGCTCCCTTCCTGTAAGAAGATACAGATGGAGATGGAGAAAACATGTCAGAAGGGTACACGTTATGTCCAAATAATACCTACTGTCATACCTGGGTTAGAGCATCCAAACTCATCTGATCTTGGAAGCTAAGCACCATTGGGCCTGGTTAGTACTTGGATGGGAGACCTCTAGGAAAGACCTGGTACGGTAGTTCTTCATGGGACATATAGGTAAAAATCCCTCAGGACATGCGATCTACAAAGCAATCCCTGATCTACTAAGCAAGAATCATTGGAATGAAGTAATCCTGGATCTATGTTTGAGGCTACTCCTGAAGGCTCATGATGCTACAATTGAAATGACTTCACATATTTGAAAAGTCCATTAATACACAGAGAAAGACTAAAGGAGAATTTTATTTATTTATTTATTTGTTTGTTTTAATCAGTTTTTTTCATAATTTAAAGAACACAATGAACAAGATCCATCAAAGTGTCATTTAAGGATCATATATATATATATATATATATATATACACACACATCATATACAACATAGATGTGATTTACATTAATAACACACTTAAGTGTAGGTGTTTGAATTCTATTTTTATGTTAAATAAGTCTGGATCGGGTATTAAGAATAACTATGAATAGTGTCTTTTAATTAATCCTATTTATGCTCAATATAGGGCTTGAAATCTATGCTGATACTAATTTTATTTTTATTATGTCATAGGAAACAATAACTTGAAATTGCTACCCTCAGGATATAAGAAATTATCAGGCAGATAGGAGTAACAAGATGACGGTGAAAAAGGATTCTCTGGGTGTTGTAAGATGGCCATGGTGGAGACACCACCAGGAGCACCAAGACGGGTGCCGCCTGATATGGAGAATGGATTGGAGAAGCCTGGGACAGTGGTGACGTATTGATGTGCAACACACGTGACCGGGGGATCGAGTGACCAGACAGCCTACCCTGGACAGCTAACGAGGTGGTTCAGCGCTGTACAATGACGGAGAGGACGCAGGCGGAAGTGACGAGTGATAGAGACAGTCCCACGATAGGCACAGATCACACTGCACATGGAGAAGTGGGCGGAAGCACCGCGATTCCTAGATCTTAAGGGCGGAAGTGACGCAACGCTATACAGACGGTGCAAGGTGGGATTCACTAAATGATTAAGACCCTTAAGTGACTTGTATCTAAGAAGCGGATTTGCAAATCACTAATGTAGCAATAAAGAGAACAGCTCAATAGAACATTGAGCAATTATTACTTTTCAATGGATATATGCTAATGAGGAAACCGGAAGTGATGTCACAAATGAGCCCTATTAACTTTTGTTTGTCCCTATAAATACTGGATACCCCATAGGAGCTAGGCCATCCCTTGAAGAAGACCAGGATACGGACGAAACGCGTTGGAGGCTCCTACTCTCTTTCCATTTATGAACTTGCCATTTTTTATAAGACAAGCAACTACTTTTTATCCCTTTTTATTCTGATAATTTTATAGTAATTTTATGTGTACATTGTTTGTGTTTTTTATGTATTTTATCCTTTAGGTGGAAGGATATCATTGTTGTGTCTGATTAAAATTAATTTATACATTTTTTAAAAATGAAACGTTTGCACTTTCATTAATTTGCACTTTAAATTATTTATGCACCTTTTGCACATGTTTATGAATTCGTGTTGCCATTTAAGGGTGTCATTTATTTGGGGGTTTTTAGTAATGCAATATTAATTGCACTTAGCACTTTAAATTATACATATTTTCAGATTCATATATTTACAAGGTTATGTAAGCACGTAAGGTGCTCTATTTCAGATCCTGTATTTATTATCTTTTGTATATGTAACAGATCACCACTGACTGGACCTAGAAACATGAAATTCAGGGAGTATATGCCTTACATGACATAGGCACCCACTAAGCAGGGATTTTTCTAAATTCAATTCCAAAGGGGGTGAAAAGAACTAAAAAGTTTTGTCCCATTGTGCAATGTCCTGACTGACTCATCTCTGCCCCGCCTAAACCCCTGGACATAGAAACATGAAATTCATATAGTATATGCCTTACATGACATAGGCACCCACTAAGCAGGGATTTTTCAAAATATTGACCCCTTAAGGGAGTGAAATGTGGTAAAATGTTTCCTCTCGACCAAGCTGATTGGGTAACAAAGCAACATGTCCCAAGTGCTGTGGGACTGTAAGCTCATTGTCTTGGTCGAGTGGCGGCTTCCGAGGTGTGGCTGCAGTCCAATGTTCAAATAGGAGAGTCACACCAGCTACCAGTTTGCCAGCATTTGGGGTGACAGTTGGTGTGACTCCCCTTATTTAATATTGAACTGTGCTGCAGCCCCACTTCTGGTACCACCACTGCTAAGGACTAAAAAAAACTAGCGATGTGTACCGACCCCCATGTTTTGGTTTTGGATCTGTATCTCCTTCAAGGTTTTGGATCTGGATTTGGTTTTACAAAACCACCCTTGCATGTTTTGGTTTTGGTTTTGGATCTGTATTTTTTTCCAAAAACTTATATAAACAGCTAAAACCACATAATTTGGGCCTGTTTTTGTTCCTACAGTAATATTAACCTTAATAACAATCATTTTCAGGCATTTCCATGCATTTTTAACCACCTCACAGCTCACAATATTGATTTCACTATTTTTCACCAACATAGGCCAAATGCTGCAGCGAGCTGGCTGGCTAATGTAAGCGACAGAGCAGTGGCACAAACGCACGGCATTTAAAAAAAATATAGAACATCTATGAAACATTGCAACACAGCAGTGGCACAGGATGGCAGTTTAATAAACTATAATAATGTCAGTCGGCAATTCCCCAAATTGTGCAAAATGTAAAAAAAAGAGGTGCAAGATGGAATTGTCCCTCCCACCACTCTTATGTGGGGTATTAAAAAGGACATGCACAGATTAACAAACCAAGCACTTCAGGGACAAATACTGACACTTTTATTGCTGAAGTCCTTGGTTTGCTTGGGCCCCCACAAAACATTTTTTGGAAGGACTACCTTCAATTATTACGTAGGAGGTTCATGATGAGGGTGTTGGTGGTGGAGATTGCAAGTGCTGGTCCAAACTGCTGGTACCTGATACTGGACTGCTTGTCATTAATTTACAAATTATTATAATTTTGTTAAACAAACTGCATGAACTTGCTGCAAATGATCAGAAAAAGAAATAATTGGAGAATACCACTTTGCGCTTTTAGATGTGATAATATAATATAACTTATCTTATGCGATATCCCAATATATGAGAACTGGAGAACCTCTTCACAGTAAATCCTCAATGTGATAAATGGGAGGTGTGTACTCCGGTGACAATGAACATGTAAAAATGAAAAACAAAAGAATTCTAGTGCAGACACCATAAAACATATAGAATATAAATGTCCGCAATAGTATTTAACAAAATGTCACAATTGGGCTCAAAATAATTTCCAAAGAAGAAATATTTTAATGAGTATTTTCCAAATGGTAAGATCCTCAGTGTCAGGTACACATAGCAATTTCAATAGCTGGTACATCCAGAAATAACTTTAAAAATGATGAAGGTGGCCTCCTACCAGAATCCAGTGATTATTGTGCATGTAGAGATTTTATGGATGGTCTCACTGCCCACAATAGTCCTCCAACCTCACAGATGGAAACAGCACCTTCGTCCCTTGGTCTGGTCAGAAACACCCTTGTCTCTATCGCTAACGCGTTTCAATCAGCACTCTGATCTTCCTCAAGGCTTCAATATTCATGGTTCCTCCACTGGGTATTTATACCCAGTGAAATTCAATACACCTGATTATTGGGAGGATCTTGGCTAAGACAGAAATGGAATATATATATTCACTGAAAACTTTAACCCCACATGGTCTCAATAAAGACTTCGAGATTAAATGGTTCTTAGACTAATGAAAGTTTATGATAGCAATCCATTTTGTTTTTAGGAATTTAAGTGTATTTTTATCTTTATTAAGAAAGGTCCCTTTCTATAGAAATATGTGATATCTAACTTTTATACATGTTTTGTTCTCTCTCCTCTTTTTATTAAAGGGTTATTATACATACAGTTTCTGACCAGACCAAGGGAGGAAGGTGCTGTTTTCATCTGTGAGGTTGGAGGACTACTGCAGGCAGTGAGACCATCCATAAAATCTCTACATGCACAATAATCACTGGATTCTGGTAGGAGGCCACCTTCATCATTTTTAAAGTTATTTCTGGATGTACCAGCTATGGAAATTGCTATGTGTACCTGACACTGAGGATCTTACCATTTGGAAAATACTCATTAAAATATTTCTTCTTTGGAAATTATTTTGAGCCCAATTGTGACATTTTGTTAAATACTATTGCGGACATTTATATTCTATATGTTTTAAGGTGTCTGCACTAGAATTCTTTTGTTTTTCATTTTTACATGTTCATTATCACCGGAGTACACACCTCCCATTTATCACATTGAGGATTTACTGTGAAGAGGTTCTCCAGTTCTCATATATTGGGATATCGCATAAGATAAGTTATATTATATTATCACATATAAAAGCGCAAAGTGGTATTCTCCAATTATTTCTTTTTCTGTGTATTGTCTGGTGAGGGTAACATCAGGGAGATATATACTACTTTTCTAGCAGCTTAGACAGCGCAATTATTGGCTAATATCATATCCTATAAAAAAAAAATTTGCTGCATATGATGTAACAGGGAGGAGGTGCTTAGATGGTTAACGTCCCATCCTCTACTAACTTTGGCTTTACAAATGGAACAGATGCCTTCACAACTGTTGTCAGAATTTAGATTAAAATAATTCCACACACAAGACGTGGCTTTTCTGGCTTTCTTTATATCACAAGCAAGAAATGCTGCCACTGGTGGCTGATTTACGCAAACAACATCCTCATCAACATTCTCATTAGCATCAGATAGGACACAAATTTTCCCCTCATCCTCCTTTTGCCATTACTCCATACTATCAGCCTCATTTTCTATTATTTCACCATCTAATACTACCACAGCCATCATGGTGTCAGTGATCCGCTGTGCAACTGGGTGACAGATGTTATACTTCCTCTATCAAAGGATTGTTTAATAGTCAATTGTTTTTTTAAATTACTACTAGTAGTAGTCTTCTCCCTTTCTAGGATGAAGATCCACCCCCAACATCAGTAGCATTAGCAGCAACAGGCGTAGCACTCAAGGATTCTTCTGAGGAATCATGCATAGGAGAGGAGTCAGTCATACTTATAAAATTGGATGCAGCAGGCCTACTTCCGATCATGATTGAGGATGTTGATTATGCAGGTGTTGGTGGTGGAGATTACAGGTGCTTGGATCTAACAGAGAGAAGGGAGCAGCTAGGTGACGCTGGACTGATTGTTAAGTTTTTAGCCAAAGTTTCTGAATTTGAAAAACACCTTTGAATTTGATGAATGCGCTGCAAGTGACATAACAGGGAAGAGGTTCCTAGATCGTTAAGGTCCTTACCTCTACTCACTCTTGATTGGCAAATGTTACAGATGGCTAGACAAATGTTGTCCGAATTTGGGTGGAAATAATTCTACACATGAGAAGTGGATTTTTTGTCTTTTGCCCCAGCATGACAACAATGGGCTTTTTCATACCATGGGCAAGAACTGTTGCCTAATTTATACTGTGGCAGTATCATCAGAGATGGTGCTGGTGAGCAGCAGATTCTTTGTGTGGCAGGAGCGATCCACCCACACAGAGTACAAAAGCATTGTGGGAAGATATGTAATGGCTGCCATATGACCAGAGCTCAGGTGAGGCTGCTGGTGGACACAGTCAGACAGTCCAGGTGGGGCTGCAGTGTGAGTGAAGCAGACCAGGTGGTCAGCATCATACCTGCAAGGAGGCAGGCAGATTCATATACCTCTGACACTGTCCTTGTGAGAGGCAGCAGCCAACAAGCTGAGAAAGCTATACCAGGCCAGGAGGCCAGTGTCCAGTCCTGCAAGTGGCAGGAAGGACCACAAATCTCAGAGACTGTGAAAGACTGTCATGCAGATTAGCTGCTTCTAAAGAGAGGGTTTAAGAAGTGAGCTAGTGCCCTAAGAAAGGGCTAGGTTGTTTATTATTTTATTTCTGTTTACTGGTTTCCATGCTGGAAGTAAAGCACCATTTTTGTTTATTTCACAAGAATTCACATGTGGACTCTAATTCTGCAACTAATCACTGCACCACTGACACCAATCTACAGGCTAATTACCCCAAGTTGTCACAATACAAACAACATCCTTGACACTTCTACAGGGAGAAGGGCTTACATCATCATAAGATGCAGAACCACCGGTCATACTGTCACTTCGTGTAGTAAATGGCAGACTGCCAATTTTTTCTTTCTCTGCAGCTAACTTAGCTTTTAATTTTTTTTTTTAATACTGTAAAACATTGCTTTTTTGATTTCGACTTAAGCCCTCGGCCTTCGTAGATGACGTTGAAGGCCTTGCATCGTTATCATGACTGCTGTCAGCAGTTGCAAGATTGGTATGTGGTTCCTGCTCTTCTCTCATTTGATCGTCTTCCATATCAACAAACTTACACTGCGGTCTGACTGGCAGTGTCACCGAACAATATTTTTTTTTACACTGGGGAAAAGCACCCCTGAATGAGGCAGCAGCTCCTTGATGACCAACACAGACAGCACCCCTTTTTGATGTACAACAAAGCACCCCTGCCAAGTGTGGACAGACCACCTGCAGAGTCACAAATATGTGGATGATAAACTGCGGCAGTGTCACCGTACAATAATAGTGCAGCTAAGTTGATAAAGCACACACACAAAAAAAAGCACTTTTATTTTTTTCACACTGGGGAAGAGCACCCCTGAATGAGGCAGCAGCCCCTTGATGAACTACACAGACAGCACCCCTTCTTTATGGACAACAAAGCACCCCTTCCTAGTGTGGATAGACCACCTGCAAAGTCACAAATACAAAGACGTGGACGATAAACTGTGGTCTGTCCGGCAGTGTCACCAAACAATAATAGTGCAGCTAAGTTGCCTATGCATAAAAAAAAAAACACTTTGATTTTTTTACACTGGGGAAGAGCACCCATGATTGACAGAGCACCCCCCTGGATAACACAGTACCCCTTTATGGATTGCAGCCCTAGCCCCTTGATCGACAGGACAGCAACAGAAGCAGCAGCCCTTATGTATAAAAACACAGCAGCAGCACCTTGCTTGACATGACAAGTGACACAGCACTTGCAGCACCCACTGAAGCCCCCCTTTACATACTGCAGCCCCAGCCCCTTTATGGACAACACAGCAGCAGCCTTCAGCCCCAGAACCCGACAGGACAAGTTGGTCAACACACTGACACAGACAGTGACAGCAACATGTCTGTTCAGTTAACCTTCCACACCCGGAGTGAAAATGGTGCCGATCACCGGGACCTTTATAGAATCCAAAACCCGGGAGAAACCGACAGCAGGAGGATGACGTTTTGCCTTGTTTTGAGATCCGAGTCAGGCAGGAAAACCCGAGCCAGACTCAGATCTCACATCGGATCTGGAAGTTCAGGTGGGTCAGGTTCTCTGAGAACCGGACCTGCTCATCTCTAAAAAAAAACTTAATTTTCTTAATCTTGATACTAGCTCCTTTATACCAGAGGCATAAAATAAACTAAGCATAGAAGTTAAGTTAAGATGATATGAAGGAAATAAAAATATCTACGGTCTAACCGGGTGTGTGTGTCAAGCTGTATTAAAAACAAGAATTGTTATATCCACATGTTGTAATACATGGACCATCTCTCTCCTCTAAGTTGTACTCTAAATTTAAACATGAATCTGAATTTTAACATTTTTCCTTACTATAGTTTTTAACTGAGTGTTACCTGCACATACAGTAACTTTTAAAGTACTCCCAAAACAATAGAAGGTATTAGGGGTAAATTTACTAAGCTCAGACCTCGAATGAGGCAAATTCAGCTGTTAAATGCATATTCAGAATTTACTAAAGGCTAAACTCTCCCAACTTGGCTCCATTTGATATCTAAAACTCTGCCGACAATACCTGTAACTCGGATGGTAACATGTTTTCGGGCACATAGACCTTCGGTACAACTCGGCTGCATTTTCCCATAGACTAAGGATTCATTTTTGTTTTAAAGGCCAAAATATAGTGCAAATCGACCGCAAAAGACACAAAAAAGAACCCAAACAGAAATCTCAAATAGAACACCTTTTTCTGTTCCAGTTTCACATTTCAGCCTACACAGATACATGCACGGATCAGGGAGATCCGTGATACATGCATCTGTGTGTAAATAAATAAACACAGAAATATGAATAGGATCAGTGAGATCCGCCTGTGCTTCTATGTTGAAAAAATTAAAACCAGTGCAAAAATTAAAAAAAAAAACGGCATGCACCCTCCAAAAGAGCACCAGGCTATTCAGAAACAGCTCTGGTTGCCAAAATACAGGGAACAAAAGATGTAGGGGTCCCATGTATCTAGCACAACCAGCACTGGGCTCTGAGCCAGTCCTGGTTCCAGAAATACAGGGGGAAAATATGTAGGGTTCCCCTGTAAATTCCAGAACCAGCTTCAAACTTTTTCTAGTGGGGGGGTTAATGCCACAGCCAAAGGAACCCTTTCACTGGGTCCCCCAGCCAAAGCATTACCCCCGACCACTAGTCACCCCAGGCCACGGATCCATGGGAAGCTGGGGACCCCTCCAAAAATGGATCCCCATCTCTAGGGCACCCCAGGCCTGGGCTGATAGCCCGGGGCTATCCCCGGCACCCCTGGCAGGTGGATGCCAGGTTGATTATGTGGTCTGGCGTGATTGATAGTAGAAAAAAATATTGTCTTTTGCTGTGGAACTACAGGTCCCAGCAAGCTTCCCCCACATGCTGGTACTTGGAGTACCACAAGTACCAGCATGTAGGGTAATACAAGCCTTCCGCCTCTCTGCCAACGAACAGGTCCAACCATTGATTTCAATGGCGGGAACCGTGAAAGTAACCTTTAGGTACAGTCCTTAGAAGACAGTAATAAATTTATGGGTGCGCGTATTTTCATTTTTTAACCCTTATTCATGTTATGATACACAGCAGTGCCCCTTATACACAAGGCCCATAGTAGTAGTGCCCCTTATGCAATGCCCACAGCAATAGTGCCCCTTACATGTAATGCCCATAGCAGTAGTGCCCCTTATGCAATGCCCACTGTAGTGGTGCCCCTTATGCAGTGCCCCCAGAAGTGGTGCCCCTTAAGCAGACTTTTTACATTTGGTTGTTGTTGGTTCTCTGTGAACCGAACCTGCACTTAAGACAAAATAGAGAAAAAATAGAGAAAAATAATAGAGAAAAAAATGGGAGCGCTGACAGTGGCTGCTGATTTAAAACATTTTTTGAATAATTTTGTTGCATATAATACAATCCCAAAAATTATTTAAAACATCAAAAATGAAGAAGACAGATGGATTTAATTAATTAGGCTGCTAGTGCCATACTATTAAAGCACGGAACCGGTTCCACCATAAAATATTAATTAATATCAATATATAAATTCCTCCAAAGACTAATGCAAAGTATCTTTTTAAAACACACACATATTGGAATAGAATGGAGCGTAAATCAAAGTCATTAGTCGCAGCCTGCCAGCATAGGTTAATTGCTGTTAGTATTTATATCCACTTTTACCCGATTAGTAAAGGGTTAATGAGTGTGGAAAAAACAGCACAGCTTATTCAGCGCAGATTAGAGTGTTAGTATTGCAGCGTTAATGTTGCAGTAGAAAATGGGTAATTCCTATAAGTACATTACCATGCAACCATTTAGGTAGAAGAACACGGTATATTGTGACAGTTAACCTCTACCCCAATCCCAGGGGGAGGATACTCATGCAATGATCGCCTGCTCACAAGTTTAGAACAGTATCAGCCAAAAGTTTTACCACTTTGTGCACCATGTGGTCCGGAGACGCTTGTGTCCTCAGGCAGAGGGACCTCTACTCCTGAATCCTGGCACTTGTAACCGCTCACGGTGAACCAATAGGCTGTATAAACAAGCTGCTACATGTTGCTGCACGCTGGCTGGTGACCGCTCCGTCACTTCCGGTGGTGAGCTTCCGGTATGCGCACCACCTGCGTTCCACGAGTCAACTGACGCATTTCTCCACCCAATGACGCAGCAGTTTCATTAGAGGATGGCTCTAGACTCACTTGTGCTCCGTTATATCCCTCTCAGAATGTCCGGATTGGTAGCTTTTCAATCCCCTTAAAAATTAACTGCTGACATACCACAGTATTGTCCGACAACGGGATAAACAGTTTGCACATGCATAATATGGTGATACATACATCTTAAATTCCATATATTTATTTAGAAATTATTTATACTAATTATTTTTCTGATATTCTACCCCAAGGTGCCTGCTTGCATAGTCCATAATAATTTTCCTAGACCTATATAACTGTAAAAAATATATATATATATATTAATAGGATAATATAATAAATTAATAATAATGTGAGAAAATCAAAATGATACTAGACAATGGAGGACAACATGAATCCTATTCAACAAAATATAATTATAACATTGATATTCTACAATAAGAAGTGGGTTAGAAGTAAAAGAGTTTTTTATATATATATATATATATATATATATATATATATATATATAGACAAATTCTTAGGACCAAATCCATAGTAGAGAATTCTTTCAAAACAATATAAACTTGGATAAATGTGCTAAAAATACCCAAACTACAGTATCTACATAGAAAATCAGTACAGTCATTATTTCTATAGAGATTCCTACACAAAAATATACAACACTGAACCACCATCTATGTATAGCAAATGGTGGAATATAAATGCTAATTGGCCAAACCAAAAAATGAACGACCCTCAGTCTCCAACAATATAGGGTCCGAGGGTTAACCACTAAGAGGCTCACAAAGAGTCAAATATCTATACACTATACCGAGTTGCCTGGAATAGTTGGCATTTCCACCATGTAATAACCTTAGTAAAAAAACCTCTCAGGATTAACACTATGTAATAACCTTAATAAAACTCAAGATCGAAAAGTACCGACATTGATCATCTAAATAACCAATAACATCTACCAAAATGTGGGGCCCAGATATTAAATATTATTCAATTCAATGGTCTCATTTAGGCCATTGAATTGAATAATATTTAATATCTGGGAACTTTTCTGACACCTCCTGCTTAAAACCCACAAAGTCAGAAGGATCGTGAGGATCCAACGTATTTAGTCTGAATATCCAGTATGCTTCTCTTTTGCAAAGTGTATTAAGTCTATTACCCCCTCTATCCGTACTTTTAATTTGTTCAATAGCTATCACTTTAATTAAGACTGAAACATGTCTAGACAAACTATGCGCTAGTTCCCTTTTAGGATATTCCTCCTATGCTCCAAAAATCGAACATTAAGCGTACGTGTGGTCCGCCCCACATACTGGAGACCACACCCACACTTAATGATGTAGACAACATAGTTTGAATTACAGTTGAGGAAGGACTCTATATAGAATAATTCTGATGTACTTTTTGATTGAAAGACAGTCTCTCTGTGTCCTGCGTGTTTACATGTTATACATTTTTCTCTTCCACATCTAAAAATACCAACTGGTTTATCAGGTAGCCAATTCAAATGAATACCCAATTCCTGACTGGTATCTTTCTTATTATTATTATGTTTATCATGTTTATTTCCCATGTTTCCATTCTTTCTGTACATACTAGGAGCCAATTTTTGTTTCAAACTTTCCGATTTTCTATAAACAATTTTCACACCACTGCCAACCATCGGAGCTATAACCGGATCTACCCTCAGAATGGTTGTGTTCTTTTTAATAATTTCTTTTATTGCATTAGCATGAGTATTATACTGTGTGATAAATAGACAACAGTTCTCCCATTCTTCTTACCATCCGTCTATATTCTTCTTTTTACTTACTAAGAGATCCTCCCTATTCTTTTTGTGGGTCTCTCTTAAAGCTTTTTCTAAAATATAAGGAGGGTAACCTTGTTCCACAACAGCCCTGTATACCTTATCTACTTGTTTGTAGTAGCTGATTTCACTAGAACAATTTCTTTTAATGCTATAAAATTGGCTCTTTGGAATATTATTCTGCCAGGCCTTTAAATGACTACTACCGTAATCCAAAAAGTTATTAGAGTCAACCTTCTTAAAAAAAGTTTCAGTATGTATTTGTCCTCCTATAGCCAATAGTGCAATATCCAAGAACTGAATATGTGTCGGGCTAATAGTGCTAGTAAATTTAAGACCATATACATTGGAATTAAGGTGATTAATAAAAGTGTGAATAGACATCAGATCCCCATCCCAAATGAAAAATAAATCATCAATGAATCTGCCATAGATTACCAGGTTCGCCCCAAAGCCTCCGCCCCAAATGAGCTCCTCCTCTAATGAGCCCATATAGAGGTTGGCGTAGCTTGGGGTGAACCTGGTCCCCATGGCAGTCCCCCGTGTCTGTAAATAATAAGTAGTATCAAATAAAAAATAATTGTGTTCTAAAATAAATTTAATAGATGCCACAACAAAGTCATGTAGTCCCTCTGTCATATTGTCATCTTTATCTAGATGCTCCCTAATTTTTTCCACCCCCTTTATGTGTGGAATGTTGGAATATAATGACTCTACATCAAGTAAGGAAGTAATATGTTTTTTTCCATCTTACATTACGGATCAAATTTAAAAATTGTGTAGTATCTTTTATAAATGATCTCAGGGTAACTACGTGACTTTGCAAGTGGATATCTACGAATTGTGAAAGGTTAGATGTGAGGGACCCTATACCCGAAATAATGGGATGACCAGGAGGTGCAGTGAGGGACTTATGGATTTTCGGTAGATGGTAATATATAGGAATAATAGGATGAGTAATGTATAAAAAATTCCAAGTGTCCTTGGATATTACACCACCGGCCAAGGCATCATCCAACAAAAATCTAAGTTGGCTATGAAATTCTTGAGTAGGATTGTATGAAAGGGTTCTATAGAACGATGTGTTACCTAACTGCATATATGCTTCTTTCAAATAATTCCATGTATTTTGGACAACAACCCCCCCACCTTTGTCTGCCTTTTTAATAGTTATTTCTTTATCTGACATCAACATCTTTAGAGCCCTTCTTTCTTCCATTGTAAGATTATCTTTCAAAGGGGCTTTTTCTATAGTTTCACATAAATTTTTAAAATCATCCATAGTGGTCCTATAGAACCCCTCCACACAAGGCCCTTTATATTGCAGAGGGTAAAAATCTGACTTTTTCTTTAATATACGTGGTTTTTTAACAGTCCCCTCGATATCATAAACGGGTATTGGAGATATATTTCCAGCAAAACCCTCTAAGGCCAACTCCTCTAATGTCTCAATGGCATCTTTATCTTCTTCATTGAGGACAATTGGAATGGACTCATCATTTCTATATTTAGGTTGTTTTAATGCAAAATATCTTTTTCTGCTTAAATTTCTAATAAATCTGTTCAAATCAACAAAGTAAATAAATTTGTTTTTTTAGCTGGGGCATATTTCAACCCCTTACTTAATAGGGCTTTCTCTGGTGTACTTAAAATTCTATTTGATAAATTAAATATACTCCTCTCATTTATTACTTTCTTATACTTTTTCCTCATCCTAATTCTCCCACCTCTACATCCTCTAAATCTCTTGTTCTTTTGTAGATTCCCATTTCGTTTCTGTTTAGCTGAAACTGTCCCATGTGTCCTCTGCCTAAAAAATTACGAGTATCAGTATGTGGTTCATTATCTGTTTGTACTCTTATCTTAGGTCTGGCTCCTACTTTTTCTATCATTTTTGGAGTATATTCCTCTTTATCAAGACATTCATATGTGTTTTTATGTATAAACCCATGTGTGATGTTAGTAGGTGATAATACACACGGTTTCTTCCCTCTCTTATGGAAAAAAATCTCTTGGGGATCCTGTTTCTCTAGACCTCAACATGTGATTCCTGATAGGGTTCCATTGAATATTTTGATTACCTGATCTCGATTGATATCTCCCTCCTGTATCATAGGTTCTAACTCTACCCCTTTCATAATCACTTCTATCTCTTTCCAGTTTTTTATCCTTTACTTGGATAATTGATTTTTCAAAATCCTCCAATTTTTTATTTACCTTAGCATCTCTCTCTTGAAACTCCATAGTGTTCTCAAATAATTTTAATTGCTCTTGTGTTCTTTCAATCTCTATTCGTAATTCCTTAATTTTACTCCCCCTATAGTCAATCAATAGCTCCATTAACTGAAAAGAACATGTGTCCAGAATTTTGTTCCAATTATTTAGAAACCCTTCATCATCTCTAAAGGACGCAGATTTAAATATCCTCTGACCCCTAGGGATGACCTTATTATCAATGTATTTACACAAAGTGGTTTGATCCCACCAATGCCTAGTTTCTGCCATAAATAATGTTTCTAATTTATTAAACAGTTTATTAAAATCATTAAATGATATCTCACTATCTGCATTTTCACTCAAATCTGGACATACCATATACTTATTTCTTCTTTCTAAACGTTCTTGCAGGCACCTTAGAGTAGACATAATTTTTCAAATAAGCAGCCTCACCAACCAACCAACTTTTTTACTTCTAACCCACTTCTTATTGTAGAATATCAATGTTATAATTATATTATGTTGAATAGGATTCATGTTGTCCTCCATTGTCTAGTATCATTTTGATTTTCTCACATTATTATTAATTTATTATATTATCCTATTAATATTTTTATTTTGTTTTTATTACAGTTATATAGGTCTAGGAATATTATTATGGACCATGCAAGCAGACACCTTGGGGTAGAATATCAGAAAAATAATTAGTATAAATAATTTCTAAATAAATATATGGAATTTAAGATGTATGTATCACCATATTATGCATGTGCAAACTTTTTATCCCGTTGTCAGACAATACTGTGGTATGTCAGCAGTTAATTTTTAAGGGGATTGAAAAGCTACCAATCCAGACATTCTGAGAGGGATATAACGGAGAAAAAACGAGTCTAGAGCCATCTTCTGATGAAACCGCTGCATCATTGGGCGGAGAAACGCATCAGTTGACTCGTGGAATGCAGGTGGTACGCATACCGGAAAGCCGGAAGTTCACCACCGGAAGTGACGGAGCAGTCACCAGCCAGCGTGCAGCAGCATGTAGCAGCATGTAGCAGCTTGTTTATACAGCCTATTGGTTCACCATGAGCGGTTACAAGTGCCAGGATTCAGGAGTAGAGGTCCCTCTGCCTGAGGATACAAGTGTCTCCGGACCACATGGTGCACAAAGTGGTAAAACTTTTGGCTGATACTGTTCTAAACTTGTGAGCAGGTGATCATTGCATGAGTATCCTCCCCCTGGGATTGGGGTAGAGGTTAACTGTCACAATATACCGTGTTTTTCTACCTAAATGGTTGGATGGTAATGTAGTTACTATAGGAATTACCTATGTTCTACTGCAACATTAACGCTGCAATACTAACACTCTAACCTGCGCTGAATAAGCTGTGCTGTTTTTTCCACACTCATTAACCCTTTACTAATCGGGTAAAATTGGATATAAATACTAACAGTAATTAAGCTATGCTGGCAGGCTGTGACTAATGACTTTGATTTACGCTCCATTCTATTCCAATATGTGTGTGTTTTAAAAAGATACTATTATTCAAAAAATGTTTTAAATCAGCAGCCACTGTCAGCGCTCCCATTTTTTTCTCTATTTTGTCTTTATTGTAATCAGGTGGACTTCCAGATCCACTGTGTGGGGGTAGCAGGAGTGGTATCTATTTTAACATAATTGGTGATTCAAATTGGTAGCGCCCACTTTTTTCTCTTTTTTTCTTAGATTTATCGAACCCGCACTTCTCTAATATATATATATATATATATATATTAGGGATGTGCGCCGGACCATTTTTGCCGGATTTGGATTTGGATTTGGTTCTAATTCGTCGTCCGGCTTTGGATTTGGATTTGGATTTGCCAAACTGCGGTGACTGGCTTTGGATTTGGATTTGGATTTGGATTTGGATTTTTTTACAAAAATTGACAAAAAAAGCTAAAATCACATAAATTGGTCTTTTTTTTCTTCCTAGAGTATTATTAACCTCAATAACATTAATTTCCAGTCAATTTAGACCATATCACAGCTTATAATATTGTTTTCAACATTATTGGCCAAAGGTTGCAGTGAGCTGACTGGTTACTAAGCGACAAAGCAGCGGCACAACGACACAGACACCACAGTATAAAGCACATATATGACACATTGCCACACAGCAGTGGCAGAAATGAAAAGTAGTGCACCCACCCAGTGGGGTACGGCCAGCAGAGTCACAGTACTTGTTTACAAAGTGGGCTACGGCCCTAGGAGTCACAGTGCACAATCTTATTAGCATTACACCGCACATAGGGCCTGATTCACATTACACCATAAAGTAGTGTCTCTTATTTATGTTACGACACACAGTAGTGCCCCTTTTACACAATGCCCACAGTAGTGACCCTTTTACACAATGCCCACAGTAGCGGTGTCCCTTACACAATGTCCCCCAGCAGTGGTGCCCCCTATGCAGTCCCCTTAGTAGTACGGTCCACTATGCAGTGCCCCCAGTTGAATGCTCCCCAGTAGTATGCCCCCCATTAGCAGGCCCCCCCAGTAGTATGTCCCCCATTAGCAGGCCCCCCCAGTAGTATGCCCCCCATTAGCATGCCACCCAGTAGTATGCCCCCCCAGTAGTATGGCTCCCCCAGTAGTAGGCTGCCCCAGTAGCAGGCCCCCCCAGTAGTAGGCTGCTCCAGTAGTAGCCCCCCCTGTAGTATGGGCCCCCCCCTGTAGTATGGCCCCCCCTGTAGTAGGCCCCCCCAGTAGTATGCCCCCCCCCCAGTAGCAGGCCCCTCAGTAGTATGGCCCCCCCAGTAGCAGACCCCCCCAGTAGTATAGCCCCCCCCAGTAGCAGGCCCCTCTGTAGTATGGCCCCCCCAGTAGTATAGCCCTGCCCAGTAGCAGACCCCCCCAGTAGTGCAGACCCCCCCAGTAGTATAGCCCCCCCCAGTAGCAGGCCCCTCTGTAGTATGGCCCCCCAATAGTGCAGATCCCCCCCAGTAGTATGGCCCCCCCAGTAGCAGACCCCCCCAGTAGTATAGCCCCCCCCAGTAGCAGGCCCCTCTGTAGTATGGCCCCCCCAGTAGTATTGCCTCCCCCAGTAGCAGACCCCCCCCAGTAGTGCAGACCCCCCCCAGTAGTATAGCCCCCCCAGTAGCAGGCCCCTCTGTAGTATGGCCCCCCCAGTAGTATAGCCCCCCCAAGTAGCAGACCCCCCCAGTAGTGCAGACCCCCCCCCCCCAGTAGCGCCCCCGGACCTTTGACAAGTAAAAAAAAAAAAAAAAACTTACCTGTATCCCCGCTCCCGCGCCGTCCGCTCTGTCACACGCTGAGGAGGGAGCCGGAAGACGGAGCTCATGTGTGAGCTCCAGCCGGCTCCCTCCGTGCAGCAGCCAATGAGAGTCTGTGTGACTCTCATTGGCTGCTGTAACAAACACACAGCTGCCGCTGGCGGCTGTGTGTCTGTGTCTGTGTAGGGCAGAGCGCTATCACTGCGCTCTGCCCTACACGCGAGGAGACCTGATGTCGGATTCTCTAGTGAGAATCCGACATCAGGCGGCCGCCGTTCGGCCCCGAACGGGGATCCGAGTCAGGCGGTGAACACCCGAACAGGGTTCGGGTGGACTCGGATCCCCAATGTTCGGAGCGGTTCGGATTCCACAGAATCCGAACCACTCATCTCTAATATATATATATATATATATATATATATATATATATATATATATAAACAAATTTCCTGTCTTACTGACTTACTCACTGGAACTAAAAAATTGTAATTCAGGGAGTATATGACTTACATGATGTAGGCACCCACTAAGCAGGGATTTTTCTAAATTTCATTCCAAAGGGGGTGAAAAGAGCTAAAAAGTTTCCTCCCATTGTGCAATGTCCTGACTGACTCATCAGTGCCCTGCTCAAACCCCTGGACCTAGAAACATGAAATTCAGGGAGTATATTCCTTCCATGACATAAGCACCCACTAAGCAGAGATTTTTAAAAATATCGACCCCTTAAGGGGGTCAAAAGTGGTAAAATGCTTCCTTTCGACCAAGGTGAATCTAAGCAGGGATTTTTAAAAATATCGACCCCTTAAGGGGGTCAAAAGTGGTAAAATGCTTCCTTTCGACCAACGTGAATGGGTGACAAAGCAACATGTCCCATGTGCTGTGGGACTGTAAGCTCATTGTCTGGGTTGAGTGGCGGATTCAGAGGTGTGGCTGCAGAGCAGTCCAATGTTCAAATAGGGAGTCACACCAGCTGCCAGTGATGTTTGGCAGCATTTAGAGTGACAGTTGGTGTGGCTCCCCTTATTGAATATTGAACTGCGTTGCAGCCCCACCTCTGGTGCCACCACTGCTGAGGACTAAACAAAACTAAATTTACTTAATCTTCATACTAGCTCCTTTACACCAGAGGCATAAAATAAACTAAGCATATAAGTTAAGATGATATGTAGGAAATTAAAATATCTAAGGTCTAACGGGTGTGTGGGTGGGTGTGTGTGAAGCTGGACATGGAATGTTATATCCACATCTCTCTCCTCTCATTTCTACTCTAAATATAAACATGAATCTGAATTTTAACATTTTTCCTTACTATGGTTTTTAACTGAGTATTACCTGCACATAATTTTTAAAGTACTCCCAACAATAGTAGGTATTAGACTTCTGAGGAATCACCTGATACAAGTGAATTAGAGCTAATTAAGAGTTTGATCATAAAAATATAATACTACCAACATCATTAATAAATATATTTATAAATACGGTATATAATTTTTTTTCAGACTCGGAAATGTTTGCAGTAGTTACCTTTAATTTATTCAAAAGGCAGGAAGTCTGCTGTGCATTGGAAACAGTCTCCCCTAACTTTATCGTCAATATCTTTAGATCTCATTTGAGTTAAATATTTAATTACATATTCATGAATAATAGCTTTTGAGCAATTCAACATGTTTTCTTAGGCTTAGTAGGGACATTCACAGAAACGTACATTTTAATAGTAACATTATTACAGGAAAGAAATACACTTCTCAGTATGATGACAGTATACTCAGAATTTACAAAATTGGATACCACTAGCTTAATGGACAGTTGTCCATTGAGAATTCTGAAGCCAGGTATACTGTGAGCATAATGAGTTTATAGTAAAGTTTGATTAATATCTTGTTTTCCCATTTTAGACATCTAATAATGTTTAAATTGAAAAATGCATTTCTGTGCTGTAATAAAGCTATTATCAGTTTTTCGATTTTATGATAGTTGCCCTTTAATGGTGCTCAGTGACAGGGCTGTTTTAATAAAATAGAACAAATTGATCCATTACTGTTATTGTAAAAAGACATGGTCCTCTATTGTTTTGAAGTCTCTTCTACCACGTTTGTTGCTTAACCAATGAGAACTTTGTTCAACTGCAAAAAAAAAAAATACTTGACCAAAAAAATAGCTTCAAACTTAAAAACTTTAATATTAACCCTTACATAGCTTTTGCCTTGGCCATAGGCTGGAATCTAAATCTGACCAAGCTTCAACCCTAAATCTTCTCCCAACATGAATTCCATCTTGTCTCCTAAGATCTGATAATGGGGGAGATTTATCAAATCTTGGAGAGAGAGATAAAGTGGAGAGAGATTACGTACCAAACAATCAGCTTAAAACTGTCATTTTACAGGCTGTCTTTGAAAAATTACAGTTTGGAGCTGATTGGTTGGTACTTTGGGGTCTGCTCATGTAGCAGTAAAAAGCCTTTTTCAGTGATAAAAGGGCTATTCACTGCTTCTCCTTATTCATAGAAGGGGTCACCGTGGAGAAATCTGAGATTTCCCCAGCGGTGCCCCTGCTAAGTATACACATCGCTGGCCCATACAGTAGCATGGGGAGAGCGATTCATAGAAGCAAGGAAAGCTCAGTTTTCTGTTTCGCTAATAAAAATATGTTTTCCATCTCAGGACAATGTAATGTGCCTCCTGAGGGGAGAAGAGCGAGGAAGATAGCTGTCTCTCTGCCTTCTCCCTGCTTTCCCCGCCCACTTCACCCACAGCAGCCAATCAGAGGAACCCAGGGCATATGCTGGGTCACCTCCTCATGACTGCCTGCTGCTGCCCCAGTGTCCCCTCGCTCTGCACTACCCCTGCTGCCCGCTGCCCCCGTGCCCCTCCCCCCGCCGGCTCCTATCCCCTGCCTCTGGTCCGTCTCCTCTGTCCTGACCACCCTCCCTCCTCCAGCCCCACAAGCAGCACTGATAACAGAATACAGCGGCCGGTGCATGCGTACTAGAGGAGAGCCTTACCTAATGAAGAGGACCGCAGGAGAAGACAGCATCGCTGGAGCCCTGGATACCGGTTTGCATCACAGGACAGGTAAGTATACATGATTGCTACTTAGACAAGCTATATATCACATCAAAATGATGTTATATACTGTATAGTGATAAGTAACAATTCACCACAGCAGATCTACATGACTAGACATCTCTCTCCAAGGTTTGATAAATATCTCCCATTAATGTAAGAAACTGTCACAATGAATTACATGTATCTGTGGAAGTATAAAGAAAAACATATATTTTTGTCTTGTATTAGTCTTTTGAGATAACATTAACGCATTGTGGCTTTGGCACCAGGAGTATGTCCTACCTGTCCTGGTCAGATTCATTGTTGCAGAGTATTCAGAAAATAGGAAATCATTTTGCTGCAACTTCTTCTTTTATCCTAGTACTTAAGGATCTATTTATCAAAAATGAAAAATATCCAATCACTGCTCATTGCTGCAACAGAAAACCTTTGTACAGGCTATTTCTCACAAAACAGCTGCTCAGCTCCCCCATGACACTAGATGGCAGCGACAAGAGTAATCTTAAAGCATGGCAGGCCAGCCATTAAATGCAGTAATTATAATCTGCAAAACAATTAGGTGGTCAGTGGTAATAGGAAGTATTAGGAAATATCTGTCCAGCTATAGGGTAGGATGTACAGTATCAAGCCTTCTAAAGGATGGAGAAGTGAAGACGTTGCCCATAGCAACCAATCAGCTTTTACCTATCATATTGCAGACTGTACTTAATAAATGTAGCTAGAAGCTACTTGGTGGCTATGGGCAACTTCTCCACTTGTCCTTTCTTTAGAAGGCTCGACATTTCCCAGATAGTCCTTCATACTCATGGACATCTTGCTTTCAATCCAATCCAATACATACAACTGGAATGGGTTCCAAGAATGGTGTTTGTACTATTTGTCCGCAAATTTTTGGTCTTTAAATTTGCACAACTTTTGTTTTTACATTTCACACTATAATTATTAGTTAAACATCTAGGCTGGGATGTACTAGCACTAAAATGCAGCTAAACCTTGGAGGTTTGACCGTTTTTCCCATATGTATCAAGCTACGGAAAGCGAACTTTCCTGAGCTTGCACCCAATAGGCAATGACATCTATAGGTTGCATTGCCTAATAGAAGCATTTGGTCTTCTTTTAACATAATTCCCCAAGAGCGATCCAATAGGATCCCTCACAATGTTCCCTGTGTCTTGCGCATTCGCTGGCCGATGACCGTGCATGCGCACTAGGACTCCCAGGTCATAAACCTAGAAGTTCTCACACCACAAAGGACAGCTCTTATTGGAGAAGCTGTCCTTTGTGGTTTTAATCGCAAAACTACATGCATACAGTGTTAATAAATGCTGCAATGCACGCAGTAAGTGGCGGGGTGTATCACATTCAAAATGCGATACTTGAAACATTCGACACCTAAAGTCTGATACATAGAGTTGGACCTAAGGTTAGTTGCACAACATAACGATGATTATTGCGCTCAACATCCATATTCAGAGTTGCATGTATCTTGTCCTTGTAGCCCCTTGCACTAAAAGAGGCCGATCAGGGTCATTAACATACGTGACAAATATTGGGGTATGACATTGGGGGTGTGACATTCAGTCATGCCCCCAAAACGGTGCACATGAGGCAGCGTGATTTCGCAGGCACAAGGCCATGCCCCCTTCCACTCGCGTGCACCTTCTGTGCGAGAGAGAGTTTGGCAAGTGCCACAACGGGTGTGACCATACCCGGTGATGCCTCTGTTCATAGCCTATACGTATTGCCAATGGTATATTTCGAATAGTATCACATTGATACCAATGAAAATGTTGCTGGCATTTAACATTACTTACCCCTCTGACGATGTCCCGCGGTATCCCCATCTTCATCGGAGTCCTCCACTGTGTTGCTGGCAGCATACCGCCGTTGTGGCAAAATATTCTCTGTGAAACACTATGGAATATGTATGCGCTATGTAAATAACTGGTAATAAATAAATAATTAATAATAAAAAATAAATAATAGAGCAAAAATGGGTAATAACAGACAGAGAGGTAAGAGGGCACTACTCGCAAGCTTATAATCTATAGAACAATGATTGCGGAGCTGCATGTATAACTGCAATCATTCTGCTATCGCCATCTCTGAAAATAAATAGAAAAATTATTTAGTATTTAAACAAAGCATTTCAGTTACACTGTATGTGTGTGTATTTATTAGCCAGGTCTCAAATGTGCATATTGACTGACTGTGTCTTGCCAAGCAAAGTGGTGAGCTAAGCCTTATGTCATCCATTCAGCTGCCTTGTGATTTCCTATTGGTAAATTAAGTCGCTACATTATTTTCTATCACTGCTATAAGAGGTTATAGATAACCAGCCCCATAGTTACATCTTAGTAATTAGGCATGTACAGTAAGAATTTCCCCAGCCCTATGGAGCCAGTGAGCATGAACATAAGAAAGTGGTAACATTTTGATATGCTCCAGAAAGTGGGTTAATCTTAGTAGCATTTTATCATTTGAGTGTATTCATTCTTCATAATTAAAAAAAATTCAAAGACGCCAAATGTAACATTTAGAATATTACAGTAAATAAATGCACAGTATTATGTGATTGTGGCAGGTGAATTGTGATTGGCTATTGTTTGTTTCTTGATAGTGTTTGATCTGATTTTACTGGAGGAATTCTTTGTATCTGTCTTTTCCTGAGCAAATAAGGTTGTTTTGTGACATCATTCGCTGGACCTGGATATCGGGCACATTCATTTGTTAACCTTTTCTGGGTTTCATCTATGTGCCTCTATACATGGTATATACTGTATGTGCAGTGTTATGCAGACCTACATAATTGTTAAATGCTGAATTGAATAGTCTACAAGCCTTATCGTACAGCAATAGCCTCTGCGGTATACTGTAATCTGCTGGTCATAAGGTGCTCCCCCCTCTTATCCCAACAGAACCTCTATGATGTTATTATGATTTACAGTGCTGGGATACAAGCTAATTACCCTTTACGTTTGTCATTTTTAATTCTAGTTGAGGGCCAACAACCCCTAATTATTTATACTTTGACTCCGTCTTACGTTCACGAACCTCAATTCAGCAAGAATATTCTGAATATAAATGTAATTGTACTATAATCCCTGTATTGTGTACTTGTGAAATAAAAAATCCTGTTTGTGTATGGTCTCGGTGTGCATTTGTATTTTTTGCTTGCTGTGCTGCTGAAAGCTTCGGGCTGCAGCATAGTGTGAACTTATGTTGACTTTTAGCACCACAGACTGTGTGAAACAGAATCTCTAGTGCTGGAAAACATGCATCTTAGAAGTCTGTGCACAAGCGGAACAACCTCCAGCTGGTGTAGAGTCCTATATGAAATTATGAATACATATAAACATAGTGTCCTGTTCAAGTACCATGTAGCATGTAGACTTTATTTTTATAACCCATTTATTGATGAATACGTTTGTATTGTGCTTTTATTAAAATAAACAAAACTATTGTAGTAAGTTGTACAGTATACCGTACCTAATGTTTGTAATTATTACATCTTACCTGCTCCGTGCAGGGAAGTATGTTGGCACTTTATAAATAAATTATAGCTGTATTCAATCTCCTGCCATTCCTGAATAGAGTGTATTCCTGACCTCCTAAACTGTCTCTGCTGGATTGCTATTAATCTCTGCATAAACTGCACAATTCCCCTCCTCTCCCTCTAGGTTATACTGTCACTGGCACCTCTATATTTATAGAATAAAACTGTGATTGAAACTTTCAAATACATAAAGGGATTAAACACATACACATATAACACATACACAGAGAGAGATGCACACACACCAAAGCATATCTGGTAGAAAGAATATGTTAGAACAAGGTATTATGTTCTGGAGATGGCATAAGTCTCAGGATTGTGAAGAAGCCCTGACTCTTCAGAAAGGAAGAAGGAATGACTAAACAGGCTACCAGAAGAGGTGGTAAAAACTCATTTAATACAGGATTAAGGAACAAACTATAATAGAAGTGAACCCTCAACATTTTCTAGATGGAAGCAAGTCTTATTAGAAAAACAGGTCAAGGATTAAATGTAATCAGGGATATTAAATGGCTGGCTAGTTGCTTACTTGCTGAAAAATAGGATCCTTCTATATCTGTGCTGTTGTTTATTTAAAATAACACTCTAGTTAAAAGAAAGGACACAAAACTTGATTTTTGTTTCTATTTTACTGGTAGCACACATTAATCCTCAAGAAATAGGTTGTTCTACAAATCCATGTTCTAAAATGTTTAACTGTGCATTTAAATTTTAAAGTGAAACCAATGAATCTTACTTCTGTTACTTGTAATGCAACTTTTCGGGGATTGCCTTAAGCTGGGTATACACTTGTCGATATATTGTTCGTTCACGAATGACACGCCAACACTGGCATTTACACTGGGCGGGCAAATCTAAAGGCCCACCCAGTTGTAATGTCAGCCAGGGCCATAACTAGGGTGGTGCGACCAGTGCCATGGCACAGGGGACCGCAGGGCAGGGGGTGCTGTTTGGGCCTGTCAATTTTCCTGTTTATTATCTTTCTCACTTGTAGCGTCCTCTTATTTTATCCCCAGCATCTCCTGGCCTCCCCTATCTCTTTCAAACAGGAGGGGGAGATTCTGCACAGAATCAAAATATGAATAACTATATATTTATTGATTTGTTATTATATTTGAATAGACCAACCATCCTATATCTTTAAAATTATGATTTTTGGTGTTGGTGGTGCTCCCACAGCCTATAGATTAACATACATTAACAGACAGAAAAAAGAAAGGCTATTTGTTGTGGCACAATTAGGTAAAGATTCATATAGAAAAAACTTTTTTATATCTTTTATGAGGTACCCATATACTCATACCTCATCTCCTCTCAGTCCTCTAATCCCCAGCGTCTCTTCACCACTTTCAACTCCCTCCTTCGCCCACCCCCTCCTCGTCTCCCCTCTTTGCTCACTGCCCTTGACTTTGCTACCTACTTTACATCTAAAATTTATTCCATACGTCAGGAAATCATATCCAACCAGTCCCCCAGCTCTCCACCTCCTCCTTTCCCAGATCACCCCTCCCCATCAACTTTACCAACTCTAACATCCTTCTCCCCTGTATCTGGAGAGGAAGTCATGGCCCTCATCTGGTCCTCTCCCCCTTCCACCTCCCCCCTTGATCCTATCCCCTCCCACCTCCTCCGCTTCCTCTCTCTCTCTGCCTGCTCCCATCTTGCCCACCTCATTAACCTCTCCCTCTCATCAAGCACTGTTCCTTCGGCATTCAAGCATGCCCTTGTCTCCCCCATTCTTAAAAAATCTACCCTTGTTCCTAACCTTCTTTCTAACTACCGACCCATCTCTCTCTTCCCCTTTGCCTCCAAACTCCTTGAGCGGATTGTCTACAACCGCCTTACCGCTTTTCTTTCCTCCTACTCCCTCCTTCACCCTTTTCAGTCTGGCTTCTGTTCTCTCCACTCCACTGAAACTGCCCTCACGAAAGTCAGCAATGACCTCCTTGCTGCCAAATCCCAAGGCCACTACTCACTTCTCATTCTCCTTGATCTTTCTGCTGCTTTTGACACTGTGGACCACCCTCTCCTGCTGCATATCCTTCACTCACTTGGTCTATGTGAAACTACCCTCTCCTGGCTGTCGTCCTACCTCTCTGACCGATCTTTCTCAGTTTCCTCTCATGACTCCTCTTTCCCCCCCACAGCCTCCTATAGTAGGTGTTCCCCAAGGTTCTGTTCTTGGTCCTCTCCTATTCTCCCTCTATACTTCCTCTCTAGGTGAACTCATCAGCTCTTTTGACCTCCCTTATCATCTCTATGCTGATGATACTCAAATCTACCTTTCCTACCCTGATCTCTCCCCCTATCTTCTGACTCGTATCTCCAACTGTCTCTCTGCTATCTCTTCCTGGATATCCCAGTGATTTCTTAAACTTAATATGTCTAAGACAGAGCTGATCGTCTTCCCACCCTCCCACATCACCTCACTTCCCACTATTTCTTTATCAATTGATGGAATAACTATCTCATCTAGTCCCAAGGTGCGCTGTCTTGGAGTTATCATGGACTCATCCCTCTCCTTCAAACCACATATCCAGAACCTTTCACAGTCCTGTCGTTTCCATCTCAAAAATATTTATAAGATCAGACCCTATCTCACCCAGGATGCTACTAAAACACTCATACACTCACTGGTCATCTCCAGATTGGACTACTGTAACCTCCTATCTGGCCTCTCCAAATCCCATCTCTCTCCTCTCCAGTCTATCCTTAATGCTGCTTCACAGCTTATCTACATCTGCCTCCCCTCTCCTACAAGCCCTCCACTGGCTCCCCTTCCCTTATACAACCCAATTTAAGGTTCTCTCGCTCGCTCACAAAGCCCTCACCCAATCTTCTCCCATATACATCTCTGATCTCAACTCCCTTCACGCTCCTCTCTGCTCTCTTCGTTCAACTAATGCATGCTGCCTTTCATGCCAGCTGATTACTTCCTCCCACTCCCGCCTCCAAGATTTTGCCTGTACTACTCCCCACCTCTGGAACTCTCTCCCATTCCCCATCAGACTCTCCACCTCTTTGCATCCTTCAAACGGGCTCCCAAGACCCACTACTTCATCAAAGCCTTCCAGCTATCATTCTAACTCCCTGCTACATGCTCCTTCCTCCCCACCTACCCCATCTGTGTCAAACCAGTTTGTCTTCCCTCACTTTTTTAGAAAGTAATCTCTCACAAGCAGGGCCATCTACCCTCTTGTGCTTCTCCTTACTTTAGTGTCATTTACTTCTTACTCACCACTAGGGCACCTAACACCTGGTTGCTTATGCTCTGTTGCTGATCTGGGTGATATGGTCACTAATGTAGCAATATATATTATCCATGTCCTGTATTGTATTGTTCTATAAGTCGCTTGTCTACAATTTGTTTATGTACTTTGTAAGGCACTGCGGAACACTTGTGGCGCCATATAAATAATGATGATAATAATAATAATAATAATAATAATAATAATAATAATAATAATACTATAAATATTTGTACATTGACCATGTACAGTATTGAAAGTAACGTTTTAATAATACAGTGCTCGGGTGTTTACATATAGCACCCAAGTTATATGGCGAAAATATTAAAACATTTCTGTGTTCCACTTAGCACACATGTAATAGGTATCGTACTATCTTCAGTTCATAAAATAGTGGTATATTGATATGTCTAATAAGTTGGTTATACAACTGCTGTACCATGTGCTGTCCCGATTGTCCTCCAATATAGGTGAACCTACAGCACCTGGTATTCCTAGGTGGTCTCCTGTCCAAGTACTGACCAGGCCTGTTGCTGTATTGCTTCCAAGATCAGACGAGATTGGGCAGATCCAGTAAAATGTGGCTGTAAGTTACAGTTCAAATGACGGAGGTAGACATTCCCTTCCACATGGCCTTCACAGAATTGTATGAATGTAGGACTATCTCATTTTAGAAAGTCCAATTTATTAATAAGGATAGAATTCAAAAAAAGTTATGCATGAGCATACTTTAATCGTGAGGCATATCTCTTCCCTAGCTCTTGCCCATGAGGCCATGGGCCTTTTTCAGGTGCACTATCTTATCTCCCTATTTAAAAAATGGAGGGAGGGGCGTCAATGCTCTATCTGGTACAGGGCACCACAAAGTCTAGTTACAGCTCTGATGTCAGCCCAGACATATCGAGCTGATTGGTAAGTGTGTATAGCTTACCAACTGGGCCGCTCTGACCAATCTGTTGTCTCAGTGTATACCCAGCATTAGGCAGAGAAGTGTGAATGAACCCTTAAGGACTGGAGAGGAACATTATAGGTCTGACCATAGGTGTCTATTTATTATTATGCAGCGGTAAAACTGATTTACTATTGCCACTTTATCAGAGTGATAGAAAATCTTCAATTGCTGCAAGTTAGCATAGCAAGATTGCAGGGACAGCTGAGTGACGCTCAGTACTGAAGCAATAAAAAGACATTTTAACGTGTTATTGGCCAGTACAGATCCTCACTGAGCATGTGTGACGCGTCTTCCAGTAGCAGTTCCAACAAAAAGTTAAAAAGATAATACATAAAAACAGGAATTAAAATATACTTTTAAAATGAAAAATATGCTTTATTTAATTAATTATATTATTAGGTAAATCATTTTTCCTTTTCCCTTTTCCCTCCCGGAATGACAATAGTAATAAGAGGACTATGGTGTTGCAGGTAGCTCTGCAATCCTTCTTAAGTTATCACCAAAGCCAACGTTGATAAACTATTGCCAGTGATAAACTGTGATAAATGTTTTTGCCAGCTGCAAGGCTTGTTAGATACTGTAGATAAAAGTCCTGTCTCCATAGAAAACACCAGTTTTCTCTAGGGATGTGCAGACTTGGATTAGTTTAGACTTTCCAGCCAAATTCAGATTTTCCCACCAAAACTCAGGTCTCAGAAAGATGCAAAACTTCATCTTTCATGGACAAACATCATCATTCCTGGACAAAAGTCCATGAAAGATGATGTTTGTTCATGAACGATGATGTTTTGCCTCTTTCTGAGACCCGATTTTTGGCAGAAGAAATCCGAACTTGGCAGGAAAATCTGAACTAATCAGAGCCTGCACATCCATAGTTTTCACCACATTTAGGGCTCTAAACCCTATGCTAAATAGATTCCTCAAAATAAAAACAGCAATGACTTATATAGACCAGCATTTTTTGTTTCAAAATTAAATATTTTTTAATGAACAATGGGGTGCCTGAATAAATTAGATTGTATTGCTCACTATAGGGTCTTGTGAACATCTGTCACCGATGACAAGTCCACAAAGTTTCATACAAGTTACGCGAGTCAGCCTGAAACAGTAGATTAGGGTTGTGCTTCGAGTCAATGCATGCTCCTGGCAGATCACAAATTGTGCATTTGCAAATAAAAAATCTCACTCATTTTCCTCCCTCATAAATGTCCTCTATTGCCACTTTGTGAATGCTTGAAACACCCAAAATAAAACAAACGGCGTTTAAAAGTGCAACAAGAAGTAAGAAAAATGCCAGTGTTTACCAACTGCGTATTTACTATACAGATCAATCAAGATGAGTACAAAAATAAATGGCTAAACAACAGTGTATATATAATACACCATAAATTTGTTTTAACTCCTCTTGTCTCTAATAGAATCTAGCAATTCCCTGCCTTCTCCCTTTCACTACAAACTGCAGGCAGCCTAGCTAAAGACTAGAGATGTGCGGTTCGGTTTTTCTGAAATACGAGCACACCCGAACTTAGGGGATCCGAGTCGAATCGAGTCCAAGTTCGGGATCATTTTTTGGGTCTGCTGTCAGTTTGGATTTAAAAACCGAACTCGAGTTTTGGATTGCATGATTTTAGCTGTTTAAATAGTTTTTTGTCAATGTTTATCGATTTCTAAGGGTTTCAAAACCGAACCAAAATCGAATCCGAACCAAAACAACAAAAGGGTGATTTTGCCAAAAGCAAAACATGATGAATAAGAACCAAAACCAAAACACAGGGGTTAGCGCACATCTCTACTATAAATACATGGGTGAAATATTCTTTAGCAGTAAGACCATTAACCCATGCAGAGTAACTAATACATTTATATTAATCAACAAAAAAATTAGTAATCTGCGTAATTAAAGAAGTGTGGTTCGGTTCCCCACAAATCTGAATCCACCGGAATTTCGTAAATCTGGACAGAACCGAGTTACGGTTCTGATCTTCCTGTGGTTTGGAATTCAGATTTTAAATCTGAATTTTGTGTTTTGGATTACAAAAATTACAAGATTTTAATTGTTTTTTAAAACTTTTTATCAATTTTAAATAAAAAAACCAGATCCAAACCAAAACACAAAGATGAATCCATATACAAAACCAAAACCTAAACAAATGGGTCAGTGCACAAATGCTTATGGTAAAATGTCACTTTAGTGGTCAACCTGCTACCACTGGAGGACCACCCACTTTAATACAGTAATGTCAACCTTACCTACAAATCTATGTACTCACCCATAAAACCTACGCGAAAGTAGCCACATGATGTCACAAAACAGCGTTTGCACTCTGCGCTTACACTTAAGCACATTTGTGATGAGCCTTACTGGGAATCCTACAGGATATGTGATGTGTGCCCTGGGCAATTGTTTATACAAAATATGAACATCAGTCTAAGAGAAACAGAGTATTCAGCCCTATTGTATGCTACACTTGCCTACTCATGTGGATTGTCTGAGAGACTCACAAATTTTGGGGAGCTTTTCCTGACTCTCAGTAGAGCAGGGAACCCTCCCGGATACCCCTCTCCCTAGCAATTTGAGGTATTACACTGTGGGGGCCATGATTATGCAAATCACATTGCAATGCCCCACTGCACTTGCTACTTGAAGTTGAAGCTGACCTCCAGCAGGTCCCAAAATTTGGGAAATGTGATGTACATTTCCTATTAATAATTTAATAGTCCCACAAACTCCCACTTCTTTGTAATTTCCCTTTACCTATCTTCCATTTTTTCTTCCTAACCTTCCATTATTCCCTCATTCATTTTCTCACTCACTCTTATATAAATATTATTTACGCCTATATCATTAATGATTTCCATCTTTTAATAATCTGCTCTAAAAATATACCTCTTCCAGTAGCTGGTCCAAGTCTAAAGAAAAGCTCATGCAACAACACTTCCATTCTCAGACAATCTGATGAGTGATTGTTATGATCAAATCCCTCATTATTACTTTTGTGTCGATGGGAGAGTAGACAATAGGGTAACGCATGAGATGTGCAGTCTACCAAAGAGGTCTGAGAAAACTGCAAGCGAACCACTTAGTTCTACAACTGAAATCAAACTGTCAGTTCTCGGTTCAGAAGGCATATGGAAGCTGCCCAATGTGTAAATTGTCTAATCCACCATTTTGCAAAAATAATGATAATGCTGTCATTTCATACGAGTAACTGTCAGTAGGTTGGTAGTAGTTGTTTCATGGGTCATTTGCTAGGTTTTACGGATGAAGATTTAGCAGTAATGGTCCACATAACTTTTAACAAAGAAGCTCCTCTAGCATTTGCAGATCAGCCAGGTTTGCAGTCTGAACCCAAAAACATCCACGTAATATTTTTTAATGCAGATTAATATGTTAATTTGAGGCTTTTTATTACTATTCAAAGACAATATTTTAAAATCTATATGTTTACAATAAAGATGTGCGTGGACCCCCATGTTTTGGTTTTGGATCTAGATTTATATTTGTGTTTTGGATCTAGATTTATCTTTGTGTTTTGGTTTGGCAAAACTACCCTCAAGTGTTTTGGTTTTGATTTTGGATCCGAATAAAAATTTATTAAAAATCAATAAATACAGCTAAAACATCTATATCCATAAACCGAGTTTGTTTTTTAAATCCAAGTTCCAAACCGGCAACAGATCCGAACCGGAACTCAGTTCAAACCAGGACACAAAAGAGAATCCGAACCTTGACCCGGTTCTACTTGGAACCCCTAAATTCGGGTGTGTTCGGATTTCAGAAATCCGGACCTGCACATTTGTAGTTTACAGTCTTTGTTACACAAATTAGGCAAAATGGGCAATTACATGAACCTGTGCAACCTGTATATGTTGTATTTAGACAGGGCCGTTTCTAGGGACGGGCAACCTATGCAATCACATGGGGCGCTCCGCCCTGACCCCTTCAGACAGTCTGACTCACTGACATACGCAAGCCGCCGCAAGTGTCAGTGGCAGCAGCAGCAACCATTGCCCAGCACTCGCTGGCGCCCCTCCCCTAGTGTCATAAATAGGCGGAGACGTGATAAAAAGGGAAAGACTAGAGTCCATTTTCTCCCTGTTCGTCGTGTCCCTGCCCACCCATGGCAGGGCTGCGTCATGACATCAAAGCCGCGCAGAGCAGCAGCCTGTTTAAGCCACGCCCAGATGCCGAGGAGATCGGTGGGTGCCATTTCATGAGAGGATGCCAGTGTGTGACTGCCTGGGCTGGACTGCAGTAGTGATGACAGATGCCGGAGAACAAAGCACGGCACGCAGGCCGCAGAGAGAGGCTTCTAGTTCCTCAGATAGAAAAATTAAAGGGGGCAAGATTCAGTATGTACATTATGTGTTAAAATAACATATTTTCTGTGACCCCCACCTCGAGCCCCAATCCACAGGAAGCTTATAGAACACTGCAATTTAGAAGAGGCCAAATTGTCATCAAATATGGTTTTCTATGTTATTATTTAAAAAACACATTTTATAACTTATTATTTGTTAATATGATGTACGTTAAAGGAAGTATTTAATATAGTTAAAATATGATTGCATTAGTAGTGATGTCACTGACTACATGGCTCAGAGAAGGAAAATGACCTAAAGACCACTAGGTTATGATGCGTTATTATTCTGGGGAAAAACACACCCTGCACTCTTCCTATGCTGAGACATAATGGACTTAATAGCTACTCAAACTAGTTAACTTTTAATCAGCCTCATCTTTAGCTGACAGCACTCTGGACTGTGGTGTTATTATAGTGTTAATGTGGATGGATTATTTATAATGGTTTTTTGCAACTAAAAGCTTTTCACTGTTCTCCATAAACTATCTATATTTCAAATTATATTACATTATTTTAAAACAATTTTAAAAAAATCACACAACAGAAATTTAGTGAAACTATTTTAATGGGGGGGGGGGTGCGCATTTGAATGCTCGCACTGGGAGCCAGATTGGCTAGAGACTGCCCTGTATTTATAGGAGGAAGTATCAGTATTAAGTTTATTATACCAGATTAAGACACAAAATAATGGTCTTCCACAGGCTAAAGCTCAAAATCATTGCTCATCACTCATCACCTATCATTCATTATTCATCAAGTTCTGTCATCACTCATGGCTCATCACTCATCATGAATCCCATATCATGTGCATCACTTATCACACATCCCTTCTCACATGTGCTTGACCCTCGCTGACACATCACACTTATTTGACTCTGATGAATTATGATGTTTCTAGTGTAACCAATAATTATGTCCTAAAATGGACATTGGGCTACATACTGTAGCTGATCAATGTACCTGGAGGACGGGCCAATCGTCTCCAAAATGCACAGCAATATATAAAAGTGCAGCATTTATGTCGGGAAGCTAACGTATATCAGGATCTGTGTAACACTATATACACTGTATATACACAAAGACAATGTGGAATATATAGATCAGGATTAACTGTTCCATTCCAGCACTGTTCATTATCATTTAAAGTGTATTAAACAAATATGGTCTTTAATTCAGCTGGAAATATGCTAGATTTCTTATTATAATTGTATAGTTATTAATGCTTCCTCTATAACTTATCAAATCTTACTGTATTTGTCTTTATTTATGCAAATATATGTATTACTCTAATCTCTCTTTATACCTCAGCTGTTCTCGGCGAAAGACATCAATGGCCCTTTCACATCACTGCAGCACTCTCCTGATTTGTTATTAATCTCTCCAATATACAGTATATGGAATTTTTGTTCAGTAAGCAGGAACTTCTATCATCTTTTCTTTTACCATTTCAGGAGTTTCTACAATCAGAAAATGTGCTTTCTTACTTTACACCTATTTAACTGACTTCAACTGACCTCCTACCTTTTTATATCCAATGGACTTAGAGGCTTTTTCAGCAAATACTATTTGCAACATATTGCGTGTTTTCGGGGGGTACCTGCAAATATTAAGGATCCTCTGAATGTATTGAGGAGGCACCACAGCAGAAATCTCCTTACCTCCATTTCCGACAGCAGCTGCAGCCCCCATAGGCTTCTTTGGGGGCTGTGATGTCAGATTTACCAATTTAGGAATTGGACTGAACGGCCGAGCACCAGAAGGAGAACTGAAATGATTGCTTTTGCGATCGTTTCACTGCTGACACATCACAGGAACAGGCTCCTGTCTGATCACCTGTCCCTACAGGTGATTCATGATACATCTGGATGATCTTTAGTGAATTGTAGGCTGGCAAAACGTGTCACAGGCATAGTGTTTAGATCCTAAGTGTTTACTCCAAAGTGGCGGTTCTAAATGGTGAAAAACGTTCATTGGCTGAGTGAAGCTGAGGCTCACCTCTCTCAGCCAATGAATGCTCAACCCATGCATTTCTAAGTGAAATGCCGCGGCTGAGCTCAGTGAGCTGTCATTCGGGAAGTATTTTATTATTATTATTATTATCATTTATTTATATGGCGCCACAAGTGTTCCGCAGCGCCTTACAAAGTACATAGACAAAAAAGTAACCATTGACTTACAATACAATACAATACAGGACATGTATAAACATTGCTATATTAGTGACATTAACGCCCGCATAAGCAGCCAAGTGTTAGTTGCCCTAGTGGCTAGTAAGAGATAAATTAAATTACAGTAGGGAGAAGCACAAGAGGGTAGAGGGCCCTGCTCGAAAGAGCTTACATTCTTTAAGGGAGGGGAAGACAAACAGGAGTGACACAGAATGGGGTGGGCAGCGAGAAAGGAAGATGTAGCAGCAAGTTAGGATGAGAGCTGGAAGGCTTTAATGAAGTAGTGGGTCTTAAGAGCTCGTTTGAATGATGGTAGAGAGGTGCAGAGTCTGATAGGGAGAGGGAGGGAGTTCCAAAGGTGAGTAGCAGCACGGGCAAAGTCTTGGAGGCGGGAGTGGGAAGAAGTAATCAATTGGCATGAAAGGCGGCGTGTATTAAGTGAACGAAGAGGGTGGACAGAAGAGTGAAGGGAGATGAGATCAGAGATGTAAATGGGAGAGGAATGGGTGAGGGCTTTGTAAGTGAGTGTAAGAGCCTTGAATTGGGTTCTGAAAGGGAATGGGAGCCAGTGGAGGGCTTGCAAAAGTGGGGAGGCAGATGTAGAGCGTTTAGAGAGGAAGATGAGCCGAGCAGCAGCATTGAGCACAGACTGGAGAGGAGAGAGATGGGATTTGGGGAGGCCAGCTAGGAGAAGGTTACAGTAGTCCAGTCTGGACATGACCAGTGAATGTACAAGGGTTTTGGTAGCATCCTGGGTGAGAAAGGGTCTGATCTTGGAAATATTCTTGAGATGGAAACGACAGGACTGTGAGAGGTTCTGAATGTGTGGTTTAAAGGAGAGGGAAGAGTCCAGGATGACTCCAAGACAACGCACTTTGGGGCTAGATGAGATAGTAATCCCATCTATTAATAAAGAAATAGTGGGACATGATGTTATGTGGGAGGGTGGGAAGACTATCAGCTCAGTCTTAGACATATTAAGTTTGAGAAATCGCTGGGACATCCAGGAAGAGATAGCAGAGAGACAGTTGGAAATACGAGTCAGTAGAGAGGGGGAAAGATCAGGTGAGGAAAGGTAGATCTGAGTATCATCAGCATAGAGATGATAATGGAGGTCAAAAGAGCTGATGAGTTTACCTAGAGAAGACGTATAGAGAGAGAATAGGAGAGGTCCAAGAACAGAACCTTGGGGAACACCTACTGTAAGAGGCTGTGGGGGGGAGGAGTCGCCATGAGAGGAAACAGAGAAGGAATGGTCAGAGAGGTAGGAGGACAGCCAGGAGAGAGCAGTGTCACATAGACCAAGGGAGTGAAGTATATGCAGCAGTAGAGGGTGGTCCACAGTGTCAAAAGCAGCAGAGAGGTCAAGGAGAATGAGCAGTGAGTAGTGGCCCTTGGATTTGGCAGCAAGGATTTCGTTGCTGACTTTTGTGAGGGCAGTTTCAGTGGAGTGGAGAGAACGGAAGCCAGACTGAAAAGGGTCAAGGAGGGAGTGGGAGGAAAGCAATGTGGTGAGGCGGTTGTAAACAATATGCTCAAGGAGTTTGGAGGCAAAAGGGAGGAGAGAGATTGGACGGTAGTTAGAGAGAATGTTAGGATCAAGGTTAGGTTTTTTAGGAATGGGGGAAACGTGGGCATGCTTGAATGCAGAAGGAACAGTGCCAGGTGAGAGGGAGAGATTAAGGAGGTGGGCAAGATGGGAGCAGGCAGAAGGAGAGAGGTAGCGGAGGAGGTGGGAGGGGATAGAGTCGAGGGGAGAGGTGGAAGGGTGCAGGACTGGATAAGGGCCTTAACTTCCTCTCCAGTCACAGGGGAGAAGGATGTCAGAGTCTGTAAAATGGATGGGGAGGGGTGATCCGGGAAAGGAGGAAGTGGAGAGCTGGGGGACTGGTTGAATATGATGTCCTGACGTATGGAATCCATTTTAGATGTGAAATAGGTAGCAAAGTCAGTGGCAGAGAGCAAGGAGGGGAGACGAAGAGGGGGTGGGCAGAGGAGGGAGTTGAAGGTGGAAAAGAGACGCTGGGGATTTGAGGACAGGGAGGAGATGAGATTCTTGAAATATGACTGGTTAGAGAGGGAAAGGGCAGCACTGTAGGATGACAGCATGAATTTGAAATGGAGAAAATCTGCCTGAGAGCGTGATCTTCTCCACTGTCCCTCGGTGGTTCGTGAACATTTTTGCAGGTATCTGGTTAATTTGGAATGCCAGGGTTGAGGTGTGAATTTGCGAGGGTGAGTAGTTATTGCCGGAGCAACAAAGTCAAGAGCAGAAGTAAGGGAGGCATTGTATAGGGAAGCAGCTTGTTCAGCACAGGAGAAAGAGAGGATAGGGGAGAGAAGTGAGTCAAGTAGGGAAGAAAAGAAAGCAGTGTCGATGGCTTCAATGTTACGCTTAGTGATGGTGGCTTTCGGAGGTAGTGGAGGGGAAGGAGAGAGGGATAGGTTAAAAGAGAGGAGGTGATGGTCAGAAAGGGGGAATGGGGAATTGGAGTAAGCAGAAATATCACAAAGGTGAGTGAATACCAGATCAAGCAGATGCCCACTCGCATGGGAGGGTGAGGAGGTCCATTGGGAGAGTCCAAATGAGGAAGTGAGGGTGAGTAGTTTGGAGGCAGCAGATTCTGTGGGGATATCAATAGGAATATTGAAGTCACCGAGGATAATAGAGGGAAGGTCTGAGGAGAGAAAGTGAGTGAGCCAGGAAGTAAAGTTGTCAAGGAACTTGGAGGGAGGGCCTGGGGGACGGTAGATGACAGCTACTCTGAGGTGTACTGGTTGGAAGAGGCATATAGCATGAACTTCAAATGTGGAGAATGTAAGGAATGGTTCTGATGGTATATGTTGGTATGAGTAACCAGGGGATAGAAGGACCCCAACACCACCACCATGGCAACCCCCAGGCCTGGAGGTGTGGGAGAAGGTGAGGCCCCCATAAGAGAGAGCTGCAGGAGAAGTGGTGTCAGAGGGTAAAATCCAGGTTTCAGTAATGGCCAGGAGATTCAGGGAGTTGGAGATGAAAAGGTTATGGGTGGGGGCCAGTTTGTTACAGACTGATCTGGCATTCCAGAGGGCACAGGATAGAGTGACAGAGTTGATAGGAGAGATGTGAATGAGATTATCAGGGTTGCAATAGCGTGGAGATGAGAATACTTTGGTAGACCGAGATGAATAGAGTGTAGGGATCATGCGTGCTCCTGTGCTAGGAGGGGACCCTGTAGGAAGTGGGCAGGGAGGGAAGTTAAGGAGACGTGAATGAAAGTGGGGTGAAGTAACAGGGAGATAAGTAAGGGAGGAAAGATTACCAGTGGGGTAGTAGGATCCTTGGAGGGTATAAGAGAAAGAAAATGGAGTAATGGGAGAAGAGGGGGAGGAAGGCAGAGAGAGAAGGGGAGATAGGAGGAGGTGGAGGAGACCAGGGGGAAAGGATAGAGGTGGAGTCAGACGGCAGAACAAAAGATTAGTTAGAAACTGAGTGAAGGGAGGAGACAACATGGTCATGGTAAGGATGAGGTAAAGTGTTAGCACAACAAAAATATATTATAGAGTTTAGAAAAAGTGGAGATAAGATGGGCGCAGAATTTGAATATTAGAGTAGAGAGTAGCAGTAGCTAGATCATGTAAGACTAGACCAAAGTGCTAATGTAAAAATACATTATTACAGAGTTAAGCTGATATTAACAGTATTCAGTAAGATTATCTGTTAAGCACAGAGGCAGCACAAATAGTAGCAAGTGATGGCTAGAGTTTTTATAGCAACCAGAGTTCAGTGTTGAAAGTCCAGGTTATGCAGTTAGCAGGAATTTGTAGCAGTGAGATTTTAAAATCACCTTTGTTGATGGTTTTTCTCCAAATCTAGATTAGGTTTTTAGAAGTGCAGATCAGTTGTTTCCCTTCTGTTCCACTTCGGTTCAACGCTGGTGTAACACCAATATTAATCTTAAAATGCACTTTTGAATAGGGCACTTCCAGCCAGGCTATTCCAGCCTACTAATTACCAATATGTTGGAGACCTGGCATGTTAAATTACTGATTGCTTACAAGCCCAGCACCCTCCCACTAATATGGCTAGCAATAAATTGAGTTAAACAAGCACACAGCACATACCACTAGGCTAATAACAGGCTTAATGAGCTAACTAACAAAGAAACTAAAAACATCAAACTAATACCTCTTTTCCACCAAAAACCCAGGTCCGACCTGGGTTTTTGGACATGGTTCCAACCCTGGTCAGACCCAGGTCAGACCCATTTACACTGCACCTTTCATCTGGGTTACTCCCAGGTCAGCCCTGTTCACACTGAACTCAGGTCTGCCCTGCTAAACCTGTGAGGTCATTAAAAGTGGGAGGTGACTGCTCCACAGCCACCAATCAGCTCATTTTAGGCATGATCCAGGTCAGATAACCCGGGTTGCACCGTTTACACTGCACCATTACCCGGGTCCATCCTGGGTCCAACCCTGGTAGCTACCTGGGTTGGATTGCAGGGTCACTTGACCCAGGTTATTTTTCAGGGACCCATTTATACCCCTTTTACACCGGAGCTAAAACCCGGGTTTTTGAAGGGTTAACCCGGGCAGCTCCCTGGTGTAAAAGGGCAGAGGGTTGGATCACTGGGTCGAGTGACCCGGCAATCCAACCCAGGTAACTAGCAGGGTTTAACACGGGCGTAGCCCATGAAACCCTGCTATGGGAACAGCGCACTCCTGGTCACGATGACCTGGAGTGCGCTGCTAGCCGGCCGATTGGTCCGGCTTCAGTGGCGCTTGGAGATGACATCATCTCCAAGCGTCCACTTTCACTCCGCAAAAGCCGGGTCTATGCAGACCCGACTGCGGTGTGAGCGGCGCTGACTCGGGAATATCCCGAGTCAGCGCCGGCAAAATTCCGGGGCTGATCCGGATAGGAACTTTGGCCCTGATTCAGACCCACTCACAAGCGGCTGTCCACTCGCAAGTGGGTCGATGTTGTGCACTGTGCATGCGCACGACGGCGGGAGCTCCGTCGTGCGCATGCGCCAGACGCGACGAGTGAAGGACTTTCCTTCGCTCATTGTGTCTGATCAAAGGGGGTGTGCTGTCGATGTTGATTGACAGCACGCCCCCTTTGGTGGGCGTGCCGGGGGCGTGCCTCCCTGACGGGGGCATTCCCAAGGGAACGCCTACCGTCAGAAGCCGGCCCACTGACATCACTAGTGATGTCAGTGGGAGTGATTTTGGCTCTGGTAGAGCCAAAATCACTCCGGGCCTTGCGGTTGAAAACCTCAACCGCAGGCTCTGGCTCGCAGTTTCGATGGTCGCGATGGTCAAGACCATCGCGGCCATCAAACTGCACGCTCGTATAGGCTGTGGGTGGTGACCCACAGCTATACGAGCGTCCAGGAGGACGCTCCATAATTATGGAGGGCGGCCCTCATTCAGAGCGTGCGCTCTGCTCAGAGCGTACGGCTCTGAATGAGGGCCTTTGTTCCAAATCCAGGTCAGACCCGGAATTTAGGTGGAAAAGGGGTATTACACTGAGCTGTGTCCTGGGTAGACCCAGCAAAAACCCAGGCTTTTGCTCTGGTGTAAAATGGGTATAATATACTATGCAGTGATTTGCTAAATAACATTGCTTATCAGCAAAAGTCTGAGACTTGTAGTCCGTTACCTAAGTTCTCAGCCTGGCCAATATATATTCAGTATATTCAGTATTACAAAAGTCTGAGACTTGCAGTCCGTTACCTAAGTTCCGACTTTATGTGTACAGGGATTGTAGGCGAGTATATGTGAGTGTGAATGGGAGTGTAATATAGTTCTATTTTCACGGTGTGTGTTTATTTTAATATTTCTTTTGCAGGTGAACTAGCGGTACCAGGGGGCCCTTGATGCCCCGCATGCTGTTACTTGTGGTTCTCCAAGTACCAGGATGCGGGGGAGGCTTGCTGGGACCTGTAGTTCTCCAGCAAAAAGTCAATATTAATACATCAATTTTTTACACTACAATTCACACAATCAACCCGGCATCCACCATCCAGGGGTGCCAGGGATAGCCCCGGCTAGCAGCCCAGGCCTGGGGTGCCCCAGAGAGGGGGAACCCCTTTATTGGAGGGGTCCACACCTCCCCAGGGATCCCCGGCCTGGGCTGACTAGTGGTCATATATAATGCTTGGCCAGGGGACCCAGTGAAAGGGTACCCCGGCTATGACATTACACCTCAAGCTAGAAAGAGTCCGGTGCTGGTTTTGGAAAATACGAGGGACCCCTACATCTTTTGTCCCCCATATTTCCAAAACCAGGACCGGCTGGCTGAGCCCAGTGCTGGTTGTGCAAAATACGGGGGACCCGTATGTCTTTTGTCCCCTGTATTTTTACAACCAGGACCGGCTCAGAAAAGCCTTGTGTTGGTTGTGCTTTTAGCGGGGGACCCCACATCTTTTTCTTTAATAATTTTAACACTTTAAAACCTTTTTACACAGAAACATGCATAGATCGCACTAATCACCAAAATCACCAGCATGAAGCAGGTCTATTATTTTGGGGATTTGAAGTTTGATTTGGTGTTCCTTTTCAAATTGATTATTAGTAAATCTGGGATTTCTATATTGGTCTGTGTAAAAGTACCAATGTTTTGCTGATTTTCAATTTTGAGAGGGATTTGAGTGGGATTTGGTTTTATGTTCGGTTTTGCCTTTAGTAAATCTCCAAAGGCAAAATCGAATGCAAATCGAGTGTCAAATCACTCAATAATTAAAATCGAACATTAGTAAATATAGCCCTAATGTTTAGTCCAAAGTGCAATTAGATTTTTATTATTATTATTTATTTATTAACAGTTTCTTATATAGTGCAACAAATTCTGTCGCGCTTTACTATTTGAATTAAAATTATACTGGGTTGTAAAAGACATACATACATACATAAAAGACATACATAAGGGTAAGAGGGCTCTGCTCGCAAGCTTGCAATCTATAGGGAAATAGGTGTTGATACACAAGGATAGGTGCTACATATTGCAAATTGGTCCAGCCCGATTGCAGATGTTCATGGTGGGCTGTATAATCCAATCACACTGGATAGTTGGCCTAGGGTTAGGAGGATGTTAAATTGAAGAAAGAGAAGATGTGATAGGTGTTTACTATAAGAAGAGAGTTAGATAGGGAGCTATAAAAGGTTAGGTGGGTGGTCCTGGAATCTGATAAGCTTGTCTGAAGAGGTGAGTTTTCAGAGAATGCTTGAATGTTTGCAAACTTTTGATACTAATTCGGAGTTAGACTGGAGTTAAACAGGAGGAAAACCCGAACAAGAACAATCTGTCATCCATGCTTCTGAAGGACTACTGTACTTTTATCATACTACTGTGAGCTACCTCAAACACCTGCTATCTACTGTACATACCCAGGACACTCCTTACTGAACTCCCTGCTTGGACATTGCAATGAGTAACCACTTTGTTTGCTGCTCTTAGTGATTGCTCTTTCTTTTTCAAAACACATCTGAATATATTATGTGTCAATATCAATTTGCCTTTATACCCCTGAACTTCCTGTCTGCATTGCCATTGCTTTCTAGCATACAGTAGCTTCACATCTACGCACTCTTAACACTATTTATTTAGCATTTTATTTCTGCATCCATAACATCCCCTTATTATTCCTCTTAATATTACAGTATTGTACTTATGCTTATATATTTACCAACAGTGTTCTGTTACCTGCATTTCTGACAACTTAACTGCACAGCTTCTATACCACACTGTCTCCATTCCTATATCCAGCTATCCACCCCTATTTCCCTTGTCCACACCATGTCCCTCTGTTTTGAACTTCCCCCAACTCAGCAGCTACACAGTTATTTATTCTACCACCTTTACCACCTCTCCATCACCCCCCCATAGTCTGCACCATCCCTAAGCTCTCTTCTTCTCAGTCCTCCAAATTAATCTCACCTCCACACTACAGCAACACTGATGATCTCATTCACATCTCTCTCATTAACTCTGTCTCTCTATCCTGTGCCCTCTGGAATGCCAGATCTGTCTGTAATAAACTCCCATAACTTCTTCATCTACAACTCTCTGAATCTCATAGCCATAACTGAAACCTAGATTTTCATCTCAGACACCATTTCTTCCACTTTTCTCTCCTCTGTGGACCTCAAATTCTCTCACACACCATGTCCAGCAGGGTTCCATGGTAGTAGTGTTGGGGACCTTCTATCTTCTGGATGCTCCTACCAACACATACACACAGATTCATCCCTTTCATTCTCTACATTTGAGGTTCATGCTATTCACCTATTCGTGTAGCTGTCATCTATTGTCCACCTGGCCCTATCTCCAAATTCCTTGACAACATTGATTCCTGGCTCCCCCACTTCCTCTCTTCAGACCTTCCTTCCCTCATCTTAGGTGACATCAAATCCCTATTGATGCCCCCACTGACCCATCTGTTTCTAAACTCCTTACCCTCACTTCATTATGTGGTCACCAGTTCCCTATTCCCTCTCTCTGACCATCATCTTCTCACTTTTAACTTATCCCTCACTCCTTCTCCACCTCTACCTTCCAAGGCTACCATCAGGAAGCATAACCTTGAAGCTATTGACACTGTATCCTTATCCTACCTGCTCAACTAACCTCTATACCCCATTATCTCTCTCTTTCTCTCTCTCTCTCTCTCTCTCTCTCTCTCCCTGACCAAGATGTTTCCCTATACAATGTCTTCCTTACTTCTGTTCTTGACTCTGTTGTGGTCACTACTCACCTTTGCAGATCCACACCTCAACCTTGGCATTCCAAATGCACCAGATACCTGCAAAAATATTCATGAACCGCAGAGTGACAGTGGAGGAAATCGCGTTCCAATGCAGACTTTCTCCATTTCAAATTTATGTTGTCAACCTACAATCCTGCCCTTTCCCTCTGTAAATAGTCTTCTTTTAAGGCCCTTATCTTATCCCAGTCCGCCAACCCCCATCGTCTCTTCACCACTTTCAGATCCCTCCTCTGCTCCCCTCCTTATACCCCTCCTAACTATCTGCCCTTGACTTTGCCTCCCACTTCACATCTAAGAATTAATCCACACATTAGAACATCACATACCACTAGACCCTCATCACTCCATCCCTTTCTGGGATCCAAGCATGCCCTTGTCTCCCCCATTCTTTAAAAAAACCTTGATCCTGTCACCCTCTCTATTTACCTCACCATCTCTCTCCTCCCCTTTGCCTTAATCTCCTTGAGCAAAATGACTACAGCCACTTTACCACATTTATTTTCTAACACTCCCTGCTTGACCCATTTCAGTCTGGCTTTCATCCTCTTCACTCCACAGAAGCTTCCCTCACTAAAGTCAGCAATGACCTCATTGCTGCCTAATCCAAGGGTGACTAATCTTGACTCATTCTCCTTAGACTCTCTGCTGGTTTTGACATTGTTGACCACTCTTTCCTCCTCCAAATCCTTCATTCCCTTGGTCTGAGTTTTACTGCGCTCTCCTGGCTATTCTCCTAGCTCCCTGTTCTTTCTCTGTCTCCTCTCATGACTCCACTTCTCCCCCACTTCCTCTATCAGTAGATGTGCCCCAAAGTTCTGTTCTTGAACCTATCCTATTCTCCCTTTATACATCCTCTGTAGGTGAGCTCATCAGCTCTTTTGGTCTTACATATCATCTCTATGTTGATAACACTCAGATCTACCTCTCCTCATCTGACCTTTCTCCTCTCCTCTCACTCATATCTCTAAATGTTTTCCCTGCCATTTCCCCCTGGATGTCCCAGTGCTTTCTTAAACTTAACATGTCTAAGACTGCGCTGATAACTTATTACCCTCCCGAATAACCTCACCTCCCACAATTTCATTATCTATTGATAGCACCATCATCTCCTCTAGCCCGCAATTGTGCTGTCTTGGAGTTATTCTAGATTCCTCCCTCTCCTTCGAACCACACATTCACTATCTTTCACAGGCTATTAATATCTTAGAAATATCTCCAACAACAGGCCCTTTCTCAACCTGGAGCCAAATAAGACCCTCATCTATTCATTGGTTATCTCCAGACTGGACTACTGTAACTTTCTCTTATCTGGCCTCCTGCCTCCCACCTCTCTCCACTACAAATTGTCCTCTATGCTGCTGCCCAAGACTTTGCCGTGCTGTTCCTTTCCTCCAGAACTCTCTCCATCTCCTTATTAGATTCTCCTCCTCTTTACAAAACATTAAAAGGTCTATCAAGACCCACTTCTTTATCAAAGCCTTCCAGCTCTCATCATAACCTACTGCTCCATGCTGCCTGCTCACTGTCTATCCCCTCTGTGTCACCCGTCTCCTTTAGACTGTAAGCTCTCACAATCAGGGACTTCTCCCTTTATGTGCTTTACCTTCCCTCACTTATACCATCATCTCCTCCCAACTGACTACAACGGCACCTATCGCTTAAGTTCTGCCACCCTACTGCATACTGTATTTAGGTATTATGGCAGCTGATGCAGAAATGTTTATAAACCATATCCATGTTTTGCAATATTCTGTACTGTAAGTCACTTTTTTCTTGTTTTGTTCATACTGTTTCTGCTTATATACTTTGTAAGGCACTGTGGTGCCATATAAATAAAGGGTAATAATAATAATCTATAATTTATTATTGCCACAAATAGCGGTGATAAGAAATCATAATTATCGGTCTAAAAGTGTACCACTATAGCACTAGACTGAGAAATCCTGGTGGCAGGATCTCAACATTAGCCGACCTTATTATATAGTTGACAGTTTTCTTTAACTTGGGATGTTTGCAGAATAAGAACTGTACGTCTTGTTCCTGCTCTGTAGACACATTTGCAACAAAAAGATATGTCATTAGCTGCTATTTTATGTCTTGAATTAATATTAGAAGAGAAATAGAATCTTTGAAGAATGTTTATGAAAAAATGTAACCTGTAAATCATGTTTTCCATTTTTTTTTTGTGTGTAACAAAGTCAAGTAAAAATATACTATGCACATCTAAATAAGAAATGCATTAATGCATACTTGCACACAATTCTGGAATGTAAGAGAGACTCTCGGGTGGCTTTCTCGAACACCCGACACAGTAAACAAGTCTCCTGGAAGCCACCCACCAGCCGGCAACTTTCCAAATACAGAGGGCAGTCTGGGCAGCCGATGACGCGTTTCCTGCTAAAGCACTTTATCGTGGGCCCACCCCCACTTCACAATGCTGGTATTTGTGACATTGTAAAGTGGGGCAGAGCCATGATGATGCCATTGCACCTTACACCCACTTGACCACACCATGTCCTCTGCATCGCCAACCTGGCTGCCCCCTCCCGCAAGTATGTATTAATGGTTGTGTGAAATAGCTTTCTCCCAGAATACAATGGCCTGCTACTACTGTTATCATTCATTTGTCTATTGTAATAGTGTTTACATAATTCATTAAGAAAATCAAGTTTTTGATTCAACTACTGAAACATTGTTAATGGAGTAGCGAAGTGGAAACAGGACTGAATCATAATGGGTCAAATGGATTAAGATAAAAGGGATGTGTTTGATTTCTATTATGAGCTGAGCTCTGGTTCTCATTCAAGACTAAGGATATACAAGTGGGAGGGGTATCAATCAAGTCTAATGGTTGGCATTTGGATTAAAAAAAACTATATTAGTACCTGTATAACATACTTACCGACATTATGCAGCTGACCACTTCTGGGGTGAGGCTGGGCACTCACATCATTCGGCCCCACCTTCATTGTTGGAAAATGCCACAAATCGTCGACCTGGGATTCCAGAGATTATCTCTACCCATGGTCAGGATGAGGGAGATTCACCCACTCTTCAGAGGGTGTGTGGGTGACTACACACACAATCTGGAGTGTCTCGCACATACCAGAAGAGTATGTAAGTATGCATATAATCGCTACACAATACACAAAATAGAAGGAGTAAAAATAATATTAATATACCGTTGCCTGGGTTTAAATCTTCAAGTTATTAAGTTTTATTATGTGATGTCATCCAAACCCATCCAGTGGAAGGCCAATAACAGGCTCCTTGGGTCAAAGTTCTGCCTGGTCCACTCCAACATGAGGTCCGACTAGGACCCCATCCACTCAATTAGGTATTCCAGACCAATTGCCACCCCTCTGTGAAGTTTTCATCCAAATGCATCCAGTGGAACGTCCAGAACAGGCTCCCCGGGTCAAAGTTATGCCCAGCGTTCTCCAACAGGAGGTCCGACTGGGACCTCAACCCCCTAGTATGACTTCTGGGATCCAAAGTTACCACTCTTTGAAGTTTTCACCTAAATTATTTGATATCATCCAAATCCATCCAGTGGAAGGCCCAGAACAGGCTCACTGGGTCAAAGTTCTGCCCGCCGTACTCCATCATGTGGTCTGACCAGGACTCCAACCACCCAATTAGTCATCCTAGACCACTCCCCTGTGAAGTTTTCATCCAAATCCATCCAGTGGAAGGCCCAGAACAAGCTCCCCAGGTCAAAGTTCTGCCCAGCGTCCCCGGGTCAAAGTTCTGCCCAGTGCACACCAACGGGAGGTCCGACCAGGACCCTAACCATCCTAAAACCTGGCCAGGATCCAACTGGACTACCTTGCATTAGTTTCATCCTAAACGGTGCAGCGGTGTCCGAATGCATAACCAGACAGACAAACAAACTGACCAGTGAATATTATATATAAGATTGATATAAAAGTGTTTAGTGAATACCTATAATACTCAACTGAAATACACCTAAAACATTATTCCCATTGCGATCCACTTCATATGATGCATTATTACCACACATATTTTCTATTTGTCATAAAAGGATATATTGATCTTCACTTAATTTCTACCAAAGCGGTGATATTTAAGATTTTCACCTACATTTGTATAAATTAAGTGCCAGGGCCATTCATTAAACATCTAACACAGGAGATATCACTGATATCTCCTGGTTACAATTGTCCCCCGATAATTTCCATGGAAATTATGTCATTCAGCATGTTCCGAAAAAGCATTTTTTTGGAACTTGACAGTGATACTGTACGCCATCCTGAGATGGTGTACAGCATCCAATATAACAGAGGGATCACTGCAGCACATACTCCGGGGTGGGTTTTTTAGCCCGGACCATTGAAGTCAGAGGAGGGGGCAGCCCAGATTGAAACGGGCGATTGGTGGAAGTAGCCCACACTAGAGGTGGGAGGGGGGAACCGTAGCTTGGTGGGGGCAGCCTGGAATGAAGCAGGAGGGCAGGAAAGGATCTGGGACTGTCTGCAGCCGGAGCTCACTGTTGCCAATAATGAGTTATGAAAAACGTACTCTACAAATGATTCCTCCGGCTTCTGCTATACTTCTCGGCCTGACTCAGCAGATAGGCAAACAAGCAGATATGGTAGTAGCAGGAGCAGAGTACATGATGATCACAGTCTCAGTTATCTGTAAAACAAGCTTGTCACAATCCGGTGAAAGTGATCCTCTGTGGAGGACGGTGAGCCGGGGGATTCAGGTGACTATCGGAGTGACTGTGGCTAGGTCTCCTATTTGCGGCCGAACCCAGGTTTGGCTAGACCTGCCCAGAGGCACGGAGTCAAACTCACTTGGTGGTTTTCTCCAGTGACCCCTCCAATTGGGATTTGGTTTTCCGCTGCACCAAGTGAGCAGGTCGCGGCCCTCTGGACAGGTACCTGGGAATGGCAGAAGACCGGAACTATATTACGTTAAGTTATTGCTAGAGCACTGGAGATACACTGGAACACAATTAGAAATCCTGATCACCGGCTTGCATGAGATTACTGAGAAAGTACTAAGAATCACTAAGAAATCCAGGAGCTGACTAGCTCAGAAGCTCAGGGAGATGTGGACACAGGGCAGGTACTGGAGTTTGCTAAATATGCAGGAAAACACAACATATACTAGGGATTGCACATACAAGAGTAGAGTGGACTCAAGGAATATATTGGGAATGCTAGAAATGTGGTACTGGACAAAGGCCAAATACTGGGAGAGCTAGAAATGCTGGTACTGGGCAAAGGCAAAATACTGGGAGAGCTAGAAATGCTGGTACTGGGCAAAGGCAAAATACTGGGAATAATTATATATGCAGGTGCAGATTGCACAGACAAGACATATAGAGAAGATAGGCATACACTGGGAGAGTGCTAACTGCAAGTGCAGATTTGCACTGACAAGACACAGAGCAGATTGACACAGACATGTGCTGGGGGGTCCAGCTGTGAGCTAATTAATACCAGTAGGTAATCTGACACTTCAGTGATACAGGGTAATAGCCACAGGAAAGCTGCAATAGAATTAGCAGCACATATACAAAGAAACACAGGGAAGGGACATGAAACACTGAAGTACTGTGAGAAAGCTAAAGTCTCAGAGTAAGGTTTAGCATGGAAGCTAATACAGGAAACTGGGAAACTGTGAGCAGGCTGAAGCAACACGCTGAAGGATTTAGCACAAAGCAACAGTGGGAGTAACACAGGCACTTGGAATAACGAAGTTGAACAGCATCTTCCTGAAGTTCTGGAGACAGATTTATACTCAGGGGTAGCAGATTACTGGAGCACAGCATCAGCTGACTGAAATCATGCTAACATAGGTTAGGAGTACTGTCACATGAGAGGAACTGTCATGGCGGCACCCATGATGGGAACTCCGAACCCCAGCACACACAGCTGACCATGGAAGTTCGCAAAAAGCACCTAAGGTAGAATACTCAGCCCCACATCCATCACTGCACCAGACGTCTGACCGCAAGGAAGTCAGGGGAAGCTGGCAAGGAGGTGAGAGAGGCCGATCCTAGGCTGAACCCTGACAAAGCTGTTCCTACTGTATTTTAATTACAACAATGACCATAATATAATTGATTACACAGGTCTGTGAAATTCAAGGTATTGAAAGCTTTTTTACTAATACTTTTATATTCTTAATTATACTCCTGTGTACATCAAGAAATAGTATATTTAAAAAAATTACCACATAAGGGGATTACATACATTTTTAAGAAAAAACAAGAAGTTTAATTATTTTTGACATATTTATTGTGAAATACGAAGAAGTGTAGATGATATCACTGTGTTTTTGTCTTAATTACATAACTAAAATAACAATAAAATCAAACAATAATAGAAAAAAAACATAATTATTGAAAAAATCGTTAATATCTTTTTGGCTTCAAACTTCGTTTTGTCGCTTTTCACTTATAAGCTTTTTCTGTCGTCTCTGTGCTGTGTATCATCCAGCAGTAGTCAGCCATCATGCTGATGTCCCAACGACCCTGGCATCTTCTTTCTACATCTTTAACATCTTGGTGGAACCGTTCACCCTGTTCTTCACTGTAGTCTTTGAGATTATTCGGGAAATGCTCAATATGGGATTCAAAAATTGTATCTTTAAACTCATATTGTAGCCAAGGTTTCTGTAACTATTAAGCATTTCTCTGATAATTTCTTTGTAGTTTTGATCCTTGACATTGCCTAAAAATTTAGAAATTACTGGTACTGTATGAGTGGTGTGTACTGTATATGTACTGTGGGGGTCATTCAGACCCACTCGCGAGCGCAGGACGCTCGCAAGTGGGTCGATGTTGCCCCACTGCGCATGCGCACGACGGAGGGAGCTCCGTCGTGCGCATGCGCGAGACCTGGATAGCGACGGGCTCTCCGTCGCTCCGGGTCTCGCACCAAAGGGGGCGTGCTGTTGATGTTGATTGACAGCACGCCCCCTTTGGTGGGCGTGCCGGGGGCGTGGCTGCCAGATGGAGGCGTTCCCATGGGAACGCCTACCATCTGAAGCCAGCCCCACTGACATCAGTAGTGATGTCAGTGGGAGTGATTTTGGCTCTGATAGAGCCAAAATCACTCCAGAGCTTGCGGCAGCGATACCCTACCGCAGGGTGTCCGTCGCAAGCCCGATGGTCGTGATGGTCTTGACCATCGCGACCATCATCATGGACGCTCGCATAAGCTGTGGGTGGTCACCCACAGCTATGCGAGCGTCCAGGAGGACGCTCCATTTTCATGGAGGAGGGCTCTGAATCAGGCCCTGTGTGTGTAGTGTGTACTGTGTGTGTGTATGTGTGTGTATGTGGTGGTAGGCAGAGGTTAAAATGAGCTGGCACAGGGCAAAACTGTGTTGCATCTGTTGTATTTGGTTCCACCTTCGCCAGTTCACCTCGTAATTGTAGTTGCTGTGTGTGTGCAATGTTCCTTTAGACAGTATAGGGTTTAGGCCCTTTGTAAATTTCAGCTCCAGGCCCATGTAGACCTTAATCTGGCACTGGGAGGGGGAAAGTTTTATGACGAGAACTGAATTGCAACGTTCTATACAACCGACTGAATTCATTTAAGACAATGGCCCTCATTCAGAGCCGCTCGTTAGCGGCAGTACACTCGTTCCGAGCGATGTTTGCACATCTGCGCATGCGTACGGTTTTTAGTACGCATGCGCGAACCAGTCAGTGCGGCCGAAAATCGTTGGTACGCAATATAGCGAGGGCCTGCTATTTTGAGTGACAGAATGAGGCGTATGTGGGTGGTAACAGGGGAAGGTGCTTGAAAATGGGGAGTGGAGATCCGAACGCAGGCGTGCTTAAAGGTCAAAACGGGCGTTTTATGGGTGTGCATATTTAAAACAGCAGCGTCATTGACCACGTCACTGGGTTATTTTATAGCCAGAACTGCTCACAAATTTGTGGTAGCAAACACCAGCCACAAGAATAGCGAGCAGTTCATACGCTGGTCGATGTACTCGATTAATCTAATAAATAGCGGACATGACGTATGGTGCGAGCGGCCAGGGGGCGTTTTTAACAAATAAACGAGCGTATGTTTTGCACGCTCGTTCAGACTTAGAGGTGTGAACAGACTGCAATGTGCGTACGGATCATTTGAATAGCCACCCCTTGTTTTTAAACGAACGACCACAAATAGCGAACGGCTCTGAATCAGGCCCAATGTTTTATAATAAATGACAGAATACATTTATTACTTTAAAGAATATGAAAAAAATTACTTGTTCATCAATACACGTTTTGCAGAAAAACGTGATGTGATATACAAAATCGAGAGTCATTTTTCGTGTTCAGAAGCCAAAAATCTATAAGTATCACATAAATTCGTTAAAAAAGCTTTTTCATCGCAAACCTGTGTTATTATTGCCTTAGACACTACCCAGGCCCATAAAGCCGCAAAGACGCACGTGCAGACTGAATGGCAGGCTATGAAGAGTAACGAGGATGCGTCCAGGGGGTGAGATTTTACACACATCCGAAAAGCAGTCTACGCAGAAATGGCTGCTTTTCGGAAGCGCTAATTATATACCATCTGGGTGATGAAAAGCTCTGAACTACGAATTTCAAATTGGAGAGTTGAAAACTAAATTATCACTGCTGCTAATCTTTACATGATGAATAGGCCCCTATGAGTTGAATGAGTTGCTTAATGTAAAAATAGTTTTGGAAAGGACAGTACGTACATCATCACTGACCTAAATGGGAAAATAGACTCTGTTTTGTGCTTCTGTTGAAGTAAATAGTTGTGGCTGCACCAGGAAGAATGTTTTCAGGATGGGCAGCAAAATAGAAGGAATTATTTTCAAAATACTATTACTGTAACAGGAAACGCTGATGGTTAGTGGGTTCCTGCCTTTTTGTAATCGTTACAGTGAAAGGACTTAAGTGAGATAAAATAAAACAAGAATGCTATGAACTTCCCATACTCAGTTTGCCTGGTCTGCCAGAGTTTTTGGTACAGTATATCTAATAGCTCCCAACTGCACTCTAGTGTCTTCTTCTACTCGCACTGCTTGAAGCAAGCCTGAGAGGTGTTGATGCGCCTCTGTCACAAATCGTGACATTAATTAATGTCATGAATCGATGTCCGGCAGGACAAAGCGGCCTATGGTGTCAGCTCCTATTATTAGAAAAAGCTGTCAGATATCTGACTTTAGTTTTTCAGTATTGGTATCCAGGCTGATGTGCAGACGAGACAAGTGAGCAAGATCTGATCGTGGGCAGTCTCTTAGCGAGGTGCAGTAAAGAGGTTTTAAATCATGAGCAGTGACATCATCAGAAGCACCTGGATGCAGGTAACTAGGATGGTGTGACAAGTGCCATGGCACAGGGCACTGCAGGGCAGGGGGCGCTGTTCGGGCCTGTCAAATCTGTGATCTACACTGCCGGCTCCAGGCTTGTGCGCAGCTGTTCTAATGGACAAATCCTGCTTCAGGTGCAGCTTCACCAGTGCTCTCCTACATCTAGAACTGGTGAGTTATACTGCTAATTATTGTGTATTATCCTTGCAGCCATTAGAATTCACATTGTATTTGGCAGTGACACATGGATAACAGTGGTACAATGGGATCGGTACCTCTTCATCATCGTATGGGACAAATCAGATTGGTCATGGCCCTTCCCCATGTCGTCACATCCCGTTTTCGGGTGCTTGTCTTATGTACCTATTTGAAAAATGGAGGGGGGGGGGGGCGCCAATGATCTCTCTGGCCCAGGGCACCAGAAAGTCTAGTTACGGCTCTGCCTGGATGCAATTAGTATCCATCAGACTGTGACCTTAGGTCACCAGATTCTTCACCCCCCCAGATCATTGTCTTGCCCCAGTTATTGCTCTGTCTATCCCCACTGCCTGATGCAGCTAACCTTGGCTTGTTTCCTAAGCTCTGCTCAGCCTGAAAAGTGTATACTGACCCTCGACTTGCTTCCTAACCTCTGCTCTGCTTGACTACTTTATGCTAAACTCTAGTGTGTCTCCTGATCTCCATTCTGCCTGATAACTCTGCTTTATTTAGTTACTGTGTGCCAACGTCTGGTACTATATGTCTCCTGATCTCTATTCTGCCTGATAACTCTGCTTTATCTGGTTACTGTGTACAGAACTCTGGAATATCTCCTGATCTCTATTCTGCCTGATAACTCTGCTCTACCAGGTTTCTGTGTACAGAAATCTGGTATGTCTCTATTTATTAACATTATTTTTACTAAAATAAAGTGAAAAAGGGTGTTTTCACTCCCTTTTCACATTATTTTAGTATCACCTACAGTTACTAAAGGGCAATTGGAGTAGAATTCGTAAAATTCTACTCCAACCCCTAAGTATCACTTATTTTTAGTAATCAGATTGCATTTCCCATAATTGTAATGGGAAATGTGATCTGACCAAAGTTACTTAAAATATATAGTGAAAAAATACCGGGGAAAGCCCTGTGATAATAATGCCACCTGGAGGTGGCATTATCCAGGGTCTTCCCCGGTTACCGGACTCCTGCTCCACTCTGACGGGGAGAGCAGAGCCCAGAGCCAGTCCCAGTGATCAGCTGTGTGGTCTAAACAGACCTCACACTGATTCACTGTAAAAAAAGTAAAAAAAAAAAGTAAAAAAAAATCAAACTTACCTGAGTCCAGGGTGCGGAGTTCAGGACTCCGGTGATGTCCTCCCGCCGGTCAGTTTGTCAGCCATGCTGCACTGCGGCCCGGTCATCACCTGACAGGGTCCCAGTGCAGTATGAGATGTCAGCTGACCGGAGGACATGGAGGACATCACCGGAGCCCGGATCATGCAGGTAAGTGTAATTAAGGGAGAGGGGAGGTCGCGGGGGGTCTGCAATCACAGGGGGTGGGGCTTGGCAATGGAGCGGGGCTTGGTGCTGGGGGGGTAGCAGCAGTGGCCGGTCGGCGCATGCGTGGGGCACTTGTCACTGTATTTTTTGGCGAAAATACCGTGACTAGTGTGCGGAGGAGATTCACAGGGACAGAGCTTTCTCGCAAGCTCTGTCCCTGCAAGGGATTTGTAGTAAATCCCTGTGATATTCCCTGAATTCGCAATGTGAATCCAGTTGGTAATATCACACTACAATCTACATTACAAATGTGGATTGTAGTAAATAGAGCCCCTGATCTCTATTCTGCCTGATAACTCTGCTCTACCCGATTACTGTGTACAGGAGTCTGGTATGTCTCCTGATCTCTATTCTGCCTGATAACTTTGCTCTACCTGGTTACTATGTACATAACTCTGGTATGTCTCTTGATGTCAATTCTGCCTGATAACTATGCCTATTTACTGTGTGCAACACTGTCACTGCCCCAGTGGGACCCAATTCCAGTGGCTTGTTTGATGCCTAGAACAGCATCCTGCAGCCTGGCTGCTCCGCAAGTTCCAGAGGCGGTGGGGAATGGCACATGACATGGTATCGAAGTGCCCTGCAGTCACTGAACCATTTGAATAATTTCCTTTACTGTAGCTATTCTGAGAGATCCAAAATGGATTATGTGGAGAGGGGCCCTAGACTGCACACCCTGAATATATAATATATATATATATATATATATTTAAAAGGAGGTGCTACCTGTGGAGACTATTGTTGTAAACACAAAAAGAAGAATAACAGATGCACAACTCCAACATTACTCATTATATAGAGTAATACATATTGCAATAGAATTTTGCAAACACTAAATTAGAGGTTTTGGCATAATCATGGCCATGGTTATGGGCCTACCCACCGTGCCAGGGAAACCTCTGAGGGTAGGTCCCTAACATACTGGGATTGAAATCCAGAGCGCTGGACACCCCCAAACCAGCCCAGCTGAGCGACCCCGGGCATCACTCCAATGAGGAAAGGTGAAATTTAAAAAGGTGTAGCATAGATAAGAGCAGCTGCTGCTACATAAAGTAAGGTGAAAACTAAAGATGTGAAAATAATACATATATATTAAACAAACAATGGAAGTGCTAGAAGTGCAAGAAATGAAAAATGTGTATGTAATGCGATGCCCTGAAGCAGCCCAACCAAAGCAATCCAGACGCCCCAAAAATCAACCCAAAGCTGCACTACAGTATATAAATTTTTGTAGGACTTACCTAGATTGTGCCTCTTACTATAGTGCAGTCAGAATACCAGATCCCTGCTTAAAACCAATAAGGGACAGGTGGGAAGGGGTGCTAGCCTAGGTAGAAGGTGTCTCATGACTTCAGGTGTGCATAGGAGCACACTAAATAGAATATGTGGAGAGGGCCCTAGACTGCACACCCTGAATATATATATAATGGGAGGTGCTACTTGTGGAGACTATTGTTGTAAACACAAAAAGAATAACAGATGCACAACTCCAACATTACTCATTATATATAATACATATTGCAATAGAATTTTGCAAACAATAAATTAGAGGTTTTGGCATAATCATGGCCATGATTATGGGTCTACCCACTGTGCCCAGGTAACCACTGAGGGTAGGTCCCTAACATACTGCCAGATCCCTGCTTAAAACCAATAAGGGACAGGTGGAAGGGGTGCTAGCCTAGGTAGAAGGTGTCTCATGCCTTCAGGTGTGCATAGGAGCACACTAAGGGGTCTATTTACTAAGCAGTGTTAGGAGACAGAGTGAAAAGTGATGAGAAAGTGATAAAAAAGTGATAAGGTGCCAGCCAGTCAGCTCCCAACTGTCATTTCACAGGCTGTTTTAAAAAATGACAGTTGGGAGCTGATTGGCTGGCATCTTATCACTTTCTTATCACTTTTCACTCTGTCTCCTAACACTGCTTAGTAAATAGACCCCTAAATAGAATATGTGGAGAGGGGCTATAGACTGCACACCCTGAATATATATATAATGGGAGGTGCTACCTGTGGAGACTAATGTTGCAAACACAAAAAGAAGAATAACAGATGCACATCTCCAACATTACTAATTTTATATAGTAATACATATTGCAATAGAATTTTGCAAACACTAAATTAGAGGTTTTGGCATAATCATGGCCATGTTTATGGGTCTACCCACCGCGCCCAGGTTACCTCTGAGGGGAGGTCCCTAACATACTGGGGTTGAAATTCAGAGCACACGAATCATCCCCAAACATGGCAACCTGACGATGATCGTCAGGTTGGCCAATATGTTCAAGCGATGATAGATGTTAAAAACGACCAGCGGGCACACGCATCGCTGGTCATTTTTAATATTTAACTGCTCGATTTGCAGGCGATTACTGAGCGATTGCACGATTAAGATGTCGTACTCGCGCTATCACTCAGTTTAATTGCCTAGTGGATGGGCACCTTTAGCTTTCTGGCCAATGCCAATCTGCTTATTTAGGTAAAAAAGTTAAAATATATATATGTAATTTTGTTTTTTGAAAACTTGCTATATCAAATTCGACTACATAGACCAGGTTGCTTAAGCTTATTTCAAATCTAGACCACAATTACACAAAGTACACAATATATATATATATATATATATATATATATATATATATATATATATATATATCTATATAAAATCATATATATAAATCAATATATATATATATATATATATATATAAATAATTTTTTTTCTGTTTACTGCCAGATCTGTTATCAGAAAGTTCTTTCCAGAAATTCTGATCTGCGTTGAGCTATTAAAGCCTGGAGATGTATTGTCTGATTCTTGGCAAAGATGTTTATTGTTGTTGTTGCTGCTTTGTGTTAAGGGAAATAACATATAAAGGTTATAAGGTGCATATTTGAAGACTTGTCTATAATAAAAATAAAACACACATTACACGATTGGTGGTTATGCAACAAAAATGTTATGCAGTCATCATGTAGACACTCACTATGGGTAATGCTCTGTACAGCATTATACCCTTATCGGTATCCCGGCCCTGGCATTGTTAGGTCACCATGCTCAGTGTCGGAATCAGAATCAAATTTTATTGACCAAAGAATTCATTTTGGCAGCTACTACTCCCATAAAACACATAAAACACGACCATAACACACATATAAAACAGCAGTCATATAATTATAATAAATAAAATTCATCACAGACACCAAGGACCTACTATTCCCTAAACTAACACTAATTATTCAGCAAGATAACTGCCTGTGGAATATAACTATTTAAGTACCTAGCAGTTTTAACCCGGCACGATCTGTAACGCCTGCCTGACGGAAGGCGCTGAAATAAATCATAACCAGGATGCATTTTATACTTCACAATATTTTTTGCTCACCTTCCGTTCCTAGATAGATATAATTCTTGAATAGGAGGAAGATCAGCACAAATAATTCTTTCTACGGCCCTGATTACTCTCTCCAGTCTGTTCTTCTCCTGTTCAGTTGTCGATCCAAACCACACAGTGATCGATATACAAAGGACAGACTGGATTATTGCCATATAGAAAAGAATTAACAATTCCTTTGGCGGATTATACTGTACTTCCTGAGCTGTCTCAAAAAATACAACCTTTGTTTTGCCTTCTTTACAATGGCGTCTGTGTTGGACACCCACTTCAAATCCCTGGATATCACAGAACCCAGAAACCTGAAGGTTTCCACTATAGACACCACAATGTCCACAATAGTGATTGGGGACACCACAGGAGAATGCCTCCTAAAATCCACTACCATTTCAACCATCTTAAATGGTTTTGACTATAGGTTATTTCGACTACACCAATGTACCAATCGCTCAACCTCTCGTCTTTAAGCGGACTCCTCACCATCCTTGATGAGACCAATAACCGTGGTATGGCCTGCAAGTTTCAAGAGCTTCATGAAGGGTCACTCTAGGTGAAGTCATTCTTGTAAAAGGAGAAAAGCAAGGGGGATAGAACACATCCTTGGGGAGCCCCCGTACTAATTGTCCGAACACTCGATGTAACCCTCTCCAACCTAAGCTGCTGCTTCCTATCCTCCAAAAAACTGACAATCCAGCAGTAAGTAGCCACTGGGACCCGCAAACTAACAAGTTTGAGATACAGTAAACATTGAATGATTGTGTTGAATGCTGAGCTGATGTCCACGAACAGGACCCTTGCATATGTTCCTGTCATATCCAAGTGCTGAAGAACATAATGCAGCCCCATGTTAACTGCATCATCTACTGACCTATTTGCACAATAGGATAACTGCAGAGGGTCCAAAAGGGGCCCTGTAGTGTCCTTTAGGTGGGCCAACACTAATCACTCATGATCACAGACATCAGTGCCACTGGTCTGTAATAATTGCATCCCTTAACTGAGGATTTATTAGGTAGAGGAATAATTGTGGAAGACTTCCCACAAGATGGAACTACTGTATACATGATTCCAGTGATTGTTTAAAAAATCCCTTAAGAACAGGTGCCAACTGCTCAGCACAGATCTTCAAACTTGATGGCAATACCTTCCTAAACCTCAGGCTTCTGAACTGCTTTTCCACCTCCCCCTCCACCACCCTTAATGCAGGTACCATTTCCTTAAAACAAGATGGAGGAAAAACAAGAGGATCTCCAATCGAACAGTGGCCCTGATTCAGAGCCGGGCGCTCTGACAGAGCGCTCGCTCTGAATCAGGGCGGTCCTTCTCTTTTTTTAGAGCAGCCTCCTGGCTGCTCACATAGCTGTGGGTGACCACCCACAGCTATAGCGAGCGGCCAAAAATATGGTCGCAATGGTCGAGACCATCGCTAGGTACAGCTCTAGGTACAGAGATTATTTGTCCATTCCTATCAGTCCCTGCCCTAGTGGAGCTTACAATCTTTATTCCCTACCACATGTACACATAAATACTTACACACTAGGATTAAGCAGAGGGGGAGGATACAAACTCCACACAGTTAAGGCTGTAAGGGGAACCGAACCCCAGTGCTGTGAGGCAGTAATGCTAACTATTACACTGTCTGTGCATAATAATAAAATGCAGAGGATTCAGTTACATACATTTGCAAACATACCAGCCACATCAAGACGCCTCTGTTGAAGTGGTCCTACATACTATATAATAATAACCCTTACTTTAGGTTATATATTCACGTGTTTCTAAATTGAGAGCCAACTCACCTAGAGGCACCCCAGGATCCTCCAATATGGAACTACAGGGATCAGCATTCCCTCCAGCTACTGGTGTGGAAGGCTGTGCTGGGATCACGGGTTTGATCCCAGCATCAGCCGACGTGCAGGGGCAGGCAGAAGGGATGTGTCCTCTGCGGGACACATCCGTTGCCGGCGCTGGGACAGTAATGTCCCTAGCGTCGGTGCAGACACCGCGGGCACCTGGTGAAGGGACCGCCTGGTCCCTTTCACCAGTGCCGGCGGTACTGTGGCGCCGGGAGAAGCTTGGCTTCGGGCGCAAGCTCAGCGGAGCTTGGCGCCCGGCAGCCAAGAAGCGGCGGGTAGCCGGCGCTGGGAGAGAGTACCTGCTCCCAGCGCCGGTCAGGCATTGGGCGCGGCGGGCGTTTGGCTCTGGCCAGGTTTGGCTCATGGGCCAGCAGCCAATCAGAGGCGGACACAATGAGCCAATCGCGGCTCGCCGCGTCATAGCCCCGCCCACTCGCGCCGTCTTGTATTAGACGGCGCCGAGCGGGAAAGTGCAGTTCGGCGGCGGAGAGGGAGGAGAGAAGACCTCCCGAAGAGTGGAAGATCGGCGCGGCAACAGGGGCGGCGGCCGCGGAAGAGGCCAGAAGACACCGCTGTCAAGAGAGAAGACAGGCGGCGCCAGCTGGAGGAAGAGAAGAAGAGGCGGCACCGCTGGCCAGGACGGGCCAGCGGCAGAAGAATGCGGCTGAGGACTGGAGAGGACTGCGGGGGAGGGAAGTAAAAGAGCGTCACGAAGCTCTCCCCCGCAGCCTCTTCCAACGTAGCAGGTAGGCCCTCCGTGAGGCCCACCATACACCTCCTCCCTAGACCGCCAGGATTGTCGGGCGTTAGGCCCGTGGAGCATTGTCGGGCACTAGGCCCGTGGGCAATTAGTCGGGCACTAGGCCCGGGGCACTATAGCGGGCATTAGGCCCCAAAAAGGATCCCCTCTTAGGTATAAGTGGCCTGGGTACTAGGCCCAGGTCACTACCCAATAAAGTAGGCGGGCACCAGGCCCGTGGCCATAAATCAGGCATAGGCCAGTACCCATACAGGAGGGCACTAGGCCCTATATATGAGCCCCACAGATAGGCAGGCAAATAGGCCTGAGCCCCATAATAAGTGATCTGGCCATTAGGCCTAGACCACTACCTACCACCGTTTGGCAGGCATCTAGGCCTGAGCCGCATGTAAGACCCTGGGCATTAGGTCCAGGGCCCTGAGCCCATTAGGTGTGCCCCTCATATAGAAAGGTAGCCCCCGCATAGATGGTTAGAAGTGTGAGCAGTGGTGGAGAGCTGTACGGCTTCCACCCATGAGGTAGTGGTTTCCCCAGTCACAGAGAAGAGGAGCTGGCCAGCTCTGGATAGGTAGCAGACATTTAAAGGGACAGCACTGTGTTTTGCTCTTGTGTATTTAGTCTGTGTTTGGTGTTCCGTGCAGGGCAAATGTTTAGTTTTTGTTATATCTGTCGCACTACACACACTGTAGGTTGAGGGTGATGCCGTTTTAGTATGTGTTGTTGCTTGACATAGGTTTAGGCCCTGCACGGCTGTGTTGTGTATCTCCTTACAGGGACCTGTAGGCGAGTGAGCAGACGAAGAGCAAGAGTGGACACGGTGAGGAATATCTGTGTGTACTGTCTCTCCCTGTTTGTCACTATCTATCTCCTTCCTTCTGGGCGGACGGTGAACCTTGCAACCCGGTGCAAGGACGGATCTTCACCTGGTGCGTGAGTACCGATAGGTGAAAATTCGGGATCTGAGGCCAAAAGTGCCAATGATGATCTTCACTTAAAACCTGAATTTATCCCCCGGTTCAGTAGGGCGCGTCGGTCGACGTGAGGAAGGACGGTACTCACCTCGTCTCCTTTCCCCTAGGTCATCGTGTCTGTGTTCTATTCGGAGGTTCCAGGACCGTCTGCTCAACACACGGCCTGAAGGTGAGAGGGTGCGACGCAAGGTAAGTAACAGACGTACACCTGCATGGCAGCAGGCATTGCACTGCACACGCCCCTCACATTTGGCGTAGTCGGCAGGATCACGGACACGATGTGGACCACCGGCAAGAGGACCCCCCTACGGACAGCTCCGGAGTGGAACCATCCCTGGGCGTATGAGGACAAGAGAGACTGGATTACGGTGTCAGGAGAAGACATCATGAAGATGGTGCAGCGGTCGGTACAGCGCGGCAAGGAAGAGCGCCGGGAGAAGGGGCGCAAGAAATCCGCTGTGATCCCCTGCAAGACGTGTCAGCGGCTGGGACATGTTGCCAGCGAATGTCCCTGGAGAGAGTTTAGGGCAACAGAAGAGGAAGAAATGTCCCCGTTGGAGATCACACAGATGGCCCAGCAAGTGGTCCAGAGATGTGGTCAGAAGAACTCTGTGAAGAAGAGACTCTGGTGTATGCTCTGCGGAACCTATGGGCATGAGCATAATAGCTGTCCACGTGATGAAGAGTGGCACCAGGAGGATGAAGAATTCCGGTGTGATGGATGTGGAGATCCAGACCATGAGCTTCGAGATTGTCCGTGGGACGAAGACCGGATGATCTTGAATGGCAGAGCCCAGAAGTGGATAGAAGAAGCCAGGGAAGTGGAGCAGAAGAGCCTGCTGGAAGTACGTTCGCAGGTGCCCATTGTTCCTGAGCAGGAGCTGAAGGGTAGAGACCCCTTTGTGATGAAGATGGCAACAGCACCCCTGTGCTGGAAGTGTCGGCGGCAGGGACACTTGGCCCATGAGTGTCCCTGGGAAGATGCAGTGGCACTGTTATGCCCCGAAGAGGTCCGAGTGAAGAAGGATCCTTGCCCGCAGAGGACGGATGTGGATGACTGGGAGGTGAAGATGCCACGCTATAAGGAAGAGCGTGAAGACCCAGTGGCAAAGAAGTCTAGGATCTCCCCATGCTGGAAGAGTCCGAAACCTGGATACCCGGAGATGTCAGCGGAAGAGATGGAGTACGCTGAAGAAGGAAAGTGTCGCTTGCTGCAGGAGTCTGTGGAGAAGAGTCCAGACTCATGGAAAATGTCGGCGGAGACCCGGGAGGAAGAGGATGCCCCGGAGGAATCGACTATTGGGTGGTGGTTAGTGCCACACGCTGAATTCAGTGAAGATGCCCCAGACAAGTTGGAAGAAGAGTGGGTGGCTGCGGCACCCTTAGAAGAAAATTCCCCATGGTGGCCCATCGTGAGTGGCACTTCCGAGTTGCCACTCCCACAGAGGATCCGCAGAGTGAAGTCAGGAGGTACGAAGATGGAGAGCCCGGAGCCAGTGGAGAAGGAATGTGGGGTCATAGTCGGTCCCAGCTGGGCCCTTGAACAGATCCTCGCTGGAGGGACCATAGAATACCCTGACCCGCGGACGTTGGAGATGGAAGAAGACTTTGAAGGGACTACAAAGGAAAAAGGGGGGGGAAATGTGGAAGGCTGTGCTGGGATCACGGGTTTGATCCCAGCATCAGCCGACGTGCAGGGGCAGGCAGAAGGGATGTGTCCTCTGCGGGACACATCCGTTGCCGGCGCTGGGACAGTAATGTCCCTAGCGTCGGTGCAGACACCGCGGGCACCTGGTGAAGGGACCGCCAGGTCCCTTTCACCAGTGCCGGCGGTACTGTGGCGCTGGGAGAAGCTTGGCTCCGGGCGCAAGCTCAGCGGAGCTTGGCGCCCGGCAGCCAAGAAGCGGTGGGTAGCTGGCGCTGGGAGAGAGTACCTGCTCCCAACGCCGGTCAGGCGTTGGGCGCGGCGGGCGTTTGGCTCTGGCCAGGTTTGGCTCGTGGGCCAGCAGCCAATCAGAGGCGGACGCAACGAGCCAATCGCGGCTCGCCGCGTCATAGCCCCGCCCACTCGCGCCGTCTTGTATTAGACGGCGCCCAGCGGGAAAGTGCAGTTCGGCGGCGGAGAGGGAGGAGAGAAGACCTCCCGAAGAGTGGAAGATCGGCGCGGCAACAGGGGCAGCGGCCGCGGAAGAGGCCAGAAGACGCCACTGTCAAGAGAGAAGACAGGCGGTGCCGGCTGGAGGAAGAGAAGAAGAGGCGGCGCCGCTGGCCAGGACGGGCCAGCGGCTGAAGAATGCGGCTGAGGACCGGAGAGGACTGCGGGGGAGGGAAGTAAAAGAGCGTCACGAAGCTCCCCCCCGCAGCCTCTTCCAATGTAGCAGGTAGGCCCTCCGTGAGGCCCACCATATACCCCCTCTCTAGACCGCCAGGATTGTCGGGCGTTAGGCCCGTGGAGCATTGTCGGGCACTAGGCCCGTGGGCAATTAGTCGGGCACAAGGCCCGGGGCACTATAGCGGGCATTAGGCCCCAAAAAGGATCCCCTCTTAGGTATAAGTGGCCTGGGTACTAGGCCCAGGTCACTACCCAATAAAGTAGGCGGGCACCAGGCCCGTGGCCATAAATCAGGCATAGGCCTGTACCCATACAGGAGGGCACTAGGCCCTATATATGAGCCCCACAGATAGGCAGGCAAATAGGCCTGAGCCCCATAATAAGTGATCTGGCCATTAGGCCTAGACCACTACCTACCACCGTTTGGCAGGCATCTAGGCCTGAGCCGCATGTAAGACCCTGGGCATTAGGTCCAGGGCCCTGAGCCCATTAGGTGTGCCCCTCATATAGAAAGGTAGCCCCCGCATAGATGGTTAGAAGTGTGAGCAGTGGTGGAGAGCTGTACGGCTTCCACCCATGAGGTAGTGGTTTCCCCAGTCACAGAGAAGAGGAGCTGGCCTGCTCTGGATAGGTAGCAGACATTTAAAGGGACAGCACTGTGTTTTGCTCTTGTGTATTTAGTCTGTGTTTGGTGTTCCGTGCAGGGCAAATGTTTAGTTTTTGTTATATCTGTCGCACTACACACACTGTAGGTTGAGGGTGATGCCGTTTTAGTATGTGTTGTTGCTTGACATAGGTTTAGGCCCTGCACGGCTGTGTTGTGTATCTCCTTACAGGGACCTGTAGGCGAGTGAGCAGACGAAGAGCAAGAGTGGACACGGTGAGGAATATCTGTGTGTACTGTCTCTCCCTGTTTGTCACTATCTATCTCCTTCCTTCTGGGCGGACGGTGAACCTTGCAACCCGGTGCAAGGACGGATCTTCACCTGGTGCGTGAGTACCGATAGGTGAAAATTCGGGATCTGAGGCCAAAAGTGCCAATGATGATCTTCACTTAAAACCTGAATTTATCCCCCGGTTCGGTAGGGCGCATCGGTCGACGTGAGGAAGGACAGTACTCACCTCGTCTCCTTTCCCCTAGGTCATCGTGTCCGTGTTCTATTCGGAGGTTCCAGGACCGTCTGCTCAACACACGGCCTGAAGGTGAGAGGGTGCGACGCAAGGTAAGTAACAGACGTACACCTGCACGGCAGCAGGCATTGCACCGCACACGCCCCTCACACTGGTCCTATACATGACTCTCAGTGTTACACAAAATGAAAGTTGCTCATAATTACCATTTGCCTGAGGCTTAATTAGGGTTGATGGCACCCAGGGCAAAGTAAAAAAAAGGAGCCTATTGAAAACTGTTGTTTAAAATTCTCAGTGAATTCTTATATTATTATTATTACTACCAGTTATTTATATAGTGCACACATATTCAGCAGTGCTTTATTTGGCCATTCACATCAGTCCCTGCCCCAGTGGAGCTTACAATCTATATTCCCTATAACATTGCGTACACACATACACACTAGGGTAAATTTGTGTTGGGAGCCAATTAACCTACCAGTATATTTTTGGAGTGTGGGAGGAAACCCGGAGCACCCGGAGGAAACCCACACAAGCACAGGGAGAGTATACAAACTCCGCATAGTTAGGGCCATAGTGGGAATTGAACCCATGACCTCAGTGCTGTGAGGCAGTAATGCTAACCATTACACCATCTGTGCTGCCCATTAGTACTCAAATAAACACAAATTAGGGAAACGCAAATGCAAGGCAAAACATCAGTGCAACAGCATGAATGCCACCTGCACACACACACACAAGTGTGTAATGGAAATTTCAAGTGAAGGGCATGGGGGCTACTTAAAACGTCTCCAGACCCAATCAGTCTGAGGACTGTGTGTTTTAGTGTTACTGACTTGCACACACGAGGCATCGTGCTTTGAAAAAGCTGCAGTGACATGTGCATTGCCGTTTGGCTGTGCCTTTCTTAGATAAGTGTCTGTGTTATAATTATGTGTGAATGTTTTGCAAGCAAAGGCTGAGACTTCAATGTGGGTCCTTTACCTGTGTGACTAGAATCGTTGGATGTATGTGTTGCACGTTATAGAGATCAGACACACCAATATGTGGAACTGCCTGTCGAGGAGGAAACTAACAATTACTGGAAGCATGTCTGATTAGAAGCTGATTGTATAAAAGCCAAGAAACTCCGGCAACTACTGTATCTATATCTATTAACAATGTGTGAGAGCAACGTAACAGTTACAGTGTGTCATTACTAGGGAATATAACAATACTAAGATGTGTGAGCTCCAGTGGCTGTCATAAAGTGGGGGCAAAACTAGGTGGCATATTAAAATTGAAATCAAACATAGAAATTTGATATAACAACCCTGGCTTCTTAAGATTGTATTTTCGTTCTTCATTATATATTTAATATGATAGTCACAGATGGAAACTAAGGAGGATACTAGCAAACCTGATGATATCTCTGGATCTCCAAATCTCCATGTCATATATATGAAATTTATGACCGAGAATTTATAGAATAGAAGGTGCAATTTGTCACAATTGCCGACACTTGAATTATAGATGGAAAAGTGTCTCTCATTGCTATTAATATATGAATAAATACAATTCTCCTTTACTTTCTTTTTCTCTCACAGGCCACACTATCACACCAAATACATGCCTAGGAGCAGCCGGCGATCAGAGTCAAGCGAGACTAAATTGTGATATTGGAATAATAGACTGACATGTTCATATTAATATCTCTATGGGGGAAGTGTTTATTGGCTGAGAGAGATGAGGGTTCGCCTCTCTCAGCCAATGAACGTCAAACCCATGCATTTCTATTGGAATATATGAGTTAACTGGAATTACCTGTGCTATGTCTCTGTGCTCCGTCAGTCATGGTGCATGCACAGTATGACTCAGACGCAGGTGCAGTAAAAAATACATTGGTCAACTGCATGCATACCGGCACTGCATCCACCTCCAAATCAGGCATGATACTCTTATAGTATATAGTATACACATTGGAGCAGACAATAGAGCATCCAGAACCATATTGAGAGAAAACAGATTTGTAAATTATACTATTAATGAATCTACTTTGAATTTAGGACCTATAGTACATATAATTCTATGGTACTAACAATATTAGGCCTGCAGGGGCAAATGCAGGATTTTTACAGGGGGGTTACCACACACACACACACACACACACACACACACACACACACACACACATATATATATATATAAATAAAATACACAAATACCTATATATATAGTTACACACACACACATACAAATGTCACACATACCTTACACAGACCTACTGTATGTAACACATACATTACACACATACCTTGCAGCAGCTGCGGGTTGTAGACCTGATAATAGGGATGGGACCTGGCAGGCTGGCACCATGTCTTTCGGCCCCTACCCCTAGCAACAAAATGCTGTGATTCGTGGTGCAATCAAGTATTCTCAGTTGTACTGAACTTGGCCACATCTGTATTTAGGTGAAATGACAACTAGGTGGCAACAATGTTAGTGCATGGAACCAAAAGAGGAAGAAAAAGAAATCTATAAGGCAGTGCATTGTAATAGCAGTTAAAAAAACACGCTTTACTAATTTTCAATTCTATTAAAAATGTTAATTTATCACTGAGATTAAGGGGTAAATTTATTAAGAATTGTGTCTTACCCGAGTTTGCACAAGTTTCAACACGTTCAGCATTGCAGGGACACGGTAGAATTTTGTAAGTTGAAACACTCACATTTACCAAGAATCGTATTTTGCTGAATCATGTTTTTCTATGGTATATGAGATTGTGTTTTTGACTATGTTCCTTTCAAGCCAAACACACCCGAACCTGAAGCCTGCACAGATAAGTGAGATCCGTGCAGGCTGGAATGTATGTATAGTGTTGAAAATTTTGTGTTAAAAAAAACTGAAAACAATGGCATGGGGTCCCCCCTCCCAAACATAACCAGCACCGCCTTTTTTAGCCAGTCCCGGTTCAGGAAATATGGGGGAAAAATGGTGTGGGGGTCCCTCATATTTCAATGATCCAGCACCGGGCTCCTGAGCTGGTCCTGTTTGAGGAAATACTGGGGGAGAAATGTGGGTTGTTCCCCTGAATTTCCATCAACAAGCATTGGGCTTTTTCTAGCAAGGGTGTAATGCCACAGCTGGGGGACACACTTCACGGGGTTCCCCGGCCAAAGCATTCATCACCCTCAACTAGCCAGCCCAGGCTGGGGATCCCTGGGTAGGTGGGGTCTCCACCAATAAAGGGGTCTCCCCTCTCCAGGGTACCCCAGGCCAGGTCTGAAGCTTAGGGTTATCCCCGGCATCCCTGGCCTGTGGATGCGGAGTTGATAGCTTAAAGAACCACACCATGTTCCATCCGCAACCAGCCATCAGTGGATCATAAAGATATATTAGATATCCTATGTAGTAGTTCTTATTGTTGATAAGTTTACAAACCCATGAAGTTATACAATACTGTGCAAAAGTTTTAGGCAGGTGTGGAAAAAATGCTGCAAAGTACTGTAGAAATGTTTTAAAAATAGAAGTGCTAATAGATTATTTTTGGCAATTAACAAAATGCAATGTGAACGAACAGATTAACAGTGAAGCATGGTGGAGGTTCCTTGGAAGTTTTGGGCTGCATTTCAGCAAATGGAGTTGGGGATTTGTTTAGGATTAATGGTGCCCTCAATCCCGAGAAATACAGGCAAATACCTATCTGTCATGCAATACCATCAGTGAGGTGTCTGATTAGCTCCAAATTTATTCTGCACAAGGAGAACGACCCCAAACATACAGCCAATGTCCTTAAGAACTATCTTCAGTGTAAAGAAGAACAAGGAGTACTGGAAGTGATGATATGGCCACCACAGAGCCCTGATCTCAACATCATCGAGTCTGTCTGGGATAACATAACAGGATTGTAAGACAGTGTATCCACAATGTGAAGGATCCTTGTGTCAACCTATTTCCCAGTACCATATGTTGATTTTCTGCTCGAGCCAATCGTTCAAAATTCTGAATTTTATATTCATGATACTACTAATTTTTTTAATCTATTGAGAGTTTTTGTGTACCTTCTAGTGATGTTTTATTAGTTACAATGGATATTGTTAACTTATATACGAACATTCCCCATGAGGAGGGAATGCAGGCAGTTAGGGAAATGATCACCAGCAGCCAACACTACGATGGACCACCAGTCGATTTTGTCATGCTATTGATAAATATCATATTACACAAGAATTACTTTTTATTTGATAACATCTTTTACTTGCAATGCCGGGGAACCGCGATGGGTTCTAACATGGCCCCAGCATATGCAAATTTATTTATGCATGAATATGAGAAAAGATACATTATGTCACATCCTTTAGCTAAACATATTTTTACCTATGTTTGTTATATCGACGATGTGTTCATGGTGTGGTCTGGTGGAGAATACAATTTACTCGAGTTTACAAATTATCTTAATTCTATTGAAAGCACTATTAGATTCACTTTGAGTTTCAGTGCGACAGTGATTATCTAGATGTAATGATCGACATTACTGGTGACTAAATCAAGACATCTGTATATACAAAGACAACAGACAAAAACACGTTATTGGCAATTGATAGCTTCCATCCTAGACCTCTCAAAAAGGGTCTGCCATGTTCACAACTATTATGTGTGACATGAATAACTTCCAATAGTGAGGAGTTACCAATGGCTCTCCAACAGATGTCAAAAAAATTAATTGAGAGAGGCTATGACCAAAAGGAGATTAAACAAGCAACAGATAAATGCCTGCAACTTGATAGAACTATGCTGTTGGATAATAAGAACAATGTGTGTGAAGCCAAACAAGAGTGACTGGTTTTCAATACCACTTTTTCTGTCAGATCACAGATAATCAGAAGTGCAATTTTTCACCACTGGCATATTGTGCAAACAGATCCAGCATTAGCTAAGACTTGTAAAGACTTACCATTGATTAGCTAGAGACATAGCAGTAACATCAAAGGTATGGTTATAAGAATGAATGTTGGAATAAAAAGGACAAAAACCTGGCTATCCCTAAAGATGGAGTGTTTCGCTGCTCAGGATGCATTAATTGCAGATTTTTGATTGTTGGGGACCAATTTGAAGATCCACAATCTAAGCGAGTGTTTAAAATCCACAATCGATTAAATTGTGAGAGCAAATTTGTCGTGTACATAATAAAAATGCCCATGTAATCGCCTTTATGTGGGCAAGACTGTCTATGCTTAAAGAGCAGATTGCTTTACATCACCCCTCCATACGTAAAGCATTCATTGGGGTAGATGGCAATACTCCCCCTGTTGCCAGGCATTTTGTTGAGATGGGTCATAGCCTCCTTGATTTTAAAGTGATGCCAATCGATCACATACCTTTGCTCACTAGGGGCGGTGACCATGGTAAAAAACTACTACAGAATGAGTGTGGCTGGATTTATGATTTATGCTCTATATCACCATTGGGGCTTAATGAAGAATTAAATCTTAGTTGCTTTCTATGAAGTGTTACATCTAATAACATATCTACTGTTTCTATGTCTTTCTTGTGTCTATTCAGCACTTTTTGTGATTTTTTTGTGATCTTGCAGTATGATATTTACCCTCTGTGAGACATAGCCTGAATGATATGATGCTGTCACTAGGCACGGAAGTATGTAATACATTTTATACTGTATGATTGGCTGTTGTAGAATTCATTCATTTGATACTCTAGCAAAATATGAAGCATTGACAGCTAAGCCAAAAAATGTCTTCTGGGTTGTGGAACACAAGCTCCGTTGGAGCACACGCATCACTTCCGGATCCTCGCTGGTCGCATCGCTCTGACACATGGAGGTTCCAGGGAATGCAAGCTACATAGGTGAGTGCTAGGTGATAGCATCATTAGGAGATTCAGGTGTGCCTCACTGAGGGTATAAGAATACAGGCGAATAGTTGTGTGCCCCAGGAAGAAGGTACCTGAGGGTGCCGAAACAACTGTCGGGGCGGGCTACACACTCCATATGCCACAGCTATGGTTCACTCATCATGATGAGTATCACATTTATACCTTTGCACTATTGCACTGTTTTTGTGAACTGACGCTGCTTTTTGCACAGATATACTGTTTGATGAACGTTATGATGATATAAAAACCTCATTTTTGCATTAATTTGGTGTGCTGGTCATCCAATGCTTTGGACATTTCTATTTATCTATTTGTTTTGACCGGGCACCCATGAAGAGAAATATTGCTTGAGTGTGCAAGACTTGTGAATACTTTATATATATATATATATATATAACATAGCAAGAGTGCTGGCACTCGCTACCTCCATACAGTTCTTTGCTCCGGTGCCTTCCCTTGTCCTGATCGTGACCAGGAAATGTATAACTGCAACCGTGAGGGCGACACTCAAAGCGGCTTATAGTCGAACAACAAGTCTCCTTTGGATTTACAACATTTCATGAATTTAATTCATTTCATCAGGATATAGAAAACATGTAAAGTGTACATACCTTTATAGTCATCACCTCGTGAAGATGCCATCCGTCCACCCGGAAGCGGAAACTGACGTCAGCATAATACGTGAGTGCACCCGTCACCATGGTAACCATTGTGGTTAGTTACCATGGTGACGGGTGCACTTACGTATTATGCTGACGTCAGTTTCCACTTCTGGGTGGACGGACGGCGTCTTCACGAGGTGATGACTATAAAGGTATGTACACTTTACATGTTTTCTATATCCTGATGAAATTAATTAAATTCATGAAACGTTGATAATCCAAAGGAGACTTGTTGGTCATCTATAAGCCGCCTTGAGTGCCACCCTCACGGTTGCAGTTATATATATATATATATATATATATATATAAACTCAGTCTCTATGGTAGCAGCTCTTGGCACAAGTCTCAATTGTAGTGTTGGTTTTATCTCATCAAGACCGCTGTCCACACGATAGGTGTGCATTTTTAAATGTTTATATGAAATGTTTAACAAAATAATTTTTGCATTTTGTGACAAATACCATATTGTTATTTACTACATTACTCTCATAATCACATAGCAAAGATAGTACAGATCTACTCCTTGCGCTGTTACTTTTCTCACATTATTTTAACCTTTAAAACTGTAAAAACAAACAAAAAAGCATCTTATAATTACATCAGTAAAGTCACATGCAGACACTAACTTTTCATCACACAATACAATATTATTAAGTGTTTTCTTGTCCTTTTAAAAGAAACCCATGCCAGAGTATTTGCAAATAGCACAAAGTTCTCTATAGTGATTTAATGGAGCACAAGAGGATCAGTCATTTTTATGAACACTGTGCTGAAACAGAGATAAGGCATGTTGTATCAAGGGAGTTGCAGCTCTACTTTCTGATGACATCCTTTCATGTGATACATAATAGTAAAATCCATGTTAACATTGAGGCTACACTTACGCATACTGTTCCATCCAATTTCACCCATTCCACATTCCTATACATCAGTGGTCAGGGAACAGGAGTAAATTACCCCATTTGAGGTAAAACTGAAATTCCTGGGGGCAATGAACGGACAGCTGGGCATGCATATGAATCATTGCATGCCCAGCTGTCTGTCCATTACCCCCAGGAATGGAGGTCACTGGCGCCGGGTGCAGCGGCGCACCCGCTGGACCAAGCATCAGTGACCTCCAGCCCGGCACCGCAGGGAGGCTCTAAGCCGGACGCCCGCTGAGATGTTATTACCAGTGGGTGTCCGGCTCCTACTCTGCAGTGCCGTGTTACCCGGAGGCTGGAGTTCTCTTCTGAACTCCAGCTTCCCGCTCTCACCGTGCGCACTATGGGAGAGACGTCATGACGTCTCTCCCATAGTTCCGAGGAGCAGCCGGGCGGACAGGACGGCGGCGGAAGTAGGAGCGGGAATTAAGGTAAGTTTTTTTTTGTACAAGCGGCACTACAGGGGCATTATATGGGGGCACTACTACAGGGGCATTATATGGGAGCACTACTACAGGGGCATAACTATGGGGGCACTGCTACAGGGGCATTATATGGGGCACTACTACAGGGGCATAACTATGGGGGCACTACTACAGGGGCATAACTATGGGGGCACTGCTACAGGGGCATTACTATGGGGGCACTACTACAGGGGCATAACTATGGGGGCACTGCTACAGGGGCATAACTATGGGGGCACTGCTACAGGGGCATAAATATGAAGGCACTACTACAGGGGCATAACTATGGGGGCACTGCTACAGGGGCATAACTATGAAGGCACAACTACAGGGGCATAACTATGGGGGCACTGCTACACGGGCATAACTATGGGGGCACTGCTACAGGGGCATAAATATGAAGACACTACTACAGGGGCATAACTATGGGGGCACTGCTACAGGGGCATAACTATGAAGGCACAACTACAGGGGCATAACTATGGGGGCACTGCTACAGGGGCATAACTATGGGGGCACTACTACAGGGGCATAACTATGGTGGCACTGCTACAGGGGCATAACTATGGGGGCACTACTACAGGGGCATAACTATGGGGGCACTGCTACAGGGGCATAACTATGGGGGCACTACTACAGGGGCATAACTATGGGGCACTGCTACAGGGGCATAACTATGGGGGCACTACTACAGGGGCATAACTATGGGGCACTGCTACAGGGGCATAACTATGGGGGCACTACTACAGGGGTATAACTATGAGGGCACTACTACAGGGGCATTATATTAGAGCACTACTACAGGGGCATAACTATGGGGGCACTACTACAGGGGCATTATATGGGAGCGCTGCTACAGGGGCATTATATGGGGGCACTACTACAGGGGCCTTATATGGGGGTACTGCTACAGGGGCATAACTATGGGGGCACTGCTACAGGGGCATAACTATGGGGGCACTACTACAGGGGCATAACTATGGGGCACTGCTACAGGGGCATAACTATGGGGGCACTACTACAGGGGCATAACTATGAGGGGCACTATTACAGGGGCATAACTATGGGGGGGCACTGCTACAGGGGCATAACTATGAGGGTACTACTACAGGGGCATAACTATGGGGGCACTGCTACAGGGGCATTATATGGGGTACTGCTACAGGGGCCTTATATGGGGGTACTGCTACAGGGGCATAACTATGGGGGCACTACTACAGGGGTATTATATGGGGGCACTACTATAGGATTTCCTTCCTTTCATGTCATGGGGGTAACGTCGGCGTATCTAAATATATTTTGTGGTAAAAGGTAAAAAAGTTCCCTGCCCCCTGCTATACATGGTCCTCATCCAAATAACAGGAGCAGGCTGCATAATATATTCTGTGTGTGGTGCTGGGCTGTGACATTTTTGCCCACTGCCACACCTCCAGCCCATTATAAAAATGGAGAATGAAGCAGCAGGCAGAAGCATCACAGCAAAAAAGCTGTCAGCTCTACCCATCCCATCCAGCAGCTGTCACTCAGTGTGGGGGTGTCCCGGTTACAAGGAATACACAGAATGCATGTTATTTTGGTACTCAGTCAGTGTAATATGTGCCCCTTACAAACTGGTGCCCTAGGTTCGTCCAGTGGTAGCTCTTGTCCAGGTTATGCTAATTTTCTGAGCAATTTGCTTTGTTAATAAATTCCTACAAAGTAAACCTACAGTATCACCATGCTCAGACTAGCCGAGCGGGGAACCGGGTAATATCCCAGTGGGTTGCACTGCTTCAAAGCCCTGCCCCTTTATGTGAAAGGGTGTCACTTAGCTGGCCACAACAAGGGTGGGGGGTGTTCAGAGGGACGATGCCCAGCATTTTCTGGCTGTGTCAGAACACAGGGGCCCCACTGATGAACTGATTCATTAGTGGGATCTGGTTCCTACTCTGAAGAACCAACTGCCAGGGCCTGATCTGTGGATGCCCAATTACACCCTTTCCTCTCTTCCTGACTCACCAAGTTCCCACTCCCTCCTATCCTTTACCCTGTCTGTCTATTCTGCTAATCCCTCCTATCCCTGCCTGAGACCCCGCCCCCTCATCCTGAGTCCACACCCTTTACTCTCATGTAGCCAGTCTCTGTATATTTCTTTTATGTCACAGAGGAGCTTTGCATATGCAGGACACTCTGGAGCTCCTCATGGACCAAACAGATTCTCCCCCTGAACAGGTAGTTAAATTGCGGACATTTTTAATGTTATCTAAGGGGGAGGTATATCTATACAATGGGGGGGTGTATTTGTTTTTTCTCCAAGGGGGTTTGGTGTGTGTTTTAATACTGTGTGGTGGAGGTGGTGTATTAATGTATTAATGTTTTGTGTGTGTTTTCGTGTTATATTATCTGTGTTATATGTGGGTCACTGATGGTCTCTGCATTATATGGAGGTCACTGTGATACTCTCTGTACTATATGGTGGTTACTGCTACGCTCTCTGTATTATAGTGTGGTCACAGCAACATTCTCTGTATTATATGTCAGTCACTGTCATCCTCTCTGTATTATATGATGATCAATGGGATGCTCTCTATATTATATGGCAGTCATGGCAATGCTCTCTGTATTATACAGCAGTAACTGCAATGCTTATATGGCAGTCACTCTATTTCTCTCTGGATTATATGGTGGTCACCTTAATTCTCTCTGTATTATATGGCGGTCACCCTAATTCTCTCTCAATTATATTGCGGTCACTGTGATGCTTTCTGCGATAAATATCGGTCGGTGCATGCTCTCTGCATTATGTGATGGTCACTGAATTGCTCTTTGCATAATATGGTGGACACTGTGTTGTTCCCTGTATTATATGTGGGTCTTTGATGGTCTCTGTATTATATGGTGGGCATTGTCATTCTCCTTTTATCTTATTGTGGTTACTGCAATGTTCTCTGTATTATATAGAAGTCACTGTAATTCTCTCTGTATTATATGGCGGTCACTGCGATTCTGTTTGTATTATATGGTGGTCACTGTAATGCTCTTGTGGAATTATATGGTGGTCACTGCAAAACTCTCTGAATTATATGGTGTTCACTATGATGTTCTCTGCATTATATGGCAGTCACTGCATGGTTCTCTGTATTATATGTGGGTCACTGGTGGTTTCTGTATTATATGGAAGTTACTGCAATGCTCTCTGTTTTATATGGCGGTAACTGCGATGCTCCTTGTATTATATGGTGGTCACAGCAATGCTCCCTGTATTATATGGCAGTAACTGCAATGCTCTCTGCATTATATGGCGGTCACTGTGATGTTTTCTATGTTATATGTGGGTCACTGATGCTCTCTGTATTATATGACAGGCACTGTAATTCTCTCTGTGTTACATGGCGGCAACTGTGATGCTCTCTATTATATGGTGGTCACTTTGTTACTCTCTGCATTACATGAAGGTCACTGCAATGTTCTCTGTATTATACATGGGTCACTAATGCTCTCTGTATTATATGAAGGGTTGTGTAATCCTCTTTTTATTATATGGCAGTCACTGTAATGCTCTCTGTACAGGGTTTCACCTGCTATTGGCCCCAAAGTTTTTCTTATATCATTTAAAGTAATTGACATCATTTAGTGAAATTTTACACAGACATACCTTGGTCTATAAGAAACATGATGAAGTCATAGCAAGAGTTGAAAGTGTTCGCCATTAGCATCCAGGCCAGCTGTTCACACATGTGCGAAGTGAAGGCCAGCTGTTCACCACCCTAGTCAGCAGCGCAGTCCAAAATTTAAATAAGGAAGCCACACCAACTGCCAGTGAGAAAGGCAGGTGGTATGGTTCCCCTATTTGAATTTTGGACTGTGCTGCAGCCCTGCCTCTGTAGCCGCCAATGCTTGTCAGTAGGTATTCCTGCTTCTGACAGTGGTGTTGTGTACTGAGGCGTCCACATTCATTATGTCTGCGTGTTATGTGGTTATATGAACCTTTATTGACTCAGTTTTCCAGTACGTCTGGACAATAAATACAGGTTATTCAGCTGTGTATTTCACTATATTACATCAATTACTTTAAAAGTTAAAAGAAATACTTTGGGGCCAATAGCATGTAAAACATCCTGTATTATATGTTAGTTACTACAATTCTCTCTATATGATATGGTGGTCACTGTGATTCTCTCTGTATTGTATGGCCATCACTGAAATGCTATCTGCATTATATGGTGGTCACTGTGTTGCTCTCTGTATTATTTGATGGTCACTGTAATGCTCTCTGTATTATATGGTGGTCACTGTGACACTCTCTGCATATATGTGGGTCACTGGTGTTCTCTCTATTATATGGCAGGCACTGTAATTCTCTCTATATTACATGAGAGCAACTGCAATGCTGTCTGTATTATATGCGTCACTACTATGCTCCTTGCATTATTTGGCTGCAATTGCAATACTCCCTGCATTATAGAAATACAAAGTTCAGGATAAGCGCTCCCCTTGTTAGGAAATAATGTCACTGTAGTAGAAAATTTATTTTCCCACAGTGGAAAGTCACAGTGTTCACACTCTGGGTTCCAGTTATAAATCAGCAGTCTATTCTTAATCCTTTTGTGAAATGGCACACACAGGTTTCATCTTGGGTAGATATGATACCTTGAATATAGCCCTCTTAGACGTCTATGTAGTAGATCTGTAATTGCAGCACTCTTCAATCAGATACACTTACACCCAACCAGGTCATTATCAGTGTGTAATATGGGTCCTGATTTATGGGCAAGTTGTGCTGGAGAAATGGGTGAAATTCTGTTAATCTCTAGTTTGATGTAATGTGTCCCTATCTGTTTTACTATTTACAGCACATATATATTTTCCCAACCAAGAATGTCTACATGTCAGTGCTGCAAACACATTTGGCTCATATAGCATTTCAAACACAGAACATTAACTCTTTGATGTAAGGACATTCTTCTTGGTTCGGAAAATATATACTGTATGTGCTGTAAATAGTACAATTGTGCCATTTCACAAAAGGATTAAGAATAGACTGCTGATTTATAACAGGAACCCAGAGGATCTCTCATGTGTGAACACTGTAACTTTGGACTGTGGCATGGGAAAGATTCTACTACAGTGACATTATTTCCTAAAAAGGGGAGCGCTTATCCTGAACTTATTTCTATATATGTCTTTTTGGTGATTTGTGGCCCTCACCACTTGGGGTTCAAGCTGCACTCTGCTGGTTTTCACTTTGGCGCAATCGGGACTGATTTAAGCTCCATGTAATATATTTCAGCCATTGCGATGCTCCCTGCATTACATGATGCTCACTGAGATGCTCCCTGTATTGTATGGCGGTCACGGCTTCCTGCATTTTATAGTGTTCTTGCAACGCTCACTGCATTATATGGCGGGCATTACAACACTCCCTGTATTATATGGTTGTCACCGAGATGCTCTCTGTATAATATGGAGAGCATTGCAAATCTTTTTGCCACACCCCTTGCCATACTTGCACAGCTTTGTGCCGTCTCCCTTAAGTGGGCCCCTATTATTGCATTTCCCCTGTGGGCCCTTCATGCTCCAGTCCTACACTGCCTATAATTAACAAATAGTGCAGACAGCCATTTTTTAGGGGGATGAACTAATATTAATGGCAATTCAACCTATAATTTCAATACATACTGGTGACTCTATATGATGTCATTAGCCACAAGTGAATTTATAGGCACTATGCTCATGAATAATTATTTTCTGCGTTCATTATGTGTACTGTAAGTGACTGGTACACATTACAAATAGTCAGGATCGTAACTAGGGGTGTGCGACCTGTTTCGGGGCTCTGTGGTTGGTACTGTCGCCACCCCATGGAGCTTGGTTTTTGTTAGTAGGGGCCTGGAATACCACCCTGCAGTCAGACTCATTGCTGTGGTGCTGCCGGAGCGTCCTTTAGATGCTCCTTGCAGACAACCTGCAGTCTGTGTCACTGATTACAGCGTCCTCAGCATGCTCCAATCAATGCTGCACATATTGGTGCTGCTGGCCCTGCCCCCTACGTGCACTGTAATTACATATTGCGCCAACATCATGGCGTCAAATGCTAAGGGGGTGGTAACTCACAGGGCGCCATTTACAGCGCTGCCATTAGTTAATCAGGTTACTGATATTGAAGAAAAGATGGTATAAGACAATTGTATACTGTTTGAAATAGAATACAATATAAAAGGGTTGGGTACTGTATCCCAATCACAATGGGCGGAATGCTGGCAGTGGAATCCTGATAGTGAAAATGGCTGAGATTTTTGGTAAGTTTTCTAAGGCTAACCCTGACCCCAATCATGAACCTTATCCATCCCTCCTGCACGCTAACCCATACCGCCACCCATCCCTCCCCCCTTCCCCTTCCCCTGCAGCCTAACCCTAACCAACCCCTTCGGCCCCCTATCCTCCCTCCCCCCCGTAACCTGACTTGCACGAAAACAATCCAACAAATACAAACTACCAGCAGGGATGAAAATTTTTTAGCAATGAAACAAACTGAAGTATTCCTACACTAGCATAACAAAGTGCAAAATTCCCAAAAAATAAAGCAAAAATAAAACAGTAATCTACATTATCTGTACTATATACAAACTCCCTAGCAACCAAGGCGAGAGGAATCTATATTGTATAACGATTGATTCTCCGTGTCTGCCACTGCACATTTCTTATTGACAAGAGGTAACTCCACAACAAAAGACAAGTCAGGCGAAAATAAAGCACTAATCCAAACTCTTGGGTATTAGGACAAACATAAGAGGATTGAATTTACTTTACTTTCCATACCTGTGTCTGATATGCAGATCTGGGTCTTGTCTGGCGCATGGCTTCGTGTGTCTTTCAAAAATGAAGGTTTATTATTAGTTAGATACATAGACATTTCTGTGTTGTACAACTTTATCAGCTGTATAATTTGTTATTCTTTATATTCAAAAAGCTAAAGTAAAGCAAACACTAATACAACAACAAGGGAATTATTCACCAATCGGCACTTGGTAGAGCTGCCATTTTGGTAAATAAGACCCCATATAGTATAACAGAGCTGATTGAAGATTGTTTTAAAACGGAATAGATTGTGTAATACAGAACAGTAAAATATTACAAGATATCATCAGTATTCGCAGATCTTGAAAATACCGTTCGCTTAATAGAGAATTGGGCAAATACTGTATGAAATGGGTTTTTTTAGGGCTGTACAGGCTACTGATTTGCTAAGCCAGATTTTCATTTGCACACAAATGAGCTGATGCAGAGTTTGAACGCAACTGCTCCTCAAATCGCAGATGTAAATTGTATTCAATAAACAGCAGTAATTGTGAGCAGACGCAAAGTAGCAACTATAGTAGATGTGCCAGATTTGCAGCTGGCATATGTCACCGAGACTTACACCCACAATTTGTTTGCTTTCAAACTACGCATTCCCCATTAGTCTTCAACAAACCTAAAAAACTTCTCTAATACAGCAGATTCAACTCTATCTGATGTACAAATTTTATTTTGCTAAATCGCAAACATAATATATTCAGAAACAACAAAAATAGCACCTATCAGCTTACAACCAATCACAAACTAGTGCTGGTAAGCATCATCCTTGCCATCATATATTTGTACCTGCTTTCAAACACCTGCAAGAACAATTGCTTGCAGAAGCGCATATGCATCTCTGTACTGATCTGTTCGTAAATATGCAGGGCGGCAACAGAAATCTTAGGGCCTGGCACACTCATGTTTTCGGGTCCCCCTATCCTCTCCCAGTAGGTACATGCAGGTCAACCATTGGATCATCCCCCGTGTCTCCCAGGCCTCATCCTCAAGTGTGTCTCTTAGCCTTACCGCCGTGTCTCTCCAGCCTTATCCTAGCCTGTGTTGTCCAGCCCCAGCCCCTCATCTCTCCAGTCCTATCCTAGCATGTACCACTCCAGCACCATCTACCTATGTCTATTCAGCCTCATCTCCCTGTGTCTCGCCATTTCTAACCATCCACTGATCATCCCTGTGCTCTCAGCACCATTATTCCCCACCCTTGTCTCTCAGCTACATTCTCCCCATGTATCTCAGCTTCATCTCTCCACCCTGTGCCTCATCTGCTCTACTGTTTCTCTCAGCCTCCTCCACACTACTGAGTCTTTCTGCTTCATTCCCTCCCATGTTTGTCTGCCTCTTTCCCCACCCTGTCTCTAAGCTTCATTTCCCACCTTGTGTCTCTCAGCTTCATTCCCCACCCTGTCTCTTATCCTCACTCCAGCCCCTGTGTCTCCCAGCTTCACCCCAGACCCTGTCTCCCCTGTCCTGTGTGTTCAGCTCAAACCCCCCCTGCCACTTCATCTCCAGCTGAGACAAATAAACTGGGCTCCTAAGATTCATGCTGGGCTGGGGCCCCTCAAAATCTCTGAGCCCAACACAAGTATCCTCCCTGTACCACCCTGTAAACATGCAATCACACTCTTACTTGGACTACGTTGGTCTGCAACTTTCTTCCCTTTAGGTATATAAGATTCATACAAATCTATTTGGTCTAACATGCATACATCCTGTGCTCTGATAATAAACGTAGGACCTGATTCAGATTTAAGAATAGAGTAAGAAAGAGCCATGTTCTGTGCATCTTGGTAAAACCATGTTGCACTGCAGGTGGTTCAGATTTAAAATTAGAGATGTGCACTGACCCTTGTGATTTGGTTTTGGGTTTGGATCTGGATCTCCCCTGGTTTTGGATCTGGATTGGTTTTGCCAAAACCTCACCTCAGTGTTTTGTTTTTTGGTTTTGGTTCTGGATGTGGATTTTTTTCTTAAAAGATCATAAAAACAGCTAAAATCACATAACATTGGCCTTTTTTTGTTCCTACAATATTATTAACCTCAATAACATTTATTTCCACTTGTTTCCAGTCAATTTTGACCACCTCACAGCTCACAATATTGATTTTTTCATCTAGTTTAGGCCCAAAATTTGCACCAAGATAGCTGGATGACTGCAGCAGTGGGCGTGGACACAAACACATAGCAGTTCAACTTCAAACATGGCACATCAGGAAACACTTTTATTATTCAAGAGAGGCCTGAGGGAGTTGGAGTATGTATGTAGTTGAAGGCAGGGCAGGGACAGGGAGGGTTGATTTGTAGTAAATTTAATTTAGTTTTTTGAGTCTGAAGAAAATTTTTGAAGGAGAAGAGGAGGGGAGGAGCTATTTACCAAAAAATTATACATTCACATCAGTCCTTGCCATAGAAGAATCCTTGAGCATGGCTGCTGCTGCAGCTGCTGGGAGTTGATTTTCTCATCCCAGAAGGGGACCAGGAAGAGTGCTTTCCAAAAACAAATAAACTTAAACAAAATACAAATAAACAAATACTTAAATAATCCTTTCCAAACCTTCTATAAAGGCATTTCCCAACCTGTACAGGGACATAAAAAAACATAGTTACTTAGTGGCATCAAAGTGCCACTTAACCAGCACCGATATGTGGACAAGCGTAAGATCTATGATTTAAGGGAGGGGTAGCCAGCCCTGGTCCTCGAGAGCTACCAACAGTGCATGTTTTCCAGGTCTCCTCACAGAATCACAACTATAATTATTAACTCCACCTGTGGATCTTTCTAAATGTTTTGGTGAGTAATGAATACACCTGTGCACCAGCTAGGTCATCTGGAAAACGTGAGCTCTCAAGGACAGAGGTTGGCTACCCTTGATTTAAGACCTTACGTTGTGTCTTTCTTGAGAATCCTGTGCCTGTTTCTGTGGCTAGGAGTGGATTTTCATCCCAGAAGGGTACCATGAAGAGTGCTTCCAAAAAACAATTGACTTAAATAATCCTTCGCAAACCTTCTGTAAAGGCAACTTCCAACCTGTACAGGGACATTAAAAAGTTAGTTAGTGGCCTTCAAACTGCTGTTGTTCCCACTGTCCACTTAACCATATCAGATATGTGAACAAGCGGAACAGAGCATTAAATGCAACATTTCAGATTTTAGGTTTAAGTCTTACATTGTGTCTTTCTTGGGAATTATTTCTTGAGCGCCATGCCTGCTTACTTGGAGTGGATTTTTTTTCAAGGGTACCAGGAACAGGAGGTGTGCTTTCCAAAATAGATAAACAATTGCCTTAAATAATCCTTTGCAAACCTTCTGTTCTGTAAAGGAATTTCCTAACCTGTACAGGGATATTAAAAAAAACAGAGTTAGTTAGTGGCCTTCCAATTGCCGTTGTTCCCACTGTCCACTTAACCATATTACTTAGATATGTGAACAAGCTGAGCAGAGCATTAAATGCAACATTTTAGTTTAAGGTTTAAGTTTTACATTGTGTCTGGAGATCATTTTGAAATCAGAAAAAGAGCTTCACCACAAGCACCAGATGACTAAACTCACATACAAAGGTTTAATAGAAATAGATACAACACCAGATCAGATGTTTACCCTGGAGGATCTGTCTGATTCATCATGGTGCCCTCAAGACCAAGATTGTGCAAATTCTACCAAAAGAGAGACTGACACAACGGCTAAACATAAGAGTCACCTTCTGGCTGTGAATTGTCTCATTTGCATGTGGAAACCCAGCCCTCAGATGAGATGGATCTCAGTCAGTAGACAACATTGAAATCACCATTAAAAAGTCATAATGGAAGACTACAGTGTGGAGAATCTTTCTTCACAGTGAGGAGAGGCCTCAGAGAACATGAAAAAAGATGCTCTAGGTGCTGAACTTCAAGGGATTTCTCCATCATGTTCTGCAGTGTGGAAAGGTTTTATTCACATGTTTTCTATAAATCAGTTCAAAGTTACAGCCTTCAAAGTGTCTGGCTATAACACCCACCTTTTCTAGGAACTACCAAAGATTATCACAAGAAAAGGATTTATCTGTCCGGAACCTGTCTGGGAATTCATGGATCGTATCTGGCCTGAATGCACTAAGACATCCAGTGATTTTGTGTTCTGTAACCGACTTTATTCCTACCTGAATTGCAAACTGAAATACGGAATAGTGAGCACAGACAACATGGAGGCCTTTGTTATTCCGCTGCCTGCATGCCAACCAATAGCTCCCAGACTATACCCACTGGGGGGACCAGGTCTTGATAATGACCATCCCCATCTGTTGCTAGACCTTCTTCTTCCAAACCAACTATCCTGGACTTCCAGTCCAAAAAGGGTGAGCAGGGTACAGAAAGAGGAGCTAAATGTTCCTGATGACATTTTTTACATCTATAATAGATAGATGATGTGGAGAGAGAAGATCTTCAGATGCTGGAACAGGGGCTCCCACCTATTTGGCTTCCTTCCAGAGAGCAGAGCTGTGTTCCTCAGGAAATGTCTTTGCCTGAGCTGATAGGTAGTCTCTGTCTGTTGGTAAACACCCTTCAGGAGATGGCAACCCAGAATAACAAAAACTATAAAAATGTGTCCACGGATAACCAGCCTGATCCCTTAATAGCAACATACCCCATATGGCAACTCATAATATGAGACCCAGTTTGCAGCCTCCTCTTCCTTATGACACTAATCCAGTCGCCATGGTTGATCAATCAGCCATGTGTGGTCCACCCAATTTTTGGCCTTCTACATTCTAACAACACACTATAACACACTAGACTTAATCTTTGCTTTTGTTTATGTTTTTGAATAGAACAGTTTCAGAATTTAGGATGTCCACTCTAAATAGGTTTGTAAATATAGGCTTTTGTTTTTTAGAGCATATGACTTTATAAGCTGTTAGGATAACTTTTTGTAAACCAATAACTTTACAAAAAAAGTTTTCATTGCAATATTCATGTTTGTTTGTTTTTTTTTAAAAAGAGATTTTTTATTACCGGGTTTGTTTACAAAATGCAATCAAAATATTTATCAAAATCAAAAAAATAAAATTATTTATTTTTTATTTTTTCACTGATGGTGTGGCTAACGCACACAGAAAAAAAGATTGTTTTTTTTCATACTGGGGGTCTACCCCCTGAAAGAGGCAGCAGCCCCTTTACAGATAGCAGCACAGAACCCCTGTGACAGCCAGGTGTTGCTAATACGCACACATAAAATATTTATTTTTTATTTTTGGCCCAGCAGCCCTTGACAGACAGCAGCACAGCACCCCTGCGCAGCTATGCCGATGGCAGTGACAGCCAGGTGTAGCTAACACGCACACAAAAAATAGTTTTTTATTTTTGGCCCAGCAGCCCTTGACAGACAGCAGCACAGCACCCCTGCGCAGCTACGCCGATGACAGTGACAACCAGGTGTAGCTAACATGCACACAAAAAAATGGTTTATTTTGGGGGGGGCAGCAGCCCTTGACAGATAGCAGCACAGCACCCCTGCACAGCTACGCCAATGACAGTGACAGCGAGGTGTGGCTAACACGCACACACAAAAAATTGTTTATTTATTTTTGGGGCAGCAGCCCTTGATAGACAGCAGCACAGCACCCCTGCGCAGCTACGCCAATGACAGTGACAGCCAGGTGTGGTTAACACGCACACACAAAAAATTGTTTTTTTAATTTTGGGGCGGTAGCCCTTGACAGACAGTAGCACAGCACCCCTGCGCACCTATGCCAATTACAGGTGTGGCTAACATGTAACACAAAAAAAAATGTTTTTTATATTTTTTTTTAACACTGGAGTGAACCCCTGAAAAGAGACAGCAGCACCTTAACAAACAGCAGCACAGCACCCCTTTACTGATGACAAGTCTGGTTAACACTAATTTTTATTATTTCTTTCACACTGGGGGTGGGTGAAGAGCACCCCTGAAGGACAGAGCACCCCCTGGACAACACAGCACTACAGTCAGCCAGCCCCTATGGACAGGACAACGACAGCCAGCCAGCCCCTATGGACACGACAACAGCCAGCCAGCCCCTCTATAGACAACAGCCAGCCAACCCCTCTATAGACAACAGCCAACCAGCCCTTATGGACAACAGTAGCCAGCCCCTATGCACAGCAGCAGCGTGCAATTAACAATAACAAGTATTAACAACAGCACAGCTCCCACTCTCCACAGCCGGAATGAAAAATGGTGGCAAATCCCGGGACCTTTATATAATCCAAAACCCGCGAGAATCCAACAGCGGGATGATGATGTTTTGCCTTGTTTTCAGATCCGAGTCAGACGGGAAAACACTGAGCCGAGTCGGATCTGCCTTGGATCCCCATAGTTCGGGTGGGTTCGGTTCTCAGGAAACCGAACCCGCTCATCTCTATTTAAAATGTGCAGAGAGATTTAGATTTGGGAGGGGTATATGCAGGGGCGGGCTGGACTAGGGGGCAGATGGGTTTGGGCTAGCAGGTATTCATCGTGACTGCACTCAGTGAATGGGAATGACACACACAGAGGTAGATTGGCCATAGATTTTTTCCCTGTGGGCCAATGGCTGAGTGCTCCCCAGACCAAGCTGTATCCTCTTAGTAGCCGTCTGCTGCGACATATTCCTGAGCCACAGGAATCAGCCAACCACCATGACCATTCCTTTCCTACCCCAATCTCCTCCTTCTTAGTAATGTGCAACTGCTAGAGGTTAATGGGCAGTTCTGCCACATATCCCCAGCAATAATGCAGGCAATGGGTGTGAGCTGCACCTAGTTTGTCAGAGCAGCAACACCAATGATTGGGGCTAGATAGAGTTTACAGAAAGAGTCTTGCAGATCGCTCCCTCATTTGCTGATGACCTTCCCCAATGGAGCTGACATTGTGAGCCCCTGCACACAGGTATGGTGAGCTAGAAGTGTTGTTCTCGTCTGGTGTCTGCATGCCTATATATGGGGTCTGTTGATGGGACAGGGAGGCTGGCCATCACCGCACAGTCCTGGTTTGTGTAGGACAAGGGAGAGAGGATGTTAGGAGGATGCTATGGCTGAGAGAAGACCTGGGGTAGGGTAAGGAAGAGGTGTATGCTATGGCTGAGAGAAGACCTGGGGTAGGGGAGGGAAGATGTGTGAGCCATGGCTGAGAGAAGACATCCAGTGGATATGGGGTGCATGACACGGCTGAGTGAAAAAATTGGGGAACAAAGGGTGCATGCCATGGCTGCGATAAGACAGGGATAATGGGTGCATGTCATGGCTGGGAGAAGAGATCTGGGGATAATGGGTACATGTCATGGCTGGGAGAAGACATTGGGGAATAAGAGGTGTATGCATGGCTGGGAGAAGACATGGGGGATAATGGGTGCATGTCATGGCTGAGAGAAGACATAGGAGGAAAAGGGGATTATGCATGGCTGGGAGAAGACATGGGGGATAAGGGGTGTATGCATGGCTGGGAAAAGACATGGGGATAAGGGGTTTATGCATGGCTGGGAGAAGAAATGTAGGGATAAGGGGTGTATGTCATGGCTGGTAGGAAACCTGGTGGGGTTAAGGGGTGTATGCCATGACTGGGTGGAGACCAGGGGGGATAAGGGGTGTATTCCATGACTGGAAGAAGACCAGGGGGGATAAGGGGTGTATTCCATAACTGGTAGAAGACCAGGGGAGGATAAGGAGTGTATGCCATAGCTGAGAGAAGACAAGGGGGTGATAAGGGCTGCAGTGCATGAGATGACATTGGATAAAGGGGTGCATGCCATGGCTGAGAGAAAACATGGGAAATCCGGAGTACATGCAATGGTTTTAGAAAGATGTGTGTTGGGAGGTAAGGAGTGCATGTTATGGCTTGGGAAAAAACTGTGACGGGATAAGGAGTCGTTGCCATGACTGAGGTAATAGCAACTGTGTGTGTGTGTGACAGGTGAGGAGGGTAGAGGCTATAAGTGCAGATTACTGATCACTATATCGGAGGATGTGGGTGAATTTATGATAGGCTAATGCTTCGTGCTTGCCCCCCAGGCTAGACATTGCCAGCCAGCCCTGGGTGTGTCCAAACTGAAATCTAAATTGTACAGTAAAAATAAAGCTACATGCAACAGCAGCCAGTATTAACCACATATGCTACAAATTATGTATTTGCCCCCAATATCGGACTGGAATATAAAGGGCCCACCAGGGAATGCAGTGGTGGGGCCAGACAACAGAGGGGGTTTGGCCAGCCACAACAGAGGGACTTGACCAACAATTAGAGGGGACATACAAGAACAGGACCCCTTTTATAAAGGATGGGTCAGGCTTATGTCAGGACCATTCATTATGAAGCCTAATCTTGATGTTGATCCATAGAAACAAACCAAGCACCCAAATTTAGCCATGATCCTGCTCCACCAAGTTACTTAACCTAGAGGAGAGGGTGGGGCCCTCAGGTAGTGGGGCCCACTGTGGGTCAGTCCCACCCTGTTTGCACCCCTTGTATAGCAACATGGTTTGTCGTGCACAGTAACTTGCTCTATCTTACTTTATTTCCACATCCAAATCAAAACCCCAAAATTCAGATTATATGTGCTAAATTCTGAAACACTATAAAATTATAACCATGACTCTCCCCAGGAGATTAGAACCGTAACTCGGATCTGTCCGGATTCATGAAAATTGGGTGGATTTGGATATATATATATATTTATATATTATATATATATATATATATATACATGTAAACATGTATAATACTGTATGTATATATATATATATATATACACATATATATATATATATATATATATATATATATATATAGAATGGAATGTGAATTGACAATCGAACGACAAGTTTGCTACATATATCAGACTTTCTGCAATATGAATAATTCAATATTTCTAATACATAAATGATTTGTATCAAGTGAAAACAAAGTGCCTGTGCGAAAAAATATATAAGTATAAAAAATATAAATAGTTTGGACGAGATAAACGTTCTGCAATATGGATATTATACTCCTAATGCATAAATAATATGTATCAAGTGAGAACAAAGGTACAGTACTAGTGCAAGAATAATTAAATATAAAAATATTATGACAATTTTTTTAAGAGCAATAAATAAGTAAAGCCTTAATGGCTTTCAGATTTCCTTTAGACATATAATATGGATAACACTTTAAAAAACAAATAACATCAGAGGCAATATAAAAATTAAAATGAGACAAGAGCGAATTGATAAATATAGCAGCTTATCTGAGTATATATGAGAGGTAGTTTTCCAAAGTTCATGATGCATATAGCAAATATCTCAACGCGTTTCATCCTATGACGGGGATGGTGTATGAGTGGGGTAGTCAGGTATTTATACCCCACTAGGAGTTCAATGGAGGTCAGGAGTCCGCATCACTTCCTGTATATCCAAGAACCCCTATAAACAGTAAGACTTTCTATTCCATCAGTTCATCAGCTTATAACTTGTGTAGTTTAATAGTTCCCATGAGAATATTATGGTTGTAGGTAGGTTTAAAATGTTTCTATTGGGGCTATTTCCGCCCTTCCTAGTGTCACTTCCGCCCTCACTCTGGCGCGTCACATCCATTTTTTGTAACCATGTTGGGCCAGGGCATGTGGTGTTCTTGAATCCACGTCACCTCCGCATTGATGCACATGTTCCGCATTGATGCACGTCACCTCCACATTGATGCACATGTTCCGTCGTCACTTCCGCCCTCCTGTACCACATGTTTCGGCTGGCCGTGTCCTATGTTAGGCGTCACTTCTGCCCTTACTGTACACATGACCACAGTGTTTTCCACCCTTCCATCACATCTTCCTCAGAGTGCAGTTTGTCATGGCATCACTTCCACCCTTCTATTATATATAATGGGGATAACTTCCACCCATATCTATAAAACGGTCTTACATTGGTTTCTCTTCAGTTTAATCTAGAACTTAAATATCGAGGATGGATATTAGAGTTCAATACCAATATAAGTGTTTGGTTAGTCAGCTATCAGAAACATATCTCCATCTAATATTGGAAATATTAATAATATGGATAGCAAATAAAGCATGTTGGAGAACTATACATTTGTGGATATTTAAATGTATTTGTAAGCACTCAATAGGCCATATTTATAATGTGGACCATAGTATGAGATATGTATTTGTGGATGTTCATAAGTCAAGTAGGTCCAATGTAGGGAGCTACTACCTAAGTGCTCAAACACAATTTGTGTGGTCTGGACAAGGATAGTACTTTATAGGACAAGATCAGTGAATTATTAGTTTATAGTTTTGTCGTCCTTATGGTCTTCCGGGAGGAACATAACTCTGATATTAAAACCTCTTCTTATGTCTTCTTGTCTTTTCTGGAGATGTAAACAGATTACAACACCTGGGATTCCCAGGATGTCCCCAATCTTGGTACTAGTCAGGCCCAACAACATTAAGCTCTCAATCTTTCAATTGGTGCTTTAATGGGATGGTATGGTTGTATGTAATACATTTCCTTCTAGTGCCAATCATTTCTTCAAAGCCACATTTTGCTGTATGTTTATTTCATGAATGCGTTATGGTTCCCTTCTTAGACAGTGCCACCTTTTAACTTGATTCTGTTTCAGAAAACTAGGTAAATTTGCAGCACCAGGTATTCCTAAGAGGTTACCCATCTTAGTACTGATCCGGCCTGTCGAAGCTGAATAATTGGCTGAGACAAGTTCAGTTTAAAATTTAATCGCGGCGACGCCATCTTGCATCTGGCCGCAAGACGCCATCTTGAAAATGAGATCGCAAGACGCCATTTTGCGAATGGCCACCTAAGCGCCATTTTAGATAAACTCACATTTTAGTACATGTGGCGATGATACTATTAGCACCATGCGATTGCATTTTTCACCATTTCTCATACACACATTGATACGCACAATTGCGCTGTTAACTAGTCGCATATTAGCGAATGCATAGGACTTTGTATGAAACCGCTGTTTTATTAGCTTTATGCGCACGCATCTGCCCCAAGTTAACTAGCATCCTTATATCAAACCCTCAATACCCACACATTACATATTCACACATAAGGTTCAATAAGCTTTACAGTGTATGATTTAAGTTGGTTCAGTTAGTTTAAATGCTGAGAAATAAACAGATTTGATAACTAAGGTATTATACATGCTAAACAAGTTGTGTTTGGTCTTGTACTGATGCGTATTCTTTTTACAGTATTCCAGTGTTATCGGTGGGGAGGTTGCATCATGCAAACTCGAGTTATGGATCACAGAACCTACAAGCAACAAAATGTATATTACAGGAACAACTGTTAGGATGTTGCAGGGGAGTGAAGAGAAATATCCCCAGCTGTTAGAGGCAGGGAGAGTCTATTTGAACCAGCCTGTTAAATGTGCTGTAACAGATGCTTCTCCCCTGGGAACCAATGACATCAGCAAGTAACTTCCCTATTGTCCTGTTTATTCTGTGTGCACGAACGCTGGTTCTCAGTCTTCTTGCTGAACGCTGTATGACTAGGGTCTCTTGCTGATGCCTATCTCCGGGTCTGGAAGCGCCTGCGTATGTATACTGTACTTGGGTCTGTATAATTTGCCTTTTGCGCCTAAATTGTGTCTAGATCAATTGCGTGTAACTGTCTGAACTTTTACCTGAATAACACTTGTGCTTTGGAACCACAGATTCCATGTCTAAGTCTTTATTTATGGTATGACTGCGTACGCAAATTAGCGTCATCATTAGAAGGTATAGGCAGGAAATTAGAAGGTATAGGAAGGTGTGTATAGAGGTTCTTATCCAGTATCGTTATTGGGGGCTCGTAGTGAAGTCACTTACCTGCTCACACGGTACATACAGCCATCGATATTTCAGCAAAGGGTGGAGTGGCCACATGCAGGGTTTGCCTGCAACCGCTTTGAGCTGAAAGATCGCTATCCATCTCCATGTGAATCAAGGAAGCTGACTAGAATCCAGGGACAAGAGAGGAAAAAGTTTGTTTTCCTCTGTTGATAGAACCTTACGATTAAAGGGGTGTCGCAGTACTGAGTATGCAACTAAGTCGCAGGTTTGCGCATAGCAAAAAGACGCACTTTTGTGTATGCAGTTAAAAAGCCATTTAATGGTTGTGTGGTAATCGCATTATTGTGTATGCGACTGGTCGCACAATAGCGTATACATACTTCCGGTTGTGCTGCCACGTGTTTGAACGAAGCCATTGAGGTTTACATTTTTTTTCTATTACCAATATCTGGGTTAACGTGTATTTTTCAGCGCAAGAAAAAAGTGTGTGACAGTGAATATTTGTTGAACAAAGTTAAGGGTATCATATGATCCTTAAGGCCTAGGTGCAAGGGTTAGTCTAGCTGCTTGGTAAGCAGCTTTACCGTTCTAAACACAGTAGCAGGTGTATATGTTGTCTTTGTTGTAGAGAGGTGTGTGAGAGTAGCCAACATATAAACTCTCATAGGTGTGGAAGTTGCCTTACTAAATCTTATCCGGGTGTGGAAGTTGCCTTTTTGAAATCTTATCCAGGTGTGGAAGTTGCCTTACTTAATCTTATCCAGGTGTGTGGGCGCCGCCAACTTAAATCATCCACAGATAAGTGAAAGTGTCTTGATTGTCTTTCACCGGCTTAAATCTTTATTGAAAAGCGTAGGAGTTGTCTCAGAATGGAAGCCACGCAAACAGTAGAGATGTTAGGCAATGTTGTGCTGCTAATGGAGGCGCCAATCGGATCGGCCCATCGTATCATGCATACCAAGTACGGTACTTATGCAATAAGGTATTGTGATTTATGGTTTAATATGACGAGGAAGAGTGTTAGACCGTTTTCCAGAATTGGTAGTTTTGATAAAAATGTGTTACACAGTGTCCGGGATCACATCAGTTTGATGCGCTCCCGAGAGAAAAAGGTTAAATATTTTGAATGTTTAAAACTGTGGCAGCATGAAGGGGATGCGTGGCTTAACAATGTGCAAACGACGCAAACTAGCGTCGTGAGCACATTGCCAGAAATACATCCACGATGCTGAATAGCAATACGGGCGAGCCGCAAAATGGCGTGCACGTGCGGCAAGGTAGCATAATGGAGAGTATTGCCAGCAGTTCACGCTCACCTCCCCCACCTTATGTGGATGGAGGTGCAAGTACAGTTACCAAAAATACCCATAAAAATGTAAGAAGCAACTTGTACCCTCTCTTAAGCAACTATAAAGAAAATGTTCATGATGCGGATGATGAGTCTATTGTAATGTCTGCCATTTCCCATGCTGTGCAGATGATAGATGCTGCATCACCACAATCACGAGTGGTGCTGCCATCTCCATCGGTAACAGCAAGGGAAGTGTTAATGCCATCTGCACCCGTAGAGGAAGTTGTTCATACCATACGTAGCAGCAGCAGACTAAACCCCCAGCCAGGTAATCAGGTCAACGGTAGCAGCGCTACCGGTCTGCATCCCATTCGGACAATAACTGTTCCAAATGGGAATGCAGACGCGAACGGTATAGCGCCCACAAGGGAAGTAGTAATGCATTGTCCTTGGACAAGAGCAGAACTAAATTCCATCATAAATGATTTCCCCGATCCCATAAAGGAATTATCCAAATGTCAAAGATTTTTGAGAAATTTGGGTAGTTCACATGAGCCCACTAATAAAGATTGGCGTGTGGTGTTAAGGGCCTGTCTGCCACGCAATACCGACGTGACAACATTTATCACGGATTGTGTATTGGATGGTGACGTTCCCTTAACAGACCAAGTAAACCAAGGTAACATTTCCCGCATTGTAACTCAATTGGGTATATATTTTCCAGTAGTAGTTAACTGGAACAAAATTTTCACCATTAAGCAGAAAGAGAGTGAGACTGCAGAAGATTATTGCGATCGGGCTCTGCAGGCTATCACCCAGTACACTGGGATAGAGAATATTAAAGATAGCACTCACCACCGGGGGATGATAGTCACAGTACTTGTGGCCGGTCTGAAAGAGAGTTTAAAAACTCGGGTTCAGACCTCACAGCCTGGCTGGCGGGGACTCACAATAGATACCCTCATAGAAACTGCCATTGAACATGATAAAAACATCTCCAAAAAGAGAGAAGCCCAGAGCAAAAAACTAATGGCTGTCAGTATACAAGCTCTGGAGGGAAAGACGGTAACATCACAGCCAACAGACACACTTGCACTTGCACACACACTCACGTCTGAACAAGTATGTGCTCTCACTAACCCCACTCAACAACAAACACAACTATCCCACTAACCCGATGCAACCACAGGTCCCAGGCTATCCACCAACTTCTTATCCCCCACAATACCCTTACCCTCCCTATCCTTACCCATATCCACCACCTTTACCCTCTGCGCAAACCTCACAACACCACATGTCTTCACCCAAAACACGAACATGTTTTAACTGTAAACAAACAGGACACTTAAGTAGAAACTGTACAGTAAAAGGAGTAGGGATCCCACATCAGGGATGACCTAGATATTCCCATAAGGGATGTGCACAGAGGCCAGCAAATGTCCAGCAGGCACCAGTTCCAATTGTAGCCGTAAATGCTTTATTGGAGAATGGTAGCCAACGCTAGGGGTCAGGTCATACCTGTAGCCTACAGATGGTCAGGTTAACAGGAAGTACTAGGGAAGAACCGGTCATGATGGTTGATGTAGCTGGTACTGAATATCCTTTTCTTGTAGACACAGGGGCGACCAGGTCGGTGATAAAATCTCCCGTTAATTTGCAGGTGACCAACGAGACAGTACCAACAATGGGTGTAACAGGTAAAGTGGAACATTATCTTTTAACAAAGTCCACAAAGGTTACTATTGGGCCGTTGCATACGAGGCATTCTTTTCTCCTGGCTGCTGCGGCTCCTACTAACCTACTGGGCAGAGACTTGTTATGTAAGATGGGATGTGTTATATATTGCACCCCTCATGGTGTATTTTTAGATATCCCAAAGAGAATGGTATACAAGGTGCGGGATATGTTAGACACTCCTCAAAGGATATTGTATCACTCTACCGTTTTAAATGAAACTCCATCACAGGTAGATGAAATGTTGTCCCGAATTCCAGATTCCCTTTGGACTAAAGATGGACAGGACACTGGATTAATGGCAAATGTAAGCCCAGTAATAGTAAATTTAAAAAGCGGAAGGCAAGCTCCAAAAAGTCCCCAGTACCCACTAAAACAGGAGGTAGAATTAGGGGTTTTTCCAGTAATTGAGTGATTATTGCAACAAGGAATTTTAGTTCGTACAGCTAGTGTAGCCAACAGTCCCATCTTTCCGGTGAAGAAGAGTGGTGGGAGGGGTTATAGGCTGGTACAAGACCTTAGAGGTGTTAATAAGGTAGTAGAGAGACAATTCCCTGTAGTGCCAAATCCAGCTGTCATTCTGATGCAAATCCCACCAAATGCAACCCATTTCACTGTCATTGACCTCTGTTCTGCTTTCTTTTCTGTGCCTCTCCATCCTGACTGTCAGTATCTATTCGCATTTACATACAGAGGTTTACAATACACATGGACATGATTACCCCAAGGTTTCATAGACAGCCCCAGTATCTTCTCCCAGGCATTGCACGACTGTTTACAATCTTTTTAACCTGCCAATGGATCTGTTCTAATTCAATATGTGGACGATTTATTGCTATGTTCTGACTCGTTTATGTCATGTTTGAATGATACTAAACTTTTGTTACTTCATCTCTCACAAACAGGACACGACACAAAGTGGCTAAGGACAAACTACAGCTGTGTCAATCCAGAGTAAAATATTTGGGACACTGCCTAACCCAGGGGTTACGACACCTCACAACAGATAGAATCCATGCCATACAAAACATGACACTGCCGCAGAATCAACAGCAAATTTGTACCTTCTTGGGAATGTGTGGATATTGTAGAATGTGGATACCAAGTTTTTCTATTTTGGCCTTACCTTTACAGGAATTAGTCTCTTCCTCAAAGCCCGATCGTGTCATACACACAGAGGAATCAGAACAGGCTTTCCTTAATCTTAAGGATAGTCTGACAAGAGCTCCTGCATTGGGAATACCTGATTATGAAAAACCTTTTGATTTGTATTGTACGGAAGCCAATGGTTGTGCTGCAGGTGTCCTTACACAAAAACATGGTGATGCCAGTAGGCCCGTAGCATACTACAGTGCCCAATTGGACACGGTAGCAAGATCACTCTCCACCTGTTTGAGAAGTGTAGCAGCTACTGCTCTATTGGTGAGTAAAAGTGAGGATGTAGTATTGGGCCATGATATGATTGTCTACACTCCCCATGCTGTATCTGCTCTGTTGAACTCGGCTCAAACCAGACATGTCTCCTCGGCTAGGTTCACCAAATGGGAACTAGCTCTAATCGCTCCTGTAAATATTACTGTTAAACATTGCAGTACGCTGAATCCAGCAACATACCTACCATATGTACAACATGATGTACAAAGGGTGGATGGAGAGGAGGTGAGTTCGGCAGACATAATATTGCGCACGATTGTATGACATATCTGAATCAGACCTTTACTGCTAGACCTGACATACATGACACACCTTTAGAGAATGTGGATGTAACCTTTTATACGGATGGGAGTTGTCATAGACAAACAGACAGGTGAATTATGTACAGGTTATGCTGTTGTAAATGACACAGACATCATAGAAGCTAAACCTCTCGGTCCTCCTCACTCAGCCCAGGTGGCAGAGTAAGTAGCACTGACTAGAGCATGTATAATGGCAGCAGGCAAATCTGCTAACATTTACACTGACTGGAGGTATGCGTTCGGGGTGGTGCACGATTTTGGGGCTCTATGGTGTCTGAGAAATTTTATGACAGCAGCAGGCACACCAGTTGCACATTCCCGACACATAAAACATCTTTTAGAAGCAATCAAACTGCCCAAAGCAGTGGCAGTAATTAAATGCAAAGCCCACACATGTGAGGATGACCCGGTGTCACTGGGCAACAACAGAGCTTATGAAGCTGCAAAATGGGCAGCAGGGCTAAAAAATGTTTTCTCCAAATGAAACAATTATGTCATTTCAAACTATTGATATGCTAAAATTAATTGAGATGCAAAATTTGTGTTCAATTCAGGAAAAATCCATTTGGAAGTCCAAGGGATGTGGGCAAGAGTCCTCTGGGTTCTGGAGGGATGGACATGGTAAGCCAGTAGCCCCCAAGGCATATTACCCCAGCCTGGCTGAAGCAGCACACGGTCTGACTCATCTGGGTAAACAGGGTATGTGCAAGTTGGTGAGGGCATACTGGTGCGCACCAGGTTTTTCTTCACAAGCAGAAAAGATAGCAATGTCCTGTTTGACCTGCTTTTGAAAGAACATAGGGAAAGCGATCCCTACCGAACCATCCCACATTCCACTGACTGATGGACCTTTCCAGGTGATCCAAATTGATTTCATCCAATTACCACCCTGCAGGAACCTTAAGTATGTATTAGTGTGCACAGACGTATTTTCTAACTGGGTTGAGGCCTACCCAGCGGCCACTAATACTGCTGCGTTTACTGCCAAGAAAATAGTTCAGGAATTTGTATGCTGGTACGGTATCCCTAAAATCATCGAGAGTGATAGGGGTACCCATTTCACAGGTGATGTTTTTCAAAATATGTGTAAGCTGATGGGTATTAATAGTCGACTTCACACCCCCTACCGACCGCAAGCCAGTGCAAAGGTAGAGAGGATGAACGGGACTATTAAAAACAAGCTAAGTAAAATCATGACTGAGACTGGACTAGGATGGCCAGAAGCGTTACCTTTGGTCCTACATAGCATAAGGACCACTCCTAGACCTCCTCTGAATCTGTCCCCATTTGAAATATTGTTCGGTAGACAACCTCATTTGATTATAAGCCCACAGGAAGATCTAAAGGGTAACAATGAGGTAACTGTGAAGTATCTTATATCAATGAGTAAGCAGTTAAAGCAACAGCAGCAGAAACTGAAATTGTTGTCTAATGATATGCCTGAAACGAACTGTCATGATGTTGAACCAGGAGAATATGTAATGATCAGAAATTTCTTGCGTTCAGGTTGTTTGACTGATCGGTGGGAAGGTCCGTACCAGGTGCTACTGACAAGTACTACATCTTTGAAGGTGGCCAAGAGAGATACCTGGGTCCATTCCACTCACTGCAAAAAGGTCAATCAACCGGTGGAGAAACAAGTCGGAGACAAAGCTGATAGCGTGGACCTGTCACTCGAGAGCTTGTTCCGGGAGGATTGAAAAGGTCGTAGTAAGATACCTGATCTGAGAGAAATATGCAGGTCTTGTTGTGACAATGGACGGGCCTGCTGTGTTCATTTTCATATTCTCTTTTAGAGTGTTCACCATCCTGGTCAGTCCGGGGATATCCAGTGTCTGTGATGGGGGACCGATTGAGTTAACGGGAGCGGATGGCAGTGCTGATGGAGTGGAATTAGGAGGAGTGCAATGCCAATAAGGGGAGTGTCTGACCAATCTTAGTACTGTTATTGTTAAGAGAGCTGTCATTCCGGATACTCGGGGAAGGTGTGGAGGTTTATCGTCTGAAGATTCCTGTATTTGTGAGCTTTGTGGGTCCCTAGTTGATGAGAACTGTATCCAACGGTGCCAACCTAAATATAATCCGTACAGGGGTGGGTATCCTCTAGAGGATTATCATAGCATGGTAGGCAAAGTGTTAAATCAAACTGATTGCTGGGTGTGTTCACATGTGCCACAGGGACAGCATAATGTAGGGTTGGTGCCATTTCCGCTGAATATCACGGAAATTTTAGAATTGCAAAAAGGGAAAACATTGGATGGAAAATTCCTCTCATCCCAACCACCTCATTTCAAACTCCATCAATTCCAAATAGATAGATCACTTTTGTGTCTAAACATAACCAACCCCAATAAACCTGGGAGTTGGGAAGTGACGGGGAATAATCAGACGATGACCTTCTCACAAAGAGCTGATAATGAGTCCATAAACCATGATCTGCTGCGCTCCATTAAGTCTGGTGGGAAACATGTTAGGTATCGGTATACATTGAATTCCACCAAAGAAATTATTGGTAAGGTGCCAAATGGTTATTGTGCTAAAATAATACAGCCAGAAACTTGCATGTACCAGATGGAAGAACCAGAAATAGGATTGTTTGCAAGGGAAATGGGCTTAATGATAATGATGCATACCATTCCTTATGTTCTCCCTGATAATGTATATTTCATCTGTGGAAGAAAAGCGTATAAATGGCTCTCCCCGAGTTCCGAAGGTTTGTGTTACCTGGGAAGAGTAGTCCCAGAAGTTATGACCCTCACACATGTTGAAATGCTGGGTATACATAAAAACACACCGTCACCATATCTTCACACACAATATGAACACAGAGGCAAAAGAAATATGGTACCTGGTGATATACATAAAGCCACTCAGCTAATCAGTGAGACAACTGGCTTTCAAGTTCTGGTCTCATTGGACCCCACCAGGATCGCTCGGGGTACATAAAATTTTAGGTATATCCAGGAACTTGCAAAATTAATAGATAATATCACCGAGATGTACGATGACACATTCAGGTATACAGGGAGAGAATTGCAAGCGTACAAGAAAGAACTGGTGCAACACAGGCTGGTGTTGAATTATTTAACTGCTGTTACTGGAGGGTATTGCGTAACATTGGCCACCCAATTTGGAGTAAAATGTTGCACCTATGTCACCAATGATACCAGCGACCCTAAGGAGGTGATAGACCGGAAGATGGATGAAATTCTGCAGCTAAAGTGGGAATTTCGCAAAAACCATAACGCTTCAGTTGCTGAAATAGGGGAGAAGATAGAAGGATGGGTTTCATGGCTGAACCCAGTGAAATGGTTCTCAGGTCTAGGGGAATGGGTCCAGGAAGTGATCGCCAGCATAGGCAAATTCTTATTCCTTATACTGATTGTCATCATAACAATTGGCATATGCCTCCGGTGTGTTCCTATCGTGTTGAAGTGTGGAAAATGTAAAAACAGAGTGAAACGAAAGAATGAAACTATGATGGTGGTCAGTAATGACAATATGTATACCGAGGTAAATATAGAGCTGCATTAAAACCATGAACTAGGAAATACAATCGTTTGATGTATTATATTTAGACATGCATAGAATGTATTATTGAAATGTTATTTATAGAACACCTCAGATAATGTAAAGTCTCAACTCCCCTTCAAGACTGCTATTATAAGACTGGTGCATTCCCACACCTTTCACATGATCTTCCAAGATCTGTGGTGTGCGTATAATAGTAGTTTTATGTCCCCACCCAGAGACACATTATTGATGGATTAAGAACCACCTTGTGCCATCCCACAATAACAGTAAATAATATGTAAATGTTAGCCTAAATTAAATTCTAATAGCAGATTGTGATAGAATGTTGTTTGCTATCAAAGGATGGACTGTCGAAGCTGAATAATTGGCTGAGACAAGTTCAGTTTAAAATTTAATCGCGGCGATGCCATCTTGCAACTGGCCGCAAGACGCCATCTTGAAAATGAGATCGCAAGACGCCATTTTGAGAATGGCCACCTAAGCGCCATTTTAGATAAACTCACATTTTAGTACATGTGGCGATGATACTATTAGCACCATGCGATTGCATTTTTCACCATTTCTCATACACACATTAATACGCACAATTGCGCCGTTAACTAGTCGCATATTAGCGAATGCATAGGACTTTGTATGAAACCACTGTTTTATTAGCTTTATGCGCATGCATCTGCCCCAAGTTAACTAGCAGCCTTATATCAAACCCTCAATACCCACACATTACATATTCACACATAAGGTTCAATAAGCTTTAAAGTGTATGATTTAAGTTGGTTCAGTTAGTTTAAATGCTGAGAAATAAAGAGATTTGATAACTAAGGTATTATACATGCTAAACAAGTTGTGTTTGGTCTTGTATTGATGCGTATTCTTTTTACAGTATTTCGGTGTTATCGGTGGGGAGGTCGCATCATGCAAACTCGAGTTATGGATCACAGAACCTACAAGCAACAAAATGAATATTTCAGGAACAACTGTTAGGATGTTGCAGGGGGCGTGAAGAGAAAGATCCCGAGCTGTTAGAGGCAGGGAGAGTCTATTTGAACCAGCCTGTTAAATGTGCTGTAACAGATGCTTCTCCCCTGGGAACCAATGACATCAGCAACTAACTTCCCTATTGTCCTGTTTATTCTGGGGGGGTATAAATATGTGTGCACAAACGCTGGTTCTCAGTCTTTGTGCTGAACGCTGTATGACTAGGGTCTCTTGCTGATGCCTATCTCCGGGTCTGGAAGCGCCTGCGTATGTATACTGTACTTGGGTCTGTATAATTTTCCTTTTGCGCCTAAATTGTGTCTAGATCAATTGCGTGTAACTGTCTGAACTTTTACCTGAATAACACTTGTGCTTTGGAACCACAGATTCCACGTCTAAGTCATTATTTATGGTATGACTGCCTACGCAAATTAGCGTCATCATTAGAAGGTATAGGCAGGACATTAGAAGGTATAGGAAGGTGTGTATAGAGGTTCTGATCCAGTATTGTTAGGCCCAACCATGCTTTGCTTCCAAGATCAGATGAGATTGGGCTCACACATGGTGGTATGGCAGCAAATACATTCTGTATAAAGTCAGCATTGCCAATTTTCTACTAAACCAGGTCTTCCCCCAAATGGTCCTCCTTATGGGTACTGATCAGGCCCATCCATATAGTAAGGAAGTATATTAGTAGATAGGAGCTGAACACATCACAGGAAGGGAGCAATTTCATAGTTCTCATTGAATCCTTTGGGTGTCAATGTATCCAGTTCAAATAGCCAGAACATTTCCCTTCTTGATAGTAAATTGCCCAAATCTCCTACTCTCTCACCCAGGGTCACATGTTCAATTGCTTTGAACTTCAGGGTTGGAGTTATGCTCTGTCGAGAAATGTTTGGAGACTGCATGTCCCTCTACTTTGTTTTTAATGTTCCGAATGTGCTCTTGAATCCTCATTTTTAAGTGTCTCTTGGTTTTTCCTTCGTTCTTAAGTCCACATGTACATTCCAACAAATAGATAACCGACGTGGAGTTACAGTTCAAAAAATTCTTTATAGTATATTCTTTAGATCCATCCAAGTTCATAAAGCTTTTCTTTTGGGGTGGAGGAGCTTGCAGATGTTACAATGGCCACACTTGTAGCTTCCAATACATCTTAAGGTGTTCAAGGTTGATTTTTTATTTATCCCTTAACATACTTGGTGCCAGTATGTCTTTCAAATTTTTTGATTTTCAATAGACAATCTGTGGTTTTGGTGGTAGAATCTTCTTAAGTACTGGGTCCATCAGAAGAATACTTCCAATTTTTATTGAAGGATATTTTGATTTGATTATCATGACTACTGTATGTGGTTTTTTAATTACACATTTTAAACAACAATATGAATCTAAAATTTACATCCAATTTCAATGACTCAAGCACTGATGTTTTTAGAATTGATTCTAACAGCAACAATGACAAAATTTGTACCAAAAACTTTATAAAAGGAGTGGATGCTAATAGCTACCTGAATTTTAAAAGCTGCCATCTAGATAAATGGAAGAAGAATATTCCATGCTCCAGTAGGATAAAACATAATTGCAGTGATGTCACGGTCTGCAATGAACAACTGGAAATATATGCAAATAGGTTTTCTTTAGAGAAAAAGAATATCCTGAAGCAACTACAGTGACAGCAATGCAGAAAACGAAACATTTAGAAAGAAGCAATCTACTGCAATACAGGAGGGAGAAACCATAGAGAAACGAGATGGTACCTTTGATTACCACATACAATAGTCATAAGAATCAAATCAAAAAATATTTCAATAAAAATTGGAACATTCTTCTGATGGACCCAGTACTTAAGAAGATTCTACCACCAAAACCACAGATTGTCTACAGAAAATAAAAAAATTTGAAAGACATACTGGCACCAAGTATGTTAAGGGATAAATAAAAATCATCCTTGAACACCTTACTATGTAATGGAAGCTACAAGTGTGGCCATTGTAACATCTGCAAGTTCCTCCACCCCAAAAGAAAAACATTTATGAACTCGGATGGATCTAAAAAAATATACTACTGTATAAAGAATTTTATGAACTGTAACTCCACGTCGGTTATCTAGTTCTTGGAATGTACATGTGGACTTAAGTACATAGGAAAAACCATTAAAAATAAAGTAGAGGGACATGCAGTCTCCAAACATTTCTCAACAGAGCATAACTCCAACCCTGAAGACATCACCTTCAAAGCAATTGAACATGAGAACCTGGGCGAAAGAGGAGGAGATTTGGGCTATTTACTATCAAGAAGGGAAATGTTCTGGCTATTTGAACTGGATACATTGACACCCAAAGGATTCAATGAGAACTATGAAATTGCTTCTGTCACGGCTGCCGACACTTGAGACTCCTAGGAGGAGACAGGCCTACTAGGCACAATAAACTGGGGTGGCTTTAGGAATGACCTTTTCATGATATCTCAGTAGCACAGAATAAAAGTAAATAGAATTTATTCACAGGAGAAATATAATAGCAACGTCTCACATAAAGTCTCAACAACACAGAGGTTCACATAAGCAATAATGAGTATAGGAGAAAACCCCCCATATATAGTCTTTAACACAAAAGAGCTAATATGGTAGGGAACCCCTAGTCCAGTATGAGGCTAACACCTCAGGATGATATAGAGGAGCTTCACCAGGGTGGAACCCTGTAGTGATGGAAATCCGGAGCAGAGCGAGCCCTATGATGCGGTGAAAGACGGAGCAGGGTTGAGCCCTGTGACGCTGTGAGGTTGAAGCAGAGTTGAGCCCTGTGATGAGATGCGGTCGGACCAGGGTTGAGCCCTGTGATGCGATGATGTCGGAGCAGGGTTGAGCCCTGTGATGCGGTGAGGTCGGAGCAGGGTTGAGCCCTGTGATGCGATCAGGTTGAAGCAGGGTTGAGCCCTGTGATACGGTGAGGTTCCAGAACAGAGTTGAGCCCTGTGGTGTAACTAGAATCCGGAGCGGGGTTGAGCCCCGCGATGCAATGAAGGTTGAAGCAGGGTTGATCCCTGTGATACGGTAAGGTTCCGGAACAGGGTTGAGCCCTGCGGTGTAACTAGAAACTGGAGTGGGGTTGAGCCCCGCGATGCAATGAAGGTTGAAGCAGGGTTGAGCCCTGGGAAGTGGTGTTGTTCTGGAACAGGGTTGAGCCCTGCAGTGTGACGAGAATCCGGAACGGGATTGAGCCCCGCAATGCGGTGATGATAACTGTAATGGTGCAGTTGACAACTGTAACAAAGATGGGTTCGATGTCCACAGGAGTAAGAGACAACAGGCAAGTAAATAGTGCAGCAAAAGGTGAAACCACAGCAGTGGAGCAGAAAGCAATACTTAGGCCATGGCTATGCTGAGCTCTGTAGTGCGGCTGGTAACTGGCATCAGAAGTTTAGCTGGAACATGAGCGGAGATATAGCAAAGTCCACAGCAACCCACAGGCACAGCAGGGATCTGGCAGGAGTCCAAGAAAGACCTGACACTAACGTTGCACAGACACTGAGACACAGTTAGTAACAGGCTTTATACTAGAGGTCTGTGATCCATAGGAAGTTCAGAACATGTGACCCAAATGGAATCAGGTTTGAAATAATGAGCAATATAGGAATCCCACAACCTGACAACACCTTGGAAACAGATTATCACTTTAACTCTCTATCCCCTGTATGTGAAGAATTCCAGCAAGCAGGATAGCTCCTCCAATGACCACAAAGGAACTTTGGAAAAAGTAATCTATCTTTATGTACTGAAATAGTCGCAGTCCTGACAGCTCCCTTCCTGTGATGTGTTCAGCTTCTATCTACTAATATACCTCCTTACTATATGGATGCTCCTGACTAGTACCCCTAAGGATGACCTTTTGGGGAAGACCAGGCTTAGTAGAAAATCTGGCAATGCTGACCTTATACAGAATGTATTTGCTGCCATACCACCATGTGTGAGCCCAATCTCGTCTGATCTTGGAAGCAAAGCATGGCTGGGCCGGGTCTGTACTAAGATGGGTAACCTCTTAGGAATACCTGGTGCAGCAAATTTACCTAGTTTTCTGAAACAGAATCAAGTTAAAAGGTGGCACTGCCTAAGAAGGGAACCATAATACATCCACAAAATGTATTATGGTTCCCTTCTTAGGCAGGTATTAAACTAATAATTCACTGATCTTGTCCTATAAAGTACTATACTTGTCCAGACCACACAAATTGTGTTTGAGCACTTAGGTAGTAGCTCCCTACATTGGACCTACTTGACTTATGAACATCCACAAATACATATCTCATACTATGGTCCACATTTTAAACATGACCTATTAAGTGCTTACAAATACATTTAAATATCCACAAACGTATAGTTCTCCAACATGCTTTATTTGCTATCCATATTATTAATATATATAATTTAGATGGAGATATGTTTCTGATAGCTGACCAAAATTAAATTCAAGCATAATTTTATTACCAAACACTTATATTGGTATTGAACTCTAATATCCATCCTCTATATTTAAGTTCTAGATTAAACTGAAGAGAAACCAATGTAAGACCGTTTTATAGATATGGGTGGAAGTTATCCCCATTATATATAATAGAAGGGTGGAAGTGATGCCATGACAAACTGCACTCTGAGGAAGATGTGATGGAAAGGAGGAAAACACTGTGGTCATGTGTACAGTAAGGGCAGAAGTGACGCCTAACATAGGACGCGGCCAGCCGAAACACGTGGTCCAGGAGGGCGGAAGTGACGACGGAACATGTGCATCAATTCGGAGGTGACGTGCATCAATGCGGAACATGTGCATCAATGTGGAGGTGACGTGGATTCAAGAACACCACATGCCCTGGCCCAACATGGTTACAAAAAACGGATGTGACGCGCCAGAGTGAGGGCGGAAGTGACACTAGGAAGGGCGGAAATAGCCCAATAGAAACATTTTAAACCTACCTACAACCATAATATTCTCATGGGAACTATTAAACTACACACGTTATAAGCTGATGAACTGATGGAATAGAAAGTCTTACTGTTTATAGGGGTTCTTGGATATACAGGAAGTGATGCAGACTCCTGACCTCCATTGAACTCCTAGTGGGGTATAAATACCAGACTACCCCACTCATACACCATCCCCTTGATGAAGTCATAGGACGAAACGCGTTGGAAGTATTTGCTATATGCATCATGAACTTTGGAAAACTACCTCTCATATATACTCAGATAAGCTGCTATATATATATATCAATTCAATCTTGTCTCGTTTTAATTTTTGTATTGCCTCTGATGCTATTTATTTTTTAAAGTGTTATCCATATTATATTTCTAAATGAAATCTGAAAGCCATTAAGGCTTTACTTTTTTATTTCTCTTAAAAAACTTGTCATAATATTTTTATATTTAATTATTCTTGCACTAGTACTGTACCTTTGTTCTCACTTGATACATATTATTTATGCATTAGTAGTATAATATCCATATTGCAGAACGTTTAACTCGTCCAAACTTTTTATATTTTTTATACTTATATATTTTTTTGCACAGGCACTTTGTTTTCACTTGATACAAATCATTTATGTATTAGAAATATTGAATTATTCATATTGCAGAACATCTAATATATGTAGCAAACTTGTCGCTATGTAGCAAACTTGTCGCTCGATTGTCAATTCACATTCTGTTCACTGTTTCCCAAATACCTACACTAGTATTTTACTATTGACATAGTGCTGACGCCATAACATTCTTAGGCCCAGTTGCTATATTTGAATACTGCACATATTACATTTTGTTCACTCATTAATTTACAAGTATTGGCGGTGCACCCACCTATTTCTTTATATATATATATTGTGGCAGTATCACCAGAGGTGGCATTGGTGAGCAGCAGATTCTGTGTGGGATTGGAGAGATCCTCCCACACAGGGTTGAAATACTGAGTGATGATACACCTGCATGGTGGAGAGAGCTCAGGTGTGAGCTAATGAGAAGGCGGAGCAGTCAGGCTGGGGGAGACAGTCTAGTTGGGACTGTAACAGCCAGAGAGCCCAGTGAAGCTGAGCGAGCCATTGGGGTCTAGGAGGCCAGTGTCTGGGCCTTGCGGGAGGCAAGGGGGACCACAAAACTCTCTGACCGTGGGACATTGAAGCAGTAAAGCTGCGGGCTGAGAAAGCCAGGGCCTATATCTGTGTGATACAGGGAAGGCCACCAGGACGGTGTTTGTGTAGCTGTGGCAGCCAAGCCAAGCCAGGCTGGAGCCGGTGATAGGCCTGCAAGAAGCAGGTAGGGACTTTGTTGGCAGACTAGCTGCGTCACACTAGAGAGGGCTCAAGAAGTGAGCTAGATGCCCTAAACAGGGGCTAGGTTGTTTTGTTATTTTCTGTTTGTTACTTTCTGTATCTTGAATTCACAAGCTGGCAGTAAAGCATCATTTGTTTACTTGAAAGCTGTGTGTGGACCCTCAATAAGCACCTAAACTCTGCACCCATCCACCCTCTGCCGAGCTAATTACCCCAAGACATCACAATATGGTTTTATGGTTTTAGGGCTTAATTCAGCACGGATCGCTATTCGGATCACAGCTGCATAATCACATGCAGTTCTGCTAATGTTTAGAGATGAGCAGGTTTTCATATCAGAGATCTGAACCTACCCGAATTTCGGGGATCCGGGGCGATCCGACCACAGCTCGGATCTCCCAGCCTGCACCGGATCTCTGACCCAAGGCAAAACCTTGTGACCCCTCTGTTGAGTCGAGAGGTTTTGTTTTGAGCAGGCTTAACGGCTCTCAGCCAATCAGCGTTAAGCCCATTGAAAACAGCACAATCAAGAAAAAGAAGATGGCGCCCGCCATCCCCCGCCGCCTGACACCGCCGACACCCCCTGCTGCCGACACTGCCGGTACCCCCACTGGCAGCATCCCCCGCTGCGGACACCACCGCTGCTGACACTCCTGCACTGCTGTCCAAGGTACTGAGGACACCGTCAGCGACCCCCACACTGCCAACACTGCTGACACTCCCACAGTGAGGACACCACCAGCACCCCTGCACTGCCGACACAGTCAGCAAACCTGCACTGAGGACAATGCTGGCACCCCCGCTCTGCCGACACCCTGCATTGAGAACACCCCTGCACTGCCGACACAGTCAGCAAACCTGCAATGAGGACACCGCTGGCACCCCCACACTGCCAACACAACCAGCAAACCTGTACTAAGACACCGCTGGCACCCCGCACTGCCGACACAGCCAACAAACCTGCACTAAAGACATCGCTGGCATCCCCGCACTGCCGACATCACTGGTACTCTTCACTGAGGACACTGCCAGCACCGCAGCACTGTCATTCCATGTACTGAGGACACCGTCAGCAACCCCACTGTGCCGACACTGATGTCACAGTAAGTGCACTATTGGTGTATCCAACCCACACTGTATAACACACTGTATCCGTGTTGGAAATTAGAAATTGAATTGCCACATGTTAGTGCCGCCGACTGTGTCACTTAGCTTAGTCAGCCAGCTAGCTGGATGCAACCCTTTGGCCTTAACTAGATGAAGCAAATAATATTGTGAGGTGGTCAAAATTGATTGGAAATTACTGGAAATAAATGTTATTGAGGTTACTTGTACTGTAGGAACAAAAACAGGCCCATTTTATGTGATTTTAACTGTTTTTATGATTTTTTAAGAAAAAATCCAGATCCAAAACCAAAACATGAAAACAAAACACAGAGGTGAGGTTTTGGCAAAACCAATCCAAAACTAGGGGGGATCCAGATCCAAAACCAAAACACGGGGGTTGGCGCACATCTCTACTAATGTTTGCAACTTCTCAGCCAGCATAGAGATGCCCACTACCGCTTTCTCACATCCGTAATTCCCTTGCAATCCTGCGTACACATCAGTAAGATTGAGTAACATCAGACCCTCATGCACAATTACAGCAGGTCTGACCTGTCTCAGAAATTGCAAGTCAGTGAGTACTCAAGTTGCGTATGCAGTCACAGTGGATAATTTATGCATACCCATGCAACATCATTCAAATGGACAGGCACACCTGCATTTCTCCGACCACTCCCCCATCTCCACTCACACTCCCACCACTCACTCTGCATTGGCTTTCTGCGTGAGAGCAGTGCTATTACAATGTTATAATTCAGCATCCCTCGCTAGTCAGCCGAGGATGGGGTTTCCTCATGAAGTGGGGATCCTCCCTATAAAGGGGCTATGCTTGGCACCCCTGGCGGTGGTGGGTTCTGAGTTCATGGTGTAAAAGAGTGTGGAGTGTGTGTGTGTGTGTGTGTGTGTGTGCAGGGGCATAGCGAGGGTGGCTCAGGTGGAGCACCTGCTGCGGCCAGGGTGTTTTAGATTAGCCATCCAACAAAGGGCAGAGCACCTGCTGAACGTGAAACACATGGGGCTCTATTTATTAACATTAATAAAGGGTGCTTTTCACATTATTTTAGTATCACCTAAAGTTACTAAAGGACAATTGGAGTAGAATTCGTAAAATTCTACTCCAAGCCCTAATTATCACTAATTTTTAGTAATCATATCGCATTTTCCATAATTATAATGGGAAATGCGATCTGTCTGGTAGTTACTAAAAATAGATTGAGAAAAAATATTGGGGAAAGCCCTGTGATAATAACGCCACCTGCAGGTGGTGTTATCCAGGGTCTCCCCGGTTACCGTACATCTGCTCCGCTCTAATGGGCAGAGCAGATCCCGAAGCCAGCCCCAGTGATCAGCTGTGTGGTCTAAACAGACACCAAGCTGATCACTGTTTAAAAAAAAAGAAAAAAAAATTGTAAAAAAAAAAAAACTTACCAGAGTCCAGGGACTGGAGATCATGGCTCTAGTGATGTCCTTCCTCCAGTCAGCTGGTCTCCCATCCTGCACTGGGACCCGGTCAGCTGACCAGGTCCCAGTGCAGAGGGTACCAATATGAGTGTCCCCTGGCTGTGGCATTATATTCCTGCTATAAAGAGTCTGGTCTGGTTGTGTAAAATATGGGGAACCCTATGTAATTTTTTCCCTGTATTTTCACAACCAGGACAGGCTCAGGAGTCCAGTGCTGGTTGTGTAAAATTCAGGGAACCCCCTACATTTTTGCCTTCCATATTTTCACAATCAGGACAATTCCGGTGCTGGTTGAGTTTTGGGGGGGACCCCACACATTTTTCTTTCCAATTTTTAACCCTTTATTTACTTTTACATACAGAGAAGCCCTGCACAAATCACACTGATCTGGGCAGGCTTCTGCAAAGACACTGTGAAGTGGTCAAAATTGACTGAAAATGACTGGAAATTAAAGTTAATGAGGTTAATAATAATGTAGGAACAAAGACAGGCCCAAATTATGTGATTTTATCTGTTTTTAGTAGAGCTGAGCTGGTTCGGATTACATCAGATTTTCCCGCCAAAAATTGGGTCTCAGAAAGAGGCAAAACGTGATCTTTCATGGACAAACATCATCATTTGTCCAGGAATGATGATGTTTGTCCATGAAAGATGATGTTTTGCCTCTTCTGAGACCCGATTTTTGGTGGAAAAAATCCGAACTTGGCGGGAAAATTGGAATTAATCTGAACCTTCTCATCTCTAGATTTTGTCATTAAAAAAAAAATAGATCCAAAACAAGTGAAGGCGATTTTGGCAAAACCAAACCCGACGATGAATTAGAACCAAAACCAAAACTCGTGGGTCAGCGCACAGTTTAAACACTTCTTGGACATATCAGTGAAGGGCAATATTTTCTACTGAAGCAAAAGCTAGAGACAGCCTCACTGTACAAAGGAGAGGAGTTAAGGAATAGTTTAAGGTACCACATAAGAACAATATGCATAATTTTGAGAAATGCCACTACACTGATGGGATCTAACAAGGGTGAAACTGCCTGTAGGCAGACATCTAGGGCCTGATTCACCTGCAGCTTACTCAGGCTGGCTGCCTGGCTTGCGAGGTCAGGAAACTGCATCTCTGGACGAAGCCCCTGGCCCCGCACTGCACCTTAAATGTCTCTGCCTGTCTATCAAGCAGAGGCATAGCAGGGGATGTGTGCGATCACGAAGGACCTGTTCTGCACATTTGCAGAATGGGTCCTGTGCACGCACAGATTCACGATAATCGGGAATCTGCGTTCAGCATTGCACATACGTGCAATGCTGAATCAACCCCTTGCTTTGAACCCCGCATCAGCCCCGGAGTGTGTAAAACATTGGGTACAAGAGTTCACTTGCAAATTGGACTTTCCTCTGTATACTTCCGGATTTCAAATATTCAAGCGTGCAATTAAAATATGATGGGATTGCTAATTAGTTGTCATCATTCTTCGCACCATGTAACCAGTATATACAGTATATAATATACTTGGATGTAAAAACAAATAATCCTACAGTCAGATCGTTCTGCAGGAATTTTACCATTTTCTTTTTATTTTATTTCCGTTAATTAACAAATGTATCCATACTGTAGGTCAATGAAATTAAAAACTTGAAATAAGTTAAAAGATTGAAATGTATAATTTCCATGGGGGTCATTGTGTTCATTCTATTCCATTAAATAATAATAATATATTAACAGTGAATACATACAGACCAATATATTGGTCTTCATGCTTCTAGCCTCCTTGTGTGTTAAACAGTTACTCTAGTCGCACCAGGCTGTTTCCCGTCTTGGTAGTGTCGAGCGTCATTTTGTGCGACTTTTTATCTCTAAATGCTTCTTATTCGCAAAGTGATGAAAATAGGACATACATGCAGCTTCTGCTGATTAAAATTATATGCGGCACGCCTGTATTCTGTGTGCAACTGCGGGTATATCTACCGTGTTAAAGCTGCTGACACTGTACCGTAGCATTTCGCATACAGATACATACGTAGTTGCGCACAGAATATAGGCGTGCCGCATATCATTTTAATGAGCAGAAGCTGCTTGTGCATACTATTTGCATCGTTGTGCGAATAAGACGTATTTGAAGGTAAAAAGTTGCATGAAAAAGACGCTCGTTGCTAGCAAGTCACATTGCTAGCACACGTAATGTGTAAAGCGACTTGTAGCACACAGAGAATAGATGTATGTGGACACATCTGTACATAATGAAAGAGTTCTGTTTTGTCTAGTATTTAGAGAAAAAAAAAAACACGTAACTAAAATACTGAACCAGCGAGACGATTGTTTACCTGATTGCGACACCCTCCAAATACTTAACATCCATTATCAGACTGACACTGCTTTCCCCCAACAGGATGCAGACAGAACACAATAATTATAATCATATTACAAGTACTGTATTCACCTACTTATTTATTTGTTAGCAAGAATAAGTACTTTAAAACAACACCATAATTCCAATCACACGCGACCCTCTGCAGATCTCTCATACAGTCGTAGTCAAGAAAATATTAATTAGTGTTAAGCACCAAGTATTAAAAAATATATATATATTACTCACAAAGGAAGACAAAATGTCTATTAAAATTGACAAACATTCTCATATAAAGTGAGTGATATTTGCTTTTTGCGAAATTCACATGCGTGCAGTCGTGCGCACACAGAAAAAAATTGACAAAAAAATACTATGGTTTTTTTTTGCCGGTCCACAACTTGGGCCCAGAGCACAGATTGATGATGACTGGAGTCGGCCGACTTGCTAGATCTTGTGCGACACACAGACAATTATTTAAAAAAAAAAACAATATCTTTTTATTTTTTTTCCAGCTCCAGAACTTGGGCCCAGAACACAGATTGACGACGACTGGAGTTGGGCAGCACTAGGTTGCAACTTGCATTACTGGCTGGATCTTGTGTGGTTAAACCTAACACGCATTCACACACACACAAATATAACACTAAAAGACACTTTTTTTTTTTTTTACAATATATTTTTTATTTTTGGGGGGGAATCCAGAACTTGGGCCCAGACAGACGTAGCACCATCCCAGATGTATTCTGAACCAGCCCAGAAGAACACAGCAGACAGCAGAGCACCAGCCCAGAATGGATCAGCAGCACCAGCCCAGAATTGATCAGCAGTGTACCAGCCCAGGACACAGGACACAGCAGACAGCACAGCACCACTCTCCCAGCTCTACACTACCCACCCTCCCTGTTCAGTCTCCACAGCCGGAGTGAAATGGCATCCACCGCGTGGTCCCTATAGACTACATTGATTATAGAGACGTAAGACCGCGAACCGCGAGATTTCCAACTCTATGGTTTTGCCTCGGTTTCGAAATCCAAGTCAGGCGGGAAACTCCGAGCCTGCTTGGTTCCCACTCGGATCTGTTAAATTCGGGTGGGCTCAGTTCTCTGAGAACCGAACTCACTCATCCCTAATCCTAACCCTGTCGGGATGCCGGCATCGAGTTTCTGACTACCAGGATCCCAAGCACCGGCATCCCATACCCAACCCGTTTTAAGGATATCCAGGGGTGTGCATAGATGGTATAATAGGGATGCGTGAAGGTGCCCATACACATAGCGACATTTTACATGATTTGGCCGATTTCGACGAATCGTGACGACGAATCGGGTAAAAAAAGTACAAATCGTGAGTTTATACTCACGAGCACGATGCCGATGCGCGTCCCTGCTCGTCGTATATCGCATCTTCTGATCTGCCGTGCTGTAGGGCAGATTAGCCAACCATGAACACGATGGACGCCGATCGTGAGGGTTTTTTTCCTCACGATGAATCGTACGATTCATCACACAATGTGGAATTTGACTGACAGAAGCCTGGACACGCCCCATCGCCATCTTGTGCAGCTTCGTGTATGGAGCAAGACAGTCGCACTTTGGGAGCCTGCACACTGGATTTTTGTTTTGTTGTATATTTGGTGAGTATTAGTACAGTTTAAATGCAACCACACTGACCACCAATATGTGCTCCCCACTGCCCACCAATGTGTGCCCCCAGGTAATAAATGCATGACCCAGCCACCGCCCGCCGTATTGAGGCGGGCGGTGGCTGGGTCATGCATTAAGCTCCCACTGCCCACCAATGTATGCCCCCAGGTAATAAATGCATGACCCAGCCACCGCCCGCCGTATTGAGACGGGCGGTGGCTGGGTCATGCATTAAGCTCCCACTGCCCACCAATGTGTGCCCCCAGGTAATAAATGCATGACCCAGCCACCGCCCGCCGTATTGAGGCGGGCGGTGGCTGGGTCATGCATTAAGCTCCCCAACTGCCCACCAATGTGTGCCCCCAGTTAATAAATGCATGTAAATGCATTACCAAGCAATAAACACATAACATTCATGTAAAAGAAAACATTATTAGAATACCATAACAAACCATTAAAAACCTGTAAAAAAGAAAATATTAAAACATTAAAAATGTGAACTATAACAACATTACATTTAACAAAACTATATACAGAAATATTTAAATGTCCTTTTTTTTCTTATTCATAGATAATGTCCATGGATTCAGAACGTGAATTCATTACAGGATTCATTGAAATCATGCACTCGAAAGACTGTCAGTGGAAGATCAGTTCTCAGAAGTACCACAATAAGTCGCAGAAGTTGGTCGCACTCGAGGAACTGTTGGTGTATACAAAAAAATACATATCTGATGCAGACCTGAAAACTGTACGGCAAAAGATACAAAATCTCAGGACAGTATACATCAAAGAAAAAAAGAAGGTGGATGACTCCAAAAAATCAGGAGCGGCTACAGATGAAATATATACTCCTGCGCTGTGGTACTACCAAATGATGTCATTCATCAGTGAACAAGAGCCTCAAAGGGAATCAATCATCTTGATGTCTGAGCGTGAGGGAGATGAGGAGGTTGCAGAAGTCTTGGTAAGTAGTGACACAGTTTAAACCAAAATCCTTAATGTTTTTGTTGTTAAATCCCAAAACTCCAATTTAGTCAGTAGTTCACAGATAGTCCTCCTGCCATGGTGCAGCACCTGGTCCATTGAAATAGGTCATGTACTCATCCCTCACTTCTTTGGCACGTGCAGTGGATGTTGTTGTAGTTGTTGGTGCGGACACAGATGTCAAATGTTCAATGTCCTCCAGGGGTCCTACATCTTCTGGTCTAGCTGGGACTGGTCCTCGTTGAGTAGATTTTCTTCGCAGAAAGTTGTGCAGCACACAGCACGCCATCACGACCCAGTCTATCTTCTCCACATGTAGATTGATGGTGGTGTGGAAAATGTGGAAGCGGTTGCTCATTATTCCAAACGCATTTTCCACAATGCGCCGTGCCTGGGATAGACGGTAGTTGTATATCCTTTTCTCTCTGGTCAGGCCCCTGTGTGCAAATGGCTTCATCACATGTTCATGTAATGCAAAAGCCTCGTCTGCAACGAAAACGTAATTTAGGCAATGCTTTGTCTCGTCCAGTGAGGGCAGGTTGAGGGTTTTGTTGGCGAGTCTCTGGTAGAAAGCCGTCTTTTTGAAGGACCCACCATCCGAAGCACGCCCATTCTTGCCGACATCCACAAACAGAAATTCGTAGTTGGCATTCACCACTGCCATGAGAACGATGCTGAAGCATCCTTTGTAGTTGTAGTAATATGATCCAGTGTTAGCAGGTGGGTTGATGCGGATGTGTTTCCCATCGATGGCTCCTCCGCAGTTAGGGAAATTCCAATGTTGTTCAAAATCTTCCGCGATGCTGGTCCACTCCTCCACGGTGTTAGGAAACTGTAAAAATAGTAAACAAGATGTTAAAACATGACTATAATATTTTTTATATCTTTTTTCCCTATATAGACTCCCACCCAAGACCCTGATTTAGCATCCACACCGGACCTCAGTCTGCTCAGTGGTGACAGTGATCCGGAGAATAGCACACAAGTGGAAAGTCAAGTTCCACCTGGACCCTCATCTTCTCAACAACCCCAGAAAAAGAAAAAAAAACAAGGCAGAAAGGAGAATTTGACAGAACGTGAGGACCATTTTTTACAAAACGCAGAACGGCTGCTGCAGAAACCCCCAGATGCAATTGATGATTTCACAGCTCATGTGAACAGCACATTGAGAAATCTGGAAGCAGATATCCAAAGAAATTTTTTAAGGTTAAACTACGACCTCTTGAGTCGCTGTATGAGCAAAAATATCTCAAATTCGACATACATTGCAGATCCAATGCTATTTTCCCCTGCCCCAAATAGGTACGTCCGCCCCCCCCTGCCCAGTTAGATATTACTCCCCCACCAAGCACCCCAAGCACCAGTACCACCTTGTATAATGCTCTGCTGGATGCAGCAGATGAGTCACCCCAATATACAGAGATGTAAATTTTTTCTTGATTTTAATATCACCAAATTTTATTAATTCTAAAAGGTGCTTGCTGCATGGGATACGGTGGTGATGACGCTATTTGGACAAGGTCACTACGCACATGGCACAAGTACACATTGCTGGAAGCCGGGGCCACAATGTGTACTTGTGCCATGTGTGTATTGGCCTGTTCAAACTGGCGTCTGACCCACCCTATCACATACAGCCAGCTACCTATTGGGATTCATAAAATTTGGTGATAATGTTCTTTTGTAAAGTTGTAATAAAAAAAGTATTTTGCACACAGTTTAGTGCACACTTTAAGTTGCCTGCAGGTCAGTGCACATTGTACTTAATGAAGGCTATTTTTTTCTTTGTTTTAGAAAAAAAAAAAAAAAATTTCTTTACACAAGAAACCAATGTGTGGTGTTTTTTTTTAACTTACCTTGCAATACTGGTACTGTAGCACTTTTACGATGGCTTTGCAGGTCTCCGGAATGATGACGCCCAAGGACTGAGGTGAGATGAGTGTCCCAAACTTTAGGTCTTCCAGTGACCTTCCTGTAGCCAGGTACCTTAGGGTAGCCACCAGTCTGTCTTCAGCAGGGATTGCCCTCCACCACCTTGTGTCCTGTCTCTTGATGTGGGGGGTCACCAGATGCAGCAATTCTTGGAAGCTGGCGTCATCCATGCGCAGGTAGTTCCGATAGTCCTCCGGGTTGTTCTCCTTGATCTCTATCTGCAGGGACATGTGAGAGCGGGTATCCCTTTGTAGCAGCCACTCCTTGGTCCAGCATGCTCTCGTCCTTCTTCGCTGGGCCCTCTTCCTAATCTCCCGGACCCCGGTTTCAGCGACCATCACTTTATACTGATAGGGACTCATCAGTACAGAATTCAGGAACAGGATAGAATGCAGGTAGGTAGCACACACTTGCAGGCAGAACAAACTTTGTATAAGGCAAGCCAAATACAAAGAGCACAGTAGCAATGTACAGGATTCAGCAGGAATACACCTAGCCTCATCTAGTAGCAGAGCAGAATGTACACAGAGTTTAGGGTGCCTGCTTTTTTTATACTCCCAAGCTAGCCCCTCCCATTGTTATGGCTATTTAAATTTCCCTCCAATAGTCAAGAGCCTGTTTTATTTTTTTTTTCAACTCACGATTTGTTATGGCCAATCTCACGATGCGTACGATCCGATAGATCGTGAGATCATAAGACAGATTGGGTGTCTTTTTTCCAAAATCGTGATCACGACGGCAAGGGAGCTCCCGTGAAAGTTCATGAGGAAATTGGCCATAAAATCGTATCGTGAGCACATCGGTATATGTGTGGGCACCTTGAGACTGGCACCAATTTCACTGTTCCAAACATGCAGCTTGGAACGGCAGGAGCCTTTCAGCAATGTCCCTCAAAAGACAGTTATGGAAGTACAGGATGGCTCCAGAGCATTCTATGATCTATCCTATGTATTTATTTCATAGTATTCTCAATGTGTTCGGAGATATATAAAAAACAGATTGGCAATATCGTATAATGCCAACAAAAAAAGTTTTCTCTTTTAAGAGATATAAACGCACTCACCATTTACCGGTGGGTGATAGACGGACATAATTTTCACTGTGGTCCTGCGGTGGTTGCAAAATACAATGTAGATCTGGATACCTTTGGGTCACTCCAGGTCACTGTAGATAGATAGGGGGAAACACATATGACAGGCCTCTATAGTGCAATCAGTAAATCCAACACAAGGTCCTACAGGGTTATGCCGTATACTCACCTTGGATAGGGTGTGATGGAAGCACTGGACATTTATATTTGAAAACCGATGTCTGTCAGTTTAATATAGAGTTTGTTGAGCTTTGTGTTGATATTCAAATCCAAAAGAATTCACTTACAAAAATCCAGTAATCAAATAATTTATAATTTATTAATCTATAATGGTGTTATCTAATTGCACATGATGATGGTAGAAGTAATTTTCATTATCAGTAGAGACATTGCAAAAAATGAATACAATGAAATAACATAATTTAAATGAAAAAGACCATATAAAAAATATCTATGAATAAAATAATAATAAAATAAACAAAAATATTTAAAAAAACAGAATACGTGGTTGAGAAATGAAAAAGTGGACTCTATTTATTTGAAGGACTCTAATCGTTGTGTAATCTGTTTTGTCTATCACATATAATTCAAAACTGCAATATTCTGTGCACAGAATATTGCAGTTTTGAATTATATGTGATAGACAAAACAGATTACACAACGATTAGAGTGTTTCAAATAAATATGAGTGTTGGAAGCAAAGACAACGTACTACATGGGATCTATTATTTAGCATGAATCCTGCTATAGATTCTGACATCAAGTAAAAATAAACTAATGAGTTCATTATTAAATACAGGGTCAGCAACATATTGATACATTCTTAAATGATTAAAACACTAAACAGATGGCAAAGCAATTTTATAAATAAACCATCTATTCAATAATATCATAATAACATAGAAAGGATATCAATTACTGCTATAGGACAATATAGACAGCCAATATATCCACTATACCAATAATAACAATACAATGTATCAAACAAAAAAGAAACAGTTTGAGTTACTGGCAACAAATAAATAAGTGTTGCTACTGAACTCATAACACAGGGATTTGGTTCTGCTCTGATAAATAATAAACTCTGAATATTGGTACAATTGAGCAGACAAATCTACCCTGTTTCTCATCCAATCTAGAGCAATAACTTTTCCTACTTTACCACAACTTCTTTCATTTTCCTACTTTTCCTACTTTAAACACAACTTCTTTCATTTTAATCAACTATGTTTTCATATATGTTTAAATTTTAAAAGAATTAATAAAAGTTAATTTGTATCAATAAAATATGCTATTGTAATATCAACACCATCCGGGAGTGCACTCAATAGTCTCACAATTCTCTCTTTCTTTTTCAATCATTATATCTTTCTGCTGCAAGATATTATCTGATTACATTTTCCTTCTTAAACATTGGAACCAAATCTGCTTTTTTCCACCAATGTTTTAGCATTGATCTGGTTATGAGTAAGTCCATAAATTTAAGAAATAATGGTCTATCATAGCGTTCCCTCTAGACTGCTTTAGCAGGGTGCCGCGACCTGTCCGATTTCAAAAGGGCAAAATGCATCCTGCCCCTTTTGAAGATGCCCACCTAAAACAGCATGCGGGTGCCGTCCCCACTCGTGTGCCGCAGTGTCCCGTGGGTGGGAAACCTGTGGTGTAGCGATCACTGCCGGTGAATAAAGTAGGGAGAACTTGGGGGCAGCCCAGCATGTCCGGAAGTATCTGGCACGCCCCCGATAGTGATGAAAAGGGGTGTGTCTTAAACACATGCCCCTTTTCTCATGACCGCACCCTCTTTTCAGGCACGTGCCAGAGTGCCCTATCTCTAGGTCTGGCGCCCTGCCCGGCGCTGGACCTAGAGTGAACACCCAGGGGTAGAATCCATCTGGAACAGATGCTTTATCTGTTCTTGATATTATTTAGGCAAACCTGTAACTGCTTCTGTGCTACACACATTACATTTAAAGTTTGCACAGGCTAGTGGTATACAACCTATTTTACATATACTTTTCCCTCCATTATGAACATACTTTCCATTTATTTCCTACAGTTGCATTTTTTAGTATTAAGTGTGCCAATATTTTTAAGTATATTTATTTTCCTACTCATGTACATGAAAACCATTTTGGTATTACCTTGTCTGATGCAGAGTTGAACACAGGTCTGATGGTGGGACGTGTCATGCATGTTTTTATACTGGCCTGGAACCCACTTTATGCAGCTAGAGGCGATGCACCCATATCAGCTCATCTCCACTAGCAACCGAGTAGGCGGAATTGCGTTGTAGCCGGGTGTTCTTCTATAATGAATATTCAGTACCTTCAACTTTTAACAACTAATTTTCTGTCTTTTTTCACTTATTACCTCCAATACTTTCTTACTTAACTATACTTATTGCATTTTGTTAATAGAAATGTTTCTGCAATATGATATATACTTATATTTGACATATTTGTGAATCCTTCCCATTTGTTGTGTGTGCTTCTCTTTATGAATACACTTAAGTCTTATGACTCACAGTCTACATGCTTCAAAGCTTCTCTGAGCTGGATAAACGTCGCTGTTCTAAAGTTCATAATTTTTTTTGCTCTTTTTCAAAAAAGTAATTCATGCTCACGTCAAACATTATAAACTATTATTATGACTTATTGTTTATATAGCACCAATATACTTTGCAGTGTTTTACAATTGGAAACAAATACAGTAATAAATCAAGACTGGGTATCAACAATTTGGTAAGAGGGACGAGGACCATTAGGGGTGGAACAGGGGGCATGACCACACCACTGCGTCATAGCCCCGCCCCTGCAACACAATGCCTAGATTTCTGACGTTGTGAAGCAGGGTACAGGGCCATGATGATGAGATTCAGCGCAAATCGCATCATTCCGCCTCTGCAGGGCTGTGCGGGGGGTTCCGATGGTAGGCGGCTGGCCAGGATACTTGCCCATTTATCTGAGTGGCAAAGAGCACCACACAATTTTTTCTCACTACAGTATACTATGTTGTTTATTTGTTGTGAGGTTTTTTTTCCCAGTTAGATATTTTGCAAAACTACAAAAAAAAACTGCAGTCTTTTCTAATTGTATTAAAACTTATATTGTGTATTTCAAGAAGTTGTTTGTTCAGTCAAGTGACACAGCGTATTATTTGTTTGCGGTGGTGCCCCCATCATCTGCACCCCAAAACTATTCACAGAGACCTGTTTCTCCAAGTGCATGCAAATAATTGCCATTGTTGTCTACAAAAAAGAAATACATTATTTCAAAAAAATTTGCATAGTGGCTTATCCTTCCAGTGTAAGCGACATTGTGTGCGGTGGGGTCCCCCATCATCTGCACTCCAAGACAATTCTCACAAAGATGACATGATGATGTCTCTTGCTTCAGCTTCTCCTGCAAATGCTGCTGCAGTAAAAAACTGACCTTTTCCAAGAGACCCACTAGTGAGAAGGATGAGTCAACTTAGCACACCAGAGTGCAATGTTCTTATCAGGCTATTTTCTGCGGGCGCATCGCCCGGCAGAAACAGCCCACCACCCGGCACTTTTCCCCGCTGACCCCCGCCGACCCCCGCTGTGGAGCGCTGGCCTCTGAAGTGACCGAAGGCTAAAGAAGCCTCTGATCGCTTCAGAGGCCAGCGTTCCCAGTGATGCACTGCGTGGGTGATGTCATGATGTCACCCGTGACGTGAGGAGCCTGCCCCGCGCGCCTGCTTGATCTACTTAGATCCAGTCAGCGCAAGGCAGCGCGAGCGGGAGTGGCCAGCAAGTAGAGGTAAGTGCTGGGCTGGGGCCAGGTCGGGGCCAGTCTGGGGGCACTATTAAAGCCTGGGGGCACTGCATAAGGGACACTATTATACATGGGGGCACTGCATAAGGGGCCAGCCTGGGGACACTGCATAAGGGACACTATTAAACCTGGGAGCACTGCATAAGGGGCCAGCCTGGGGGGCACTGCATAAGAAACACTATCAAACCTGGGGGCACTGTATAAGGGACACTATTAAACCTGGGGGCACTGCATAAGGGGCCAGCCTGGGAGCACTGCATAAGGGGCCAGCCTGGGGGCACTATTTAAGCTTGGGGGCACTGCATAAGGGGCCAGCCTGGGGGCACTATTTAAGCTTGGGGGCACTACATAAGGGACCAGTCTGGGGGCACTACATAGGGGCACTACTTCAGCTAGGGGGCAATGCATAAGGGCAAAGTTAAACTACAGGGGCAATGCATAAAGGGGAAAACTACAGGGGGTACTGTATAATGGGCACTTTTGACTGAGAGCCAATGGGGAAGCAGCCTGAGACCTGTTGGGATGGATTGGTAAGGGAGATGCCCCTTTTCCCGGCACACGCATAATTGTAAAGACCCCCACCCGGCTACTTTTGGATGCCACCCGGCTGGAAAAAAATTCTGGGAAGAACACTAGAGTGAAACACCATTATGACATTTGGTCAGGCTTAAAAGAAGTGCCCACAATTATTGACATCTCTACTGTGACTCAATCTGATACAGTAAGCATCAATACAATGGTGGATGATTGTTTTAATGACAATTTTGGAGCCCCTTGTACAAGCTAACTTTACTTTACTTAAGCTGCCCACCCTCCAATGTGTACTTGAAAATAGTATTTAGCACATCCGGGAACCTTCAGAGTGATTGGCATAGGAAGACATTTCCTAAAAATCTTGAAAAATTGATCTTCGTCAAAATGAACTACAAATTCTATGAGGAATACTTTTGTCACCAATTACAACAAAGTACAGAGGGTGTTTGAGCTAATGTTAAGGGTGAGGATGAAAATGTTTTGTTAATCTGTGCACGACCTTCTTAATAAATCTTAAGGGTGGGTGGGAGGGTCCAAGGATAATACCATTGTGTAAAACTTTTTATTATAGGCTTTGCCAAGATGGTGTGTGTTTGACAGGCAGTGTACTGTATATTACTTTATTTACTGGGGTGTTCATGTTCATTTATATCTTGCAATGCCATCCCTTACCAGCTTCTCATCCAGGCATATAGGCCCAATTTCCTGCAGCTTCTCAAATCTTATAATTAATAATTAATTATTCAATTTGACTAGGCTGTTACTCTTCCTAAAATCCTGAGGAATCAATCAAATAGGGATTTTGGATGCTTGTTTTTTGGTAGTGCATTCTTTTGTTTTTTCAATTTATTTTTTTAATAGTTAAGTTGTTAACACTAATCAATCAATGAATCAATCTCATTTGAATTCTTATTTTTTAATGATTTGTTCCATTTATTAAATTATTTTTCATTTATAGTTATATTTTATAATCAATCAATCAATCAACAATCAATTAATCAATCAATCAATAATTCATCCTCATCCTCATAGGAGATATTGGATGTTTGTTTTTGTTAGTGTTTTCTTTTCCATTTCTTCAATTTACTTTTTGTGCAGTTAAAATATTATCACTAATCAATCAATTAATCAATCAATCTAATTTGGATTATTATTTTTTAATGATTTGTTCAATTTATCAATTTTTTTATTCATAGTTATATTCTGTAATCAATCAATTAATCAAGCAACCTCATTGGAATTTTGGATGCTTGTTTTGTAACAGCGCTCTCCATTTCTCTTATTTAATTTTTGTTTATAGTTAAATTATTAATGCTAATCAATTAGTCAATCAATCAATCAATCAATGCTTTACCTGGCTTCCACCAAATAGTACTCCACTGGCTTTCCTCTGGCTTCTGATCTACAGTAATTCTTGATTAATGAAAAAAAAAATATAGTATAGTTTTAAACTGCCATCTTGTCTGCCATTGCAGTGCCACTAAGTATCCTAGATGTCTTACTTTCTTTTTTAAGCTGACATGTTTTGTGGTGCTGCTCTGTTGCTTAGTTTAGCCAGTCAGCTCGCTGCAGCCTTTGGCTAATATGGGCGACAACTGAAAACAATATTATGAGGTAGTCAAAATGGACTGGAAATTACTGGAAATTAATAATACTGTAGGAATGAAAACAGGCCCAAATCACATGATTTTAGCTGTTTTTATAAATTTTTAAAGAAATCCAGATCCAAAACCAGCACATTTGAGGGTGGTTTTGGCAAAATCAAAACATCACGCACATCTCTAGAAATAGCCATTAATTACGAATGGTTCAATAAGTAATGTAAGAAGACCTCTCATGTGTGTAATGTTCTCTATTTCAATCTAGATTAGCAGGTAGACCACTGCTTCCCCTCATGTCCATTAGACTGTGCCTCATATCAGTCATACTGTCCCAGCATCAATTGTAAGATGGCGGATCTGGTGGAAACATGGACAAACATTGAGCTGTGAAGTGTTCTCATATTTCTCCATCTAAAAAGCACATCAGCAGATGCACTGTCTTTGATAACGGCAGGAGAGAGGTTCAAGATGAGCAGCGATCCGGCCTGGCCAAGCACGTCCAAAGATGACAATTTGTGCTGCATTGAAAGTCTGATTCAGGAGGACAGACACATTCGAGTCAGTGATATTGCTGACAAACTGAATAGTGGGTACTGTGCACAACATCGTTCATGAGCAACTGGGATACAGAAAAAATTGTTCATGCTGGGTACCGAAGCAGCTCACAGAAGTTCACAAAACCAATAGGATGGGATTGTCTCTCATGCACTTCATCTTTGTGTTTTGGTTTTGCAAAACTACCCTCAAGTCTTTTGGTTTTGGATCTGTTTTTATTTTTAAATTTTTAAATCATGTAATTTGGACCTGTTTACATGCAATCCAAACCTGAGTTCAGTTTTATAAGTTCTGAGCTGACCACGAAACGATCAGGACTTGGTTAGACTCTGAACCTCAAAGTGATTCCAAACTGGGAGACGGTTTGACTTGGAACCCCTAAATTTGGTTCTCTGGGAGCCGGACACAGACAACTATAATAAAAAATATTCAGAACCTCCTGATTGTAAAGAGGATATATTTTATGGCTATTTACTAAAGCTTTGTAGCATTATATGGTATGTGTGCACTCGGGATTTACTAATTTTTCTCTGTTTGATGTGTCACAGACATATGTCACTAAGAGGTGCACTGGAGCCCCTTTTTACCATACACACTAATATATATATATATATATATATATATATACAGATTAATGATGGACCGGCACTCACAGTTAATGAGTTGTAATGACCGGGGTGCTGGAGCCAGGAAACAACAGGCAGAGGCAGGCTGAATCTTGATATACATACGCAAGGCAGCACTCCACGGATTTATCACACAGCATAAACAAGCCGAATACCAGGCTATAACGTAGCAACGTTTCAGATTTATTTCAAATCTTTCGTCAAGCTAAATATACGAACAAAGTCTTACCTTAAATACTTTAAACACCCAAGTGAAAAGCAGCACAAGGCGGGCCTCCTTCCCCCTCCGTCGGCGTGCGGCGTGACATCACACGCCCCGCGTCCAACGTCAGGTCAGCTGTATGCCTGTTGTCATGGAGATGTGAAACCCATCACCAATAGTTACTATAGATACATATAAACAAACTTGCCTACAGCGCTAAAAATGACAAACAAGGGAACATATGTCTAAAGCTATTCTCATATGAAAGAATGCAAAAACCTCAATCTAATGGGAACATTATCGCTGATAGATATCTGCGATACTAGTAATACATCAGGTATCCACTAAACACAATACAAGTATGATTGGAACACATAGATATGACAGAAAGTATCAACGTTTACATAAAGCAAGATAAATTTAATTGTTCGTTGAGGCCTGCCGGGGATACCGTATTCAACCGGTGTATCCACATTGCTTCCAATCTCAAAAGGTTTTTTGCCCGATCACCACCCCTTACTGATGGTAAAATTTGGTCTATGAGTTTGTACCTAAGGGTCGCTAAACTATGTTTGGCCGCCACAAAATGTTTCGCAACCGGTTGGTCACTTTCTCTTCCCTCCAACGCTAATCTAATGGAGGACCTGTGTTGTGCCGCTCGTTCTCTAAAGGTACAGGTGGTTTTACCCACATAAGCTAGCCCACAAGGGCATTTGATAAGATAGATAACATATCTACTCATACAGGATAAAACCTGATGAATAGCAATTTTGGTTCCTAGATGTGGATGGGTAAAGAAAGAACCCACTTCTAGATAGCGGCATGTCGTGCAACCTATACATCGGTAGGACCCCGGTTTTTTAGACATAAAATGGGTGGGTTGGCTTACTTGATTGGTGACGTCATTTTTCACCAACCAATCCTTCATATTTTTGCCTCTTTTGAAGCAAGAGAGGATGCGAGTATTGTGTAAAGAAGGGATGCGTTTATCAGATTGTATTAATGGCCAAAATCTCTTAGAGGTATGATTTACAATATTATTGGTGTTTGAAAAATGAGAAATTAATGGAAATATTTTTTTGGTGGAAGATTTCTTCCGTTTAGATAAGCATTCATCTCTAGTCAAAGATAGAGCTTTCTGTTTGGCCAAGACAAGATCTTTCATAGGGTAACCCCTCATTAAAAATTTATAAAACATTAAGTCCATCTGGATCTTAACATCCTCATCCCTACTCGTAATACGTCTTACCCTCAGGAATTGTTAGAAGGGAAGACCCCTTTTGAGGGCAGGTGGATGACAACTAGAGGCATGCAACAAGGTATTTCTATCCGAAGACTTTGTATATAAATCAGTCGACAGACCTTGGCTGGTTTTACATATTTTCACATCTAAATAATTGACTGTCACAGGATCACAACTAAAGGTGAATTTGATGGTGTCATCCACCAAATTCACTTCCTCCATGGCTAGATTAGACGTATGTTCCCTTCTTTGTCATTTTTAGCGCTGTAGGCAAGTTTGTTTATATGTATCTATAGTAACTATTGGTGATGGGTTTCACATCTCCATGACAACAGGCATACAGCTGACCTGACGTTGGACGCGGGGCGTGTGATGTCACGCCGCAAGCCGACGGAGGGGGAAGGAGGCCCGCCTTGTGCTGCTTTTCACTTGGGTGTTTAAAGTATTTAAGGTAAGACTTTGTTCGTATATTTAGCTTGACGAAAGATTTGAAATAAATCTGAAACGTTGCTACGTTATAGCCTGGTATTCGGCTTGTTTATGCTGTGTGATAAATCCGTGGAGTGCTGCCTTGCGTATGTATATCAAGATTCAGCCTGCCTCTGCCTGTTGTTTCCTGGCTCCAGCACCCCGGTCATTACAACTCATTAACTGTGAGTGCCGGTCCATCATTAATCTGTGATTTTGGGATCCATCTGGTCTTCTTGACATGGCACCATACTCTTTTACAATCCAAGCGTTTTTCAGTGTTGGTGTAGGGTCACATTAATGTTCTTTTATTTAGGTTTTTGTTTACACGGACTACTGCTTACCAGTGCATTATTTTGTCAATCCTAACTGTGATTAACATAAGAATCTTGAACAGATGGAATGCCAAAACTGATGGAATGCTTTAATTGACTATCCATACTGACATTAATTTGGTTTCATATGTTATGATTTTAGACCTGTTGGTTTAATTCAAACCGTATGTACCATTATTCATAAGAATACAACATGTCCCAAAGCACAAGTCACCAGGATTTGGGAGGTTTTGCCCCGATTTTGTTACCTTTAGGAGAGACTTTAAGCTTTTCTGACTCAGACACAGATTCTGTATTAATTAAGAAAACCTTCAAGGAGGCCTCAGGTTCTGATACACCTGAAGAAATCTATCACTCCCTTTTGAAATTGAAAAAGAGGGAAGTGGATTTCTATTTTCATGGGATAACATTATCTGACTATCACAGAGACCGTAAAATCCCTAGAGGGTTCCGAATCAAGAATGTCCCCACTATAGGGAGAAATAATGTGGACTTTTGCCGTCGCTGGGTAGCAATACTCAATAAATGCTCCTTTGATTTAATCTTATTGGTAGTGGAAGAATCCACCCGTGAGTTAAACGAAGTTAGAAAGAAAATCAGTGACATGGAAGTAACCACTAAAAACATCTTGACTAAAGATACATCTGTACCATGGTTGGATAAACTCAATACCAACATTGAACTCTATAGAAAAGAGCTCATCAGCTTTAAGAAGAACAAACTCTCTATAGTTAACAGAGATTATCAAGACCAAATGGTGTATGCTTGGGCAACGGGCAAACAGCCTTTGTCAAAACCTAGAAATTTCAGATACAGACGGGACAAAACACCCCAACAAATCACTGATGATTCATCTACCAACTATAGCCAGACGGCTAGTGACAGTGATGGTACCTCCGGACCTCTTTTAAATAGGCCCCCTTTAGGGGTTACTACCCACACCTATGGTGCGGAAGGAAGAGAACGAGGACTCGTAGAGGTGGCCAGAGGCAGAGCAAAGAGGACAACCAGACGCAAAACTTAGTGATTAATTTGTCATCTTATACATTGACGCAGGCCGACATTTCTTTATTAAATAAAGGACTATCTTTTGTCCCGTCAAATAACTTTGACGAGTTTGAATGGAAAAAGGACATTTGGAGACACAACAGGAGCTTGAGATTGAAAGAGTATTTCGATAATAATCCAGCTAATCCGGGTGATGATCCCAACCTCCATCCTGTCAAACCTCCTTCTTCATTTGACCCTCCTTCGTCTAACACATCGATAAAGAATTATATTAGAATTTTAGACCATGAGGTCACTAAGTCGGCTAAAATGTCCAAGTGGGCTCATCCGAATTTGTCAAAAGAAGAATTTACAGCATTAAAAAATCTGAGTAAATTAAACTCGGTAGTATTTCGTGCTGCCGACAAAGGAGGGGCTATAGTCCTCCAGGACAAAAATAAATACAAACAAGAACTTTATAATCAATTGAGAGATGATGCTACGTATACAAAACTATCTACAGACCCTACGGCAGAATATAAATTGGAGATTGACTCAATTCTAGCACAAGCTTGCGAAAACGGGATTATAGACAACACAACTAAGAAAGCATTAAGTGTGGAATTTCCTCTTGTTCCCTTACTGTACTCACTACCGAAGGTCCATAAAAATTTGGACAACCCGCCGGGGCGTCCTATCATCTCGGCGAGGTCATCTATGTTTTCTTCCATTGCTAAATATTTAGATTTCTTTTTACAGCCTTTGGTTCAATTACAGGAGACCTTTTTGAAGGACACAACTGATTTTCTCTTGAAATTACAAAGTTTAAAAAACTTACCAGATAATTATCTATTGTGTTGCATTGACGTTATTAGTCTCTACACTATGATACCACATGATAAGGGACTTCGAGCTGTCCGCACTTTTTTGTCGAATAACCCTTTGTATAGGGGACCAGAACTGAATTTTTTCATGTCCTTATTAGAGAAAACTCTTTCTCGTAATTTTTTCTATTTTGATGGGTGTTTCTATTTGCAAAGACGGGGCTGTGCCTTGGGCTCGAATGTGGCTCCGGCCTTTGCGAATATTTACATGTTCGAGATAGAGAAAAAGTAATTCTTAACAAATCCTAGATTTAAATCGAAAATGCTTTTTTTCACCCGTTACATAGACGATATTTTTGTTCTATGGGCGGGTACTAGTAATGAGTTTAATCTAGCCATGGAGGAAGTGAATTTGGTGGATGACACCATCAAATTCACCTTTAGTTGTGATCCTGTGACAGTCAATTATTTAGATGTGAAAATATGTAAAACCAGCCAAGGTCTGTCGACTGATTTATATACAAAGTCTTCGGATAGAAATACCTTGTTGCATGCCTCTAGTTGTCATCCACCTGCCCTCAAAAGGGGTCTTCCCTTCTAACAATTCCTGAGGGTAAGACGTATTACGAGTAGGGATGAGGATGTTAAGATCCAGATGGACTTAATGTTTTATAAATTTTTAATGAGGGGTTACCCTATGAAAGATCTTGTCTTGGCCAAACAGAAAGCTCTATCTTTGACTAGAGATGAATGCTTATCTAAACGGAAGAAATCTTCCACCAAAAAAATATTTCCATTAATTTCTCATTTTTCAAACACCAATAATATTGTAAATCATACCTCTAAGAGATTTTGGCCATTAATACAATCTGATAAACGCATCCCTTCTTTACACAATACTCGCATCCTCTCTTGCTTCAAAAGAGGCAAAAATATGAAGGATTGGTTGGTGAAAAATGACGTCACCAATCAAGTAAGCCAACCCACCCATTTTATGTCTAAAAAACCGGGGTCCTACCGATGTATAGGTTGCACGACATGCCGCTATCTAGAAGTGGGTTCTTTCTTTACCCATCCACATCTAGGAACCAAAATTGCTATTCATCAGGTTTTATCCTGTATGAGTAGATATGTTATCTATCTTATCAAATGCCCTTGTGAGCTAGCTTATGTGGGTAAAACCACCTGTACCTTTAGAGAACGAGCGGCACAACACAGGTCCTCCATTAGATTAGCGTTGGAGGGAAGAGAAAGTGACCAACCGGTTGCGAAACATTTTGTGGCGGCCAAACATAGTTTAGCGACCCTTAGGTACAAACTCATAGACCAAATTTTACCATCAGTAAGGGGTGGTGATCGGGCAAAAAACCTTTTGAGATTGGAAGCAATGTGGATACACCGGTTAAATGCGGTATCCCCGGCAGGCCTCAACGAACAATTAAATTTATCTTGCTTTATGTAAACGTTGATACTTTCTGTCATATCTATGTGTTCCTATCATACTTGTATTGTGTTTAGTGGATACCTGATGTATTACTAGTATCGCAGATATCTATCAGCGATAATGTTCCCATTAGATTGAGGTTTTTGCATTCTTTCATATGAGAATAGCTTTAGACGTATGTTCCCTTGTTTGTCATTTTTAGCGCTGTAGGCAAGTTTGTTTATATGTATCTATAGTAACTATTGGTGATGGGTTTCACATCTCCATGACAACAGGCATACAGCTGACCTGACGTTGGACGCGGGGCGTGTGATGTCACGCCGCACGCCGACGGAGGGGGAAGGAGGCCCGCCTTGTGCTGCTTTTCACTTGGGTGTTTAAAGTATTTAAGGTAAGACTTTGTTCGTATATTTAGCTTGACGAAAGATTTGAAATAAATCTGAAACGTTGCTACGTTATAGCCTGGTATTCGGCTTGTTTATGCTGTGTGATAAATCCGTGGAGTGCTGCCTTGCGTATATATATATATATATATATATATATAGCACTGTTAAATCAACAAATTGCATTTAACGGTAACAACAGGAATATGCATCATCCTGCTTTGCATTTTACATTCCCTGTGTCTTGATCTGTATGACTTGCCATTGTTATTTTAACCCCCTGTCACTCCTCAATCTAGTTTAACCTGCAACTTATCTCCTGGCATCCCCATTCATACCAATGTGCCTTCTATATCTTCTATTCCTCTTTCTCCTCAGATGCTACTCCTTTCCTATCTAGCCTTTCTGTATCAGTGTTACAGTCCTCATCTGATGCACGCAAATTTCATTTACAATGTAGCACCAGGGCCGGATTTACTGCTAGGCAACTTAGGCGGATGCCTAGGGCCAGGCGGATCCCAAGGGGCCAGTGACTGGGCCCCCGGAATCCTGCCCTGGAGAGAACCTGCATTTTAACTCCACCTCCTCCCCCCACCTGGTAGGAGCAGGGCTCTGGACGTGCTGCTGCTGCTGTGTCTCCTCTCGCCGGCCGGTGCCAGCAGCAGCAGCAAGTCTAGAGCCCTGCTCCTACCAGCTGGGGGGAGGAGGTGGAGTTTCAGGACAGGGCCAGTGAACGCTGGCCTCTGAAGTTATCGGAGCATAAGGAAGCCTCCGATGGTTTCAGAGGCGAGCATTCCCAGTGACGTCATGACTTTACCCGCGACATAATTAGCCTGCACGGCCGCGCCTGCTGGATCAAGTTAGATCCAGTCAGCACGGCAGCAGGAGCCTCAGCCCGGACGACGGCCGCATGGAGTCAGGTAAGTACTGGAGGGGAGGGGAGGTGGCACAACTACAGAGGCACTACTACAGGGGGCATTGCATAAGAGGCACCACTACAGGGGGCATTGCATAATGGGCAGGACTACAGGGGGCATTGCATAAAGGGCACTGCTACAGGGGGCATTGCATAAGAGGCACCACTACAGGGGGCATTGCATAATGGGCACTAGTACAGGGGGCATTGCATGAGGGGATGGAGGGGTCTGTGCTGAGACGGGAGAGGGGTCAGTGATGTGAGGAAAGAGCGGGCCTGTGCTGAGGGGTGGACTGTGCGGAGAGGGGTCAGTGATGTGAGCAAAGAGGGGGTCTGTGTTGTGAGGGGAGGGGGTTTCTGTGCTGAGAGGGGTTAGTGTTAGTGGAAGGTTAGGTTTGGGCTGCGGGGAGGGAGGGTTAGGTTTAGGCTGTGGGGGGGAGGGTTAGGTTTAGGCTGTGGGGGGAGGGTTAGGTGTAGGCTGTGGGGAGGGAGGGTTAGGTTTAGGCTGCGGGGAGGGGTGGTTAGGTTTAGGGGTAGGGTTAGGATACTTACCAGCAGGTATCGGTATAATAACCTTGTCAGGGTGCAGGCGTCGGGATTCTGAGCATAGGCATCCCGTACCCAACCCATACATACATACATACATACATACATAGCCGACGTTTCAAGGCCGCAGCTGAACTTTTCTTCAGGGTGCTGTACAGGGGAATGAATCAGAAATTAAAATATAGTGCTATGGATTGTTTGAGGGAGGGAGGCCCCAAAACTGGTATCTTGCCTAGGGCCATATGAGGTCTAAATAGAGATCTGTGTAGCACCATTTATTTACTACAGCAAAAATGCATATAACTTTCCCAATTTGCTGCACTGCGCACGTGTCTGTCTATGCTTAGTTCTCTTCATTATGCAAAGAAATGCTTATATTTATAGAAAGCTAGACTTGACATAGAAAAAAACATTTGATTCTCACCAGGACAGAGTGGGTAAGCAAGCCAGTTACAGAGCTCCCTGTCTGAGTTATATTTGGTATGTTTCTTATGAGATATTATTTTATTTAAGCTGAACAAAATCCCTTTGATCCCATATTTGAATTGTCCCAGTGTGCTTTTACGTGCTCTAGTTGACCTACACATTACATCTAAAACTTTATACAGTATGAGGGACATTAAAAGACAAGCTGCCACATGAGTGTTGAAAACAGCACATCAGACAGGACTCTGTGGATTCCCACTATGTCTTTCAATAAAAAATAACCCTAGCTTCTCGTGTTCTCGTTTCTATAATTCATATTTTAATATAGAAGCCTGGAAAATGTTTTACCAGTAGGCTACAATCGGATGTAATAATGCTCTGTGATCAATTGCTTCAGGGCACATTGTAGCTATTTATACATTAATAGCCCATATTGGGCCGGGTCTACTATATGTCATGCCACAGGGGTTTTGTAGATTCGGGTCAGGACCCTTGGTGTTAGATTTATATGAGACAGAGTAGTGGAAGCTTGAGGCCTTGATAACTCATCTGACCCCTACTAGGAGGATGTAAATGGGTGCTTGAATAAACAGATAATATAGTCTTTAGCAGGGTCGTAACTAGGGGTCTGCGAGTGGTGCGGCTGCACGTAGTGCAGAGCTCTGTGGGTGGCACGGCGGCTCACCTACAGTCCCTGCATCTGGCTAGCAGGGTGCCTGTAATGGCACCCTGCTGCCAGAATCTCAGTAGCAGTGCTGCCTGGAGCATCCTTAGAACACTTCAGGTGTACCCACCACTGTCCTTACAGCCCCCCGGAGCTTCCTGAGGATGCTCCGGGCATTGCTGTGATTACCGGTGATTGTGGCCCTGTCCACTCAGTGTGGCATCATGCGGAGGGGACGTGGACTCACCAGGCGCCAGTAAATGGAGTTACAGTGCTGGTCTTTAGGATAATACTGGAAAGAGTGCAGGAAGCATGAAAGGTATAGTCTCTTGCTGAGAGTGTACTCAGAACTGTAGAGTACAGAGGGCCTCATTCAGAGATTTGTGCATTTATGTACATCTGTGCATGTGAAGATGCTGCACTGAGCATGTGCAGATCTCATCCTGCAAGTTTGCTCGCAGTGTCCCATAAGCTGCAACACGCAGATAATCCGATGCTCCGTCTTCGGACGTAGCAGCAGCTCACAGAAGCTAACTTAAAATGTTAGCCACAATGGGCCTGATTGCAAATAGCGTAAAGCAAATGCAGCTCCAGATGCCCTGTGCAAATGGCATGCCGATGAATTTCAAACAGAATGCTAAGTTGACTATACCCAAGTTCTAATGTGCACGCAACTATGTGGTTAAACTGCAACACCCTTACTTACGGGAAAGTAGCCGTCATTATTATCATCAGCATATACACTTACCGTACCTCTTTGCTACTGTAGGTGCAGGAAATCAGTTTGAAATCCCATCCGCATTGTATACACATAACTCAGCATAGTGAGTGATACACGCCAAAGACCCCACCCACCAATACACGCCCAAGCTGGTTCTCTTGCATGTTCTCAGGGGATGAATAGCCCACTGGGAGCACGGGTCAGTTTCAGCTGGACTAGGCTCTGTGCTCTCTTCAGTGGCTTGCTACAGCAATCCCCACCATTTCATAGGCCTGGCAAAAAGGGGGCACAAGGGGCACACTTGTTCTTGGCTATGAGGTTAAAAGGGGACCCAACCATTTAGGGGCCCACAGATAAATACAACTGCACCCTCTGCCTGTACTGCTGCAGTGATCAGCAGGATGCAGGCATATACGTGGTCTGGTGAGCCCTATTACCTAGTCTTCCCCTTCTGGTTCCGGAGGCCAGTGTAATAAATTTTGATTTTGTTTGTTGCAGTGCAGACACGTAACATGGTGTCACACCTCGCCGCTGAGAGGCAGAGGAGCCGCAGCGTGAGAGGAAAAGTCAGAAACCTCATAGTAAGGTAAATTACTGTGGCTGGAGGCGGAGAGATGTAGGGGGATTGTGCTTGAGAGACAGAAGTGTGTTGGAGAGCCGCTGGGGAGTTGGAGAGAGATAAGAGAGCTGGAGAGACAGAAAGGGCTGGAGCTGAAGAGACAATGGGGGTCTGCAGAGACAGAAGGGAGCTGGAGAGACACTGGGGACCTGGAGAGAGGTTTTGGAGCTGGAGAGAGAATGGGGCTGGAGCGATAGAAGGGGGCTGGGGAGCTGTAGATATTTAGTTTATGAGGCCCCATAATTTCTGTTGCTGGTCTTGCCAATCATAACTGGCACTATCAGAACCAATCAGGTAGCGTTCAGAGCTTCTGCGCATGCACAGAAGCTCATTGTATAGTATGAGTGGCATAACCTTGGGGCAGCTGTTGCACATGTCCAGCAGCAGCAGCTTCTCTCAAGGGCCTTTTCAGAGCTCCATGAGTCACTCCTCATGGCTTTAGCAGAAACACAGTAGGTAAGGGGCAGCTGGTACTGCGGTTCTGACTGCGCTACACAGTAGTGACACAGGGGCCTATTCATCAACACTAAAATAATGGTTTTAAGGACATTTTCCTTAATTACCTTTTTTTTAGTATTCATTAAAACACTTAACGCAGGAGATATCACTGATATCTCCTGGTTAAGTCCATGTGCGTTAATTTCTACACTCCGCATACATTGGTATGGGGATGTAGAAATTAGGCTATTCATCAAATTCCCAAAACTTACCTGCTTTCAGCTGGGCAGGTCCTCCTCCGGTTCGCTCCATCCCTCCCTGGTCCCTCCTCCAGCTCCGGCTGCTGCTCTGTTCTCCCGGCAAAACACAGTAAAAAAAACCAAAACTAATAAAGTTCTTTTTGTTTTGTTCTTTTCTAATCTTCAGCAAGCTGGGTGGGAGGTCGGGGTCCACAGCTGCAGCCTGGCGGGGGCCAAGCGGCCAGGTAGGTGGGGGAGGGGAGTGGGGGGGCAGGGTGGACAGACAGAGAGTTACCGCAGCTGTGATAAGTGCGAATGTAACGGCACATGCGCAGCACTGATTACAGCTGCGGTAAGTTATAGCAGGCAGGGGAAAGTATCTATTTCCTGAAAAGCTGTCATCGCAAAAATTATAGTTTTTTTAAATAGATACTTAAGGAGAGGAGGAATAATGAATTAGTCCAATAATTTGGTAGAACTCCATGCGAGTTCTAAACCTAATTACCTCCATCGACATTTTTGTGTTGATGAATAGGCCCCACAGTCAGTAAAATCCACCAAGTTTTGTTCTCAGTACAAGGCAAAATATCATCTTTCACAAACATCTTGACACAGATGTCCATGGAAGATGATGTTCTGCCTTGATCCGAGATCCAAACTTACCGGGAAGGTCCGAGCCAATACAGCATCGCTCATCTCTAATATATATATTAATAATATATATATATATATGTATATATTAGGGGTGAGCGGGTTCGGATTTCTGAAATCCGACCCCCCCCCCCCGAGCCCCCCCGATCCGAGGCCGATCCGAGACAGGCTCAACTTTTATCGCCTGACTCGGATCTGAAATCGAGGCAAAACATCATCATCCCGCCTTTCCGGGTCTCGCGGGTTTTGGATTCTATATAAGGTACCCGCGTCGGCGCCATTTTCCCACTCGGCTGTGGACAGTGAAGAGGGAGGGTGGGAGTTAGGGCTGGCTGGGCTGTGTAGTGTAGTGCAGTGTAGTGTTGTGCTGTGCTGTGCTGTGCTGCTGTTTTCCATGGGGCTGTGTCCACTCCTCCAAAGTTCATAGGGGCTGGCTGTGTTGTGCTGTGCTGCTGTTGTCCATAGGGGCTGTGTCCACTCCTCCAAAGTCTATAAGGGCTGGCTGTGTTGTGCTGTGCTGCTGTTGTCCATAGGGGCTGTGTCCACTCCTCCAAAGTCCATAGGGGCTGGCTGGACTGTGTTGTGCAGTCAGTTGTCCATAGGGGCTGTGTCCACTCCAAACTCCTGCATTGTCCCAGTCCTAAAGGGGTGCTGTAGTGTTGTCCAGGGGGTGCTCTGGTCCATCAGGGGTGCTCCCCCCAAGTGCAAAAAAGATAAATATTTTTTCTGTGTTTGTGAATTGTGTGCGCAGTAGCCGCACGTGCATCAACAAATAAGTGCCAAACGTGCGCCTGTGTAATAAGTAAAGGTCTGGCTGGCTTGATCGTTAAAGGGTGCTGTAACCCCCAAAGTGCACTCCAAACCAAATAAAAACATATTTTCTGTGTTTGAGAATTGTGTGCACTGTGGCTGCATGTGCATCAACAAAGGAGCAGCGCCAAGCGTGCGCCTGTGTCCCATAAGTAAAGGGCCAGCTGGCTTGTCCGTTAAAGGGTGCTGTAACCCCCAATGGGCACTCCAAACAAAATCAAAAAATATTTTCTGTGTTTGTGAATTGTGTGCACTGTGGCTGCATGTGCATCAACAAAGGAGCATCGCCAAGCGTGCGCCTGTGTCCCATAGGTAAAGGGCCAGCTGGCTTGACCATTAAAGGGTGCTGTAACCCCCAAAGTGCACTCCAAAAAAAAGAAAAAAAATATTTTTTTGTGCTTGTGAATTGCGTGCGCAGTAGCCGCACGTGCATCAACAAAGTAGCGCCAAGAGTGCGTCTGTGTCATAGGTATAGCTCCGGCTGGCTTGACCATTAAAGGGTGCTGTAACCCACAAAACGCACTCCAAAAAAAATAAAAAAATATATTTTTTTGTGTTTGTGAATTGCGTGCGCAGTAGCCGCACGTGCATCAACAAAGTAGCACCAAGCGTGCGCCTGTGTCATAGGTAAAGGGCCGGCTGGCTTGACCGTTAAAGGGTGCTCTAACCCCCAAAGTGCACTCCAAACAAAATAAAAAAATATTTTCTGTGTTTGTGAATTGTGTGCACTGTGGCTGCACGTGCATCAACAAAGGAGCAGCGCCAAGCGTGCGCCTGTGTCCCATAAGTAAAGGACCAGCTGGCTTGTCCATTAAAGGGTGCTGTAACCCCCGAAGGGCACTCCAAACACAATAAAAAATATATTTTCATTGTTTGTGAATTGTGTGCACTGTGGCTGCACGTGCATCAACAAAGGAGCAGCGCCAAGTGTGTGCCTGTGTCCCATAAGTAAAGGGCCAGCTGGCTCATTTCTTAAAGGGTGGTGTAACCAACAGAGTGCACTAGTCTCCAACAAAAATAAAAAATTATTTTCTGTGTTAGTGTGCGCCTTAGCCGCACGTATATATCAATATAACATAAATGGAGGACCAAACTTTCTCTGATAAAAATAAAATAGGGAAAGATCAAGAACCACTTCCTCCTAGTGCTGTTGCTGCTGCTGGGAGTTGTTCATCATCCCAGAGAGGAAGTAGGAACACCACTACTTTTACTAAAAAATTGACCCTCCAACAGTCCTTAGCGAGGAGGAAGAAGTACGACAGCAGTCATCCTGAAGCAAAATGTATAACTGAGGCTTTGACTGCTATGTTGGTGTTAGACGTGCGTCCGGTATCCGCCATTAGTGCAGTGGGATTTAACCCTCAAAGTGCGCTCCACAAACAATAAAAAAATTCTTCTTTTTTTTCTGTCTTTGTGAATTGTGTGGGCTGTAGCCGCACCTGCATCCTCAAAGCAGCAGCGCCAAGCGTGTGTCTGTCTGTTAAAGGGTGGTGTTACCCCCAAAGTGCGCTCCAACAAAATAAAATAATTTTCTTTTTATCTGTGTTTGTGTGTGAATTGTGTGGGCTGTAGCCACACCTGCATCCTCAAAGCAGCAGCGACAAGCGTGCATCTGTCTGTTAAAGGGTGGTGTAACCCTCAAAGTGCGCTCCACAAAAAATAAAAAAATTCTTCTTTTTTTCTGTCTTTGTGAATTGTGTGGGCTGTAGCCACAACTGCATCCCCAAAGCAGCAGCGCCAAGCGTGCGTCTGTCTGTTAAAGGGTGGTGTAACCCTCAAAGTGCGCTCCACAAACAATAAAAAATTCTTCTTTTTTTCTGTCTTTGTGAATTGTGTGGGCTGTAGCCACACCTGCATCCTCAAAGCAGCAGCGCCAAGCATGCGTCTGTCTGTTAAAGGGTGGTGTAACCCTCAAAGTGCGCTCCACAAACAATAAAAAATTCTTTTTTTTCTGTCTTTGTGAATTGTGTGCACTGTAGCTGCACGTGCATCAACAAAGGAGCAGCGCCAAGCGTGCGCCTGTGTCCCATAATTCTGTTAAAGGGTGGTGTAACCCCCAAAGTGCTCCAAAAAATAAAAAACAATTTTTTTTATGTGTTTGTGACTTGTGTGCGATGTAGCCGCACGTGCATCAACACAGTAGCAGCGCCAAGCGTGCGCCTGTGTCATAAGTCAAGGGCCGGTTTGGACATCTGGTCCGGAATGAAGGACGTGCCAACAATTTCTGACAAGTCTACTGTCACTGCATATGATACTGTCCTCAAAGCAGCAGCGACAAGCATGCGTCTGTCTGTTAAAGGGTGGTGTTACCCCCAAAGTGCGCTCCAACAAAATAAAATAATCTTCTTTTTTTCTGTGTTTGTGTGTGAAATGTATGCGCAGTAGCCGCACCTGCATCCTCAAAGCAGCAGCGACAAGTGTGTGTCTGTCTGTTAAAGGGTGGTGTAACCTTCAAAGTGCGCTCCACAAAAAATAAAAAATTCTTCTTTTTTTTCTGTCTTTGTGAATTGTGTGGGCTGTAGCCGCACCTGCATCCTCAAAGCAGCAGCGACAAGCATGCGTCTGTCTGTTAAAGGATTACATCGGTGACAGCATCCAAGTAGGCATGTCAGACAGTCCGTGCCTGTACTGGCAGGAAAAAGAGGCAATTTGGAGGTCCCTGTACAAACTGGCTCTATTTTACCTGAGTTGCCCCCCCTCCAGTGTGTACTCCGAAAGAGTGTTTAGTGCAGCCGGGAACCTTGTCAGCGAAAGGCGTAGGAAGTTGCTTCCACAAAATGTGGAGAAGATGATGTTCATAAAAATTAATTATCAACTCTTCCAGGGAGACCAGCCTCCAGAACGTACAGCGGGAACTGTGGTTGTGGATTCCAGCGGGGACGAATTAATACTCTGTGAGGATGAAGATGTACCCAACACTGAAGAGGATGAGGAATCGGTGGATGAGGAGAATGAGGACAACATCTTGCCTCTGTAGAGCCAGTTTGTGCAGGGACAGATTAATTGCCAGCTTGTTTTGTGGGGGCCCAAACGAACCAATTTCAGCCACAGTCGTGTGGCAGACCCTGGTGCTGAAATGATTGGTTTGTTAAAGTGTGCATGTCCTGTTTATACAACATAAGGGTGGGTGGGAGGGCCCAAGGACAATTCCATCTTGCACCTCTTTTTTTTCTTTGCATTATGTACTGTTTGGGGCCTAGTTTTTCAAACTGCCAACCTGTCTGCCACTGCAGTGTCACTCCTAGATGGACCACGTGTTTGTGCCGCCCACTCGTGTTGCTTAGCATAGTCATCCAGCTACCTCGGTGCAACCTTTTGGACATAAAACACTATTGTGAGGTGTGAGGTGTTCAGAATAGACTGGAAATGAGTGGAAATTAAGGTTATTGAGGTTAATAATAGCATAGGAGCAGAAAAACCCACAAATTCTGTGATTTTAGCTGTTTTAATGCTTTTTTTAAAAAAAATACAGATCCAAAACACAAAACCCAGAACCCAAAACACGGAAGGGTGGTTTTGGCAAAACCAAGCCAGATCCAAAACATGAAGAAAGATCCAGATCCAAAACCAAAACACGAAAAGTGGCCGATGCACACCCCTAGTGTGTATATATGTATATATATATATATATATATATATATATATATGAGATGAGCGGGTTCGAATTTTGAGATCTGGGGTGAGAACCGAATGTGCGTTCGGTTCCCGCCAGCCCTGGATCTCAAACCGAGGCAAAAACCATAGAGACAAAATCTCGTTTCTCGCGAGCTTTCGTCTCTATATATAAGGGACCACGTGGCAGCCGCCATTTCACTCTGGCTGTGGAGACTGAACAGGGAGGGTGGGTAGTGTAGGGCTGGGAGGTACTTACCTGTGCTGGTGCTGTGCTGTCTCTGTGCTGTCTGCTGTGTCCTGGGCTGGAGCACTGCTGATCCATGTGGTGCTGTCACTGCTATGCTGTCTGCTGTGTCCATCTGGGCTGGTGCTGATGCTGATCCATCTGGGCTGCTGCTGTGCTGTCTGCTGTGTCCATCTGGGCTGGTGCTGATCCATCTGGGCTGGTGCTGTGCTGTCTGCTGTGTCCATCTGGCCTGGTGCTTTTGCTGATCCATCTGGGCTGGTTCTGTGCTGTCTGCTGAGTCCATCTGGGCTAGTGCTGATCCATCTGGGCTGGTGCTGTGCTGTCTGCTGCATCCATCTGGGCTGGTGCTGATCCATCTGGGCTGGTGCTGTGCTGTCTGCTGTGTCCATCTGGCCTGGTGCTTTTGCTGATCCATCTGGGCTGGTTCTGTGCTGTCTGCTGAGTCCATCTGGGCTAGTGCTGATCCTTCTGGGCTGCTGCTGTGCTGTCTGCTGAGTCCATCTGGGCTAGTTCTGAACCATCTGGGCTGGTGCTGTGCTGTCTGCTGCATCCATCCGTTCTGGACCCGAAAAATATATATATTGTCTTTTTATTTTTTTTTCTGTGTGTGCGTGTTAGGCTTAGATACAGCAACGCAACCTAGTGCTGCCCGACTCAAGTCGTTATCAATCTGTGCTCTGGGCCCAAATTCTGGACCCGAAAAATAAATAAAACAAATAGTGTCTTTTTTTGTCTAATATTTTTCTTTGTGTGTGTGTGCATGTTAGGCTTAGCCGCACAAGATACAGCAACGCAACCTAGTGCTGCCCGACTCCAGTCGTCATCAATCTGTGCTCTGGGCCCAAGTTCTGGACGCGAAAAAAAAATAAAACAAATAGTGTCTTTTTTTTACTAATATTTTTCTGTGTGCACACGATTGCACGTGTGTGAATTTTGTAACCGCACCTTGGCTACTCTATTGGTGCTTGTGACACTGCTTCAAGACCGCAGAAAATATGGAGGGCTGTAACATTACAGGAGAGCAAGGCCAAGAACCACATGTTGTAGCTGCTGCCTACAGTCATCATGATAATGCAAGGCCGTCAACTTCCTCGTCCTCTATAAAGGCCCATTCCCCAGGGCTTAAGTCACGCCATGGATATGGTAATGCTACTTTTACTGTAGTAAAGGAAAAAAAATCGAAAGGCAAGTTGCCTTTAGATAAACCAAAAATTGGCAATATGCCATTCACTACACGAAGTAGCAAGGAAAGGATAAGGCCTTGGCCTTTATTTATGTTGACTGCTGGTTCTGATAGCTCTTCTGCTTGTAGTAGTAGTGGTGGTGGTCCAAAGAAAAACCAACTGTGTGCCCTGAGAAATCGAAATCACAAATCCTCGAGGAGAGTGCAAGTGTGTCCGCGGTTGCGTGAGCCAGATCTAAATACTAGTGTACTGGAGGATCCTCCAAGTTCCAACATTTGTGTGCTCTCTGTAAATGTGGGGAAGGGCAGTCAACATCTTGCAGACGTAGTCAGTGAGGATGCTTCTGGGGAATTGCACATGGAGGAGGAGGATATTTTGGTAGTTGAAAGCGCTAAGGATGATGAGGATGTTGATGATGAAGATGTTGGTGATGAGGATGTTGATGCCGAGGATGTCCTTTGTGTAAGTAAGGCAACAGCTTTTGCCCATGGATTGAAAAAGATAAAGCCCATTGTTGTCATGCAGGGGCAAAAGACAAAAAAATCCACTTCTCACTTGTGGAATTATTTCCACCCCAATCCGGACAACAGTTGTCAAGCCATATGTAACCATTGCCAAGCAAGAGTGAGTAGATGGAGGGACCTAAAACACCTAGGAAACTCCTCCTTGTTAAGTCACTTGGAGCGCATTTATCAAATATCAAAGTGTATGTTGCCAAGTTCCAAAACTCAAAACTTAATAAGTCCAGTGTCACCTACCTGCTCCCTCTCTGTGGGATCCAAGCGCCTTCGAACTCCACCACCAACACCTGGATCATCAACATCCTCATTCATCATTGGGATTAGTCCTGCTGCAAACCATGCTGTTATTCGAAGCATGATTCACTCCTCTCCTATCCATGATTCCTCCGAAGGATCCTTGATGACTACGCCTGTTGCTGTTGTTGCTGTAAGTGGATCTTTATCCCAGAAGGGGACCAGGAGGAAGACTACTTGTAGTGTATCCTCCAAAAAACAATTTACTGTCAAACCATCGTTTGCAAGGGCAAACAAGTATGACAGCAATCACCCAGTTTTACAGCAGATTACTGACGCCATAACAGCTATGCTGGTATTAGATGTGCGTCCAGTATCCGCCATTAATGCAGTGGGTTTTCAACAGTTAATTGAGGACCTGTGTCCTCGCTACCAGATCCCTTCTAGATTCCACTTCGCTCGAACAGCAATTCCAAGTCTGTACAAGGACATTAAAAAAACGTATTAATGTCCTCAGAAATGCCGTTGTACCCACTGTCCACTTGACCACTGATATGTGAACAAGAGGGACAGGGCAAATTAAGGATTACATGACTGTGACAGCCCACTGGGTCGGTGTTTTGCCTACAACAGCAACAGCAGCAGCAACATCAACCAAAAGACAGCTGATACAGAGGCAGGCTACTCTTTGTATAACTGGTTTCACTAAGAGGCATACCGCTGAGAACCTCTTAGAAAAACTCAGGGAAATCATTGCTAAGTGGCTTACCCCACTTGGAATCTCCTCGGGATTTGTAATTTCGGACAATGCTACCAATATTGTGAGAGCATTACATGTGGGCGAATTCCAACATATCCCATGTTTTGCTCACACAATTAATTTGGTGGTGCAACATTTTTTTAAAAATGACAGGGGCGTGCAGGAGATGCTCTCGATGGCCCGCAAAATATCTGGACATTTTAGACATTCGGCAAATGTTTGTCGAAGATTGCATGACCAACAGGTACTGTTAAATTTGCCCTGCCATCAGCTGAAGCAAGAGGTAGTAACAAGGTGGAATTCTACCCTCTGTATGCTTCAGCGGATGGAGGTACAGCAAAAGGCCATCCAGGGCTATACAATGGCCTATGACATAGGCTGTGGAGGCTGAATGCACCTTACTCAAGAACAGTGGAGAGTAATTTCCGTGTTGTGCAAGGTTCTCAAACCCTTTGAACTTGCCACAAGTGAAGTTAGTTCAGACACTGCCAGCTTGAGTCAGGTCATTCCCTTCATCAGACTTTTGCAAAAACAGCTGGAGAAACTGAAGGAGTAACTGAAATGGAGCAATTGCGCAAGCTATGTTGGACTGGTGCCCTTGATTCACTTCACCAGCATCCAAGAGTCTTCAGTCTATTGAAATCTGAAAAATATATTTTGGCGACCATTCTGGATCCTAGGTTTAAGTCCTACCTTGTGAGTTGTTTTCCCAATAGACCGAAATCTAAAACTATGCAAAGAGCAGTTGATAAAAAAATTGTCAGCTGCAGCCACACGTAAAATGCCATCATCTCCTCCTTCAGTTTCTGCAGCTGCCAGGAAAAAACTAAATTTTCCTTACAGAATTCCTGCTGGTCATGCAGATTGTTCACCAAAAAATGACATCTGGTCGGGCCTGAGAGAACTGCCTACTAGTGACATGTCTTCTACCGTGACTGTGTGATACGGTCTCCATTCACAGAATGGTGAAGGACTATTTCAGAGATAACATCCTAATAGGCATGTCAGATAGTCCCTTTCAGTACTGGCAGGAAAAAGAGGCAATTTGGAGGCCCATACACAAACTGGCTTTCCATTACTTAAGTTGCCCACCCTCCACTTTGTACTCTGAAAGAGTTTTCAGTGCAGCTGGCAACCTTGTCAGCGATTGGCATAGGAGGTTACTTCCTCAAAATGTGGAAAAGATGATGTTCATTAAAATGAATTACAAATTCCATGAGGAAGACCTCTACCAACAATTACATAAAAAATGTACGCCTATGCTGGATTCTAGCGGGGACGAATTAATATTGTGTGAAGAAGAGGATGTACACACTGATGGGGATGATGAGGATGAGGACAACAACATCTTGTAATGTAAAGCCAGTGTGTGTATGGGATAATTTTTATTTCCATGTCCGATGCACATTGGCAGCTTGTTTTATGGGGGTCCAAACAAACCAATCATTTCAGCCACAATTCGCAGTCCTTGTCGCTGAAATGATTGGTTTGTTAAACTGTGAATGTCCTGTTTCGTATACAACATAAGGGTGGGAGGGCCCAAGGACTATTCCATCTAGCACCTTTTTCCTTTCCATTATGTGCTGGTTTGGGCATTACTGCCTGACATTTTAAATTAATGTTATGGTTGGCTTAGGAACCAATGATTTGTTTTTTAATTAATGTATTATCAATTTTACAGCCAGGGGCTGCACTAATGAATTTATTTTTATTATTAATTATTCAGCCCGGGGCTGCACCAATGAATTGTTTTTTAATTTATTATCAATTTTACAGCCAGGAGCTGCACCAATGAATTATTTTTTAATTCATTTATTATCAATTTTACAGCCAGGGGCTGTACCAACTATCAACTATCAATCCTCAAGGGTATCCAAACCATCATCTTTGCACAGTGCTCAACTCTATTAATAATTATACCAATTAGTTTTAAGCCAGCAAGCTGGATGCAACCTTTTGGCCCTTTAACTTGATAAGAAAATCAATATTGTGAGCTGTGAGGGTCAAAATTGACTGGAAACGAGTGGAAATAAGTTTTTGAGGTTATTAATACTGAAGGAACAAAAAAAAGGCCAATTTTATGTGATTTTTGCTATTTTTTTTATTTTTTAAGAAAAAATCCAGATCCAAAACCAAAACATGAAACAAAACATAGAGGTGAGGTTTTGGCAAAAGCAATCCAGATCCAAAACCATGGGAAATCGAGATCCAAAACCAAAATGCAGGGGCCGGTGCACATCTCTAAGTTATATACAGTATATATATATATATATATATATATATATTATGGAGGAGAGGGTGTACCTTTGGTGCGCCACAGCTTTGAATATTGATTGAATAGGAGAAATTTCCACCACTTATGGGGATTTATTGCAATAGTAGCTGTTGGTCAAACACAACCTTCTAGTTACTCTCCAAATCACCATTTGTTAATGTTTTGGATATTATTCATAAAATAAAAGCCCCTATGGTATCCCATAATTCTTATACCTAAATATATTATTCTTGGTACTGTACTGTATATCAACAGAGGTAAAAATATATAAAACAATTTACAATACAAATCAATACATAAATAGCATAAAACAACTTTTAGTAAACCTGCCACAGTACAGAAGGATAGATGTTATCTGCCACTTACACCCTTACAGGTATGAGCTCTTAGGTGGATCTCTTATGTGGTAGGTGCAGGTTTTTCAAAGCGATGACCCTACGCATTTCGTCCACATACGGGACTTCATCAGGGGTAAACACTTTAAAAATACAAAACATATGGTGATAAATACAATTGCATATTTACAGTGTATAACAGATATATATATCCATAGTCATGTACTTGTAATCATTCTTGATTACTATTTATACAACATGAAGACAGAAGAGAAGGTTCAAATAACAGAAGTTTATCCAATCAGAGGTTTAAGAATGGCTACTGACAACAGACACATAGTAAAAGTACATACCAAAAATGGAACTGGTCTGAATAAACACTTGATGATATGGAACTGGTTAGAACACTCAGTGGTATAAGTTTATTTTCCATCCCTTGATAGGGAGAAATTCCTAGAAAGGCTCTTAGAAGCCTAATAGGAGATGCAGACAATTAATATTACATTATAAGATTTGGTATTTAGTTTCAATATACTCACATGTCACAATAGAAAAATAAATAAATAAAAAAATCATGATAAATTAAGTATATACCATGTGGTTTTTATAACCCTTATATTGTAGTGATTCGGTCTAAATACCCCTCAATAATATAAGTTTATTTTCTGTCCCTTAGTTGGGAAGGTTCCAAGGATCAGGAACTCCACGTCTGGTCAAGCTTTAGGGTAAGCTAGGGACAGCAGCCACTGCATTGCACTTCAGCAGCAGGCATCCAACTTACCTGTACAAAAGAGCTTATACATCACAGCAGTGTCTATCAGTTTTAAACATCCACGCATTTTCTGTTTTTTATTTACTCTCCCCCTTTTTTTATTTAATTTTTCATTTTATTTATTTTTGTTTATAATCATTTTTATTTATTATTATTATTTATTATTTATTTATTATTTATTATTTCGTTCCATATTGATTTCATTATTTGGTTGTCATATAAGATTATATTCACATTTAACTTAATCATTGTTACATTGATCACATCTGTTGCTAATTGTATCAAATAGATTTGTTGCTAATTGTATCCAGTAAATTGGTCACACATACACGTTATATTGGATTACATAAGCGCTTCCTGCACACTTTGATAAACCCAGAAGTGCCTCTATCTTAAAGGACAGCTCTTACCGGGATAGCTAAAATGGATGCTAGGGGTGTGGACACAGTCACACAGACGCTGAGCGAGGGTCTTTGTTATCTTCTTTGATATCACGTAAAAGATGGTGCCATTGACTTATGGAAGAAGCGGGCTCTGTACAGACAAGGGTGGACAACTCCATACAGACCCCCAGGTGTAAATACTCCTCTGGCACGACTGACTCATACTGTAGCAGACATGTCAATGTCCCCAGTCACATTAAAACACCATTTTTGTGGTGTTTATATTATAGATGAGCGTGGATCCCTGTGATTTGGTTTTGGCAAAACCACCCTCAAGCAGTTTGGTTTCAGTTTTGTTTTTGGATTCCTTTATAAAATTATTAAAATAGCTAAAAAAATCATGTAACTTGGGCCTGTTTTTGTTCCTATAGTATTATTAACATCAATAAAATTAATTTTTAGTCATTTCCAGTCACTTCTGACCATCTCACAATACCTGAAATGACGAGGGACCGACGTACATGCAATCCAAAATACACAAGATCTGGATTTTAGATCTAAGGTCCGAACTTGGCAAGAAAGACTGAGACGAGACTCTGGGGTAAATGTACTGTATTAAGCCTTGGATAGAGTAGAGAGGGATAAAGTACTGTATCAACCAATTAGCTCCTAACTGTCACTTTACATGCTCTGTTTGAAAAATGACACGAGCTGATTGTTTCTCCACTTTATCTCTATCCAAAGCTTAGTACATCTACCCCAGTGCCAGTGGCGTCCCTACTTACGTTGTTATCTGGTGTGGGGAGGAATGCTGTGTGCGCGGCTGAGCCGAGGGCAGCCGAAAAGTGGTCGTGGCCTTGCGAGAAGGAGGCGTGGTATCACAGGAAGGAGAGTGGCCTCGCAGCCTGAACCCCGTTGCCCCGTGCTTTTTACCTGAGGGGGTCCGAGCGGGGGAGGTGCAGACTGCCCTGTCCTGTGTACAGTGCCAGATCCCTCACAGTGTCAGGAGCCGAGTGCTCTACTTAATACTAAAGTGCAGCACCTGGCTCCTGTCACTGACGCCACTGTCCAGTGCTACTGAGAATCCCAAAGTGTTCCGAGCCAGGAACTGTTTTGACTCAGAACCCAAAAGTTCAGGTGTGTTCAGTTTTCACCAAAAAGTTCATCTATAGTTTATATGAAATACCTTCCAGCCTATTGCAAATTGGGATGAACATCCTGATCGCCCCCTGAAATTGGACGGTTGGGAGGTATGATCTATCTATCTATATGTCTTGCAATGATTTCCAATACAACCCAGTATCACCCTCTGTTTCATCAGTTTTTATAAAATGTCACCCATTGACGTGTGGGTCGTATTGTGGGGTCAGCAACAGAAAGCTGGTTTCATCTTGCCTCAGAGGAATGTTTGTGCCTGGCTGCAATAGCCGTCTATCAATATTCTTTCAGGTTATTGTAACATGATCCGGTGTGCGTAGGTGGCGGCTAACATTGATGCCAAATCTTCACAGTCTCTTCCCCATCAAATTGATGAGATTGCCAGGCAACAGCATAAGTGCTGGAGTAAATACATTTCTAACAAGGCAGGAAAAAACATTCCCGAAACGACAATGATGTAAATCCAATACCTGTTTTTTCTGTGCCCTTTCTTTGTATGAGCTTATCTTTATATACAAATGCAAACATTCCATTCCAATGCACTATATTAGTCTCAGATGCACTGCTTCTGTATCTCAGTTCGTTTATCTTCTAATTATCCTGATCTGCTTCAAAAGAACAGTGGAACGTGAAAACACCAAGATATGATTGGAACAGGAGAGCGGAGAAATACTACAAGTCAAACTAATTACTTCTTAACGGGAAAAAAAAATGTGATGGGAGAGTGTTAAAGAAATGAACCTTTATTCACCTCTGTGAAAATGGGATAGTTAATTAAAGAAGAGCTAATAAGGATAACTAATATAATGCTAATTATGTAGTGCCGGATAGTATACAAACGCGAGTGGTAGGCATAAATGTTTTTCTGAAATTCTATCATCATATGTTTGTTTGTTTTTTTTCTCATTGCATTTTACAGTGGTAGTAAAATCTTTATTGTTTGGTAAAACTGTACAAGGATTTTTTATGTGTTATTTTTTTGGTGGTAAATGATTAAATGTTATTTCCTTTATACAATGCAGATTTGATAGGAAAAAAAGAGAAACAGCATTAAATGGATTGTTTTTTAAGATGTAATGCACAGTATGTTCAAAGGTAGTGTCGTACTGGGCATGAAGGGCCCAGATAGATAAGACTGTGGAAGAGACCAATGCAACAGTATCCTACCCTCCAACATGACCCGTTCCATTAGGTGCACAGGGGTAGATGTATTATAGCGGCACTTAACGTGCCGTTATAACGCTTCCCGCTTCCCCTCTTTACTGAGGCGAAGCAGCAAGCATTAACGATGATATGTATGAACATCTCATCGGTCGGAGAGGGGAAGTGTTAACTCCTCCCTCCGGCACTACCCGCTAGAGACCAGAGCGCGTCAGCCTAGTGCTGATGCCCTATGTGTCAGTCCTGGCCGGCTCCACTGAGCATGTGCGGGATCTCGCAAGTATCGCAAGATCCCCGGGCGCAGCCTGGAGCCGGCAGCCGCCGCAGCATGGATAGCGCTGTCCCTGCTGTGGGGATAGGGCAGCGCCAGGCTGTAGCTGTCGATAGCGACAGCTACAGCGGGCCAAACGGTCAGGTTATATGACCGTTCATCAGAGCCATAACTAGACTTTTTGGTGCCCTGTGCCAGAAAGAGCATTGGCGCCCCCCTCATTTTTCAAAGGGACATAATGCACCCAAAAAGGGGGAATGGCCTCATGGGGAAGGGCCAGGGAAGAGATGGGGGAGGCCAGGAGATGCTGGGGATGAAATAAGAGGAAGCTACAAGTGAGAATGATAATAAACAGAAATTTGACAGGCCCAAACAGCGCCCCCTGACCTGTGGTGCCCTGTGCGATGGCACCGGCCGCACTACCCTAGCTACAGCCCTGCCGTTCATATATGGCCCAGGCTAATGGCCCGATAATGACAGGGACGCATAGATCATACATCGGAGAAAAGCGGTATCAGCACACATAATGTGCGCTGATATCGCTTCAGGAATTCTTACATCTACCCTAAAATGCTTTGCTCCTGGACTTCCCTCCTAATTAATGATTGAAGTCACCTGTGTAGAGCTAAAGGGTGTTTCAGCACAGATGGCTTCAATCATAAATTAAGAAGGAAGACCAGGAGCAGAGCATTTTGTACCTAATGGAATGGGTCATGTTGCCTACCCTCCAACATGACCCATTCCATTAGGTACAAAACACTCTGCTCATGGACTTCCCACCTAATGTATGATTGCAATCACCTGTGTTGAACTACAGTAGTTAATTGGTGAGACAGGTGTTTCACCACAGGTGACTGCAATCATAAATTAAGAAGCAAGTCCAGGAGCAGAATATTTTGTACCTAATGGAATGGGTCATGTTGGTGGGTCTGCAGTGTGTGTTTGTGCGTTGGCACTGAAGGGACATGGCCCATCACTGGAACGGCGTGTTGTTTGTGCAAGGGAGGATAGGGCGTGACATTATGCAGTCTCAGATTCGCAGACATAGCACTGCTGTTCATAATACTGTATATAATATTTATTTACGCCTCAGACCCTCCACAATGTCACGGGCTGCCATGGCAACAATGATCCAGAAGTCGCAGACGTGGCCTTGGCACTACTACAAAACTGGGATGACACACCCCCGTTTTGTAAAACTGTTGCTGTCGCCGACCCTTCCCCACCCCCAAATGGCCGTGACATGTTAGTCATAGCTATCTCCAATATCTGATGTGGTCCTTCCATGGTACATCAAGGTGATACGATTCAGCCACGGAGCGGGGGTGCCACTGAAGCAGTAATGTACTTCTCCACGGTAACCCACTCTGCGAATAGCACCAAGTAGAGAAAAGTCCTGTTTACAGCAAAACAGGGTGTACCCACCTTTAGTATTATAATACAGTTGAGTGTGATTCCTAACAAAACAGTTCAGAAAACAATGGGCCTGATTCAGACCCACTCGCGAGCGGCTGTCCGCTCGCAAGTGGGTCGATGGTCTGCACTGAGCATGCGCACGACGGAGGGAGCTCCGTCGTGCGCATGCGCCAGACACGACGAGCGAAGGACTTTCCTTCGCTCGTTGTGTCCGATCAAAGGGGGCGTGCTGTCAATGTTGATTGACAGCACGCCCCCTTTGGTGGGCGTGCCGGGGGCGTGCCTCCCTGACGGGGCGTTCCCACGGGAACGCCTCCCGTCAGAAGCCGGCCCACTGACATCACTAGTGATGTCAGTGGGAGTGATTTTGGCTCTGATAGAGCCAAAATCACTCCGGAGCTTGCGGTTGAAAACCTCAACCGCAGGCTCCGGCTCGCAATTTCGATGGTCGCGATGGTCACGACCATCGCGGCCATCAAAATGCACGCTCGTATAGCCTGTGGGTGGTGACCCACAGCTATACGAGCGTCCAGGAGGACGCTCCATGAAAATGGAGCCCGGCCCTCATTCAGAGCGTGCGCTCTGCTCAGAGCGTACGGCTCTGAATGAGGGCCAATGTTCTTAAATTGTTGCTGATAATAACATGGCTGTCACAGTAATAAAATGTTTATGCGCTCTGCGTTGTTCAATAAATATACAAGTATCAGTATTTCAAAACATCATCTGTTAATTCTCCTTTTAGCTAATTTTAATTCTCCGTTTATTAGTGAAATTGATGTTTCTCCAAATTGCATAGTAACTGAGGCATCAATACAGTACAAACGAATGTACATTTTATAAAGGGAATAGTCAAACATGATGAGTGAGGTTCATTTCTGACCCTATTCATATGGAGGAATATGTACGTGTTATTTGCACATATGAAACACTTACTGTTTAATCTGCTTGCAGTATGCAAATAATTCTGCTGCTATCCACACTAACAAAATAATGTTATTGTTGAGCTGTTTATGGTGAGCAGTATTCTTGGTCACTTACCGAGATCTTAAATGTCTGTTACCATATATACATGTAAAATAAGATGTCCTGACTCACTGACTAACTCAATGCCCAGCCCAAACCCCAGAGGCGAGGGAGAGGAATGTGTTACTACAGGGGAGAGGGAGGGAAATGTGTTACTCCAAAGGTGAGGGAGGGGAATGTGTTACTACAGGTGTGAGTGAGGGTAATGTGTTACTAAAGGTGTGAGAGAGGGATTGTATTTCTACACAGGTGAGGGAGGGGAATGTCTAATATGTCACAACTAGAGATGAGCAGTTCAGATTCCTTGGAAACTGAACACGCCCAAACTTTCGGGATCTGAGGCGATCCAAGACGCAGCTCAGATCTCCCTGTCTGCTTTGGACCCCTACCCAAGCTAAAACCTCAAGATCCTGCTGTCAAATTTTGCGGTTTTGGCTCACGGCTCTCAGCCAATCAGCACTTCCCTGTAAACTTCAGTGGGGAAAATGGACGGAAGATGGCGGCCCCCACGACACCGGGTACACCGCCACCTGCAGTTCCAATACTGCCGGCGGAATCGGTATGATATGCCGGTGGCTGAAATCCCGACATTGGAAGCCCGCATGGCGCAGAATCCTGACAGCGGTAGGTAAGTAACCCACGCTGTATACTACCTGCACTGTATCCGACCCGCACTGTATCTGACCCTTGTTGTATTTGATCCACATTGTATCCAGTGCACACTGCATCCCGCACTATGGCCCTGATTCAGAGCCGGTCGCTCTGACAGAGCTCTCGCTCTGCATCAGGGCCGGCCTATTTTTTTTTTTTAATGGCCTCCTGGCTGCTCGCATAGCTGTAGGTGACCACCCACAGCTATAGCGAGTGGCCAGGAAGATGGTGGTAGGGTCTCGTTGCCGCAAGCCCCAGAGAGATTTCAGCTCTAACAGAGCCAAAATCTCTCCCACTGACATCACTCATGATGTCAGTGGGGCCGCCCCCAAACGGAGGCATTCACATGGGAATGCCTCAGTTTGGGCAGCCACTCCCCCGGCCCACCCACCAAAGGGGGCGTGCTTTCACTCAACATCGATAGCACGCCCCCTTTGGTTCGAGACCCGGAGCGACGGATTGCCCGTCGCTATCTGGGTCTCATGCTTGCGCACGACGGAGCCGGCTCCGTTGTGCGCATGCACACTGGGCCACCATCGACCCAGTTGTGAACGCTCAGCGCTTGCGACTGGGTCTGAATCAGGCCCTATATGTGACCAGGATTGCATGTGACCCGTGCTGTATCCAACCCACATTTTATCCAACCCACACTGTATCCCGCACTGTATCCGACCTGCACTGTATCCAACCCACACTGTATCCAACCCGCACTGTATAAAACCACACTGTATCCCGCACTGTATCCAACCCATACTGTATCCCGCACTGTATCCGACCCACACTGTATCCAACCCGCACTGTATAAAATCACACTGTATCCCGCACTGTATCCAACTCATACTGTATTCTGCACTGTGGGCCTGATTCATTAAGGATTGCAACTGCTAAAGCATACGCAGACAGACGATTGTTGCATACTGTGCATGCATATGCATCCCAGTGCACATGCGCGAAGGCCACTGCGATTACACAGACCACAGAGAGCCATCGCAGAGTGAGTGACAGGCAGTGAGCGTTTGGGGGTGGTGACAGTGGGGTGGTCGGAGAAACGCAGGCGTGTCTGTCCGTTTGAACGCTGTTGCATGGGCATGTATAAATTAACCAGTGTGATTGCATACGCAGCTTGCATATGGTACTCGATGTTACCGATGTTTATGGAGGTTTGCAATGTATTACGGATGTGAGATAGTGGTAGTGGGAGGCAGTGGGCGTCTCTATGCTGGCAGTGCGACTGCATTGCGATAACATTCATAGCATATTTTTGCAGTATACCTGCATGCGATTATGGAGCTGCAATTGCAATATTGATCCTTAATTAATCAGACTCTGTATGTGACCAGCACTGTATCCAAACCGCACTGTGGGCCTGATTCACTACGGATCGCAATTCTGCTTATACGCATGCAATGCAGTTGCTAATATCAGCAGTGATATGTCAATGTTTGCATTCGCAATGCGAACGCAGCCTAACCCCTTGGTCCGTATACTTTGTCAAAATAGTGAAACAATCTGTAACATCTAGTAACATCGGACCCAAACGCACAGTTAAGGCAGGTCAGACCTCACTCAGGAATTACTAACTTCAGCGCATGCTATGAGGCCTCATGCTATGTATGGTATTGCAGTGGCTGATTTATGCACGGCCCTGCAATGCTGTTGAAATGAACTGGCACGTCTGCATTCGCCAGGCCACCTTCTCCGTCAATCACTCTGCCATGGGTCTGCGTACACACTGCGATCTCATTCCCGAATGCAGTGGCTAGTTCGGGCACACGAATTGTGATGCATATGCAGGCACAGTACGCAACAATTGGCCGATTGCGTGCGTCTCAGTACTTGCCATTCTTGCTGAATCAGGCCCTGTATCCAACAACCCGCAGGTACAGAATGCTATTTTTATGGTTGAGGACACTTTGGGGAACTGCTCAACAAAAAGGCTGATTGAACACATTACTAAGTTGCAAAACATTTTTAAACAGAAATAACTGGCGTATATTTGTGCCGCTGCTCTATTTCTTCGTTTCCAAACCAGCCTTATATTGATTAACAATATTGTAATCTGTGAGGTGGTCAAAATTTAGTGGAAATGACTGGAAATTTACTTTATTGAGGTTAATAATACTCTAGGGGCAAAAAAAGGACCAAATTATGTGATTTTAGCTTTTTTTATAAATTTTTGGAAAAAATCCCAAACCAAAACCAGTCACGGTATTTTGGCAAAACCAAAACCGGACGACAAATTAGAACCAGAACCAGCATAAATGGCCCAGTGCACATCTCTAGTTACAACACAGGTGAGGGAGAGAAAGGTATTACTACAGAGGTGAGGGAGTGGAATGTGTTAGTACACAGGTGAGGGAAGGTAATGTCTGACTATAGCAGTGATGCATTACTATAGAGATGAAGGATTATTGTGTTATTGGAGCAGTGAGATGGAAATGGAAACAGTAAATATCTAAAACTGGGTACACACTAAAAGATGCGACTGATGGCCCCCACCCCCCACCGACAGGCCGACATATCGGACGGGCGGTACACATAAAGCAATCCAGTGCCCGACTGCCCAATATAAGTCTGCCCCTGCTGCATCCCACTCCATGGTACATCAGTCGCATTGTCAGATTGAGCTGCATGTAGGGCCAACCTGACGATGCAGCTGACGACCTCGTGGGAACGCTCAATGGCTGACATAGAGGGTAAACAGTAGAGATGAGCGGTTCGGATTCTGTGGAATCCGAACCGCTCCGAACATTGGGGATCCGAGTCCACCCGAACCCTCTTCGGGTGTTCACCGCCTGACTCGGATCCCCGTTCGGGGCCGAACGGCGGCCGCCTGATGTCGGATTCTCACTAGAGAATCCGACATCAGGTCTCCTCGCGAGTAGGGCAGAGCGCAGTGATAGCGCTCTGCCCTACACAGACACAAACACACAGCCGCCAGCGGCAGCTGTGTGTTTGTTACAGCAGCCAATGAGAGTCACACAGACTCTCATTGGCTGCTGCACGGAGGGAGCCGGCTGGAGCTCACACATGAGCTCCGTCTTCCGGCTCCCTCCGCAGCGTGTGACAGAGCGGACGGAGCGGGAGCGGGAATACAGGTAAGTTTTTATTTTTTTATTTGTGCAAGGGCCGGGGGCACTACTGGGGGGGGTCTGCACTACTGGGGGGGGGTCTGCTACTGGGGGGGGCTATACTACTGGGGGGCCATACTACAGAGGGGCCTGCTACTGGGGGGGGCTATACTACTGGGGGGGGGTCTGCTACTGGGGGGGCCATACTACTGAGGGGCCTGCTACTGGGGGGGGGCATACTACTGGGGGGGCTTACTACTACTGGGGGGGGGGCCTGCTACTTGGGCAGCCTACTACAGGGGGGGCCATACTACAGGGGGGGCCCATACTACAGGGGGGGCTACTACTGGGGCAGCCTACTACTGGGGGGGCCTGCTACTGGGGCAGCCTACTACTGGGGGGGCCATACTACTGGGGGGGCCATACTACTGGGGGGCATACTACTGGGTGGCATGCTAATGGGGGGCCTGCTACTGGGGGGCATACTACTGGGGGGCATACTACTGGGGGGGCCTGCTAATGGGGGGCATACTACTGGGTGGCATGCTAATGGGGGGCATACTACTGGGGGGGCCTGCTAATGGGGGGCATACTACTGGGGGGCATTCTACTGGGGGCACTGCATAGTGGACCCTACTACTAAGGGGACTGCATAGGGGGCACCACTGCTGGGGGACATTGTGTAAGGGACACCGCTACTGTGGGCATTGTGTAAAAGGGTCACTACTGTGGGCATTGTGTAAAAGGGGCACTACTGTGTGTCGTAACATAAATAAGAGACACTACTTTATGGTGTAATGTGAATCAGGCCCTATGTATGGTGTAATGCGAATAAGATTGTGCACTGTGACTCCTTGGGCCGTAGCCCACTATGTAAACAAGTACTGTGACTCTGCTGGCCGGTGCACTACTTTTCATTTCTGCCACTGCTGTGTGGCAATGTGTCATAGATGTGCTTTATACTGTGGTGTCTGTGTCGTTGTGCCGCTGCTTTGTCGCTTAGTAACCAGTCTGCTCACTGCAACCTTTGGCCAATAATGTTGAAAACAATATTATAAGCTGTGATATGGTCTAAATTGACTGGAAATTAATGTTATTGAGGTTAATAATACTCTAGGAAGAAAAAAAAGACCAATTTATGTGATTTTAGCTTTTTTTGTAAATTTTTGTAAAAAAATCCAAATCCAAAGCCAGTCACCGCAGTTTGGCAAATCCAAATCCAAAGCCGGACGACGAATTAGAACCAAATCCAAATCTGGCAAAAATGGTCCGGCGCACATCCCTAGTAAACAGTTGACGATTTGAACGATTTTTCGTTCCGATCTGTCGGAATCGGGAAAATCGTTCAAGTATCATTAAGTGTGTATCCAGCTTAAGGTCTACCCGGGTGAAACCAGGTACATCTGCTAGTCTATACTGTATATATAAAATCAGATGTCCTGACTCACTGACTGACTGACTCATTGACGCCCAGCCCAAACCCCTGGACCTAGAAACATGAAAATTGGAGAGAATATTCCTTACATGACATAGGTGAAGGGATTTTTCAGAATTCAACTCGTGTTTCCTCCCCTGTACGATGTCCTGCCTGACTGTCTAATTGTGGCTGTATTAGAGATCATATTCAAATACCAACTATCATCCCAAGAAGCCGACAAACATCCCTGGCAGTTGGTGACTCCCCTATTTGAATGGGTATGGTTCAGTGGGCGGAATTCAATTGATTACGCGGTCCGGATCTCCCATCTAAAGTGACAGGAGATCGCGGGCCGCTATTCAATTGCTGCCATTTTTCGCGCTGATTGCGCCCATAGAGGTCAGGTTTAGCTGCGTAAAGCAGCTAAACTCGACCAAAGTGCTGAGTGCGACCGCGAAAAGTGATGTTTGGGTGCCCAAACAGGTCACTTTTCGCACATTTCAGCTCTCATCCCCCTGGGGCTGTGAGCTGAAATGTAGCGCTGGCAGCTGATTGTGCCCGACAGGAGCAAGAATTGAATAGCTCCATCGGGCGCGATAGGGGCTGGAATCAATTGAATCCACCCGATGGGTCTACAATATCTAGATAGACAGTGATTAGGTAGACAAGGGAAGATAGACAGGCAATAGATAGACAGGGACTGAAGGTCGACAGGGTCTGAAGGTCGACACACTAAAGGTCGACTGGTAAAAAGATTGACATGTACTGAAGGTCGACAGGCAATAGGTCAACATGAACAGAAGGTCAACAGGCAATAGGTCGTCAGGTCCTAAAGGTCGACAGGCAATAGGTCGACAGGTACTAAAGGTTGACAGGTAATAGGTCAACAGGGTCAGAAGGTCGACACACTAAAGGTCAACTGGTAACAAGGTCGACAGCTATGAAGGTCAACACACTAAAGGTCGACACACTAAAGGTCGACTGGTAACAAGGTCTACAGGTATGAAGTTCGACAGGCACCTTTAGTGTGTCGACCTTCTGACTCTGTCAACCTATTGCCTGTCAACCTATTGCCTGTCGACCTTCAGTCCCTGTTGACCTATTGCCTGTCGACCTTCTGTACCTGTCGACCTTCAGTCCCTGTTGACCTATTGCCTGTTGACCTTCAGTCCCTGTCGACCTTGTTACCAGTCGACCTTTAGTGTGTCGACCTTCAGACCCTGTCGACCTTCAGTCCCTGTTGACGTATTGCCTGTCTATCTTCCATTGTCTATCTAAACACTGTCTATCTAGACAATGTAGAATTAAAGACCGGAAACAATTTAATAGTGAGGGAAGGAATGTGTTTCTACAGAGGTGAGAGAGGAAGAAGTGTTACTACACAAGTGAGGGAGGGGAATGTCAAATGTGTTACTATGGGGTGAAGGAAGGGAATGTGTTACAATACGGATTAGGGAGAGGAATGTGTTACTACAGGGGTGGGTGGGGGGAATGTGTTACTCCATAGGTGAGGGAGGGGCATACGTTACTACAGGTGTGAGCGAAAAATGTGTTACTACAAGAGTAAGGGAGGGATTGTATTTCTATACAGGTGATGGAGTTAATTTCAAATGTGTTACAACATGGGTAAGAGAGAGAGGTGTTACTACAGAGGTGAGGGAGTGGAATGTGTTAGTTAACGAAACTGGATCAGAACCTTTGTATACCCCTGCCTATACCTTCTAAAATCCTTCCTATAAACCTCTAAGAATAACGCTAATTTGCGTACGCAGTCTGACCGCAAATAAAGACAGGAGCGGAATCTGTGGTTCCCACGCACAAGTATTATTTAGGTAAAAGTACAGTCAGTTACACGCAATTGATACATACACAATTTAGGCGCAAAAGGAAATATTACAGACCCAAGTACAGTATACATCCGCTGTGCCTCCGGACCCAGAGGTAGACCTCAGAATAGAGAACCTCAGTTCATACAGCATTCAGCATGGACTAAAAAACCAGTATACGGGCACACATATTTATCGCCCTCAGACTAAAACAGGACAAAGGGGAAGTTTCTTGCTGATGTCATTGGTTCCCAGAGGAGAAGCATATGTTACAGCACATTTAACAGGCTGGTTCAAATAGACTCTCCCTGCCTCTAACAGCAGGGGAATCTTTCTAGTAACGCCTTCTGTACATTCCAATAGTTAAACATTTTGTTGCTTGTAGGTTCTGCGATCCATAACTTGAGTTTGCATGATGCGATCTCTGCACCGATAATACCGGAATGCTGTAAAAAGCGTACGCATCAGAACAAGACCAAACACAATTTGCTTATCATGTATAATACCTTAGTTATCAAAAACCTTTATTTCTCAGCATTGAAACTAACTTAACCGACTTAAATCATACATTTTGATGCTTATGGAACCTTATGTGTGAATATGGAATGTGTGGGTATTCAGGGTTTGATATAAGGACGCTAGTTAACTTGGGGCAGATGCGTGCGCATAAAGCTACTTTTACAGCGGTTTCATTCAAAGTCTTATACATTCGCTAATATGCGACTAGTTAATAGCGCTCTTGTGGGTATGATTGTGTGTATGAGAAATGATGAAAGAAGCGATCGCATAGTGCTAACATAAATATCGCCACATGTACTATACTGTGAGTTTACCTAAAATGGTGCTTAGGCGGCCATTCGTAAAATGGCGTCTTGCGATCTCATTTCTAAAATGGAGTCTTGCGGCCATTCGCAAGATGGCGTTGCTGCGATTAAATTTTAAACCGAACTTGTCTCAGCGAATTATTCAGCTTCGACATAGTACACAGGTGAGGGAGGGTAATGTCTTACTATAGCAGTGATGCATTACTATAGAGGTGAATGATTAATGTATTATTGGAGTGATGAGATGGAAATGCAAACAGTAAATATCTAAGGTCTACCCGGGTGAAAGGAAATTGTGTTACAACAGCAGTGAGAGGGGAATGTGTTACGATATATCTCCAGTGCATCGACGGGTGTGTACACCTGATATATCTGTGAACAACCTCATTCACAGACTTATAAGATCAGCCCTGCAGCACAGCTGATGCTGAAATATCTGAAAGATATATCAGTGCATCTGGCTGTGTGGATGGTCAACCCACCACCGCCAGTACACTTGCTGCAGGGACCTGAAGACACTGACATCTCAACTGGGCAGGCAAATTTAAATGCCTGCCCAGTTGTGATGTCAGCCCAGATATATTGAGTGGCTGATTGGTATGTGTGTATATTTGCTGACCAATCCATCGACCTAGTGTGTACCCAACATACTGTAACAGAGAAGGATCCATTGGATCCCTCTCCTGAACAGCCTTTTGGACTACTAGTGGGTCACTACAATTTGATATTACCTATAACTATATTCCAGTAGTGAGCACAGTATATACTGGGAGATGTCCTAATAAATTATCTTATCATACTTGTAGTCTAAGGAAGCTATTTACTAAGCCGTGGATGGAGATAAAGTGAACGGATATACAGTACCAGCCAGTCAGCTCCTAACTGCCATGCCAAAGGCTGTGTTTGAAAAATGACAAATAGGAGCTGGTTGGTTGGTATGTTATCTCCATTCATTTTATCTGCATCCAAGGCTTAGTAAATAGACCCCTAAGTGTGATACTACTTGCTTTATAGGAGCCAATGGACACTAATTTAGGAGGAGCCACAATGCACTAAGGGACTTATCAGCAACAGAAAAGGAATCCAGTGGTTGCACATGTGCTGTAAAGACTGAGAGATGCTGAGGAGCAGAGCATGAGTGTGGGTTGAGGTCTGAGGAGAGAGACTGGGCAAGTGATGACACTGAATTGGTGCCAAGTGCCAAGGGCCACTGAATACACGCTGATGGTGTGCTGGGGACCACTGCAGAAATGACAGCAGAGTGAGTCTGAGATCTGCAGTATGACAGCGCTGGGAGCCACAGCAGAGATCCATGGAGGCTGTGTGAGTTAAAATTGTTAAAGGGAGATGCAAATTGAAAGCAATTTGAGAGCATACTAAAAGCATATTTAGAGCATATTGAGAACATGTTGAAAACCTATTGAAAGTATATGGAAAGCCTATTTAAAGTACAGTACAGTATATGGAAAACTTATTGATGTACTACTGTACATTGAAAGCATACTGAAAGTACTGAGTAAACCTAACACTTGCAAGAGACTGAGCTAGAGATCAGAATATGCTGACAGCATTATATGTCCTGTTTGAGTTACTACTGAATGAGTGACTATTAGTTTATTAATATAAAGAGAGGAAGCCATTTTGTGAGAAAATTATAAGATAACTAAAGTAAACTTTGGGATCGAGCTATTGATACTATGAAGTGCTGAAGATAAATGTGCTACTGATAGTGGAAATGTGCTTACTGTGCTTTGTCACTGAATAGTCAAAGCTATTGTTCCCTGGAATAAAAAAAAGAACAGCAATAGATGATAATCCTATTCATTTTGCCTATTGTGGATTACAAGTACATGCATGTTATAGCACAGTGAGCACCTAGCAAGAGAGCACTCCAATGACAAAGCTGTGTGTTCACATTAAAGTAAATGATTGATTAGTCTGGGGTTTTGTTAGTCTGTTGAGTAATAATCCATTTTGTTCTTTCCTTATATGTGTGTTTTGTGAAGGTTATTGCGTGTTTAGTATCTAGTGCAAAGAAGCAATTGAGAAACTAAATTTTACCTAATTATAGCCAAGTAGGTGCTGAAGTAATTAAGTTAAAGAAGCCTATTTCACTAAACAAGAGAGTTAACGACCATTGCATATTAAATACCATACAGGCTGAGTCTCCCATATCCAAATATTCCGAAATGCGGAATATTTTTAGCATGACTGAGATAATGAAACCTCCTTTACTTTTTGATGGTTCAATGTACACAAACTTTATTTAAGGCACACAATTATTAAAAATAAAGTATAAAATGACCTATAGGCTTTGTGTATAATGTGTATATGAAACATAAATTAATTTCATGTATGTACACAAACTTTGTTTGAACCTCAAAATTATTGAAAATATTGTATAAAATTACTTTCAGGCTGTGTGTATAAGGTGTATATGAATCATAAATGCATTCTGTGTTGAGATTTGGGCCCTATTCCTAAGACATTTCAATATGGTATGCAATTATTCCAAAATATGGAATATTCCGATATCCAAAATACCCTTGGTCCCAAGCATTTTGGATATGGGAGACTCAATCTGTATTGGAAATTACTGCTTTAGATTCACCATACTCCACTTGTGCCGAATTACCTGTCAATTGTACAGTTATTATGATTTTCTACAGCCTTAAAAAATCCACTTGATTAATCAACTTATCAAGGCTGTCACGTTATGTAATTTTACTGTGTGTATGGGGCTAGCCTCTCTGCTACTGCCTAGGGTGAATAAAGCTTACTGCCAGGAAGTTCCGCTGGAGTGGCCGTCTCAGCTGTAAGGTACCATCTAAACCTAACTTATCTGTGCCCATACCATTACCCGGGGTACCACATAAATACAAAGATCTGATAAAAAATAGCAGTTCAAATTATTCAGAATCTTACTGACTAGACTAAGATCTTGCAAGAGGAGTCCACAGTCATGCTATAAAAAATCTAGCTAAGTCCACCCATTGCATGATGAAGATAGACATGAACAGACAGTCGAAACCACAAATTAAAGTTTTGCTGTGTTTACTTTACCAAGGTTCCCAATAAAAGTTACATTTTATGTATTAATTCTAGTGCACTACACATAGGGCTCTATTTACTACAATCCGCATTTAAAATGCGGTTGTAGTGTGATATTTCTGACTAAATTCACAACGCAAACTTAGGAAATATCCCATGGATTTATCAAAAATCCCTTCCAGGGACAGAGCTTCAGATAAAGCTCTGTCCCTGCAACTCCCATGCCTAAACTTCTCCTTGTATTTTTCGAAAAAAAATACAGGGAGACTGTCTGCACATGCACCTGTCGCTTTATACCGCACATCCCCCCTCACGACCATCCCCCTCTCAGATTACACTTACCTCCAGTGATCGGTGCTCCGGTGATGTCCTCAGTCATCCTGCACTGTGACCCCGGTCAGCTGTTCTATGCAGCAGCTGACCAGGGTCACAGTGCAGGAGCCAGGAGACCAGCTGACAGGGCGGCGCCCCAGAGGACATCACCGGAGCACCGATCACCCTGAAATCAGGCAAGGTTTAGGCTTTTTTAAACTATATATATATATTTATTTATTTTTTTGGAGTGATCAGCTTTTGGTCTATTTAGTACACCAGCTGATCACTGTGGCCCGGCTCCTGGCTCTGCTCTGACTGTTATAGGAAATGCGATCTGCTTACTAAAAATATGTGATAATTAGGGTCTGGAGTTGAATTTTACGAATTCTACTCCAATTGCCCTTTAGTAAATTTATGTGAAACTAAAATGATGTGAAAAGGCAGTGAAAACACCCTTTTTCACTTTATTTTAGTAAAAAAAAGCTAATAAATATAAATAGCCATAAACATTATCTGTTCTACCATGAAATTTAATTTTCCCTTTTGTCTATGGTAGCTCCCCCTTCAACTAATTGAATGTGCAGGCCAGACATTTTTTGTTTATATAAACTGTACAAATATGCATAGCCAGTGCATTAGGTATTCCTTTTACTTCACCTATTTCTGTCAGACAGGGGATGTAAAGCTGGGCACTCGCATTATAACCCAGCACCACAGTTATAGCCTATATCAGTTAAGAAGTTTTTGGCTGCTGTTCTGCCTAAATTTTATTAGCCAGCACTCAATGTATGAGTATAAAGATGCAATAAGAAAAATAATAACAATGAATAATGTCACTCATTCAGTAGGTCCTGTAGGTGCCCCAAATAACCTTGGCACTTAATGTGATCGTCTAGGATCATCTAATGGTAACACTGGCCATGCCCATGTCGTATACTGTACATGTGCTGGAGAATCTATATAATAATTGTAGAAGGTCTGTCCTGTCTCCTCAATGCACACACAATGGAAACCTGTGCGTGCCCCTCAGTGGCTCCCACTGCGAGGGACATGGGACAGCCTTAGGATAGGAGGACCGCCTGCCGGGATAAGTATGGGAATGAGTGGGGGTGCAGGATGGAGCCACGGTGGAGGAGGTGATGGGAACAGAAAGAGGGGTTCATCCCAGCCAGAGAAGGGGCAGGGCAGAGCAGAGGGATGAGATTGAGGTGGCATGACCCTCGTGGTAAGCAGGGGAAGCCGGTCCACAGAGCCTTACAAAGCATATAAACAGAAACAGTATAAAGAAACCAAGATAAAAAAGAGATTTCCATTACAAAACATTGCAGAACATGGACTACAAGGTCTATAAGCAGTACTGCATCAGCAATCATAATACCCAAATAAGCATGCTGGCTGAATCCAAAGGTTTGGTGCCATTGTTGGCAGTGGGGAGGAGATGATGATATAAGTGAAGGAAAGAATAACACATGAGGGAAGAGGGTCCTGCTTGTGAGAATATACAACCTAAAGGGTTTTTCCACCCATCTACTACCCCTTTCACACTGAAAATGAAAATCCTGGGTAATTCACTTTTACCTGGTAATTTGCTAAACAACCCAGGATTTTTCCCTGTGTGAAAGGGTCAACCCGGGACTTATGTCCCCGTGTTATTGCAGGGTCGTAGACCCAGGAATTAAGTCCCGGGTTGACGCTTTCACACAGGTAAAAAACCCGGGTGTTTTAGCAAATTACTGGGTAATACCCCTTTTCCACCAAAATTCCGGGTCTGACCCGGAGGTGGAACAGGATTCCTATCCGGATCAGACCAGGAATTTTGCCGGCGCCGACTCGGGATATTCCCGATTCGGTACCGCTCACACCGGAGTCGGGTCTGCATAGACCCGGCTTTTCCGGCGTGTAAGTGGTCGCTTGGAGATGACGTCATCTCCAAGCGCCACTGAAGCCGGACCAATCGGCCGGCTTGCAGCGCACTCCAGGTCATCGTGACCAGGAGTGCGCTGTTCACACAGCGGGGTTTCACGGGCTACGCCCGTGTTAAACCCTGCTATTTACCTGGGTTGGATTGCCGGGTCACTCGACCCAGCGATCCAACCCTCTCCCCTTTTACACCAGGGAGCGGCCCGGGTTAACCCTTCAATAACCCGGGTTTTAGCTCCGGTGTAAAAGGGGTATAAAAGTGAATTACCCTGGATTTTCATTTTCCTGTGTGAAAGGGGTATCAGACAGAAAATGGCAAAAAAAACCTGGCATGCAAAATGCCGGGTAAAAGCTGGGCTTTTTGCTATTTTCTGTCTGAAAGTGGTATATGTGGTGGACGAGTTTGACTCATCCCCTGCAGTCTTAAGGTACATACGGAGGACAAGGCTCACTTGTCCTCTGCAGCAAAAAGGTTAAAATCATTTAAAAAAATAATAATATGGGGTTCACTGCAGCACATACCTGTAAATCTCCTATAGCATCCGTGACAGTTATAAACCAGGATTATTTGAAAATATTGTTTCAACTACAGTACCTGAAAAAAGTAAAATGCACCCTTTTCATTGGGCACCTGCACTCCCCACCGATTATTAGGACTCGTGGGGAGTAGGTCTTTTTGTTTTCTGTGGGGTTTTTCTATTGTTTTTTTTTTATTTTTTTTATTTCACACATTGCTGCATATACCTTAAAACTGCGCCCCACTCATCCTCTGCAGCAAAAGAGTTAAAGTCATTAAATAATAATTAAAAAACAGTTGAACAAGTGGTTTACTGGCGTATATACCTTTAAATATGTTATGGCATCTGTGAGAGTTATAAACCAGGATCACCTGTTCCTCTAGCTGAATAGAAGGAAAATACACAATTAACCATACATTCATTAAACACAACTAATATTACCTCCTTTGGAGAATCTTTTTGTCGTCTCTTTAGTATGCAGCTCTTTTAACAACTGAATTCTTTATTAAACATAATGTATTTATTCTAAAAAAAAAATGTCTCCGCAAATATTATCCATCCCCTACTGTGCCAAAATTCTCGATTCTTATTACTGAATATACTAATTTACATATATATCTTTTTGTCTCAGTTCATTATATTGCCATAAATTGTACATCTTTGCATAAACTGTGGATACTTTGTATTATCTCTGATAATAATGGTGTTAACTTAAAACCCATATGTCTTTGAAGCAACCTTTAAGTCAACATTCTCTGGTTGCCAGGGAAACGCAGCAGTAATTGAAACATACCTTTATTCATTTTATTCAAGACTCCTGTCCAAACACATATGAACATAAACCACAAAGTACGATACAAAGCTACAAATGTCACATAGTAGTATAGCACGCAACAACACATAGGTTTGGAAAGCTGCAAGGTGGAAAATCAAAATGGTTAATATAGTTATACGCCTTAAACATATATTTTGAATGTAGCAGCTATCTCTTGAACAATTTGCTCAACTCACTCAAAATAAATTGGACTCCATCTATATATGACGTCAAACTAGATTTAAATAAACATCAGCTGTTTCGTGACCATAAAAAGTGAATCTTCCACTGACCTTCAGACCTTTACTTTCCTTGCAGTAATTAAAAGTCATTCTTCCCACCCTATTGCAGTATATACTCCCCGGCTAGCAACTCCCCCACACAGCTTAGAAAAAATGATCCACCAATGTCAGTCTAGAAGAAATATTCATCCATGATTAGCAACAGAAAAGATTCATCTATTGGCTACTTACCAAAAATACTTTCCAACTCGCTGCCTACAGGAAATGAGATACCTGTAAGAATGTATGTGTTGCCGTGGTGCTATAGACGTGGTCAGAGATTGCCAACCTCACAGATTCGTATGTTCCCAAAAAAATACAGGTGCAGGCAAATTCAGTGACTGCTGACATGAAAAAGGTGAATATGAAATAGATTCTTCAGTATGTATAAGTTATTCTTTGTTATATGAATGATGCTCTCAGTTCTGCTATCTGTAAATGCGTTGCTGTGTGGCAGCCAGGTCTACTTTAAATTAGCTCTGTCTCTCTGGGTTTAAACCAAATGGAGCCATAAATATGAATGAATAAAAATGTATATATACATGTATATATGTATATATAAAATAGTTCAGAATAGGCTGTTTACTTTGAATTGCTTGTAATAAACATTTAAGTGGATAGCAGTGTAAGTACATAAAACAATTGAACATTCAGAATATGCTGTTTAAAAAGTTGAACCTTTATTACTACTGTCACTTTAAGAGTGGTTCATTTTGTTAAAAAAAGCATGTGCTTAATGCTTCTACAGGGTCAGGGCTGGCATGTTTACTCAGGGGACCTCATTCAGAGACGGTCGTTAGTTGCAAGCGGTCGCCGTGAATCAGGGCGGCCGCTTGCATCCTGAACGACCGCCTCCTTGTCGATCACTAAGCTGTGGGTTAACACCCACAGCTCTAGCGATCGACATGGGTATTGGTCGCGATGGTCGAGACCATCGCGACCATCGGGGCTTACGACCAGACCCTAAGGTTGGGTCTGGGCACTCGTAAACCCCAGGGAGCTTCCTGCTCTGATCGTGCAGGAAGCTCCCCACTGACATCAGCAATGATGTCAGTGGGGCCACCCCCAAACGGCAAGCGTTCCGGCGGGAATGCCTCCGTTTGGGCAGGCACTCCCCTTGCCGCCTCACAAACGACAGCTCGCACCGTCTGCAGCGAGACCCCTAGCGAAGGAGCGTCCATCGCTAGCTGGGTCTCGCGCATGCGCATGACGGAGCCGGCTCAACGCTTGCGACCGACTCTGAATGACCCCCAGTGTTTGCTCTGCTGGATACTGAAGTGGCTGCTCAGGTAAATCCTGTTCAAGTTCTTTGAATAGATTAACATTGTACAATTCAATCTTTGGTGAGGATTGGTGTCAGTTCTTTTTTTGACATTTTTATGTCAGAAATGTGTATTTCTGCCAGTGAGGCAGCAATGTGCAGCTTTTCTGTGAGCAGTGTCTCTGTGAAAGATGTTATTGGTCACACTTGTGGAGTGCTACATCTGTGGCTTTGTGATGAGGTTTTGATTACAGTGGAAAGTAGATCAGGTGTGAGGTGTGTGGTCATTGGGAAATAATGGATGGTCATGTGATCTAGTGTGTCCAATCATGTTGGTGGGGTGTCCCTCAATACAATATACCACACCATTTTATAAATAAATATGTGATTTTAGCTACCAAGGCATTTGCTCTCTTGTATTGTATACTCAGGGCCAGCGTAATAATAGTATGGCTGGAGTTACAGCTCTAGTACTGCACATAAAAATAGGCCCATTATCATGGCAGGGTGATGATGATCAGCTGCTTAGCTGGCCACACAGATGGCCATAAATCATAAATATTAAAATTGTATTTTTAGTTTACTCAATAAAATATGAAGTTTTTACACTTTTATGTATTTAGGGAGATATTGGGGCTGGTAGTGCAGGGTGTGTACACGCCCTCATGGCCCTGGCCACACCCACACTGCACTGGTCACAGCTCCTCCCCTTCTCAGTCTAGACCTTTGATAATTTTTAGCCTAAGGCCCATGTGGCTGATACATATTAGGAATGATGGTTTGCGTACAACACCAACTGAGAGAGACCTGCACGTGTGCTGGATCTGTACTGCGCATGTGCAGGTCTCCCTCTGTGAGATCGCTCACAGTTCCCCCAACCCACATCCTGATTGACAGGCTTCAGTCATTTGGGAGTGGGGGAGTGGGTGGAGCTGGCCTCCATTCCAGAAAACTGGGATGCTTCTTCTTCGTTTTCTGGAAGTGCAGAGGTCAGGTTATGTGGCTATGGAGCTGCAAGGGGAAATCTGAGTAACCTGAGGCTTACTCAGACTGCCGATGGTCTTGCAGATGATCCAATGCTGCATCTAGTATTCAGCACTCGGATCTAGGTTGCCAGCAGGAGGCGCCTTGTATTTACACCGGATGCTTCCTGCGGCTGTGCAATACCGCACAGCTAATGCCCTAATATAACTCTGAATCAGGCCCTAAGATATTATGTAAATTAACTCTGCAGAGATTGGCTCTTTATTGCCCCCTTGCATCCAGGCTCTGGCATCTGTATTGTACACTAGCCACCAGTGAAAGGGGTCGGCATTGTATACTAATTACAGACATGGGTTCTAGGGTCTCAACATTTGTATTTACATTGCTGTTAGATTACTGTTAGGAACTAATAGAGATGTGCATGGACCCATGTGTTTTGGTTTTGGTTCTAATTCATCATCCTGTTTTGGTTTAGGCTTTGGCAAAACCACCCTCAAGTGTTTTGGTTTGGAATTGGTTTTGGTTCGGTTTTGGATTCCTTAAAAATCAAGGAAAATTTGACAAAAACTTAATTTGGAACTGTTTACATGCAATTAAAACCCAAGTTCTGTTTTTAAATCAGAGTTCTGAACTGACAGTAAACCCGACCCAGGACTCAGTTCCACTCGGAACCCCAAACTGATTCCAAACTGGGACACGATTCGACTTGGAACTCCTAAGTTCGGGTGTGCTCGTATTTCAGGAAAACCTAAAAACTAATCTAAAAGCACATCTCTAAAAACTAATGTTTGAGTGGGATTGAAGTGTATTTTGAGAAATTACCCATAGGAACCAAAACTATTTGTTTCATCACTACTGAGCAATTTTCAGTTGTTTTTTTAAGTGCAGAAGGTCTAACATTATAGGTTTTATGGGTGCGCCAAGTTTGTGAGAAAGAGCTTGATTCAGATAACCAAAGTGTGGTTCTAGATGGTGCACTACTGTATTTTATGCAATTTTGTAGAACGTTTTATCGCCATACAGGTCCATGTGTCATAAAAATAAGCCAAAAAAAATCTCACAGAAACATATATAATATTTATGCCTGTATTTGTAGGCAACACAAGATGAAGCCAACATGGCACCTGGAGCATACAGATGTGTCCACACTAACCTACAGTATTCTCAAACAGCACAATTCGTCCTATTTGGCACCACACCTATTAGCCATGCTAAGTCACTCAGTATTTTTTTACTGAATTTGCATCTTTTTCGCACTGCTAATGTGATAACAGCACAAAGTGTGCATATCCTGTACACCAATAGTGGAATTGCTAGCTATAGTAGTGCAACAGGGATGATAATCTGAGAAAAAAATCAAGAGACCAGGGACCGACATGACTGCGCCACGCCATGAGTCCCACCACGCAACACTTGTAAATTTACACTGACACAATTGTGATAAAAGTACAAATAAGCCCTTAGTACACCACAATCATGTGTGCGGCTGAGATGCAAAAAAGACGCTATATTATGTGAAAAAGATGCCAGAGAGCAAAATCCAAAACTAGCTATCCATTGCACGGCCTTGGACCTACAGTATATGGTCTTGCGCCATATAGTGCAAAAACACTAGGTGAATAAAGACATCTGTATGCACCAGGCAAACCGACATCCAATAACACAGCTAACAAGGTCATTACCATAGAAAAGTTCTTTGACATTATGTTTTGATAACGGAAAACACATTACATTTCTTTTCATAAAAAAAATACTTTTTTTTTTTAATAAAAAAAATAACCTCTATAATACAGCAGGAATATTCTTTCTTATTGTGTACGAATGAATGTAATAAAAAATGTATTATAAAATAAGCACACAATATCACATAATAAAGGCATAATGCAGAAAGCAGCTAGCTAGTGCTGGCAACCGACATCATCATGAATGTGTATCTGCACCAAACCTCAGGCACCGGCATTAGGTACAGCTACTGACAGAAATATATGCATTACTGTGTGGGTCTGCCTCAGTTCACAATTACACAAACCTGCTCTTAATGTAATCTTGGTAGAAGGTGACATTCCTTATCTGAAGAAGTGAGCAGCAACTCATGAAAGGCGTAGTACTTTGGAACTTTAAATTCACATAAGCCAATAAGATGTTACCTGCTAATCATACTTCATTTTTGAATGAATAAATAAATATATTTGGAAGATATATACCTTTTGTAGGACCATGTACTCCCGCTTTTACCACTATTGAACTATCTCAGTCATAACATAAAGAGACAGATATCAGGAACATCGGTATTCAAATTAGATTCCTCTAGCCAACCTGCGCCCAGGAGTTACTTCCTTTCTTAATGTAATCTGGCAATCTTTAGATTGTAAGCTCTGACGAGCAGGGTCCTCTTCCCTCGTGTGTTTTCCTTCCCTCACTTATACCATCATCCAGGGCTATAAGGAGGGCAGTGTGGCTGGTACTGTCGCACAGGGGCGGGATGCCCTGGGGGCGGTACCAGCCGTACTCACCCTATATTGCAACCAGTGCCCTACTCCGGCTCACAGCTCCTGCACTGTTTGAAGAGAGACATTATGTCTTCTCCCACAGTACCATGGGATCTGTTCTGCCACTCGGAGTGCCTTTAGGATGTTCTGAACAGCAGCCTATTGCTTTTGAAAAAAAGGTCCCTCCCACCCAGCCATCCCTTGGGGTGCTCAGTTATGATGGCTTCAATGCCACCAAGGGGGCGAGCGCAGCACCATGTTTCAGTGCTGCTATCATCTCCTCCATCCCACAATGGCACCAAACCTTGGTTCAGACACCTTGCTGCCTATTTGGGTAATTTGACTACTGATGCTGATCCTATTTATAAATCATGTACTGCTATGTTTTGTACTGTAATCACTTTTTTCTTATTTTGTTGTTACTGTTTCTGTTTATGTACTTTGTAAGGCACTGCGGATCCCTTGTGGTGCTATATGATTAAAGGATAATAATATTATTTTAGGGGCATTGCTGGATGGGGGTTTTGGTGTTAGTACTGTTCAACTGATAGAGGCAAAAGTGTTAAGAGGTTTGCATTGGGAATATTATTAATTGTCCCCCATGTACACCCATGAGCCAAAACATTATAACCACTCCCATATGAAGAGAATGATTTTGACTATTTAGTAAGAAATCAATGTCAGGGATATATTAGAAGGTATACAAAACAGAGGGGGACTCCGCACAAGATTAACATATAGTCTAAAGAAATTCAAAAACCAACATCTGTAGCATATATCATATAGGTTGAAGAGAGAAAAACATCCTTATCGCATTACTTAGTTGGTGGTGCTCCCCTGGAGTCAAGCAGTATACAGCTCAGAAAAAGCAGGGAGTTATCCTATATAGTAGGATAACAGAAAGAAACTCCTTTGTGGTGGCACTCTTATTTAATCGTACTCAAGAAATATATTTGTTAAAACATAGCTTTTATTTATTAATGCACTAAAAAAGATTAGAACAAGACATTGAACATGACAACAGATCACAACATATACACACAAGAAAGTAATCAGCACTACAGTATTCTGTACCATATATAACTGTAGCACAATAATTCAAAACATCAGTATCTGCACTATGGCTTAAATACAATAAGGTTAGGCCATACCATATAAGAAGTACATTATATCCTTCAATGCTTAGATATTGTTCCAAAATTTAATAGCAGTGGAACAAGAGGCGAAAATTAATTTATAATGAGCTTGTAAATAATATTATGTGGCCATATATGCCATCCATGTACACAAGCTAGGTTGCAACAGCCGGCGTCTGAGTGTTTAACCCTTTAAATATACAAACTGATATTATGATATTAATTCAATGTATTATAATCATGGTTTGTATTACCAATATTTGGGTATAGTGATTATGTGCATTCAATATTAGCACTAATATCCCCACTTATAATTCCTGTATAAGATAGCCATTTGACACTTGTATGGATATCATGGTTCTACACCCCAGACATACAGCATTTAAAACGCAATAGGTATATCAAAAAAGGATATAATAGATATTTATAGCCATATACGATAGTATGCTATACTAAGTGTATCACTGGGGGCAAAAAACAAACAAGTACCCCTAGAATGTAAAAAATGGAATCATTACAAGCGTGTATGTAAATGACTAGAGGGCACAGGTGTAACAGGAAATACCATTAAAAAAACATAATAGGGACATATGCGCTGTATAAGCTAAATCCCTGTTTGGTGCACGAGGCTGTACCTCTACCTGCCCAGGAGTCAGCTGGGAACAGCTGATACTCACAGTACCTGAGCGGTGCCTCCGCAGTATACAGCGGGGATAGTGAGACGCCGGCCGGAAGATCAGCTGGGCTCAGCTGATACTCACGTGACCTGTGACGCGCGTTTCGCCATTCAGGCTTTCTCAAACAGGAGGCCAATGGTAAGAGCTATTAGGCAGCAGCTTTTATATTAGCTCCGTAGTTAGAACATCCCCATCCCTCTAGTTACCTCTATGAGAGGGGAGGGACAGACGAAGGTTGTCATGGAGTAGGAGGGACGGAGAAGGGTAGTCATGGGGATAGTTCCTGTTTATCCTGATCGTCATCAGGATTCCTAGTCCATTGTAATTTATATTGAATATCATAGTTTGCTCCTTTTCTTCTGTGCGCATGTTCTCAACATAATATTATAATTAGGGGTGAGCGGGTTCGGATTTCTGAAATCCGAACCCCCCCGAGCCCCCCCGATCCGAGTCCGATCCGAGTCAGGCTCGACTTTTCCCGCCTGACTCGGATCTGAAATCGAGGCAAAACGTCATCATCCCGCCTTCCGAGTCTCGCGGGTTTTGGATCCTATATAAGGTACCCGCGCCGGCGCCATTTTCTCACTCGGCTGTGGACAGTGAAGAGGGAGGGTGGGAGTTAGGGCTGTGTAGTGTAGTGTAGTGTAGTGCTGCTGTTGTCCACTACTTCAAAGTCCATAGGGGCTGGCTGTGTTGTGCTGTGCTGCTGTTGTTAATAGGGGCTGTGTCCACTACTTCAAAGTCCATAGGGGCTGGCTGGACTGTGTTGTGCAGTCAGTTCTCCATAGGGGCTGTGTCCACTCCAAAGTCCTGTGCAGTGTCCCAGTCCTAAAGGGGTGCTGTAGTGTTGTCCAGGGGGTGCTCTGTCCATCAGGGGTGCTCCCCCCAAGTGCTAAAAAAATAATATATTTTCTGTGTTTGTGAATTGTGTGCGCAGTAGCCGCACGTGCATCAACAAAGTAGTGCCAAGCGTGCGCCTGTGTCATAAGTAAAGTGCCGGCTGGCTTGACTGTTAAAGGGTGCTGTAACCCCCAAAGTACACTCCAGTCCAAACCAAAAAAAAAATTTTTTTCTGTGTTTGTGAATTGTGTGCGCAGTAGCCGCATGTGCATCAACAAAGTAGTGCCAAGCGTGCGCCTGTGTCATAAGTAAAGGGCCGGCTGGCTTGACCGTTAAGGGTGCTGTAACCCCCGAAAGTACACTCCAGTCTAAACCAAAAAAAAAATTATTTTCTGTGTTTGTGAATTGTGTGCGCAGTAGCCGCATGTGCATCAACAAAGTAGTGCCAAGCGTGCGCCTGTGTCATAAGTAAAGGGCCGGCTGGCTTGACCGTTAAGGGTGCTGTAACCCCCGAAAGTACACTCCAGTCCAAACCAAAAAAAAAATTATTTTCTGTGTTTGTGAATTGTGTGCGCAGTAGCCGCACGTGCATCAACAAAGTAGTGCCAAGCGAGCGCCTGTGTCATAAGTAAAGGGCCGGCTGGCTTGACCGTTAAAGGGTGCTGTAACCCCCAAAGTACACTCCAGTCCAAACCCAAAAAAAAATAATTTTCTGTGTTTGTGAATTGTGTGCGCAGTAGCCGCACGTGCATCAACAAAGTAGTGCCAAGCGTGCGCCTGTGTCATAAGTAATGGGCCGGCTGGCTTGACCGTTAAGGGTGCTGTAACCCCCGAAAGTACACTCCAGTCCAAACCAAAAAAAAAAATATTTTCTGTGTTTGTGAATTGTGTGCGCAGTAGCCGCACGTGCATCAACAAGGTAGTGCCAAGCGTGCGCCTGTGTCATAAGTAAAGGGCCGGCTGGCTTGACCGTTAAAGGGTGCTGTAACCCCCAAAGTACACTCCAGTCCAAACCAAAAAAAAAATTATTTTCTGTGTTTAGCCGCACGTATATATCAAATCGATATAACATAAATGGAGGACCAAACTTTCTCCAATAAAAATAAAATAGAGAAAGATCAAGAACCACTTCCTCCTAGTGCTGAAGCTGCTGCCACTAGTCATGACATAGACGATAACATGCCATCAACGTCGTCTGCCAAGGCCGATGCCCAATGTCATAGTAGAGGGCACATACAATCCCAAATGGCAAAGTTCAGGAAAATGACCTTGAAAAAGACATTTAAATCTGCTGAAGAGAAACGTAAACTTGCCAATATGCCATTTACGACACGGAGTGGCAAGGAACGGCTAAGGTCGATCCCTAGTATGTTCATGACTAGTGGTTCAGCTTCACATGACGATGGAAGCCCTCCTCCCACTAAAAAAATCAAAAGAGTTAAGCTGGCAAAAGCACAGCGAAGAACTGTGCTTTCTAAGAAGATATCACAAATCCCCAAGGAGAGTCCAAGTGTGGTGGTGGTTGCGATGCCTGACCTTCCCAGCACTGGACGGGAAGAGGTGGCTCTTTCCACCATTTGCACGCCCCCTGCAAGTGCTGAAAGGAGCACCCACAGTCCACTTGTTGATATGCAAATTGAAGATGTCACTGGTGAAGTACAACAGGATGAGGATACTGGTGTAGCTGGCGCTGAGGAGGAAGTTGGCGAGGAGGATTCTGATGGTGATGTGGTTTGTTTAAATCAGGATCCGGGGGAGACAGTTGTTGTCCGTGGGATGAAAAAGCCCATCACGGTCATGCCTGGGCAGAAGACCAAACATTCCACCTCTTTGGTCTGGCAATATTTCTATCCAAATCCGGACAACAACTGTCTTGCCATATGTACCATATGTAAAGGTGAAATAAGTAGGGGTAGGGACGTCAACCACCTAGGAACATCCTCCCTTATATGGCACCTGCAGCGCGTTCATAAAAAGTTACTGTCAAGTTCAGAAACTTTGGCTAAGACCGTAAGCAGTCCAGGGACACCTAAATCCCGTTGTCCTGTTGTATCCAAGCGCCTGCAAACCACACCGTCAACTCCCTCCTCGTCAATTTCCTCCTTAGTCAGGATCGGAAGTAGTCCTGCAGGCCATGTCACTGGCATGACTGACTCTCCTATCTGGGATTCCTCCGGAGGATCCTGCATTGCTACGCCTACTGCTGTCGCTGCTGCTGTTGCTGCTGCTGAGAGTCATTCATCATCCCAGAGAGGAAGTAGGAACACCACTACTTTTACTAAACAATTGACCCTCCAACAGTCCTTAGCGAGGAGGATGAAGTACGACAGCAGCCATCCTGAAGCAAAACGTATAACTGAGGCCTTGACTGCTATGTTGGTGTTAGACGTGCGTCCGGTATCCGCCATTAGTGCAGTGGGATTTAGACAATTGATGGAGGTAGTGTGTCCCCGGTTCCAAATCCCGTCTAGATTCCACTTCACTAGGCAGGCGATACCAAGACTGTACAGAAACATCAGAAAAAGTGTCCTCAGTGTCCTGAAAAATGCCGTTGTACACAATGTCCACTTAACCACGGACATGTGGACAAGTGGAACAGGGCAGACTAAGGACTATATGACTGTGACAGCCCACTGGGTAGATGTATCACCTTACGCAGCAACAGCAGCAGCGTCACCAATAGCAGCATCTCAGAAACGCCAGCTCGTTCCAAGGCAGGCTACGCTGTGTATCACCGGTTTCAGTAAGAGGCACACCGCCGACAACCTCTTAGAGAAACTGAGGGAAATCATCGCCCAGTGGCTTACCCCACTTAGACTCTCCTGGGGATTTGTGATATCTGACAACGCCACCAATATTGTGCTGGCATTACATCTGGGCAAATTCCAGCACATCCCATGTTTTGCTCACACAATAAACTTGGTGGTGCAGAATTTTCTGAAAAGCGACAGGGGCGTGCAGGAGACGCTTTGGGTGGCCCAAAAAATTTCTGGCCACTTTCACCATTCAGCGACTGCGTGCTGAAGACTGGAGCGCCAGCAAACACTCTTGAACCTGCCCCGCCATCACCTGAAGCAAGAGGTTGTGACGCGGTGGAACTCAACCCTCTATATGCTTCAGAGGATGGAGGAGCAGCAAAAGGCCATACAAGCCTATACATCCACCTATGACATAGGCAAAGGAGGGGGTATGCACCTGACTCAAGTGCAGTGGAGAATAATTTTCGTGTTGTGCAAGGTTCTCCAGCCCTTCGAACTTGCCACACGTGAAGTCAGTTCAGACACTGCCAGCTTGAGTCAGGTCATTCCCCTCATCAGGCTTTTGCAGAAGCAGTGGGAGAAAGTGAAGGAGGAGCTAAGACGGAGCGATTCCGCTCGGCATGTGGGACTTGTGGATGAAGCCCTTCATTCGCTTTGGCAGGATTCCAGGGTGGTCAATCTGTTGAAATCAGACCACTACATTTTGGCCACCGTGCTTGATCCTAGGTTTAAAGCCTATGTGGTGTCTCTCTTTCCGGCCGACACAAGCCTGCAGAGGTGCAAAGACCTGCTGGTGAACACACTGTCAGCTGAAGCGGAACGTGACACGTCAACGGCTCCTTCTTCATTTTCTCCCGCAACTGGGGCTGCCAGGAAAAAACTTAGGTATCCTAAGCAACCCGCTGGCAGTGATGCAGGGCAGGCAGGACCAAGTTTGCACATCTGGTCCGGACTGAAGGACCTGGCAACAATTTCTGACATGTCTACTGTCACTGCATATGATACTGTCACCATTGACAGAATGGTGGAGGATTACATCGGTGACAGCATCCAAGTAGGCATGTCAGACAGTCCATACCTGTACTGGCAGGAAAAAGAGGCAATTTGGAGGCCCCTGTACAAACTGGCTTTATTTTACCTGAGTTGCCCCCCCTCCAGTGTGTACTCCGAAAGAGTGTTTAGTGCAGCCGGGAACCTTGTCAGCGAAAGGCGTAGGAGGTTGCTTCCACAGAATGTGGAGAAGATGAAGTTCATCAAAATGAATTATCAGCTCTTCCAGGGAGACCAGCCTCCAGAACGTACAGAGGGACCTGTGGTGGTGGAAACAAGTGGGGACGAGTTAATACTTTGTGAGGATGAGGATGTACACACTGAAGAGGGTGAGGAATCGGTGGATGAGGAGGATGAGGATGACATCTTGCCTCCGTAGAGCCAGTTTGTGCAGGGACAGATTAATTGCCAGCTTGTTTTGTTGGGGCCCAAACGAACCAATTTCAGCCACAGTTGTGTGGCAGACCCTGGCGCTGAAATGATTGATTTGTTAAAGTGTGCATGTCCTGGTTATACAACATAAGGGTGGGTGGGAGGGCCCAAGGACAATTCCATCTTGCACTTCTTTTTTTTCTTTGCATTATGTACAGTTTGGGGCCTAGTTTTTCTAACTGCCATCCTGTCTGCCACTGCAGTGTCACTCCTAGATGGGTCACGTGTTTGTGCCGCCCACTCGTGTCACTTAGCATAGTCGTCCAGCTACCTCGGTGCAACCTTTTGGACATAAAAACACTATTGTGAGGTGTTCAGAATAGACTGGAAATGAGTGGAAATTAAGGTTATTGAGGTTAATAATAGCATAGGAGCAGAAAAACCTACAAATTCTGTGATTTTAGCTGTTTTTATGCTTTTTTAAAAAAAAATACAGGTCCAAAACACAAAACCCAGAACCCAAAACACGGAAGGGTGGTTTTGGCAAAACCAATCCAGATCCAAAACACGAAGAAAGATCCAGATCCAAAACCAAAACACAAAACACGAAAAGTGGCCGGTGCACACCCCTAATTATAATACAGGTATACAGTTATTGCATATGTATTATAATAATTGTAATGCTATTTACCTGCATTAAACTACAACCGACTATATAAATCCACCCCTCCTGTTATATCTTGTGAGAATGGAGGGATAAAGAAAGGGGTTGTAATGCAGTGGGAAGGGCAGAAACGAGTTAACAAAGGGAAATTACCTATTATTCTTAATTGTTATCTTGATTCCCTGATCGTTATAATGTACATTTAACTTATATTCTAAATTTGAGATATTAGTACAGGTGTGCAATTAATGCTCAATTGTTATAATTATGATTCTGTGGTTCTGCGGTGCTATGTGGCAGAGGATGGAATAATACAGTCATCTGTTAGACCTTTTCCACAGGAAATAAAATAAATCTGGACAATAAACCCTCTAATGAATAAATACTGTCTTCATAGAATTCAATATCAGTCCATATTTGTTGAGGTCACACCTATGTTGAGGGAATTATAATCATGAACTTATATGTTAATCATAGAAGCTCCTATACATATTAATTACTGTTCACATGATAGAGTAAGTACATATCCAAACGAGTTGTTGCAACCTAGCTTGTGTACATGGATGGCATATATGGCCACATAATATTATTTACAAGCTCATTATAAATGTATTTTCGCCTCTTGTTCTACTGCTATTAAATTTTGGAACAATATCTAAGCATTGAAGGATATAATGTACTTCTTATATGGTATGGCCTAACCTTATTGTATTTAAGCCATGGTGCAGATACTGATGTTTTGAATTATTGTGCTACAGTTATATATGGTACAGAATACTGTAGTGCTGATTACTTTCTTGTGTGTATATGTTGTGATCTGTTGTCATGTTCAATGTCTTGTTCTAGTCTTTTTTAGTGCATTAATAAATAAAAGCTATGTTTTAACAAATATATATTAGAAGGTAAACTGACACTAATTCATTTGATGGACACATCTTATCTAAATATTGCTGCGGACCAGTTACACCCTTTCATTTCTACGATGGCCTCCCTCAGCAAGATAATGCTGAACACTGCGAAGATTGCTTGAGAATGAATTAAAGAACATGAGAAATAGTTCAAGGTGTTGCCTCGGCATCCAAATTCACCAGATCCCAATCCTATCGAGCCTCTGTGGCATGTGCTGGAAAAACAAGTCCACCTTGCAATACTGAAGTTAAAGGATCTGCTAGTAATGTCCTAGTACCAGTTACCACAGGACGCCTTCAGAGGACTTGTAGGGGTAAATTTACTAAGAATCGAGTTTGGGTGAGTTTGTGTGAGTTTGCAATCTCTTGTGAGTTTAGGCATGTTTTTCATCTTGCAAACTTACTAAAGACAAACTCGAGTGAGTTTGGAAGTGAGTTCTCTCTTTTCACTGTTAAAACTCATGTGAGATTGCAAACCCGATAAAACTCACCATCGGCCAAATTAGGAAGTACTTTACATGAAAAAGATGCAACTCGCAAATTTACTAGGAATCGAGTTTCCAATCTTGTGTGAGATTGTAGCAAACCCACTGTGAAATTGAAGTTTCAAATAGACCACCTCCTGAGCTGCGAGTTTGGCAGAAACATACACAGATCAGTGTGATTTCTGTATGTGTTTGCCTGTATACCTAATAATATAAAGTGTTTTTATTTATTTTTTTAAATGACATAGGGTTCATCCCCCCCAAAAGCCTAACCAGACTTGTCAGCCAGTCCTGGTTCCTAAAATTACAGGGAACAAAATGAGTAGGGTTCCACCGTAATTTAGGTACCAGCACCAGGCTGCAGGGCCAGTCCTGGTTTTAATTATAGGGGGGGGAAATGTGTAGGGGTCCCCCTATAATTTAAACCAGCACTGGACCCAAAACAACCGGGGTATAATGCCACAGCCTGGAGACAGTATTACCGGGTCTCCAGGGCCAAAGAATTCTCACCCCTAGTCACTCAGGCCAAGCCGGGGATCTCAGGGGAGGTGGGGACCCCAAAAAAAGGGGTCCCCCTCTCCCAAAACTCCAGGTTTGGTCTAAATCCCGTGGCTCTTCCCCGCACCCCAGGGCTGTGGGTACATGGGTAATAAAGTGTAAAATCAAAGTAAACTATTGTATTTTACAGTGGAACTACAGTTGCCAGGATGCCTGCCCTTTGGCACTTGTGGAACTACAAGTGCCAGAAGGCGGCCGGCACCCGTACCTCCACTGTAAAATAAATAGTGAAATCAAGACACAACACACACACACCGTGACAAGTAAAAGTTTAATACACACCAACCCACTCACTCATAGGGGAAGAGCCCCGGGCTTCAGACCAAGCCTGGGGTTTCGGAAGAGGAGGGACCCCTATTTTGGACGGTTCACACCTCCCCTGAGATCCCCGGCTTGGCCTGAGTGACTTGGGGTGAGAATGCATTGGCCTGGAGACCTGGTAACAGGGTATCCGGGCTGTGGAATTACACCCCGGTCGTTTTGGGTCCAGTGCTGGTTTTCATTATAGGGGGACTCCTAAGCATTTTTTATTCCCCCCCATAATTAAAACCAGGACTGGCCCTGCAACCTGGTGCCGGTACGTAAATTTAAGTGGAACCCTACTCGTTTTGTTCCCGGTATTTTTAGGTACCAGGACTGGCTGACAAGCCCGGCTCTGGTTAAGCTTTTGGGGGGGGACCCTACGTAATTTTTTTAATATATTTTAACCCGTTTTTACAGGTACAACACACAAGCAGCTTACACATATCTCACTGATATGTGCAGGCTGCTTGTTCGGGTGAGTTTGGCAGAGAGAAAACACTGCAATCTCGAGTGAGTAATCTCATCTAAACCCGCAAATAGGGGGAGAAATCTCGATCTGCTGCACCATCGGAAAATTCACTTTCAGCTAAACTCACTTCTTAGTAAATTTGCAAATTGTTAAAGGGTAAATTCACCTGAGTTTCGGTGAAGCAAAGAGAGGTTAAAAAAAAGAAAAATCGACCAAACTCGATTCTTAGTAAATTTACCCCGTAGAGTGCATGGCTCGGTGGGTCAGAGCTGTTTTGTGGCATACAGAGGAGCAGTAGTATATTAGGCAGGTGGACATAATGTTTTGGCTCATCAGTGTTACTCTAACTACATCTACAGATGTGTCCTCTTCAGTGGTGGCTCCAGATGTGGGGCTGCAGCGCAGTTCAAAATTCAAATAGGGAGTCACACCAACTGCCAGCCAGTGATGTTTGGCAGCGTGTGAAATGGCAGTTGGTGTGGCTCCCCTATTTGAATTTTGAACTGTACTGCAGCCCCACCTCTGGAGCCAACACTGGTCCTCTCACGCTGTTGCTCAAGTCGTAGCAAATATCCCCCTCGGCATGTCAGGTCACAGGTGACTCGGCCTCACAGGGGGTCTTTGACGCTAAAAATGTGAGTCTTCACATTTCACATAAATAAAACAACTGGGAGTGACACAATTACACTGATCAATTTGATGTGCAACACTTGTACATCTGTGTGCCAATGAGTCTAAATCTATGTAAGAAGTGCTCTAACACAAAGTTCCACTGGTGTAACTAGGTATTTGAAGGCCCCATAGCAAAAGTTAGTGAGGGCCCCTATGTACCACCCAATAGTGAAAAATGTAAATAACACAACATGTAACTTTGACAGGAAGATGAGCACCCTCAGCCCTGGGCCTCATAGCAGCTTCACCTCTTTCACCTATGGTAGTTATGCCCATGGCCGTAGAAAGCCCAGGTGAAGGGGGCTTGGCCTATTTGCGGGAGACACCCTCAGAAAAAACTTTGCGGTGCACACTTGGGAGGGGGGCGCTGTGATCATTGTGATCCCCACAGACAGAGGAGACTACTGCTACTGCTGCTGCTCAACACTCCCACTGCAGCCCTGCACACAGCATTATGTAGAAGGTAGAAGGGATGGGGAAGCAGCATCAGACCCGGGCCCCCACCAGGCCCATGCCCCCTTCCAGCAAGCCCAGGCCCGGGTAATTAGTACCTGTTCCCTCACCCCCTCTCTGCGCCCCTGGTTACGCCAAGTATCATTGTGCTGCCTCTGACTTCATACTTGTTTAATACCAATTCCTGTGTGGTGTGTGCAGCCCGGTGTCTCTAGTACACTGTAAGTAGTGTTTTATTGCATCTGTGGATGCGAATAATAAGAAAAATATGGTACACCTCTCAGAGAGTATCAGCCATGCCAGGGGTCTCGCGCCGTATGGCGTATAGATGCTAGGTGTATGAGAGCACAACGGCAGGCAAAACTTTTTATGTGTTTTCAAATTATTTAGAACCCTAAAGAGCTCCTTGTTCACTTGTCTGTCTGCAACACCGCCATAGACTGTAGGCTCTCATGAGCAGGGCCCTCTTTCCTCATGTGCTTTGCCTTCCCTAACTTATACTACCATTTCCTCCCCACTGCCAACAATGGCACCTAGCCCTTAGGTATTATGACTGCTGATGCATCAATATTTATAAACCATGTCTATGTCCTGCAATGTTCTGTACTGTATATGACTTTGTTCTTGCTTTGTTCATACTGTTTCTGTCTATGGGGCCTATTCAGCAACACTAAAATAATGTTTTTAAGGACATTTTCCTTAATTACCGTTATTTTAGTATTCATGAACACACTTAGCACAGGAGATATCACTGATATCTCCTTGCTGAGTCCCCCTGCGTTAATTTCGACACTCCCCATACATTAGTACATTAGTATGGGGATATGGAAATTATGCTATTCATCAAATTCTGAAAATTATGTATTTTCGGAATTTGTGGTGTTACTATCCGCCACTGTCAGGTTGCGTATAGCAGGTTACACTTACCTGCTGTTATCTGGGCAGGTCAGTTCCCGGCTTCCTCCAACACTCTGGTCGCTTCTCATGCTCCATCTGCTGTGCTGACACTGTGTTCTACCGGCAGAACACAGTAAAGTTTAGAAGAAAAAAAATATGGTTTTTATACCAATATAATTTTTAGTTATGATGAATAGGCCCCTATGTACCTTGTAAGGTGCTGCAGACCCTTTGTGGTGCCATATAAATAAAGAATAATAATGATAATAATAAAGACCCTTCTAGTGATATTTAGAATGGGATTCTATTAAGCATGAAGTCACAAAGGAACCTTGGAACACCGGAAGTTATGTTACTAAAATATTATTATTTTACAGGGCCATAATATCTGGAAGTGTGTGCAGAAGCACAGGGTGTAAGGCAGGGACGTCTTTAGAGAGGAGGAGGCCCGTGTGCATCCCCCGACACTGGCCCTGTCCTCTCACTCCTGCAGCCGACTGACGCGCCTGGCCAGCCACCGCAGAATCAATAGACTTTGGGCACTAGAGTGTGCCCAGGATCTGTTGCGCATGTGCAGATCACCGGGGGAAATGGCGCGGCCGGCATTTTCCCTGTGAACTCCATCACAGAGCATGTGCAAAACACCGGAAAAATGGCCGCGGCAGCCATTTTCTGGCATTTGAACAGCGCTGGGAAACCCAACGCGGGACTTCGAAGAGGTAAGTAATACAAAGTATGGGTGCCAGGGGTGCGGTGCGGGCACCCCCTGGACTCAGGGGCCCGTCTGCACCGCACACCCTGCACCCATTATAGATACGCCCCTGGTGTACGGGGTCCCTGCACTCAACTGAATCAACCTCTTAAAATGGACAAGAATTTGCACAACTATGACAACTGCAAAAAGTATATAGTGATCCTAAGTTGTGCTTCAGTTATGTTACAGATAGACAACCTGTGGCTGTACAGTAATGGGTCTGTAAAATAGAAAGCATTAAAGAGACCTTTACCATATATTTGCTAACAATTTTCTGTAGTTTCTGTGTACAGAGTGTTCTTCATATGTATTAAAATGTAAGGAGTTAGTGTTCTTACCAATGGCTGGCAGATTATGCTTAGCGCCACAGTTCATCAACACCCTGAGAGCCACTGGATAATTAACTACCGCTGCCCTGGAACGCTCATAATCCTGTCTCATTTAGCTGGTATTTACATGTGGAGCAAGATTCTTTCAGAAGATGAAAGAAATGCAGTATGAGAAAAATGAGCAACTAGAGAAGGTAAAAACATTCAGGTTAAGTCTGCAGAGTGACTTTAGAAAACAAATGATCTTACAAATGGGTAATTTTTAAACCTAGATGTTGGAGCAGTAGAATAAAATGATGTTAGATTTGCCCATTACAGAAAACCTCTATATAATCTCCTTCATACCGCTACCTCGGTGGATGCATCACTCAAAAATGAAAGCAATGATCACTGCAAGTGCAGAATGTGTGTTTAAAACAGTCAGAGATATCCTACTAGCATGGGATTAGCGGGATACTGCTCTCTATTATATACTTTAGGCCTAAAACAGGATAATTTTAAATTTTCAAAACAGCGAGTTTTGGGGAGAAAAAAAAGTAATAAAGTTACTTTAAGTTCATGGAAGTGTAGCAGATTTGTATTATACACTGCTGTGGTAAATAAATATGGATTTATTTGTACATTTGCACATATACTAGTGTTATGTTGCAAAAACTTTTCAAACTTTTATTTGCCAGTTTTTGTGGGATTTTTTGTTTTATTGGCTTGTTGGAATATTTTATGGTATACTTATTACTAGCAAATACTATTTTATTGAATGGGTATGTAATCCCGGCTGTCGGGATGCCTCCTGTCACAATACCGACAGCGCCATCCCGATGGTTGGTATCCTGACAGGGGTAGGGTAAGTATACTTACCATCCCCCCTTCTCCCCCTAACCTCCCCTTCTTGTAGCCTAACCCTACCCACCCCGCACCCTACCGTCCCCGTTAGTTCCTAAACCTAAGTCTCCCCCCTTAGTGCCTTTCCCTCACCCTCCCCCTTCGTGCCTAAACCTTACCCCCCAGTGGTGCCTGACCCTAACCCTCCCCCCCTAGGGTTGCCTAAACCTGACCACCCCCCAAAACCTAATGCTAACCCCGCTAGCTGACCTAAACCTAACCCCCTTCCCCCCTTGGCTAACACTACAGGCTTACCTTCGTTCGTGCACACGACTTCCTGGATTCCGGCGTTCGGTTTGAGATAGGCGTTGGTATTTCTACGCCTATCTTGACTCCCTTGTCGGGTTTCCAGCAATGGTATAGAGACCACATGCCCTATTATATTCATCCAAGGGTACACTTTCTGTGGATGAAATGTCAATAACATTACTGGTGTGACATTATTGATGGGCCAGACACATCAATACACTTGTAGCTCATAAACTGACCATAAGAGACTGGGCCAGATTCAATTACAGTAGGTGCGAAATCGGCCGATTGTATTGCCGGCGAAATTGGACGATTTCGCAGCAAATCATCGCACCAGGCGAAAAGTTTTTTACTATCTCAGACCAAGTGAAAAAAAAAGCAAAATCTCTATTTTTGCCTAAAACTGTGGGGATTTCTTTCAGAATCCTTTGGCAACCACCCCCCCCCCCCCTTCCCTAATGATAAATAACTCCAAAAGTTTTTTGTAATTTGCGTCATTTGGTGAAAAACGACAGATCAAATTTTGGGTGAAAAAAAATCGATGAAAATGGGTTTAATTGAATTCGGCCTTAAGAAGGTGGGGGCAGCTACGATTGCAGTGAAACAACAGTTGCTCGATGCTAACTCAATCACAGCGGGTAAAGTAAGTATTGAACAAGCTCATCTGGATGGGACCTTTGGACCGTTTAGCAGCTTTTGGGCTGAGTAGCAGCCTTAAGGGCTGGTAACTTGGCTGGATGAGGCCTTTGGACCAAGTAGCAGCCTCTGGGCTGACACAAACGGCAGGTAGATGGTATGCGAACCTTGCCGTCCAGATGACACTAACGGCAGGTATACAGAACAGACAGGAGGTCTGAAGACTCGACTCTTAACAGAAGACGATGCCAGAACCGGAAACACGTGACCGATCTCACCGGCATCGGAGCAGCGTTCACACCAGGAAGAAATAGATGTAGGAGCCAATCCTGATCAATCCCAGCATGATAGACAGGAGGTAGGAGGAGTTTCAGTGAACACTTGCCCGGTGTTTGTCTCGCCCTGCATACGCAGTGCGGCGGCCTGTGATAGTGTTATAATGTGAAATGACACAGAGAAAAAGTATTGAACATGCTTACTGAAATGTATGTAATACTTCGTACAAAAGCCTTTGTTGGTAATGACAGCTTCAAGACGCCTGAAACTAGTCGCATGCATTGTGGTGAAACTAGTCGCATGTATTGTGGAGAAACTAGTCGCATGCATTGCTCAGGTGTGATTTTGGCCCAATCTTAGACATAAACAGTCTTCAAATGTTGAAGGTTCCATGGGCCTCTTCTGTGAACTCTGACCTTTAGTTCTTTCCATAGATTTTCAATTGGATTCAAGTCAGGTGATTGGCTGGGCCATTCTAGCAGCTTTGCTTTATTTCTCTGAAACCAATTGGGAGTGTCCTTGGCTGTGTGTTTGGGATCATTGTCTTGCTGAAATGTCCACCCTCGTTTCATCTTCAGCATCCTGGCAGCAGATTTTAATCAAGAATGTCTCGGTACATTTTCCATTCCTTCCTTCAATCATATGAAGTATGCCAGTACCGTATGCTGAAAAACAGCCCCACACCATGATGTTCCCACCTCCAAACTTCACTGTTGGTATGGTGTTATTGGGGTGATGTGCAGTGCCATTTCTCCTCCAAACATAGGGTGTATTATGGCATCCAAAGAGTTAAATTTTTGTCTCATCTGACCAGACTATAGTTCCCCAGTATTTCACAGGCTTGTCCAAATGTTGTGCAGCAAACTTTAAACAAGCTGCAACATGCTTTTTCTTTAGCAATGGAGTCTTGTGTGGTAAGCGTGCATACAGGCCAAGCGGGATGAGTGCATTACTTATTGTTTTCTTTTAAACAAGTGTACCTGCTAATTCCTGGTCTTTCTGAAGCTCTCCATAAGTGGTCCTTGGCTCTTGGACAACTCTTCTGATCATTATTTTCACTCCTCTGTCAGAAATCTTGCGAGGAGCACCTGGTCGTGGCCAGTTTATGGTGAAATTATGTTCTTTCCATTTCTGGATTATGGCCCCAACAGTGCTCACAGGAACATTGGGAAGTTTAGAAATCCTTCTGTAACCAATGCCATCAGTATGTTTTGCAACAATAAGGTTGCAAAGGTTTTGAGAGAGCTCTTTGCTTTTACCCATCGTGAGATGTTTCTTGTGTGACACCTTGGTAAAGAGATACCTTTTTATAGGTCATCAGTTGGGAATGAACTATCTTATATTAATGTGCACTGATAAGTTGCAGGATTGCTTTCTAATTACTGATAGATTTCAGCTGGTGTCTTGGTTTTCAATGCCTTTGGCACCTCCCTTTGTTCATGTGTTAAATACTTTTTCCCTATGTCATTTCACATTATTAAACATAACTTAATTTATGCACAATTATGGTTTGATTTCTTTGCATGTGTGGAATGCATGGGTTGTTGCTAACATTTGGTGAAAACGTCATTACAATAGCCCCATTACAAATTTACTAAGAAACATGTTGATGTGTTCAATACTTATTTTACCCGCTGTATAGGTATCTCTGCAGGCGTAAGCTTGGTTTCATACTCATCATCATCGCCATGAGACGTGGGCAATGCAGATTTCCACAGAATTGTGACGTGTCTATTGCACCAAGGACAGAGCTAGTACAAGTACGCGCTGCATGTTTGCCTCACCCCGTTCTGCTCTACTTTCCTTATTTCATATACTGAGTTGCAAACTTGTAGATAAAATGATGCTAGAAAAACTAGTTCTGTATTCATCGCAACTTATGGTGCGTACACATGGTCTGTCAGATGAACGATGAACAATTGAACGATTTTACCAACGATCTGAACAATTTCAGACAGTATTAAAAAATTAATGAAATCGTCAAAATCTGACTGTAAACACAGACGATGTCAGATATCGTTATCTGACATGCGGGAACACGCATCGTTCATCATTGCAGGCCCACATGTCAGATTTTCTTTCAGATATGAAGGATTGAACGATTTTTAAAATCGTTATCATTCATATCTGACAACAAATCTGACCGTGTGTATATACCAATACACTTTCCAGCACTTCCATCTTATGAAAAATTGTTGCTTTCAATGACAAAGCATGTAACAGGATATTTCTCTTTGACACTTTTTTGTTTTGTAGTCTTATGCCAATATACTTATTTATTGCTACAACAGAACTAGCATTTCTCTATATGTGATCCTAAGAACATTGAGTATTCTCATTGACGGCAATTTCTCTTGCTTTTGGAAAGTCGTTTATTTGTATCCCAATCATTTTTTTGCGGTCTCATTTCTTCTAGGGAAAAGCCCAACCAGTCCTATGGCTGTGATTTCAAATATGCACGTTATCCGTATGATATTTTCACCCTATCATTGTTGTTTTTACCCATGTTACATTGTTGTACCCAATTGTATTTGCTTTATTTTAATGTAATATTAAATAAAATATAGATTTTATGCAGATACTCATATAAAAAATGTGCCCCAGAAAAAGAGTCTTCTTTCCTCTACACAAGACTATTATCTCAATATGATCCCAGTTTTATGAAGCTACAGTACATGCAGTGCAAAGCTGCCCATACACACAGCTCTCAACATACCCATTCTAAGGTTTGGAACAAAATTAGGCCATGTCTTTGTCTGCCACTACAAAACCTTGTATGGCATATGTAACATCCCCTTTACCATTACAATATGCCTCTTACCCTGCTAGATACTCAATTAGGCTTAAGCAAAAATTATGCCAATTTGTATTGTGCCAATACTTTGAAGGAGATTTTTTTAAAGCTTGGAGATTGTTAAACGGGAGAGAGGTAAAGTACCATCCAAACTGCTCCTAACTACCCTTTTTTAAACCCCCAACGGGAGATTTATCAAACCTTGGAGATAGATAAAGTAGAGATAGGGAAAGTTCCAACCATTCAGCTCCTGTCATTTTTTAAACACAGGCAGTAAAATGACAGTTTGAAGCTGATTGATTGGTACTTTTCTTTTTATCACTTTTCACTTTATCTCTCTCCAAGGGCGGTATTCAATTGTTTTCACCCCTTTACGTGCCCGACAGGAGATATTCAATTGTTGCTCCTGTCGGGCGCGATCAGCTACCAGCACAACATTTCAGGGGGGTGTGAGCTGAAATGGGCGAAAAGTGACCTGTTTGGGTGCCCAAACAGCATTTTTCGCGATCTCACCCAGCACTTTGGTCGGGGGTAGCCATTTTACATGGCAAAACCCAACCACTTTGGGTGCGATCAACACGAAAAACAGCAACAATTGAATAGCGCCTCGTGATCTCCTGTTACTTTAGAAGGGAGATCAGGCACGATATAACAATTGAATACCACCCAGAGGGATCTATTCACTAAGTTTTGGAGAGAGATAAAGTGGAGAAAGATAAGTACCAACTAATCAGCTCTTAACTGTCATGCTACAGGCTGTGTTTGAAAAATGACAGCTACAGTAGGAGCTGATTGGTTGGTACTTATCTTTCTCAATATTATCTCTTTCCAAGGCTTATTAGTGAATAAACCCCAAACCTTAAAAAAGCATCCCTAAGCAGATATAAAAGTTGTTCCTCCTTATGCTAAGAGAGGTGGAAAGTGAGGGAAGGGCTAGGGTAGGCCAAGAGAATGTTCAATTAATAACAGGCAGTGGCAGACCAGCACTGAGCATACTTGCCGACAATCAGCTCCCTCCTTCCGGGAGGGTGCTGATTGTCAGCTAACAGCGGGGGGCGTGTCCGGGCATTTGTGTCACATTGGGGGCGGATTCGGGGGCGGGGCCACAGGGTCGCATCATCGTGGCCCCGTCCCCTCTTCACAATGCCGTTATTTTCGGCATTGTGAGGCAGGGGGCGGGGCCACAATGATGTGATTCAGCGCGAATCGCGTCACTGCCCCACCCCCACCCCCCGCTGCGGGGGTTTCTAGTTTATTTTCGGGGGAAGTCGGGAGGTTTGGTGGCTTCCGGGAGTCTTGCCTGCCTTTCCAGGGGGCCGGGTGCGTCAACCGAAAATCGGGAAGCTAGAGGCCAAATCGGGAGGGTAGGCAAACCTGGCACTGACAGGCATACATATGCTTGTAAATAACTCTGTTAATTTCAGATGCCCAAGGGCTGGTTTAGAACAATATATGCTGATGAGGCATTCGGTATGGGATCCCGGCTGCCGCATGACCGGCAGTCCAACCCCCCTAACCCTAACCCTCCTTAGGGGTGCCTAACCCTAGCCTCCCCCTAAGTGCCTAACCTCCCCCCTCTAAGTGCCTAACCCTAACCCCCCCTTTCCCGCTGCCTAACCCTACGTCCCCCAGGGGGGGGCCTAACCCTACGTCCCCCCCAGTGGTGCCTAACCCTAACCGTCCCTACCCCTAGACCTAAACCCCCCCCCCCTTTCGATCGGGATGCCGGGCACCTGTCTCCCGGCGTCTGGAAAATTACAGGCATCTACATTTTAGACGCCTATCATTTAACCCTAGGCAGGATAGAGGATTCGGGAAGCCGGCGGACGGCATTGCGGCCGCCGGCTTCTCAAACGTATCCCGCTGATGAGTGTGACAGTGCTAGCACTAGTTAGCCTTCTGTTTGGCTGAATGCAGATTCAACTCTGAAGCTAATAGGTGCTGTCATTGTTGGTCGTGACTGATTATGGTGATTTTGTGGGAGTATTTATAAAAAAAAAAAACTTTTTTTACTTTAATTCTTGTGTGTGAAGGAAGATTACACCTCATGTATTTTAGATGGATTTTTATTGAAACTAAACCTAATAACGAATCAAAACAAATGTTGATAAACGTTGCTTGTGCTTATGATCTGATTGTGTGTAAGTGTACTGTATTTGGGTGATATAAACTTGTCGCACATGCTCTCGGCACAGAGCTTAATGCATCACCTATGTCTTCAGTTCACTTTCTGGAATTTACTTTACTATATACGGTATATTTAAAAAATGTCTGTCCACAAAACACTCTATTAAAATAAAAATAGGAAAAAAGTCCAAACAAACAATTAATGAATTTGATGGAAAAAATACTCAACCTGATATTTCAGCAAAGTTATCCATGGAAGATATAAGGTCAAAGAAAAAATGGCTGGCTCCACAACATCTACAGACCGCAGCCAAGGAGAAATTTATGCTTCACAAATGGCTTCAATAGTCTTCCTGAGGAAGCTGTTGAGCCATGAAACGTTGCAAGATTTAAAGTGAAACTCATTCTGTTTTTATTATTTTGTTTTCTTTTTTTTTCTTTTTTGATTCACAGTTTTAAGTGTTTATATGTATTATCTGACTTTTTAGTGCTAGCAGCCTAGTTTAATGTAGTTTATTTTGTTATTAAATTAGTTGTTGTCTGTTATAGGAACTGACATGTTCCAAAACATATTTGTATCTTATATAATATACACAGTGTAATTTTAAAAATACATTTCTTCGACCTCCTGAACTATTGTATTGCACAATTCTCCTTTTCTTGTGTCACAGCTCACGTATAGTGAGTAAAGAAGGAGGTTGGTCATTGGACAGACAGGGCACTATTTATCCATATTAAAGGTGTTTACGCAAATTCACATATATATACACTAAAGCCAGCACTAGAGTTTATCTTGTATTGTTTAACCATGGAAGAGTCGCAACTGTTATTTTATTTATACACCTAAACAGTAACATCACTAAAGGCATTTACAACATAGCAAAATAGAAAATAGCTTTATTTAGAGTACTGGAGGATTTAAAATTGGTGCCACATCAGTGCAAATTGATTTTGGATCCCTTAGCATATGCAAATAATCTCTGGCTGTCTAATTCATGCATAGAGGAATTAACAAATTACAGATGGGCCCATGGTTTTCTTAGTTAGTGAGATATTCTCTGGAGAAGAATTCACTATTATATCTCATAAACATATCTCTGAAATTGCTGAATGCAGGGTCTAGGGGTGACAGAAGAGACAGATGCTTTGGAAAGATGTGATGTTTATTGCACATTCCTATATTATGTTATGTAATTATACTATATAATGATTGCCAGCTTCAGTGTTACTAAATATAAAAATTACAGATTGTTGATGTGATCCTGCTGAGAAACATTTGGGTATGCCCACATATGAGAGACGCAAGTGTTATTTTGTTCGTACTGATAGTCTGACCACTGGCTGGCAATGCAGGGCTAGATTAACAATGGGGCTTCAGCTCCAAGCCACCACATAAAAATAGGCCCATCATCATGACAGCCAGGATCAGATTAATAATGGGGTGGATAGAGCTACAGCTCTAGGCCCCCACATAAAAATAGACCCATCATCACGACAACCAGGACCAGATTAATAATGGGGTGGATAGAGCTACAGCTCCAGGCCCCCAAATACAAATAGGCCCATCATCATGACACGACTAATAATGGGGTAGCTAGAGCAGCAGCTCCAGGCCTTCAAATAAAAATAGGCCTATCATCATGACTGCCAGGGCCAGATTAATAATGGAGTGGATAGAGCTGCAGCTCCAGGCCAACTCATAAAAAAGGCCCATCATCATGACAGCCAGGACCAGATTAATAATGGGATGGATAGAGCTACAGTTCCATGCCCCCACATACAAATAGGTCCATCATCATGACAGCTAGGGCCAGATTAATAAAGGGGTGGATAGAGCTGCAGCTCCAGGTCTCCAAATAAAAATAGGCCTATAATCATGGTAGAATGATTATGACCAGCTGCCTAACTGGCCACACAGATGGCCATAAATCATAAATTAAAACAATTATTTTTCAGTTTTCTCACAAAATTATGCAATTTTTCTACTTTTATGTATTTAGGGAGACAGTGGGGCTGATAGTGTAGGGGGTGTACACAGTCACACCCACATGTATCTGACCACACCCACACAGCCCTAGTCACAGCTCCTCTCCTTCTCAGTAGAGGCCATTAAACATTTTCAGGTTCAGACCCATGTGGCCCTTAATACGGCCTTGTATAATTCATAGATAAAATCTGAGTGTTATGCCATTATGCAGTGCTTCTGTTAATAAACCAACTGTCTTCCAGCAAACTAGCAGTTAATGTATTGTAAATGAATTTTAAAGGGCTCACCTGAGACTCGGGAAATCAGTCAATCTTGTGAATGTCAGAATACCAATAAGTGTCACCAAGTCTGAGTTTACTCCTGCCATAACTGGCATAACTGTGTGAATTAAGGTGTTTGTCAAGTCAGATGGCAAATGGTTATTACCCTAGTAAGTCATTAAGGGCTCTATTCATCATCACTTAATTTCTACAAAAGCAGATGAAAATTAAAATTTTCACCTGCAATTGTAAAAATTATTTTTTTATGGCCATTCATCAAGTAAGGTAAGGCAGGAGATATCACAGATATCTCCTACTTACCTTCCTCTGGCGGAATGGCCCGCAGAATTCATCAAGCTCTTAAAATACAATATTTTTGGAGCTTGAGTGTGGAAACATTTGTCATCTTCAGATGGCGTTTGCTCCCGCTTGTGTATCGCAAGGTCTGGGTTGCGAAGAGGGATCCTATAGGAACCCTCTGCCCCTATCCGGCTCCTTCTGCCAGATGTCGGGGCTCTTGTGCACATGTGTGACCTGTAGGTTGCGCATGTGCACTAGCGTCACTGCTCCGAAAGGAGCAATGAAAAGATTCACTGCTCCAAGGGAGCAGAATGTTAATTATCAGGATAGACCCTAAGCGTGTGACAAGTCTGTATGAGCAATAGGGCCAAAAAGTGGAGCAGACAGCTTGGCTCCTACAAAACTATGGAGGTGTTAAGACAAAGGGCTAATGAGTTGTGCGCAAGTTCATTTAGTGAATTAATCTTGCAATTTTTCACACTTCTCATGCATCCGAGGCATGCAAAGCTAACGAGGAGCAATTGCAGGAGACTCAGCATTGTACTCAACTCAGTTGCATCTCTCCTTGCTGCTGAGTGGCAATGCGATGTTCACACACAGGCTAAGGGCCTGATTCAGACCCGGTCGCTGTGACAGAGCGCTCGCTCTGAATCAGGGCTGGGTTTTTCTTTTTTAGAATGGCCTCCTGGCCGCTTGCATAGCTGTGGGTGACCACCCACAGCTACAGTGAACGGCAATGATGAAGGTCGCGATGGTCAAGACCATTGCGACCATCGGGCTTCCGACGAGACCCTTATGGTAGGGTCTCATGGCCGCACTCCCCAGAGAGATTTCGGCTCTAACAGAGCCGGAATCTCTCCACTGACATCACTTGTGATGTCAGTGGGGCCGCCCCCAAACGACAGGTGTTCTCATGGGAACGCCTCCGTTTGGGCAGCCACCCCCCCGGCCCGCCCACCAAAGGGGGCGAGCTGTCACTCAACATCGACAGCTTGCCCCCTTTGTTGCGAGACCCGGAGCGACAGGGTGCCAGTCGCTATCCGGGTCTCGCGCATGCTCTGTGGGCCACCATCGACCCGGTTGCAAGCACTCAGCGCTTGCGACCGGGTCTGAATCAGGCCCTAAGTGTTTTGAAGGCGTGTTCTGGTGTGTGGGAGGAATTGCAGTTTTGTGTATGCAGAGATTCATCTGATTTTGGACAGATCACTTGCACCAAAAATAGGGTTAGTGAAAATGTGTGCTAATAGTGATGATGGCCAGGGGCGTAGAGAGCCACGCGGGGCCCCGGTAAAGAGGGGGGCATGGCCTAATTTCAGAAGGCGTGGTCACGCCCCCTTGAAGAAAAAAAAAAGGTGCGCTGTGAGCCCCTCAGCCCGGCGCAAAGCCAGTGGGGGGCGAGATCAGTGTGATCGCTCCCCCCTTCAGGCATAGGAGATTGCTGTGGCTGCTACTTAGCTGTGTGCTGGGCTGCTGCAGAGGGAGGGAGGGAGGAAGTGAGGGGGGCAGCGTCAGACTCGGGCCCCCGCCGGGTCCCTCTGGAAGCCCGGGCCCGGGTAAACTGTACCCGCTCCCCCCCCCTCTCGGCACCCCTGATGATGGCTACTTCCACTAATGAATGGATAGGGGCTGCATAGATGGATATTACTGTGCATATAGCAAATATCCATATTTAAACTGATGCACTCAATGCGACTGCACTTGTATCCAACTTGTGTGTAATTCTGCTTCAGCTCTAAAGAAAGGCAAAACTTATGATATCACACCCTGTATAGTGCTTAATTAAATCTAAAATTTAATCTGTTTTGTCTTTGTTACTCTATTGAACCCATAGCCTTTTATAAGGAAAATGATTGCTTGACTGTGCTAACTCTATAATACCTTGACTCTGGTAAAAGCTTTGCATTCTGTGTTAAGCATTTGAATGCTGGTTCATTACTTGTTAACAATAAGCAAAGTTGGTATGTATGGGTGTGACAAAAAAGGTTTAGAGGGTGATTCGGCCAATCTGTAAGCTGTGTAAAAGGTGTGTGCAAGAATGAATACAGATATTCTGTGTAACTCCTGACATGCACATCAAGGGCACTGGGAGTGCATTCATGACACCCATCATAACCTTTGTAGAGGCTGAAAGATGATGTAGAAGTGGAGGGGATATGACCTTATGTCACTGATAATTGCACAAGATTGCACAGGTCACACAGCCGCATGTAATCCACCTTGAATCCCAATAACTGAAAAACTATTTCCAGTTCTTTCATTCCAGCTCCAACAATGTGAAATATAATGCTGCAAAGGGGTTATTACTATTAGTAAAAAGAGGGAAGGTAGAGGACTGTTTATTATTATTATTATTATTATTATTATTATTATTATTATTATTATTATTATTATATGTCCAGGATTATTATGGGGGAGTAAAATGTATTAATTGTAAATATTCAATCAAACTCACCTTTACTGAAGATTTACTTTACTTCTTCTTAGTTTATGTAACTGCTCATTTTATATATATCTAGCTGAGCATCAGTTATATTAACTAACTAAAGTTAATACTGATAAAGTCTTTCTGTTTTCTAGTTTTAATTAACACATTACAGTTTTGTAGTAACCAATAGAGAGAGAGCAAATCAGTTCAGGGAAAAGTGGAGTCAGCGTATATGCAGAGAATCAGTTCACGATTTATAGCATATTAATGACTCAATTCAATTTTAACAATTTCAAGTTAAATTAATTTCCTTATTTGTATTAAATATAGGGGTCTATTTACTAAGCCTTGGTTGGAGATAAAGTGAACGGAGATAAAGTCCCAACCAATCAGCTCCTAGCTGCCATTTTTCAAACACAGCCTGTGACATGGCAGTTAGGAGCTGATTGGTTGGGACTTTATCTCCATTCACTTTATCTCCATCCAAGGCTTAGTAAGTAGACCCCATAGCTCTGGTACCACTTTGATAGAACACAATTGTGTCTGAATGTGTTACTGTTGCAGCTACAGTATGTTTTAGCACACTTACATTATGATCTCAGAATCTCAACACATGTTCCAGGAGGCAGATCTGTGATATTAATGCAGGATGGTGGATTTATTCTCTTCTACACTACATTACACCATTCATGCAGAGCGTTTTTGTATAGAAAAAGGGTTTCAAAATTCATTCTGTATGTTTGCAGTAATACAATTTCCTGGTGTTTGTGGTTGAGTACTGGATGCCAGCGCTCAGGATCCCGGCTGAGTTACAATCCTGACACAACCACACAAGTATACTATTACATATTATGCCATGCAGTAGTAATGCCTTATAGCACATTATGCCATACATAGTAGTGCCGTATAACATACTATGGCACGCAGTAGTAGTGCCCCTTATAACACATTATGCCATGCAGTAGTAGCACCCCTTATAACACATTATGCCACACGCAGTAATGCCCCTTATTCATTATGCCACACACAGTAATGCCCTTTACTCATTATGCCACACACAGTAGTAAAATCCTTTACTCATTATGCCACACATAGTAGTAATGCCTCTTACACATTATACCACACACACGGTAGTAATGCCCCTTACATATGATACCATGCACGGTAGTAATGCCTCTTACACATTATGCCACACACAGTAGTAATGCCTCTTACACATTATGCCACACACAGTAGTAATGCCCCTTACACATTATGCCACACACAGTAGTAATGCCTCTTACACATTATGCCACACACAGTAGTAATGCCCCTTACACATTATGCCACACACAGTAGTAATGCCTCTTACACATTATGCCACACACAGTAGTAATGCCCCTTACACATTATGCCACGCACATTAGTAATGCCCCTTACACATTATGCCACACACATTAGTAATGCCCCTTACATATTATGCTACACACAGTAGTAATGCCCCTTACACATTATGCCACGCACAGTAGTAATGCCCCTTACATATGATACCATGCACGGTAGTAATGCCCCTTACATATTATGCTACACCCAGTAGTAATGCCTCTTACACATTATGCCACGCACATGGTAGTAATGCCCCTTACATATGATACCATGCACGGTAGTAATGCCCCTTACATATTATGCCACGCACATTAGTAATGCCCCTTACACATTATGCAACACACAGTAGTAATGTCCCTTACATATTATGCTACACACAGTAGTAATGCCCCTTACACATTATGCCACACAATTTTCAATCTATGTTCAACTACAGCAGGGATGGGAAACCTCAGGCCCGGGGGCCGAATAAGGCCAGTGGAATCATTTGGTGTGGCCTCATCTGGCTAGCAGGGTGCCTAGAATGGCACCCTGCAGCCAGAATTTATGCAGCAGTGCCACCTGGAGCGTCCTTTGGACGCTTGAGATTGTCTCATCGGTGCCCTTACAGCTCCCCGGAGCATCCTCAGGATGCTCTGGGCATTGCTGTTATCACCGGCGGTGTGGCCCCGTTCTCGTGTGATGTCACACGGAGGGGGCGTACATAAGTGTACTGTAATTTAGTCTGGTGTGTATACCTAGAGACATGATGGCTAGCCTCCAGCTTTGTTTTCCCAGTTAACTGGACATAGTCAGATCAGTGTGTTCTGTGAAATTACTGTAGTTGCAGTAATGTACATAATTCTATGCACAATGCAAAGAAAATGAAGATTTCAGAATGCTCATGTATCATATACAGTATATGCATTGCATCCAGGTATGGCTTTGTCAGGTGGAGGGAACAATTGACTGGCTGAGATATATAGTATGTACGTTGGCCAATATGTACAGACGATATGTCTGTGACCGACGTTGGTCACAAACATATTCCGTCGGCTGTGCAGCATAGCCGATGGCAGATATATCTGCTCATCATGCTGTGTGTACGGGCGGTCAGCTGACTGTCCGTACACTTACTGCAGAGGCCGACGGGAATGGGGTATTGACGCGAACCCCGGCCAGCGGGACTGCAGTGATGGTTGTTCAGTGTGTATGAGCAACCACCATCTGCATATATATATTTCTGGTGTGTACCTAACTTTACACTATCTGTAATTTTTCCTCCTTATACTCGTTTTAAAGCTTTAACCGTTACTGACACTACAGTGATCGCGCTGAGTGAAAAACTTTGTGGGTCCCAAGGACCCTTCGCTTTTAAAAATTGGGGTTCTACCCCACAGTTTTTGGGTCCCATCATATATTATGGGAGGTGAGGGCAGGCAGCAGTTGGAGTAGACAGTTAGGATGAGCTGGGGCTATAGGCACGGGGAAGTTGGGGCAGAGCTGTGGATAGAGGGGAGAAAGGGCAGGCAGTACCATGGGTAGAGAGCTAAGTGAAGACAGCAGTTGTGACAATACTGGGGGGCAAGGAGTGAGCTAGGGGCAGGCAGTGCTGGGAGTAGGGTGGGGCAAAGGAAGATAGCAGCTGGGACAGTACTGGGTACAAGGAGGGGGTGAGGGACAGGCAGTGCTGGTGGTAGGGATGGGGTAAGGATAGATAGTAGCTGGGGCATTACCTGTTGCTTTGGTTGGCTCTTCCTAGACACAATTGTGATGCTCTTTGAATAGGAATTTTGTGCTCTATGAGAAAACTAAATTTTTAAGGAGTAATAGCACTTTATTATAAGCTGGGATAGGAGAGCTGGGATGGAGCATAGGCAGCGCTGCTGAAGCCAAGGAGGAACTGGTAGTGCCAAAGTACGAGGGCGGGCAGGGAGGGAAGGATCTCGATCGCAGTGATGGATGAGATGCTACCAGTGGCGATTGGCTGAGAAAGCTGGTCTGCAGGACGCACTGTGTGTGTGTGCTGTGTCTGAGGCAACCAAACACTGCCGGCAGCATCTCCTAAACCAATCGCTGCCGGCAGTGATTGGTTGGGGAGACGCTGCTGGCGGTGTTTGGCTGCTGCGGACACAGCCAGGGGCGCCGAGAGTGGGGGGGAGCGGGTACAGTTTACCCGGGCCCAGGCGTCCAGAGGGGCCCGGCGGGGGCCCGGGTCTGGCGCCGCCCCCACCTCACTTCCTCCCTCCCTCCCTCCCTCTGCAGCAGCCCAGCACACAGCGTGTGCTGGGCTGCAGCGGGAGATTGCTTGCGGCTGCTAAGTAGCAGCCACAGCAATCTTCTATGCCTGAAGGGGGGAGCTATCACACTGATCGCGCCCCCCACTGGCTTTGCGCCGGGCTGAGGGGCTCACAGTGCCCCCTTACCGGCACTGCAAAACACTATTTTTTTTCAAGGGGGCATGGCCACGCCTTCTGAAATTAGGCCATGCCCCCTCTATAACGAGGCCCGGCGTGGCTCTCTACGCCCCTGGACACAGCACACACAGTGCATCCTGCAGGACCCGTTCTGTTTTAAAAACCAGGTCCCCAACTGCCTGTACCTCGTATATACGCGCTATAGCTCATATTTTGCAATCACTGCATTTAAAATGAATATAGTCACTGTCTAAGGGATGTAATAATGGGTATTATAAGGGATGGGGACCTGATGGGCTGCTACAATCAGTGAGGGAGAAAGGAGAAGGCACTGTTATAATACTTATTATTACAACCGTTAGTGTATCTGCATTGTATATCAGTGCCTCCCCCCTCCTTGATTGTAGCAGCCTAGTAAGTCCCCCATCCCTTATAATACCTAATATTACACCCCTCAGCCAGCATTATATATCAGTGCTCCTCCCCTCCCCGGTTGTCCCAGACAAGGCCCGATCTCATATACATAACCTGCACTTTTAGATTATAATATCATATTGATATATATTTTCCAGTTAGTGTGTCCCACAAGTCCTCCACCCTCCACCCCCATAAACCAGGTGGTTACTGACACTGAATTTTAAATAACAATGCTCTCTCTACCCCACCCCGCCCCACCCTCCCAGCATGAGAGCAGGCTGATCGTGTGAAATATAAAATGAAAAGAAGATAGGCACTGGCAGAAGGAAGCACGCATGTACCTTAACACCTTATCCTCAGTGCGCTTCCCGGCTCCTCTTTCCATGCGGGTGACGTCATACACGCGTGCGTCATGACGTCACACGCACAGAACACAGGCAGTGGAGCAGGCATTTGGGCAGCTGCGCTGAGGCCCTAGGATAGCGTCGGGAAAGAGGAGGAGCTCATCAGGAAGGAGGCGGAGCAGCAGAGGACAGTGAGTGTATGTATCTGCCGGGAGGGAGGGAGGGAGGCGGTGCTGCTCGGGCGGTCCTGTGGACAGCGGCTGCCAGATCGGCCCATATGGCCATCGGCCCTTCTGGCATATGCCAGAAGTGCCAGATGGCCAGTCCGGCCCTGGTAGGACTTAAACTTTGTAACATTTTCAGAGCTTGGCAGAGAGCAGGCTGCATCTCCCAGTTGCACTATGGTATAGAATTGCCTTTCTAGGAGCACTTTGCCCAGTACTAGCATAGCAACTGAAAAAGCGGTAGTCTTTAAATGGTGGGAGGGTGAAGACTTTTTTTGTCTCCCTGCAAACCTAGACAAGCTTCTTGTTTTCGGAGGCATATTCCAAGAGTGAAGAGTACGCAAACGTCATGAACTGCGCTGAGAAGACCATTTCAGCACATCAGTGCAAAATCAGTATAGTGTGCTTCATGTATATAGTACAGTGTGTTTCTGAATTTTCAGCAGGTTATTTATGTCAGGCACAATTTCTAGTTCAGGTATTATTCAAGTAAACTGTAGCACGCACCACAGTGATTTGTCAAAATATTTATTAAGGATATACCCTTTAAAATACTGTCTGTAGGGAAGTATTCAATTGTCTGAGTACAAAAAAATAAAAAAAAATTATAATATATGTGCATTATAATATATGTACTGTTTAATAGACGGAGCACAGTACAAAATAAATAAGGAAAATATATGAAAGTAAGTAAAATATTTAGATCCAGCCCTTGAGCAATTACCTTTTTATTGCATAAAAGCAAATAAACTATATTCTAATAATTGAGGGCAGACAATGATTTGCAAAATAACACAAATATGAAAGAGGAAATTACACTACACTACTTAAGGCAGTTTTAAACCGTAAATAGGATTATAGAAACATTTCATCCCTTTTAAACATAGCAGAATATATATATAGGTGACAATGGTATTAAAATAGTCTTGCATTTGCATTTTTATGAATCATCCCCATTGCTTCAAAGGAAATCAGCAGCTAAAGAGATGGGAAATTTTCCCCATGTGTCACTGTGGTATTCGATTAATTGAGTAAGTTATAATGGATGAACCAATGCAATTATTAAAATCTAAACTTTAAAATCCCGTCTCTTGCTTTCTCTGCTGACGTTCTGCATAAAATACGAGAAATGTGCTTCATTAGATGGCTACAATTGATGCAGCCGCAAGCATAAAATGTATTTTTTCCCTTCCCTTTTTAATTTCCATGTGTCAGAGGATACTTTGATACAAATACCCACGAGATTTACAGAACTACCTCCCCAATAATGAAGTAATCAGGTCCCTTTTGTAGAAGCAGAATTGCTGTATCTGCTGCCTGCTCACTATCCTATGCAGCGTTCGCATTTTTCAATATATTGCATTAGAAATGTACAATTACCTTCTATCCATTATCTCGCTTGTTCCGCCGGTTTTATTAATTACAGGGGTCCTGGCATCTACTAGATATTTTCTTGTCTGCTATGTCTTTCTTGAAAGTGTTTTTTTTTTACACATTAGCATCATATCAATGGCTTGTGGGGAATGTTATCCATTTTAATGGAAGTCTTGACATACTAAAGTGAGGTGGGCATGACTAATCATATGTGAGGCTGAGGGCTTATATATCTGCTATCTAGGGACACAACTAATAGACTAGGTAACATGCACGTCTGCTCTTGTTCAGCCAATAACTACCACCTGATTATTTTTTTGCCCCAAGGCTCTGTTATAACACTGATGTTACAGTACCTGTATTTAGTTTGCAGCTTCCAGGAGTGGTTGGTCTTCTTCTGTTGAATGTTTTATGTCCGGTTGTAATTAGGCCTTTAGGACACAAGCTCTTTCCCTGACAGTATAATTCTTCTCACAGGTTCCTTCCTTTTATTTCCTGCTGTTCCTTGTAATATTCCCTCCATACTGTCTGTGTCACTATTGCTCATTCCCTTATGATGATAAGTACTATGTATATAAGAATCAGAAATTATGTATACAACAGGGGTCATGTAATATTAATATATAAAAACAAATGTCCTGACTCACTGACGCATCAATGCCCAGCCCAAACCCATGACCCAGAAACATGAAATCAGAGAGTACTGTATATTCCTTCCATGACCTAAGTACCCACTAAGCATGGATATTTCAAAATTCGACTTCTATCAGGTTGAAAACGGGTAAAGCGTTTCCTCCTCCCTGTGCAATGTCCTGACTGACTCATCAACACCCAGCCCAAACCCCTGGACTTAGAAACTTGAGATTTGGGGAGTGCATTGCTTCCATGACTCACTAAGCAGGGATATTTCAAAATTTGACTCCTAAAAAGGTTGAAAAAGGGGTAAAATGTTTACTCTCGAACAAGGTGACTGGGTGACAAAGTGACATAGTATCGAGGGGAACTCAAGCTGATGAAGTTAAGGTGTGCGTCAAGGCGTTGTATCTGTGGCCCCTCATCTGGAAACTATCTCAGGAAGAACATGAGGGTCCACTTAAGGGGCAATGTCTCCGCTGGGCAAATCTCTGAGCTCCTACTCAAATTAAGCACGCTACTGGCCTCAAAGTCCACAAGCTTCTCCTCAAAGTGGGGATTCCAGTGATGTTGCTGCAGAACCTAAACCCACCCCATACTTTGCAATGGCTCCTGACTACAAGTAAAGGCCCTCCACAGGAATGTCATTGAGGCCACAGTGTTCACCAGCTGTGCTCAGGGGGGAGTGGGTGTTCATACCACGCATACCATTCATTCAGTCAGAGTACCCCTTTAAATTCAAGAGGATGCAGTTCTCCCTTTAAGGTCTGCTCTACAATGACCATCAACAAGTCCCAGGGGCAGTCACTGAAGGTGGCAGGGCTTGCCTTGAGGGAGGACTGCTTCTCACATGGGCAGTTCTATGTGGCCTGCTCCAGAGCAGTGAGCTCACCCAGCAGCCTGGTGATCCTAGCACCTGAGGAGAGAACCATCAACATGGTTTACAAAGAAATCCTTAAGTAGAGAAAAAAAAGTTTACATACGTCTTATAACCCACCTTCAATTCATTCATATTAAAAAAAAAGTTTAAAAAACTACATTTATTTTTATTTAAATGGATACTACCACGCTTCTTTACCCAGAGGCATAAAATGAACTAAGCATATAAATTAAGTTAAAATGGGATGAAGGAAATGGAAATAGTATATATCAGCTAGTATGAAATAAATTATATTAAAAACATGTTGGGTAATGTCCATCAGCACAAGACTACGGCCAAGACCAAAAAACATTTTCTTGGCTGCACCAATATTCATGTGAACATTTCACAATGACATTAATATAATATATATTAGAGATGTGCGGGTCTGATTCTCAGAGAACCGACAGCAACCGAATTTAGGGGTTCCAAGTTGAACTGAGTCCGAGTTCAGAATCACTTTGAGGTACAGAGTCCCTGTTTGGATCTTTCCCTGGTACGGGACTCGGATTTAAAAAATGAACTTGGGTTTTGGATTGCATGCTGACAGGTCAAAATGATGTAATTTAAGTAGGTTATTTTATTTCTTTATTTAAAAAAAAAATACATTTCCAAAACCAAAACACACAAGGGTGGTTTTGCAAAACCAAACATGAATGTGATACAAAACCAAAACACCGGGGTCGACGCACATCTTTAATATATATATATATATATATATATATATAAAAATAACGCCGGCACTCCACAGGTTAAACAGAATACATATGCCTGGGTGCCCTCTGATGGTCCAAAGTGGCCAAAATGTACATATGAAAAAATCACAGCGGCACTCACAGGACTTGTAACAAAGACTTTTTTTTTACTTTTTTCCCACAAAGCTTTGCTTGTTTGACCTTCATTCATATTTAATGTAACAATGGAATCAGACACTCTGGGCTGACTTTATGTCACTGACAAATATTTGGAGTTCTTTAGTCTAACTGCATTGGTTTTCAGTATGTGAGCATATTTATGCATTTGTGCTTTATTTTTTGTGTACGCTATGTAGACAAAAGTGATTGGACACTTGGTAGGGAGGCCCATGCACTTGCAGTTCTATGGAAACTACGAATGTTTTTATGAAGACGACAATGCCACCTGTCATGTTTCCAGGGCGGCGCTGGTCTGGTATACAGAAAATTCGGTAACCCGGATGGACTGGCCAGCACAGAGTTCAGATCTTAACCCCATTGAGAACCTCTGGGATGAATTGGAGCGACGGGGGCATTCTAGGCCGACGTGACCTTCTTCTGTGTCATAGTTGGTCACTGTACTTAAGGCGGAATGGCAAAACATATCACCTGCTGCTGTCCAGGAACATGTGGACAGTTTGCCAAGAAGGATGTCTGCAGTAATCTCTGCACGTGGTGGACCTACAAAGTACTGATGTCAATAATATCTTGTTGATCTATTTTCTGTCAGTGTCCAATCACTTTTGTCTACATAGTGTATTTCCTTCACATCTCAAATAATGTATGGTTTGTGGATGCAGCACACAATCGAGGGCATCATTGCTCAATTGGTGATGGGCATCCTTATGCATAATAGATGCCATTTTTACTGCGCATGTCTATGCTCTCAATATAAGAAGATGTAAAGAAACGCTCCCAATTTAGGAAAAAGTCTATACTAGTCCAGTGAGTCTCTGATATAATATGTTTCATATACCAGTTCCGCGGATCCTTGATAATTACAATTCCAGATCCAAATCTGCTTTAAGTCACTTTGATTTACTTGTGTCAATGGACCTCAAAGAAATCATAAATATATGCTTCTCATAGTGTAAAACTGTACAATTTATTGTATGTTAAAAATAATGTAAACATATACTTTCATTGCATATAGTAATGATAAAAATGGCTTCATACCAACTTGGGCCTTAACCAAGGCACTAAGACAGCATGTGAGCAAGAGTCCCAGGGAAAATCACCTCCACACTGTAGATGGTCCAGCTCAGAGGTCCCAAGAAAGGACAGAAGCTCCTGTACTCCACCGATGCATTTCGACTCTTAAAAGTCTTTATCAAGGTGTCCACCTTGGTGTCCAGCTTTCCTTGCATAAAAAAATAAAAATGTATTTGCAGCCCTTGCATTACAATATGGTTTGTCCAGGTGCTAAGTTACTTGATTTTTTTATTTGCTCCCAACTATTTACTGAAGTGCGTTTTTTAGAATGGAGATGTTGCCCATATCAACCAATCAGATTATAGCTATTATCTTCTAGAAGGTACTAGATAAATGTTAAGTAGAATCTGATTGTTTAACCCGCATTTAAGTAAATATACCCCTTAGAATCAACCACAATGTTTGAAAGAGCGGTAACAACGGCTTGAGTATGGGAGGCCGGCAGTCAGGAGGTCGGCCGTCAAAACACAAACAGCAGCATCCCAATGATTAGAATCCCAACAGAGGCTCTGTAAGTATCCTAACCTTTCACCCCCTAACCCTAACCCTATGTTCCTGCATCCTAACCCTCCCCCCGTACCCTACCCTTAATCCTCCCCCTTAGTGCCTAAACCTAACTCTCCCCCCTTAGTGCCTAACCCTAACCACCCATGGTGCCTTAACTTAACCCCCCTGTCAGCAGCCTAAGCCTCCCCATTGGTGGCTAAACCTCAACCCTACCCACCCCCCCACCTCAGCGGCGTAAAGCTAACCTGGCCTGCTCTACTTACGTTCGGGATTCCGGCTGTCGGGATTCCAGCGTCAACATCTCAACTGATGTTGGGATTTCTGCACCAGTGTTCTGGCCGATAGGTCGGGATTCTGGTTCCGGGATTTCGACCACTGGCATCTCGTGCGGTGGCAAATGACCTACATCCCGCAACAACACCTCAAATTATGTTTTCATGGAATGGGTTTATTATGAACATACTCCGAAGAGTGAGCAGTGACACAATGTTCTAATAATGACCCAGAGAATGGCTCATAGAATATTGGGGAATATATATAACTATTATGTTTAATAAATACTGTGGAGCCTATTCCACACATTTCATTTTCAATGTATTATTCTGTTGGCTCACTGTTGGCCTTTGTGCCATTATGCAGTCACGTGCAGTAGAGGCCTCAAATCAATTGAACTTTAAAGTTGGAGGAAAAATGGGGGTTTAATTCTTTTTCAAGTGTCCACTAATTACTTTGTTATTTTATGCATAACAGTTGCTGTTCAACAACTTGTGACTTTTCATCAATTACCCTAATTACATGATTTCAGAATTAATTCTGCAATAGTTCATTCTTGTGAAATACAGATGAAAATGCATGTGAAAGACAAATTAACCTCAATGTAATAAACTTAATTATTTTGTTATATTAAGCATTGGCATAAAAACATTAAAGTGCATGTCGAAAAGATGAAAAATTAGAACTAAAATAGAAGTTGTGCAGTATCATAAGATACAGTAGGAGTAACCGTCCTTTCCTTAGCGCCAACTCTAAATAAGGTCCATAGACAATTCTCTTGAATCCAAAATACAATACTAGTGTCCTCTTTACTCGTGATCTAAATGTATTGGGGCTCATTTAGAATTGTACCTTTTCGTATAAGATATGAATGTCTATACTGCGCATGTGCACAGAAAATTGTGCACACATATGTGCGTATATAGGGGCTGATTCAGCACTGCACGCTAGTGCAATACTGAACACAGGTTTCAAAGCATCGGGAATCTGCGCGTGTGCAGAACGGGTCCTGCGTGATTGTACGCACACAGCTCCTGTTATGCCTCTGTCGGATTGACAGGCAGAGATATTTTCAGATTAGCGCGGGGGTAGGGACATGTCGCCCCCGTTTTCCTGGAGGCCAGGATCTGCATCCACATATTCAGTTTCCTGGCCTCGCAAGCCAGCCAGCCTGCATAAGCCTGAGGCTTACTCAGCTGTCTGACGCCGTCCACCATTACGACCGATGGTCGCGATGGTTATCCCAGCCTGTGCCCTTGATCGCAGTGCTGGGAACGTAAATGCAGCAGGGGGTGTCAGTCACCTCTTAATGCATTTGCATATTTCCAAGGATGCAATTGCAAAGCTGCTTGTGTGCGGTTTTACAATTCCTTCTTGTGCTGAATCAGCACCATAGTTTTTTTTTACGATTGATGACTTTCATCTTCTTGCAAATGGAGACAAGGAGCTGGTACTGAAAGGGTATGTTCAATAGTAAAATTACGTATGGTTACATTTGGAGATACGCATTTTAGAAGGTGTATCTCCTACTGGCACTGGAGGGCTCCTGCAACAATACATCATGATGGTGATAACTATCAGCAGAGCTATCTAGCCAGTGCCACTTCTGATTGGCTGATTATATATTGACCACTCAACTGATGTATTTCATTCATTAACATTGTGACTATATAATGTAAAGTTGCACGTTACTCATTGTAATTAACATTTCCATTTGATTACTGCAGGAAATTAGATTAAAATTAAATTTTTAACATGGAAATGAACAGATGTTATATATGGAAAAAGCAACTTTTATATTTGTTAATAAAAGTCAAGACAGTGGGCCTGATTCAGACCCGCTCGCGAGTGCACATCGCTCGCAAGCGGGTCGATGGTCCCCCAGTGCGCATGCGCGAGCCCTAGGCGAGCGACGGCAGCTCCGTCGCTCCAGGGCTCACTACAAGACGGGACGGCTGTCGATATTGACTGACATCTCGCCCCGTTTTGTAGGCAGGGGGGGGGTGGCTGTGCAAACGGAGGCATTACCGAAGGGACGCCTGCCATTTGGGGCGGCCCCACTGACATCACGAGTGATGTCAGTGGTGAGCTTCCAGCTCTATTAGAGCCAGAAGCTCACTGGGGCTTGCGGCAGACGAGACCCTACAACAAGGGTCTCGTCGCAAGCCTGATGGTTGTGATGGTTGCGACCATCACCTGGCCGCTCACTTAGCGAGCGGCCAGGAGGCCGGATTTTAAAAAAAAGAGGCCGCCCTGATTCAGAGCGAGCACTTGATTTTTGCGAGCAGCTCTGAATCAGGTCTTGTCGCAAGCTCGATGGTCGCAATGGTCGCGTGACCATTACCTGGCCGCTCGTAAAAGCTGTGGGTGGTCACCCACAGCTTAGCGAGCGGCCAGGAGGCCGGCTCCAATAAATAAAAAAATGCCCTCATTCAGAGGGAACGCTCTGAAAGAGCATCCGGCTCTGAATCAGGGCCAGTATTCTCACTTATGCATATGATTCTTTGTTATAGTATTGTATTGTGTAAAAATAGGTTAATGTTCCTTTAGCATTTACTATAACACCATCAAGCCACATCTCTATGCTATCCCTACACTCTACATCATTTCTACACTATAAGGGGCCACAATGGTTCCGTAGTATTATACAAAGGTATAAAACTGAAAGATACATTATTACAGACTTATACAGACACTGCATAAATTAAAGATGAGCGGGTCCGGTTCTCCGAGAACCGTAACCACCCGAATATTGCAATTCCAAGTCGGATCCAAGTCCGGCTCGGGTTTTCTCGCTTGACTCGGATCCAAAAACTAGGCAAAACTTCATCCTCCTGCTGTCGGATTCTCACGGGTTTTGTATTCTATAAAGGTCCCGGTGATCTGTGCCATTTTCACTCTGGCTGTGGAGAGTGTACAGAACAGAGGTGCTCTGTTCTTCTCTGTTGTTCAAGGGTGCAGTGTTGTTGGTGTTGTAGTTGTTTAAGGGTGCAGTGTTGTCGGGCTGGGGCTGCAGTACATAAAGCTGCTGTGTCGCTGTTGTCCTGTCAATCAAGGGGCTCTGGGCATGATTCAGACCCGCTAGCTAGCGCATAGCGCTTGCAAGCGTGTCGATGGTGGGGTTCTGCGCATGCGCGGCACGCGCATCTGCAAGCCCCGGAGTGAGAGAGAAATTCTCTCGCTCCGGGACTCACTAAAAAAGGGGCGGTTGTCGATGTTGATCAACAGCTCGCCCCATTTTGTAGGCGGGGAGGGGGGGTGGCTACACAAACTGAGGTGTTCCAAAAGGAACGCCGGCCGTTTGCGGGAGGCACTACTGACATCACCAGTGATGTCAGTGGAGAGCTTCCTGCTCTGTTAGAGCAGGAAGCTCTCTGGGGATTGCAACGGACGAGACCCTACCACATCGACCATCGCGACCGTCACCTGGCCGCTCGCAAAAGCTTTGGGTGGCCGCAACAAAAAAAAAAACGCCCTCATTCAGAGCGAGGGCTCTTAAAGAGCATCCGGCTCTGAATCAGGCCCTCTGTTCTTCTCTGTTGTTCAAAGGTGCAGTGTTGTAGTTGTTCAAGGGTGCAGTGTTGTCGGGCTGGGGCTGCAGTACATAAAGTGGGGGGTGCTGCTGAGTCACTGTTGTCCTGTCAATCAAGGGGCTCTGTTCTTCTCTGTTGTTCAAGGGTGCAGTGTTGTAGTTGTTCAAGGGTGTAGTGTTGTCGGGCTGGGGCTGCAGTACATAAAGTGCTGCTGTCATTGTTGTCCTGAAGCTGTGTCATCAAGGGGTGCTCTGTCAATCCAGTGGTGCTCTTCCCCAGTGTAAAAAAAATAATAATAATTATCATTCCACAAAAAATAAAAAATTTTTTTTTTTTTTGTATGTGCTAGCTACGCTATTATTGTTTGGTGGCACTGCCAGCCAGATTGCAGTTTATCATCCAAGTATTTCTCACTCTGCAGGCGGTCCATCACACTCCGCAGGGGTGGTTTGTTGTCCATAAAGGGGTGCTGTGTTGTTAATCAAGGGGCTGCTGCCACGTCCAGGGGTGCTCTTCCCCAGTGTAAAAAAAATAAAAGTTAAATGAAATTAGCATTCCACGAAAAATAAAAATAAATATCTTTTTTTCAGGGTTTTTTTTGTGTGTGCTATCTACGCTATTATTGTTCGGAGACACTGCCGACCAGACCGCAGTTTATCATCCATGTATTGTGACACTATAAGTCGTAGTGCAGTGTGTTTTTCTTATTCCTAAAAAATATTATGACACTGTACGTAGAAGCTAAGTGTGTTATTCTTTTCTTCTTATTCATAAAAAATATTGTGACACTATAAGTGGTAGCACAGTGTCTTATTCTTATTCATAAAAAATATTGTGACACTGTAAGTGGTAGCGAAGTGTGTTTTTCTTATTCATAAAAAATATTGTGACACTGTAAGTGGTAGCACAGTGTTTTACCCATAACAAATATTGTGACACTGTAAGTGGTAGTGCAGTGTGTAATTCTTTTCTTATTCATAAAAAATATTGTGACACTATAAAGAGGCCAATCCACTAGGAGACCTGAACAACTGAACGTCTAGCAGTCAGACCTTCAGGTAGCCGTCATTCACGTCATTCAGTGCAGGAGTCCGACCTCCTATCTCTGAACATGCCAAACCTGACGAGCGTCATCAGGTTGATTGGCATGTTCAGTAGATAGTTGGGGTTGGCAAGGACGCAGCGTGCACCCGCATCGCTGGTCCTTGCCGGCTATTCGTTACACGACTTTGTGTATTTAAAATTGGTACAAATTGATGTGTATTTTGTACCCCACTTCATTCATGTTTCAGTTGAGAGGAGAGCAGGAACCACATACTAGTGCTGGAGCTGCTGCCAGTGCCACCAGTCATGACGATACTACTCCGTCTACGTCATCTACTAAAACCGAAGTCAAAGGGCATACAGGGTTTAAGTCAGGGCATCTAAAATCAAAGAACCAATCTTTTACATTGGTAAAGAAAAAACCTCAAAGGGAAAGTTATCTGCAGAAAGACATAAAATTGTCAATACTGTATGCCTTTCACCACACAAAGTGGCCTATTAATGACTGATAGTTCTGCCTCTTATGATGATGTAAGCCAGTCTCCCTGTAGATGTTTGAAAAAAATGAAAATCGTTAAGGCACAGGAACCAACTGTGCACTCAGAAAATGTCACAAATCCCTGAGGAGAGTCCAAGTGTGTCTGTGGGTGCCATGTGTGAGCCTGATCTTTCCAAAACTGTACTCAAAGAGGAGCCTTCTTCCACCACTTCTGCATCCTTTGCAAATGTGGGGATGAGCAGCACAAGTCAACATGCTGACATAGAAATCAAGGATGCTTCTGTGGAAGTGAACTGACATGAGAAGGATATTTGTGTAGCTGACACTAATAAGGATGCTGATGATGAGGATGTTGTTGATGAGGATGTTGTTTGTGCAAATCAGGCCACAGTGGGAACAGTTGCCCATGATAAGGAAAAAAACATTGTAATGCCTGGGCATAAAACAAAAAAATCCACTTTTTATGTTTGTAATCATTTGTACCCAAATCCAGACAACAATTGTCAAGCCATCTGTACTCATTGTCATGCCAGAGTAAGTAGAGGTAGGGACCTTAACCATCTATGAACTGTTACGTCATATACAGCGCATCCACCCAACGTGTTTGCAAAATTCAGAAACTTTGGCTAAAAAAGTAACAACAAGCAGTTCAGCGTCAGCTAGTTCCCTTCTCTCTGCTAGATCCAAGCACCTGGCATCTTCACCTCCAACACCTTCATTAACAATATCCTCAATCATGATCAGAAGTAGTCTTGCATCCAATTTGATAAGGCTAACTCAGTCTGCCCCTATCCTGGATTCCTCAGAAGAATCCTTCAGCGCTACACCCTGCTGCTGCTGCTTCTAGGAGTGGATCTTCATCCCAGAAGGGGAACAGGAAGACTACTAGTAGTAGTTAAAAAAAAACAGTTGACTGTTAAACAATCCTTTGCAAGGGGTAGCAAGTATGACAGCAGTCACCCAGTTGCACAGCAGATCACTGATGCCATAACATCTATGCTGGTATTAGATGTGCGTCTGATATCCGAGATTAGTTCAGTGGATTTTAGACAGTTAATTGAGGTCTTGTGTCCCCGCTACCAAATCCCATCTAGATTCCACTTCACTAGAAAAGTAATTCCCAGCCTGTACTGGCACATTAAACAAAATGCATTAGTGTCCTCCAAAATTCCGTTGTACCCACTGTCCACTTAACCACAGATATGTGGACAAGTGGAGTAGGACAAATGCAAGATTGCATGACTGTAACAGCCCACTGGGTGGGTGTATTGCCTTCAGCGCCACCAACAGCAGCAGCAGCATCTAAGAAACAGCAGCTCATTCAGTGGCAGGCTTCACTGGCTTCACTAAGAGGCATACTGCCGACAACCTCACAGAAAAACTCAGGGAAGTCATTGCAAAATGGCTTACCCCGCTTGGACTCTCCTTGGGATTTGTGATTTCTGACAACACCACCAATAATGTGAGAGCAATACAGCAGGGAGAATTTCAACATGTCTTATGTTTTGCTCACACAATCAACTTGGTGGTGCAAAATATTTTTAAAAATAAAAGGGCCATGCAGGAGATGCTCTCTGTGGCCTGCAAAATTTCTGGACATTTTTGCCATTCAGCAGGTGCGTGTAGAAAATTGCAGAACCTGCAACAAATGTTGAATTTGCCCTGTCACCAGCTGAAGCAAGAGGTAGTTACAAGGTGAAACTCCACCCTTTATATGCTTCATCAGATGGAGGAACAGCAAAAAGCAATCCAAAGCTACACAACAAACTATGACATAGGAAGAGGAGGGGGAATGTACTTTACTTAAGCTCAGTGGAAAATACTTTCCATGTTGTGCAAAGTGTGGAACCCTTCTAAGTAGTCACCTGTGAAGCAAGTTCAGACACTACCAGCTTGAGTCAGGTAATTCCCGTAATTAGACTGTTGGAAAAGTGTTATGTTCTGGGTTGTTTGTGGACCCGGGGTGGTAGCAGGAGCGATCACAGAAGCGGGTTTGAATATAAAACTAGGTTTTTTAATAGGTGCTTGAGTAGACATAAAATATGGCAGTAAATAAAAGTCCAGGTATATATAAACATGCACTAGAGTTCTGTGGTGGGAGTAATGGGTTAATGTCCAAGTAGAAACAATTAGAACTGTCCAGGTGTGCAGGTAGTGAGACTGGAATAATCAACCAGGTATGCAGGTAGTGATGCAGGAAAATAATAAGCCAGGTATGCAGGTAGTGAACTAAGGCAAATGAACAGGATGTCAGCAGGCTCAGGCACTCAGGTATGGGCAAGGGTGGTGGAGAAAGCGGGGTAGTCCAGCGGATGCTAGGAGCTGACAGGCAGACTGGCAGACAGCGAATTTCACAGGAACAGGATAAGCACAGAGAACTCCCTCTCAGCTAGGCTGAGATACACGTTGCACTGGCAAAGAAGAAAGGCACTGAACCTTCCTAAATACCCCATGCCGTGCTGTTACTGGCCGGAGGGAACATGTGACTCACCAGGATTAGCCAGCCACATCACATGGCCAGAAGGCAAAATGGCGACGCCCATGCCAAACGGAACGGAGACGCCGCCAGGCCTTACCAGCACAGATTGACAACAGGCCCGCACAACAACTCAGAAAGAGTTTTCAGCACAGTCGGGAACCCTGTCAGCGATCGCCATAGAAGGCTACTTCCTCAAAATGTGGAAAAGATGATGTTCATCAAAATGAACTACAAATTTCATGAAGAAGACCTTTAGCACCAATTACATCCAAAAATTACAGAGGCACCTGAGGCTGTAATGGTGGATTCCAGCAGAGACTAATTAATATTGTGTGAAGATGATGCACACACTGATGAGGTAGAGGAATCGGATGATGATGGCGACAACATCCTGCCTCGGTAAAGCCAGTTTGTGCATGGAGAGATCATTGCCAGTAATGTCAGCTGCCCATTGGTAGCTTGTTTGTGGAGGCCCAAACAAACCAATCGCTTCAGCCACAATAGGCAGTCCCTGTCACTGAAGTGATTATTTTGGTAAACTGTGCATGTCCTGTTTACTATATACAACATTAGGGTGGGTGGAAGGGCCCAAAGACAATTCCATCTTGCATCTCTTTTCTTTCTCAGGTCTGGGGGTGTAAGAGAAAGAGAGGTTCCCAGAGGATATAAGTAGAGAAGTGTTGTCAGCAAAAAATATCTACATTTCCATCATAGCAAGTAGGTTGAGGAAGTTAAAGATGAAGAGGTCATTGCTGGAGGTCAGCTTGTTGCAAACTGACCTGGGGTTCCAGATGGCACATGAGAAGAGGAGGGGTGGAAGAGGAGAGAGGTGGCTGAGGTTTGAATGGTTGCAGAAACATTGAAAAGGGTAGGGATTGATGTGAGAGAGAGAGAGGAGAAAGGGTGTGACATTGGGAAATGGGGTGAAAGAGGTTTAAAGGGGAAGGAGAGAGAGGTAAAGTCATGAGAGAGCTTGTCAGAATGAGGCAGTGAAATAGTCATGGTTAGTACAGTGGCAATATTACACAGTAGATATGACAGTAAGTAGATTATATTAACCAATAGACATGACATGATCAATGGTGTTTCCTGAATAAAAGAGATTATCTGGATTTAGTAAAAGCTAGATAATTTCTGAAACATCATCCCTAATGTCAGAACTATGACATCAGTCTATGACGTTACATGTTAGTTTATGTTTTATCAGTTTCTAGTTAATTCAAAAATAAGAAAGCTGTAAACAAATTGAACCTAAAGTTAAAAAATGAAAACGTCCACAGATTTGGTATCCCTGTAATTGTTAGAACATAATATAGCTTTAAGAATTAATAAAACAGCAGACTATAGTGTTATTGTCACTTCAAAGTATTTATTAGATTGTAATATGTGAGCAGGGTTGGCTTAAGGGCCATTCCACAGGAGCAGCTGCACGTGGCCACAATGCCACAGACGGCATACCTCTGGGATGATCAATTCCAAGGGCCCAGCATTCAGCTGGCTCTGGCATTCTGTTGGTCCCCAAGTGGATACATTCCCTGGGCTCAGTGGCGGAAACAATGGAAGAGGTCACCTCAGAGCACAAAACAGGGACCGGTGCAGAGGATTGAGTGAATTACCCATACCACCTGTTGACTCCTCCCCCTCATACTCAGCAGTGGGATCATCTTCCTGTGCTCTGGCTGTGAGTAGCACATAGCAAGAGCACATAGCAAGCCCAGAATTAAAGAATAGCAGTGATTAACTGCAGAGATATATTCTATATATCTGTGTGCTGCTTAGGTTATGGTGTTGGTGGTTGTGGGGATTGAGTCTCTAGGTGCTGTTCAAGGTTGGGGTGTTGATAGGGAAGGAGTGTGTCTCTGGGTGCAGCTGAGTTTGGGGTGCTGGTGTTGGTAGGTGGAGGTGTATTTTGTGCTGCTGAGATTAGAGTCTTGATGGGGGTGTCTCTGGGTACTGCTGAAGTTAGGGTGTTGGAAGGGGGTTGTGTGTCTCTGGGTGTAGCTAAGGTTATGATGTTGGTAGGTTGGGGGGAGTGTGTCTCTGGGTGCAGCTATGATTAGTGTGTTGGTAGGTGGGGGGGTGTGTCTCTGCTTGCAGCAAAGGTTATGATGTTGGTAGGTTGGGGGGAGTGTGTCTCTGGGTGCAGCTATGATTAGTGTGTTGGTAGGTGGGGGGGTGTGTCTCTGCTTGCAGCAAAGGTTATGATGTTGGTAGGTTGCGGGGAGTGTGTCTCTGGGTGCAGCTATGATTAGTGTGTTGGTAGGTGGGGGGAGTGTGTCTCTGGCTGCAGCTATGATTAGTGTGTTGGTAGGTGGGGGGGAGTGTGTCTCCGGGTGCAGCTATGATTAGTGTGTTGGTAGGTTGGGGGGAGTGTGTCTCTGGGTGAAGGTAATGTTATGGTGTTGGTAGGTGGGGGGAGTGTGTCTCTGGCTGCAGCTATGATTAGTGTGTTGGTACTGTAGGTTGGGGGGAGTGTGTCTCTCGGTGCAGGTAATGTTATGGTGTTGGTAGGTTGGGGGGAGTGTGTCTCTGGGTGCAGATAATGTTATGGTGTTGGTAGGTTGGGGGGAGTGTGTCTCTGGGTGCAGGTAATGTTATGGTGTTGGTAGGTTGAGGGGAGTGTGTCTCTGGGTGCAGGCAATGTTATGGTGTTGGTAGGTTGGGGGGAGTGTGTCTCTGGCTGCAGCTATGATTAGTCTGTTGGTAGGTTGGGGGGAGTGTGTCTCTTGGTGCAGGTAATGTTATGGTGTTGGTAGGTTGGGGGGAGTGTGTATCTGGGTGCAGATAATGTTATGGTGTTGGTAGGTGGGGGGGAGTGTGTCTCTGGCTGCAGCTATGATTAGTGTGTTGGTAGGTTCGGGGGAGTGTGTCTCTGGGTGCAGGTAATGTTATGGTGTTGGTAGGTTGGGGGGAGTGTCTCTGTGTGCAGGTAATGTTATGGTGTTGGTACTGTGGGTTGGGGGAGTGTGTCTCTGGGTGCAGGTAATGTTATGGTGTTGGTACTGTGGGTTGGGGGGAGTGTGTCTCTGGGTGCAGATAATGTTATGGTGTTGGTAGGTTGGTGGGAGTGTGTCTCTGGCAGCAGCTATGATTAGTGTGTTGGTACTGTAGGTTGGGGGGAGTGTGTCTCTGGGTGAAGGTAATGTTATGGTGTTGGTAGGTGGGAGGGAGTGTGTCACTGGGTGCAGCTATGATTAGTGTGTTGGTACTGTAGGTTGGGGGGAGTGTGTCTCTGGGTGAAGGTAATGTTATGGTGTTGGTAGGTGTGAGGGAGTGTGCCGCTGGGTGCAGCTAAAGTTAGGGTGTTGGTGGGTGGGGGGAAGTGTGTCTCTGGATGCAGCTATGGTTAGGGTGTTGGTATTTTGAGGGGAGTGTGTCTTTCAGTGCAGCTGCAGTGGTTGGGGTGTTAGTAGGGTAAGGGGGGACTAATCACTATCTTCTCTGCGGGCACCTGGTATGAACTTATGCCCCTGCCTGGGCTGCATTCCAGTTCTGAGGTGGGACAGAGACGAGTGCACTGCATAAAATCATTAGGAACATTATAAGGGAATTGACATAAAGGGGTACTGTGGGGCCATTGGCATGACTGTGGAAGCAAAGGCAAATAAGAGCTCTATGAGGGCAAATATTTATGCTGTCAATAAAACTATTAATTATTAACTTAGATGGATGAGAGAAAGGAGGGATCGGGCACTCCAAAAGTCCTTGCACAGGGTGTTAGTAGACCTGGGGTCGGTCCTCTATATGACAATTATATATCAACAATTGATTCATGCAAAATTTATAAAAGTATGTGCACCCCTTGCAGTGCAACATGGTTTGTTCCAGTTAGGAAGTTAATTGTTTTTTTTTTTATTTGCTTCCACCTCAGAATCAGCACCTTAATCTTTTTAATGTATTTATTACATATGTATCACAGCATAAATTCTTGCTGCATTTGCCTTTGTATTGTATAATATTTTCAGGATCAGAATATGAGATTGTGTCATTTTAATTGAAGGCTTTTTTGCACAAAATATCCACATTTTCCTGCTGGTTAGAGAAATATATATATATCAATAAAGGCTCCAGAACAAGGTCATACTCTGCAAAGAACATGCCCCTTGTGGAAAATCCCAATATCCAAACGTCTCCTAGGCCAGAAAAATAGGTGTAGTCATAGACCAATAAATGGATGAATTAAAATAATGGTGCAAGCCTCACCCCAGCCCCATCAACCTGAAGCATGTATTATTTTATTGACTCCTTTTCTTCGCTCAGTTTTGGCATTTGCAACATTTAAAATTATATGTATGTGTATTATTCTCTCTCAAGTAGAAATATCAGGCCATGCTTCCACTATATCACTACGTATTCTGTGAGTCTACAATAATACAAAGCATAACATGAAACAAATGAAAAATTCTATTGACAATGATTTCCCATAATACCATAAGTCACAGAACAGTTCACCTGCAGCACAGGCTATTGTTCTGGCTCTGCTGTCTCTATCTCTCCCACCCACATCGGTTTATTTTCTCCTCTCATTATTCCTTCTCCTCTTTCACCCTGTACTTTCTATCATCTTGTTCCCTCTTTATTTCCCATTCTTTTACTGATTCGGCTCTTGTACAAATGCCTAAGCCTGACATTTCCTTTGTGGTGTTCAATTATTCTCTGCTTCCTTTATTTTCTTTCAGTGCACTATTTATCGATATAACCGGAGAAAGACACAAATAAATTAATGTAAGACGGTAGGTAGCATAAACAGCATAATAACTGAAATAGCAGGGTCAATGCCATGAGTTTTATAAAGCATAATGTTCTGTTACATTATCTATACAGAATGACTGCTCAATTATAATAGACACAATTGGCATTAGAAATAGTTGATTGGGGAGATGTCACACGGAACCAAGGCCATGAGACGTTTTGTCACTTGCTAACAACCTGAAGAATTACAGCTACGAATTGCAATTAGTTGATTCTATATTGTGTTTGTATGTGGTGTAATAAGCAGACCCCATGTTTTAGTTTTGCATCTGAATTCCTCTTTGTGTTTTGGTTTTGCAGAATCACCCTCAAGTGTTTTGGTTTTGGTTTTGTTTTTTTATCTCAATTTTTTTTTTTTTTAATTGATAAAAGTTTTTAAAAACAGCTAAAAGCAAGTAATTTTTTGCAATCCAAAACCCAAAATTCAGATTTAAAATTCGAATTCCGAACCGCTGGAAGATCAGAACCGCAACTCGGATCTGTCCGTATTCACGAAATTCAGGTGGATTTGGATTTCTGGAGAACCGAACCGCACATCTCTAGTTTGTAGTGAGACCCAGCTGAATTATATTATACTAGTAATAGTAGTGTGTTTTTACATATACCAGCACCATGTTTCAGTGGAATGGGATTGTCAATAGGCCAAGGAACAATATTTGTGGAAGGGGTCCAAATAAAGACCTGGGGATTGATCCTGGAACGGACGTATTCGAAGATACAGATTACAGCATATGCAGGATCAGCCATATGCTTACTGATGGAAATCGCTACTGTGAGCGGACTGAACAGACCAGACGTTCGGTTTGATTCTGAGTCACACGCAATGCCGATATTTGCACAAAAATGGTTGATGTTTTTTAACGGAGTATGCATCTACGTCAAAGGGTGGACCCCCGCGTAAGCAAAATTGGGTGCTTCTGCAGCAGACACGTGTTCATGAAGGTATAAAATGAGAATTATAGAGATGTTCTCCATAACTCTGAGCTCCCTAGATTGTGGGGGTCCTACGGAAACAACAAATGTTTTATCAGGACGACAATGCCACCTGTCATGTTTCCAGGGCGACGCTGGACTAATATACAGAAATTCATTAACTCAGATGAATTGGCCAGCTCAGAGTCCAGGGGGTAAATTTACTAAAGTGAGAGTTTTTAGAAGTGAGTTTTAAAAGTAATGTTGCCCATAGCAACCAATCAGATTCTAGCTATTATCTTCTAGAAGGTGCTAGTTAAATGTTAAGTAGAATCTGATTGGTTGCTATGGGCAACATCACTTCTAAAACTCACATCTAAAAACTCTCACTTTAGTAAATTTACCCCCAGATCTTAACCCCATTGATAACCTCTGGGACGAATTGAACCTTCTTCAGGGTCACAGTTTGCCAAAAATGAAAAGGCAATACATACCGCCTGCTGATGTCCTGGAATTTGTGGACATTTTGCCAAAAAGGGTGACTGCAGTAATCCCTGCATGTGGCAGACCTACAAAGTACTGACATCTGTAAAATCTCGTTGATCTATTTGCTGTCAGTGTCCAATCACTTTTGTCCACATAGTGTAGCATCTATAGACACACAAGGCAGGCTGCTCAGTCCATGCACATTCAAACACACGCTTGTACACCAGGGGGAGGGCTGATACTAGCCAAACATAAAGGGGATGTAGTCAGTATACTTGTGTGTGGGACGCCGACGGACAAAATCCTGGCTCCAGTATCCCGACCACCGGCATTCAGTTAGGGGTAAGCACTAGGGGGAGGGTTAGGATTGGGCACTAAATGGGGAGCGATAGGTTTAGGGTACGGGGAGGGGGAGGTTAGGTTCAGGCACTAGGGGGGATGTTAGGGTTAGGCACCAAAGAAGGAGGTTTAGGGATAGGGGCCGCTGTCTGTTTCGTGACCGATGGCATCCAGACCTCCGGGATCCCATACCCAACCCGCATAAAGTCCCAGGCATAACTACCGCAAAAGATGCTAAAGTGGTTGAAGCAACATGCAACTCTGTTAAACCCCTTTATTAGATATGGGTGTTACTGGTAGGTGACTAGGTGGCAAACACATTGAACTGACTAATGGGACTGGCAAGAACATGTAGGCGGACCACCTTGCATGATCATGGTGTGTGGACGGAGATGTGACGCCTTCTTGTGCCAAGAGAATCCGATTGCTTCAGAATTAAATGGGGGGGGTTCTTCCACAATTTCCAAATAATCATTTCAATACAAATGTGGTAATCCCCAATGTTCAAATGTATATGAGAATGAAAACACACAATAGAGTACACTGTGTAATAGAAGTAAAAGAAAGTGCAATTGCACTCGCTGGATCCTTGTGTTATGCACAATTTGGATAATTTTTTCACTTATACTGGACGGTGACTGCTTAAACACATATGTCCTGGGATATTACTGGCATTCAATTCTTTTGTGGCACCGGGTGCACTGCTCTGTCTGTGGTGAAAACAGAACGACCAGTGTGAAACATTAGGTTTATCTGGAGAAATCACTTCTATTTTGTGCAGTTATCAATTAACTACTTTGCTTAATTACAGTAGCAGTGTGTAAGAATGGGCCTGATTCAAAGGCAGATAGATTTGGAACATTGGGCACAAGCGTCCAATACTTGAAATCTGTGCATGCATTAGAGACGCACTGTGCATACGTCCCAATAGTTACTGCCGGCGGGCACATATCTGGAATAACTTTTTTCATAAGATTTCCTGTGAAATTAGTTTCATAATATCTGCCCCTATTTGTTTTGCTGGTTGCTGTAGCAATGGTTATGATTTGTGTCAGTCATGTGATCTGCTTATTATAAATTTTGTTGATTTTGATAGACTTACACTGTCCTTGCTGTTGCCCGTGGCTTCGCCAATGATGAAATTGCTTCTGCCAACATATTTTTAATTTGAGGTGTTCTAGTTGTATTGCTTTGCATAGGGGCCCTTTCAGGGGATTGGCCCACGTGACCAGCAGCTCTATACAGACTGGTGACAGCAGCGCCTTCATATACCACTCACACTAATGTCACTGTGTGCACAGTGCACAGACTGTTATGTACAGTAGCCTATCCTATTCAAGTGAACGCAGGCCTAAAGCACCTCTCCACCCCTTACCGGCCGCGCGCATGGTGCCATACCTATCGCAGACAATTTTGTTCACAGTGACACGTCTACTTGCAGAGTTTTTAGACTTACCCTCAGTTCCATGAAGATGTGCACCAACCCTATTACAGGAGCATTTTCTCTGTCTGAACATGGCGTCCTGTGTCAGGAGTTTCGCATCTTCCTAGCTATCCACTTGTTACCTCCCAAGAAGGCTCACTAAAATCTGCACTCCCTGCGACCAAGTTCATCCAAGGGCCTGATTCAGCGTGCACTGCTGATCGCAGATTCCCGATGCATGCATGTGCAGAATGGGTCTGCGATCAGCAGCAGACTTTCAGTGATTGACAGTCTGCTGACGTTTCTGGGTGAGGGGGGGCGGCGACGGGCTTTGTTTTTCAAAGTGGAGGCACGTCACCACCGTTGGGGGTCGGGGGAAGTGGAGAGGACAGGATCTCATTCGGATGACAGAGATTTCTGGACCTCTGTTGAGGATCTGCGAAGGCCGGCACTCAGCCAGCGGGATCACATATGATCTGATGCAGCTCGGATCAGTAATGCATGCAGGAGGCATTTCATGTTAGCAGCTGTGCTAGCTCCCGCGTCCTCTGCTGAATCACTCCCTGTGTCTCCCGGCGGTAACTATCAAGACACATACACAGTGTGACTCAGACGCATGTGCAGACTTAAAGCATCGGCCAAGTGCTTGCAGCATTAACACTGTGCGCACCTCTGAAACAGGCCCAGTGTAGTAAAGCGGTATGCAGTACATAAGCAGAACCATTCTATTACTCAACGTGAGAATCATTGTACAAATAAGAAATATCCCAATGAACTTGAATTTCAAAGACATGTATGACACCAGAATCAAAAATGCCAAATTCCTGTGCATTGATGTAAGATAAAGACCCAAAGAAAAGGAAATACAGAGACTACTGTCAACACATGAAATGTGAGAAGCTAGCACCAAAATGTCTCTATGCAGACTTATATTTGAGAAGTATTTATTGAAGGCAGTATTCCATCATTTGCAATATTAGTATTAGTATTTGTATGATTATTATCCTTAATTTACCCTTTGTGTACATCTAATTTTTTTCTTGTCTTTACCATACATTTTATTTTTTATAACACCGTTCAGACTACTGGTAATCCTTCTATCATAGCTAATTACTGTAGCTGTTTATTTTTTAGTCAATGAAAATAAGAGAAATCTGCTTTGCTGCAAAGGTTTACACTGACTATAACAAATAGCTTCATATAGTTATAATTACAAGGCTTCCTATGCAGGAAAATGTGTTAGGTGTCTGACTCTAGTACGTGAGGTTGAGAATTCGAGTCCCAGTTATGGCATGCTAAGCAATGCGTGTTTTACATACAGGGGGATGTAACTGAACTACAGGGTTCACATATATGACACTATCACTAATCGCTCATATATTAGGTGTTTGAATATGGTATAGGAGGTTTGGTGTTCAATTCCTTACTTGGAGCACTGTTAAGTAGCTAGTGTACTTCAAACAAGTAGAAACATCGGAAACCATCAGGGTTACGAGTCTAACCGAGCTGGGGCTCTAATCTTCCCGCCAAGTTTGGATCGCAATACGAGGCAAAACGTCACCTTCCAGGCGTCAGATCAAATGTGTTTTGTATTAAATATTAAAGTCACTCCCTCGTGATTGGGCACTTTTTCACAATGGAGACCGGAGGGAGATGGTGTGGGTTTAGGAACACTTTGTATACAAAAAAAAAAAAGATTATGAGCACTGTTAAATGGCTTTCAAAATCTAATACAGAAAACATAATGATCTGAACATTATCTAGCAATGTCCTTTCACTGGAATTTGCACTTATATCTCACTTCGGGGGAGATGCATCAAATATCGAAACAACAATTATGATCATCTACTGCAGTGGTTCCCACACTGGCTGCCGTGGCACCCTGGGGTGCCTCGGGTTTGTGGTCTGGGACCAAATCAAATTATTTATGATCAGTGCAATAGGTAAAACCAGAGCTGGCGGCTGCCAATCAATAATATGTGTACAAACAGAAGCCCAACCCTGTCCATCACCCTATGACTGAACCTTAGGATGACAGATGATCACATTTTACTTAATTTAATATTTTTTTCAGAATTTCTCAGTTAGACATTCTGACACTCTAGGGTGCCGTGATTCAAGAAGGTTTGGGAACCACTGTTCTACTGTACCTCTTGATCACCTGCTTGTATAGACTTCAGAGTTTATGACACAGGGATCCAAATACACATGTGTGGCCATCAGCCTGCACATACGCAAACTGCAAGGAGCCAAATAAGATCCTTTGGATCCTTCTCCAATGATTTTTGCATATGTTTCGAAAGCCAATGGCATTTATTGATGGAGTTGCCCCGCGGGTACAAGCTCTGGAAAGTTACGCTTTACAGAACTTAATGCAGACAGGCACATTGCAGTCTTGTAGAATGGAGACTGGGGACTACTGCGCCTTGGGGCTGCTGCAGTTGTCAGAGATACAGCATCTTCTACAGTCCCCATTCTTGGCTGTTCTCAAGCTGCGTATGCCATCGCAGAACCTAATTTATGCACACCCATGCTACGGCATTCAAACGGACAGACAAGCCTGAGTTTCCCAACCACTCCCCCGTGACCACCCCCAAATGCTGACACCCTGTCACTCACTCTGCGATGGATTTCTATCTGCATGCGTGAAAGTAATGCTGCCATTGCGCACTGCGGTTCATACGCATGCGCAGTCCGCACCATCGCCAATCTGCGTACGCAGTTTCAATTGAGATACATGCTGAATCAAGCCCTGTGTGTGTTTGGTAGTGTCCCACCCTTAATCTGCACTCCAAAACAATTCTCACAAAGACCTATTCCTCCAAGTGCGTGCAAACAATTGCCGGTGTCATTAGTGCCAAAAAGTTTGCATAGTGTGTTATCCTTCCAGTGACGGTGTGTGCTATGGTGGCCCACCCGTAATCTGCACTCCAAAACAATTATCAAGTGTATATAAACAGCATGAAGAAAAATGGAGTTTGACCAAGCACGCATTATTCATATCCATTCATCTATAGATATATGAAAAGTGAATAAAAAGAGTGACATGTAAAAGGTAAAAGCATTTTAGATACAAACTACCGTATATTGTTGCATATGCTTTCAATGTCAAATTATTTTCCGCACACTTTATTTATAAAAAAGTTAGAAAGAATTTTTCAAACAGGTAAAAAAGTCATTCTATTACGTTCACTGTACATTTTCCATGCAAAAAAATATATCAGAAATGAGCTGTGAACATTTCTGTTTACAAAATCTACTGCACACACTTTGAAGGTGACATGACAGGATGTCAAAGAGGAAAAACTAAAATGATTAAAACATAATTTCTACAAGTGTTGATTTGTAACATACATTACTAGCTAGTTTTTGAGCTATTTGTAATAGCTTAATGTTGTAAGTACATTAATTTACAAAGCATATCAGAAGACAAAAAAATACAGTATTTAAATTGTGATATACATTAAGAATTATTTGGACTACTTAAAAATAACATTCTGTAAAACAAAATATTTTTTATGATGTCATTTTTATGAAAGCAAAAATTTAGATCATGTAAAATTAGCATTAACGTTTAAAACAAAACACAAAAACCCACTAACTGTAATGTGGATAGCTTTTTGTAATAATTTATAATGTTTAATTAGACTGATGCATTATCTCAAAATATCTTCCATTTTCAGACTTCAGATGCAATTAACAAAACATTATGTGATTGTACACCCTTTTGCATACTAGAACCAATCTTAAAGAGTTCCAGGAAACAGGAAGTCATATGCAAAAATCCCTAGCAAATATAGTTAAAAGGGGCAAAAGTAATAAAACAAAAATAGACGTCCATACAGTAATAAGAGCAGATGTGCGGCTGTTAAGGTACAGATTTTAAATTGAAATACACCAGGTAAACATTACTGCCTAGTGCCATTACCAAAAAAACTGGAGCTGTATTTCCATTTGTTTTGCTGCTATATTTATTTACTAAAATGCTATTGACATGTATATCTTAATTTCCTATGTGCTATCTTGATAACCTTATGATGTATCATGACCAACGAAGGTTGGAGCTGTGCATCCACCTTCAAAATTTTTCCTATGAACGTATAAACATCATACCAAAGATTCCATTTTGTTCAAACTCCTCAGCCATTGTCCTGGGTGTGTCGGTCAAATAGGCAACAAGTCTGGAATTGATACTGTAAGTTGACTTTGGACATTCATGAGACATTTAAGATCTAATATTTCTTTAGACAACTTGTCACACCATTGATAAGGCAGGCTTGCAAAAATATTTCATTGGTGGTAAGATTTAAGCAGAGAAGTCTTTATCTGAGACTATGCTCTTTTATCTTCTATTCATTGAATCAATGAATCAATCAATTAATGCATCACCTGGCTTCCACTTAATAGTACTCCACCTCCATTTGCCTGTTCTGGCCTCGGGCCTCTGATCTAGTTCTAGATTAACCAAAAGATTCTATAGCTTTGTATACTTTATACTAATTTGTCATCATGTCTGCCACTGCAGTGCCACTTTGTTTCCTAGATGTGCTGCTGTAAAAAATGTTTAAACTGCCTTGTGTTTGTGCCGCAGCTCTGTTGCTTAGTTTATCCAGTCAGCTTGCTGCAGCCTTTTACTAATATGGATGACAATTGAAAATAATATTGTGAGCTGTGAGGTGGTCAAAATTGGCTGGAAATGACTGGAAATTAATGTAATTGAGGTTAATAACAAAAACAGGCCAAAATGACATTATTTTGGCAGTTTTTATAATTTTTTTTAAGAAATCCAGATCCAAAGCCAAATCACTTGAGGGTGGTTTTGGCAAAAACTAAAACCAAAACATAGAGGTCTGCAAACATCTTTAGTTCTTACATATAGGGATGTATTTAGATACAGTAAAACATCTGAAAACTTCATTTTTTCTGAGGTTTTACCACAAAATGGCTTTGATAAGTCCCACCGCCATCAGATACATTTAAGATACATACTGAACTAAAATCCATGTAACTATATTAATGATAACATTGGTCATTTGCACAACATTAATCTCTTTTGGCAGGCATCAAAGTCAGTTATAATTATCACAACCTATGTAATCAGGGATGTAGTCATTAGGTCAACCTTTACATAGTCAACATTCATATTGGCCATAGTTATGATGTTGACAGTCTCAAAATGTTGGCAGACGTGTTGACATTCTAATAATTTCGACTTGTAATATGTTGACACAGTGGCGTATCTATAATGGGTGCACAGGTGTGCGGGGCACATGGGCCCCCTGGGTCCAGGGGGGCCCTGCACCGCACACACTGCACCCATATTATTTTAGACTTACCTATCCGTGGTCCCACGTCGGGTGTCTGCGCTGCTCAAAACACCGGAAAAGGGCCGCCGCAGCCATTTTTCCAGTGTTCTGCGCATGCGCAGTAGACTCCAGGCAGTAGAGTGTTCCCGGAACTACTGCGCATACACAGAACACGGGAAAAATGGCCACCACGGCCAATTTCTGGCATTCTGCGCATGCACAGTAGACTCCGGGCACACTCTAGTGCCCGGAGTCTACTAAGACTCCGATGGCTGGCTAGCCGCATCAGTCGGCTGCAGGCCACTGGGGACAGAGGAGGGGGCCCCGCACTGGGAGTGCACACGGGCCCCCTCCTCTCTTAAGATGCCCCTGTGTTGACATTGTCACAATGTCGACTTCAGGGTTAGGCTACGAATCGGCGAGTTAGGCTCCATTCAGAGGTTAGAGTTAGGGTGCGGTGGGGCTTAGGGTTCAGCACTAGGGGCAATGTTAGGGTCAGGGGTAGGAATTAGGGTTAGGGATAGGAGAAGAATACTTGTTGGAACACCGAAGGATCCCAGGTCTGACCCAGGCTTGACAGTCACACGACTGCTGGAACCTGTAAGCCGTGCTGGAGCCTCTGCAGCCACCAGGAGCAGGTAAGTCACTACTGGGTCACCAGGGACTATATATCAACATTCTAACATGTTGATATGAAGAATGTCCTGTCGACATATCATATCACACCCATGTAATCAGATATAAAAAATTCTTTACCCAATAAACACAACAAATTCCAATATTACATCATCATATTATGATCTACTCATCTTACATAATACTGCTATAAAACAGTAAAATGAAATACAGTATGATACACTTGCCCAAATGAATTCAGATTATCACCGGGACAATTATTTTCATCAGGGAAACAAATCAGACGAGTGCGGCCATTTCTACCAATATAGTTTCCCCAAGTCTGGAAATTCGTTACCCCATTTGGTCGGAGTAACTATTTCATAAATGAATCTTTAGACTGACTCACTTTTTTTAAGCCCTGCACAGGAGTTGCTAATTGCAAACTGTATGACCTGGGAAGCGACTGGCTAGCTACGATTTAAATAGCTGAGAGAACTGGACCATAGTTTATACACTTCTGCTGAAAGATTGAGCGGAAACGCAATAGAAATCATACGGAGAGTTTTAATCACAGTCTGCAGAATCAGAATAGATTTTATTAGCCGTTTTAAGCCTTGTCTTTGTCAAGATGGAATCTCTATTTTTATGATTTGATGCTACAATTAGAATGAAGGCAATTTTGGTGCTATAATACACCTGAATAATTAACAAGAATAGTTTTCAATTCCCAGAAAGGAAAGGTAACACTTTTAGATACACTGTGATTTTACTGAAAATCCTTTTGAAACATGATCTTATCACCATATGCCTCCAAGGGTGAGCACAAAACTAGACTCTGTCGGTAAACAACTGTAATATCAAGTTGCAAAAATCTGCTTTAAACATACCATTTTATGCTCAACATATCCATTAGCTGTAGAAGATTAACAACTACAGTACCTTGTTAAATATTAATCTGATATTTTGTTCATATTTTCTCTGGTTCTATTAACCTACTCTGGCACTCTTTTTATTAATTTTTAATCAAATTATATTTTATTGCTTGTTATAAAATATTTTACTTTATTTCAGGTTTTACGTGATGTACTCTTTCTAAATGTATTAGTTTCTTGAGGAAATATTGGTCGATATTAATTTGTTGGTTTATATACCTGTTCATCCGTTTCGGATATCTGTACTAATATTATAAGAAAGTTGTGTCTGTCTCTTTGTTGTAATTTGCTGCAAAATCTGCTCAATCGATTTTCACGGAAACTGCATCATTTTGTAGTGAAAACTCCTAGAAATAACCTGCGCTTTGTTTTATCTCGATCGAACAAGTTGAAGCTGAGCAACAACAAAAAAATTAATTTATTGACATCATAGGTGTGGCACCATGTTTGTGGCATTTGTGTCAGTGGCAAGTGAAGGCGCTGCTGCCACCAGCCTGTATAGTGCTGCTGGTCACGTGGGCCACTCCCGCGACAGGGCACTTAGCAAAGCAATACAACTAGAACACCTCAAATACATTTTTTTTGACAGAAGCGATTTCATTGTGGGAAAAGTCACGGGCAATAGCTAGTTAAGTGATAAATTTATAATTATTTTGGTTTATATATTAAGGTATATTAACCAAAATATGTCTAAGATTACATTACAGAGAATATGTTTTATATCTCGGGGCATATTCCATTGGGTGCAGGATTTTGGCCACAAAAAACAATTTGCGCACCTCGCGTCCCAATTTTGAATTATAGCATACTCCCGATACCTGTAGTATACAATAAAAAAGAAAGTTTGCAAATTATTTTGAGGGCAAAATCCAGCAGGATAGTAAAAAAGATCCGGCCACGGAATACCAGGCACTCACCGATGTGTTCCAACTGCTCCTGTACCCGACTGTCACATGCTCAACACCTCCGACTAACACACACCTGACAGCTCACATACAGTACACACACATTGACACTGACTGACGGCATCTCTTACAGAGTGGGGGTTACGCACACTGACAGGGGGTCACACACAAACACAACAGCAGAATCCCCCACACACACAGATACCAGCAGCACCGCTCACAGCAGATGCTGGGAAGACAGAGGAAGACTCACAGCATGTGCGGGAGGAGGAGGACAGTGCTGCCATAAGGTAACTAATTATGGACTAATTAAGCTAATTGGAAATTCCAATTGCCTAATCAGTCATTAGAGGGTATCCAAGGGGTTCAGAAGCAGGTGCTGAATTTTTTTTTCTAAAAATAACGAATTTAGGAAAGATTGGACTAAAGCTGGCCACACACTAGACCAACTTACATCCAACCAGCCAACTTGTTGATTGGTTGGAAAGAAAATCTGGTAAGGAATGGGAGCAAATGATGATCAGCAATTTGCTCCAAATGCCACAAAACAGATGAAAATGGTCGTTCAGACAAGTTTGTTAAATGTTTGATCTAAACTATTTGTTCAAACAACAGTTTTGGTCCATTTTCCAGCGTTTGGGAGCAAATTACTGATTGTATTCCCTACCAGATTTTCATTCCAACCAATCAACTAGTTGGCTGGTTGGACAGATAATCTTTAGATGTGTGGCCAGCTTTAGTCTGAAGGCGCTCAAAAAAATATTGGGCGCTCAAAAATAACAAAACTCTGTCCCGCAATGAATACCAAAAAACTGGCACCTGCTGAAGAAACTGTGTGGTGTGAGATTTTTAGTAACTTTGTGCCTCATTGAATATGCCCCCTAAAACTTTAAATGAACTTATAACATGTGTCCTTGATCAAATCCAACTCTCACCAAAAGATTTTAGGCCACATAAAAATTTCTAAACCTCAATGAAGTAATGTAATTTACTTCTTATAATGCTCAGAAAGATATATAAAGTTTCTGAAATAAGCCGCATTGCAGAAATTTGTAGTGAACAAAAAAAAGAAAAATCTCCCACAGCCTCAATTAATGAATCCAATATGAAGCAACTAATAACCTCGATACATATTGAAAAAACCCCAGGCCATGGTAGCCTGAGTGCGGAATATTACAGAATACTTTCCCAACACATCACTCCTCATTTAACAATACTTTTAATTAAATACTCCTCTGTAATTACATACAAAATATTTTAATCTGGCTAGAATTATATTAGTACCAACCCCATAAATACCCAGAATTGGACCAATTCTACTAACTAATCTCTTTACTTGACCAGGATATCAACATTTTAATAAACATTAATGGCTGCCTAAATCTACATCACCATTTTACCCTATTATTAGTGCTATCTTAAACATTTTGTTTATTAAAGGCAGACGCTTTACAGTAGGACCTGAGCTGTACAATACTTAGGGGTCTATGTACTAAGCCTTGGAGAGAGATAAAGTACCAACCAATCAGTTCCTGTCACTTTACAGACTGTGTTTGAATAATGACATTGAGGAGCTAGTTGGTTGGTACTTTATCTCCGTCCACTTTATCTCTAAGGTCCCTATTTACTACAATCTGTATTTCAAATGCGGTTGTAGTGTGATATTTTTCGCCTACGTACACGTTCCAAATTTAGGATATATCACAGGAATTTATCAAAAATCCCTTGCGATAAAGCTCTGTCCCTGCGAATCCCCTCCGCAGTCTTCTCACTGTATTTTTCACAAAAATTACAGTGAGGTGTCCACACATGCGCTGACGACTCAGTAAACCTGCCCCTCCACACCCCTTTTCCCCCCCTCGCGACCCGCCATGCTCACACTTACCACAGTGATCGGTGCTCCAGTGATGTCCTCGCTCTGTCGGTCCGGTCAGCTGGTCTCCTGGCTCCTGCACTGTGACCCCTGTCAGCTGTTCTATGCAGCAGCTGACCAGAGTCACATTGTAGGAGCCCGGAGACCAGCTGACGGATCCCCAGAGGACCTCACATGAGCACCGATCTGTAGTCCCTGGAATCAGTTGTTTTGTCTTTTATTATTTTTTTTCCAGTGAACACCTTGTGATCTATTTAGACCACAAAGCTGATCACAGGGGGCTGGCTCTGTCAGAGCAGAGCAGGAGTCAGGGAAAAGGGGAAACCCTGGATAACGCCATCTCCAGGTGGTGTTATTATTACAGGGCTTTCCCATTTATATTTTTACAATATATTTTTAGTAAATTTCAGACAGATCACATTTCCCATTACAACTATGGGAAATGCGATCTGCATACTAAAAATATGCAAATTAAAGAGCATAGAGTATTTTTACATGAAAACTACTCTAATTGCCCTTTAGTAAGTTTATGTGATACTAAATTAATGTGAAAAGGGTGTGAAGACACCTTTTTCACATTTTTTCAGTAAAAATAATATTGATAAATAGGACCCTAAGGCTTAGTACATAGACCCCTATATACCAAATAAACCAAATAAACCATCCATCTGGTTAAGCAAATGGGGTGTCTGTAGTGATAAGGCATTCCGCTATCACAGCACCTTTGCACACATATATCCAACATTTGTCACTTATGTTTCAGCTATAAACAGTATAGTTCCTCTCTATGAAGGGTTGTTACTTTTGCCTGTCTATGGCGTAAGGTGTGAGTGTTTCTTAGTTACAGTCCTCCCAGGTGTGCATTTAGCACCCAAGACCAGTGTCGGTCTAGGGTATGAAGGGCCCACCAGGGGAATGCAGTGATAGGGGCCCATGCGAAGAGGTGGGCCAGCCTTCCACAGAGGCAGAGTGCATGGTCTGGGCCCCTTTAAAATATATATATATATAGTAAATACTGCTAGTGCATGCATGATAATGTACCAGATCAATGACAGCAATGCATTGTAGAAAATACACTGTAGTCCTGTGCAGTAAAATGTAACATATAATGTATAATTCAAGTGCACAGTCTGGAACCTGATCCCTAGAGAAGGGGGTGGACCCTCAGGCAGTGGGGCCCACCGGGGGTTTCCCCTGTACCCCTGTGGGCCAGTCCGATACTGGCCAAGACAGCCGACAGATTAGTCCAGATGACGCTGTCAGTCAGATGTCTGCAGATCAAATGTATCCTTCAGCACTGAGACAGTACCTCAGCACACTAGTCAAGGTGGAGTCAGCTTTGTTTCACAGCATACAGTCATAGTTGCAAAGTCAGCTTATAAAAAGTGGAATTGGGCTTCTTTTTTTTTGCAAGTTGCTTCTTTTTTTGCAAGCTAGTTGCTTGTTTTGGGGCTTATTTTTTTAATGGTGCTTGTTTTTGGGCTTATATATTTGTGTGCATTGCCGAGGCACCCCTAGAGGTAAGGGTGTGTGTGTCTGTGTGTTTTGCACTGGTAGTGACTGAGGGAGGGGGGGAGGTTGTGTTTGGGGAATAGAGGGCAGTGGACAGGGTGAAGTTGTAGGGGGCAGGCAAGAAGGAGAGGTAAACTAGATGATAGAAATGAGGCAGGTACATGGGGGCGAGTTAAAATGGCTGAGGCTGTTAAAAAAAGGGGATAGTGGAATTAGACAGGTGACAGGAATGAATGGGGTAAAGAAGAGGGGTGAGAGAAATGCAGAGAGAGTCAGGTAAAGGAATGGTGGGTACACATACTAGACAATATGTTGCCTGATCTTGCTGATTGGGCTGACATATCGTCCACATTGGCCAGTGTGTACCCACTATGCGTGATCCTGCGCATTCCTGCGGGTCGTCCATCGGGGTTGTTCCGTCGGCCTGCACGTAGGGCCGATGGAATGACCAAGATGCCGACGCTGGCTTAGTGGACGAAGCCGGTGCCCGACATATCGGACGTTTGGACACCGCATTGTGCCGTATGTATCGACCTCCCGATATATATTGCGTGGTCGGGTGTCGCATCGCTGGGTACACACATCGGCAGGTGTGTGCCCAGCTGAAGGCTGGCAAGAGAATGAGGTATGAAAAGAGGGAGGAGGTAAAAATCTGGAGGCTGATGTAGAAGGAGAAAAGCATTATAGGCAGATTAGGCTGTGCATACACTAAGATATTTAGGTTAGATAAGAGGGGGAGTAAAGGAAGTTAACCAGGTAGAGAGTGAGGACAAAGAGACACCCCCATAAATTGGAAAAAGAAAAATGACAGCGCTGTGAAGCACCTGAGACTATTAAAGAAATTTCTGTGATGAAAATAATATGTGATTGTGAATGAAGATAATGATAACAATGGTGTCAATAAATAAATGTGTGTATGTACATATACGTGTAATAAAGTGAAAAATAAAAAATGGAGATGAAGTATCAACCGATGAATATGTGTGAATAATCATTTTTTTTTTATAAAGATACACATAAAGATTTTTAATATGTCAGTTATGTTAGTAAGTACTGTAACTTGTCTTAAGAACAGCAATTGATCTGACTAAGAAAAGTGATTGAACTAATTATATCCTTGTGGTCTCTGGAATTAGACCTAGTATATTAAGGGTGAATGGACTCAGCCATAGACACACCTCTCTGAGGAAATCCTGTATGGAAAGAAACGCGTCAGGGAGTTCTATGCTTAGCAGTTACCACTGTGAGACTATCCCGGATCCAGCCTTGCCTCCTCAGCCTTATTGAATTCACCCACTCACCCCACTCGGTCATCTGGTGTGGTGCAGGACGGAGTGAGGTAAAGTGCTGCCTCCCGTCAGGCGGAGCCGCACTGCCGCAGGTCACCACAGACAGTGCCTGGATATACATGCTCAGACTGTATACCGCACTGACTACCGTGGCAGACACCGTGCGGCACAACAGATACGCTTTTTGAGGAGTGGTGTATGGAGCCTGTTTCAAGCTTTTGCCCAGCTGTATAGATCATATTGGGTTAACTCCTAATTTAATGATCCAGTTATTCAGACAATATTAGGCTTATTGCTTAGCATGGCGACAACCAAGAACATAGTGGAGCACACTGCATGCTCCTGCCATTCAGGCTTCGGATATTCTGGAGGAGGCTGGTGAGTGATACGATATCAAACCAATATTATTGGTTAATATATTGGTTGTAAACAGCGAGACATTGACATTTTTTACACTGTGGGAGGTCATATCCATTAAGCACGATTAGATTGTTCAAGTTGTTACAAGCAAATTCTATGGATTCTTATTTTCATCTTGATTGACATTCTTATTACAATTTTGCTGGCAACACAGTACTAATTCTTTTCCTCATTTATTGGATGTGAATCAGCAGTGACCAACACGGCAGCTATAGCTTCACAGCGCTGTCATTTTTCTTTTTCTTGTTTCTTTCTATGGTTGGCTACCCATGACAGCACCGTGAGACACCTGGTATCACATTGAGTGGTTGTATAATTTATAATTTATAATTTGTGATTGTTCTTTGCAGCGCCGGCGGCTTGATACAATTTTTTACCCCCATAAATTGGGCTTTTTTATTGGGCTTTTTAGGATTGGGCTGGGCTTGTTTTGGGCTTGTTTTTTACTTATAGGTTGCTTGTTTTCCATTTCAGAGTTGGCAACACTGCATACAGTATGTCTTGACTCCTGCACCTTCCTTCTCAATGTATTTATAGTCTGAGACTTGGGTACAGACCCAGTCCCTCAGGCTTCTTGATCACATCGCCTCCTCCGTTGCATTTCCACAAGTCCTCTCTTCACAACAAGTATCTCAGTTTAATTCAGCTGGTCTCATCTATATAAAGACTCTGATATTGGTATGACCTAAGGGGTCAATATTTACAAGTGCTCTGGAGAAACTTATAAAGCTTACAATGGGATATGTAGTTGCTACAAAAATGATTTATTCATGTCAAATAAACAAGCAGTATTGTAAAATGAAAGGATTAATTATAGTGGAAGAAGTCGGCACAGGAGCCTTCCAGATAAAATGAAAGATACTGTAATCCTCAACTCCACTCTACATGTACAGTACGGCACGGAGACTGACATGGACCAATCCAAATCTGTCTTCTTATTTTCTATATTTCTTCCAGTTTCTTTCAATCCTCAATCATAAGAAGTTAATCTTCCACCGTTTATAGATATGTCACAAGTATGGATCTCATTTTTCTCTACTGCTTTTTAGATTCTTGCTAATATAAACCCCTACTATGCAATCATACCCAATGTAGTGACACCTATATATGTATATCCCCAAGCAATGAGACACAGTATACTGTGAAAATCTCACAAGTATTAAACTTCACAGCAAACAATATATTCTTAAAATTTTTTCTACCTCTCTAATCTGTTTTAAACACCAGGAAAACACCGACTGTAGACACTTTCACCACAGGTATGTGAAACGGAAGCATTGTTTCTTATAAACCCTCATCAAAATTGACAAACAACTGGTATCTTGTTTGTATAAAGAAATTACTCGTAAAATGAAATCCAGCATATCTTAGTCAAAAGATTTGATGTCTAAAGCTGGCAACACGCCTTACAGATATATCTGCAGATGGAGGTACATGACAATAAAATATTATAAATTCCAGGCACATGACAATATATATTTTTTCCATTGTCCGGGGCACTGTAGAATACTAACATGGCCTGACTACAGGTAGTAAACAACTGCTGCATCAGAGAGACAATTCCAGCAGACATACTGTACCTTTAGTAAGAATGGTAACCCACCAACGGGCTATCTTGTTTGTTTCACACGGATTTGACAGAAACAGGTTGCACTCAAAAGAATCTAACAGGAACATTTTTCAGAGCTTGGCTGAAATATATTCATTGTTTACCTGTAAACATGCTCAAAAAGAGCTTCTGGGTCTCTTCAGAAGTATGAGCTGGTAGAACCAATTTTTTCAACCTCAGAGGCACTCCTTTAGTTATCAGCTGTCATAAATACACATTATATAGTGATTACATTAGTGTGATTCTGCGCTCATAAACCAGAGGTCTGATATGAATGAAAACACCACACATCAACTCACTATTAATAATATATATGTCAGAATAAAAACCACACACATTTTAAATTGCATTTGGGTCATACTTTATGCTGCCCTGGCTGAGGGAGCATCCAGGTCGGCTTAGCAGGGGGGGGGGGTGGGGGCAGCAAAAGGGGTGTGGCCTGATATACCCCATCCCATTTAGGGGTGTGGCTAGTGGAGGAGCATCATTTTGGCCCCGCCCTCACTATACAATGCCGAGACTTCCGGCATTGTGGAGCAGGGGGCGGGGTCATGATTACGCGATTCAGCAAGAATCGCGTCATCAGCCCCCCCCGCTGCGGGTGTTTGGGGCTACATTGCGAGGGAGACTGGAGGGGCCGGGAGGCATGCCTACTTTTGGGGGGGGGCAGCACCCAATTTTCGGTATGCTCCCGGCCAAATCGGGAGAGTAGGCAGTTATGATTTGGGTGCTGCAATCAAATATAAATAATCTAATCATCCAACTTCCAGCTCACTCAAAGTAGCCAAAAAGAGACCAGCACACCACCATATAAAAGTTTCAAAAAGTGCTTATATTGAAAAAGATAAGAAACTATTGTTCACAGCAAGTATGACAACAAACAGTGGATTGTCATGATACTCATCATGTCCAAAGGGGGGCTTGGTATAGAAGCAGATACCCCCTTCTGCCGACAGCTGTTTCGGTGGTATTCTGCCTTCCTCTATATATATACTTTTATTTATAATAAGAATAATAGTAATCGCAACCGGTTGCTTATAAAATGCCAATAAACTTATGTCCTCAGCTGAGGCTTAATACAATAAAAAAAACACAATATTCCATGCAAAAATTTAAAGGTAACTCTTAGGAGGTGGAATATTTCAAGAATAAATCATTTTTGTAACAACTACATATCCCATTGTAAGCTTTATAAATTTCTCCAGAGCACTTGTAAATATTGTCAAGACCCCTTAGTTCATACCAATATCAGAGTCTTTATATAGATGAGACCAGCATGTGTCTTTCCTTTGCTCCAGGTACGCTATGCAGTATGGGTTAACATAAAAAGTCCTCTGTAACAGTCATCAAGGATGTCCTGATATGTGGTATTCGCCAGCAACTGATGCATAGGTGTGCCCGGAAAACAGACCTTATTGAGCTCCAATGCAGGAGCTTTGGAATCCTCCCAGCTGACAGGTATACTGTGCATGCGGCTGCAGCCGGCTTCACTTTTCTGTATTGGAGCTGGTTAGCGATTCCTTCTACCGGGTCCACAGCTTCCAAGGGTATTTACAGCAGAATATTCTGCTGTATCTTTGCCTGATACCTTTTTGCATGGAACATTGTTTTTTTTTTTTACAGTGTTAAGCCTCAGATGAGGACATAATTTTTATTGGCATGTTATAAGCAATCAGTTGCGATTACTTTTGTTCATATATATATATATATATATATATATATATACAGTCAGGTCCAAAAATATTGGGACATTGACAGAATTTTCAGATTTTGGCCTCTATTCACCACCACAATGGATTTGAAACGAAACAAACAAGATGTGCTTTAACTGCAGACTTTCAGATTTAATTTGAGGGTAATTACATCCAAATCGGGTGAACGGTGTAGGAATTACAACGGTTTCTATATGTGCCTCCCACTTTTTAAGGGGCCAAAAGTAATGGGACTATTAACGCCAAAGCTATTTCATGGACAGGTGTGGGCTATTCCCTCGTTATTTCATTATCAATTAAGCAGGTAAAAGGTCTAGAGTTGATTCTAGGTGTGACATTTGCATTTGGAATCAGTTGCTGTCAACTCTCAATATGAGATCCAAAGAGCTGTCACTATCAGTGAAGCAAGCCATCATTAGGCTGAAAAATCATAACAAACCCATCAGAGAGATAGCAAAAACATTAGATGTGGCCAAATCAACAGTTTGGAACATTCTTAAAAAGAAAGAATGCATCGGAGAGCTCAGCAACACCAAAAGACCCGGAAGACCACGGAAAACAACTGTGGTGGATGACAAAATAATTATTTCCCTGGTGAAGAAAAACGCCTTCACAACAGTTGGCCAAATCAAGAACACTCTCCAGGAGGTAGATGTATATGTGTCAAAGTCAACAATCAAGAGAAGACTTCACAAGAGTGAATATAGAGGGTTCACCAGAAGATGCAAACCATTGATGAGCCACAAAAACAGGAAGACCAGATTAGAGTTTGCCAAACAACATCTAAAAAAGCCATTACAGTTCTGGAACAACATCCTATTGACAGATGAGACAAAGATCAACTTGTACCAGAGTGATGGGAAGAGAAGAGAAGGAAAGGAACTGCTCATGATCCAAAACATGCCACCTCATCAGTGAAGCATGGTGGTGGTAGTGTCATGGCGTGGGCATGTATGGCTGCCAATGGAACTGGTTCCCTTGTATTTATTGATGCTGTGACTGCTGAGAAAAGCAGCAGAATGAATTCTGAAGTGTTTCGGGCAATATTATATGCTCATATTCAGTCAAATGCTTCAGAACTCATTGAACAGCGCTTCACAGTGCAGATGGACAACGACCAGAAGCATACTGCAAAAGCAACAAAAGAGTTTTTTAAGGCTAAAAAGTGGAATGTTATGCAATGGCCAAGTCAATCCCCTGACCTGAATCCGATTGAGCATGCATTTCACTTGATGAAGACAAAACTGAAGGGAAAATGCCCCAAGAACAAGCAGGAACTGAAGACATTTGCAGTAGAGGCCTGGCAGAGCATCACCAGGGATGAAACCCAGCGTCTGGTGATGTCTATGCATTCCAGACTTCAGGCTATAATTGCCTGCTAAGGATTTGCAACAAAGTATTAAAAAGTGAAAGTTAGATTTAGGATTGTTTAGTTTGTGCCATCACTTTTGGCCCCTTAAAAAGTGGGAGGCACATATAGAAACCATTGTAATTCCTACACCTGATTTGGATGTAATTACCCTCAAATTAAATCTGAAAGTCTGCAGTTAAATCACATCTTGTTTGTTTCATTTCAAAGCCATTGTGGTGGTGAATAGAGGACAAAATATGAAAATTCTGTCAATGTCCCAATATTTATGGACCTGACTGTATATTAGGGGTGTGCACCGGCCACTTTTCGTGTTTTGTGTTTTGGTTTTGGATCTGGTACTTTCTTCGTGTTTTGGATCTGGATTGGTTTTGCCAAAACCACCCTTCCGTGTTTTGGGTTCTGGTTTTTGTGTTTTGGATCTGTATTTTTTTGACAAAAAGCATAAAAACAGCTAAAATCACAGAATTTGTAGGTTTTTCTGCTCCTATGCTATTATTAACCTCAATAACCTTAATTTTCACTCATTTCCAGTCTATTCTGAACCCCTCACACCTCACAATAGTGTTTTTATGTCCAAAAGGTTGCACCGAGGTAGCTGGATGACTATGGTAAGCGACACGAGTGGGCGGCACAAACACGTGACCCATCTAGGCGTGATACTGCAGTGGCAAACAGAATGGCAGTTTGAAAAACTAGGCCCCAAACTGTACATAATGCAAAGAAAAAAAAGAGGTGCAAGATGGAATTGTCCTTGGGCCCTCCCACCCACCCTTATGTTGTATAAACAGGACATGCACACTTTAACAAACCAATCATTTCAGCGCCACAACTGTGGCTGAAATGATTGGTTCGTTTGGGCCCAAAAAAAACAAGCTGGCAATTAATCTGTCCCTGCACAAACTGGCTCTACGGAGGCAAGATGTCGTCCTCATCCTCCTCATCCACCGATTCCTCACCCTCTTCAGTGTGTACATCCTCATCCTCACAAAGTATTAACTCGTCCCCACTTGAATCCACCACCACAGGTCCCTCTGTACGTTCTGGAGGCTGGTCTCCCTGGAAGAGCTGATAATTCATTTTGATGAACTTCATCTTCTCCACATTCTGTGGAAGCAACCTCCTACACCTTTCGCTGACAAGGTTCCCGGCTGCACTAAACACTCTTTCGGAGTACACACTGGAGGGGGGGCAACTCAGGTAAAATAGAGCCAGTTTGTACAGGGGCCTCCAAATTGCCTCTTTTTCCTGCCAGACAGGTATGGACTGTCTGACATGCCTACTTGGACGCTGTCACCGATGTAATCCTCCACCATTCTGTCAATGGTGACAGTATCATATGCAGTGACAGTAGACATGTCAGAAATTGTTGCCAGGTCCTTCAGTCCGGACCAGATGTGCAAACTTGGTCCTGCCTGCCCTGCATCACTGCCAGCGGGTTGCTTAGGATACCTAAGTTTTTTCCTGGCAGCCCCAGTTGCGGGAGAAAATGAAGAAGGAGCTGTTGATGTGTCACGTTCCACTTCAGCTGACAGTGTGTTCACCAGCAGGTCTTTGCACCTCTGCAGGCTTGTGTCGGCCGGAAAGAGAGACACCACATAGGCTTTAAACCTAGGATCGAGCACGGTGGCCAAAATGTAGTGGTCTGATTTCAACAGATTGACCACCCTGGAATCCTGGCAAAGCGAATGAAGGGCTTCATCCACAAGTCCCACATGCCGAGCGGAATCGCTCCATCTTAGCTCCTCCTTCACTTTCTCCAGCTGCTTCTGCAAAAGCCTGATGAGGGGAATGACCTGACTCAAGCTGGCAGTGTCTGAACTGACTTCACGTGTTTCAAGTTCGAAGGGCTGGAGAACCTTGCACAACACGGAAATCATTCTCCACTGCGCTTGAGTCAGGTGCATACCCCCTCCTTTGCCTATGTCATAGGTGTATGTATAGGCTTGTATGGCCTTTTGCTGCTCCTCCATCCTCTGAAGCATATAGAGGGTTGAGTTCCACCGCGTCACAACCTCTTGCTTCAGGTGATGGCGGGGCAGGTTCAAGAGTGTTTGCTGGCGCTCCAGTCTTTGGCACGCAGTCGCTGAATGGCGAAAGTGGCCAGAAATTTTTCGGGCCACCCAAAGCATCTCCTGCACGCCCCTGTCGCTTTTCAGAAAATTCTGCACCAGCAAGTTTAATGTGTGAGCAAAACATGGGACGTGCTGGAATTTGCCCAGATGTAATGCCCGCACAATATTGGTGGCGTTGTCAGATATCACAAATCCCCAGGAGAGTCTAAGTGGGGTAAGCCACTGGGCGATGATTTCCCTCAGTTTCTCTAAGAGGTTGTCGGCGGTGTGCCTCTTACTGAAACCGGTGATACACAGCGTAGCCTGCCTTGGAACGAGCTGGCGTTTCTGAGATGCTGCTACTGGTGACGCTGCTGCTGTTGCTGCGTAAGGTGATACATCTACCCAGTGGGCTGTCACAGTCATATAGTCCTTAGTCTGCCCTGTTCCACTTGTCCACATGTCCGTGGTTAAGTGGACATTGTGTACAACGGCATTTTTCAGGACACTGAGGACACTTTTTCTGAAGTTTCTGTACAGTCTCAGTATCGCCTGCCTAGTGAAGTGGAATCTAGACGGGATTTGGAACCGGGGACACACTACCTCCATCAATTGTCTAAATCCCACTGCACTAATGGCGGATACCGGACGCACGTCTAACACCAACATAGCAGTCAAGGCCTCAGTTATACGTTTTGCTTCAGGATGACTGCTGTCGTACTTCATCCTCCTCGCTAAGGACTGTTGGAGGGTCAATTGTTTAGTAAGAGTAGTGCTGTTCCTACTTCCTCTCTGGGATGATGAACGACTCCCAGCAGCAGCAACAGCAGCAGCGGCAGCAGTAGGCGTAGCAATGCAGGATCCTCTGGAGGAATCCCGGATAGGAGAGTCAGTCATGCCAGTGACATGGCCTGCAGGACTACTTCCGATCCTGACTAAGGAGGAAATTGACGAGGAGGGGGTTGACGGTGTGGTTTGCAGGCGCTTGGATACAACAGGACAACGGGATTTAGGTGTCCCTCGACTGCTTACGGTCTTAGCCAAAGTTTCTGAACTTGACAGTAACTTTTTATGAACGCGCTGCAGGTGCCGTATAAGGGAGGATGTTCCTAGGTGGTTGACGTCCCTACCCCTACTTATTTCACCTTTACATATGGTACATATGGCAATACAGTTGTTGTCTGGATTTGGATAGATATATTGCCAGACCAAAGAGGTGGAATGTTTGGTCTTCTGCCCAGGCATGACCGTGATTGGCTTTTTCATCCCACAGACAACAACTGTCTCCCCCGGAGCCTGATTTAAACAAACCACATCACCATCAGAATCCTCCTCGCCAACTTCCTCCTCAGCGCCAGCTACACCAGTATCCTCATCCTGTTGTACTTCAACAGTGACATCTTCAATTTGCATATCAGCAAGTGGACTGTGGGTGCTCCTTTCAGCACTTGCAGGGGGCGTGCAAATGGTGGAAAGAGCCACCTCTTCCCGTCCAGTGCTGGGAAGGTCAGGCATCGCAACCACCACCACACTTGGACTCTCCTTGGGGATTTGTGATATCTTCTTAGAAAGCACAGTTCTTCGCTGTGCTTTTGCCAGCTTATCTCTTTTGATTTTTTTAGTGGGAGGAGGGCTTCCATCGTCATGTGAAGCTGAACCACTAGTCATGAACATACTAGGGATCGACCTTAGCCGTTCCTTGCCACTCCGTGTCGTAAATGGCATATTGGCAAGTTTACGTTTCTCTTCAGCTGATTTAAAAGTTTTTTTCAAGGTCATTTTCCTGAACTTTGTCATTTGGGATTGTATGTGCCCTCTATTATGACATTGGGCATCGGCCTTGGCAGACGACGTTGATGGCATGTTATCGTCTATGTCATGACTAGTGGCAGCAGCTTCAGCACTTGGAGGAAGTGGTTGTTGATCTTTCTCGATTTTATTTTTATCGGAGAAAGTTTGGTCCTCCATTTATGTTATATCGATTTGATATATACGTGCGGCTAAACACAGAAAATATTTTTTTATTTTTGCTGGAGAGTAGTGCACTTTGTGGGTTACACCAGCCTTTAAGAAATGAGCCAGCCGGCTCTTTACTTATGGGACACAGGCGCACGCTTGGCGCTGCTCCTTTGTTGATGCACGTGCGGCTACTGCGCACACAATTCACAAACACAGAAAATAATTTTTTTTTGGTTTGGAGTGTACTTTGGGGGTTACAGCACCCTTTAACGGTCAAGCCAGCCGGCCCTTTACTTATGACACAGACGCACGCTTGGCACTACTTTGTTGATGCACGTGCGGCTACTGCGCACACAATTCACAAACACAGAAAATAATTTTTTTTTTGGTTTGGACTGGAGTGTACTTTGGGGGTTACAGCACCCTTTAACGGTCAAGCCAGCCGGCCCTTTACTTATGACACAGGCGCACGCTTGGCACTACTTTGTTGATGCACGTGCGGCTACTGCGCACACAATTCACAAACACAGAAAATAATTTTTTTTTTGGTTTGGACTGGAGTGTACTTTCGGGGGTTACAGCACCCTTTAACGGTCTAGCCAGCCGGCCCTTTACTTATGACACAGGCGCACGCTTGGCACTACTTTGTTGATGCACGTGCGGCTACTGCGCACACAATTCACAAACACAGAAAATAATTTTTTTTTGATTTGGACTGGAGTGTACTTTGGGGGTTACAGCACCCTTTAACGGTCAAGCCAGCCGGCCCTTTACTTATGACACAGGCGCACGCTTGGCACTACTTTGTTGATGCACGTGCGGCTACTGCGCACACAATTCACAAACACAGAAAATAATTTTTTTTTTGATTTGGACTGGACTGTACTTTCGGGGGTTACAGCACCCTTTAACGGTCAAGCCAGCCGGCCCTTTACTTATGACACAGGCGCACACTTGGCACTACTTTGTTGATGCACGTGCGGCTACTGCGCACACAATTCACAAACACAGAAAATTATTTTTTTTTTGGTTTGGACTGGAGTGTACTTTCGGGGGTTACAGCACCCTTAACGGTCAAGCCAGCCGGCCCTTTACTTATGACACAGGCGCACGCTTGGCACTACTTTGTTGATGCACGTGCGGCTACTGCGCACACAATTCACAAACACAGAAAATAATTTTTTTTTTGGTTTGGACTGGAGTGTACTTTGGGGGTTACAGCACCCTTTAACGGTCAAGCCAGCCGGCCCTTTACTTATGACACAGGCGCACGCTTGGCACTACTTTGTTGATGCACATGCGGCTACTGCGCACACAATTCACAAACACAGAAAATAATTTTTTTTGGGGTTTGGACTGGAGTGTACTTTCGGGGGTTACAGCACCCTTAACGGTCAAGCCAGCCGGCCCTTTACTTATGACACAGGCGCACGCTTGGCACTACTTTGTTGATGCACGTGCGGCTACTGCGCACACAATTCACAAACACAGAAAATAATTTTTTTTTTGGTTTGGACTGGAGTGTACTTTGGGGGTTACAGCACCCTTTAACGGTCAAGCCAGCCGGCCCTTTACTTATGACACAGGCGCACGCTTGGCACTACTTTGTTGATGCACGTGCGGCTACTGCGCACACAATTCACAAACACAGAAAATAATTTTTTTTTTTATTTGGACTGGACTGTACTTTCGGGGGTTACAGCACCCTTTAACGGTCAAGCCAGCCGGCCCTTTACTTATGACACAGGCGCACACTTGGCACTACTTTGTTGATGCACGTGCGGCTACTGCGCACACAATTCACAAACACAGAAAATTATTTTTTTTTTAGTTTGGACTGGAGTGTACTTTCGGGGGTTACAGCACCCTTAACGGTCAAGCCAGCCGGCCCTTTACTTATGACACAGGCGCACGCTTGGCACTACTTTGTTGATGCACGTGCGGCTACTGCGCACACAATTCACAAACACAGAAAATAATTTTTTTTTTGGTTTGGACTGGAGTGTACTTTGGGGGTTACAGCACCCTTTAACGGTCAAGCCAGCCGGCCCTTTACTTATGACACAGGCGCACGCTTGGCACTACTTTGTTGATGCACATGCGGCTACTGCGCACACAATTCACAAACACAGAAAATAATTTTTTTTGGGGTTTGGACTGGAGTGTACTTTCGGGGGTTACAGCACCCTTAACGGTCAAGCCAGCCGGCCCTTTACTTATGACACAGGCGCACGCTTGGCACTACTTTGTTGATGCACGTGCGGCTACTGCGCACACAATTCACAAACACAGAAAATAATTTTTTTTTTGGTTTGGACTGGAGTGTACTTTCGGGGGTTACAGCACCCTTAACGGTCAAGCCAGCCGGCCCTTTACTTATGACACAGGCGCACGCTTGGCACTACTTTGTTGATGCACGTGCGGCTACTGCGCACACAATTCACAAACACAGAAAATAATTTTTTTTTTGGTTTGGACTGGAGTGTACTTTCGGGGGTTACAGCACCCTTAACGGTCAAGCCAGCCGGCCCTTTACTTATGACACAGGCGCACGCTTGGCACTACTTTGTTGATGCACGTGCGGCTACTGCGCACACAATTCACAAACACAGAAAATATATTATTTTTTTAGCACTTGGGGGGAGCACCCCTGATGGACAGAGCACCCCCTGGACAACACTACAGCACCCCTTTAGGACTGGGACACTGCACAGGACTTTGGAGTGGACACAGCCCCTATGGAGAACTGACTGCACAACACAGTCCAGCCAGCCCCTATGGACTTTGAAGTAGTGGACACAGCCCCTATTAACAACAGCAGCACAGCACAACACAGCCAGCCCCTAAGGACTTTGAAGTAGTGGACAACAGCAGCACTACACTACACTACACTACACAGCCCTAACTCCCACCCTCCCTCTTCACTGTCCACAGCCGAGTGAGAAAATGGCGCCGACGCGGGTACCTTATATAGGATCCAAAACCCGCGAGACTCGGAAGGCGGGATGATGACGTTTTGCCTAGATTTCAGATCCGAGTCAGGCGGGAAAAGTCGAGCCTGATTCGGATCGGACTCGGATCGGGGGGGCTCGGGGGGGTTCGGATTTCAGAAATCCGAACCCGCTCACCCCTAATATATATATATATATATATAAAATATTTTGATAATATAATGGTGAATTGATGTGTGGTGTTTTTGTTCATATCAGACCTCTGGTTGATGAGCGCAGAATCACACTAATATAATCTGTGTGTAAAGGCATTTTGAGTTAAGTGAGCATCCTCAAGCACACAAGTGTGTCTGCAGCTGTAATAATTAATTAACACAGCCACTGAGCTCTTTATAAAACAATTAAAAAGGAAAAGAGTCTCTGAATAATTTGTGTTTTTATAGATTATATAGTGACTCAGAATATAATTGAAAAAAAATCGTAAGAAGCAACAAATATAATTACACCGTTTTTCCCACAGTGCACACCAAAGACCAGGGACATAGTTTCGCCCTGTGCTGACCCCACCCACCAAACTAATGATATCATGATGTCACATTGAGTGGGTGTGGCCACCAGGACTAGGAAGGAACAGCAGACTCTAAGCATCTAAAGGATTTTCCAGATGTCTCTGCATTGTTTCTCTAGGCAGGAGGTACTTTTGCAGTTACCCTGCAAGCAAAATACTGGTGCTGGGGTGGAGCAACGGTGTCACCCCCACAGGCCCTGAAGCCTGGACAGTGGCACCTCTTGTCCTCCCCTAGTGATGACCCTGCCAAAGATTTTTGTGATTATAGGAATTAGTATGGTTTATGTTGCTTGTAGCCAATCTGAGCACCTCCTTCTGTTTGGCCTAAAGATCATTGGAATGCTCAGGTACTATGGCAAAATAATGTTCTACTGAACCATGCTTTGTTTCATTCTTCCTGTAAGCAAATCATTTTAATTTGCAATGTTTGACTATGATCATCAGAAAACCCCAAAGCTCATATCATAAGCCACAGATCCATATAACTGTTAGGCAACTGAGACATTCACTTTGGGTCCAAAGTTACTGAAGGCCCTACCAATCTTTACTAAGTTGTGGAGTGCATGTGAATTGATGGTGTATTGCTGTTTTATCATCAGTTTACTAAAGCTCCCTATCCTTACCCTGTCACCTATCACTCAGCTCTCAGACACATGCGGGAAATCATTTGACACAGTTCCTGACAGGTGCACTGAACCGAGAGCCGGCACTGACAGTCTGCATCAATGCATGGGGGAACATCAGAGACAGGATAAATAGAAGTTTAGTGTGGCCATTAAAGTCTGTTGATAGTGCTACAATTATGTGGACTGCAGCACTATAAGAACCTATTGATCTCTTATTAGGCTGCAGTGACATTTTTACTGAGGTCTGTCTGCATCAAGAAAAGTCTCCAGGATATTTTTAGACGCAGCTGACTCTACCCACAGTACCCAGTGAAAGGGTATTTACACTCAGGGGTCAATTTATTAGGTATGCCTGTAAATCTGCTTGTTAATGCAAATATCTAATCAGCCAATCATGTGGCAGCAACTCTATGCATAGAATCATGCAGACATGGTCAAGAAGTTCAGTTTTTGTTCAGACCAAACACCAGAATGGGGAAAAAACATTCTCTAAGTGAAACTGACTGTGGAATGGTTGTTGGTTCCGCATAGGGTGGTATCAGTGCAGTGGTGTATCAAGCGGGGCACGTGCCCTTGGTGCTGTTGGATCTGGCAGTACAGGGGGAGGCCACTGGCCACCGCCCAGGGCAGCGTGGTCCGCACCACTGCACACTTAAACAAACACGCCGTTGGTTGTGCGTTTGTTCTAGCACTGCAGCCAATAAGAGTCATACAGACTCTTATTGGTAGCTGCACCAAGGGCCAGAGGCAAGCTGGAGCTCACTCATGAGCCCCGCTTTCCGACTCCCGCAGTGGGTGAAGGGAGAGACATCATGACGTCTCTCCCATAGTGCCGAGCTGGACAAGAGGAGCGGCAGGGTGCTGGAGCGGGTATTCGGGTAAGTAATATTATGTGTGTCTCTGTGTTTTATGTGTACAGGGTACTACTAATGGGGGCACTGTATAAGGGGCACTACTGGGGGCACTGTATAAGGGGCACTACTGGGGACAATGCATAAGGGGCACTACTGAGGACAATGCATAAGGGGCACTACTGGGGGCACTGCACAAGGGGCACTGCATAAGAGGCCCTACTGGGGGCACTTTATAAGGGGCACTACTGGGGGCACTGCATAAGAGGCACTACTAGGGGCACTGTATAATGTGCACTACCACAGGCATCATTGCATAATGGGCACTAATACTGTGGTACTGCTTAATGTGCACTATAACAGGGGGCATTGCATAAGGGGCACTACTACTGGGGGCACTGCATGAGGCTTCAATGATGCTGTATAATAGCAAGCTCAAAAGGTGAGCAGTGAGCTGGGTATCCCAGTTCATAATGTAATAATCGGCCAGTGTAGCTTTAGATAGCTAGCTATAGCTGTATAAATATGGCGGCCGGCAAGAGTGATGACATGTAACCTTACTGGGTGAGTTCACAATCCTGGTTTCAAATCTCACCATCTCACTGGGGAGCTGAAAACATGTAGCTCCTGCTCAACAGCGCAGGGAATACAGACGAATCCAGTCAAGCTGTCTGGCTGTGAGATAAAGCTTGCACAGCCGCAAGCATGCACCATTTGTACAGATATATCCTCATACATCTAGCCTCAATACTTGCCTGGCATGAGTCCTGTGCCACTCTGCTAGGGTTGGGTGTCTTTTTTGCCAAAAATGCAACATTTGTATATCAGCGTGCACCTGAGTCTGTATATGAAGCACAATGGAGCTTGGAATGAAAAAAGCTGCTGCCTCTACAATGTAGCAATTCATATAAAGATTCAGAGTCGTGCACAGATATACAATTGTCACATATCAAAGTAATCAGCACAGTCTGGTGTGTCCTAGTCACGTTGCGCAGTAGACGCATTTTTGGCATGCCCAGCACTAACTGAATCTCACGGGTCCTGGCGCACAGAGAGGGGATTTTCAGGGTGACCGCAGAAAGATGTGTAAAGACGCATCTGTATCAATCATGGCAGTACGTGAATATAATAAGGTAGCGACTCCAGGAAGATTGGTTTACCCGTATCCTAGATGTGTTTCACTATCACAAAGAGACTTTTTTTAAAAAGCCGGTACAACTGAAGGTAGTGCAGGGAAATCCTTATATCCTGTTAGCCTTTTGTTCCGGCGGATACGCCTGCTCTAGTGGATCACTAAACACCATATTTATTAAAAGTACAACTGTAGCAATTTAACTGCAAGCATCAGCAAAAACACACACATGAAAATAATTGTAAAATCAGAATAAAATGGATTTGTCATGCAATATTGAAAAATGGATCTGTCATGCAATATTGTAAACTTATTTGATAAATTATACAATCACATATAAAAAATCATATAAGATTATTAAATAAAAAATATTTATTTGAATAATAAAAAGGAAGTCAAAATAAGAGATAATAAAGATCAAAAATATGAGAAATATATAAATAATAATATTTTAAGGACCAAACAATTAGAAATATAATTACAAACAAAACAAAAATTGAGGCTCAAGAAACCAATAACATGTCACCAGGTGTTACAATAGATAACAAGGGAGAAGAGAAGAAAACTAAGGGTCATGACCCAAAAGAAATAAGCACATTAAATTAACTCTAAATCAATATTTTCATTAAGTCTATTTGGCTTCAATGTATTCATTTTTAATATCCATGCAGTTTCTTGCCTGTCTTGGTCTTGGAATGATCGTCCCCTCTTTGTGTGATCTCAATATGTTCTAATCCTTTTGCCCTCAGACAGATGGGATCACTGTTGTGATTGTGATGATCTACAAAGTGTCTTGGAATTCTATGTATGAGTAGTTTGTTCTGAACATTTCTCCTGTTGTCAAGGAACCTAACTTTCTTTAAGTGTGTCGATCGTACAACCTACAGTATATGTGATATACTGCACGTTGCAACAGCATTGAACTAAATAAGCAACAAAAGAATCAATACTGCATTCTTTTCCTGACACATGTGACTAGACCATTTTTGTTTTATTAATATGTTTCCACTTAAAACACCTATTATGGTTACTTCTGAAGCAGCCATATGTTTAATCTCCTGCAATGATGTTTACATGTTTACTGTAAGTGATAGCTTTCTTTTAGAGTTTCTCTTAAAAAAGAGGCTTGGGGCTAGTATGTTCTTGAGATTTCTGCCTTTCTTAAAAATGACTGTAGATGTTTCGGCAGTATGGGATCCATCAGAAGAAATGTATGGTCCTTCCTAACAATGCCAGCTATTTTGGAAGAGGCATAATTAATTTAGGGACAAAGGAGGGGTTCTTTTTATTTTGCATTGGAATACGCTTATTACTTTCTAGTAGTTTGGATCTGTCTAAAGAAATAAACTCTACAAGAGCTTTTTCCAAGATTGGGACCTGATTATCCCTAACCTTGAAGGCTTCAAGTAGATCAAATGCCTCTTTGAACATATCATTTGAAGTGCAGTTTCTCCGATGTAGTTGTCCCTTGGGTACATTTTCCAGCCACCTCTTGTGACTATCAAAGGGTATATAATTATTGGTGTCAACTGTCTTTCCATATCAACTGTCTTTCCATAAGTAGAAGTTAAATCCTTCCATCTAGTATTTTAGATGGATGTCTAGATAATTGATTTGTAAGAGATGGTTCAAACACATGAATGTCAACTTATAAGAGTTGTCTTTTAGATGATTAACAAATTCAGTAATAGAATCCCCATCCCAAATGAAGAACAGATCATCTAGATAACGACCATAGAGGACCAGTTTCACCCCAAATGGACCATCCCAGATAAGTTCATTGTCAAAGCAGCCCCTAAAGATGTTAGCAAAACTGGTAGCGAACCTGGTCCCCATCGCTGTACCGAGGACCTGTATATAATGTTTGTGATCAAACAAAAATTAATTGTGTGATAAAATGAAATGAACAGTAGAAAGGAGAAATGTATGGTAACTGTCTGAGATCTCACTAACTTGTGCAAGAGCATGTACACTTGTATACAGGGACTGAGCATCACATGTAATGAATTGATAACTTGGTTTCCATTGGAAGCCTTCAACTATGTTGATAAATTGTTTAGTATCCTTAACGCGAGATCACAGGGTTTCAGCCAATGATTGCAAGAATTAATCAACATAAATGACAAGTTAGACATGAGATCCCCAATCCCAGAAATAATAGTTCTCCCCAGTGCATTGTGCAATGTCTTGTGTATTTTTGGGAGGTTATAATAAGGGGGGGGGTTATAGGTTGTAGTAGGTAATTAAACTGCATTTTAGAAATTACACCATCAGTCACAATTTTGTATAGCAGTATTTTAAGTTAATTTCTGAAAATATTTAGTTGCAGCTTTAGTCATGTATTATTAATAATCATGTAAAATTTGTTGTCTGGCAGTTACCTTAGAGCTTCTTTTATACATTCAGTAACAGCCCTGCCACCTTTGTCTGCATTCTTAATTGTAAGGGAAAAGTCTTAAGGTAATGTTTCCAGAGACTTCCTTACAGAAGGATTCACATTCTGATAATATGTCATGGTCTTCTTTTCACATAATTTACAAAAACTCTCTAGTGTGCTCATATAAAACAATTCAATAGCTCTACTTTTGATGATGTATTGGATAACTTTTAGTTTGCCTGTTTGGTTAATATCTAAAATCAGCAGTTCATCGCTTTCTAATATGCCAGTGTCTGAATCACCATTCTCCTATATTAGGCTTTCTAAATGTGATAATCCTATCTTATCATCCTTATCTAAAAATATAATTTGTTTGTATTTAATGGAAATTAATTTGTACTTGCATTTTGTATTTGCATTTAATTGTTATGTATAACATAAATTTGGCCTATGCTTTGTGAGTCTGTGTGAGTGCAAGGGAAGATATGTGATTGCTGAGAGAATTTGGAAGACAGACAATGTTTAGCCTGGGTGCAAACACAAACAAATGGCCCAGACTCTTCTAGCAGCTTACTGGCAACAGACAAATGGGCCTGATGAAAACAGACCCTCCAGGCATGCACCCTGCAGTCTGTACAGCCACCTGGAACATCCAGAGGATGCTCCGTGCATTGCTTTATTTCCTGGTACTAGTGCCCCCTTGAAGCAACACCATGATGTCATGCGTTCAAGGGTTGGGGTCGCACAGGGTGCACTGCCACCCTGTTAGGGCACTGATTGGCGCTCACATCTCTGGGTGTGATTTTTTTACATCCCGGAGGTCTATCATTTCTTATTGTGGCGATAAAAATATTGTAATTATCTGGTATAAAACCAAACAATTAATAAATATGGCCCTTTTTGATTTAATTAAATAATTACAAAAGTGAGAAGGCAGTGAGACTGACTTTATTATGTGTCACTTTTGTGAGTTTAAGTGTGTTTTTATTGCAATTCTGGAAGTGCTCTTCTGCAGAGGTACTGTAGGAAAAAGAAAGTCTATGCACTCTGCCGCAGGGCAGGAAATGTCTTGTTAAATATGTCCTCTACACCCTTTTTTCTCATTTAAATAATAAAACTATCTCTCTTTTTTCTTTTGCCTGTAGACGGACTCATGTGCCTAATGTGTACGCAGCTCTATACACCCAATAAAATTACTTTGGCAAAGGTTGAATTGTTGGGGATTTGTGTTACTGAGGTGGAAATTCTCTTTCAATGGAGAACGGAAAAGATTATGGCATCATGGAAGTGTACAAAAAACAAGCTGCCAGTGAAGTATCACATATATAAATTATTTATACTGAGTAGGACACATAATAAATAATGCTTTAAACAAAACTGCCACCACTGAGATTTCATTGCAGTACATTACCTCTTAACAGTTTATTTTGTGTTTTGACATGATCAGATATTGCTAGTGGCACACCTCCAGCAGCAGTGCAGAACTGCATACACAGAGAGTGTTTTAAGTAAGAAATGACTACTAGCTAATCTCTGCTCAGAACATTTATCATCTCATGTACCACAACATCATTGATTTGATCCTCCTTTTAAGAGCTACTCATCTGTCTAGCTTTTGTAAAAATTTCTTTAAAAAAAAAAATGCTCATTCACCCCCCCCAAAAAAAATATATTAGTGGGGATGATCCCCGTGTTTTGGATTTGGGTTTTGGATCTGTATCTCCTTCATGTTTTGGATCTGGATTTGGTTTTGCCAAAACCGCCCTTGCATGTTTTGGTTTTGGATGTGTATTTTCTTTTAAAAATTGATAAAAACAGCTAATATCACATAATTTGCGCCTGTTTTTGTTCCTACAGTATTATTAACATCAATGACATTAATTTCCACTCATTTCCAGTCAATTTTGACCACCTCACAGCTCACAATATTGTTTTCATCCGGTTTAGGCCCAAAATTTGCACCAATCTAGCTGGCTGACTAAGCTAAGCAGCAGCAGTGGGCGGCACAAACACGTGGCAGTTCAACTTCCAACATGGCGCATACTGTAAGGAAACATGTTTTCATTAATCAAGAGGCCTGAGGACAATGGAGTATGTATGTAGTTGAAGGCAGGGACATGAAGGGTTGATAGGTAATAAATTTAATTAAATGTTTTGGTTCCGAAGCAAATTTATGAGGGAGGAGGGGAGAGCATGGGTAAAAATATGTAACATGTTTTGCCCACAAAACCAACTTCGTGGTTCAGAATATTTTTTTAAATTAAAGGGGCTTGCAAGGAGATTCTGTATGTGGCCATAAACATTTCTGGACATTTTTGGCATTCAGTAACCACATTTCAAGTTTGCAGCAGCTGTGGCAGTTCAACTTCCAACATGGAACATCAGGAAACAAATGTTTTTTTATTATTCAAGAGGCCTGAGGGAGTTGGAGTATCTATGTAGTTGAAGGCAGGGAAAGGAAGAATTGATTAGTAGTAAATTTAATTAATTTTTTGATTCTGAAGCAAATTCATGAGGGAGGAGGGGAGGAGGGGAAGCATTTGCAAACATTTTTTAAATCATTCACATCAGTCCTTGTCCCAGAAGAATCCTTGAGCACTATGCCTGCTGCTGCTGCAGGGAGTGGATTTTCATCCCAGAAGGGGAATAGGAAGACTACTAGTAGTACTTTAAAAAACAATTGACTGTTAAACAATCCTTTGCAAGAGGGAGCAAGTATGACAGCAGTCACCCAGTTGCACAGCAGATCACTGATGCCATAACATCTATGCTGGTATTAGATGTGTGTCCAATATCCGCCAATAATGCAGTGGGTTTTAGACAGTTCAGTGAGGTCCTCTGTCCCCGCTACCAAATCCCATCTAGATTCCACTTCACTAGAAAAACAATGAACAACACAACACCCCTTTATGGACAACAAATCACCCTGCAGAGTGCGGATGGACCACCTACAGAGTCACAAATATGTGTATGATAAACTGCGGTCTGGCTGGCAGTGTCACCAAACAATAATAGCGTAGCTACTAGCTGCAGTAGAACACACACAAAAAAAAATCAAAACAGATTTTTTTTTTTGGGAATGATAATTTTATTTCACTTTTATTTTTCTAACACTGGGGAAGATCACCCCTGGACAAGGCAGCAGCAGCTTGATGAATAACACAGCATCCCTTTATGGACAACAAAGCACCCCTGCAGAGCAGTGGAGTGCGGATGGACCACCTGCAGAGTCACAAATACGTGGATGGTAAACTGTGGCCTGGCTGGCAGTGTCACTGAACAACCCTCAATCAACACACCACCAAGTCCTGTAGTGAAGATTTATAAAAAAAAAAAAAATGTCCCTTACCAGGGCTCAAACCCGGGATGCTCACACTTGCATTGCAGTCACCCATACCACTAGCCCATACATGCCAGCCATGTTAAAAGCCATACCGGTTGTGTACAGCATGCAGTGCATCAGCGTAGTGCTGATGCACTATCACTCCCGATCAGCTCCACTGGGCATGCGCAGTACTATGAGGCTCAATACGCCACAGCATAGCGCGACTAGCAGGGCACTACATGGCATTGGAGCGGCTCTATTGGGCATGCGCCAAAGATCCCATGTGCAACCCTCGGAGCTGGCAGCCACCACAGCGCTGATGTGCCTACAGTGTGCATCTTAAAATGCACAGTTAGTTTGTAATACAGAGACACCACTTTTAAACAGAGCCCACTAGTAGTTTCTAAAGTCATGAAGTCACTATAGTGTCTAAGTCTGGGATAGCGCTGACAGTGCCAACATTGATGCAAGTGAGCTGTGCGTGCGTGTGAAATATTATTATGAAAAAGTACAGGACTCACACACACTTAATGTAATGATTTAAAACTTTATTAGACATTCTTCTACAGCTCTGATTCCATGAGGAAAATGCTGTACTACATTGGACAGAATCACAGCTTCTGTCAGTCAGTCAATGGGTGGTGATACAGAAAATGCATTGGAAATCTGACACATGCGCTGTGTAGTTTAGGAAAAATGACACCTGGTGGACAAGAAGTTGTATTACACTTTATGATTTTTTTTCAGTGCTACGCTATGTTCCATTATGAAACATTCTGTGTGGTGCGACTCAAGGCGTACTGTGTGGCGCGGGATGCATTGCACGGTACATGGCGTATGGCGCAACAAACTAGCTAGGCACATCTCTATAAATAAATATAGTAAAAGAAATGCAAGCACTCAACAATTGATGCAGCTATGGGTATATTTATTCATTGCTTACATAATAGCAGCAAGGGTGGCAGAGGCGACATTTCGGTTGGCTTATACAACCTTTTTCAAGCCATTCAATGTGAATAAAATTTACAGCAAAGCTCCAACAGCATGAATCTAGCTTAGCACATCACTAACCTTACATGCCTAGTAGTCTCCTTAAATGTCCGCTTACGTTGCACGGTGCCCACCGGTGGTGCAGCATGCGTTTCCAGCCGTGGAACGCAGATCTGGAAGTGAGGTCACTTCCTGTCACATCACATACTGTCCAATATCTCCTCAATCACGGAGTCCCAAAGTGTGTTCCAACCATGAAACGCGAGGCAGGAAGTGACATCACTTCCAGTCTCCTCGGGACCTCATCAGCTAGAGAACAAAATTGCACTCAAAGGTGTGGGACATAACATCAGCCGAACTGGGGCGCACATCCAATTGTAATACATCCAGATAACTTATTATGTCACCAATTAAAGCATATGTTGTAATAGAACGCCATTATAGGGGCCAAAACATATTAAGGGATAAACAAGATTACTATTTGTAAATCACAATAAACCATTTCCTTTACATTGGATTTGCTAAAGATGGTAGTCTCATTTACTAGCTGCCGTGCACCCCGCTGTTGTGAAGAATATTTGATGTGAGTGCTGCACTGAAGAGGACCTATATATGTTGTTGATTATACAACTTTGCTAGCACCCATCTATGGTTTATCATATCTTTGTGGAATACGTGAACTGGCTTATCACTGACCATAGGCTTTTTTTGCACAGGAAAGTAGATGTCCTTAAAAGGTCTTTTTTGAATTTTATTGAATTTTGAATTTTTTGTCTTGAAGTGTTATGTACATGTCTATTAATACCCCTATTGCTCTGTGCCCCTCCTAATCTAGATAAGGGCCATTATTTTGTGTTAGCTGTTGCTATTGTTGGTGTCTATGGATGCTGTGTTATATTGATGTGCCTGTAGCTTGGTGTTAATTGATAGGGTCATACCATTTGATATCTGCTTATTATATATTTAAAAAACGTTGTTCCATGTCGCAGGGGAGATCTATTGCCCTTGATGAGGATTTTCTCTTTGAAGCTGAAAATAACCTCTGCTCACTCACTTATGATGATGCGGAGAAGGTACGCTTTGATAAAACTGACCTTAATTCGCTACCTGCTGAGAAACCAGTTGACCTATATTATAAACTACGATTGAAACGTAGAGAAATTGATTTGACCTTTTACACAGACAATTTTTGTCCGAATATTACAGACTCAAAAAAATTCCTCATAGATTTAGAGTGAGTAATATACACACACTATGGGGCGCAATAGCCCCAGGTTCTGTACAAAGTGGTGTGGTGTCCTAAATAAATGTGCATTCGATCTAATGCTCCTCGTGATCAAGGAAGTTGGTGTAGAACTTACACAAATAAAGGAGGACATCAACCACTTTGAGACAGTGAACCTGCAATGACTTTCTAGTGATAAGTCAGACAACTGGCGTAGTAAATTGCAAAGCCAGCTTGATTCATATAAATGTGACCTGATCTCATTTAAAAGAAAAACAATAAATACTGTAAATAATGATTATAGAAACCACCAAGTATACAGATGGCTCACTGTAGAGGTGACTGAAAAGAAATACTCCAGAACGCAAAGAATCAATCGCAACAGGACATTCGAGACCATTGACTCCGCCACCTCGGCTACGGCCTCTGATACTGGGCCTGATTCAGACCCGTTCGCTAGTGCTGAGCGCTCGCAAGCGGGTCGATGGTGGCCCAGTGCGCATGACGGGCAAACTGTCGCTCCGGGTCTCATACCAAAGGGGGCGTGCTGTCGATGTTGAGTGACAGCACGCCCCCTTTGGTGGGCGTGCCGGGGGCATGGCTGGCCAGATGGAGGCGTTCCCATGGGAATGCCTACCGTCTGGGGCCGGCCCCACTGACATCACAAGTGATGTCAGTGAGAGTGCTTTCAGCTCTGTTTGAGCCAAAAGCACTCCAGGGTTTGCGGCAACGAGACCCTACCACAAGGCAAGTGCTCTGTCAGAGCGTCCGGCTCTGAATCAGGCCCACTGATCAATCCGATACCCTCCCACTAAGTGTTTTTTTAGGCCACCGGGTGGGGGCGGAAGGGGAGTCAATTACCCCAAAAGAGGTAGCCGGCACCCGAGGAGGGGTGATCACAAGGAGAAGAGGGCGCTGGAGGCGAATATGAATCTGATTTTTAATTTATCAGATCATCGTTTGTTTCAAGATGAGTCCTCATTACTTTCACTTGGGATGGGCTGTACGACATGATCCATTTGAACATCATATTGATCAATCTAAATTTGTGAGGAAGCTCAGATTAAGGGATTTTTTTTTCAGGCTCGAATACAGATGTCCAGAATAAGGTGTTGTTCAAAAACCAGGTCAATTTGACCCTCAGTCTACAAATCCTAGTATCAAGTCATTCTTGAGGATGGCTGAAAATAAGGTATAATAAAAATGATCATATTTATGATAATCTGACCTCTGAGCAAAAAACTGCATTGAAAACCTTGATGAGTAACTGAAACCTGGTGATCTGCCCTGCGTATAAGGGTGGTGCGGTGGTCTTGATGGATTGGTCAGATTATTATGATAATGAAATCAATCAGCATTTGGTAGATACCAATACATATACTATTTGTGAAACTAATACTAAACTAAACTAATACTATGTGTACTATCAAGAAAATGATTGACTCCTCCCTCCAGAGGGTGCTGCATAATGGTTGGCTGGATGAGGCTGTCAGCAATTTTCTTAATGTTGAACATCCTAGATGCCCAATTCTATACACCCTGCCTAAGGTACACAAAACCCTTAAAACTCCCCTGGGCACCCCATAATTTCTGCACAGGGGTCATTGCTCCAACCCATACCGCAATTTGTGGATAGCTTCTTGCAGCCCATCATGTCCCAAATTCCAAGTTACCTCAAGGACATGGGTGATTTTCTTGAGACACTTCAGAAGACGGGATCTATTGCTGATGATACTTTCTTAGTCACTCTAGACGTCTGTTCCCTGTATACTATTATCCCTCATGCAGCCGGCATTGAGGCCATACAGGCAGCTTTCCATAGCTGGAATGCACACTGCACTGCCGGTGGACACTGCTGCATGTGGGTGGACATTTAAGGAGTCTGCCAGGCATGTAAGGTTAGTGATGTGCTCAACAACATCAACATCCATTAGCGTCAGCTGCACAAATATCATCCTCATCTTGGCGCACTTCCACAGCAGCATCTTTGATTTCTATGTCAGCTTGTTGACTTGTGCTCCTCATCCCCACATTTGCAGAGGGTGCACAAATGGTGGAAGGAGGCTCCTTTTCGAGTGCAGTATTGGAAAAGTCAGGCTCACACATGGCACCCGTGAACACACTTACGGATCAATCCTATTAAGTGTGAATGGTGCGAGTTGCCATGGCAACAGCTTTAAAATGCCAGCAAGGTACCGGCACCTCGCACCCTTCATGGCCCGCTCCGAGCCTGAATAAGTGAATTTTGCTCGTAGCCCAATGGGGCTGTGAGCAAAATTCAGCGAATCCAGGCTGCCATGATGAGGTCATAGTGGCTAATAGGATTGACCCCTTTGACTCTCCTCAGGTATTTGTGACATTTCTGAGCACACAGTTGGTTCCTGTGCTTTAACGATTTTCATTTCTTTTAAACTTCTACAGGGAGAAGGGCTTACATCATCATAAGTGGCAGAAGCACCAGTCATAAATAAAGGCCAAGGCCTTAGCTTTTCCTTGCAACTTCATGTGGTGAAAGACATATGTGGTTCCTGCTCTCCTCTCACTTGATCATTCTCCATATAAACAAACACGAATGAATTGGGGTACAGCATACACTACAATTTGTGCCAACATTTTTTATTTTTATCTTTTAAACTTTGTTCACAAATGTCACTGCGCAGTCACACCGCTTACGTGAATGCACTGGGGTAGAACTTACAGCATCTCAATATTTCTAGGACTATTACACTGTAGTATGATGAACCTACAGCATCACTCACAATATGGCCAGCAACGTCACACTGCTTTGGATACACTTTGAAGGGGTACAGCATACAGCGTCACAGTGTGGGGCACAGCACATAAAAAATATTTATGGTTTTTTTAAAAAACTTTTTCACAGCCTGTGGACGGACAGCACACCCCTGGATGGACAGCACACTGGATGGACAGCACACCGGATGGGCAGCACAATCCTCGACAGCACAACCCTTGATGAACAGCACACCCGTGGATGGGCAACACAAACCCTTGGACAGAGAATGGCACACCCCTAGATTAGACAACACAGCCCTACCTCAACAGAGCACAGCACAGCCCAGAACTCAGCAAGCAAATGGCGCCGATCACCGTGGGGAGGGACTTATATACAATCCAAAACTCGCGAGAATCCGACAGCAGGAGAATGACGTTTTGCCTCGTTTTGGATTCCGAGTCAAACAGGAAAACCAGAGCCTGACTTGGATCCTGCTAAGATCCCCTATGTTCGGGTGGATCTGAGCAGGATCCTATCTGCTCCCAACAAATCTGCTCCCTATCTGCTCCCATCAAATCTCCACTTCTATTATACTCAATAATAAATAATAAACTTTTGTTGTGCAGACACTTTTCCCACACTGTACTTTTACTTCCATTTCTGGAAATCTGCACTTTCTCTTACATTCTTTCTTCATTCCTACTTTCAACCTTTCCTTCCCATATTTACCTCAACCTTACCATGACCATGTTTTCTTAAACTCCCCCCTTCACTCAGTGTCTACCTATTCTTTGGTTCTACCCCCTGCTTCCACCTCCCCCCTTGACCCCATCTATTTGTTTATGTACTTTGTAGGGCGCTGAGGAACACTTGTGGCGCCATATAAATAAATGATGATAATAATAAATAACAACCATGATAGAGATGATTTTGTTATTGATGCTTGTTGCAGCAATAAAAAAAACTGTTAATTTCCCAGTTTAATTTATCAATAAAATGTTCTTAATGTGATACCGTATCACAAGTAATGACGTGATTGCGTGTTCCATATCCTTCCCCATACAAAGCTGTTGTTGACAAGTCTTATCGCTGTCCTGGGGGTTACTGCCAGCTATAGCAGTGGTATTGCCTGTGGTTCATCCTTGATGTATAGGGCAAAGCACGATCACCTGCAAGAACACCTGTGATGGGCGATAATAGGTATTTTTATTATCCTATGATATACATATATATATATATATATATATATTATAAACAGTTAGGTTGCATGTTCCAGTGAGCCACAAGTGGAAGCTGCTAAACCCTGTTATAAGAGAGTACAGGTAAAAGCTTCTGTATTTAGCTACCAGAGATGAATACTGTACATATTACATCAATGAAAATTTCTTGTGCTTTGCCATGGCACGAATGTTACAGTATAAGATGTGTTTATATGTTGGAGCAACTTGCATTTTAGGTTTTGTGGTCCCTCAGACAATATTACCAACATAGTTAAATTTATGAGCTGCAGTAAAATTTGATGCCATTTTTACAGTCATCCTACAATTAGACAACATGTGTGCTTTGCTGTTCAACGCATCCGCTATGTTAACAGTATAAGCTAATTTGGTAATTAGTGAGGGATAAAAGAAAAGAGTTAAGTTTCCATATAAATATAGTATTCTGCCATTATTTTCTATAACTACTACAAACCAAAACAACGATTTACAGGGGGTCATTAATTAAACAGGCAGCACGAGTGATTGTGACATTATATTTGTGGATGGTGTTCATATTCTAATGCAAATTAGAGCTATGATTGATGGGAATAATTAATCATTCTCTGTAACGCGCTGCATAATATGTTGGTGCCACTGTATGTAAAGGATAGTAATAAAATATATGGAATCCTATTTAAAACCTCTATGCAATCCTGCCTATAACCTCTATGGAATCCTGTCTATAACCTCTAAACCTTATATGACAGTAATTAGCGTTATGAATAGTCGCACATAGCAAAAAAACACTTTCAGACTTTGGTTGTGGTTCCGAAGCACAAAAAGTTATCTTCTTAAGGATGTTTTTGTCATGCTCAATTGCAGCTTCCCTGAGAGCATCCACAGTAATTCCCCTCCACCCAGAAAGTGAGGTCTGAACCCTGCTCTTAAGAACGTTTTTAAGACCATCCATAAGTACTGTGACTGTCATTTCCCTGTAATGGGCGTTATCTTTAATATCTTTTATGCCTGTATATTGGGTAATAGTCTGCAGGGCTTGGTTAAAATAGTCTCCTTAAATAATGGATGAGTGCAATGCGCTTGTGGTGTAAAAGCAGCTCAGTATTACTGATAGTATATAAAAATGAGAATGAGCGCTATATGGATAAATTAGGCATAATAAATGTGTAACATAAAATAAACATAAATTATATTGATGTTTATAGTCTTTTGACTAATGTGGGAGGAAAGTCAGGACCCGGTCCGGGTGATGGTCCGCCTATGCCCGTACTACCTGTCCCTACCTTACCGCCGATCTTTGTCGACGGAGGTAACCCCTAAGAAGATCGGCGGTAAGGTAGGGACAGGTAGTACGGGCATAGGCGGACCATCACCCGGACCGGGTCCTGACTTTCCTCCCACATTAGTCAAAAGACTATAAACATCAATATCATTTATGTTTATTTTATGTTACACATTTATTATGCCTAATTTATCCATATAGCACTCATTCTCATTTTTATAAAATAGTCTCCTGCAGACTCACTCTCCTTCTGTTTAATTGTAAAAATTTTACTCCAATTAACTACTACAGGGAAAAATATGGCCAGTTGATCTACAATATGAGTTATATTATTTTGGTTTCCTTCATTAGTTATGGGAACATCTCCATCCAATACACAAGCCGTGATAAACTTTTTCACGTCGGTATTGTGTGAAAGACATGCCCATAATATCACTCGCCAATCTTGTTGGTCGGCTCATGAGCATTACCCAAATCTTTTACAAATTTTTGGCAATTTGTTAAATCCTTCCTAGAGTCTGGGAATTCTACCATTATGGAATGTAACTCCGCCCTCGTCCATGGACAATGCATTGCTACATCCCTCATGGCTAATACACCCTGTGCATCCGGATTCCCATTGGGAACAGTTATTGTCCGGACGGAGTGAATACCTAATGCACTACTACTCGTGGCTTTATTACCTGGTGGCGGGTTCAGCCTCTGGCTACTACGTATGGGGTTAACAGCCTCTGTAGCTACGGGGGTTAATAATTCTTGCACTATCAATGGTGAAACCCCCTCCCTTTCTGGTGCTGGTGGGGCCATTACCTGGGTGTGTGATGGTGGTGCATGTAACATTTGTGCAACATGGGAAAGAGCGGACATTACAACTGGTTCATTATCTGCATCACAAACATGTCCCTTATAGTTACTAAGAAGAGGGTACAAATTGCTTGTTACATTTTTATGATTTTTGTGATCAACTGTACCTACACCACTATCCGCATAGGGCGGCGGTGGTGCATGTGCGTTAACAGTACCTTTGGCAACGCTACTTTGCAGTGCGTGCTCATTCCCTGGTGTCACTTGCACAACGCTGTTTTGCATTGCGCCAGCACTCCCTTGCGCCATGCACGTGGTGCTGATTTGCACTCCGCTTTGCCACATATTAATTTCACAATGCCACAACTTCAAACAATCATTGAACTTTACCCTTTTGTTTAGAGACCTGACCAAGCAAATACTGTCTCTAACATTGTTCAAGACTTCCACATCAAAGCTACCTTTCTTGGGAGAAGGTTTTCTACATTTCTTGGTCATTTTGTCCCATATGTTACAATACGCCGTAGCATAAGCACCACACTTTTTAAACATTACATACCTTGCCGACCCCTGCGGCCCTTCCATCAGCAGCACTTCATCGATCGTTACTAGAGATTGCTTACCACCCATATTAAGAACAATGCTACGCAATTTCCGGAAAACGTCGACCTGTGAAAGATTTTCAAAGAGCTATGTTCACACATTCCCTCCCGCTATGCACAGCCAACCGTTCTAAAGCTCACAGTCGGCTTTGCACATCGAGGAGCAGAATAAACACCTATTGTACTTACCCTACTTGTGGCTGCATTACCAAGCTTCAACCGCTCGCTTCTGCAAGCTTATAGACCGGCTTCCCGCCCTTAGGGATCGTTTGTATAGCTAAAACGTGAGGAAAGAAAACAACTTGCTTTGTGAGTTATTTCTTTTTCCTCATGGTAAATCACCTCAAGCTTTACCACACTGCTTCCTACTTCGAGTTTACTCCCGTTGGTAGCATTTAGAAATTCCAATAACCCCTAACCTTGCCAACAGTTTCACTCCCACAACACCCATTTCACAATCATAGTTTACACAAATTATGCGGTTCAATCGCTTTGCCCAAGGAACCTAACCTATCAATGGACTTGATTATTCAGCATAAAAGAAAAAGGTACTTAAACGCACATGATCTAGACAATACGTGCAAAGGTTACATTCATTATAGGTACAGTCGATATATATACGACCAGCGCACCGGTCCCAGTTACAGTCATCAATCCAGAAGCCTGTGGTCATCCAAGAAGAAGAATGGCTCCTAACTGGGACCAGTACACAGGCTATATACTCGAACTGATCATGATAACAGCAATGTAGACAGATAAACATAATTCCATTGGTTCTTGCTCTTGGTCTTTGTAGTACACTGTAGTTCATAGAGCAGTTCACTAGGGGTATGTCCCACTTCTTCAGATTGTATTGTCTTTCTTTAATTGATATAAATTAACCACAGGCTCAGCATACAGAGGGCATGATTCAGAGCCGGACGCTCTGACCAGAGCGCTCGCTCTGAATCAGGGCCCTCCTACCTCTCGCATAGCTGTGGGTGACCACCCACAGCTATAGCGAGCGGCCAAAAAGATGGTCGCGATGGTCAAGACCATCGCGACCATTGGGCTTGCGACGAGACCCTGCGGTAGGGTCTCGCTGCCGCAAGCCCAGGAGTGCTTTTGGCTCTATCAGAGCCAAAAGCACTCCCACTCTCACTAGTGATGTCAGTGGGGCCGGACCCAGACGGTAGGCGTTCCCATGGGAACGCCTCCATCTGGGCAGCAACGCCCCCGGCACGCCCACCAAAGGGGGCGTGCTGTCAGTCACCATCGACAGCATGCCCCCTTTGGTGCGAGACCCATAGCGACAGCTTGGCTGTCACTATATGGGTCTAGCGCATGCGCACGACGGAGCTCCCTCCGTCGTGCGCATGCACATTGGGGCACCATCGACCCGCTTGCGAGTGCTCAGCGCTCGCGAGCGGGTCTGAATTAGGCCCAGAGTTTTATATTTCAACCAATAATTCACTATGGTCCATAACTCCCGAACGCATGATCCGATTCCCTTGCCGATATATAACCGGGTAGCTGGAAATAGACAGGGTACCAGTACAGTACCAAACAATGAAATGTCTACTATGTTCTAAAAATATTTTCTGTGTTTGTGAATTGTGTGCACTGTGGCTGCACGTGCATCAACAAAGGAGCAGCGCCAAGCGTGCGCCTGTGTCCCATTTGTAAAGGGCCGGCTGGCTTGTCCGTTAAAGGGTGCTGTAACCCCCAAAGTACACTCCAATCAAAAAAAATATATTTTTTCTGTGTTTGTGAATTGTGTGCACTGTAGCCGCACGTGCATCAACAAAGCAGTGCCAAGCATGCGCCTGTGTCATAAGTAAAGGGCCAGCTGGCTTGACCGTTAAAGGGTGCTGTAACCCCCAAAGTGCACTCCAAACAAAATAAAAAATATTTTCTGTGTTTGTGAATTGTGTGCACTGTGACTGCACGTGCATCAACAAAGGAGCAGCGCCAAGCGTGAGCCTGTGTCCCATTAGTAAAGGGCCAGCTGGCTTGTCCGTTAAAGGGTGCTGTAACCCCCAAAGTACACTCCAAACAAAACCAAAAAATATTTTCTCTGTGTTTGTGAATTGTGTGCACTGTAGCTGCACGTGCATCAACAAAGTAGTGCCAAGCGTGCGCCTGTGTCATAAGTAAAGGGCCGGCTGGCTTGACAGTTAAAGGGTGCTGTAACCCCCAAAGTGCACTCCAAACAAAATAAAAAATATTTTCTGTGTTTGTGAATTGTGTGCACTGTGGCTACACGTGCATCAACAAAGGAGCAGCGCCAAGCGTGCGCCTGTGTCCCATAAGTAAAGGACCGGCTGGCTTGTCCGTTAAAGGGTGCTGTAACCCCCAAAGTACACTCCAAACAAAAAAATATATATATTTTCTGTGTTTGTGAATTGTGTGCACTGTGGCTGCACGTGCATCAACAAAGGAGCAGCGAAAAGCGTGCGCCTTTGTCCCATAAGTAAAAGGCTGGCTGGCTTGTCCATTAAAGGGTGCTGTAACCCCCAAAGTACACTCCAAACAAAATAAAAAATTATTTTCTGTGTTTGTGAATTGTGTGCACTGTGGCTGCACGTGCATCAACAAAGGAGCAGCGCCAAGCGTGCGCCTGTGTCCCATAAGTAAAGGGCCGGCTGGCTCATTTCTTAAAGGGTGGTGTAACCCACAAAGTGCACTGGTCTCCAACAATAATAAAAAAATATTTTCTGTGTTTGTGTGCGTCTTAGCTGCACGTATATATCAATATAACATAAATGGAGGACCAAACTTTCTCTGATAAAAATAAAATAGGGAAAGATCAAGAACAACTTCCTCCTAGTGCTGAAGCTGCTGCCACTAGTCATGACATAGATGATAACATGCCATCAACGTCGTCTTCCAAGGCCGATGCCCAATGTCATAGTAGAGGGCACATACAATCCCAAATGACAAAGTTCAGGAAAATGACCTTAAAAAAAACATTTAAATCATCTGAAGAGAAACGTAAACTTGTCAATATGCCATTTATGACACGAAGTGGCAAGGAACGGCTAAGGTCTTTCCCTATGTTCATGACTAGTGGTTCAGCTTCACATGTCGATGGAAGCTCTCCTCCTGCTAAAAAAATCAAACGAGTTAAGCTGGCAAAAACACTGTGCATTCTAAGAAGATATCACAAATCCCCAAGGAGAGTCCAAGTGTGGTGGCGGTTGCGATGCCTGACCTTCCCAGCACTGGACGGGAAGAGGTGGCTCTTTCCACCATTTGCACGCCCCCTGCAAGTGCTGAAAGGAGCACCCACAGTCCACTTGCTGATATGCAAATTGAAGAAGTCACTGTTGAAGTACAACAGGATGAGGATTCTGGTGTAGCTGGCGCTGAGGAGGAAGTTGGCGAGGAGGATTCTGATGGTGATGTGGTTTGTTTAAATCAGGCTCCGGGGGAGACAGTTGTTCTTCGTGGGATGAAAAAGCCCATCACGGTCATGCCTGGGCAAAAGACCAAACATTCCACCTCTTTGGTCTGGCAATATTTCTATCCAAATCCGGACAACAACTGTCTTGCCATATGTACCATATGTAAAGGTGAAATAAGTAGGGGTAGGGACATTAACCACCTAGGAACATACTCCCTTATACGTCACCTGCAGCGCATTCATAAAAAGTTACTGTCAATTTCAGAAACTTTGGGTAAGACCGTAAGCAGTCCAGGGACACCTAAATCCCTTTTTCCTGTTTTATCCAAGGAATCGGTGGATGAGGAGGATGAGGACGACATCTTGCCTCCGTAGAGCCAGTTTGTGCAGGGACACATTAATTGCCAGCTTGTTTTGTGGGGGCCCAAACGAACCAATCATTTCAGCCACAGTCATGTGGCAGACCCTGGTGCTGAAATGATTGGTTTGTTAAAGTGTGCATGTCCTATTTATACAACCATAAGGGTGGGTGGGAGGGCCCAAGGACAATTCCATCTTGCACCTCTTTTTTTTCTTTGCAGTATGTACTGTTTGGGGCCTAGTTTTTCAAACTGCCATCCTGTCTGCCACTGCAGTGTCACTCCTAGATGGGCCACGTGTTTGTGCCGCCCACTCGTGTCGCTTAGCATAGTCATCCAGCTACCTTGGTGCAACCTTTTGGCCATAAAAACAATATTGTGAGGTGTGAGGTGTTCAGAATAGACTGGAAATGACTGGAAATTAAGGTTATTGAGGTTAATAATTGCATAGGAGCATAAAAAGCCACAAATTCTGTGATTTTAGCTGTTTTTATGCTTTTTTCAAAAAAATACAGATCCAAAACACAAAACTCAGAACCCAAAACACGGAAGGGTGGTTTTGGCAAAACCAATCCAGATCCAAAACACGAAAAAGATCCAGATCCAAAACCAAAACACAAAACACGAAAAGTGGCCGGTGCACACCCCTAAAATATATATATATATATATATATAATAGGGGTGTGCACCAATATATATATATATTTCTCTATGCTTTATTTGGTTTTAATATTACTTGTCTGGACTACAAAAATGACAGGCAATGGGGGTTTACACAGGTGATCAAAAGATGCCTGATGAGATCACAAAGGCAAGGCTAATCTGTTTAAGCATCAGACTCAAAGACAATTGCTTACCCAGAATACAATTCATTTCTCCTTAACCACATCACATTAGATACAAGGCCTATAATGGCTAACGATAGCTTAAATGCCTAACAATTGTTTCCAAATTCACTCTGTCTGAGTATATTAGTGTCTGTATTATACTTCAATTTTCATAGGCATACTGTTCTATATGCAGAGCAAACGCTCACCATATCATTGCGTATTCTCTAATTATTCATCACAGACAAATCAACAAAACCTGTCTTGTCATCACTGAATATTTAATGTACAGATTTTCTTTTTAGTTGTAGGTAAAATGGCGTTTTGCGACCAGTCGCAAAATGGCGTCTTGCAAATCTTGGTTTTAAACAGATTCTGTCTCAGCCAATTATCCGGCTTCAACAAATATCAAAATGATGCCATTTTCATATGAGAGTAAGAACAAATATGATTAATACAAACAATGATGCATCCAGACTAGAGATGTGCGCCGACCCCCAGTGTTTTGGTTTTGGATCTGGGCTCATCTTCGTGTTTTGGTTCTGTATTTATAAAAATAAATACATTTTTTAAAAAACAGCTAAAATTATGTTATTTTGACCTGCTAGCATGCAATCTAAAACCTAAATTTGGATTTTAAATCCGGGTTCCAAACCCTGGGAAGATTCGAACTGGGACTCGGTTTGACTCAGTACCCCAAAGTGATTCCGAACTCAGACTCGGTTCGACTTGGAACCCCTAAATTTGGTTGTTGTCGGTTCTCTTCAAACCGGACCTGCAAATCTCTAATCCAAACAGGTGTGGTATATGAAAGCAACAGTCATAATGTCAACAGTTGCCGTGTTGACACAAAATTGTCAACATGGTTTGCATGTCAACATTGTGCATGTCGACAGGGTTTCAAACTCGACAGCTATCATGTTGACATTCTCTATGTCGACACTGACATAATGTTGACACGTTCAATAAATCGACATTATGCATGTTGATGCTGTGAATGTTGACAATATTATCTAACTTACTGCAGCCTAACACTTGCATTCATTATATTGACATTCAGAACCATTCAACATTACAGTGTCGATATTCTTAATATCTACATTGTGAATGTCGACAATATGATTATATAGCATCCAAACAATACACTTGAGCCACAAAAAAATTGATTTATTTTTGCAGGACACGATGTTTAGATAGCATTCATCTCAGCAGATGCAGCTTTTGTTCGAAAAGTGTAATTTTTATATGTTTAAAAAAACGTTGTCTCCTGAAATATCAGGTGTATTGCCTAAAGTTCCAATCAGGACATTTGGGTTGTATAAGGAAAGAAAAGAGATTTCGGTGTGGCAGTCATTACTATTTTTATGCGGTTCCACAGGGTTCCTTATTTACACATAATGTCATCATGATACTTACTCTACTTATGGGCTCCATAAAACTGCATTTCCCTGTTCTGCCGAAGACGGCCTCGGGGAATCAGGGAAATGCAACATGTTGGAAATCCTCAATTCACTGATTCCTACCAAAAAAAATATCAAGATTGGCGAGTAGGGGATTTTTAACATGCTGTTTTTCCCCAGTCCACCAACGGATCGACGATCGGCAAATCGAATCCGGATCAGAATGGAGAAGCGGGCCTGTACATTTATGGCCGGTATTAATTCAAATGATTGGAAAAATACTGATTTCTATGACCTTCTATGTGCCTACTTCCAACAAAAGTCATATGAAAAAGTTTTGGCAACATTGCCTATTTTGCTGAATCTACTGTAGAAGACAAAAGAAGCTGACCTGTGCAGGGTACAAATTTAAATATGATATTTCTGTACATTCTGTGCACAAATATTTTTGTTGCTGAATTTAACAGATTGAAGAAATAAAATAGTGAATGTAGCATGTTTAAATGTGCGGGCACGGTCTGAGTATTTTGTAGATCGGCTCGGGACCCTTAGGTATGATGGATGTGCATAGGAAACATTGAGGTTTAATGATACCTTGGCTCATGGGTACAAACATGAGTATAGGCACACTAGTGACAATGTACAAACCAAAGGCTAGTGATATGCATGGATACTGAAATAGAACTGGAGTGAACAGGCCAGGTCCACTGGACGACCCCTCACCTAGTGACCTGTGAAGACCAGCAAGACCTGGGATAGACTCCAGAGACAAAGGTGAGCTCCGAGGGGTAAATTTACTAAAGTGAGAGTTTTTAGAAGTGAGTTTTAGAAGAGATGTTGCCCATAGCAACCAATCAGATTCTAGCTATTATCTTCTAGAAGGTGCTAGTTAAATGGTTAAATGTTAAGTAGAATCTCATTGATTGCTATGGGCAACATCTCTTTTAAAACTTTAGTAAATTTACCCCCAGGACTCAGAACGATATAGTACTGGTAGATTGGAACTCAGAACTCAGGTCAGGAATCGGAGTTAATGTAGTCAGAGTACAGCTTGAGAAAGCTGCAACTCTGGTACTTCTCTGAAGCAAGACCTGGAACTGGAACCCTGTGAGGAACTCAGAAACTGAGAGTAAGGCTAAGTAATACAGGGCATGATGCAGCAAGGAACGCAGCCACAAATTCGCATGCACCCGTGCGATGTTTGAGTTCTGCGCATGCACCGCAGTGTGCGTACTAGCCACTGCGATCGGGGAAGCGATCACAGTCTATACGCAGACCCAACCAGCATTGATTGACAGGAAGTGCCATTTGCGGGTGGTGATGAGGGGATGGTCGGCCGAACACAGGCGTGCCAGTGCGTTTGAATGCCGTTACAGAGGCGTGCATAATTAAGCACCTGCGACGGAAGATGCAGCCAGAGCTAAAGATGCACACACGAAGCAGTCCAAATCCTGAGTGAGGTCAGGTCAACTGCTATTATGCTAATGGTTTGATGGTTCTCGATGTTACCGATGTTTGCGCTGTCTAGCGAGTATTACGGATATGAGTAAAGGGAAGTGGGCCACATTATATAGTGATGGGCATCTGGTCCTTGGGCTGTGGTGTCATTGCAATTGGGTTCATTAGCATATTTTCACAGCGGCCGGATGCGTGCTTATGCAGACTTGCGTTCCACGCTGAATCAAGCCCACAGCTACTGAACACAGGGCCTGATTCAGAGCCGCTCGTAAGCGGACGCTCGTTCGTTCCGAGCGATGTTTGCACAACTGCGCATGCGTACGGATCATAATACGCATGCGCGAACCAGTCAGTGCGGCCGAAAATCGTTTGTTCGCTAAATAGCGAATGCCTGCTATTTTGAGTGACAGGAGGAGGCGTATGTGGGTGGTAACAGGGGAAGGTGCTTGAAAACGGGGAGTGGAGATCCGAACGCAGGCGTGCTTAAAGGTCAAAACGGGCGTTTTATGGGTGTGCATAATTAATACAGCAGCGTCATTGACCACGTCACTGGGTTATTTTATGGTCAGAACTGCTCGCAACATTGCGGTAGGAAAAACCAACCACAAGAATAGCGAGCAGTTCATACGCTGGTCGATGTACTCGATTAATCTAATAAATAGCGGACATGACGTAGGATGCGAGCGGCCAGGGGGGTAGCTTTCAAAAAAACTACCGCATGTTTTGTTTGCTCGTTCAGACCTAGAGGCGTGAACAGACCGCAAAGAGCGAATGGTTCATTTGAATAGCCACCCCTTTTTTCTGAACGAGTGAGGGCAAATAGCGTCCGGCTCTGAATGAGGTCCACAGTGCACAGACTGTGTATTGCACACTAAATCCTAGCCCTGGACCCAGCACCCTTCTCTGAACCTACATAAGACAATAGCACACAGCAGAGGCATAGGCAAACGCAGGGGGGGTTCCGTCTGCCTGGAAACCCCCCTCCCCAGCCCACACCATGACCACAATAGAAATAGTAATATAATAGATTGTTACTAGTGCTGCATGTTCTTCTCAGTATCACAAATGAAATAATTAGCACCACCTGTGGATCTTTTAACATGTATCAGCCAGTAATAAATAACCTGTGCACCAACTAGAAGATCTGGAAAACATGCACTGTTAGAGATGCACTGCTATAGAGCCCAATATGTACATATACAGTATGTCCAGGGCAGTGCTAGGTTCTTCTGCTGCTGCTCCTCCAGGCTCCTGGACTTGCTCCAATAGTCTGGAATGGTGCTCACATCTAAAATATATACATTCAGCTCAGGCAGGATGGCCCTACTGGTGCATATAATGGCTTACTGTGATCACTGGTCCTGTATATGCTGGAATTATTACACACAATATACATTGTATGATGCTTATTAAAGCTGGTTAAGTACTAATTCTGCCCTCTTCATTGACTGGCCACACTTGCTCTAAAATTAAGCATTTGGAAACCCCCCTCTGGAAATCCTGCGTTTGCCACTGACAAGGAAACCAATACAAGGTCAGCACAATAATATAACCAAGAAACCTGAATAACCACAGAGCAGAGAGTAATATAATAAAGGTAAATTTCATGCAGTGTCCCAGCTGCACTGATACTGAGCGGAGTCCACAAATATGTGCTAGGAGCAGGTCTGTATGCAGCGTGTGACCTGCAGTATAGACAAATAGCATGCAGGTAACAATAGCAAATGGATAAATCAGAATGCAGTGTGGAAGCTGCAATACTGGCAGAAATAGCCAGTGTAATCTGCAAGAAGGGTGTCACGCTCGTCACATTCAATTATACTACAATCATTTGGTCTCCGCTATTACAGTGATACAGTGTGGTTATGTGGAAACACATTAAAAAAACACACAGGGCATGCTAATAGTGCATTTCGCTATGTCAGCCTATTCATAGGACCCTTTGGTTGAGGTACTGTATATGCACTGCACTGGGGTTTAATACCATGTAGAGATATACTGTACTATAATGTAATAAATTCTGTCTATAAGAATGTAAGTGTTCTGGGACTTCTAACTAATGAGTACGTCACATTACAGTGTGGTATATGTAACTGGGATTGAGACAAGAGTGATTTAATTATGAAGAAATAATTGTGGATAACACTGAGTTTTAAATCACATACACAATTTTATTGAAAAAAGAAAAATACAAATAAATATTTTGCTGTTTTTATTTTTATGATTGAATAAAGGTTATGTTTTATATTATCTATGGGTCACTGTAAGACAGGATTTAATTATAGGTAGTCCGAGAGTGCTCCATTGTAGGAATACTTTGTTCTTTTTCCTTAACTGTGATTAATCTTATTCCTGGATGCACCTCGCCTGAAATGGTCACATATTGAACTGGAATTCAAACATAGGGGAAGGACAGTTTGTGAACACAGGTCTGTGCGGATACTCTTCTTCTCTTTGGACAACCTGACGATATCATCAGGTTGTGCAGGTTTGGGGATGAGGGAGGGTGCCTGCACTGAACGATATCGTTAATGACATTGTGCATACGGCATTGAGCACACCACTGCCGGGAAAATACTAAACGACATCGCTCAGTGAGGATATCGTTTAGTGTGTACACAGTTTTAGGGACGGTCTCAATTAGATGTGATAAGCCCCGTTTTCGCGATAATTTTGCGATCGTGCAATTCAATTATCGCATGTGTGAGAAAGAAACCAGCTATAAGGTTTCACCATCTCAGAGCAGGTGAAAAAAAATGCTAAATCTCTATTTTTGGCTAAAAATTAGGGGATTTGTTTCAGAACCCTTTGGACACACACCCCTAATGATAAATTAGCCAAAAAGTTGTGTTTAATTAGCGTAATTTCCTCAAAAATTTTCGGTCGAAAAAAATAAAAGTAGTGGGCCTGGTATTTATGTCCAGCAGTTAATTTATCAAAAAAATATTGCTTCTATCATATTTCAACACTTATGCAGATACGCAGATAACGGTCAATTGACCCAATTTAAGAACACAAATACTTTTATTATGGCCATTAATACACTTCTATATTGATCTCCTATGTCAGTTAGCCTTTTTTGGGGGTATAGACTGATTTCCCATAAATGTGGAGAATTTTTTGCCTGTTTCGCCATGAAACATTATCGCTCTTATGCGTTTTCGCCTGTTTTACAATAGTATTTGGCGCGCATTGTCGGAAAAGGCGATAATATCACGCAAAAATGGGTGATAAGTGCGGTAATTTCGCCAGCGTTAACTTTTCGATTTATAGCGACTAATTGAATCCAGCTTTTAGAGGTCTATGTATTAAGGGGAGAAAAGGGTGAAAAACGCTAAAGGCAGAGAAAATCCTTGTATATACCGATTCTCAGTATGTACTAAAGGGATTTTCTCTGCTTGCAGACTGCCAGCACTAAGTGCAGGCTACAATATCACCCTGCACCTGGGTCACTTAGTGCAGCCATAGACACCTATGGCAGTGCTAAGTGTCCCAGGTGTTACTAAGGGAGAGGTCAATTACCGTTAGGTATCTTCTCCAGCCCTGGCTTTGCCTCATGTTGCTGCCGTTATTTTCCTCCTGTGCAGTGAAGAAGGAGGAAGTCAGCCCTGCCACTTTGTCCGTTTTCAATAAAGTTTGGACAAAAAAAAGTCTCACTGCTGCAGCACTATGGGAGAGAGGGTGTGTCCGGTCTCTGCTCTGCTGCTTGTCATTCCAGAGGGGGTGACTTTTCAATCACCCTCTTCGGCAGCCATTTGTAAGTACAGGTTGAGTCTCCCATATCCAAAATGCTTGGGACCAGGGGTTTTTTGGATATCGGAATATTCCGTATTTTGGAATATTTGCATAAAATAATGAAATATCTTGGGAATGGGACCCAAATCTAAACACAGAATGCTTTTATGTTTCATATACACCTTATACACACAACCTGAAGGTTATTTTATACTATATTTTTAACAATTTGTGCTTTAAACAAAGTTTGTGTACATTCAACCATCAGAAAGCAAAAGTTTCACTTTCTCAGTCATGCTAAAAATATTCCGTATTTCGGAATATTCCGTATTTCGGAATATTTGGATATGGGAGACTCAACCTGTACATGTTGCGGTAGCTGATAACAGTGAAGCAGGAGCGGCTTTACCACTGGGGTATGTGTACTCTTAGTACATTGACCCCTTAGACAATCCGGAAAGTTTATGGTGAAAAATACACTTTTTGACCATAATAAATACATTTGGAGAAACAAACATGACGCAATTGGAGAAAAGACCATTTAGTGCGGTACAGGGACTGTTGCCCATGTGAAAAGAAGAGTGCATTCAAATAAATACCTACAAATGCAGTTGGATATTTCAGTATGACAAAGATCCAAAACATACCTTAAAATCAGCCATAAAGAATTTACAGGTACAACAGATTAAGGTTTTGGAATGATCTTCAATATCCTCAAAATTTAATATTACTGAAAAACTCTGGAGAGAGAAGAACCCTATAAGGTGTGCTTGGAGACTTAAGAATATTTATGATTTAGGAGACTTCTGCATGGAAATTTTGAAACAGTCCTTACAGCATGAATAGAAGGACCCTAGTCTGGCTACAAATCACACTTATACCCCTTTCAGACTTGTCGAGATTCCCGGGAATTTGGCCTGCCTCAGCCAAATTCCCGGGTAGCCGCGTCTGTCTGAAAGGTGCCTACCCGGGAACACGTTCCCGGGTAGCCGCCCCTGCAATCGACCAGGGTTTTTCCCGGGACTTAAGTCCCGGGAAAATACCCTGCTTCTGTCTGAATGGTGCTACCCGGGAATTTACTCCCGGGCTTCACCAAACAGCTCCTGATTGGCCAGACGCTGCTGCCTGTTGATGAGGTCATCAGCAACAGCCGGACAGTGGAGGGCAGACGCCATATAAATTCTAAACATAGCGCTAAGAAGCCTGTGCAGTGCTACAAGGCAGATTTGGTGCTGCAACAGTTTCAGATAGGCCCGCAACACTACGAGGTGAACTTGTACCAGGTGTTTGGAGAGTGGTACCAGGTGTGTAAACATATTTAGCATCTAATGTTATTATTTATGTTATAGTGTTATACTATGTAAATTACTGTTTTTTATAACCTTATTAAAAGAGCTTGTTTCTTATTATATATGGCATCTATTTTAAAATACTGAAAACTTTATTACCTAACAAGAGATTTATTTTTTATTCATTTTCTTATTTATTTATTATTTTTTATCTAACTTTTCTGGGTTTTCTTTAGTGCGGTGATCTTTATTTTTGCTGTGTACAGGTGGTTGGTGATCATGGCACATTGGAAGGACGAGGAGGTCCGTGAGCTCTTACATGTGAGGGGAGAGGAGGAAATAAAAGCTCAAATCACAGGCACTGTTAAAGATGCCATGATCTATTGCAACATTGCCAAAATCCTGGCCACCCGGGGTATTGTGAAGACACAGCAGCAAGTCCTTAATAAGCTGAAGAGCCTAAAGAAACAATACACAAAGGTCCATGACCACAATCGTAATCGCAGTGGTGTGGGAAGGATGGAGTGGGCCTTATACGATTTATGCACTTCGGCTTTTGGGCATACAGCACTATGCAACCCCATTGCCACATGTTCATCAAGTGATGCTGGCACACTGTCTGCAACAATGACATGCACGCCTTCAACAACTCCTGAGAGCAGCCAGCAGAGCCCGGCATTATCGCAGGTCCTATTTGATGACGCAGATGAGGACTCATCTAATACCATCATCATTGAACCAAGCACTGGCACAGATGTGATCTCTCCAACGCAAAGGCAAGATTCTGAGTCTGAGCCACAGACCCAGGGAGACAAGCCCACCCTACGCAGTAACAGTAAGTTTAAATCAAATAACTTATGTTCTGCTGCATTAATCTACGTCACAGGTTCTCAAACTCGGTCCTCAGGACCCCAAACAATGCATGTTTTCCAGGTCTCCTCACAGAATTACAAGTGAAATAATTAGCTCTACCTGTGGATCTTTTAAAATGTGTCAGTGAGTAATGAACACACCTGTGCACCTACTGGGTGACCTGGAAAAAGCGACCTGAGGACCGAGTTTGAGAACCACTGATCTATGTAATGTTGTCATTAAATTTCTAGCATATAGTATTGTTTCTGCGTTTATCTTGTAGTGGAGAATGGGCACCGCATGCAAACAGACGCGCTGCTTTTTGAATTGGGACCATTTATTGTTTTGTGTTTGAAATATTTTTTACATGTGTTGCTCAATGTTTTCTCTCTTTTACTTTCAGTTTTCACAGTGCCAACACGTAAAAAGAAGAAGAGCAAAATTGATGTTGCTACCAAAGCCATGACAAATATTCTTTGTGAACAACTACGCGACTTAGATTTGGAATGGCAGACACAAGAGGATGCCAGACTGCAGCGGTTCATGGCCTTTGAGAGAGAAATGCAGAGTAATTTGCTAAAGGAAATGATGGCTATGCAGGAAAGGCTTAGTCGCGATAACCGCAAATTTTTTACTCAAATCTTGAGCACAATCCACTACAAACAAAACATGTTCCACCACCCACCCATTTTGGGCAACAAGCTAATTATCCAAACTCATTTGGGGAACAATCCCAGTATGTGCAGCAACCTCAGTCTCCCACCTCATTTGAGCATACATCACAGTATGGCCAGCACGCTAATTTCCCCACAGCATTTGGGGCAAACTACATACAAGTATGCTCAACAAGCAAAGCACCCCCCAGCATTTGGCCAAACATCCCAGTATGCGCAACAAGTAAAGTCCCCCCCATCATTTAACCAAACATCCCAGTATGCGCAACAAGTAAAGTCCCCCCCATCATTTAACCAAACATCCCAGTATGCGCAACAAGTAAAGTCCCCCCCAGCATTTAACCAAACATCCCAGTATGCGCAACAAGTAAAGTCCCCCCCAGCATTTGGCCAAACTACATCCCATATATCCAAGCATCCGCAAACACCTCAGTCATCCTCAACATTTACAGATAGTACATTAGATAATGTACTTGAAGGTCAATTTAAAGATACTTTGCCAGCTAATACTCTGTCACAGGAACTTACTCCTGACAAAAACCCAGAGTTTACAGTTTACAGAAATATTTAAATGTGGTGATCAAATATATCTAGTGATGTTAACTAGACATATTTCATATGATGATGTTGAAAATATTATGGTTACTGCTTTTGTCATAGGATATTGAGTTGGTGTAAACAAGGATCTACCAAAAAATTATGGTCCTATTTTTTTTATTTTAAAGGCTTGTTTAATGCCTCATAGCTATATGCGCACTTAACAATGTTCTGAAGTAAATGTGCACTTTACTGTTATTTTTTTTGACACTATTGTTTGGTTTTGAATTGTTTGTATTTTGTAAGAAATATGGAAGTAAGGCTTTCAAACTTTGTATGCAAAACAAAGGCCTTTATTAAAATAAAAGATTTTTTGAACCTTTCAAATATTAAGTCTTTGTATTTATTTCAATAACAATAACTCCCAGTCCCCTTATACCACATCCCCACCTTTGCATGACCTCATTAATGTGTGCCAGCATAACGTCCACTTTTAATGACAAAACTCTGTTTTTCTGTGTAAAACTCTGAAAAACCCTGCTCTTGTCTGAAAGGGGTCTACCCGGGAATTTCCCGGGTAGACACTGTAGTGTGAAAGGGGGGTCTTGACCAAATACCCGGGATTTTGCACTGGAGAAATTCCCGGATCTGAGCAGGAAAATTCCCGGGTTGTATGTCTGAAAGGGGTATAAGAAGCTGGGAACAGTGCCGGAGCAGGGCTCTGTGCCAGCCCTGCCCCCTGAATATGTGACATCATGATATAACACCATACTTGCCAACTCTCCCTCATTGTCAGGGAGACTCCCTGAAATAGTAGCAATCTCCCTGTCTCCCTGAAGAGTCTAGCAATCTCCCTGATTGCACCTTACCCCCATTATGAAGCTGTTATAGTAAACAAAAAAAGAGATCTCTTCAATGAAATGGGATTATTAGTATAATTCCCCTGCATTGGTTATAAGGCACAATGATCCCTATGGCTACATGCATTTTCTGTAATGTATTAGTGTGTTTTCATCAACAAATAGATCTTACTGACTGCTTTGGGGCTCATTTATATTTGGATGTAAGTCAGTATTATGACACACCTCTCAGATGTAGCAGTACACACCCACTTTACCGCCGCGCTCATAGGTGGTACTTTCACAATCTCCCTGAAATGTTTATTCAAAAGCAGTCAAGTATGTATAACATAGAGGGGGCAGGAAGTAGAGTGTGCTTTGGGCAGCTCTACAGCAGTTCTACTAGCTGCAGGGTGCCGCCCCAGACACCCTGCAAGCCAAATGGAGGTGCAGTGGGGCAGCAACGGTGCCTCCACCCGGGCCCTGGGCGATGGCTCTGCTTGCACACCCCTAGTTACAGCCCTGGCTGTCAAGAACGTGTTACTAAATAATGAGTGGCCAATTACTAGTAACTGTGTTTTAAATGTCCAGAAAAATGTCAGATTTATGTTTGTACCCTCCTGAGGTTGCGCTAACTTCTATTTCCTTATAGATTGAATGAAACATGCAACCTGACCAGGGTTGCCCATACTTTTGCATTCAGCTGTACGTAATACATACAAAATAAGAAGTGTCCTGTCTCTCAACATAGCATTCAGTAATTTACAATGTGTAAAGCATTTCAGAAAACCAGCATAATGTATTCGAGGGGTAAAATTGTCTAGCAAAAAGACAAAACTGAAAAGGAAGTAAACAAAAAAAAAATTACAGTAAATAGCAATCAACATAAAATCACCAAAAAAAATCCATAACAACAAAAAAAGGCAACCAGAAATAAAAAAGAAATAATTACTAAAAAAGTAATTTAAAGAATTTTGCCACACCCCTACCATTTTAGTACATGTAGGTGCCAGAACATAGGGCCTGATTCAGAGCCGGACGCTATTTGCGCTCGCTCGTTCAGAAAAAGGGGCCGGATATTTAAATAGAGCGCTCGCTCTTTGCGGTCTGTTGACGCCTCTATGTCTGAACGAGTGAACGAAACATGCGCTCGCTATTTTTTAAAAAACGCCCCCTGGCCGCTCATATCATACGTCATCTCCGCTATTTATTAGATTAATCGAGTACATCGAAAGGCATCTGAACTGCTCGCAGTGATTGTGGTAGCATTTTCCTACCGCAATCATGAGAGCAGTTCAGGCTAAAAGACAACCAAGTGACATGGTCGATGACGCTGCTTTGTTAATTATGCACACCCTTAAAACGCCAGTTTTGACCGTTTGGCACGCCTGCGTTGGGATCTCCACTCCCCGTTTTCAAGCACCTTCCCCTGTTACCACCCACAAACGCCTCATTCTGCCACTCAAATTAGCAGGCATTCGCTATTTTGCAAGCACACAATTTCCGACCACAATGACTGGTTCGCGCATGCGTATTACAACCCATACGCATGCGCAGTTATGCGAACATCGCTCGGAGCGAACGAGCGGCCGCTTACGAGCGGCTCTGAATCAGGCCCATAGTCCTGATTGAAAATAATGGGGCTTGGGTCTGAAAAGCTAATAGCCTTTTGCAGGAGATATCTGTGTTATCTCCTGAATTAGACTACTGTTACTTTACATAGTCGGGATACTAAAAACCATGCAGAAACTGCTATATGCAGCAAAAATGTTCTGCAAAATCCTATCCAGAATCGGACCCAACATCTCAGCCAAGTGGAGATTTCAGTTGATATGATATGAAACAGAGGCTGCTGCAATAATTTTGTCCCCTGCAATTTCACTTGCGAGTGCAAAAGAACACAAAGCACTCGATTTAAGAGCTCTACTGCTCTGCAGTTTTATCAAAATGTCCCCTAGGTCCAGTAAATACAGACATGTTGATTTGTCTTTTCCTTTCTTTTAACTGGTGCATTTCCCAGAGGTCCTTCTGCCAGGCCCTGCTTCTGTTTTACTTTTTCTTTCAGCATAAAAGTTCAATCACCAGAAAAAATAATATAAAAGGTTTTGTGGATCATTAAACCACATTCACTCCTCCCCTATTTAAAATAAAAAAGACATAATTTCAATATTTTCTAGTACAGTATTATAAAGTGGTACAATAAGTATTTAGAGGAACACTGAAACTAACATGAACGTTCATGCAACTTTTTGTACAATATTATCAAATTTCTATGTGGGATGATGCACTATTGTAAATTATAAGGGGGCAATTCAATTCAGCGTGTTATGTCGCTGGACATCACTGCAAAGTTTGGCTGTGCATGTTACCATTTAATACAGTAGGCCATCTTTGCTTATTTTCCTATGCACCACTATGGGGTTCCAGCGACATATAAACTGAACTGCCCCATATTGGGGGTCAATCCAATTAGCTGTGATGATCTTGCGGGTGCGAGTATGGCGGCAACAGCCGTATTCTACGGCAGCCCGAACTCACACAAAAGTGCTTGAAGACCCATAGAGCTCTGAACAAAATTGTGCGCAGTCGGGCTCAGATCGGGCTGTGAGGGCTGCCAGATGCAGCGTTTTAGCACTGTGGCAATAGCAACTCGCACCCTTCAGGGACAATAGGATTGACCCCTTGGTATTAGAAGTCATAGGGGATTTAGATTTATGTTGCATTATTATAAAACAATAATAATAATAATAATAATAATAATAATAATAAAAACAGGTCACACAAATCTGTGATGACTTCTGACATCAGTAATAGGGAGTGTATTATTAATCTTAAAATGTAAGTATTCCTAATAAAACGGTTAAAATAACGACATCAGAACAACAGCAACGCTCACTGGGCCTGATTCAGAGCCGGACGCTCTGACCAGAGCGCTCGCTCTGAATCAGGGCCCTCCTACCTAAAAATCGAGCAGCCTCCTGGCCGCTCGCATAGCTGTGGGTGACCACCCACAGCTTATGCGAGTGGCCAAAAAGATGGTCGCGATGGTCAAGACCATCGCGACCATCGGGCTTGCGACGAGACACTGCGGTAGAGTCTCGCTGCCGCAAGCCCAGGAGTGCTTTTGGCTCTATCAGAGCCAAAAGCACTCCCACTGACATCACTAGTGATGTCTGTGGGGCTGGCCCCAGACGGTAGGCGTTCGAATGGGAACGCCTCCGTCTGGGCAGCAACGCCCCCGGCACACCCTCCAAAGGGGGCGTGCTGTCACTCAACATCGACAGCACGCCCCCTTTGGTGCGAGACCCATAGCGACAGCTTGGCTGTCGCTACGCGGGTCTCATGCATGCGCACGACGGAGCTCCCTCCATCGTGCGCATGCGCACTAGGGCACCATCGACCCGCTTGCGAGCGCTCAGATCTCGCGAGCGGGTCTGCATCAGGCCCACTGTTTCTACTGATATTATTTGTTACAGTTTATACAAATATTAAAAGGTTGTGCATTATAATTATTTCATGATCTTCCCATGTGCCAGTACCAAGCTCACACAGATCCCAAATCCTAACATATTGTAAGTTTGGATTTAGGGCCCTATTTATCAATCTTTTTTTACTACAAAAAAATGTGAAGAGGGGTGTTTTACATCCTTTTCACATTATTTTAGTATCACATAAATGTATTAAAGGGCTTTTGAAGCAGTTTTCGAAAAAAAAAAAAAACTACTCCAAGCCCTTTAATTCGCATATTTTTAGTAAACAGATCGCATTTCCCAAACTTGTAATGGGAAATGTGATCTGCTTCAAATTGACTTGCGATGTATTCAAATATCGCATTGCAAATCCTGGCTAGAATATCACATCACATCCACATCTGAGATGCGGATTGTGATAAATAGGGGTCTTACGGCCTGATTCATTAAGGATCGCTATTGCTAAAGCATACGCAAAAGGCCGATTGTTGCGTACTGCACATGCGTATGCATCGCAATGCACGTGCGCGAAGGCACCACTGCGATTGCGTTGCGATCACGGAGACCACTGAGATCCATTGCAGAGTGATTGACAGACAGTGAGCGTTTGGGGGTGGTGACAGGGAGGTGGTCGGAGAAACGCAAATGTGCAAGTGCGTTTGAACGCTGTTGCAGGAGCGTGTATATATTAGCCAGTGCGATTGCATATGCAGCTTAAGTACTTACTGCGTGCTACTAGGTTAGCAATTTCTAAGCAAGGTCAGGGCTGCTGTAATTCTGTGTAAGGGGCCGATGGTACTCGATCTTACCGATGTTTATGGAGGTTTCTAAGGTATTACGGATATGAGATAGCTGTAGTGTGAGGCATTGGGTGTCTCTATGCTGGCAGTGTGACGGCATTGCGATAGCATTCATTAGCATATTTTCACAGCAGACCTGCATGCGATTACGGAGCTGCGATCGCAATAGTGGACCTTAATGAATCAGGTCCTTAGGGCCGGATTCAATTAGAGGAGAATAGTTTTTGCCTTTGCGCTGTTTTCGCTTGTTTCCGAAGTATCGCCCTATTCAATTCCAGGACATTTTCGTCTAGGCGAAAAACTCCATAGGCAAAAACAGGCGAAAAAGTTTCTCCACCAAAGGGCAGGAGAAAATTAGTGCAAAATCCATATTTTGGGGTACAAATTTTAGGACTTGGTTCAGAAAACTTTGGACACCCCCTAATGACTGAAAATGTAAAAAGTGTTGGAAAATGGGTATAAAGTACTGGGACAGGTATTTTGGGGTGCTGTATGGATGGGGTAGGTGTTTTTAGGATTGCAGGTGGCTGCAGCAGGTGTATTTTTAACATTTTTAAATCTGCACTTTATAGACTCCAAAATATACTAGTACCCTTTTTAATGTACCCCCAATTTAACTTCAGCAATTATTTCCCCCCACTCAAAAAAAAAATCCTTTCCATCATTTTTCCACACTTATGCAAATATGCGTATAACAGCCCTTTGACTCAATTTAAGTACCCTAATTACTTTTTTATTATGGTTATTAATGCGCTTCTATACTGATTCCCCAAGTGAGTTAGGCTTTATTGGGGGTGCAGATTGATTTCCACCAAAAAAACTGACCTTTTCCCCAGTTTCGCTATTCGCTGCATTCGCCAATATGCGTTTTCGCCTGTTTTATTATTGAATAGGGCGAAAAGCAGGTGCGTGCATTGAGTAACAAGGCGAAAACTTTGCCTCAAAACACGCAAATGAGGCGAAAACTTTACGCTTTTCGCCGATCTCGGCTTTTCACAGTTAATTGAATCCGCCCCTTAGGGGTCTATTTACTAAGTTGTGTTAGGAGATAAAGTGAACGGTGATAAGGTCCTAACTGCCATGTCACAGGCTGTTTGAAAAATGACAGTTAGGAGCTGATTGCCTGGTACCTTATCACCATTCACTTTATCTCCTAACACAGCTTAGTAAATAGACTCCTTAGTGTTATATCTGTAGCTAATATTTTATCACCCCACCATTTAAATTTTAAATGAAGCCCCCAGGAGGTATGTATCTACATCACCCAACAGTCTGCCACAACCTGTGCTATCAGTGACACAGGTGCCCAGGTCTCTTTAGATACAATCAGTGCTATAATTCAGCAGGAACTCAATGGAAATAATGTCCTGAGCCAAAATGTATTTCCACAAGAAATGTTTTATCTTCAAGTCCCTTCTGACTGCCTTCTTTTGTAAATATTATATATATAATATATATATATATATATATATATTGTTATAGGATCACTGGTAAAGTGGTCTGTGGCAGGTACATTTGTCCCAGATTCCTGTCTTTTGTATTTTAAACCCCCAGGAGAAAGTCTGCAGTGTAGCAGGCTTGAGTTTCGGCTTTTTGAAAAGCCGGTTTGGGACCTGGGGGTTGTGGGTGAGATTAGAGGGAGGGCTCCACCCACTGCCACTCCAGGTTTTGGTTCTCGCAGCCTGGTAACAGGCTTGTTAGTTTTCCACCTGAGAGTGGCCAATATAAGCCTAGTTTGTTTAGGGCTGATTGTCTCACCTGGGAGAGCAGGCAGGGAGTTTGCTCAGAGACACTTGAAAAACCTATTTGTGAGTACTGTGTTGTGCTTTGTTGCTGGCGAGGGCATTAGGCCCTGCCAGGTTCTGGTAGTGAGGGAACTACCTGTGAAGTTAGTGCCCCGACAGGGCTAGGATTTATATTTATGTTTCTTTATATTTCTGTCATTGTACAATAAAGACTGGCGCCGACCAGCTTGTACTTGCATCCAGACTGGTGTGCTGCTTCCCTGCTGCTGTGTGTGTGTGTAAGGAAGGAGTCCTCTACCCAGGAGAGGGACCCCCTAACCTAACTGTGTCACAATATGGTGGAGAATGCGGGCACCCACACACACTGAAGTTGCAGCAAGAGGAAAACTTTCCGTTTAAAAATTAAAGGGACAGACACCCAATTTGTGAGTGTGGAAATAACGCTGTGTCCTTGGAGTCCCATAGAGGAGGCGTCAGCCAATGCTCAGAGAGGCAAGGTTCAGCTTCCAACCTACACCCCAGGACAAAATGGAGGACATTATTAAGGCCTTGCTCCAAGCTACAGCAGCTCAGCAGGAATCTACCAGAGCTCAGCAGGAGACGAACAAACTTCGCAGGAATCTACCTGGGCTCAGCAGGAATCCACCAGGGTGCAACTGTTGGCCTTGGAGACAGCCCAGAGGCAACAACAGGTCGCCATCGAGGAAACCCGCCAGGCCTTAGCGGAAAACAGCCAGGCCTTAGCGGAAAACAGCCAGGCCATAAAAGAGGTGGTACAGCACCTGGTCGCCCGGCCCAGAGATGTTAATACGGGTCCTCCCACCACCACTCACTCCGTATGAGCCAGTCACTTCCTCCAAAAGATGACTTCAGGCGATGATGTGGAGGCCTATCTCACCGCATTTGAAAGAACGGCCGAAAGGGAGAGTTGGCCCAAGGAGCAGTGGGCAAGTCTGGTGGCACCTTTTTTGTCTGGGGAGCCACAAAAGGCCTATTTCGACTTATGCCTGGCTGATGCCAAGGACTATAAAAAACTAAAACAGGAGATCCTAACTCGCTTGGGAGTCACCACCTTTGTTCGTGCCCAACGGGTCCACCGCTGGGAGTTCCATAAGGACAAGCCTCCACGTTCACAGATGCATGACCTCTGTCCTCAAAATGGCTACAGCCCGAGACGCTGACGGGACCACAGATCGTGGAAAGGGTCGTGATGGACCAGTACCTGCGATCATTACCTGTGACTCTGCGCAAGTGGGTGAGCCATGCAGACCCTAAGTCCGCGGACCAGTTGGTCGAGCTGGTGGAGAGGTACGTGGCAGCTGAGGAGCTGATGAGTATGCCCCACCGAGCCCCGATGGCGCACCGGCGAACTCACGGAGACACTGGTAAGACTGTTCCAGGGGAGAAGGGTGCTGGGCGGTGGAATGTACCTAAGACTGAGGGTGTAGAACCTGGAGACAGGCCTGCCAGGCTGGGAAGGTTCTTGCCCCGTAAATGACTAGACATTAATATGACTCAGTGTTTCCGATGTGGTGGCTTCGGCCATATTGCCGCTAATTGTGCACTTACAACTGAACCTATGCAATGTGATACTGCTCATGTCTACCGCAGGGGGTCTTTCTTTGCACAGATAGCCTGTACGGCTGACCGGCAGGCTGAGACTGATAAGCACATGTGTGTACTCACTGTAGATGGCAACCGAGTAGAGGCACTGTTAGACTCTGGTAGCTTGGTGACACTTATAAAAGCTGAGCTGGTGAACCCTTTGAGGCATACAGGGAAAACTGTTGGTGTGACCTGCATACATGGGGATACTCGATATTATATTATGGCCGAGGTGAACATCGAGACACCATGTGGCTCTGCTATAGTTTCTGTGGGTTTGGTGCATGGTCTGGTGTACGATGCAATATTGGGGAGAGACTTTGCTCACTTCTGGAAGTTGTGGGAAAGCCGTTTTGTTCCAGAGGTGAACAACCCCGATCCATTTGAGAAGGTTGTCGATGTAGTGGAGGAGGGAGTTTCTTCTGAGTCAGAGTTATTCCCTTTTTCTACTATGGTTGGCGAACTAGAGAATGCGGAACGTGACGGTGGTCCGCCAACTGATGTGCCTCCCATTGAGGTGGGAAGTGTTGTTGGGCCAGGTGATCATCTGCCTGATTTAGAGGTCAGAAGAGAGGTCTTTGCCGTGGAGCAGTTGAATGACCCTACTTTGGTAAAAGCCAGGGAGAATGTAAAAGTAGTTGATGGTAAACCCGTAGACCCTGATAGTCCTTTGTCCTATCCCCACATGGGAATGTGTCAGGATTTGTTATATCAGGTGACTAAGAAGGGGGAAGATGTTGTGGAACAACTAATAGTTCCCAAAGCCTACAGAAGAACAGTGTTGGATCTGGCCCATGGTCATATAACGGCAGGCCATCTAGGGGTAGAGAAAACCACTGAGCGAATAATGCAGAGGTTTTTCTGGCCCGGGCTTCATAAAGAGGTATCTGACTTTTGCGCATCCTGCCCTGAGTGTCAGTATCATGCTCCCAGGCCACATTTTAAGGGTCCACTAGTTCCATTGCCTATCATAGAGGTGCCGTTTGAAAGAATAGCGATGGATTTGGTTGGACCCTTAATGAAGTCTGCCAGGGGACACCAGTATATTCTGGTCATAATGGATTACACTACCAGGTACCCGGAAGCGATCCCTTTGCGCAATACGTCATCCAAGACCATTGCCAGAGAGCTAGTTCATGTCTTTAGCAGGCTGGGGATACCTAAGGAGATACTAACTGACCAGGGTACACCATTTATGTCCAAAGTCATGAAAGAGTTATGCCGCCTGTTCAAAATCGAACAGTTAAGAACTTCGGTTTATCACCCCCAAACCGATGGGCTGGTCGAGAGGTTTAACAAGACGTTAAAACACATGCTTAGGAAAGTGGTCAACAAGGATGGTAGGGATTGGGACTACTTATTGCCGTATTTATTGTTGGCCATAACAGAAGTTCCCCAGTCCTCCACCGGGTTTTCACCCTTCGACTTGTTGTATGGGAGACACCCAAGGGGGTTACTAGACATTGCCAAAGAGACATGGGAGGGGCAGTCTAGTCCTTACAAAACGGTGATTGAGTATGTTTCTCAAATGCAGGAGAGAATTGCTGCGGTAGTGCCGATAGTGAGAGAGCACCTGGAACAGGCTCAACAGGCACAGCAGAGGGTATACAACCGCAATGCTCGGTTACGCAGCTTTGCTCCTGGGGACAGAGTGTTAGTATTGGTTCCCACTGTGGAAAATAAACTTTTGGCTAAATGGCAAGGGCCCTTTGAAATCTTAGAAAGAGTGGGGCAGGTCAATTACAAAGTTTACCAGCCGGGGAAAAGAAAGCCGGAACAGATATACCATATAAATCTGTTAAAGCCCTGGAAAGATAGAACGGTACTGTCGGCCGTCCGAGACCCTCCAGTAAGTCCAGGGCCCTTAGTTCCCGAAGTGACAGTGGCAAAAACCCAATTCAACAACAAGAGGTCAAGGAGTTTCTGGTTAGAAATAGGGTGCTGTTCTCTGATGTACCTGGGAAAACCTTGGTAATTAAACATGACAAAATCACTGACCCAGGGGTTAAAGTTAATCTAAAGCCCTATAGGTTACCAGAAGCACAAAGAGAATCGGTGTCGAAAGAAATTAAAAATATGCTAGAGTTAGGGGTTATTGAAGAATCACATAGTGAATCAAGTCCCATTGTGTTGATTCCAAAGCCTGACGGGAGTGTGCGTTTCTGGAATGACTTCCGAAAGTTGAACAGTGTTTCAAAATTCGATGCCTACCCGATGCCAAGAGTGGATGAACCGATTGAGAGACTAGGGACGGCAAGGTATTTAACCACTCTTGACCTAACCAAAGGGTATTTACAAGTACCGTTAACCGAGAGCGCCAAACAAAAGACAGCTTTTTCAGCGCCAGAGGGCTTGTTTCAGTACAAGATGTTGCCCTTCGGGCTACATGGGGCACCTGCTACCTTCCAAAGAATGATGGACAGGATTCTAAGGCCCCATGGACGGTATGCTGCTGCTTATCTGGATGATGAGGTCGTTCATAGTCCTGATTGGCAGTCTCACTTACCCAGAGTACAAGCAGTGTTGGACTCCATCTATAAGGCAGGTTTGACAGCCAACCCAAAAAAGTGTTGTCTAGGCATGGAGGAAGTAAAATATCTGGGATACACCATTGGCAGAGGCCTGATAAAGCCTCAGCTCAATAAAGTTGATGCCATACAAAACTGGCCACGGCCTCTGAATAAGAAGCAGGTGAGAGCCTTCTTGGGAATTACGCCACCATGGCAGTCCCACTGACTGACCTGACCAAAGACAAACAAAAAGACATGGTAGAATGGAGTCCTGAGGCAGAGAAAGCTTTTCAGGAGTTGAAAGTAGCGTTGTGTTCCCAACCAGTCCTGATGACTCCTAATTTTGAAAGGGAATTCATAGTACAAACCGATGCATCAGAAGTAGGTATAAGAGCGGTCCTGTCCCAGAACAAGGAGGGTGAGGAACACCCTATTTTCTATCTTAGCAGAAAGTTGAATGTACATGAGAGAAACTATGCCACAGTGGAGAAGGAGGCGTTGGCCATAAAGTGGGCGTTAGAGGCTCTCAGGTACTACTTGGTCGGAAGAAAGTTCAAATTGATCACTGACCATGCCTCTCTGAAGTGGATGTCTGAAAATAAGGACAGTAATGCGAGAATTACAATATGGTTCTTGGCGTTACAAACTTAAAAATTTTCAGTGGAACACAGGCCAGGAAGCCAGCTGGCCAATGCTGACGTGTTGTCATGCATTCATTGTTTGGGGGCTTCAGTTGTTCCGCCCCACAGGTCGAAACAAAGGGGGGGATATGTGATAGGATCACTGGTAAAGTGGTCTGTGGCAGGTACATTTGTCCCAGATTCCTGTCTTTTGTGTTTTAAACCCCCAGGAGAAAGTCTGCAGTGTAGCAGGCTTGAGTTTCGGCTTTTTGAAAAGCCGGTTTGGGACCTGGGGGTTGTGGGTGAGAGGAGAGGGAGGGCTCCACCCACTGCCACTCCAGGTTTTGGTTCTCGCAGCCTGGTAACAGGCTTGTTAGTTTTCCACCTGAGAGTGGCCAATATAAGCCTAGTGTGTTTAGGGCTGATTGTCTCACCTGGGAGAGCAGGCAGGGAGTTTGCTCAGAGACACTTGAAAAACCTATTTGTGAGTACTGTGTTGTGCTTTGTTGCTGGCGAGGGCATTAGGCCCTGCCAGGTTCTGGTAGGGAGGGAACTACCTGTGAAGTTAGTGCCCCGACAGGGCTAGGATTTATATTTATGTTTCTTTATATTTCTGTCATTGTACAATAAAGACTGGCGCCGACCAGCTTGTACTTGCATCCAGACTGGTGTGCTGCTTCCCTGCTGCTGTGTGTGTGTGTAAGGAAGGAGTCCTCTACCCAGGAGAGGGACCCCCTAACCTAACTGTGTCACAATATATATATATATATATATATATATATACAGTATATATATAAATTTTTTATAGCTTCACCCCCAGCTCCTGAACCAATTTTTCTATAAAAATAGCCCTGGTCCCAGTTGTGCAGTCTCTGCGGCACAGATAACACAGTTACGCATCTTAAGCAATCCTTATCTTCTTCAAAGACTAGGGCATATATATAAACAGGCTAATAGTGAAACACTTTACAGGTTGAGTCTCCCATATCCGAAAATTCTTGGGACTAAAGGGTATTCTGGATATCGGAATATTCCGTATTTTGGAATATTTGCACACCATATTGAAATGTCTTAGGAATAGGGCCCAAATCTAAACACAGAATGCATTTATGATTCATATGCACCGTATACACACAGCCTGCAGGTAATTTTCTACAATATTTTCAAGAATTTTGTGGCTGTACTTGCAAAAAGAGTAAAATGCTTAGTTACAAAATTATAATAATTAAAAGGTTACACTAAAAATAAATTCAAAATAAAATGGAAAACTTAAAGGAAATAAAACATACTGTATAGAGGTCAATTCAATATGCCACACTTAGAGTGTCTCCAGACTCATAGGACTGTGTAAAAAAAAAACAGCCACTCAAGGGGCAAGATTGGTCCTTGAGTGGGGCGAGTTCGGCTGCCATTACCGGCGTTTCTATGCCATTGCAATGACAACTGACCCTTTTCACATGTAGTTGAATTGACCCCTATGGAGTTGCAAAAAATTGGTGGATTTTCTCAATACTCCCTATGTCTCACAGAACAAATATTTGCAGTACCTAGACCACTCCTCATCCCCAACTCTACTGTGATTGGCTGACTGTTTCTGTTTTAAGATGACTGCGTCAGCCCAGCTAGTATCTACTTTGAATCCAGAAATTGATGTAACTTCCCTTGTGTAATTGTGTATGCTCACTCTATTTTCATAAATTAATCTCTAGAATGATGCCAGACGTTACTGTATAGAGATGGGTGAGAACTTGCATGCTCAGTTCTTCCTTTCCTACTGTGCAATGGGCTCTTAATTTTTAGTAGTTTTATACATATACTTGTTAACATATTTCTATGATTTCAGAGTTTTTAATAGCTACATGCGCAGTACTATTTGTTATCCAAAAACAGATTAAATAGTAGGCTGCCTTTGTTCTCCCGATATGGTTTGTGACTTAACTTTGCATAGACTCCTGTCCTTTGGAGTTCTTTAGTGTCTTGCAGACATTCGATTGGAGTTGATGCTGGTTGTTGCAAGGCAAACTATATGCAAAGTGGGATGTGCAGGCTCGGATAGGTTCGAGTTTGCACGTTGAGTTCGGATTTTTCCCTCCAAAAAAATGGAACTCAGAAAGAGGCAAAACGTCATCTTGCATGAACTCAACGTGCAAACTCGAACCTATCCGAGCCTGCACATCCCTAATGCAAACCTGTGACATATTCAGGACATGGATATGTGGGTTGTTAATTTATTAAGGTTGTTCCATCAGTCTGCATATTTCATTATTTTCTCCTATACTCAGGATACCACAGGTTATTTAAGTTGGGTACACACTTGGTCGATGTATACACACTTACCAATCTCATCTGCACAATGTGACGGGCATGACAGCTCAACTGGGCAGGCATTTAAAGTGCCCACCCAGTTGAGCTGTCAATCACCACTGGGTCCCTGCAGCATGTGTGTGGGAGATCGGCGTATCGCCCGTACACACCAGCAGATCGTATATGTTTGTGAACGACGATGTTCACAGACATATCTGATGAACACACCTGGCGATGCACTATAGATATATCGCCCGTTCAAAGAAACAGGCAAAATCAGTGTCAGTGTGTACACAGCTTTACTGTACTTTTAATAGAATACAACCCACTTCCCTGCTTTTACTGTCAGCCCTGGCATGTAATTGACATATATCTAAATTTTCATATGGGCAGTGTTATTAGCTGGTTAATAGAGACAGACTTTGATTACCAGGTATAGATCGAGTACTAACAATTAAAATAGTCATGCTTACAGGGGCGTATCTATAATGGGTGCAGGGTGTGCGGGGAACACGGGCCCCTGGGTCCAGGGGGGCCCCGCACCACACACCCTGCACCCATAGTATACTTACCTCTCCGGAGTACCACATCGGCACGAGGGTCCGGCACTGTAAAAACGACTGGAAAATGGCCGCCGTCGCCATTTTCCCATCGTTTGCGGATGGGCAGTACAGGAAAAATGGCCGCCGCTGCCATTTTCCCGATGACGTGTAGACACTATAGACTCTGGGCACACTCTAATGCCCAGAGTCTATAACTCCGGCGCTGGCCGCGCACAGCTCAGTGCGCTGCCGGCCGCCGGGCAGAGAGGAGGGGCCCCGTGTCGGAGATTGCACACGGGCCCCCTCCTCTCTAGAAACACCCCTGCATGCTTAACATAACCCAGAGGCACAAAGCAAGGCTGCTAACACAAATGTGTTAGTTTTTTTGTGGGCTGGGATTACCACTTTTCTTACATGAGTTGAAAAAGCCCATCTGCTGACTCGTGGTGAGATTAAACCTTCAAGTCAGTGTTGCAGATGTATCATATGCAACTATGATCGATGCTGAGCCATACACAAGTCAGTGGCATCTCCACTTGCGGCTGAACAGGTGTAACCATCCTTCCCTATCTATCCATAACTCTTAGCCTAAACTCTAGCAGTCACTGTAATCAATCCCTATCTATATCCTAAACTGTAACCCTATATCTCTCTCCCTAATACTATACAAAATAAAGAACTCTAACATGGCTTAATAGGGAACATTTGCTGGAAGCCAGCCTTGAGTGTATTGGCATGTAAATCACAGTCATCGATCCACTATCTCTCCTCAGGACTGTAACACCGCCAATGCACAAGGTTCTGCAGTTTGTTGTGGACTCTCCGACAACCTAAAATCCTCTCTACTGAATACTCAGGAGAACCATCAATAATGACAAGGTCAGGAGTCTTAAAGACTGTTCTGTTACTGAACAACCTAGACATAAATACTGGTTTCAACAGGGAACAATGAAAAGCATTAGGAATTCTCAGGTTCCTGGGTAAAACAAGGCTTACAATAGCTGCATTCATTTTTTTATTATTTTTTTAGAGACCAGTATATCTAGAACCCATTTTGATTGATGTTGATATTCTTAGTAGAAAATGTCCTACTCAAAACCTGGACCTTCTATGATGTCTGTGAAAAAGTGTTTTTGCCTCTATGAGTGGCTTGTGTCATTGCTCTATTGACACCCCTCTAAACATACTTCAGTGAATTAGAATTAGATCTCAGAAGATGCATTTCTGGGAACAGGACTGAGAGAACCAGCTTTAGAGTGAAGCCCATATACACAAAAAACTGGAGAGACTCCAGAAGTAGAATGTCAAGAATTATTGCAGGCAAATTCTGCCCATGCTAACTGGTCTGACCAATCATCCTATACTACAGAAGAATAGTTCTTAGGCAAGATTAAAGTGCAGAAAATTAGCAGCAGCTTTCAGAGTCTTGGTAATATATTACCAGGGGCATATCTACCTATTGGCCAGGATGGCGGTGCCACCTGTGGTCAGAGGGTAGAATAAAGACGTGAATGCCGGGAGTTCCAGGTATGCCCCTACTTTGTCCAGGGCCTGGTAGCTGCTTGCTGGCAGCTGCCTGGTAAAATTCAATAAATTAATAACGTTTTTCTGTTTGAGACAAGGTGCGTGTGACATCAAGACGTCACACACGCTGCATCACTGCACTCAGCACTGAGGAGCCGCCGGAGCCGGCCACTTGCAGTCAGATACAAGAGATGGTAAGTATGTATACGTGGGCTGCGGGGGGCTGGCTAGGGAGACAGGAGAGGACTGGCTTGGGAGACAGAAGGGGATGACTGGGGAGTCAGATGAAGCAGAAGGAGCTGCTGGCAGATGAGACATGGGGGCTGTTTTAGGGAGTTGGACTGGAAGTCCACTTGTAAACCTAAGTGACTACCTCATTCCCTAGGTTCTGGCATTTTCCAGCTTCTTGCCAGGATAATTATTTTATTGTGGGCAAAATGAAGCATAGTGTACATGGGATCTACAATATAGACATAAATTGAGATGTTGTCCTCGGGTCTAAGGACCTTCTCTCCAGATGTTAAACGAGAAAATCCAACTTGAATTGTTTTTTGAAAATCCATGTTGTCCATGTATGGGTATGGACAAAATTCATCTCCATACACCTCTCACAGAGAATCATTAGGAGGTCCAGAGTCTTTGCTGGGTATCCTTGATATAGTCTGTTAATCCTATCTGAACTGACTGCACAGAGCTGAATTGTTCCAGGCATTCCTAAATTCAGAGCAATATTCCTAGACAAGTTTACTGGCCTGTTTTAGTAGTCATAGGCGCAGTTCAGCCAATGCTATTCTGTCCAGGTCATTGCATAAAGTAGATAATGGAGAATAGAAGGCGTATACTGACTATAAAGCAGTATCATCCCAAAAAAAATGAAAACACCAATGACTGAGGTTCACCTTGAAGTAGAGAGTTAATCCAACTGACACGTTGTGCTTCTGAGCCAGAGGAAATAGGATGGAACCTGAAATATAATTTGCAGATATGCATGGAGTTATTATAAGGGAGTCTATTACCATTGAACTGGTCAGGTAAATTAATTTCAGTTTAGGCTGAGTAAATGGCTGCAGAGTTGCTACAATTGCTGCCTGTCGGTCAGCTAGCATCTGACTGCTTCTTGTAATTCCACAATGGACTTTGCTAGAACCTCTGCTGGTCCTGGTATAGAAGTCATTATACAAACCCAACTCAAACTGTTTTTTGGGAACCAGTGTTAATGTTAGGTTTATAGCAGAAATAACGATGCATGTTTACAGTAAAAATGACAGTATTTATTGAAATTGTAGCACAAACAGATGAATTTGAAATGTCAATATACTGTACTGTATAATAAAATTGATAAACCGAACTTCAGATGTAGGTAAGCTTGTACAGGATATATATATGCAGAATATTAAATGCAGAATGACACATTAGGTAGATAAATGACTGTTCTAACACAATACAGGAACACCTTAATTAGGCAGAAGTAGTAGAGATTGAGAGTCATGGTATAATATCAGCACAAACAGAGTCCAGGTATATTTAATGACTAAAACGGACCCTGAGCCCCTCAGTGTATCTGGCAAGAGACTCCAAGATTTGTCTAGCACAGTTCTTACCACACTAGGTAGATGTTGGTAACTGAGGTGAATTCAGATGATGATCATGATGCAGACCAAACTAATACCAATGCAATGTATCAAAGCATATACCACCAAATCTCAGTCAATTGATTAAGTAAACATGAAGGGAATATCAGCTGCCTCCAACTAAGCCAGGGATGGACGCTGAGCAACTGGAAGCCAGGCTGGAAACAGGAACATGGATGGCTGGCCATGGCCCTGCCAGAAATCAGAAGCAGGGATGGTAGTAAGTTGTAACCAGGAATAGAACAGGAAATAGATGAGCTGTATCAGAAGACTGAACCAGAGCAAACAGCACAGGAAGCAGGAATCGTAGAAGCTGTATCAGAAGACTGAACCAGAGCAAACAGCACAGGAACCAGGCATTGTAGAAGCTGTATCAGAAGACTGAACCAGAGCAACCAGCACAGGAACCAGGAATCATAGAAGCTGTATCAGAAGACTGAACCAGAGCAAACAGCACAGGAACCAGGAATTGTAGAAACTGTATCAGAAGACTGAACCAGAGCAAACAGCAAGGAACCAGGAATTGTAGAAGCTGCATCAGAAGACTGAACCAGAGCAAGCAGCACAGGAACCAGGAATCATAGAAGCTGTATCAGAAGACTGAACCAAAGCAACCAGCACAGGAACCAGGAATCGTAGAAGCTGTATCAGAAGACTAAACCAGGGCAAACAGCACAGGAACCAAGAATCATAGAAGCTGTATCAGAAGACTGAACCAAAGCAAACAGTACAGGAAACAGGAATCGTAGAAGCTGTATCAGAAGACTGAACCAGAGCAACCAGCACAGGAACCAGGAATCGTAGAAGCCGTATCAGAAGACTGAACCAGAGCAACCAGCACAGGAACCATAAATCATAGAAGCTGTATCAGAACCAGAGCAACCAGCACAGGAACCAGGAAGTATAGAAGCTGTATCAGAAGACTGAACCAGAGCAACCAGCACATGAACCAGGAATCTCAGAAGCTGTATCAGGAGACAAGAACAAGAAATATACAGTACAGCACAGGAACCAGGATGCTTGGAGCAAAGGGTATCACTGGCAGAGGCGGAGTGTCAATACAGAGCTTAAATCAGAGATTCTCAAAAATGGTCCTCAAGGCACCCCAACAGTTCAGTTTTTAGAGATATTCATGTTTGAGCACATGTGGTTAAATCAAATGAACTGAGGTACTAATTAAGTCACCTGTTTTCAAGCATGGATATCCTTAAAACCCGGACTGTCAGGGTACCTTGGGTACTGAATTATCAGAACCTCTGTCTTAAATAACAGACACAGCCTATGAGCACTATTAGGTAACCACACCTGCATAGCAACTCAACTTAATTAATAGCAAAATATGATAGTTCAGAGTGATTGAGAGCACACACAGTAAATCAGTGACTGACACTGACAATAAGGCAGGTCCAACAGGGGCACTTGCATATAGGCTAAGTCCAGAGTGGGTGTGCCAATAGAATTGTAGACTATACAGATTTGTGTGTACACATAATTAATTATGCCTTTTTTAGACTTATATTTTTCCCCAAGGATAGGCCATTCATATTGATGAAATCTATGAAACCAAGCATCCGGATGGGTGCAGTCCACCTGCAGAAATTGTACTAATGTGCATTTAGTTTCATGCACACAATGTGGAAGCATTTAAGGCCTTCAGACTCTCTGAAAAGGAGGTAAGGGAAAGACCAATCCAATCTTCCAGAAATGTTTTGCTATTACCAGGAGTGTAAATGGTTCTTCTAAGGTTCTAAAGTTCAATGTAAGGAGCTATCAAACAGACAACAAATAACAAAAGGACTGAGTATGGGAACCACTGCTATAGACAATCTATAGTGCTAATTCGGAATACAGTATTACATACACTATCCAGTGTATAAAAAGACTGATGTGTACATATATGTCCTGGGACAATATTAAGCTTTTCTGCTGCACCAGAGTACAGAACTTGCTCCAATGCTCTGCGATTTAGATTGGTATGGAGTCCACATCTGGAAAAAAAAAAAATTCAGCTCAGGCTCTACTGCAGGGACGGGGAACCTCAGGATCATTTGGCCTGGCTCTCTGAGCTTTTTTCTGCTAGCCTCATCTGGCTAGCAGGGTGCCTAGAATGGTAGTCTGCAGCCTGAATCTATGCAGCAGTGCCACCTGGGGCATCCTTAGGACACTTCAGAAAGTCACACCCCTGCCCTTACAGCTCCCCAGAGCATCCTCAGGATGCTACGGGCATTGCTGTAATAACCTGCGATTGTGGCCCGCCCCTGTGTGACGTCACACGGAGGGGGCGTGGCCTGCACCGGGCCCGTGAATAATGTAATATATATCAAAATTGCCCTCGCCAGAAAAAAGGTTGTCCACCCCTGCTCTACTGCCACATCTAATGGCTTACTGTGATTGCTGGCCCTATATACAGTATGTCTGAAGTATTACATATATTGCAGTTTATATAAAGTAGACTATAGCTTGTTACTGTACTTGCTATTTATGGCCTCTTCATTTGCTGGCCACACTCTAAAAGCAAGCATTTGGAACCCCCTCTCTAGATATTCTGGATTTACCCCCAAATAGGGGTCTGAAATATATACCAGCCAGCAAGGCCGTAACTAGGGTAGTGCACCGCAGGTCAGGGGGCGCTGTTCAGGCCTGTAAATTTTCTGTTTATTATCATTCTCACTTGTAGCTTCCTCTTCTTTTATCCCCAGCCTCCTGGCCTCCCTTATCTCTTCCCTGGCCCTTCCCCATGAGGCCATGGCCCTTTTTCGGGTGCTCTTCTTATGTCCTTTTCTGAAAAATAATGGGGGGGGCAATGCTCTTTCTGGCACAGGGCCCCAAAAACTCTGACGATTCGCGTCATTAAGCCCCGCCCACTCATGGTAAATTGCAGCGATTGACTCGAATTTATATAGGGGACGGGGCCAAAATGACGCGATTTGTGAAGAATCACATAATTAAGCCCCATCCCCTACACATTGACTCGCGATCGCCGCGGAAATGCTCCCCATTCTGCCCACTTCACTAGGAAGTGGGCCGAAATGCTGGAGAAATACCTACACTTCTGGGGGTGCGGGGGTTACCCAAAAAATCGGGAGCCTCCTGCGAATTCCTGGAGGGTAGGCATGTATGATACATGAATTGACATCAAAAAATGGTCTATATTCTGTACTAGTCACCAGAATGGGGACTGTTTTCTACACATGCCACTACAATAGCCATATTGCATACTAGTAAGCAGTTACACTTTTTGTATGCTACCCAATCGATTGAGGTCTGCTATTTAATCCAGCAACCAAATGACCCTATGGTACATCGTACCACTTCTTGGTTATTTTACATTTATGTTGTTTTTATTCCGTATATCTGGCAGTGATTATGGTATAGTGCTAAGAAATTGCTAACCCCATCATTATCTCTCTGCCCCCTCCCCTACTATCTTGTATAAAATTAGCCTTACATAATGCCATGGAAACAGTTTAGCAATTAATTCCAAAGATAAATATCTAGTATAGTCCACCAAACCAAATGGGGATATCTCTAGCTACTGTAGATTCTTCATAGAGATGTGCGGGTTCGGACCCCAGAGAACCAGCAACAACCGAATTTAGGGGTTCCATGTCGAACCGAGTCTGAGTTCAGAATCACTTTGGGGTACCGAGTTGAACCTAATACCGGTTCGGATTTCCCGTGGTTCGGAATTCAGATTTAAAAAACAAACTTGGGTATTGTATTGCATGTAGACAAGTCAAAATGACTTCTTTTTAGCTGTTTGTATTTATTTATTTAAAAATAAAAAATATAGATCCAAAACCAAAATATGAAGATGAATCCAGATTCAAAACCAAAACACGGGGTCAGCGTAAATCTCTAATTCTTTGGCAGGGTCACAAACATACTTTGTTCTGATTGACCTTCACATCTTGTAGTTATATATCAGTTTAAATGTAATCTGCAACTCCAGTTTTGAAACTGGGCCTAAGGCAACAAACGTCTGTAGCACCTGAGTCTGGATTCGGAAGGGTTAGTTTTAAAATGATAAAGTAGGTCGGAAAAACAAACCTATAACCTTTACCTACATCATGTAAGAGTTTGCAGCTTGTTTGTTTTTGTGCTGTTTGCATAAATTACAGTGATAATAAAAACAAGGCATACAAAAGAGTTTGTCTCAGCTTGGCACTGGCGTGCTTAGGGATGGGGCAAGGTGGATTTGCATGCCCAGCACTTGTGAATACACTGAACCAGCATATTGAAATTTCGATCAATGTTGGCCTAGAAGTTATTTTTCTGCAAATTGAGCCAACCAAATAGAAAGGAATAAACATGTTCATTGAAAACACGCCCTAAACAAGCACCAATAGGTTTTCTCAATACACATTGAAGGAAAATACAAATATTAAAATTAGACCTTCTCCTGAATAAGTGTAGGAGTGTAAATAGGAATCAGTGACTTCACTGTTGGTTGAGGAGCACTCTGCACTTCTACATATCCATATAGCAGCAGAGTCGGTGGTCTCTAGGACCTGCCGCGGCTTAGCACGAGGCCTGACCTCCGACATGCTCACCTTGTTGACGCATCTTTCTTCCCAATAGCTCCCTCGTATCCATGCGCTGTGAGACTCCAGCAATCAGTCAGCCATACAGGGCCCTACAGGCACCGCAAGTATCCAATTCCTGTACCGTCACAACTTATCCAAAGGGGTTTTGACACCACTAACCACCCAGGGCATACACCATCCTGCCATCGGGCGCACTACAACGGCCAGGAATACCTTACACTCCAGGCTACACCAGCATTGTTATTATACCTGTAAATTTCTGTGTCTCTATGCCAATTGTTGTTCTACCTGTTTAAATTGAAACCTAGTTAACTGTGCCACGTGTGGACTAACCGCCACCAGCACCTTTTCTGCACAAGTCACCTAACATCTTGTACAACCAGGGCTCAGTGTACTCCCAGTGTACTCTTTGTGGCTATATGTATATTAGGGGTGAGCGGGTTCGGATTTCTGAAATCCGAACCCCCCTCGAGCCCCCCCGATCCGAGGCCGATCCGAGTCAGGCTCGACTTTTCGCGCCTGACTCGGATCTGAAATCAAGGCAAAACGTCATCATCCCGCCTTCCGGGTCCTCTCGGGTTTTGGATTCTATATAAGGTACCCACCTCTGCGCCATTTTCTCACTCGGCTGTGGACAGTGAAGTGGGAGGGTGGGAGTTAGGGCTGCCTGGGCTGTGTAGTGTAGAGTAGTGTAGTGCAGTGTTGTGCTGCGCTGTGCTGCTGTTGTCCATAGGGGCTGTGTCCACTCCTCCAAAGTCCATAGGGGCTGGCTGTGTTGTGCTGTGCTGCTGTTGTCCATAGGGGCTGTGTCCACTCCTCCAAAGTCCATAGGGGCTGGCTGGACTGTGTTGTGCAGTCAGTTGCCCATAGGGGCTGTGTCCACTCCAAAGTCCTGTGCAGTGTCCCAGTCCTAAAGGGGTGCTGTAGTGTTGTCCAGGGGGTACTCTGTCCATCACGGGTGCTCCTCCCAAGTGCAAAAAAATAAATATTTTTTCTGTGTTTTTTTGAATCGTGTGCACTGTGGCTGCACATGCATCAACAAAGGAGCAGCGCCAAGCGTGCGCCTGTGTCCCATAAGTAAAGGGCCGGCTGGCTTGTCTGTTAAAGGGTGCTGTGACCCCCAAAGTGCACTCCAAAAAAAATAAAAATATATATTTTTTTGTGTTTGTGAATTGTGTGCGCAGTAGCCGCACGTGCATCAACAAAGTAGCGCCAAGCGTGCGCCTGTGTCATAAGTAAAGGGCCGGCTGGCTTGACCATTAAAGGGTGCTGTAACCCCCAAAGTGCACTCCAAACAAAATAAAAAATAAAAATTCTGTGTTTGTGAATTGTGTGCACTGTGGCTGCATGTGCATCAACAAAGAAGCAGCGCCAAGAGTGCGCCTGTGTCATAAGTAAAGGGCCAGCTGGCTTGTCCATTAAAGGGTGGTGTAACCCTCAAAGTGCGCTCCACAAAATATAAAAAATTCTCCTTTTTTTTCTGTCTTTGTGAATTGTGTGGGCTGTAGCCGCACCTGCATCCTCAAAGCAGCAGCGACAAGCGTGCGTCTGTCTGTTGATGGGTGGTGTAACCCCCAAAGTGTGCTCCAACCAAAATAAAATAATCTTTTTTTTTCTGTGTTTGTGTGTGAAATGAATGCGCAGTAGCCGCACCTGCATCCTCAAAGCAGCAGCGACAAGCGTGCGTCTGTCTGTTAAAGGGTGGTGTAACCCTCAAAGTGCGCTCCACAAAAAATAAAAAATTTGTCTTTTTTTTCTGTCTTTGTGAATTGTGTGGGCTATAGCCGCACCTGCATCCTCAAAGCAACAGCGACAAGCGTGCGTCTGTCTGTTAAAGGGTGGTGTAACCCTCAAAGTGCGCTCCACAAAAAATAAAAAATTCTTCTTTTTTTTCTGTCTTTGTGAATTGTGTGGGCTATAGCCGCACCTGCATCCTCAAAGCAACAGCGACAAGCGTGCGTCTGTCTGTTAAAGGGTGGTGTAACCCTCAAAGTGCGCTCTACACAAAAAATAAAAAATTCTTCTTTTTTTTCTGTCTTTGTGAATTGTGTGGGCTGTAGCCGCACCTGCATCCTCAAAGCAGCAGTGACAAGCATGCGTCTGTCTGTTAAAGGGTGGTGTAACCCTCAAAGTGCACTCCACAAAAAATTAAAAATTCTTCTATTTCTTTCTTTGTGAAATGTGTGGGCTGTAGCCGCACCTGCATCCTCAAAGCAGCAGCGACAAGCGTGCATCTGTCTGTTAAAGGATTACATCGGTGACAGCATCCAAGTAGTGATGTCAGACCTGTACTGGCAGAAAAAAGAGGCAATTTGGAGGCCCCTGTACAAACTGGCTCTATTTTACCTGAGTTGCCCCCCATCCAGTGTGTACTCCAAAAGAGTGTTTAATGCAGCCGGGAACCTTATCAGCGAAAGGCGTAGGAAGTTGCTTCCACAAAATGTGGAGAAGATGATGTTCATAAAAGTGAATTATCAACTCTTCCAGGGAGACCAGCCTCCAGACCGTACAGAGGGACCTGTGGTGGTGGATTCCAGCTGGGACAAATTAATACTCTGTGAGGATGAGGATGTACACAACACAACACAACAGGAATCGGTGAATGAGGAGGATGAGGACGACATCTTGCCTCCGTAGAGCCAGTTTGTGCAGGGACACATTAATTGCCAGCTTGTTTTGTGGGGGCCCAAACAAACCAATCATTTCAGCCACAGTCGTGTGGCAGACCCTGGCGCTGAAATGATTGGTTTGTTAAAGTGTGCATGTCCTATTTATACAACATAAGGGTGGGTGGGAGGGCCCAAGGACAATTCCATCTTGCACCTCTTTTTTTTCTTTGCATTATGTACTGTTTGGGGCCTAGTTTTTCAAACTGCCATCCTGTCTGCCACTGCAGTGTCACTCCTAGATGGGCCACGTGTTTGTGCTGCCCACTCGTGTCGCTTAGCATAGTCATCCAGCTACCTTGGTGCAACCTTTTGGACATAAAAACACTATTGTGAGGTGTTCAGAATAGACTGGAAATGATTGGAAATTAAGGTTATTGAGGTTAATAATAGCATAGGAGCAGAAAAACCCACACATTCTGTGATTTTAGCTGTTTTTAGGCTTTTTTAAAAAAAAAATACAGATCCAAAACACAAAACCCAGAACCAAAAACACGGAAGGGTGGTTTTGGCAAAACCAATCCAGATCCAAAACACGAAGTAAGATCCAGATCCAAAACCAAAACACAAAACACGAAAAGTGGCCGGTGCACACCCCTAATATATATATTTACATCATGGGATCTATCGAGTTACGGACCCCAGTGTCTCTCCTTGGTCATTCTGCCAGTAGGTGACATGCCAGGTGCTCTCCGCTATTCTCTGCTAATATTGAAACTTACTACAAATAGATAAATATTTATGTAAGACATTTTTGGTGGTGCTACAAAACAAAAACCACTCTTCCAGATTTTATTTATTAGACCAGTGGTTCTTAAACCTTCTTGAATCACGGCGCCCTAGAGAGTATGAACATTTTTTTACACGGCACCACTATGTCAAAAGTTTATGAGATTCAGAAAAAATTATTAAATAAAATAAACTGTGTTTACCTGTCATCCTTTGGTTTAGAGGTTGTGCTTCTGTTTGTCCACATATTTTATGATTGACACAGCCACATGCATTGCTTTTGTCTATCACATTGACAATAAATAATTTTAATTGGCCCTGGATCTTCAACCTGTGGTACCCCTGCAAAGTGCCCCGTCACACCCCAGGGTGCCACAGCACGCAGTTCAGGAACAACTGTATTAGCGATGAAACCAGAGGCATGCCGCAAAGCCACTTCCCTTTCCCATGAGCCCACAGCCCCTTTTCGGGCACCCAGTGATGCCACTGATTAGACCCTTGTAGCCACTTGTGGTATATTAGAAAATATTTAGAGTATGGTGAATATTGTAGGTTGCAAACTTATTCATTATCTTTGTTTGTGTCCAGTATACAAATAGAGCAGTTTTCTTTTATGCTTAATGGGCCCATTCATCAAAACATAATTATAATTTGTGATAATTATGGTTTGAACTCGCTGAGAGTTCAAACAAAGTTTGGGAGGCATTCATCATACCTCCTTCCCTAAACTATCACTTCTGAAAAACTGCTGTTTTTATGAATTCAGTTTATCGGAAGTGAGAAAGTTTTCTCCTTCTGCTCCGGTCCTGCTTCAGTTTTCACTGGCAGCTTGAAGACAGATTGCGAAAAGGCTTAGCTGCAGCAGGAGAGAAGACAATATCCTTCCCCCTGCCTATCTGCCCACATGCATGCCCGCCCACCCACCCTACGCCACCGGTGTCTGTGTCCAGACCAACCCCCCCCCATCCTCCACAAAGCTGCGGCTTCCGCCTTTGGATGCTGCCTACCCATCCCCGCCGATCAGACCTGCAAACCCGTGTAGGTCCCCTGCCACCGCTGCTATGCTCTCTACCTTGGACTCAGCTCACAGGAAGACTGCTCTGGGAGCCTTGTGGGAGCTGCTACAGGTAAGAGGACACAGCAGGGTGGGATCTTTTTAGATCCCTCTGCTTCATCGGGTGCTGTACACCATCTCAGGATGGCGTACAGTATCACTGTCAAGTTACCATGACACTGAGTTTATACAAAAGTAGGTAAAAATCTTAATTTTCACCGGCTTTTGTAGAAATTAAGTGATGATGAATAGACACCTCAAACTGTAGAAAATGCTCCAGGCTGCATAGCGCTCTCATTCATGGTTGTAATGTCGACATTGAACATGTTAACACAGGTGTAATGTCTATTGTTGAAATGTTGACGATGTGCTTTTACTTTAACCCTAATACTAGCCCTAACACTAATGGAAATGTTGACATTCAATTGTAACAATTTGCAGGTGTCAACATTAATGATTTTGACATTTTAACCATGTTAAAAGCATCAATCTTGACCATTTGCTTTGAATTTCTGACTGCCAGGGGTATCACCCATCTGCCTTAGGTAATGAGCTGGTTATGTGTCTAGTGGTATCACACAACGGGGTTTAGATCCCGTTATCAAAGTCACCTTATTGCGATTTGTGTCCCTGCTGGCTGTCTGCGGTATCCCTGAGATCTTCCCATCATTCATTCTCATACACTACTGCAGCCTTGCTCAATTGTGCTCCCGGTACCGATTTCTAAAACCTCTGCAGCCTGCTTCTATTGTTCTATAGCACCCAATTCCAGTATTTCCAGCAGCCTGCTTCAATTGCGCTCCCAGCACTAGTTCTGAATTCCTACAGCCTGCTTGTATTGTGCTATAGCACCCAGTTCCAGTATCTCCAACAGCCTGCTCCAGTTCTGCTTCCGGCACTCAGCTCCAGTGTATTATTGCAGTCTGTTCCAGATTTAACAATATACTGATATAGTAACTAGAGATGTGCGCCGACCCCTGTGTTTTGGTTTAGGTTTTGGATCTGGATCTACCCTGGTTTTGGATCTGGATTGGTTTTGCCAAAACCTCACCTCCGTGTTTTGTTTTCGTGTTCTGGTTTTGGATCTGGATTGTTTTCTAAAAAAAATCATAAAAACAGCTAAAATCACAAAAAATGGGCCTATTTTTGTTCCTACAATAACATTGATTTCCAGTAATTTCCAATCAATTTTGACCACCTCACAATATTATTTACTTCATCTAGCTAAGGCCAAAATGTTGCATCCAGCTAGCCGGCTGACTAAGTTAAGTGACACAGTGGGCGGCACTAACATGTGGCAGTTTAGTTTCTAATTTTCAACACGGATACAGTGTGTTATACAGTGTGGATTGCATGCACCAAAAGTGCACTTACTGTGACAGCAGTGTCGGCAGAGCAGGGTTGCTGACGGTGTCCTCAGTACATGGAATGGCAATGCTGCGGTGCTGGCAGTGTCTTTAGTGAAGGGTACCAGTGATGTCAGCAGTGCGGGGGTGCCAGCGGTGTCTTTAGTGTTGGTTTGCTGGCTGTGCCGGCAGTGTAGGGGTGCCAGCGCTGTCTTTAGTGCAGGTTTGCTGGCTGTGTCGACAGTGTGGGGGTGCCAGCAGTGTCTGTAGTGTAGGTTTGCTGGCTGTGTCAGCAGTGCAGGTGTGCCAGCAGTGTCTTTAGTGCAGGTTTGCTGGCTGTGTCGGCAGTGCGGGGGTGCCAGCGGTGTCTTTAGTGCAGATTTCCTGGCTGTGTCGGCAGTGCAGGGGTGCCAACGGTGTCTTTAGTGCAGGTTTGCTGGCTGTGTCGGCAGTGTGGGGTGCCAGCGGTGTCTTTAGTGCAGGTTTGCTGGCTGTGTCGGCAGTGCGGGGGTGCCAGCGGTGACTTATTGCAGGTTTGCTGGCTGCGTCGGCAGTGCGGGGATGCCAGTGGTGTCTTTAGTGCAGGTGTGCTGGCTGTGTCGGCAGTGCGGGGATGCCTGCAGTGTCCTCACTGCAGGTTTGCTGACTGTGTAGGCAGTGCAGGGGTGTTCTCAATGCAGGGTGCCGGCGGTGTTGGCAGAACGGGGGTGCCAGCAATGTCCTCAGTGCAGGTTTGCTGACTGTGTCTGCAGTGCAGGGGTGCTGGTGGTGTCCTCACTGTGGGAGTGTCAGCAGTGTCGGCAGTGTGGCGGTCACTGACGGTGTCCTCAGTACGTTGGGCAGCAGTGCAGGAGTGTCGACAGTGGTGGTGTCGGCAGTGGGGGATGCTGCCAGTGGGAGTGCCGGCGGTGTCGACAGTGTGGGGTGCTGGAGGTGTCAGGCAGTGGGGGATGGCGGGCTCCATCTTTTTTCCCTCCCTTGTAGTGTTTTCAATGGGCTTAACGCTGATTGGCTGAGAGCCGTGATAGACGGCTCTCTCAGCCAATCAGCATTCAGCTCGCTGAAAACAAAACCTCACGACTCGACAGAGGGGTCGCAAGGTTTTGCCTCTGGTGAGGGATTCAGGGCAGGCAGGGAGATACGAGCTGCGCTTGGATCGCCCCTTGAATCCCTGAAATTCGGGTGGTCCGGTTCTCAGGGAACCGGACCCGCTCATCTCTAATAGTAACCAGCATGAGGAATAGATTTATTAAGCCACCCAGTTTCATTCACACTCTGGACCTCATTCAGAGTCGGTCGTTGCGGCCGCACGGTCGTACGGCCAATGACCGCAAATTGCGATCGTACGACAGGTCGATCGTTAACAAAGTGACTCCCATTCGTTAGCACTGCACCTCCTCTAGCTACCGACTGATCTGATCGAAAGAACGAAACAATCGTAGTCAGGCGCTGTCATTCGTTGTATGCTAATTATGTTCTGATGTTTGCGGCCGTATGTGTTGTTTTGATGGTCACATGTCATGTTTTCAGGGACTATCGATCAGCTTGTTATGAGCTTGTTGTCAATTATCTAATTAAGAGTGTTTAACTCTTGCTGTTCTTTAAAACGAGTTTTTTATCATGTGTCAATAAACTTTATTGTTCATTTCGTGGTTGTTTTCTCCGTTCTCTTTTTTTTCACACAAATGAAAAAACAAAGTAAGATTTATTATCTGTGAATGTACTGTTGATAAGTGTGTTATCTTTAAAAATACATATGCATTTTGCGTTAGGATCATTTGCACTCTTATGTTTGCAATTGCACACTGCGTGTTGTAGCCAATCAAATGTGACCTTATTTTTTGGGCCACATGATTAATTGATTGGCCAATAGTGGTTTTTTTGGGAAACTGTGTAAATATTTTAGCCAATCATCTTTTTTTTAGCCCATGTATATTTCATGTTTTCTGAAAAATCGGCCATTGCCATTATGAGAGCCACGGCCTTTACCAGGAGAGAATTGCTTGTCCTGGTGAATATCCTGGACAGGCGGATTACGTACGCTGTGCCACCCATTTCCAACCGCATAAAGCGGGCGGCCTATGCGGAGGTGAGGCGAGTCCTCAGATCTGCGGGTTACAGGCGCAATATTGCGCAATTAGAAAGGCGCTGGTCTGACCTGCGCGGCTGGTTGCCTGCACTCCTGATGAATTTGCGGGCGCAACTACGCAGACGTAAGTATGCGTTTGTTTAAAAGTAATAATTAGTGGACTGTTAAAAATGTATGTTCCTTTGCCAATTATTTTAGTCAATGTTAAAAAACCCTCCTGTATGTTGTCCCTATTGTCCTGAATGTGTAAAGTGTACTTGTATTGTGTAGCCGAAATTCAAAACTAATCTTTTTTTTTTGTTTTATGTTTACATTTTAGAAGCACAGCGGAGACAGAGAAGGGCACGCAGAATGCAAAGAAATGCAGGTGCCAACCTGCAGCCCTCACCTTCACCATCTCCTCAACCCAGCCCTCCCTCCCCACCATCATACTACCCCAGTAACCCTCCCTCCCTCTTCCAATCCTCCCCGGATATTCCTCCCTCCCCTGCCCACTCATCCCAAATTTCCCAAATATCCCCTCCCTTGGATCTTTTCTGCTCGATTTCCCCTTCCACCATTCCCCCAACTCCAGAATATTCCCCTTCTCCGGAAGCATCTCCAGCGACATCTGTGGTTGTGCCTGACCACTCTGAGGGTATGTGTTTTTTTTTTTTGTTTTTTATTTGGGTGTTGTTGTTATCCATGTATTTGTACAACTTTATTACCGTTTTTTTTGGTGTAATTTCAGTATGGGTGTCAAAATCATTGTGCAGTAATGCTGTTTTTCACAATTGCGACCTTAGGTTTTGTGCTTGGGCCTTTTTTTTATTGTGAACCACAAAAATATAGGCTTTTTAGGCTTTTAAAAATGTTTTGTATTTTTAGGAAATAATGATTACATTCGGATTAGTATTTTACAATGTAAAAAAACATGTCACACAACTTGGCAAGGTGCTAGGAACCAGACTACCCTTGTTGATGTTGTGTACACTGTTTAAAATGTACTAAGATGTAACTTCATTAGGAAAAGTGATGTTTGCCATAGCAAAGAAACACATTGTATTTTAGGATTATCAAGAACATTCTAGAAGTGAATACGTGCATTGTGTTATAAGGATATGGCCATCATGACTTAAGAATACACCTCACATTATTTTTAACATCATCATAGTGGTTTTTGGCTTATGCCACATAGTTAGGGTTTCCAATTATTTTTACAACATAAAAGTATAAACCCATTAATAATGTTGTGTGGCTGATACTTTCAAACACACCATAACATCATTGTGTTTAACCACTTTTTGGTACATTGAATAACGTGTAGTGTTCAAATGTTTGGAATTTTAATGAAGTTTTTAATCCCCCCAAAAAAATTTCTGTCCACAGATCTAACCCACATCCTGAGGCAAATAAGGGAGGAGCTACGAGACACAAGTGGCTATTTAATGCAGGCCTACTGCTGCCTCCAAAGAATTGTGGGGAGTTTGGAGGATTTATAGTTATTTTGTTTGCCTATTTTTCCATTTTTCAAAAATAAAAAAGTAAAGTTTTTGAGGTTCAAACATTTGTCCTCTTTTTTGCCAAACATTAAAGGGTGTAATTCTGCATTTTAAAAACTTGGTGAACAAAGGTGGGTGCCTTTCCATAGTGTAAGAACTGCTAAAATGTATTAGTAAACCTTAAAAACATTTGCAGTAATGTTGTATATTTATTTTTTTAGGGGTTGGCATACATTATCCACCTCAAAATGGTTTTTATTTTTATTTAAAAAAAAACACCATTTGTATTTAATTGAAAACATTTATTAAATAACAAACATGTTGCCAACAGGCTTTTACTCATAAAAATAATTTCATAACAGATTCACACATAACAAATGTCCTCAGGGTTTGGTCAAATAAAACATCTGGCTTAGTCAGACATAAACAACTATAGTAAAAAACAAACAGATTTTTGAATGGGAAACATACAAATTACTAAAACAAAAGGCAAATTAACTAAACATGTTGGGGTATATCTGTGCAAAATGTGTTAGTTGTCCAAAAACATACAGGGTATTGCCAATGGGTTTTATTATTTTTGCAGGTTTTGGAAAGTGTTGTGATTTGGTTGGTAGAAAAAGAAAACAAAAGGAAAAGGTACACATTAAAATACATTTGCAAAAAGTGTTTGGTTTAAAAAAAAAGTAAATATTCCTACCTAAAAAAATGTGAAACAACATAATCGCGTCTGGCCCCCCCCCCAGACAGCATCACAACACCTTCCTCCGGGGGGCCATCCTCTGGCAAGGCCTCCTCTGGCTGCATGGGTACTCGACTCCTTATAGCAATGTTGTGTAAAATCCCACACAGGACCACAATGCGAGAAACCATATCCGGCGAGTACATGAGTGCACCACCAGAGTGATGGAGACACCGGAACCGGCCCTTTAAAAGGCAGATACAGCACTCCACCACCTGCCTGGTGGCAGTAAATGCAGCATTATAGTGAGTTTGGGGCCCTGGTGTGGGAGTCAAATAAGGAGTCAGCAGCCAGGGCGTGCAAGGATATCCACTGTCACCTGATGGAAATGGGATACCAAAAGATACATATATTTATCATGAAAACATGTTTACACTATTAATAGAGATACATACTGGATTTTTACTTACCAAGAAGCCACGCATCACCAGCTTGCAGTGTGCTTAATTTTGGCCAAATCCCTGAATGCTGGATCACATATGCATCATGGCTGCAGCCTGGGAATTTGGCATTCAGGGAGAGGATCTGGAGGGAGGCATCACATAGCACCATTACATTTAGGGAATGGAAATGTTTTCGGTTACTATATATTTGTTCCCTGCATGCAGGGGTCTGAAGTGCTATGTGAGTGCCATCCACTACCCCTATGATGTGTGGAAAGCCTGCAATTTCAAAAAACTTCTGCTTTACCACATCAAGGGCTTCTGTATCCAAAGGCATACTAATAAAATATGCTAGATGATTGAAAAATGCATCTAGCACACACCTCAGGATCTGTGAAAATGAGGGCTGGGAGAGGCCACCCACCAGCCCCACAGTGGTTTGGAAGGACCCTGAGGCACAGAAATGTAACACCGCCAACAACTGTGTAAGTGGTGAGATTGCTGTTGGAATGTGAATCTGACTTTCTAGATCATTCTTTATTATTGAAAGAGTGTCTAGGATAATATTTGGAGGCAGGCGATAAGTGGTTACAACCACATCATCAGGCATTCCAAAAAGGGTGACACGTGTTCTATATATCTTGGCCCTTGCACGCCTCCTATGCCTACACTCAGGAGGAGGCTGAGGAAGGTTGGTGGGGGTCAACATGGCCACTATTAGCTGTCCAACATCGCTCTGTAAAGTTAAATTTATATTTTAAATTGGTTCTACAGAGTGTTTTTTGATTATTTGTTCAAAAATACTTAGCTTTATAATAATAGTGCATATTCTTACAGGGTCGGGCAGTGCCATCTTCGGAAATCCCTACATGTGTATTTGTTGTACGGTTGTTTTTTTATGGAAGAAAAAAATGTATAAGATTTTTTTAGTCCAAACCAATATTACTACTATTATTGTTAAAACAAAGCTTAGCTTTTAAATTGGCCAATATGAAATAACCAATCCAGGGATGCGCTCACATCTCTTAAAAAGTCTGCACAAGCAGTATTCTTCATGCTCTCTCACAGGTTAGCAAAATGTCAAGCGAGGAGCATGGTGAGCAGAGGCCAACTGAGGCAGGTAAGTGCGAATCACATTTTTTCAAGAACACAAGAACTGTTCAGATTTGCACAAAAAAATTTTTTTTGTTTATCTAATTTCAACAATGTTGTAGGTGCTGGGAATCCAATTCTACCAGTAGAGGAGGAGGAGGTGGGCCCAAGCAGGCCAAGGCCAAGAAACCCTCCGTTTTCACGGATCGAGCTTGAGACATTGGTGACCATGACAATGGAGAACCTTGTCTATGCCCCAAGAAATATGGGGGCTGGAGCCAAAGACAGGATTTGGGAGGAGATATCCAGGGCTGTTAATGCTGTGGGGACAACCTACAGAACCATGAAAGTCATTAAAAAATGGTAAGAAAATGATATTGTGAGTGTACTGAAGTCAAAAGCTTGATCTAATTTAAATAAACTAACCCTTAAAATTTCAAAATTCACATTGACAGATGGACGGATTTCAAGTACCAACTGAAGAGGAAGCTACGGAGTAGGGTGGACCATGCTGCGGGGACAGGTGGTGGTCCCATCCCTGAGGAGTTGGCCTTGACGAGGTTGGAGACGTTGGCTCAGGGATGTGTGATGGAAGAGGAGATAGTCGGTGTGTCCACTATGGACACTGACATGGCCGACTTCAACGCTCCACATGTGCAAGAAGGTAATTTTATTTTGGTAGCCAAAAAGTATAAAGCTCAAACGTCTATGCGATTTTTTTTTATGAAAACAAATTAAAAATGTGTTTTTTATATTCCAGACTCAGAGGAGGTAGTGCCTGCTCCTGATGTCAGGTCTGGGTCCAGCACAGATGGGGACTCTGCAGGGGAGGATCCAAGTACTCCATCTGGGGACCCTGTAGAGTCTACTCCAGGGCAACCATCAGACCGAGCAGTGCCTCTCCTCACCAGGTTGGTCTCCAAAACTCAGGAGAACAGGTGTGTTCTTCTGAGGATGGAGACCAGTCTGGTGAGGGTGGCGGTGGCCCTGGAGACCATTGCTGGGGCCCTAGATCATTTGGCCAATACCCAGGAGCAGGCCAACCCACCTGCCATGATGAAGCGAGACTCCCTTCCACCCAGGACCACCACCTCTGGCAGCTCAACAGCCACCCCCGCAAGTATGGAGAGCCCTATGCCTAGGCCAGAGGAAATCCCATCTACCTCTGGCCAGGCCAGGAAGAGGCCACCTCTTCCTCCGAACCGGCCCAAACGACGAAAGTAGCCCTGGATATCTCCACCGTCACCTGTTGTCCAGTCCCCATATTTCTTGTCACCAATGTCTCAAGCTTTTTTTTTTTTTTTAAATATATATTTTTATATTTTAATTTTAATTATATGCAAATGTTGCAGTCACAATTAATATTTTACTTGTGCTGAAAGGCAAATTACAAATAAAAAAAAAACACAAATGTCTATCTTTAACTATATCAATGTATACAAGTTTTAAAAAGTATGGTATCTGAAAAGGCTGCTACGCAATACACAATGCTAGATGTTTTCAAAACTGTTTTCCCCCAAAAATGTTTAAAAAGCACAAATCAACATTTGTGTGACGAATTCCCTAATGCACACGCAAGTGAAATGAGTTACAAGGTAATTAGCAGTGTTAATAGTTACAATGCAGCAATCTTAGCTGCTTGGTTTGTGTGGTTCCAATTAGAAACATCGCAGGTAACATCAGATTAACAATTGTACTGTTGTGGCTTACGGACGCTGCTTGCCTACCTTAGCCTGGACGATCATCCTGTTCGTAGAGTGACGTTGTCATGCATCCACAATTCTTGGTCGTACGAAGCAGGTAATTTATGCACTCCCCTAAAACACCTGGAAATGCTGAAGAACGCCTCCGTTTGCAGACCACCACCCCCGTATACTCCCACAAACGGTCTTACCTGTCAATCAACTTTAGCAATCCACTTCCGTGTCGGAAGCCCTACGACCGTCAGTATTTTTCATCGGTAGAGCTCGTATGCACATGTGCACTGCTAGCCGTGCGCAGGTGCAGAAAGAAAAACATCGTATGCGTACGACCGTGCGGCCGCAACGACCGACTCTGAATGAGGTCCTCTGTCCATTACAGCTAGCCTAAGGGGCCTCGATCCAAATCACAAACCACTAGTGCCATGGCAGGTGGATTCTATAGTACCTCTTCTCACCACTATTCCCTGTGGTGAAGTTGGGGTCCAGCATTGTCTGCAGGCCCAGCCCGTGGTGGATGTGGCAACATTGCAGCATCATCTGGTGATGCAATTTATTCAGGTTTTGGGACAGTTCATGATCACTACAGGGTGTCTGTTTTTGGCTCTGGCGCTGCTCCTGCATCGGCTGCCTCTTGCATGTTTTTTCTCCTACTGTTGCATGTATTTGTAATTCACAATAGGGAATCCCCAATAGCAGGGGCGTATTGAGAGGAGAGGGCCTGTGTTCACTCCCTGTCCGGGGCCCCCTCCTCTCTCCCTGGCTGCCGTCAGTGAACTGACAGCAGCAGTAGACTCTGGGCACTAAAGTGTGCCCGGAGTCTGCCGCGCCATTTTCCCAGTGATTTCCTAGTGCACATGCGCAAAATGCCATGAAAATGGCAGCGGCGGTAATTTTCCAGGCATTTTTGTGTAGCGATATTCAGCGAGACTTCAGAGATGTAAGTATAAAAAAAGTATGGGTGCAGGGTGTGCGGTGTGGGCCCCCCTTGGACCCAGGGGCCCGTGTGCACCGCACACCCTGCACCCATTATAAATACACCCCTGCACAATAGGCAAAGTTAGCATCTAATGCGATCATCTTTGATTCAGAGAAAACAAACAAACAAATTCCTCCAGCATATGTACCATATTCGATCAGCAAAAGAGACATACATCCTACATGATAATAGTAATGCATAGATCTCAGTTACAACCATTACATTAGTCTAGAATAACACCACCTGTGATGAACCAATACATTGATTTGAGCAATTACCATTCTGTGTATCACTGTTCAGAGAAAACAACAGTTTTAGCTCACCAATAATATTATATATATATATATATATATATATATATAACTCAGTCTTTAGTAGCACAATTATCTACAGCATTCAGTAATAATTATCTTCAGCGCTTAGTAATAGTGCACCCTCAACCAATTTGTAGTATTATATTTTTATAAATAGCTCACTGTCAGCAGATTAGTAGACAGAGGGCCAGATTCAGAGATGGACGCTAATGCGATTTTGCCGCAGATTGAGTGATTGCCATTGCGCATGAGTATAAGCTGTACTGCGCGGAATCGGTATGATTGACCCATGCCCGGCGGTTGGAATCCCGACAGCAGCATCCCGGCAGAGAATGAAATCGCGATCTTCTAATGTAAGTATTCTCTGACCTAATTCTACCCCCTAACCTTCCCCCCCAGTGCCTAACCCTAACTCCCCTTCCCCGCCACCTAAATGTAAGCCCCCGGGGGGTGCCTAACCCTAAGTCCCCCCCGGGGGTGCCTAATGCTAACCCCGCCTTCCCCTAGCCTAAACCTAACCTCCCGAGGGGTGTCTTACCCTAAGTCCCCCCCGGGAACCCTAAACCTAGCAGCAGCTATCCGCGCTCGGCCCCCCAGCGTCCCTTCGATCGGGATGCCGGGAGCCGGTCTCCCGGCTTCACTAAAATGACAGGCATCTAGATTTAGATGCCTGTCTTATTAACCCTCACTGGGATTAAGCAGTCGGGAAGCCAGCAGTCGGGATTAGGTCCGCCGGCTTCCCGACTGCATACCGTACTGCGCATTTGCTGTGATTGTATTGCAATTCCACACTCACAGAGGATCCATGTGTAAAGTGTGTGACAGGTGCTCAGCATTTGGGGGAGGTAACGGGGGAACGATCAATAAAATGCAGGAGTGTTTGACCATTTAAATGCTGTTATATGGGCATATATAAATTAAGCTTTGCGATCTCCTATGTAACATGAGAGCACTCTGCATGTCAGAAGAGCTGTCGTGTCTGCAGCTGGTCAGACCTGCCGCAAGGGCAAGATGGCTGCTCAGTGTGCAACAATGTTACCGATAGTTACGCAGGTAGCGATGTTGTACGCATATGAGAAGGCAGCGGTGTGCGTCCTGATGTTCAGATAGGCTTTTGGAACTTTTTGAACTATTTGGAACTATTCTGCACTATTTTCACTTAGAGAAAAAGGGGAAGGGGGAATGGGAAGGATAATTTTCTAATGGTGTACTGATAGGCTGCCACAGACCAATGCGATCCCTTTCCTGATCACAAAAAATAACAGTAGGTTGTGGGTTTGTCTTATTAGGCATACGTGGGGTGTAATCTTATGTGAGTAGAACAAGATATGAAAGAAATGAGTGTAAAAAAATCAATATTTGAATTTAAATAAGTATTTATTACTGATTAGGAATTCTCTGCAGGTCGTTAATATGTTGATAAAGAAACAACTGGATATAGTGCATATGTGCAATAAAATAAAAGTGGAATAAAAAATTATCTAGATAAAATACAGTGAGTATAAATGAGCAGAATATAAAAAATTCAAATAATACACAATTTTCACATTAAAGCAGTCTATAATAAAGGTATGTTACTAAGAGCTATACAACTAACCTGTTGAGAGCAAAAATGATTACCATGTCAGCTGAGTGTTTCTTTAAATATTAGGCAGAGTATAGTCCAGTTCCATATTCAGAAAGACTTGTGTATAAACGGAATGCAGGTAGCAGAGAAATAAAAAATGAAGATTTGTGGCCACAGTAACTAAATGGTGCGCGCACCTCCTACCTTCCCCCGTTCGTGGTGTCGAAACTGGATTATTGACTGAGACAGATCAGTTTAAAATTGAATCGCAGCGACACCATCTTGCGACGCCATTTTGCAAAATGGCCACCTAAGCACCATTTTAGATAAACTCACACTTTAGTACATGTGGCGATAATACTATTAGCATCATGCGAATGCATCTGTGACCATCGCCATAAGTTACGGCGATTCACCAGAAGCCTATTTCATGACTTTACGTATTATAAAGGATATATTTCAGAAATGGCTACGTGACAACTAGCTTGTGTAGATAAGCTTCCTGGACAGTGTCTGCCCTCACTACAGGTGGTCTGGCTCGAATACACACCTACATTAGCAGGCTTCCTGCAAGGACATGATTTCAAAGACTAGAGTGTCATCTTAGGTCTGTCTCTTGTAGCTGGGCTATTTGCATTTCACACAAGAGACTGGGAGAATAAAGAGTTTTTTTTTTAAGCCTGGGACAGGTGGGGGGACTGCTGACAGAGTGGGCATGTGGAACTATCTGACTCAGCATGTCACTCTGCTAAGATGTTCACTTAGTGAGAGTTAAGTGCACCCTTCCTCATACACACATTAATACGTCTTTATATCAAACCCTGAATACTCACACATTACATATTCACACATAAGGTTTAATAAGCTTTAAATTATATGATTTAAGTTGGTTCAGTTAGTTTAAATGCTGAGAAATAAAGATATTTGATAACTAAGGTTCTATACATGTTAAGACAGCCGTATTTGGTTTCAAACTGATGCGTACTCTTTCAACAGAATTCCGGTACTATCGATGTGGAGATCGCATCATGCATTCCCAACTTATGGACCGCAGAGACTACAAGCAACAAAATGTATATTTTAGGAACAACTGTTAGGATGCAGCATGGGGAGGCAGGAGGGAAAAGACCCTCAGTTGTTAGAGGCTGGGCGAGTCTATTTGAACCAGCCTGTTAAATGCACTGTAACATATGCTTCTGCCCTGGGAACCAATGGCATAAGCAAGAAACTTCTCTATTGTCCTGTTTATTCTGGGGGGGGTATAAACATGTGTGCTCAAATACTGGGTCTTTAGTCTTCTTGCTGAATACTGATTGACGGAGGTTTTCTTTCTGAAGGCCGGGATCTGGTCCAGAGGCACTGCGTATGTATACTGTACTTGGGTCTGTATAATTCCTTTCCTCTAAATTGTACACAGATCATAGCGTGTAACTGACTGTATTTTTACTTGAATAATACTTTGTGCTTCGGAACCACATGTTCTGAGTCTGGAGTCTCTATTTATTGTATGACTGCGTATGCAAATTAGCGTCATCCTTAGAGGTTTATAGGAAGGATTTTAGAAGGTACAGGCAGGGGTATATAGAGGTTCATTTTAATATCGTCAGTGGATATCTGCGGGCTTGCCCCGGACTTGTGGGGGTTGCAGCCTTATCTTCCTCCTGAAATGATGTTTAGCCAGGGCTCCATCTTTCATGAACTGTCTCTGTTCCTAGAGCGGTGTGTGTTACTCACTTGGGCTTTTTCCTTTGGCGATGTAAAGGCAGCGCTCCTTCCTCTGTGTACAGTCTTTAGTTCTTTGGTGGGGTGAGTGCCGGAGGCACGGGCGGCTTGCGTGGAAGGGGCAGCTTCGTCTGGCAGAACTTGTACCTCCGGAGCTGCTCAAACTGCCGCTGTCTTGTAAGCGCTTGAGAGCGGGTGTATGGTGGGTGCCAACGCGTTTCTCAAAGTCGGGATTGATTTTTTTACACTCATTTCTTTCATATTGTATCTTAATCTACACACGTAAAGATTACACCCCACGTGTGCCTAATAAGACCAACCCACAACCTACTTTGGAACTATTAGCATATTTTTGCAGCTGCATTCTGAGCAAAATCGCAGCTGTGATTGCATTAGCGTCCATCTCTGAATCAGGCACTAAGGCTCGTATTCAATTAGAGCCGAGCCGCGATAATTTAACGCGGCCCAGACTTAACGCCGACTTTGCCTGTTTTGTTGGAGTTAAAGTATCGCGCGCTTGCCCGCATATCCCCGTATTCAATTTCAAAGTAGGCGAAAACGGGACCCAGGAATACTTGGATCGGCAAAAAAAAAACGGGAATTTTCAGGAAAAAATTGTAGGATCCCCCTAAAGATGTCCAGACCTCGGGGATCACTATGGGTACCCCCGTTTTTGCCTGCAGAATAAAGTCGGGGTTTTTAAATAGCCGCGGCAGATGTTTTTTTCTTGACTTTGAAGAAGTGATGCAGAAGAGCAGTTAGTTTTTTTTTCAGTTTTTTAAGTGGTCCCATCAAATTTGGGGTACATAAAAATGGGTGCTAGCATATTTTTAAGTCCCTAAAGTCATTTTTTAAAAATTCAGCAAAAATGCACCTGCCAGCGGCTATTACAAATTATTATAATTATTTCTTTAGGAGATAAAAATGGGGGTACCCATAGTGATCCCCTATGTCTAAACATCTTTAGGGGGTTTCCTGGTCTTTTCCCCTAAAATTCCTGTTGTGTTTATACCTGTAAAAAAATGGGTTAAAAGTTTTTTTTTTTAAAAAGACATAGGGCCCCCCTCCAAAAGCCAAACCAGCCCCAGGCTTGGCAGCCAGTGGTGGTTTCTAAAAATATGGGGAACATAATGTGTAGGGTTCCACCGTATTTTAGAAACCAAATCCAGGATGCAGGGACTAGTGCTGGTTTTAAATATAGGGGGCAAAAGGTACCCCCAATATTTAAGACCAGCACCAGACCCAACCGACCGGGGTGTAATACCACAGCCCGGAGACCCAATCACCGGGGCTCCAGGTCCAAAGCATTAGCACCCCAAGTCGGTCAGCGCAAGCTGGTGATCTCAGGGGAGTTGGGGACCCCGAAAGAAGGGACCCTCCCCCTCCCAAGCACCCCAGGCTTACGCTGAAGCCTGGGGCTCTTCCCCATACCCTTGGCTTGGTGGGTATGGGGGTAACTTTTATCCTGTTTTTTTTACAGGTAGAAACATAACGGGAATTTTTGGAAAATATTCTAGGGGACACCTTAAAGATGTTTAGACATAGGGGATCACTATGGGCACCCCCATTATTATCTCTTGAAGGACGTCGGGGTTTGTAATAGCCGCGGCAGATGCATAAATGCTGCTTGGAAGAAAGTGCTGCAGAAGAGCATTTACAAGTCTTTTTTGGGAAAAATAACTATGCCCATTAGGTTTGGGGTACTTGAAAATGGGGGTCAGCATATTTTAAAGTTGCTAAAGTGGGTTGAAAAAAACGTGAAAAACCCACCTTCCAAAAGCAGCTGCAATGAAAAAACCACTTGGGGCATACTTGGGGACCCCCCAGAGTAAAGTTCGCTAGTTTTTAACTTTGTCACCCAATTATTTTTTTTTACACCCCCAAAATTAAAGTGATTTTTTTGGGGTGTCCAAAAGTGTTTTTTACATTTTTTTTTACACAGTTTACCTTGGGGGACTATCTGAAGGCTGCATGGGGGGTCCCGTAATGTTGCACCCCAAAACCCCAATTCTGCACTTTTTAACGCCTGCTATTCATAGCCGATACTTTTCCGCCTATTACATTGCGTTGACTTTCCGCCTAGGAGGAAAGTCTTTCAAATTGAATACGGAGAAAAACTAAAACAGACGATAATGACGTCATCGGTGGTAAATTACCACGAATCCGGACTTAATGCCTCAAATTGAATACGGCCCTAAGTCTTTTGGCTTAAGCATAACTCAGTTGGCAGTGGCACATATATCATACTGTCGGTATATGTATAACTCAGTCTCTGGCAGATATATCACATTAGATTGCAGCTCACTAACAATAGGAATGTCTCCCTTGCTCAGTATAACTCACTGTCAACCTCCAAGGATCACGCTGTGGTCCCCAGTGCTGCCACGCTGACTGAACAAAGTCTCCATCACACACTGCTGGAACTCTGCTGCTGTCCCCAGCACTCTATTTAGCAGGTACTCAGTGGCTCTGACCCTCACTACCACCTCAGCGACGTTGCTTGCCCAGTCTCTCTTATCAGATTTGAGGCACCTCACTCTGCTCTCTAGCTCTGCTTAACTGTGCATGTCCAACCACCAATCTCATTTACCATTGCCAGAATCCCTTAATGATGCTCCACAGCTCCACAAAGTATCAGTCTCAGACACAACAGTGTCTGTAGACTTTTATGGAAGGTAGGGGTATCACACATCTGTCTTAGGTAATGAGCTGGTTATGTCTCTGGTGGTATCATACATCAGGGTTTGGATAACTGTTACCAGTGTCACTTTAATGCCAGCAGAATCCCTGAGATCTGTGTTCACTCATGCAGTTCCTGCTGCTCTGCATCATGGGAGCCGCCATCTTGGAATATATGACGTGATCCGCCCTGACAAACCAGTCTCTGGCAAATTCGGTCACATGTTTCAGCCAGCCTACCAGTTCTAAGGGTGACCTATTTAACCCAGGAACTGCTGACAGCACATTGCCAGTACAATTGATTTCCCTGAAGATCAGTATCTTGGCTACTGGTTGTGTTTTGCAATCCTGCATTATGTTCCAGTAACCTGCTTCAGTATCTGCTTTGCATCATTCTGCACCTGTTCCAGTAACCTGCTTCAGTATCTGCTTCGCATCATTCTGCACCTGTTCCAGGTACCTGCTTTAGTATTTGCTTCACAGCATCCAGCACCTGTTCCAGTTACCTGCTCAGTATTTGCTTCACAGAATTCTGCACCAGTTCCAATTACCTGCTCTAGTGTATGCTTCACAGCATTCTGAACCTGTTCGATACTTGCTTCAGTGTTGCTCTCAGGATTCTGCTCCAGCTTGTTCCAGTTTCATCCACACTTCACTTCTCAGGGGGATGGTAGGGCTGGTAAGGCTGCCAAAAAGGGCAAACATTGTAAGATATTTGCTTTAACTAGTTGCACTTGTAAAGCTTTGGACACAGCAGTTAAAAAAGGAGGTGCGGATGAGGATGCTTATAAATATAATAACACTTGGCTAGCTGGCATGTATAAGTTCACTGCATGTTAACTCAACTGGATGAATATATGGATGTGATCAGGTATCGTCATCTGATTTACTCTCTGCATGGCTTGGCAAAGTGGATGGTCTGAAGGTTCCTGTAATGAAAATTTCAGTTGAAACCACATGGCTTCATAGATATGGATTCGGGTTGCAAAGACATTGAAATGTGGTTAGACATCACTCAACGTCAATGGGCTCCCAGTGAGACTTCTTTTCAAAAGCATCCCTTTCCACCTGGGCATCTGCAGCTGTACAATCCTGTGAAAGGAAAGTGCTTTGCCTTTAACACCTCCGTATCCATTGTGGATTAGCCCAACCCCGTCAAAGATAGTGGTCAAGCAACCACTGATGGTGGCAGTTCCTTAACTGCATTTCCATCTGGGCACAGTGGTCTTAAATAGTGCTCATACCCCAGTATATATGAGTGTTATGGACAAATGGCTGTCCTGGTAACCTCACAAGGAGGTTCCTGAGTTTTGAAGTATGTGTAGGTTGATAGGTCAAGAAAGTTGTGTTCTGCATTAGACCTCCCTGATGTGTTGGAAGCTAAAGTAATTAAGATGGTGCAGCTGGGGTGCATGGTTGGGTTCCTATGTTCCAATTTAATTCTACCTGTGGGTATAGAGCCCAAGAAACCTCCTGGGGAACATAAGCTTATTCAGCATCTGTTTTGCCATGGGGACTTCTCTGTCAGTAATGCTATTCCATTTGAGTTTTGCCAAGTTTTTTTTTATCAGAATACTTGTCTCTGGGGAGTTCCTTTGCCTGGGGGTTGTTATGGCTAATATAGATTAGATGTTGAGTCAGTTTTTCAGCTGTTACCCTTGCATCGGGATTCCTTCTGTTTCATGGATTTAATTCGATAGATGCCTGACCATGAGTTGCTCTGGTTGCTGAGCTTTTTTGAAAAGTTTAGCTCTTTATTGCATTGGCAATTGATGATTTTAGATTAATGGGTCTGGCTAGATCCACTTGCTGTGTCAATTTGTTGTTTGCAATGAATGCCTTGTTCACAGTGTTCGGTGTTCCCATCATCTATGACAAAACTAAAGGTCTGACAACTCCACTATCTTACCTGGGCATCAAAATTGATACTGCGGATGGCTTTTTTTATCTACCTGCTGACAAAGTGCTGAAACTGAAAGACGCCATTACTTTCGTTTTAATGTCTGGAAAGTCCACTTTGCACCAATCAAAGCTGTTATTAGGCTTGTTAAATTTAGCATCCAGGAATATATCCATTGATAAGGCTTTTAGTCAAAAGTTTGAGCATGCACTAGCTAGAATTCACAAACCACATAATTTTATTCAAAGCAATAACACCACTATCAGCACGAAAAAGCAGCTGGGCTAGACAAACCTGGGTGTCACCTTACCACCAATGTACAATAACAACAAAGAAAATAAGTCGGGATAAGGCTTACCGTACCTTCTTTTTTTTCTTGACATAATTTTATAGGTGGAGGTCTGGAGGGACTTTCTCATATGGGTGGATTTTCTGTCAAAGTTTAATGGGATTTGTTTCTGAATTTCCCCTCCTGCTTCTAATTTGACCTTTCCTTTGCTTACCAATGCTGATGGCTCCTTTGGTTTTGCTGCTTGCCTGAATGGGCTGTGGTGGCACCTTGTGCAGGCACCTTGGCCTGAGGAATGGGTATCAGAAGGTTTTACTTGAAACATTCTGCTACTTTTTTCCCATCATGGTAGATTTAGAGTTGTGGGGGCTAAATTGTGGGATAGGTGCATCATTTTTGGTATAATAATCCTGGCACAGTTCATGCGATAAACTGTCAGCACACATCCTGTTTGCCAACAATTTGGTTACTTCCTAAATTGTGCTTAGGTGCTTGCGTTACAATATTTATTTTCATGCCAAACACATGCCCGGGCATAGACAATAAAATTTATGATGCACTTAATCATTTTGTTTGACCGTGTTTCAGAACATTTGCGCCTCATGCAAGCTTGAATAGTGAGTTATGCCCTTAATATGTCTGGCAGGTTATCGAGCCAGCATAGAGGTTTTACAGTAGCTCATTGAGCATTGGCCCCAAAGACTTTCTGGGCTTAGCAATCTGCTTGGATGGAATGGCAGCGGTTCCAGTCCCACTCTGATAACAAAGGTAAGAGTTATTTCTGGGGTGTTAGACACTAGCGCTAAAGGTATTCCCCACTATATTTGCGGAGGCTGCTGGGCACACGAGTTGTCCAGACTCGTAAAAAATTATACCTGAAATGGAGGGTTATGTCCAGCGCCAACCTAAAGTATAAATGGCTAAGTATCTATGTGACCTGTATACAGTATTAAATGGTTAATGATACTATTTATCCAGAATGAGACAGAAAAATAAAAATAAATATAAAAAATGTTGTAATATTGGAAAAAAGCAAAGGAGATGATATGTGTCTAAAAAGCTATTTATTTCAATAGAAATATTATATAAAACAATATATGTTATTATGTATGTGGCTATTTGATAGGTCAACGTCAGATGGCTCCTTTAGGGTGCCTCTTTCCGTAGGACAGAGTTGTCCCTACGTGTACCTATAGCCAGATACCGTGGAATGATTTGAGCTGAGCTCAATATACCGTGGAATGATTTGAGCTGAGCTCAATATAAATAAGCATCTTTGTTTGCACCTTGGTTGTGGGTTGTATAAGTGACTCCTTTAGGGTGTCACTTTCCGTAAGCACTCAGTACCTACGTATCCCTTATACACTATGAGTGACAACCTTCCAGATATAGGTGTGTGATCACACACCTATATCTGGAAGGTTGTCAGCTCAAATCATTCCACAGTATCTGGCTATAGGTACACGTAGGGACAACTCTGTCCTATGGAAAGAGGCACCCTAAAGGAGCCATCTGACGTTGACCTATCAAATAGCCACATACATAATAACATATATTGTTTTATATAATATTTCTATTGAAATAAATAGCTTTTTAGACACATATCATCTCCTTTGCTTTTTTCCAATATTACAACATTTTTTATATTTATTTTTATTTTTCTGTCTCATTCTGGATAAATAGTATCATTAACCATTTAATACTGTATACAGGTCACATAGATACTTAGCCATTTATACTTTAGGTTGGCGCTGGACATAACCCTCCATTAAAGGTAAGAGTTGCCATCATATATTTTATCATTAGTGTGGATACTCTTTTTGAGCGATAATCTAGAGAGGTTTTTCTTAAGCCATTATCAGGGATTTTGTATTTTTGCACTTGCAGTAGCCCTGATTTTACTAAGTCCTTTGTGGTCACTTAGACCTTTAAGGGATAACCCTGGAATGGCCCCTTTGCTTTCCGATTTCTAGATGTCCTATCGATCTCCCGCTTCTCCACCAGTTGCTTGCAGTTGTTCCCTCAGTTCCCTCAGAATCATTGCTTTTTCATTCAGCCAATTCTATGTTTTTCCCAGGGACTTTGTAATCTCTGAGCTAGTTTCCCTTGGAAGGTGGGTTTCTCCTACAGTACTTTGCCATTTTCTAATGCTTTAGTTGGCAAGCTGTCGTTTTTATGATTCCAAGTTCCAAGACGGACCAGTTGGGAAATAGTAGCAGGGTATGTTTACCCAAATTTGATGATCTTGTAGCACTGGTTTCTGCTTATTTGAGCCAACATTCTTCAGTTGATGGTGCATGGCTAAAACACTCTGAAGGTTCCTCGCTAATGCTTTTTGTATTTGGGTCTGTCTTGAAATGTTGTATCCTGCTGATTGACCTGTCCATTGTGGATTTTGGTACCCATTACTTTAGAATTGATGCTTCCACATCTACGGTGATACTGTGAGTGGGGACATACTTTCTTCTCCAGCATACTTTCTATTTAATTCATTTATATTTTAATTAAAATAAATAAAGCCTACCCTTTTTTCCTCCTCATACTGTACAGTATGTCTCAGTGTTGTTATTTTAGTTAAGGAGTGTCATATAATATATACCTACAGTATTTTGTCTACGTGTGAGATGATATCAGCCATTAGGAAGTCTATGACAAAGCAACACATTTTATATGGATACGGTAGTACCACATTAACACATGAATTTTGCACCCCTTGTACAAATCTTAATCAAACTCTTTATGTTTTTACCAATACATTGCTGGTGTGTCTACTCAGCAACACTTAATTATTGACATCTTATTTAAAAAAACGACTTGTTGACTTTATTTTTCTTCTTGCTGTACCTCCCACGTAGAATTAATGTTATGCAGACAAGGAGCTTTGGCAGACATTAAGTTTTGGTGCAGGAGAAAGTAATTATTTGCATGGGTGGCACAGACAACTGGAAAACTTTGGAGATCTCATCAGAATGAAGAAGAGGGTTATTCTGTTTGTGAAAGCCTGCCAGTTCTACAGTGCCTGTTCTCCACTCACACATTCGTTGACGGCTGTAAGAGACAGGCAGTGGGAAATAACTGGGCCTTTTAACCTGAGCGTACGGAGGGACCTGACGGGGCGTGAAAATGGCTTTAAGAAACAACTTCTTTTATGAAAAGTGCATCAATGGTCATTCTAGTTCACAGACATTTCACAGAATTCCATTCTGCTCTTTTATTCTCCGATAATTTATAAGCATCTATTCAACGAATATATTGCAGCCCAGTTTTATGTTATTTTGTTTACTTTTTTTATTTTATAATCCGGCTAATGACTGTACCGTTCTCTAAGACATTCTTCGAAGAAAGGAAGTTCTCCTAAAGTAGTTGTAAGAACTATATTCAAAAAAATTATCCCTGCCGAGTAGTATAATCACATGCCTGCTAAGTGTAGCTCAAGCTGTGTATTTTAATATCTTATTCCTGTAGTATTCCTTGCGTAGTGAAATGTAGCATTAGGCTGTTTCCTGCAGAGTATTTTAATAACTTCCAAACTGGTACATACCTGCCACTGAGTACTTATCTTGAAGTAGATTCTAAAAGTGTTCTATGAGTATTTGGTTTGCTGCGTATTTTTATGTGTCCTTAGAGTTTTAATAGCAGAGGTTTCAATGGCATATTTGTATTGACCACAGTCATTTTTCGTATATCTTGTTCCCCAACTGGCTTAGGTACGGTTTCTGCAGCCCTATTTAATCTTCTTTATTGTGAAGTTTCTTTTGCAAGCTTCACTGTAATCTTTTCCAATCCTTATCCAATACTTTTATAAATTCCAGCTCCAAGTTGTAATGCATTTTATTTGTATGGCTGGAATGTTTCAACACAAACATATATATGCATTTTTGTTATAGAATATGTCAGGAGAAAACTAAATCCTTTTTTCTATGCATAAGCTTGTTACAGTTAAAGCATTGCATAAACAGGAAAAAAGCCGATTTACCCTAATCTCTTTTGTGATCATTTCAACAATACTTGTCGTGGTTTGTTTATACCCAAATTGAATAAACTTCTTCTGTATTTCCTTGTCCTTGAGGCGTGGATCAGGGAACGATGTCCATCGCCTCACTGCTTTGTTTTCACAATAAATTTTCCAATTGCACAAAAAAAGCAAATCATGTGAAATGTCTTCTTTAAGTATATATGTTCCTAAACTTTGCACGAAATGGGACAGCTTTGCAGCATGGTAGTCAGTATTGCTGCCTTGCATCACTGAGGTCCTGAGTTTAACTACCGCCAAGGCACTATTCATATGGCACTAGTATGCTGCCCACGTGGCTGCTGATAAAACATGGGCCTTAGTGTATTTGTGGAAGGGAACCTAGATGCAAGCTCCAAAAAGACGGGCTAATTTTTTAAGTGTGGTTGCTCATCAAATCGCAATGTGCAGCTTTTGCCATGGCCACAACTTACACCTATGACTATTTGCACTAAGGGGGAAGGAACAGTAGTTGGAAGGAGCATCTAGGTGTGGCTGACATATATTAATGGCTTGTCGGCATTAAATGCATCCCAAGATGGTACAAATGCAAACCACTGGTACAATTTGAAAGCTGATTATGATGACAGCCATTGGTAGCATCTGATTCGCCGAGTGCTTCTAAGGCACACACAGTTATGCAAACATACTTCAACCGCTGCAGCTGCAGTCTTATAGCAGAATTATAATGCACAGAACACTCGTTTTTAAAAAATAAAGCATGATTCCTACTTTGATTAGGTAGGAATTTATTTTTGATATGTAAAAATGAATTTAGGGTCGGCGCTAACGGGTGCCCAATTTCTGCAACCTAAGGAGAACTACTAGGTTTTCTATCTTCCTCCAGCAGAGTTGAATGAACACTCCCTGAGGAAGTGGCCAGGGGCCGTGAAACGCGTTGCAATTTTAAGTGACAATTTAATTTTTCTTTTATGCTTTAAACCTAATTTTTCACTTGTGATACTATGTTTTTAAATATTTTTTAAATTATTTGTATTTTTAATTATTCCTTTATTCATTGTTGTCTACAATAGTGATAACTATTTTGTTATTTTAAAATTTTGTTTATCCATGACAATAGCGAGTTGTAATACAATGCCATTAATCAAACTAATAAATCATTTGATTGTTTATATTGTTTATTTTTTGTTGGGTCATCCCTTATTTGCAATTGCAGCCCATATTTCATGTTTGGGTACGAGGGTGTTATTTACCACTTATATCTATGCTGACACTACCTTTAACAGTCCTATATTGCTCGGCTTCTATAAGGGACTAGTTTTGTATAAAAGAAGTGTCACAATGAAGTTTTGATCTATAAAGTATCCTCAGTGCTGGAGATACTGTACTTATTACTTACACTTTTCATTACTTTAATGTGTATGGATTGTTTCATACTGTACTTGCCTATTCGCCAAAAACATCTGGCATACTCCCGAATGATGGATGTATTCCTCAGACACCCGGAAGAGTGAGCAAGTCTAATGGAAGAATGGGCCTACCTCACGGAGCGATTTGACACCGTTTAAAGAGCTCCGGTACTTTTCTAATAGCCACCAATAGCCTTCTATGTGGTCCTACTATCTCAGTTGTCATATTTTGGGGGTCCGGGATGGTTTTCCCACTTCTTCCTGCACTTCTGCCAAGTCGTATTTTATAGAAAAGTCGCGTGATGTCTGTGAGTTTTTGCCCTCAATTTTTACTAGTAATAAGCGGTACTGATTCCGACAAATCCAATACAAACAGGCATATCTGTCATAGGTGCAGGGTGTGCAGTACACATGGGACCATGAATCCAGGGGGGCCCGGGTCTGCACACCCTGCACTAATGTATATTTGCATTTGGGTAATAATAGGATTTTGGTACTTACCGATAAATCCCTTTCTCCGATTCCACAGGGGACACTGGAGCCTCAGTACAATGGGGTATAGGAGTGTGTTAACCGGGAGCTGGCACATTTAAATAAAAAACTACTGGTAGCTAGCTCCTCCCCCTCTATACCCCCCCCCAGGTCAGTCTAAAAACAACTGTGCCCGAGGGGAGCTGGAAAGTAAGGAGAAGGAGACAGAAAAGCTACATTAATCACATATACATAAGAAAAGAACATATACATGAAAAACAAGACAACATTAAACATCATTCAGACAACATTAAACGCAAACCAGCATCTGAACCTGTAAAACAGTAACAATGCAGGTAGAACAGCGTAGGGAGGGTGTCCAGTGTCCCCTGTGGAATCGGAGAAAGGGATTTATCGGTAAGTACCAAAATCCTATTTTCTCCTTCATCCACCAGGGGACACTGGAGCCTCAGTACAATGGGGACGTCCCAGAGCTTACATCCCGGATGAGAGAGTGCTGAGAGCCCTGCAACACCGCACGCCAAACTCCGAAGCGGAGGCCGCAAAAGTATCAAAACTATAGAATCGTAGGAAGGTATGCATGCCTGACCAAGTGGCTGCTCTACAAAGCTGATTTAAGGAAACCCCTCGAGCAGCTGCCCATGAAGGACCTACCGAGTGTGTACAATGCGCCGTAATAGGACCCGGTGGTTGTTTGGAAACCACCACGTATGCTTGCCTGATAGTGAAGTGAATCCATCTAGAAATGTTCTGTTTGGAGGCCGGCCAACCTGGACGGCCACATCAAACCGAATAAACAAAGCATCTGATTTACGGAGGGAGGCAGTCCTGTCAATGTAAGTCCGGAGTGCTCTGACTACATCCAAGGATCTTGAATTGGAAGAGTCATCCTTAAACACCGGAACCACGATAGGCTGGTTTATATGAAAAGCTGTCACCACTTTGGGAAGTAAAGCCCTTTGAGTACGCAGCTCCGCCCTATCTTCATGGAAAATAAGATAAGGAGGGCGGCAGGATAAAGCACTGAGGACCTCATTCAGAGTCGGTCGTTGCGGCCGTACAGTCGTACGCCACCGATGGTCACTAAACTGCGCATGCGTAAAGTATGCAATGCGTGTGCGCAAACTAGCTGCTACGATCAGAAATTTCTCTCTCCTTGAACACAGCCAGGTCGGTAGTTTGAGTGACAAAATGAGGCGTTTGTGGGTGGTAACAGGGGAAGGTGCTTGAAAACGGGGGAGTGGAGATCCGAACGCAGGCGTACCTAATTATGCGAACGGCGTTTTATGGGAGTGCATACTTAACAAAGTAGTGTCATGGCACACGTGACATGGGTGGTTTGTACACTGACCTGATCGTAGTGCTTAAGAGAGCGTATGGTCAACCTTAAGCTCTACGACCAGTTCCGATGGTTGCCGATGGTCTCGATTAATCCTTATATGCCCGGAGATGACGTGTAATGCGTACGAGAAGGGGGTGTATTTTTGGTCTTACGGCCGCATCCTCCCCTTGGTCGGCCAGCTAACGATCCGATCTTAAGGATGCAACTTGCGAGTGCATCATTTGCATATCTGGCCCCTTTTCCCTTATGACCGTGCGGCCGCAACGACCGACTCTGAATGAGGTCCTGAGTTCTGACACACGCCTTGCCGAAGCGAGTGCCAAAAGCAGAACCACCTTCCAGGTTAAGTACCTTATCTCCACTCTCTGTAATGGCTCAAATGTATCAGACTGGAGGAAGGCCAACACCAAATCCAAATCCCATGGTGCCGTGGGAGGCACAAAAGGGGGTTGAATCCTCACAACTGCTTGGAGAAAAGTCTGTATATCTGGAAGCAAAGCCAATTTTCTCTGAAAGAAAATGGACAACGCGGATACCTGTACCTTTAATGAACCAAGATGAAGGCCTGCTGTCAGACAGGCCTGAAGAAAAAGAAGGAGACGTGATAGCCTTAAAGACTGACGGAGGAGAATTACGTCTCTCACACCAAGCCACATATGTCTTCCATATGCGGTAGTAATGTTGAGAAGTGACTTCTTTCCTAGCCCGAATCATTGTGGGAATCACACTAGATGGAATACCCTTTTTTCTGAGGACGGCCCTTTCAGTAGCCAGGCCGTCAAACGAAGCTGCCTTAAGTCGCGATAAACAAATGGGCCTTGAAGAAGGAGGTCATCCTGAAGAGGCAGTGGCCACGGCTCGTCTATTAACAGATTCTGTATCTGGGAATACCACGCTCATCTGGGCCAATCTGGTGCTATCAGAAGCACCTTGATCCCTTCTCGCTTGATTCTTTGAAGCAGGCGCGGAATGAGCGGAAACGGAGGGAATAGGTAGACATAATGAAACTTCCACGGAGCCGTCAGTGCATCCACTGCAGCTGCTCGTGGGTCCCTTGTTCTGGAGTAGTAAACTGGTAGTTGGTGGTTTAACCTTGACGCCATAAGGTCAGCTTGAGGACAGCCCACCTCTGAGTTAGTTGCTGGAACACCTGAGGATTGAGTGACCATTCCCCTGGATGAACATCCTGCTGACTGAGGTAGTCGGCCTCCCAGTTTTCTACTCCTGGGATGAAGATCGCAGAAATCGCTACTGCAAATTCCTCTGCCCAAAGCAGAATCCTTGTTACCTCCCTCATGGCAGCTCTGCTTTTTGTGCCGCCCTGCCTGTTTATATACGCCACTGCAGTGGCGTTGCCCGACTGGACTCTGATTGCAGCGGATGTGCCAGCTGGAGATCATAAAATACCACTCTCAACTCTAGGATATTTATGGGCAATCTGGCTTCCTGCTGGGTCCAGTGCCCCTGAAAATGCTTTCCCAGAGTCACTGCTCCCCAGCCCCTCAGACTTGCGTCCGTGGTGAGGAGGGTCCAATCCCACACCGCAAACCTTTTCCCCGCCAGCATGTGGGAAAGGTTCAGCCACCAAATGAGAGATGTTCGAGTCTGAGGCGCCAGGAGAACTCTCTGATGGAGAAAGAGGTGGGATCCTGACCACTGGGAGAGGAGAACCAGTTGAAAAGGACGGGCGTGAAATCTTCAATACTGAATCGCCTTGAAGGCCGCTACCATCTTCCCAAGAAGGATACAGAGATGTACAGACACTCGGCAATGTTTTAAGACAAGACACACCATATGCTGAATGGAGGCAGCCTTGTCTTGAGGCAGGAAAACTCTTTGCTGCACTGTGTCCAGTATCATTCCCAGGAATAGTAAACGCTGTGTAGGGATCAGGGAGGACTTTTTGAAATTTAGTATCCAACCGTGTTGCAGGAGGATGCTCTGAGTTAAGCGAATGTCCCTTAACAGCCGAGCTTCCGAAGAGGCCTTTATCAATAGATCATCTAAGTATGGAACAATGACGACCCCCTGACCATGCAGTAGGGCCATCATTGCCGCCATAACTTTTGTGAATACCCTTGGGGCCGACGAAAGTCCGAAAGGTAGGGCCTGGAATTGAAAATGCGACTCTAGGACCGCAAAATGAAGAAAGGCCTGATGGGGAGGCCAGATTGGGATGTGTAGATAAGCGTCCTTTATGTCTAAGGACACCAGAAACTCGTTCCTGTCGAGACCCGCTATAACAGATTGGAGAGATTCCATCTTGAATTTGAAAACTCGAAGATGAGGGTTTAAATCCTTGAGATTGAGTATGGGTCTCATGGAGCCGTCCGACTTGAGCACCACAAACAGGCTGGAATAAAACCCTTGACCTCTCTGGTGGGTCGGAACATTCACTATTACCTGAGACAATAACAGTTTTTGTATTGTCTCCTGAATTTCTCCTCATTTTTCTGCAACCAGAGGTAAACCGGTTTTGAAAAAACCAGGAGGTTGGACTCTGAAGTCCAATTTCAGGCCGTGAATAATGATGTCCCTGACCCAGGCGTCCTGGCAATACTGGATCCAAATCTCCTTGAAACTTAAAAGGCGCGCCCCAACCCTGGAATCCCCCAAATGAGAAGGAAGGGCGTCATGTGGCAGGCTTGGCAGCTGCCTTGTCCTGCTGAGTGTTGGAGGTGGCTGATGCTGAAGCTCTACCTCGACCTCTGGAACCTCTTGTGAAGGCTGGACCTCCTCTGGAATGCCCTCTAAATCTTCCAGAGGCACGAAAGGATCGAAAGGAGGGACCTGTCAAAGGTCTTCTAGTAGGAGGAGGAGCTGCAGATGGTAGGTAAGTGGATTTCCCACCTGTAGCTTGTGAGATCCACTTATCTAACTCCAATCCGAAAAGTACCTCCCCAGTAAAGGGAAGGGCCTCTACCGCTCTCTTGGACTCTGCATCTGCCTGCCATTGACGCAGCGACAGAGCCCTTCTAGCAGATATAGCTAATGCTGAAGATCTGGCGGATAGATTACAAATGTCCTTTGCCGCTTCTCCGAGGAAAGCAGCCGACTCTGCAATCTGTTCGGCTAACTGAATTAAGTCGTCAGTTTGTATACCTGTCTTAATCCCCTCAGCCAGCTGTAGCGCCCAGGCTTCAATGGCCTTATTTACCCAACAACTAACTAGTGCTGGACGCATCAAAACCCCTGCAACTGTATACAAGGATTTCAATGTGTGTTCCATCTTCCTATCCGAGGTTTCCTTTAGGGAAACCGCGCCAGGCACCGGAAGCACCGTTTTCTTGGAAAGATGGGCTACTGACGAGTCCACTGCTAGAGGAGTTTCACATAATCTCCTACTGTCAGGTGGAAAAGGGTAATAAGACAGATATTTCTTAGAAATTTGAAATTTTTTGTCTGGGTGTTTCCATGCGGAAGAAAGAATGTCATCCAGCTCTTCTGATGCTGGAAAGGTAACAGACTGTTTAAATCTTTTACCGAAAATAGATGGTTTTTCAGTAACCTCTAAATCCTCTACATGTAACACCTGGCGTACTGCTGAAATTAAAGCATCCATGCCCTAAGATGCAGGTTCGGGGTCCTCAGGAATGTAAGTTTCCTCTTCCTGAACATCGCCCTCTTCAGTGTCCTGCAACTCCTCATCTGACTCATCCCAGTGCAAGGGGTTATGAATCAATCTCTTACTAAGGACCCGAGCAGGAGAAGAAGAAGCAGGTAGGACCTGGGACATTGCTTTTGTAAGTCCCTCAACAGATCTGGCCAGAGAGCGAGCCCAATTTGGTTCAGCTGCTGTTTGTCTCAGCCTCTCCCTGTCCTTACGAGCTGCTTCCAGCTCTGATGACAGGTTTGATATAACTGCAGTCAATTGATCAGACCACCTAGGCTGGACTACAAGATCAGTATCTTGAGGTAAAGACACACATTTATCACACAGTAAGGAAGTATTAGACTGTCGCTGTGTGAATTTTTCACCACAAGTCTTACATGTAAAAGACTTTTGTGCAGCTTTAGACCCCTTGGTAGACATGTCTATAGTACAGACACCACACCCACACACACAGAGAAAGAGGACAAGAATGCAATAACAGATTTTTCAATCACACTACACAGAGACCCTGCTGAAAGGGGCACAGAGGGAGATAAACTATAATGCTTGCAGCGCTAACAGAATAGTGCTGATAACAAGGATAAAAATGCAAGTGCTGATACACAGAGTACTAGCCTGACTCCTGACACAGCTCTCTCTCCACCCTGTAGTGCGTGTAAAATGGCCACCAGCATCCTTCTGGAAGTGCTGAGGCTGCTGGGAGGCAGGAGCAGAAGGAAAACGTAGGCTCCCCCCCCCGCTATGGCGCTCTCAGCGCTAGCGGAGCGTACTGTGAATGCCCGCCTAATTACTTGTCCTGGCTCCTCTGCTAACCAGGGAGCCAGGGAACACTAACCTTATCCCTGCCTGTGCTGCCAGCAGCGGGCATATGCTATTGGATCCCGCGACGTGCACTGCATGCAGCGCGTCTTTGGGTACCCCAGAGACTGAGGTCTCTGTAGCAGAGACTGCAGCAGTGGTGAGGATCTCCCCGGCAGCTCCCTTGGCGCAGACAGGCAGGGGCAGTAGGCTGCCTGTCTGTCCTCATGCTGATAGAGATCATAATTTCAGAGCCCTAAGGAGGCTTAAGTCCAGCTCCCAGGGCACATTTTTTTAGACTGACCTGGGGGGGTATAGAGGTGTCAGCTCCCGGTTAACACACTCCTATACCCCATTGTACTGAGGGTCCAGTGTCCCCTGGTGGATGAAGGAGAAATAGATATGCATACGGTGAATCTATACCTGTACGTTTTGGCACAAGTATGCTATAATATACTGGTGACTGTCCGAGTATTTTGACTGAATCTTGTGCCTGATAGCTGGCCTGACCTGAGAGCCGGAGAGGAGAGGGGCTAAAGAGAGGATATAATGGGCAGAGGCTGCTGGCGGTTGTGGCAGTTGGGACAGTTACATGAGGAGAGTGACTGATCTGGGGTAGCTCCAACTGTGTGAGACACTTAGGGGCCAATTTATTACATAATATTTCCAGGATATCCACAAATATTAAGTAGAGATGTGCGCCGACCCCCGTGTTTTGGTTTTGGATCTGCATCTCCCCTGGTTTGTATCTGAATCTGGTTTGGGATTTTTTTCCTCCGTGTTTTGTTTTCGTGTTTTGGTTTTGGATCTGGATTTTTTTTTTTTAAATCATAAAAACAGCTAAAACCACATAATTTTGCCTGTTTTTGTTCCTACAGTATTATTAACCTTAATAACAATGATTTTCAGGCATTTCTAGACAATTTTAACCACCTCACAGCTCACATCGCAATATTGATTTAACTATTTTTCACCAATACAGGCCAAAGGCTGCAGCGAGCTGGCTGGCTAAAGTAAGCAACAGAGCAGCGGCACAAATGCACGGCAGTTTAAAAAAATATCAGACATCTATTAAACATTGCCACACAGCAGTGGCAGACAGGATGGCAGTTTAATAAACTATAATAATGTCAGTCGGCAGTGCCCCAAATTGTGCCAAATGTAAAGGAAAGAGGAGCAATATGGAATTGTCCCTCCCACCCACTCTTATGTGTGATATTTAAAAGGACATGCACAGTTTAACAAACCAAGCACTTTAGTGACTAGGACTGACACTTTCGTGGCTGAACTCCTTGGTTTGTTTGGGCCCCACAAAACATTTTTTGGAAGGGCTACCTTCAATTATTAAGGAGGTTGATGATGAGGGTGTTGGTGGTGGAGATTGCATGTGCTGTTCCAAACTGCTGGTAGCTGATACTGGACTGCTTGTTATTAATTTACAAATTATAATTTTGTAAACAAATTGCATGTACTCACTGCAAATGACGTAACAGGGAGGAGGTGCCTAGATGGTTAACGTCCCTTCCTCTGCTAACTTTGGCTTTACAAATGGAACAGATGCCTTCACAACTGTTGTCAGAATTTAGATTAAAATAATTCCACACCCAAGACGTTGCTTTTCTGGCTTTCTTTCTTTCATTAGCAAGAACTGCTGCCACTGGTGGCTGATTTACGCAAACCACATCCTTTTCCTCAACATCCACATTAGCGTCAGATAAGACACAAATTTCCCCCTCATCCTCCTTTTGCACTTCCTCCACACTATCATCCTCATTTTTTATTATTTCACCATCTAATACTAGCACAGCCGTCATGGCATCAGTGATCCGCTGTGAAACTGGGTGACAACTGTTATACTTAATTCCTCTATCAAAGGACTGTTTAATAGTCAATTGTTTTTTTAAATTACTTCCGATGACGAATGAGGATGTTGATGATGCAGGTGTTGGTGTTGGAGATCGAAGGTGGTTGGATCTCACAGAGAGGGAGCAGGTAGGTGACACTGGACTTGTTACGTTTTTGAGTTTTGGAACTTGGCGACGTACACTTTGATATTTGATGAATGCGCTCCAAGTGATGTAACAAGGAGGAGGTTCCTAGGTGGTTTAGGTCCCTCCCTCAACGCACTCTTGTATGGCAATGGGCACATATGGCTTGACAACTGTTGTACGGATCGGGATGGAAATAATTCCACACGTGAGAGGTAGATTTTTTTGTCTTTTGTCCCGGCATGACAACAATGGGCTTTGCCTTTTTCAAACCATGGGCAACAGCTGTTGCCTTACTTACACAAAGGACATCCTCAGCATCAACATCCTTATCACCAACATCTTCATCATCATCCTCATCATCCTTAGCACCTTCATCCACCAAAATATCCTCCTCCTCCATGTGCAATTCCCCAGAAGCATCCTCAATGACTACGTATGCAAGATGTTGACTGCCCTTCCCCACATTTACAGAGGGCACACAAATGTTGGAACTTTTAGGATCCTCCAGTACACTAGTATTTAGGTTGGGCTCATACATGGCAACCGCGGACACACTTGCACTCTCCTCGGGGATTTGTGATTTCGATTTCTCAGGGCACACAGTTGGTTTTTCCGGAGCTGTCTTAAAAACTTTCACATTTTTAATTGGACCACCACCACTACTACTACAAGCAGAAGGGCTATCAGAATCAGCAGTCTTCTTTATAAAGTAAGAAGGCCAAGGCTTTATCCTTTCCTTGCCACTTCGTGTAGTGAATGGCATATTGCCAATTTTTTGTTTATCTAAAGTCAAATATCCTTTCAATTTTTTTTACTTAATTTCAGTAAAACCTGCTTTACCATATCGATGGCGTGACTTAAGCCCTGGGGCATGGGCCTTTCTGGAGGTCAAGGAAGTTGACGGCCTAGCACTGCTGGCGGCAGCTACAACATGTGGTTCTTCCCACCCACACAAACAAGAAAAAAATATGACACTTTTTTATTGTTGTTTTTTTTTAAGAACAACTATAGTCGGGCAGCACAAGGTTGCAACGTGCGTTGCTAGCTGGCTCTTGTGCGCTACTGTGGTTAAGCCTAACACGAATGCACACACAGAAAAATATAAAAGACACTTATGATTTTTTTTTTGTTGACTTTTTTTTTTGGAGTCCAGAACTCGGGCCCAGAGATGGACACAGCACAAGCCCAGGACACAGCAGACAGCCCAGATGGATCACCAGAAGCACAGTGACAGTGACAGCACCATGACCAGAATGGATCAGCACAGACAGCACAGTGACAGCACCGTGACCAGAGACCAGAATGGATCAGCAGTCACCAGCCCAGGACTCAGCAGATAGCACCAGCACCTCTCCCAGCCCTACACTACCCACCCTCCCTGTTCAGTCTCCACAGCCAGAGTGGAAATGGGGTCCGTCGCGTGGTCCCTTATATACTACATTGATCATTGAGACGAAAGCTCGCGAACCGCGAGATTTCCGTCTCTATGGTTTTGTCTCAGTTTCGAGAACCGAGTAAGGCGGGAAACTCAGAGCCTGCTTGGATCCGACTCAGATATGCTAAATTCGGGTGGGTTCGGTTCTCTGGGAACCGAACCCGCTCATCTCTAATTCTAATTCCCACCAGCCGCGGGACCTGCACTGACTGGGCGGGGGAAGGGTAAGGCCAGGTGGGGAAGGACATACAAGTTATTGCCATAGAGAGAAGGCAATATGTGGCCACCGCACTTTCTGTGCCAGGGGGAAGTGGAACAGCTGCCCTCTGACCTCTCCTGCTGGCCGGGTGCACTGCTCACTTCCTGTCGGGACTAGAGGATAAAGGTAGCAATGAAAGTTCCTCCAAGGCAGCTTTCTGCTGATCATGACCCTGGGACTCCTGTGACATGCTGTGAGGATCGTGGCTGCTGCCTTGTTATGCAGCCAGAGCACTTCCTGGACACTTCTGCTCCTCCTCCTCCCCATGCTGTTACAGTAACATTGTAAGTGTTTGTATACCCCCTCTCCTAGTGTATATGATCCTATCACCCCCTGTCCCTGTCCACCCCTGTGTTTATAGGTATCTGTGTCTCCGTTGGTGTTCCTGTGCTGTGCCCTAAAATGCCCCTCTATTTCCCCATCTGTCTTTGTTACCACCCCCCTCCTTGTAACTGTATCCTGGGAGGTCAATGTGTGTGCTCTAGGACGTAATTCTATCTATCTATCTATCATACCGCGTGTGTGTGTGTATATATATTAGTGTATAGCATACCTCCCAACATGACCCTCTCCAGGAGGGACACAATGCTCTGGTCCTGGTCTTCCCTGGTAATTTATGATTGGTGGCGGCTCCAGAGGTGGGGCTGCAGCACAGTCCAAAAGTCAAATAGGGGAGTCACACTAACTGCCAGTGAGTCCCAGCCAGTGATGTTTGGCAGTGTGTGAAATGACAGTTGGTGTGGCTCCTCTATTTGAATTTACACTGCGCTGCAGCCCCACCTCTTACCAGGGAAGTCCAGGACCAGAGCATTGTGTCCCTCCTGGAGAGGGTCATGTTGGGAGGTATGGTATATAATGTACTGTATGTATATATATTGTGATAGGATCACGGGTAAAGTGGTCTGTGACAGGGACATTTATCCCAGATTCCTGTCTTATGTGTTTTAAAATTCCCAGGAAAAAGTCTGCAGTGTAGCAGGCTTGAGTTTCGGCTTTTTGAAAAGCCGGTTTGGGACCTGGGGGTTGTGGGTGAGAGGAGAGGGGGGGCTCCACCCACGGCCACTCCAGGTTTTGGTTCTCGCAGCCTGGTAACAGGCTTGATTGGGTTCCACCTGAGAGTGGCCAATATAAGCCTAGTGTGTTTAGGGCTGATTGTCTCACCTGGGAGAGCAGACAGGGAGTTTGCTCAGAGACACTTGAAAACCTATCCGTGAGTGTTGTGCTGTGCTTTTGTTGCTGGTGAGGGCATTAGGCCCTGCCAGGTTCTGGTAGTGAGGGAACTACCTGTGAAGTTAGTGCCCCAACAGGGCTAGGATTTATGTTTATGTCTTCTTTATGTTGTTTCTGATATTGTACAATAAAGACTGGCGCCGACCAGCTTGTACTTGCATCCAGTTTGGCGTACTGTTTCCCAGCTGCTGTGTGTGAAAGGAAGGAGTCCTCTACCCAGGAGAGGGACCTCCTAATCTGACTGTGTCACAATATGGTGGAGAATGCGGGAACCCACACACACTGAAGTTGCAGCGAGAGGAAAACTTTACGTTTAAAAATTAAAGGGACAGACACCCAATTTGTGAGTGTGGATATAACACTGTGTCCTTGGAGTCCCATAGAGGAGGCGTCAGCCAATGCTCAGAGAGGCAAGGTTCAGCTTCCAACCTACACCCCAGGACAAAATGGAGGACATTATTAAGGCCTTGCTCCAAGCTACAGCAGCTCAGCAGGAATCTACCAGGGCTCAGCAGGAAGCTACAGCAGCTCAGCAGGAGACTAACAGACTTCAACAGGTCGCCATTGAGGAAAACAGCCAGGCCATAAGAGAGGTTGTACAGCACCTGGTCGCCTGGCCCAGAGATGTTAATACTGGTCCTCCCACCACCACTCACTCCGTACGAGTCAGACACTTCCTCCAAAAGATAACTTCGGGCGATGATGTGGAGGCCTATCTCGCCGCATTTGAAAGAACGGCCGAAAGGGAGAGTTGGCCCAAGGAGCAGTGGGCAAGTCTGGTGGCACCTTTTTTGTCTGGGGAGCCACAAAAGGCCTATTTCGACTTATGCCTGGCTGATGCCAAGGACTATAAAAAACTAAAACAGGAGATCCTAACTCGCTTGGAAGTCACCACCTTTGTTCGTGCCCAATGGGTCCACCACTGGGAGTTCCATATGGACAAGCCTCCACGTTCACAGATGCATGACCTCATCCATCTGTCCTCAAAATGGCTACAGCCCTAGATGCTGACGGGACCACAGATCGTGGAAAGGGTCGTGATGGACCGGTACCTGCGATCATTACCCACGACTCTGCACAAGTGGGTGAGCCATGCAGACCCTAAGACCGCCGACCAGTTGGTCGAGCTAGCGGCTGAGGAGCTGAGGAGTATGCCCCACCAAGCCCCGATGGCGCACCGATGAACTCCCACAGACACTGGTAAGACTGTTCCAGGGGATAAGGGTGCTGGGCGGTGGTATGAACCTAAGACTGAGGGTGTAGAACCTGGAGACAGACCTGCCAGGCCAGGAAGGTTCTTGCCCCGTAAACGACTAGACATTAATATGATTCAGTGTTTCCGGTGTGGTGACTTCGGCCATATTTCCGCTAATTGTTCACTTACAACTGAACCTATGCAATGTGATACTGCTCATGTCTACCGCAGGGGGTCTTTCTTTGCACAGACAGCCTGTATGGCTGACCGGCAGGCTGAGACTGATAAGCACATGTGTGTACTCACTGTAGATGGCAACCGAGTAGAGGCACTGTTAGACTCTGGAAGCTTGGTGACACTTATAAAAGCTGAGCTGGTGAACCCCTTGCGGCGTGAGGGGAAAACTGTTGATGTGACCTGCATACATGGGGATAATCGATATTATGTTACGGCCGAGGTGAACATCGAGACACCATGTGGCTCTGCTATAGTTTCTGTGGGTTTGGTGCCTGGTCTGATGTACGATGCAATATTGGGGAGAGACTTTGTTCACTTCTGGAAATTGTGGGGAAGCCGTTTTGTTCCAGAAGTGAACAACCCCGGGCCACTTGAGAAGGTTGTCGATATAGTGGAGGAGGGAGTTTCTTCTGAGTCAGAGTTATTCCATTTTCCTACTATGGTTGGCGAACTAGAGAATGCGGAGCGTGACGGTGGCCCGCCAACTGATGTGCCTCCCATTGAGGTGGGAAGTGTTGTTGGGCCAGTTGATCGTCTGCCTGATTTAGAGGTCAGAAGAGAGGTCTTTGCCGTGGAGCAGTTGAAAGACCCTACTTTGGTAAAAGCCAGGAAGACTGTAAAGGTAGTTGATGGTAAACCCGTAGACCCTGATAGTCCTTTGTCCTATCCCCACATGGCAATGTGTCAGGATTTATCCTGCCCTGAGTGTCAGTATCATGCTCCCAGACCACGTTTTAAGGGTCCACTAGTTCCATTGCCTGTTGTAGAGGTGCCAATAGTGAGAGAGCACCTGAAACAGGCTCAACAAGCACAGCAGAGGGTATACAACTGCAATGCTCGGTTACGCAGTTTTGCTCCTGGGGACAGAGTGTTAGTGTTGGTTCCCACTGTGGAAAATAAACTTTTGGCTAAATGGCAAGGGCCCTTTGAAATCTTAGACAGAGTGGGACAGGTCAATTACAAAGTTTACCAGCCGGGGAAAAGAAAGCCGGAACAGATATACCATATAAATCTGTTAAAGCCCTGGAAAGATAGAACGGTACTGTCGGCCGTCCGAGCCCCTCCAGTAAGTCCAGGGCCCTTAGTTCCCGAAGTGAAAGTGGCAAAAACCCTGTCGGCAATTCAACAACGAGAGGTCAAGGAGTTTCTGGTTAGAAACAGGGTGCTGTTCTCTGACGTACCTGGGAAAACCTCGGTCATTAAACATGACATCATCACTGACCCAGGGGTTAAAGTTAATCTAAAGCCCTATAGGTTACCAGAAGCACCAAGAGCATCGGTGTCGAAAGAAATTAAAAATATGCTAGAGTTAGGGGTTATTGAAGTATCACATAGTGAATGGTCAAATCCCATTGTGTTGATTCCAAAGCCCGACGGGAGTGTACGTTTCTGCAATGACTTCCGAAAGTTGGACAGTGTTTCAAAATTCGATGCCTACCCGGTGCCACAGTGGAGAAGGAGGCATTGGCCATAAAGTGGGCATTACAAACTTTTACATTTTCGGTGGAACACAGGCCAGGGGGCCTGTTGTTTAAAGCAGACGCGTTGTCACGCGTTCATTGTTTGGGGGCTTCAGTTGTTCCGCCCCATAGGTCGAAACAAAGGGGGGGGATATGTGATAGGATCACGGGTAAAGTGGTCTGTGACAGGGACATTTATCCCAGATTCCTGTCTTATGTGTTTTAAAATCCCCAGGAGAAAGTCTGCAGTGTAGCAGGCTTGAGTTTCGGCTTTTTGAAAAGCCGGTTTGGAACCTGGGGGTTGTGGGTGAGAGGAGAGGGAGGGCTCCACCCACGGCCACTCCAGGTTTTGGTTCTCGCAGCCTGGTAACAGGCTTGATTGGGTTCCACCTGAGAGTGGCCAATATAAGCCTAGTGTGTTTAGGGCTGATTGTCTCACCTGGGAGAGCAGACAGGGAGTTTGCTCAGAGACACTTGAAAACCTATCCATGAGTGTTGTGCTGTGCTTTTGTTGCTGGTGAGGGCATTAGGCCCTGCCAGGTTCTGGTAGTGAGGGAACTACCTGTGAAGTTAGTGCCCCGACAGGGCTAAGATTTATGTTTATGTTTTCTTTATGTTGTTTCTGATATTGTACAATAAAGACTAGCGCCGACCAGCTTGTACTTGCATCCAGTTTGGCATACTGTTTCCCAGCTGCTGTGTGTGAAAGGAAGGAGTCCTCTACCCAGGAGAGGGACCTCCTAATCTGACTGTGTCACAATATATATATATATATATATATATATATGTCACGTCAGAAACTGGAGAAGAGGACGTGGTGGGCCTAAGTTGGGGAAGAAGCGGAGACGAGGGGCCTGGATGTACGTTCTCCTCATCCACAGGTCTTGAGTGTTGGCGAGACCTGGGCAAAGGTGCGGAGTCTAACCCACAGGATGGTGTTCGCCAGTGACCCCCCCAAGTGGGATATGGGCTTAGCTGCACCCCGTGAGCAGGTTGCGGTCCTTTGACCAGGTACCCAAGCCCTGCAGGGATAGAGACACTACACCCGTGGCCCAGCGAGGATATGCCTGCTTAGGCACAAAACAGTCCCTTAAAATACTGTACAGAAAACACCTTGACACAAGGATCAAACGTCAATAAGGATTACAAGTGGGAAGCAACTCACGGTTACTTGAGACGTCACCAGAGATAGAAGGCACACGGGTAGAGGCGGTATACGTAGTAGCACGGATGTTCACTGGAGACGTAAGGCACACAGGTGGGGATGGTAACACTGCTGCACGGGTATTCACCAGAGACGTATAGGCACACAGGTAAAGGTGGTAACACTGCTGCACGGGTATTCACCAGAGATGTATAGGCACACAGGTAAAGGTGATAACACTGCTGCACGGGTATTCACCAAAGACGTAAAGGCACACAGGTAAAGGTGGTCACACTGCTGTACGGGTATTCACCAGAGATGTTTAGGCATACAGGTAAAGGTGGTAACACTGCTACTGTACGGGTGAATAGGAACCTGGACCGGGAACTCACTAAAGCACGCTAGGAGACAACCGTTGTTCAGGCAACTTCCCATAACCTGTGGAACAGTTTTATACCCAGGGGAACCCTTAGACAGGTGCACAGCATCAGCTGAGAATGGGCCTATCAGCGAGAAGGATCCAGTCACATGGGCCGACTGTCATGGCGGCGCCCATGTCCGGATTTGCGATGCCGGACACCAGCCCTCCAGGAAGCCACAGCAAGCGGGGAGAATACTCAGCTTCTCCCCCGCCGTCGCGCAGGCCGACCGACCACCCAGGATGAAAGGGGAAGCCGGCGGTGCGGTAAGCGGGCGCCGATCCCCGGCTGAGCCCTGACAGTACCCCCTCCTTTAAGGGTGGGCACTGAACACCCAACAGGCTTATCTGGAAATCGCCTATGAAAACTCTGGATTAGTCGCGGAGCGTGTACATCAGAGGCTCTGATCCAGGCCCTTTCCTCGGGGCCGTAGCCCTTCCAATCGATGAGATATTGAAGGGTGTTGAATCTGTGCCGGGAATCCAAGATCTTTTCCACCTCAAATTCAGTGCCTTGTAATGTCTTGACTTGAGGCAATTTAGGGGAACAATTCTGAAAACGATTGAGCACCAGGGGTCGTAAGAGAGAAACGTGAAAAGTATTTGAAATCTTCATTTGAGGAGGAAGTTCCAATTTATAAATTACTGGACTGATTATCTTAATGATACAATATGGACCAATAAAACGCGGAGCGAGTTTCATGGACGGGACTCTTAAGCGAATATTTTTGGAAGATAACCAGACCCTGTCCCCAACTCTCAACAGAGGAACCGCCAAACGTCTCCTGTCCGCAAATTTCTTGTAATTCCTAGAAGATTGCTTTAGAGATAGGTAAATTTTATTCCATAAAACTGAAAAGGATTGAATCTCTTGATTCACGGCTGGAACATCTATATGTGGAAGCTTCTGGAAATCTGGAACTCGTGGATGTCTACCAAAAACCGTAAAAAAAGGAGTGGATTTAGATGAAGAATGGAATTTAAAATTATGAGAAAACTCTGCCCATGGCAGGAGGTCCACCCAATCATCCTGGGAAGATGACACAAAGAGCCTAATGAAGGTCTCTAGCTCTTGATTGACCCTTTCCGTTTGACCATTCGACTGTGGGTGGTAGGCTGAGGAAAAGTTCAGTTTGATTCCACAGGTACTACACAGGGCTCTCCAGAATTTGGCTGTAAACTGAACACCTCGATCAGAGACTATTTCCCTGGGGAGACCGTGTAATCTGAAGATGTCTCGAATAAAAATTTTTGCTAATTGAGGAGCAGAAGGAAGGCCAACGAGCGGGATAAAATGTGCCATTTTAGAAAAGCTATCCACGACCACCCATACCGTGTTATGTCCCTTGCACCGAGGTAATTCAGAAATAAAATCCATTGAGATGTGGGTCCATGGAGCAGTTGGGATAGACAAGGCATGAAGAGGACCAACCATCTGTCTACGCGGAGTCTTATGTTGGGCGCATTTGATACAGGAGCGGACAAACTCCGTGCCATCCTTCTTCATGGTCGGCCACCAGTATGATCGAAGTAAGAACTGGTAGGTTTTGGTGATTCCAGTGTGACCTGCGAACAAGGATGCATGAGCCCAAACCAGCAATTTTTTACGTAAATTAGGAGGTACAAAAATTTTCCCAGGTGGCAAGGACACTACTTGAGTAGGAGCAAATACAATTGGGTCAAAAATGGAACGAACTTGAGAACACTCCTCCTCCTCCTCCTCCAAGTTAGTCATGAAGGAGCGAGATAATGCATCGGCCTTCTTGTTCAACACACCAGGACAAAACTGGAGTTTTAAATCAAACCTAGAAAAAAAAAGTGACCATCGTGCCTGCCTGGCATTCAACCGGTGTGCAGTTTGCAGATAGATCAGATTCTTATGGTCTGTAATAATCGTGACAGGAATTTGGCCCCTTCCAGAAGATACCGCCATTCCTCTAACGCTAGGCGCATGGCTAGAAGTTCTTGGTCGCCTATAATATAATTCCTCTCAGCAGGGGAAAATTTACGGGAGAAAAATCCACAGGGATGCATCTTCCCATCTTCAGCAGACTGAGATAATACCGCGCCTACTCCAACGGAGGATACGTCCACCTCCACAATGAATGGTTTGTCTATTTGAGGCTGACAGAGAATGGGAGCTCGAGAAAAGGCACCTTTTAGGTTTTGAAAGGCTTGTACTGCTGGAACAGACCATTTAGAAGGATTGGCTCCTTTCCTTGTGAGGGAGGTAATGGGTGCTACCAGTGTAGAAAAGTGTGGAATAAACCTCCTATAATAGTTTGCGAATCCTAGGAAACGCTGAGTACCTTTTAAAGAAGTAGGCAGGGGCCATTCAGAGATTGCTTTTAGTTTATCAGGATCCATCTGGAGACTCCCCCCAGAGATAATATGGCCTAAAAAAGGTACTGAAGTTTGGTGAAACATACATTTGGAAAGTTTACCAAAGAGGTGATGAGTGCGAAGGCAGAACAATACCTCCCGTACATGAAGACGATGGCTCTGTAAATCTCTGGAAAAGATTAAAATGTCATCGAGATAAATCACAACAAATTTATGAAGAATATCCCGGAAGATCTCGTTGACGTAACCTTGAAAAATAGCTGGTGCATTACAAAAACCGAAGGGCATTACGAGGTACTCGAAGTGTCCGTCTCTGGTATTGAACGCGGTCTTCCACTCGTCCCCGGTTTTAATTCGAATCAGATTATACGCACCACGTAGATCCAGCTTCGTGAAAACCTGAGCCCCTTGAACCTTGTCAAACAGTTCTGAAATTAAAGGTAGAGGGTACCGATTCTTTATGGTGATTTGATTTAATCCTCGATAGTCTATACAGGGGCGGAATCCACCATCCTTTTTCCCTACAAAAAAGAAACCTGCCCCTGCAGGAGAAGAAGGCCGAATGAATCCTTTAGCAAGGTTTTCCTTAATGTATTCTTCCATGGCCGCGGTCTCAGGCATGGACAAAGGGTAAACACGGCCACGTGGAGGACTTTTCCCAGGAAGCAAATCAATGGCACAATCCCAAGGTCGATGCGGAGGAAGTTTATCTGCGGCTTGTTCACAAAATACATCAGCAAAGTCTTGATAAGCCTCGGGCAACCCCGGCTGGGGGGAATGTTTAGAAGACTCTGGTCGAAGGGACTTCTTAGCCGGGTTGGAAACCGTCGCTTGGTTACATACTGGAACGACCTTGGTCAAACAATCTTGGAAACACTGTGAACCCCAGGATAGGATTTGCATAGCATCCCAGTCGAAGACAGGATTGTGTTTTCTCAACCAGGGCAGCCCTAATACCAGCTCATAGGAGGATTCGGGTAACACAAAAAATTCCAGCATTTCATGATGTAGGCACCCAATTTGGACAGACACAGGATGAGAGAGCGAAGAAATGGGTAGCCCCACCAGAGTTTTTCCATCTAGACCAGACAGTAACAATTTATTAGGTATGGAAACGACTGGAACACCCAAGGTGTGAATCAATCTCTCTGCAATAAAATTACCAGCGGCTCCAGAATCAATTAAGGCGTGAACCTTTCTTGTCCTGGACTTATGGGAAAGCGACAATACTAAAAGACTCTCGGATAATTGGGATGACTTGAGAATAACCCCCAACTGAATGCTCCCTACTTCAGTCAGGGTTTCGCATTTCCCGCAAGTAAAGGACAATTCTTCAGAATGTGGTTAGGTGCAGCGCAATAGATACACAATTTATTTTGGAAGCGTCTATTGCGCTCTGCCGGGGTGAGTTTGGCTCTGTTGACCTGCATCGGTTCCTCTTCACTAGCTAGGGTGGGTATAGGCGGACTAACAGCAGAAGAACGGACTGGTAGACATTCACCTCTTCCCCTACTAGCCCATCTTTCCCGATGGCGAAGGTCAATTTTGATACAGAGAGAGATAACATCAGCGAAGGATTCTGGCAAATCTCTGGAGGCAAGCTCATCCTTCATCCTCTCAGAGAGTCCATGAAGGAAGGACGCTTTAAGAGCTTCCTCGTTCCATTTTAATTCTGATGCCAGGGTCTGAAATTGGACTACATACTGCCCCACGGACCGTGTGCCCTGACGCACTCGGAGGAGGTCAGAAGATGCAGATGCAGAACGGCCTGGCTCGTCAAAAATTCTCTAAAATGCAGAAACAAATTCCTCATAGGTAGATACGATGGGGTCGGCCCGTTCCCATAAAGGGGAGACCCAGTCTAACGCTGCTCCTGTTAATAATGAAATCACATATGCTACTTTTGCCCAAGATGTGGGAAACTTCTGGGGAAGACATTCGAATTGGATTTCACATTGGTTGATGAACCCGTGGCACTGCCTGGGATCGCCATCAAACCTTTCTGGAGTGGCAAGCTGTAGTCTGGGTTTGGGAGTAGGAACCACTGGTGGAGGGACTGATGGAGAAGGTACAGGAACCGCAGGCGGGGGAACCGGGAGAATAGAAGCCAACGTAGTTTGAATCGAAACCAGTTGCCTTGAGAGCTCCTGTAAATACTGAGCCACTTGTTGTTGTTGCGCCTCCTGGTTGTCCATCCGAGAGGTCAACTCTTGCAGTGACCTGGTACCTTGGGATCCTGCAGCCTCCATTTGGCCTGAACAAACTGTCACCTCAGAAACTGGAGAAGAGGACGTGGTGGGCCTAAGTTGGGGAAAGAAGCGGAGACGAGGGGCCTGGATGTACGTTCTCCTCATCCACAGGTCTTGAGTGTTGGCGAGACCTGGGCAAAGGTGCGGAGTCTAACCCACAGGATGGTGTTCGCCAGTGACCCCCCCAATTGGGATATGGGCTTAGCTGCACCCCGTGAGCAGGTCGCGGTCCTTTGACCAGGTACCCAAGCCCTGCAGGGATAGAGACACTACACCCGTGGCCCAGCGAGGATATGCCTGCTTAGGCACAAAACAGTCCCTTAAAATACTGTATAGAAAACACCTTGACACGAGGATCAAACGTCAATAAGGATTACAAGTGGGAAGCAACTCACGGTTACTTGAGACGTCACCAGAGATAGAAGGCACACGGGTAGAGGCGGTATACGTAGTAGCATGGATGTTCACTGGAGACGTAAGGCACACAGGTGGGGATGGTAACACTGCTGCACGGGTATTCACCAGAGACGTATAGGCACACAGGTAAAGGTGGTAACACTGCTGCACGGGTATTCACCAGAGATGTATAGGCACACAGGTAAAGGTGATAACACTGCTGTACGGGTATTCACCAGAGATGTTTAGGCATACAGGTAAAGGTGGTAACACTGCTACTGTACGGGTGAATAGGAACCTGGACCGGGAACTCACTAAAGCACGCTAGGAGACAACCGTTGTTCAGCCAACTTCCCATAACCTGTGGAACAGTTTTATACCCAGGGGAACCCTTAGACAGGTGCACAGCATCAGCTGAGAACGGGCCTATCAGGGAGAAGGATCCAGTCACATGGGCCGACTGTCATGGCGGCGCCCATGTCCGGATTTGCGATGCCGGACACCAGCCCTCCAGGAAGCCACAGCAAGCGGGGAGAATACTCAGCTTCTCCCCCGCCGTCGCGCAGGCCGACCGACCACCCAGGATAAAAGGGGAAGCCGGCGGTGCGGTAAGCGGGCGCCGATCCCCGGCTGAGCCCTGACAATATATATGTACCAAACCCATGTGTATGTATATATAATTATATATATATATATATATATATATATAATCATCCACAGGTGGCACTCTGGTCGACTTCCAAAATTATTCTCAGGGCCATCTTGTTAATATCAACGTTTCAGAACTAGTTTATTTGGTTGTTTCATCAGGATGCCGCACGTGGATGATATGTTATTTTTTCCCTCGGAGGGTTAAAGTGAAGGACACCAGGTTGCAATTAATATTCACAAGCAAAGGAGTGCCAGCTCATTGCAGATATAATATATATATATTTATTTATTTATTTATTTATTTATTAAAATGTGTGTCTGTTTATATCTGTATATCATTTTTATTTGCTAATTATATTATAATTATTTTACTATTTTTTTAACAATTTTACTTTTCATTTAATAATTTTTTGGAGCACCTCCTGGAAGCTATAGTCAAGGCTTCCAGTCCATTCAGCAAGTGTGATCATCAGAGCCGGGCTTCGCATGTGCAGAAGGTACTATATCTGGTGGCCAAGGCTATAGTGTAAGTGGCTTTTTACTGCTGCCAGCCTGTAGTGCCAGGGAGCTAAGCATCACTCAGCTGTCCTGGCATTTTTATATGTTAAATTGAGTTGATAGAAAATCTTCTATCTCTGCAATAAGCATTGGCAGAAAATCTTTAATACAGTCCCAAACAGTAGATGTACCCCTAAGGTGGAGTGGGTGCGGTGGGAGAAGGGAGGAGGGGAGTGCCCAAACTAGTACTGTGCCTAGGGCCCTTTGGGGCCTAAATCCGTCTCTGCATGCACAACCACCTCTTATATACATAATCCTCAAACACTCCCACGATTCACTTCATTGGTCAGATAACCAACCACCTGACCAATAACTCAGCTAATCTATCTAGTAACAAGGCTGTCAAGACGCATTCGGTATGATTTACCGCCGGCCGGCAGAGGCAGCCCGACAGAGGAGGAAATCCCGATCGTCCTAAAGGTAAGTATAGCTAATCTAATTTTACCCCCTAACCCTAACCCTCCTTTAGGGTGCCTAACCCTAACCTCCCCTCCCCCTAAGTGCCTAAACCTAACCCCCCCTTCGCCGCTGCCTAAACCTAAGTCCTCCGGGGGGGTGCCTAAACCTAACCTCCCCCAGGGAGTGCCTAACTCTAACCCCCCCCTTCCCCTAGCCTGACCCTTACCTCCCGGGGAGTGCCTAACCCTAAGTCCCCCCCGGGAGCCCTAAACCTAACCCTCCCCCCCGCGGCTGTCCGCGCCTGGCATCCCTTCGATCGAGATGCCGGGAGCCTGTAAAATGACAGGCGTCTAGATTTAGACACCTGTCATGTAACCCTCGCCGGGATTAAGTAGTCTGGAAGCCGGCAGTCGGCATTGTGTCCTCCAGCTTCCCATACGTATACGGTCAAGACAGTCAAATCAGCAAAAAAAACAGGATTCTTATTTATTCTTATTTAAACTATAGAAGACGGTCTTCGTCTTCTATAGTTTTCATTTCATTGTACTGTATGCATTAACAGGTGGTCCGTGTAATTTCCCAGCTTCCATTTTGTCTTGCAGATGAGTTGGAAAGGACAGGTCTGCTCATTAAACCTCACAGTAGTCCCAATGTGGCGTTTTAAACATTTTTGCTCATTTTCTTCTCCCTTAATGAAGCTCAGTACTTGAACTATTCTCTAAGTGCATCTTAACAGTGCTAAAATGGTGTATTTGTGTGGGTGTACACCTCTTAAGGGTGATTTATCAGGGAAAAAGATAAGTTCATTGTCTATTACTACAGAGTTACTAATTGATATCCAATACCATTACATGGATGTCTCCTGGCTAAATTACCCAGCACTACACTCTGTTAAAGTATACTTTCAGCTCCTAGAACATCATTATCTATAACTGGGGTAGTTATATTGGCAGTTAAAGAATAGTCACCTTCTCTCACTCCCAACCATCTGAATGCAAACAGCCAAGTCGTTTAATCTTCCTGTCTTTCAATGTTCCACGTAAATGTCACTTCACTCCTGAAGCTTTACATTCCGCATCCTTGCATATTTTATGTATTTTTTCCCTCAATCTCAAGAGAAAATAAAATACTATATTTATTCAGGGGAAAAAAAAGGGGCAGCGTCCAATACTTGCACACATCCTGCCGGAGCTGAATTGGTCCATTGAATCCTCATATAAAGAGATTTCTTGGCAGAACAATGCATGAGGGGAGAGATTGCAAAAGCTATTGTCCACATTATTACAATTCTCCACTGTGAGGGTTCTACTAAAGGTCACAGATGTGAATAATTATTACACATCGGTACAGCAAAACATAGTGTGATGCGGCTATACTGTAACCAGCATCAGCATGGTTTGTATCAGCCAGTGACTTGGGATCTGCTTCCAGATGCTGTTACAGAAATATAAGATCAGGGGTAGTGTGTTATCAGGAAACAGTCCTTATGGACCGATGCAAACAGCTATCACTTTACACACAGCCCCAAGAAACACATTTGGAGAATTAATAATATTTTCATCCTCTGGTGTGTTAGTGGTCCTCCAGGACTGCTCTGAGAATCACAGTATGTCAGTCAGTGTCACGCACTCACTGGTCAGTTTCCAGTATAGCACATACTGTATACAGACATGTATAGTTTATTTTTCTACAGAAATGAGAAATATACAAGGGGCCAGAAATGATAAATATACAAGGGTCCTATTTATTTATCATGCAGTCTTTCATCGCCTTACTTATAAGCAGAAGAAGTCATAAGTACAGAGTGGCAAAATGTGACTAAAACTATATACAGATGGAACACAAGCATTTTTTTGCATGAATGCACAGAATGACAATTCACTATTTTCATATAGAAATATGCTTACCTCCAACTGTGCATCAGCACTTTATTGAAGTACTAAAACCTGGTGCAAGCTAAAGAATAGAGTAGCCCCAGGCAGTGGTGTCACAAGGGGGGGCGCGGGCCGCACCTGGGTGTCACCAGCTGAGGGGTGACACCACGGTACACTTTCCCCCTCAGTGACAGGATCCGGGTGCTGCACTGTAGCATTAAGTGCAGCACTCGGCTCCTGTCACAGTGAGGGAGCCGGCACTGCCGCCCGCACCTCCGGCACCCCCCACCACCCCATTAATAACCACAGGCCGGGGTTCGACCCGCGAGGCCATGCCCCATTCCCCAAGACCACGCCCCTTCCCAACGCCACACTACTCTTTTGGCGGCACGCAACTGCTCCGCGCGCGTGGCATCACTCCTCGCACCAGGTGTCACTACGGGGAGGGATGCCCCTGGCCCCAGGGTAGTTACCGTGGCGGCATTTAAAAAAATCCTTATCTACAGTATATACACCATGAATCAGGTACTGTAACTCACACTATTCTTAACAATATTTGCAGCTCATACATACAGTACATATACCAAAGACACAGTATCAGATAATGTTTCTAAAATCAACTGTGTTTAACAAGTTCCACATAGTGACAAAATGTTAATAATAAGAGAAGCTTTTGTTTACTGTAGATATAATCTAAAGTTAATGGGCTCCACCCTATTCACACTAGCGTTAAATAAGCCACCATTCGCCAAAGACGTACATTGCTAGTTGCTTTTTCATTGACTAAAAGTTTTCGTTTATTTCTATACTTAAAATACAATTTTATTTAAGACTTTGGGGCCCATTGATTAATATTATTTTTACAAAAAATATGTGAAAAATGTGTTTTCACACCTTTTTCATTTATTTTAGTATTACATACATTTATTAAAGGACAATTCGAGTAGTTTTCATGAAAATCTTTTCTATGACCTTTAATTCACATATTTTTAGTATGCAGATCGCATTTCCCATACTGTACTTGTAATGGAAAATGTGATCTGCCTGAGATTTACTAAAAATAAATTGTAAAAAAATAGGTGGGAAAGCCCTGTGATAATAACGCCATCTTCAGATTATCAGGGCAGAGCAGAGTCGGGAGCTGGCCCCTGTGATCAGCTGTGTGGTCTAAATAGACCCCAAGCTGATCACTGGAAAAAAAAATCAGTTTAAAAGAAACACCTGATTCCAGGGACCGGAGATCGGTGCTCCAGTGAGGTCCTCTGGGGCTCCGGTCAGCTGGTCTCCGGGCTCCTGCACTGCACAGTTTATAGCAACAGCTGACCTGGGTCACAGTGTAGTGCAGGAGCCCAGAGACCAGCTGACCGGTGGAGAGAGCTCACCAGGCAGGTAAGTGATAGCTGTGGCGCAAGGGGGTAGTGGGGTTGGGGGGTAGCGCTAGCCGATGGGTGCATGTGCAGAGACATCTCACCGTATTTTTTTACGATACTGTGAGAAGTCTGCTGTGAGGATCCGCCGTGAGATAACTTTGATTATCGCAATGCGATAATGATCATTATCATAACTGGATAACCGCAATTAAATTGCAGATTTTGATAAGTAGGGCTGTAAGGGGCATATTTATCACAATTCCCGTTTTTATTGTGGATGTGAAAAATATTTTTTGCACAAATTTTCAACATGGAAATTCGTATTTTCATGCAAATTTACTATTCGGCTCTTGAAAGTAGACAAGCTCCATTAATAGCCTGGTTCGGGTCCTCGGCGGCTGTCGGTCGGTGCATGCATCACTGGGGCTGACAAGCAGAGTTCTGTCGAATCTATCTACTGTATGTAAAGATTAGCAAAATAGTAATCCATCGGCTACTACAGGATAATGCCATCTGTAGCTGGTGTTACCTATTGGAGCCAAGCTTTATTTGCATTCCGGAGCTGGGTACATCTGGTAGCAAAGCAGCCCCCACAGAATCCTATGTGGGCTGCATTTGTGTGCAAAAATATGAGTAATATCTACTGCAATCCCACCGTCAGGGGTGTATTTATAATGGGTGCAGTACGGCACACGGGCCCCCGGGTCCAGGGGGGCCCCGCACCGCACACCCTGCGCCCATATTATTTTAAACTCACCTGTCCATGGTCCCACGTTGGGTGTCAGCGCTGCTGAGAACACCGGAAAATGGCCACCATGGCCATTTTTCTGGCGCTCTGCGCATGCGCTGTAGACTCCGGGCACACTGCCCGGAGTCTACTAATGCTCCGATGGATGGCCAGCCACGTCAGTCGGCTACCGGCCACTGGGGAGAGAGGAGGAGGCCCCGCACGGGAAGTGCACACGGGCCCTCTCCTCTCAAGAGGCCCCTGCCTACTATAGTACATCTGGGGGATCCTTAATATTTGCAGGTACCCCCCCAAAAACAGCTGTTTTCAGAGAATATCCTGCAAATATTTAATGATAAATTGGCCCCTTAAACTCATATGCAAATTGGTGTAGTTACAGATAAATCAACGTTATTGCCTCTTTGCAGTACAGTAGGATGCACTCTGCTTGCTAAGGGTTAATCCATGTCTCTAGAAGAGAGAGATGTGGTAAGCACTAGAGCTTTCCATTATTGCTTTATGCTGTCTCTTTCTTTGTGTATTATAATATGTTTTCAGGGCAGTGTGCTCAGGGATGGCAGCTGCATTATCGTTGTAACATGAAGATTTAGATGAAATTCAGCTTATATGTCACGTGTAAAAAAAAAAAAAAAAAAAATTGAATTTACCTGAATAGCAAAGGCTTGGAGAGGGGCGACCACACAGGTGAAAGGGTTTTATATATTGGCAAAAAGTTATGCAGCAAAGACATGGGAGTATATTTACTAAACAGAGGGATTTAAAAGCTGCTTTGACTGCTGGATTTAAAACAGGAAAAGCAATAAATGCAAAACAAGCCTGATTTAAAAATGTATTGCTGTTGCCATTTTAAATTCAGCAGTCAAAGCCGCTTTAAATCAAATGCACTCAAGTCACTATTTACTAAGTTTACCCATACTTACCTACTCTCCCGGTTTTTGCGGTCAGCTTCTGAATCTTCATTTAGCCCTCCGCACCCCTAGAAGAGTATCTGCATCTGCCACATCCTGTCCACGTCCTAGTGAAGTGGGCAGGATAGGGAGATAATTGCCGGGAATCGCAGCTCCGTATGAAAGGGGCGGGGATAAATGATGCAACGTTTGCTGTGATGGGGCGGGGCCTAATGACATAGTAACCCGCCCCCCCCCCCCCCCCCCCCAAAGTGTCCAGCTGTGTCTCCTCTCCGGGTGTCTTCTGGAGAGGAGATATTAAAAGTCGGTAAGTATAAGGCTGTGTACATATGTAAAGATTTTCTGTCCAACCATCCAACTAGTTGATTGGTTGGAATGAAAATCTGGTAAGGTATGAAAGCAAATGACAATCAGCAATTTGCTCCCAAATGCCGGAAAATGGACAAAAACTGTTGTTTGAACAAATTGTTTAGATCAAACATTTAACAAACTTGTCTGACGACCATTTTCATGTTTTCTGGCATTTAGGTACAAATTGCTGATCATCAGTTACTCCCATACGTTACCAGATTTTCATTCCAACCAATCAACTAGTTGGATGGTTGGCAGAAAATCTTTACGTGTGTACCCAGACTTAGTGAGACAGAATGCATTTTATATGCAAGTAGTTAATGAAACCCCCGAGTCTGTTGGTCTGCCTCCGGACAACTAGGGGTTAAGATTTTAGTGAGATAATGTGGGGTGGGGTTAGGAGGGTTTTTCAGCCTATGGAATTGTGTTGGGGGAGGGGTTTCAGGGCCATTTCAGAATTATTGCTTTATTTCCCTCTTTTCTCTTTCCTTATCTCCTTATACCTTTGTTCCTTATCTGCCCTTCCTTTTCTATTCTACTGTAGTTGCCTTTCCTTACCTCTTCTTTCTGTGTTTTGAATTCAGAACGTTCTTACACTGGTGTATCACGAGTTGAACGAGGGAGATGAGAGTGGCTCACTACTTGGACGATTTCCTTTTGGTGGGTCCCTCTGGCTCCTCACGTTGTTCTCACCTGTTAGCTGAGGTCCTTTCGTTGTTCACGGAGTTCGGCATGCCCATTTGCCTTCGATAAGACTGAAGGTCCTTTTACGGTTATGTCCTTTTTGGGGATCGAGATTGATACCTTGAAGGTGAGCCGGCTTAACGAGGTGCTGGCGTAGGCTTTGGTAACTGGTAAAATTACTTTACGCCAAGCTCAATGACTGTTGGGTCTTTTGAATTATGCATGTCGGGTTATACAAATGGGGAGGGTGTTTAGTCGGAAATTGGAGCAGGCTACATCGCGGGTTTGGAAATCACATAATTTTATTCATCTTTGGGCGGAGTTAATGAGGGACCTCAGAGTTTTGGAGCATACACACGGTCAGATTTGTCAGATGAACGATCTGAACAATTTGAACTATGAACGATTTTTGACTGTATTAAAATTAATTAAATCATCCAAATCTGACTGCAAACACATCAGATGTCAGATATCGTTATCTGACCATCGGGAACGCGCATTGTTCATCATTCAGACATGTAAAATTTTCCTTCAGATATGAACAATTAAACGATTTTTTAAATTGTTATCGTTCAGATCTGAAGAAAAATCTGACCGTTTATGCACCATTTGGGTGGAATTTGGGTCTGCATTTAATGGAGTACGCATTTGGATTTCGCCATGGGAGTCCAATTGCATGATCCATTTGTTTACGGATGCAGCGGAACTCCTCGGGCTTTGGGGCTTAGGGCCTGACTCAGAGTCGCTCGTAAGCGGCCGCTCATTCGCTCCGAGCGATGTTTGCCCAACTGCGCATGCGTACGGATCGTTATACGCATGCGCGAACCAGTCAGTGCGGTCGAAATTCATGTGCTCGCAAAATAGCGAATGCCTGATAATTTGAGTGACAGAAAGAGGCGTATGTGGGTGGTAACAGGGGAAGGTGCTTGAGAACGGGGAGTGGAGATCCGAACGCAGGCATGCTTAAAGGTCAAAACGGGCGTTTTATGGGTGTGCAGAATTAATACAGCAGCGTCATTGACCACGTCACTGGGTTATTTTATAGCCAGAATTGCTCGCAAGATTGTGGTAGCAAAAACCAACCACAAGAATAGCGAGCAGTTCATACGCTGGTCGATGTACTCGATTAATCTAATAAATAGCGGACATGACGTAGGATGCGAGCGGCCAGGGGGCATATGTTTCCAAAAAACGACCGCAAGTTTTGTTCGCTCGTTCAGACCTAGAGGCGTGAACAGACCGCAAAGAGCGAACATTTCATTTGAATAGCCACCCCTATTTTCTGGACGAGCGAGCGCTAATTGCGTCCGCCTCTGAATCAGGCCCTTAGTTGGATGGCAGATGGTGCGCAGCCCCTTGGCTTGATGAGTGGGTGACCAGTGGGCCCCATCGATTTAGGTCTTCTGGCGAGATTATTGCGAGTCTTGATAACCATTTGTGTTTGAGGCTCGGTTATTTAGTTTGGCATTTGTTATGGCCTTTCATGGGGCGTTGCGTGTTTCAGAGTTGGTGGTACCTTCAAAACAAGGTCCACCGTCTTTTTTGTCTTCTGATGTTTTTGTGGAAGATTCAGCTATTCTATGTCGCATATGGCAAACTAAGACGGATCACCTGGGAAGGGGTCGCTGGGTTTCCATGCGGGCATGCACTGATGAAGAGGTTTATTCGGTGGTGTGGGACAAGCTTTATCGAGATCATTGTCCGTCCACGAAAGGGGCGTGGTTACAGGATGCTGATGGTTCCCCGGTGACCCGTTTCCAATTTAGTTGGGTTTTAAAGCAGTGCGTGGTGCCAATTGAATTATCCCCGGGTGATTTTGGTACCCATTCATTCAGAATCGAGGTGGCGATGTCGGCTGCTGCGTCGGGTTTTTCCGCCAACCAGATTAAAGCCCTGGGCCGCTGGAAGTCTGTGGCATATAAATCATACATTAGACTTCGCAAAAATTTTTGTTGATCCTAACTTGAGGACTAGCTACTCGTCATATTTGGGGGTCTTGAAGAATTTTGTTTGACCACTAGTTTTTAACTTAGGTTGCATGCCGGCTAGTGGAGGTTTCTGTGTTTTGCCTCAGGTCAAGTTAGGATCTCATCCTCCACCCCCCCCTCCTCCTCTTACTGTCCCAGCTTTCTGTTTCTTCACTTCTTCCTTCTTTTCTAATTTGGACTCATGATCTAGCCATGTGGCCTTTTTGTAGAGTTTTGTAGTCCGAGATCATTCCTCGGCGGGTTTGGAGAAGTTGTATTTCCCCCGAGGCTCTGGATGTAGTGAGAAGGAGGATCAATGTGGTGGTTGGGCGTACTGTCCGGGATTTTGGAGGAGTAGTAATACCATATCCTTTGATCAGGTTCCGAGATGTCCATCTTTTCAGGTCGGATGGTGTACATTTTTAAATGCTGGGGGTTGCTTTCTTTTTATTAAGGATTTAGCTAGGAGTATTCAAGGGGTTGTAGAGTAGGGTATGGTGGTGGTACGGTTTTGTAGGAACCGCTATTGGCTGGAAAGAATGGTTGCAGTCACTATACTTCTTTGCAGCTTGAGGTGCTCTCCCTTCCAATACATGGCTTAGGCTGATTCTACCCTACTGGGGTCAGTGGCAACCACCTAACCAGGTGGGCCTTATGTTGTGTCATTGGGGCGGGAGGTGGATACTTTGAGGATGGTAATGGGCTGGCTGTCACCTCCCATTTGGAAGATATGAGTGAGTGTGCAGATGGTGATATTGCTTAGTGGGCCGTTCTTTCTGCGCCACCATACTGTGTCTATCCTTTCCTTCTTCTACCTTGACTTAGTTAAAACCTAAATAGTAGGTTAAATAGTTTATAAATTCAACAAAGCTGACCTTTCTTTCCCCTTAAGTCTCCGTATCCTTATTTCATTATGGTTAGGGTTTAAGATGTTTTACTCATGTTGGTAGGAGGGAGCACATATCAGACGATGGGGAGATTATAAGTTTTCCACAAGGATTTACTTAATAGCATGGTGCAATGTGGAGAGGCAGTGGCAAGTATCACTGCTACTTTGGTAGCATTATCAGGAATCGCGGGATGGCTGATTTTCTGAACAGCTATCCCCGCACTGTAGGAATGCTGAATTACTCAAATAGTTAAGTACTATATGTTGGAAATGTGTGTACAGATGGTGGTTTGCAGAGTTAATGTAAGGGAACACACCAGCGGAATGCATCAGTCCAGTGTAGCTTAACCAGGCAGTGTGGTTTATTGAGCAAATTAAAGGACAGCCGTACTCACTGTTATCTGCACTTTGTTGCACAAAGGATGATGTTGCCATTGAAATAGACGATATGAGAAATGTTGTGAAGCGGCGACAGTGAGGTGGCTAGAAATGTGCCCAAAGATGGTCCGGTCAGTGAGCGTTTTATGAGAGCATCATGGGTGTGTCAAGGACAGCAGCTGCGTTCACAGCCACCGGCATAGGAGGCCATAGTCATATTGAGAAACTGCACCTGCTGAAGGGTAGGTGCAAGTTTTGATGGCGCAACCGATGGAGGCATATCAGGATGCGCCAACTGGTATTACATCATGCACAGACGCTAAAAGTGGGTGTCCCAGACCTCTCACATTAAGCCACACGGATGTACACAAGGGAAGGAGTTTGTAACGACATTTGCAGGTGGTCAACCGCCGATAGATGCTGCTGGCGCTTTTGCGTGCCACACAGAATCAAGGCCTATGCCGCTTTTGCAATTCTGAATAGTGTATGTGCCTTTCACATCACTAAACTGTGCATGTTCTAGCAAACGCATGAGAAGATAAAGACATCATTCTGTAGCTTTTTGTTAGTGCTGCAGATTTTATTGCTGCTTATGGGAACAGCACATTTGTATCAACATAAAGATCAGTGATCCCTAAGCCTCCAGCATTTAACCAGTGCTTCACTCTCGTCTGTATTCCATTTTGAATGCGACATGTGTTAATCTTGAAAAGAGCTTGTGTGTCAACACTGCCAAAGCTAAAGTACAAACCCTCGGTGTAAATGCCATTTCGTGACATCAGCTCCCCTTTTCTCTGTATTGCTGAGAGCATTTATGTGGGTAAGTGCATGTATTAGCTCATCAAGATGGTGTCATAGCAGGGTTGAAACATTTTATTTCTTTTGCCGGGAGTAACTGGAAGGAGAGAGGTATTGTATGATTTCAGCTATGTGTACACTGGAGTTTGCACTGTGTTTTTTATTGTATGTGAAAAATCAAATAGAAACATAAACTGCTTCTGTTTTATATATACAGTATGTTTTTTAAGTGCATCAGCATTTTTGTAACGTGTCTTTGACAAAACAGGAGGTTGACATCTTGTTGAAGTCAAACTCAGGTGGAAATGCATATGCAAATTTCTTGACTGAATCTCATTGTGTTTACAGTGATCTCCTATTGAGATGAATGCATTAGGAGCACTGAAACGGAACAAGAGGCTTTCAGTACAATTCACTACAGAGTAACACACATACATTTGTTTCCCTGCTATCCCACGAGCGCAAAGATCAGGACATTTGTCCCCATTACAGGACAGATGAGAGGATAGCCCGGGTGAAGTGTGTACCTTCAGTGCTGGGCATACCAGCGTCAAATGCACACAGCATTGAAAGGATGTTATTAGGGGAGAGGATGAGGGTCACGAATCAATGAGAAGTGAAGTGGCTATGATTTGTGGTGAGTTCGGTATATTTATTTGACAGTCACAATATCGACAATAGTCATGATGACATAAGAATGTCTTTATGGCCTTAATGGCCTTAATGTCACCATTGAGCATGTCAACGTGGATGTTATGTCGACATTGTTAGCATGCCGACATGGTGGTTTTCTTCTCATTCTGGGGTATATTTAACAAAGCTTGGAGAGGGATAAAGTGGTGAGAGATAAACTACCAACCAAGTGGTGAGAGATAACGTACCAACCAAACAGCTCCTGTCATTTTTCAAATACAACCTGTAAAATGACAGAACCTGATTGGTTGGTACTTTATCTCTCTTCAAGCTTTTATAAATCTCCCCCTCTGTCCCTAACCGTAATGCTAACCCACACAGAAACCGTAACCATAACACTAACTCTACACCCAGTAGCTAACGCCATCTGGAGATGGTGTTAGCCTATAGTAGCCTATGGGCTTCTGTACCGGGGATAGCCATGCATGAGCAGTGTGCGCTGTGGACCCGAACCAGGAATCAGAGTGAAAGTGTAAGATATCACTCTGCTTCCAGCTCTTCACTGGGACGGCCTCTCATCGGAGACCAGCTCCCGGCAAGAACTTAATTGTAAACATTTTAAAAATATTAATATTCACGTAGCAAATTTACGCAAAAGTATTTATCATATCTGCATTAAAAATGTGTATAGTGAAAAATGGGATGCAGTCAGGATACCGACGGGCGCTATCCCACCCGCCGATATCCCGACACTTACATCCCGACATGGGACTAAAAATAGCTGTCGAAATCCCGACGCCTATCATTAGCTCCACTACGGAATCCCGACACCCATCATATAGAACGAAGGTATGCCGGGTGTCTTAGCGTCTAGCCACGGGGGGGGGGATGGTTAGGTTTAGGGACTCCTGGGGGAACTTAGGGTTAGGCACCCCCCAGGAGGGTTAGAGTTAGGGTAGGGGAGGGGGGGTTAGGCTTAGGCACTACTAAGGGGGGGTTAAGGTTAGGCACCTCCCCAGGAGGGTTAGGTTTAGGGTGTGGGGATGGGGTTTAGGCACTAATTGGGGGAGGTTAGGGTTAGGCACTAGGGGGGAAGTTAGGGTTAGGCACCCCTAAGGGAGGGTTAGGGGGGGAGGGCAGGGTTAGGGTACTTACCTTCAGCTGTCGGGATTTCGACCCGCTGGGCTGCCCCTGTCGGTATTTGATCCAGCGGCTAAACAGCCGCCGGCATTACATACCGATTCCGTGAAAATATGCCCCTTGGTCTCCTGGAAATGTTGACATTATGACAATAGCGACCTCAGGGGAATGTAGTACCCATGAAAGATGCATTTTCGTCAAAAAAGCTGCAAAAAAGACGCCCGGCATTAGCAGAATCTCCGGGACCTGGCACGCCAAGCGGGGCTTTTTAGCACGACTGCAGCAAAGATGTGTAAGGACACATCTGTATAATGCGAGATCCCTTCAAAAACAGAATTTATGTATTTTGCCCATTTGTAGGCTATTGACGACAATTGCAAACTATAGACTCCCCTGAGGCCTATTTAAAATTATATAGAAAATGGGCCTCAGACTGCACACCGTGAAAATATATATATATAATTGGAGGTGCTACCTGTGGAGACATTTGATATATACACAAAAAGAAAAAATACAAGTGCACAACTCCAAATTAACTGATTACTGTATATATAAATTAGGGATGAGCGGGTTCGGTTCCCTGAGAACCGAACCCACCCGAACTTCGGGGATCCGGGGCGATCCGAGCCCAAGCTCGGATCTCCCTGTCTGCCCCGGATCCCTCTCCCGAGGCAAAACCTCGAGATCTGCTGTCGGATCTCGAGGTTTTGCCTCGAGCGGCCATTTTAAAAAAAATGCCTTTGCCTTTAATGGGCAAAGTGCTGATTGGCTGACAGAGCCGTCTGTCACGGCTCTCAGCCAATCAGCATTATGGTGCTCATTTGCATGTAGCACGGACTCGTGAGATCCGTGCTACATGCATCTGTGTGATTGACAGTGACACAGAGCACAGATGGGTCAGTGAGACCCGTCTGTGCTGCTGTGTATTTCAATGACACAGATGCACGCACGGACCAGGAGATCCGTGCTACTTGCATCTGTGTCATTGACACAGAGCACTAACGGGTCCGTGAGACCCGTCTGTGCTGCTGTGGTAAATAAAAAAAAAAAAACCTGTGTAAAAAGAGAAAAAAATGGCGTGCCCCCCCCCAAAAAAGAGCAACCAGCCCCGGGCATTAGTGACCCAGTGCTGGGTGTGCTTAAATACAGGGGACAAACGACATAGGGGTCCCCTGTACTTAAACACAACCAGCACCGGGCTAGTCAGAACCAGAGCTGGTTGCCAAAATACGGGGGACAAACGACGTAGGGGTCCCACGTATTCTGCGCAACCAGCTCTGGGCTCTGATCCGGTCCTGGTTCTGGAAATACAGGGGAAAAAAATGAGTAGGGTTCCCCTGTATGTTCCAGAACCAGCACTGGACTTTTTCTAGCGGGGGGCTGATGCCACAGCCAGGGGAGCCCTTTCACCGGGCCCCCCAGCCGCAGCATCAGCCCTGACCGCTAGTCAGCCCAGGCCGGGGATCCCTGGAGAGCTGGGGACCCCCCCAATAAAGGGGTCACCCTCTCCAGGGCTCCCCAGGCCCATGCTGATAGACCGGGGCTATCCCCGCCACCCCTGGTGGCGGTGGGTGGCGGGTTGATTGTGTGGTGTGGTGTAAATAAAGAATATCAAACATTGTCTTTACAAGTAGAACTGCAAGTCCCAGCAAGCCTGCCCCGCATGCTGGTACTTGGAGAACCACAAGTACCAGCATGCAGGGCATTAAGGGCCCACTAGTACCTGTAGTTCACCTGTAAAAAAATGTTTAAAAAAAACACAGGACACACACACCGTGACAGTATAAGTTTATTAAACATACATACACACACACACACACACACATGTACACATACTCACCTATGTAACCCTGTAGCATCGGTCCACTTGTCCGGTAAAGTATCCATAGGGGACCTGTGAAAAAAAACATACTCACCATCTCCTATGCGAGATTCTGTCCTCTTCGTTCCAAAGTAGGCATCCCCGGACTTGGCAAAAAAAAAAAAAACGAAAACGCGATCCACGAACTTAGTACCGTTCTATAGAACGGTACTTCCCGAATGAGAGCTTAGCGGCGGGGTATCACCATGGAAACCCCGCTGCTAAGCGTTCATTGGCTGAGAGAGGCCATCTCCCGTCTCTCTCAGCCAATGAACGGCTCCCTCCATTGTAGTCAATGCTGGGAGCCGCAAGGTTATTAAAGTTTACCCTGCGGTTCCCACCATTGACTACAATGGAGGGAGCCGTTCATTGGCTGAGAGACGGGAGATGACCTCTCTCAGCCAATGAACGCTTAGCAGCGGGGTTTCCATGGTGATACCCCGCCGCTAAGCTCTCATTCGGGAAGTACCGTTCTATAGAACGGTACTAAGTTCGTGGATCGCGTTTTCGTTTTTTTTTTTTGCCAAGTCCGGGGATGCCTACTTTGGAACGAAGAGGACAGAACCTCGCATAGGAGATGGTGAGTATGTTTTTTTTCACAGGTCCCCTAGGGATACTTTACCGGACAAGTGGACCGATGCTACAGGTTACATAGGTGAGTATGTGTACATGTGTGTGTGTGTATGTATGTTTAATAAACTTATACTGTCACGGTGTGTGTGTCCTGTGTTTTTTTAAACATTTTTTTTACAGGTGAACTACAGGTACTAGTGGGCCCTTAATGCCCTGCATGCTGGTACTTGTGGTTCTCCAAGTACCAGCATGCGGGGCAGGCTAGCTGGGACTTGCAGTTCTACTTGTAAAGACAATGTTTGATATTCTTTATTTACACCACACCACACAATCAACCCGCCACCCACCGCCACCAGGGGTGGCGGGGATAGCCCCGGGCTATCAGCCTGGGCCTGGGGTGCCCTGGAGAGGGTGACCCCTTTATTGGGGGGGTCCCCAGCTCTCCAGGGATCCCCGGCCTGGGCTGACTAGCGGTCAGGGTTGATGCTGCGGCTGGGGGGCCCGGTGAAAGGGCTCCCCTGGCTGTGGCATCAGCCCCCCGCTAGAAAAAGTCCAGTGCTGGTTCTGGAACATACAGGGGAACCCTACTCATTTTTTGTCCCCTATATTTCCAGAACCAGGACCGGATCAGAGCCCAGAGCTGGTTGCGCAGAATACAGGGGACCCCTACGTCGTTTGTCCCCCGTATTTTGGCAACCAGCGCTGGTTCTGACTAGCCCGGTGCTGGTTGTGCTTAAGTACAGGGGACCCCTACGTCGTTTGTCCCCTGTATTTAAGCACACCCAGCACTGGGTTACTAATGCCCGGGGCTGGTTGCTCTTTTTTGGGGGGGTGCACGCCATTTTTTTCTTTTTTTACACAGGTTTTTTTTTTTTTTTTTTACCACAGCAGCACAGACGGGTCTCACGGACCTGTCATTGCTCTGTGCCAATCACACAGATGCATGTAGCACGGATCTCCCGGGTTCGTGCTACATGCAAATGGGCACCATAACGCTGATTGGCTTCCTGTCTGCCACTGCAGTGCCACTCCTAGATGGGCCACGTGTTTGTGCCGCCCCCTTGTGTCGCTTAGCATAGTCATCCAGCTTCCTCGGTACAACCTTTTGGCCTAAAAACAATATTGTGAGGTGTGAGGTGTTCAGAATAGAGTGGAAATGAGTGGAAATTAATGTTATTGGGGTTATTAATAGCGTAGGAACAAAAAAAGGCCCATTTATGTGATTTTAGCGTTTTTTTTTTATTTTTTAAGAAAAAATCCAGATCCAAAACACAAAACCCAGAACCCAAAACACGGAAGGGTGGTTTTGGCAAAACCAATCCAGATCCAAAACACGAAGAAAGATCCAGATCCAAAACCAAAACACAAAACACGAAAAGTGTCCGGTGCACACCCCTAATATAAATGAATACATGTTTGCAGTAAATAGAGGTTTTTGGCATAATCTTGGCCAAAGCTATGGGCCTACCCACCACATCCGGGTAACCTCTGTAGGGTAGGTCCCTAGCATACTAGGGTTCATATCCAGAGTGCAGGACACCATCAAACTAGCCCAGCTAAGCCACCCCAAGGCACCGCTATAATAAGATAGGTGAAGTGTAAAGGAAATAGTTAAGAGCAGCCGCAGCTGTATATAAAGAATAAAAATAAAAAAGTGAAATACATATATACAAAACAGACAGTGAAGAGTTAAAATGTGTTGTAAAGGAAAATGTGTTATAATGTGGTGCCCTGAAGCAGATCAACCAAAGCAATCCAGGGTGATCCACGCCTCAAAATAAACCAAAGCTGCACTACACAGTCTAAATATTTGCAGGCCTTACCTATATTGTGCCTCTGACTGCACACCAGTCAGCGGCACAATATAGGTAAGTCCTGCAAATATTTAGACTGTGTAGTGCAGCTTTGGATCATTTTCGGTGTGTGGGTGCCACTGGATTGCTTTGGTTGATCTGCTTCAGGGCACCGCATTATAACACATTTTCCTTTATAACACATTTTAACGCTTCACTGTCTGTTTTTATATATGTATTTCACTTTTTTATTTTTATTCTTTATATGCAGCTGTGGCTGCTATTAACTATTTCCTTTACACTTCACTTTTCTTATTATAGCGGTGCCTTGGGGTGGCTTAGCTGGGCTAGTTTGTAGGTGTCCTGCACTCTGGATTTGAACCCTAATATGTTAGGGACCTACCCTACAGAGGTTACCCGGATGTGGTAGGTAGGTCCATAGCCTTGGCCAAGATTATGCCAAAAACCTCTATTTACTGCAAACGTATTTATTTATATATAATCAGTTAATTTGGAGTTGTGCACTTGTATTTCTTCTTTTTATGCCTATTTAAAATTGACAGTTGTCCTCCGATTGTTGATCTCAATATATATTTATTTTATTTTGTTTCTTTTAACAAATCTTGAACTGGATGCCCGAGTCTGGAAAAGAAGATAAAGCACAAGGACAAGAAATAAAATTAAATGATGTTGCAATTTCTTATAATATAAATACTAGTATTGTGGACAGTAGCTAGCTATTATGCTGAGTTTTTTCTCTCTCTTTTGCGAAACCTTCCCATCTCTCTCTCTCTTCGTATACCAACCGTATCCCCCTATTCATCTCCCTATTCCTTTTGTCTCACTCTATTCTTCCCTTATATCCATCTGCCTACCCCTATTCCTCCATTCTTTCCCTATTTCTCCAGTCTCCCCCTGGTCAGCCTTTTTATTTAAAAATCAATAAATAATAACTTTACTACAGTATGTTGGCAACTAAAAGAAATGGAACATGTTAGCGATCAATGATTATTAATCAGATGACTACAAAAATTTGCAGTGCCAATTGTCCACTCATCAAGCCCATAGGTCACATGAGACACCCCCGTACCTTCAAAGCCCAGTCAGCCAACTGAAGCTGCTGACCCCAGTAGGGACAATCAGCCAAAAGGTATATCAAAAGGGGAATAACCTATTGATCAGATCACTGACCTCTTGGCTGTAGTTCATTCATGCCACATGAGGCACCAACCAGGAGCCAAGCCAGCCACCATAAAATGAAACTAAACTATCTAAAACCCTAAAAACTCTCTCAAAAGAGATGAACCCCAACTTCTGAGGTGGGCTCCATCCACCAACATGTAACTAGGATCTCCACCACCACACTGGCATTGCCAATTGCCTTTCTCAACTACAAGTAAAGAGGGACCCCACACTATCAGGGCCAAATACTCTCAGTAGCAAGTAAATATGGTCTAAACCCCCCTAACAATACACCATATATATAACACAAGCCAGTCAGCCAGTGACACTGACCCCTTGAGGGTAAAATCAGCTAATAAATTTAGAAAAATTGCCAGCGTACCAACACCATGACCACAGATGCCACAGGCTTGCAGGACAGCAATACATAGTTGCCCACCACTGGAAACAAGGGGGGGCACATGATCTTTAGGGTACACCTGAACGACCCAAGCAAACAAAAACTGTGACCAAGGTACCATCAAGATGCATCAAACATGTGTCCTCAACCGGAAATCCAACCAACGAACCAGCCCAGGACATCGCCCCGGGCAAGACTGGGAATCAACACAGGGATGAAAAGGAGCCCAACGACCACAGCCCAGTTGGTCAGGTCTCAAATGTTGTAACCCACCCAACTGCAACAGCAGCAGGCACCTAAGGCCATAGCAAAGGTTGGATGATACTCTTGAATTTGGCAACAAACTAAGGCCCTGATTCAGAGCCGGACGCTCTAACAGAGCGCTCGCTCTGAATCAGGGCCGTCCCTCCTACTTTTTGGAGCGGCCTCCTGGCCGCTCGCATAGATGTGGGTGACCACCCACAGCTATACCGAGTGACCATAATGATGGTCGCAATGGTCAAGACCATCGTGACCATCTGGCTTGCGACGAGACCCTTGCGGTAGGGTCTCGCTGCCGCAAGCCCTGGAGTGCTTTTGGCTCTATCAGAGCCAAAAGCACTCCCACTGACATCAGCCATGAGCATGGTGCATGATGCACAAGTAAACAAATGCCAATGACTATCGCTCTTGGCAAAATGCAACCTCTCCACCATGCAAAAAGCTGCACTACTGCTCCTGCGACAAACAGCAAACACAGCAGTGGAGAAAACAAATGGAGCAGACAATGTAAGGGCGCCAGCACAACTCCCAGTAACCCATAGAAAATTATATTAAATCAAAATAACTTCTCTACTAGACTACACCATAATGCAATGCAGAGAGTGGAGTGGCTGCTATAGAATACAACACACAGCCGCTGTCTGCATCCTGACACCGAGAAGTGATTGAATGCAATATAACAGCATTTAATGTTACACCAGTGACATGCACTGTAGCTATGAATGCCCAATTCAGAAATGGATGAAAATAAAATAGAGGGCATAGATTAGATGGCAAGTGCTCGCTGTGAACAATAGCTTAAAGGCATAGCACACTATATGACCCGGGTGAAAAGCTCAATCCCCCACTAGAAGCGTACCAATGTTGTTGTCTCTTACTATGCATATGCCATACCTAGAAACTTACGCCGAAGCACTACAGCACGCCGGTGATGGTGTACAGAGACACCAAGCTATCCGTAAAACAAGAGCTACCCCCATCTTGGCTATAAATTTGCAAAGTGCTCACCTGAGGACCTCCGACGCAGGCCCCAAGGAGGAGTAGCCAACTCTTCATCTGGAACACCAAACATATCATCGCTATCTGCATCCAAAAAGGAGGAAACAGAGAGACACCCCCAGAACCTGGAGTCATGCCCTAGGGACCAGATCAAACAGCATGACCAGGGGAGGGAGCAGCAACAGAGGATAAGCAGCATATAGGATGAAACAGACCAACCAGAAACCTCACCGAAAATTCATCTGAGCAACACGCCAACCTACAACCGCACCACCTGAATGGAGCTAGGGGACTCATAACGAAAGCAAACAGGCAGGCGATGGAAACTAGGGAAGGATCAAAAAAAAAACAGCCACAGAAACACCCCCGGTGGGAACAATGTACATGACCCACAAGCTATGGGAACAGGGGACACCCAGAACATGTCCCACACCTCAGCTCCGGAGCGCCACTGTTGCCACGAGTACCACCGGCGCCAAGACCCAACAGGAGCGGATGCCCCCCAAACCCACCAGCTCGAAACTCCAGGGGGAACCTGGGACAGCGATGTCCCCAAGGTGGCATGAGCATCGTACCAGGAACCCAGACTTATAATCAATGCAAAATCACAATTGGAGACAAGGTGCCTGTTGCCCGGGTGGGTAAGGGGATATATGGAATACTCAAAGCAGAGGGGGACATGCAAGACATATGCTGCAAGCCCACCCATCTTCCCAGGTAATGAAATACCCCACTTGACCGAGCGCAGAAGGTGTAGAAAGTGAAAGCCCCTAGGCAATAGACTTGAGCAGATATACTGTAGCCAGCAAAAGTAGTATACCATGAGGCATAGTAAAAATGGAGCAAGCAGCTGGAATCATGTAATGTAGCTTTAGATATAAATAAAGAAGATGGAAATGTAGAGAGGGAAAGAGTCAGAGAAGACAGGCATAGAAGCATATAACTGGTTCACTATTGTACACTGAAACATTGACATAACTAAGGCACACAACACACAGTGGACAAAAACCCAGAAACATTGGCAGGTCTAGCACGCATACGGGCTACAATCACATGACTATTGGACCAGGGCATATCCACCAGCAATGTGGCCAGAGGATGAGGAAAGTTTAAAGTAGGGGTGTGCACCGGCCACTTTTCGTGTTTTGTGTTTTGGTTTTGGATCTGGATCTTTCTTCGTGTTTTGGATCTGGATTGGTTTTGCCAAAACCACCCTTCCGTGTTTTGGGTTCTGGGTTTTGTGTTTTGGATCTGTATTTTTTTTTAAAAAAGCATAAAAACAGCTAAAATCACAGAATTTGTAGGTTTTTCTGCTCCTATGCTATTATTAACCTCAATAACCTTAATTTCCACTCATTTCCAGTCTATTCTGAACACCTCACACCTCACAATAGTGTTTTTATGTCCAAAACGTTGCACCGAGGTAGCTGGATGACTATGCTAAGCGACACGAGTGGGCGGCACAAACACGTGACCCATCTAGGCGTGAAACTGCAGTGGCAGACAGGATGGCAGTTTGAAAAACTAGGCCCCAAACTGTACATAATGCAAAGAAAAAAAAGAGGTGCAAGATGGAATTGTCCTTGGGCCCTCCCACCCACCCTTATGTTGTATAAACAGGACATGCACACTTTAACAAACCAATCATTTCAGCGCCAGGGTCTGCCACACAACTGTGGCTGAAATGATTGGTTCGTTTGGGCCCCCACAAAACAAGCTGGCAATTAATGTGTCCCTGCACAAACTGGCTCTACGGAGGCAAGATGTCATCCTCATCCTCCTCATCCACCGATTCCTCACCCTCTTCAGTGTGTACATCCTCATCCTCACAAAGTATTAACTCGTCCCCACTTGAATCCACCACCACAGGTCCCTCTGTACCTTCTGGAGGCTGGTCTCCCTGGAAGAGCTGATAATTCATTTTGATGAACATCATCTTCTCCACATTCTGTGGAAGCAACCCCCTACGCCTTTCGCTGACAAGGTTCCCGGCTGCACTAAACACTCTTTCGGAGTACACACTGGAGGGGGGGCAACTCAGGTAAAATAGAGCCAGTTTGTACAGGGGCCTCCAAATTGCCTCTTTTTCCTGCCAGTACAGGTATGGACTGTCTGCCATGCCTACTTGGATGCTGTCACCGATGTAATCCTCCACCATTCTGTCAATGGTGACAGTATCATATGCAGTGACAGTAGACATGTCAGAAATTGTTGCCAGGTCCTTCAGTCCGGACCAGATGTCCAAACTTGGTCCTGCCTGCCCTGCATCACCGCCAGCGGGTTGCTTAGGATACCTAAGTTTTTTCCTGGCAGCCCCAGTTGCAGGAGAAAATGAAGAAGGAGCCGTTGACGTGTCACGTTCCGCTTCAGCTGACAGTGTGTTCACCAGCAGGTCTTTGCACCTCTGCAGGCTTGTGTCGGCCGGAAAGAGAGACACCACATAGGCTTTAAACCTAGGATCGAGCACGGTGGCCAAAATGTAGTGGTCTGATTTCAACAGATTGACCACCCTGGAATCCTGGCAAAGCGAATGAAGGGCTTCATCCACAAGTCCCACATGCCGAGCGGAATCGCTCCGTCTTAGCTCCTCCTTCACTTTCTCCAGCTGCTTCTGCAAAAGCCTGATGAGGGGAATGACCTGACTCAAGCTGGCAGTGTCTGAACTGACTTCACGTGTGGCAAGTTCGAAGGGCTGGAGAACCTTGCACAACACGGAAATCATTCTCCACTGCGCTTGAGTCAGGTGCATACCCCCTCCTTTGCCTATGTCATAGGTGGATGTATAGGCTTGTATGGCCTTTTGCTGCTCCTCCATCCTCTGAAGCATATAGAGGGTTGAGTTCCACCGCGTCACAACCTCTTGCTTCAGGTGATGGCGGGGCAGGTTCAAGAGTGTTTGCTGGCGCTCCAGTCTTCGGCACGCAGTCGCTGAATGGCGAAAGTGGCCAGAAATTTTTCGGGCCACCCAAAGCGTCTCCTGCACGCCCCTGTCGCTTTTCAGAAAATTCTGCACCACCAAGTTTATTGTGTGAGCAAAACATGGGACGTGCTGGAATTTGCCCAGATGTAATGCCCGCACAATATTGGTGGCGTTGTCAGATATCACAAATCCCCAGGAGAGTCTAAGTGGGGTAAGCCACTGGGCGATGATTTCCCTCAGTTTCTCTAAGAGGTTGTCGGCGGTGTGCCTCTTACTGAAACCGGTGATACACAGCGTAGCCTGCCTTGTAACGAGCTGGCGTTTCTGAGATGCTGCTACTGGTGACGCTGCTGCTGTTGCTGCGTAAGGTGATACATCTACCCAGTGGGCTGTCACAGTCATATAGTCCTTAGTCTGCCCTGTTCCACTTGTCCACATGTCCGTGGTTAAGTGGACATTGTGTACAACGGCATTTTTCAGGACACTGAGGACACTTTTTCTGACGTTTCTGTACAGTCTCGGTATCGCCTGCCTAGTGAAGTGGAATCTAGACGGGATTTGGAACCGGGGACACACTACCTCCATCAATTGTCTAAATCCCACTGCACTAATGGCGGATACCGGACGCACGTCTAACACCAACATAGCAGTCAAGGCCTCAGTTATACGTTTTGCTTCAGGATGACTGCTGTCGTACTTCATCCTCCTCGCTAAGGACTGTTGGAGGGTCAATTGTTTAGTAAAAGTAGTGGTGTTCCTACTTCCTCTCTGGGATGATGAACGACTCCCAGCAGCAGCAACAGCAGCAGCGGCAGCAGTAGGCGTAGCAATGCAGGATCCTCCAGAGGAATCCCGGATAGGAGAGTCAGTCATGCCAGTGACATGGCCTGCAGGACTACTTCCGATCCTGACTAAGGAGGAAATTGACGAGGAGGGAGTTGACGGTGTGGTTTGCAGGCGCTTGGATACAACAGGACAACGGGATTTAGGTGTCCCTGGACTGCTTACGGTCTTAGCCAAAGTTTCTGAACTTGACAGTAACTTTTTATGAACGCTGCAGGTGCCGTATAAGGGAAGATGTTCCTAGGTGGTTGACGTCCCTACCCCTACTTATTTCACCTTTACATATGGTACATATGGCAAGACAGTTGTTGTCCGGATTTGGATAGAAATATTGCCAGACCAAAGAGGTGGAATGTTTGGTCTTCTGCCCAGGCATGACCGTGATGGGCTTTTTCATCCCACGGACAACAACTGTCTCCCCCGGAGCCTGATTTAAACAAACCACATCACCATCAGAATCCTCCTCGCCAACTTCCTCCTCAGCGCCAGCTACACCAGTATCCTCATCCTGTTGTACTTCAACAGTGACATCTTCAATTTGCATATCAGCAAGTGGACTGTGGGTGCTCCTTTCAGCACTTGCAGGGGGCGTGCAAATGGTGGAAAGAGCCACCTCTTCCCGTCCAGTGCTGGGAAGGTCAGGCATCGCAACCACCACCACACTTGGACTCTCCTTGGGGATTTGTGATATCTTCTTAGAAAGCACAGTTCTTCGCTGTGCTTTTGCCAGCTTAACTCTTTTGATTTTTTTAGTGGGAGGAGGGCTTCCATCGTCATGTGAAGCTGAACCACTAGTCATGAACATACTAGGGATCGACCTTAGCCGTTCCTTGCCACTCCGTGTCGTAAATGGCATATTGGCAAGTTTACGTTTCTCTTCAGCTGATTTAAATGTCTTTTTCAAGGTCATTTTCCTGAACTTTGCCATTTGGGATTGTATGTGCCCTCTACTATGACATTGGGCATCGGCCTTGGCAGACGACGTTGATGGCATGTTATCGTCTATGTCATGACTAGTGGCAGCAGCTTCAGCACTAGGAGGAAGTGGTTCTTGATCTTTCTCTATTTTATTTTTATCGGAGAAAGTTTGGTCCTCCATTTATGTTATATCGATTTGATATATACGTGCGGCTAAACCCAGAAAATAATTTTTTTTTTGGTTTGGACTGGAGTGTACTTTGGGGGTTACAGCACCCTTTAACGGTCAAGCCAGCCGGCCCTTTACTTATGACACAGGCGCACTCTTGGCACTACTTTGTTGATGCACGTGCAGCTACTGCGCACACAATTCACAAACACAGAAAATAATTTTTTTTTTGGTTTGGACTGGAGTGTACTTTCGGGGGTTACAGCACCCTTAACGGTCAAGCCAGCCGGCCCTTTACTTATGACACAGGCGCACGCTTGGCACTACTTTGTTGATGCACGTGCGGCTACTGCGCACACAATTCACAAACACAGAAAATAATTTTTTTTTTGGTTTGGACTGGAGTGTACTTTCGGGGGTTACAGCACCCTTAACGGTCAAGCCAGCCGGCCCTTTACTTATGACACAGGCGCACGCTTGGCACTACTTTGTTGATGCACGTGCGGCTACTGCGCACACAATTCACAAACACAGAAAATAATTTTTTTTTTGGTTTGGACTGGAGTGTACTTTCGGGGGTTACAGCACCCTTAACGGTCAAGCCAGCCGGCCCTTTACTTATGACACAGGCGCACGCTTGGCACTACTTTGTTGATGCACGTGCGGCTACTGCGCACACAATTCACAAACACAGAAAATAATTTATTTTTTGGTTTGGACTGGAGTGTACTTTCGGGGGTTACAGCACCCTTAACGGTCAAGCCAGCCGGCCCTTTACTTATGACACAGGCGCACGCTTGGCACTACTTTGTTGATGCACGTGCGGCTACTGCGCACACAATTCACAAACACAGAAAATAATTTTTTTTTTGGTTTGGACTGGAGTGTACTTTCGGGGGTTACAGCACCCTTAACGGTCAAGCCAGCCGGCCCTTTACTTATGACACAGGCGCACGCTTGGCACTACTTTGTTGATGCACGTGCGGCTACTGCGCACACAATTCACAAACACAGAAAATAATTTATTTTTTGGTTTGGACTGGAGTGTACTTTCGGGGGTTACAGCACCCTTAACGGTCAAGCCAGCCGGCCCTTTACTTATGACACAGGCGCACGCTTGGCACTACTTTGTTGATGCACGTGCGGCTACTGCGCACACAATTCACAAACACAGAAAATAATTTTTTTTTTGGTTTGGACTGGAGTGTACTTTCGGGGGTTACAGCACCCTTAACGGTCAAGCCAGCCGGCCCTTTACTTATGACACAGGCGCACTCTTGGCACTACTTTGTTGATGCACGTGCGGCTACTGCGCACACAATTCACAAACACAGAAAATAATTTTTTTTTTGGTTTGGACTGTTGTGTACTTTCGGGGGTTACAGCACCCTTAACGGTCAAGCCAGCCGGCCCTTTACTTCTGACACAGGCGCACGCTTGGCACTACTTTGTTGATGCACGTGCGGCTACTGCGCACACAATTCACAAACACAGAAAATAATTTTTTTTTTGGTTTGGACTGGAGTGTACTTTCGGGGGTTACAGCACCCTTAACGGTCAAGCCAGCCGGCCCTTTACTTATGACACAGGCGCACGTTTGGCACTACTTTGTTGATGCACGTGCGGCTACTGCGCACACAATTCACAAACACAGAAAATAATTTTTTTTTTGGTTTGGACTGGAGTGTACTTTCGGGGGTTACAGCACCCTTAACGGTCAAGCCAGCCGGCCCTTTACTTATGACACAGGTGCACGTTTGGCACTACTTTGTTGATGCACGTGCGGCTACTGCGCACACAATTCACAAACACAGAAAATAATTTTTTTTTTGGTTTGGACTGGAGTGTACTTTCGGGGGTTACAGCACCCTTAACGGTCAAGCCAGCCGGCCCTTTACTTATGACACAGGCGCACGCTTGGCACTACTTTGTTGATGCACGTGCGGCTACTGCGCACACAATTCACAAACACAGAAAATAATTTTTTTTTTGGTTTGGACTGGAGTGTACTTTCGGGGGTTACAGCACCCTTAACGGTCAAGCCAGCCGGCCCTTTACTTATGACACAGGCGCACGCTTGGCACTACTTTGTTGATGCACGTGCGGCTACTGCGCACACAATTCACAAACACAGAAAATAATTTATTTTTTGGTTTGGACTGGAGTGTACTTTCGGGGGTTACAGCACCCTTAACGGTCAAGCCAGCCGGCCCTTTACTTATGACACAGGCGCACGCTTGGCACTACTTTGTTGATGCACGTGCGGCTACTGCGCACACAATTCACAAACACAGAAAATAATTTTTTTTTTGGTTTGGACTGGAGTGTACTTTCGGGGGTTACAGCACCCTTAACGGTCAAGCCAGCCGGCCCTTTACTTATGACACAGGCGCACGCTTGGCACTACTTTGTTGATGCACGTGCGGCTACTGCGCACACAATTCACAAACACAGAAAATAATTTATTTTTTGGTTTGGACTGGAGTGTACTTTCGGGGGTTACAGCACCCTTAACGGTCAAGCCAGCCGGCCCTTTACTTATGACACAGGCGCACGCTTGGCACTACTTTGTTGATGCACGTGCGGCTACTGCGCACACAATTCACAAACACAGAAAATAATTTTTTTTTTGGTTTGGACTGGAGTGTACTTTCGGGGGTTACAGCACCCTTAACGGTCAAGCCAGCCGGCCCTTTACTTATGACACAGGCGCACTCTTGGCACTACTTTGTTGATGCACGTGCGGCTACTGCGCACACAATTCACAAACACAGAAAATAATTTTTTTTTTGGTTTGGACTGTTGTGTACTTTCGGGGGTTACAGCACCCTTAACGGTCAAGCCAGCCGGCCCTTTACTTCTGACACAGGCGCACGCTTGGCACTACTTTGTTGATGCACGTGCGGCTACTGCGCACACAATTCACAAACACAGAAAATAATTTTTTTTTTGGTTTGGACTGGAGTGTACTTTCGGGGGTTACAGCACCCTTAACGGTCAAGCCAGCCGGCCCTTTACTTATGACACAGGCGCACGTTTGGCACTACTTTGTTGATGCACGTGCGGCTACTGCGCACACAATTCACAAACACAGAAAATAATTTTTTTTTTGGTTTGGACTGGAGTGTACTTTCGGGGGTTACAGCACCCTTAACGGTCAAGCCAGCCGGCCCTTTACTTATGACACAGGTGCACGTTTGGCACTACTTTGTTGATGCACGTGCGGCTACTGCGCACACAATTCACAAACACAGAAAATAATTTTTTTTTTGGTTTGGACTGGAGTGTACTTTCGGGGGTTACAGCACCCTTAACGGTCAAGCCAGCCGGCCCTTTACTTATGACACAGGCGCACGCTTGGCACTACTTTGTTGATGCACGTGCGGCTACTGCGCACACAATTCACAAACACAGAAAATAATTTTTTTTTTGGTTTGGACTGGAGTGTACTTTCGGGGGTTACAGCACCCTTAACGGTCAAGCCAGCCGGCCCTTTACTTATGACACAGGCGCACGCTTGGCACTACTTTGTTGATGCACGTGCGGCTACTGCGCACACAATTCACAAACACAGAAAATAATTTTTTTTTTGGTTTGGACTGGAGTGTACTTTCGGGGGTTACAGCACCCTTAACGGTCAAGCCAGCCGGCCCTTTACTTATGACACAGGCGCACGCTTGGCACTACTTTGTTGATGCACGTGCGGCTACTGCGCACACAATTCACAAACACAGAAAATATATTATTTTTTTAGCACTTGGGGGGAGCACCCCTGATGGACAGAGCACCCCCTGGACAACACTACAGCACCCCTTTAGGACTGGGACACTGCACAGGACTTTGGAGTGGACACAGCCCCTATGGAGAACTGACTGCACAACACAGTCCAGCCAGCCCCTATGGACTTTGAAGTAGTGGACACAGCCCCTATTAACAACAGCAGCACAGCACAACACAGCCAGCCCCTATGGACTTCGAAGTAGTGGACAACAGCAGCACTACACTACACTACACTACACAGCACTAACTCCCACCCTTCCTCTTCACTGTCCACAGCCGAGTGAGAAAATGGCGCCGACGCGGGTACCTTATATAGGATCCAAAACCCGCGAGACTCGGAAGGCGGGATGATGACGTTTTGCCTCGATTTCAGATCCGAGTCAGGCGGGAAAAGTCGAGCCTGACTCGGATCGGACTCGGATCGGGGGGGCTCGGGGGGGTTCGGATTTCAGAAATCCGAACCCGCTCACCCCTAGTTTAAAGGTGAGAAATTTGTGGACAATGGGCCTGATTCTGCAAGGATCGTAATTGCGAAGCTGCAGGCAGGCTATAGATATATGATGTATGCCCGCAGGCAGCTCTGCAATTGCGACCCTTGCAGATATGGTAATGCAGAAGGAGGCATCACGCCTGTGCATTACTTATCCGAGCTGCGTTTACCAACGCAGCATCGGATAATTTGTGTAACATCGGCCAGCTGCGGTGACCCATGGAGTCCCAAAGCGGGCCGCCGCAGATTAGTGAGCTGATGGAGATCCTGCCTTCTTCCCTCCCCCGCAACGACAGCGACACAACTCCGTTTTGGGAAACAGGGCATCACCACCCCCTCCCTGCCCACAAACGGCAGCAGACTGTCAATCACTGACAGTCTGCAGTGCTGACAGTCTGCGAGCGAGTTAGCAGGACCCATTCTGCACACTCGCAGAATGGGGCCTGCGCAGATTCCCAAACATCGGGAATCTGCGTTCAGCAGTGCACTAGCATTCACTGCCGAATCAGGCCCAATGAACCTCTAAACTGCCTCTGACCTTAGAATATTTTACCTAAAAAGCAGATGAATTCCTCCATCACCCCTAACCAAAGCTCTGTACATGAAAGGAAAGAAGCTACGTGGAGATGAGACAATAAAACAACACAGCCATAAAGTAAAAGAACGGGACTGAGGTGCAGCTACATAGGCCAACAACGCAGGGAAGAAAAAATAGCACAAAAAACGAACAAAGGGAAAAAAAACCTGTATGAAACTGGTAATAGGATATGCATGGGGTATCATAATATACCAACTCCAAACCAGTAGGTCCATAGCGGGGATCAGGGCCATAACTAGGGTGCACCCGCACAGAGCGCACATGCCCTGTGGCCTCATCACCCTCTGTCTTGCCTCTCTCTCATATGGCAGTGGCTGCCTGCTGCTATGTACTGTACAATAGTGGGGTTGGGGGAGAAATGATTGCTGGATGGAGTGGAATGATGCCGAAGCCGCCGCTCCCTTGGATAGTGCCGCACGGACAGAGCATAGCTCAGTGCCTGGTTACCCCACTGAGGACACAACTGGCCTTAATGTGAGGACCCCGGAGGTGGATGATTGCTCCTAGAGTTGCCTGCCGATGGTCCTGCTGCTGGGGGAAAAGAGCTGATATTCCCTTGGGAGAGAGTGAGCTTCGCTGCTGGGAAGTGCTGACGCCCTGCTGCCACTGAGGAGGAGCGCGCAGACGGTGAAGACTGAAGGGATTGCTGTCGGAAAGGATTCTGCCCGCCGTGGACTGAGACCTGGTCTGGACTCCGGAGGTGGAGCTGCCCCACTGGAGCCTGCTGACTGACGGCGAGTAAAGAGTACCTCATACCCCGCCAGAGCCTAGAGTACCCGCTGCCGCTTGAGAAGAGAAACATGCCGCCTGCGACTGCGCTGGGGAGGGGACCAGTGTATACCTACCCTCCAACATGACCCGTTCCATTAGGTACAAAACACTCTGCTCCTGGACTTTCCACCTAATGTATGATTGCAGTCACCTGTGTTGAACTAAGTAATTGATGAGACAGGTGTTTCAGCACAGGTGTCTGCAATCATAAATTAAGAGGGAAGTCCAGGAGCAGAGCATTTTGTACCTAATGGAATGGGTCATGTTGGAGGGTCTGGTGTATATAGGACCAGAGGACTCCATTGCTGGATACCTGGCTGCCGGGACAAACTGATGGTCCGCCTAAGAACCCCTGGAGACGTGGGGCACCTTCCGGAGTAGAGGTCCTCGTTACCTTTTCCAGGGAGTGGCACCTAGCACCGAACACCGTGGAGATTTATCCAATTCTTGGACCCACTGTGCACAGCCTGGTGTGGTGCTCTGTACCCCGGGCTGTGCTGGATGTTGTGAGGTGGCAGAAGCGCCACAGCAAGGGGGTGAGAAATACTGGATTAAGTCTCCCCTTATTACAGTTACCTTTACCTAGGGGTTACCTTCTATTTGGGGCTAGTCCCACTAGTAGCCTGGGTGTATGGGTTAAAAAGGGCACAAGAGGGATTTGTAGTTCCAACCTCCCCTTGGGAGCCTCTACCATTAGTTAGAGGTATGCATGCCCTGTGGACGGGACCAGCCGCTTCCACCCACGATCAACCCTTCACTGCAATGTATAATAGTGTCTGTGTGCCTGGCATCTTCTCTGCTGGGCTCACCATTACTATTACACATTACAGCTGCAGTGCTGCCCACCTCCTGAGCTCCACCCCTTCCCCAGTCTGCTGTAATGGCTTCAAGGACTGGGAGAGACGTCATGACGTGAGTTCCCGAGACAATTGATGGTACCCCACAGTCTCCCTGTCCCTTCCCAGGTTTCTCCGGAGCCTGCGTGGGTTAATACTCTAACTACATCGGTTCAGCATTTGTCCGATGTTTTACAGGGGAAGTCTGTGTTGCGGCCTCATAACGGCCAGTGGCGTCTTTATCTGCTCCTTATGGGGATGACAATGAGACGTCAGATGATGGGGAGATTCTGGATCTATCTGACCAAGAACCTCTCCGTACCAAAGAGCCGGATGCTAAGTCCAAGGTGTATATCCCTGGTCTTATTCGAGCGGTCCGCTCGGCTTTAGTTAGTGAGGATATTGATCCTTCGGTGGCCACATTCATATATGCCTTTTTAAGGATATTAAGGGTGAGGCTACGGTGTTCTCTCTTTCTGATCAATTAGTGGATCATTTAGAGGAGGCGTGGAAAAATCCAGGTAAACGGTTTCAGCCCCAGAGGCGCTTAGCTGTGGCTTATCCATTTGCGGTCAATTATTTTTCTAAGTGGGAATCCCCTACGCAAGTGGATTCACATGCCACACACCTAGTCAAAAGTGTCACGTTGCCTATGCCTTCGATGTCATCCTTGAAGGATGTCACTGACCGCAAGGTGGAGATCTGCCTCAAATCCGTTTATTCCCTTGCAGGGAAGCATCCAGACCGGCTCTGGCTGTGTGTTGGGTAGCCAGAGCTATGGAGCGCTGGGCGGATAATTTGGAGGCGTCTTTGGACTCTGACTGTTCGGCTGAACAGACCGAGTTGGTGGGCAATCTCCTAGACTCGGCCACTTACATTAATGAAGCGGCCTTAGATATTTGTATGCTCACCTCTAGGATCTCCTCTGCAGCCGTGGCTGCTCGTCGCACCTTATGGTTGCGTTCTTGGAAAGCGGACGCGGATTCCAAAAAGGGATTAGAAGGTCTGGACAGGTACTATTTGGTCCAGATCTGGACAAAATTGTAGTTACGTTGGCAGCAGCAAAATCTGCATGTCTTCCGTCTGCTACGATTCCTTGTAGTGCTGGTGGGTCGTCCTTTCGGCCTCACAGGGCCCAAGGTAGGCCTAAAGTACAGTCCTTTCCACGGCATGTTCAAGCCCAAGAAACAGGTCTGGAGTACCAGATGTCCGGCTCCTAGGTCAGATAACAAACCTGCGGCCTGACGGTCCAGGCCTCCCTTTGGGGGGCCCCAAAGTGGGGGGCGCCTGCTTCAGTTCACCCAGTGCTGGTCGAGGACTACGACAGACACTTGGGTTCAGGAGGTGGTCTCTCACGGGTATGCCCTCTCCTTTCGGGACAGGCCTTCCGCTAGACCGGAGCAAAGCCTCGGAACTGCGGAAGGTTTTGCACATTATGCTCCAGGCCAGAGTTTCAGTGCATGTTCCAATTTCCCAGAGGGGCCTGGGTTTCTATTCCATTCTATTTTTGGTGCAGAAACCCAATGGGTCTTACCGTTCAGTACTAAACCTAAAGGCCCTCAACAAGTCCTTGAGGGTGCCTCTGTTTCGGATGGAGACCCTGCGGTCCATTATTCTGGCACTGGAACCTGGGGACTACATGGTGTCATTGGACATCCAGGACGCTTACCGGGATGTCCTTATTCTTTTGCGCCATCAGCAGTTCCTCAGATTGGCAATCTGCAACGAACATATCCAGTTCCGGGCACTGCCTTTTGGCCTGGTGACTGCTCCACAGGTATTCACCAAGGTCATGGCGGTCATGGCGGGCATGGCGGCTCTCCTGCGGATGCAGGGAGTCCGACTGTTGCCTTATCTGGACGACCTCCTGTTGATAGCGGGGTCTCCAGAGCTTCTTTTACACCATCTGGATCTGACGATTGCGGTACTGCAACGTCACGGCTGGTTGACAAACTGGCAGAGGTCCACTCTCACCCCGTCTCAGAGGATCCTGCACCTCGGGGCCTTATTGGACTCCAGGCAGCCATGGATCTTTGTGACGGAGGAAAAGATCCTTGCTTTGTAGTTGAGGGTGCGCAGTTGTCTGCAGTGTCGTCGAGTGTCGATACACTCGGCAATGAGGTTATTGGGCTCAATGGTGTCTGTATTCGACATGGTGGAGTACGCCCAATTTCACTCCAAACCTCTGCTGCTATTGATCCGGTCCAGATGGAATGGATTGCTTCAGTGTCTCAAGTCCCAGACGATGGGGCTCACTCCGGACGTTCGCCTGTCTCTAACCTGGTGTTTGCAGACGACCCACCTCAACAAGGGTCGCCCGTTCTGGGTGGCGAACTGGGTCCTCTTAACAACGGACGCCAGTCTCTGGTGCTGGGGTGCTGTCATGGGTCCACACTTGTTTCAGGACATGTGGACTCGGGCGGAAGCGGAGCTTCCAATAAACATTTTGGAGCTCCATGCGGTGTCAAGAGCTCTCCAGCTGGCACAGCCGGTTCTCCAGGGTCACCATGTGCTGGTCCCGTCGGACAACGCCACCACGGTGGCCTATTTAAAACAGCAAGGAGGAACCCAAAGTCGGGCAGCACTCGCAGAAGTGTTCCGTATTCTGGTCTGGGCGGAGCGCAATCTCCCAGCATTATCAGCAGTGTTCATCCCGGGAGTCCTCAACTGGGAAGCGGATTTTCTCAGCAGGCAGGACGTGCATCCGGGAGAGTGGTCTTTACACCAGGACGTCTTTCGGAGTCTGGTGGACAAGTGGGGTCTTCCAGAGATAGACCTCATGGTGTCCCGGCACAACAACAAGTTGCCGGTGTACGGGTCTCGAACAAGAGACGAAAAGGCGTCTCTGGTGTATGCCCTGTCCATCCAGTAGACGTTCCAGTTTGCCTACCTTTTCCCTCCGTTTTTCCTTCTTCCGCGGGTAATACGGAATTCAAATCAAGAAGGAGGTACGCTACTGTTGATAGCTCCCGAGTGGCCCAGACGGCACTGGTTCTCCGACCTCCAGAGTCTGTCAGTAGACGTTCCTCTGAGGTTACCATTACGACTGAATCTGCTGTCACAGGGTCCTTGTCTTCACCGGACCTGACTCGGTGTGGCTGTTGAAACGGTCATGCTAAGGTCCAGAGGGTTTTTCTGGCTCCGTGGTGCAAACCATACTAAGAGCTCGTAAACCTTCCTCGGCAAGAATCTACCATCGTGTGTGGCATACTTTCTTCCGGTGGTGTAGACCTAGAGGGTATTCCCTTAGGGAGTTCCGCCTGTCTAGGGTGTTGGCTTTCCTACAGGCTGGACTGGATCATGGGCTTCGCCTGGCTTCTCTGAAAGTGCAGGTGTCTGCCCTGTCAGTCTGGTTTCATCGTAGGATTGCTGCGCTCTCTGATGTGCACACCTTTATGCGAGGTGTTCTTCGCATTCAGCCACCTTTTGTTCCACCGGTGGCGCCTTGGAATTGGGCTGTGGTCCTGAGAGTTCTCCAGGGACTGCCGTTTGAACCACTGGACTCAGTGGACTTTAAATAGCTTACAGCTAAAACCATATTCCTTCTGGCCATTGCCTCGGCCAGAAGGGTTTCGGATTTAGGGGTTCTCTCTTGTAGACCCCCTTTTCTGATTTTTCATAGGAATAGGGCGGTGCTTCGCACTCGTCCGGGATTCCTTCCCGAAGTGGTATCCAGTTTTCACATCAATGAAGAAATTGTTGTGCCGGCTTTCAATTCACCTGGACTTTCAGTGGGTGACGCCACTTGGGATGTTGTGCAGGCATTGAGAATTTATGTTGACCGCACTTCTTCTTTTAGGAAGTCAGACACCTTGTTTGTCCTCTATGGCTTCCGTAAAAAGGGTTGGCCTGCTTCAAAGTAGACTTTGGCAGGCTGGATTCGTATGGCAATTTCAGAAGCTTATCTTCATGAAGGTCTTCCAGTTCCCTCCTTGGTGAGGGCTCATTCCACTAGGTCTGTGGGTCCTTCGTGGGCAGCTAGACATGGTGCCTCTGCAGTTCAGATCTTCTGTCCATACCTTTGTGAGGTATTACGCTTTTGACACCTTTGCCTCTCAGGATGCTTCCTTCGGGCGGCGGATTCTCCTCTCAGCACAGGAGCGTCCCCACCCTTAAAGGATACTGCTTTGGGACATCCCCAAGGTATCCTGTGGATACCCTATGGACCCTGAAGTAGAAAATATGAGATATGGTAAGAACTTACCCTTGTTATCTCTATTTCTACGAAGTCCATAGGATTCCACAGGACTCCCGCCCTGTCGCACCTGTACTGCAGATGGGCTTTGTTCTGGTCACCGGTTTTTCCGTCTCCCTATGGTGAGAATGTGATTCTTGTGAGTGTCCAGATTTTTTCTTCTCTCTCTTTCTTCTCCTCCTCCGGCCTATGGCTTGTGACGTAACTGAGATGCCTTGGCCCGGGGGCGGGGTATAGGAGAGGGACCCAGATGCATCCTGGGAGGCTGAAAACTTTAACTCTGTGGTGCCTGAAGACTGACGTCATCACCTATACCCCAAGGTATCCTGTGGAGCCCTATGGACTTCGTAGAAATAGAGATAACAAGGGTAAGTTCTTGCCATATCATATTTTCCAACACTAAATGTTTTCACCCCAAAAATGGCATGTAATTATTGGGCAAATTAAGTAAATTAAAAAATTATTTGTCATTAGGGTGGTATCCAAAGGGTTCTGAACCATGGGCCTGATTCTGACCCGCTCGCTAGGAAGCGTTCACACGCAGCCGGATGATTTTTGCATTCTGCGCATGTGTACGCATCGCAGTTTCACACCCTATCCCTTCACTCTGCCGTGTGAAATGGCACCTGATCATGAACAAGGGACGTTTATATGGAATCCAATACACATCAGATATGACTCCAGGAAAATGATGATATCCTTGTTCTGGGATCTGAACTTGGTGGGAAGACCTGAGCTAGGGCTCAGATTCACTCGGAAACCCTAAGTTCGGGTGTGTTCCGTTTTTGTGTGAACTGAACCGCTCATCTCTAGTGTAAACTATCACTAATATCAAGATATGTGTCACGATACTAGGAGGGTTGAGATTTGGGATTGGGATCCCTTGGGCTTGACTTGACATGATAATGCTATTCCTCATGTGGACCAGCAGAAGACAAGGAAACAGGCTGCTGCAGTACATAGAACACCATGGCTCGATTGCAGATAGGATGAACAGTATAAGGTGCTGAGAGAATTAGCCAAGGTGTAGGCGCTGGAGCAGAATGCAGAATTATGAGATTGTATGTATGCAGGCACTGCTGGTTTTCAGGATATAAAGTGTAGGAAGACTGGTGAGGGTTTCAGGATATTCAGTGTACAGTAGGTACACTGGTGCAGGTTTTCTGGATATTCAATGTAGGAACACTAGTGCAGGTTTTCAATATATTCAACGGTATATTTACTAAAGTGAGAGTTTTTAGAAATTGAGATGTTGCCCATAGCAACCAATCAGATTCTACTTAACATTTAACTAGCACTTTCTAGAAGATAATAGCTAGATACTGATTGGTTGATATGTGCAACATCTCCACTTATAAAAACTAGGGATGTGTGCCGGACCATTTTTGCTGGATTTAGATTTGGTTCTAATTCGTCATTTGGATTTGCCAAACTGCTGTGACTGGCTTTGGATATGGATTTTTTACAAAATTGACAAAAAAAGCTAAAATCACATAAATTGGGCTTTTTTTTCTTCCTAGAATATTATTAACTTCAATAACATTAATTTACAGTCATTTACAGTCAATTTAGACAGCTTATAGTATTGTTTTCACCATTATTGGGCCAAAGGTTGCAGTAAGCTGACTGGTTACCAAGCGTCAGAGAAGCAGCACAGCGACACAGACACCACAGTTTAAAGCACATCTATGACACATTGTCACACAGTAGTGGCAGAAGTGAAAGGTAGTGCAAGATGGAATTGTCTTTGGGCCCTCCCACCCACCCAGTGGGGTACGGCCAGCAGAGTCACAGTACTTGTTTACATAGTGGGCTACAGCCCAAGGAGTCACAGTGCACAATCTTATTCACATTACACCACACATAGTGCTCCTGATTCACATTACACCATAAAGTTGTGTCTCTTATTTATGGTACGACACACAGTAGTGCCTCTTTTACACAATGCCCACAGTAGTGCCCCTTTTACACAATGTCCACATTAGTGACCCTTATACACAAAGCCCACAGTAGTAATGCCCCTTATACAATGCCCACAGTAGTAGTGCCCATTATACAATGCCCACAGTAGTAGTGCCCCTTATACAATGCCAATAGCAGTAGTGTCCCTTACACAATGCCCCCAGCAGTGGTGTCCCTTACACAATGCCCCCAGTAGTGGAGCCCCCTATGCAATGCCCTCAGTAGTAGTGCCCCCTATGCAATGCCCCCAGTAGTAATGCATCTTGTTGTAGTGCCCCCAGTGGTAGTGCTCCTAGTAGTATGCCCCCATTAGCAGTGCCCCTAGTAGTATGCCCCAATTAATAGTGCACCCAGTAGTATGCCTCCATTAGTAGTGCACCCAGTAGTAATGCCTCCATTAGTAGTGTCCCCAGTGGTAATGCCCCCTATAGTAGTGCCCCCAGTAGTGTGTTCCCAGTAGTATGTCCCCATTAGAAGTGCCCCGAGTAGTTGTACCCCCATTAGAAGTGCCCCAAGTAGTAGTGCCCCCAGTCAGAGGCGTCACCTACCTTGGTGACACCTGGTGCGGATGCTCTGAGTCCTCCTGAGCACCTACGGCGTGTTCTCCTGGAAGGGGGCGTGGCTTCACAGGAAGGGGCATGACCTTGCCCACGAAGCCACGCCCCTTATGCTTGCCAATCTTGGGGGCGTTACCGGTACACAGTGGGCTTCCCCAGAGTTCCTGCAGCTACTGGGGCAGCCCACAGTCTCTACCTGCCTCTCTCCGTGTCCTGGCGTCACAGTGACACCATCCGACAGGGTGACACCAAAATAGCAGAGCAGCTCTGCTGTTTTGGTGTCACCCCCCCTTCGGATGTTGTCACCCAGTGCGCCCCGCACCCCCTTTGTGATGCCAGTGCCCCCAGTAGGATGCCCCCATTAGTAGTGCCCCAATTAGTAGTATGTCCCCATTAGTTGTGCCCCCAGTAGTATGTCCCCATTTGTAGTGCCTCCAGTAGTATGCCCCCATTAGTAGAGCCCCCAGTAGTATGCCCTCATTAGTAGTGCCCCCAGTAGTGTCTACCTATTAGTATGCCCCCATTAGAAGTGCCCTGAGTAGTTGTGCCCCCATTAGGTGTGCCCCGAGTAGTTGTGTCCCCAGTAGTATGCCCCCAGTAGTGTGTCCCTAGTAGTATGCCCCGAGTAGTTGTGCCCCCAGTAGTGTGTCCGCAGTAGTATGCCCCCATTAGATGTGCCCCGTGTAGTTGTGCCCCATGTAGTTGTACCCCCATTAGAAGTGCCCTGAGTAGTTGTGCCCCCAGTAGTGTGTCCCTAGTAGTATGCCCCGAGTAGTTGTGCCCCCAGTAGTGTGTCCGTAGTAGGATGCCCCCATTAGATGTGCCCCGAGTAGTTGTGCCCCCAGTAGTTTGTCCGTAGTAGTATGCCCCCATTAGATGTGACCCAAGGTTGTGCCCCCAGTAGCGCCTTTTACATACACACACACACAAAGAAAAAAAAACGTATCTGAATCCCCACTCCTGCCGTGACCGCTGCCGTCCACTCATGGACGTCTCTCCCATCACCCGCAGCGGGGGGAGCCGGAAGGCGAAGCTCATGAGTGAGCTCCAGCTAGTTCCCTCAGTGCACGCAGCAGCCAATGAGAGTCTGTGTGACTCTCATTGGCTGCCATAACAAATGTGTTTGTTACTGTAGTGTTTGTTACCGTAGGGACGTCGGATCCTTTTGCGAGGATCCGACGTCAGGAGGCCACCATTTGGCCTCATAGGGGGATCCGAGTCAGGCAGGGAACACCCGAACAGTGTTCGGAGCGGTTTGGATTTCACAGAATCCGAACCACTCATCCCTAATAAAAACTCTCACTTATACCTCTCAGTGTAGGTACACTGGTACAGGTTGTCAGGATATTCAGTGTAGGAACACTGATGCAGGTTTTTAAGATATTCAGTGTAAGAACACTTTCAGAGTCTACTGTGTTTACGCATGTCTCCGGAAATATGGCGCTGGTGCCATGTTCCCGGTGATTTCTCTACTGCCCATATGCAGTGCCAGCGCCAGACTCCGGAGAGATAACAAGTATAGGTGCATATGCGGAATCTGTATGCGGCCGGCGGTTGAAATCCCAACAGCGGAAGCCCGGTAGGGGTGAAGATACCGAAGCTACAAAAGGTAAGTACTAACTAACCCTGTTCTACCCCCTAACCCTCCTTTAGGGGTGCCTAACCCTAACCCTCCTTTAGGGGTGCCTAACCTCCCCCCCAAGTGCCTAACTTTAACCCCCCCTAAGTGCCTAGACCTAATCCTCCCTTCCCAGCAGCCTAAGTCTCCCGGGGGGTGCCTAACCCTAACCGCCTCCCGGGGGTGCCTAACCCTAAACCCCCTTCCCATAGCCTAACCCTGCTGGGGGGTGCATAACCCTAAGACCACCAGGAGCCCCTAACCTAACCCTTCCACTTCACAGCTGTCCGCACCTGACACCCGGCTTACCTTCCATCGATATGCCAGGTGTCGGGCTCCCGGGGTAGGTCTAATGACAGGCGTCAGGATTTCGACGCCTGTCATTAGTGCCTTGCCGGGATTTGACAGTCGGGAAGCCGTTGGCTTCCTGACTGCATCCTGCATATGCATATCTTGCACTCATTATAGATGCAACCATGCACCACCATACGTAGAAATCAAATGTGGCAGCAGCACAAATATTGAAGCGCTCAAGCACCCAGAGAATGCACCATATAATGACACTCAGCCAGTGCCATAAGTTCATCCCAGATGCCCGAAGATAAGTTATAATTCGGTGCCCCCCCCATCACAGCCGCTGACACTGTAATGTAGCGTTACGCATACAGATACACCCGCAGTTGCACACAGAATATAAGCATGCCACATATCATTTTAATCAACAGCAGCTGCTTGTACATCCTATTTACATCGCTGTGCAAATAAGACACATTTGAAGGGAAACGTGCACAAAAAGATGCTCGGCGCTACCGAGTCACTCTGCGCTCATGCATTATGTGTCGCACGGAGGATAAATGTATGTGGACACATCTGTATGCAATTAGTGACCTGTATGGTGCAATTAGCATGAGGCTAACATTCGCAGAACGGGTCCTGCACACGCCCAGATTCCCAATCGAAAATCTGCATTAGCATTGCACTTGAATTAGCCCCTTTGTGCTTAAAAATTACACATGGCAACACTATACAGCATCATACCTGACCGGGTATGTCTGTTATTTATTTAGAGACCTCACTAGGTTGACCTACACATTGGAACTAATTCAGAGATGGACGTAATGCAAAGTTTATGCAGTTCAGCGACTATCGGTGGTCTGCACAAGTGTATAAGTCACACCGTGCATGCGCCAAGTTTCATTACCGATGTCGCTCGCAGTGAGGATTTATTCACAAATTGATTGAAAGTCAGGGACCATTTGTGGGTGGCAACGGAGAGGTGGCAACTCAAACACAGGAATGTCATGACCGTTTTTGGGGCATGTCTCTGACAGCAATTACATACGCAGTGAAAATGGCTCTGGCGACCCAGTTCCCGCGGCCTGATAATCGGCTGATCTGTGACCGAGCAGCGTCTTTGTACCCAGTGGCTCAGATTTGCGAAGCCGCTAGTTGGGCACCTCAATACAAATCTGCGACAGTAGCTTATTTTTGCAAAGCCGCTTTACACAAAAAAATGCATAAAAACATTCACTAGGGTAGGTATTTTTTGTCCAAGGAAAATACTACTGTATTTTACTGCTTTGTGTACAGTATATAAAATATTTAATGTAGTTATTCATAGTGGGATATAGCCTACATTTCATGCTGCTGATGTTTTATCTCACTGTGACCTTTTTGTGTTATCAGCAATGTCTATTTTTTATTAGTTTTATTTATTTTTTACTTTGCTTTTAGTGTTTCAGTTGCACTTTATTCATTCCTTGAATGTTTCAACTGTTATTTTTCATGAAGTTGCCATGACCTGCACCTAGGACAAAACATATTTGTATCATTGCTGTTTTACAATACATATAAAATCTAGACCCTATAATGTTGTTACAATGCAGTTTGCAGATTGTGTTACAGAATCCTAATGCCTATACTGGGCATAAGATAAATGTAAAATAAGGGAGTGTGGGTTGACCTGCACACTGCTGTGTACCTGTTTTGTATATAAATGGAAAAATTCAGATATACAGTGTCATGCCAGTACATTACCACTGTATCTCACTCTACATTCCAGGTTATTTACTGATACATACAGTATGTCACAGATAGGGTAAAGACATGGGCCCTGATTCAGAGCCGCTCGTTAACAGCAGTACACTCGTTGCGTTCCGATGTTGCCTAACCGCGCATGCGTCGGTGTTACACTGCGCATATGCGTACGGCAGATTGTGAGCTTTTTTTGTCTCGTTCGTCAAATAGCGTACAGGAAGTGACATGTCAAATGTGATTGACAGAACAGGGCGTTTTTTGGGGTGTTGACGGGGAGGAGATGGAAAAACGCAGGCGTGGCGAGGCGTTTTGTGGGCGTACATACATTAACAAATGCGAACGTCAAATGTGTTCGTACCAACTCATACGTCACTGGATGATCCTCTTTCCCTTCAAAATGCTCGCACAGTTTAGGGGCTGGATAACTCGACCGCAGTGGCGATGGCCTTCTCCTCCGTCCCTGCACTCCACGATGTTGCATCGATTAATCACGGCTTGTCAGAAAATCAATTAGTGTTGGATTGAAAACCGGCTTGGTATGTGTTTGGAAAGCAGTTTTTTTGGATAGCACAAAACCGAACGCAGGTGGAAATCATAGCTGCTAATGTCTGGATTACACAATCAATTAGAGTACATTTGTGGGGGTGTATTTTGGCCGCAATGTGTTGTTTTTGGACTATTGTAACAATAATGTCATCATGTTTAGGTTTGGTGCCTCATTTTGTGTTTGCAAGGTGATTTTTCCTCCTTAGGTAATGTTTTAAACGTTCCTTAACGAGCCCTTTTTTTCCAATGTGTAATTTTTTAGGTTGAACGTTGTTGGCTTGTGGGCCCGGATTAAATGTAACCCATTTTTACAATAATATCAGAATACAAAGTCGTACATTTGATGTAAATTTATTGGTATCCCCCAAAAAATAAATGCACATATTTAACCAAAACATTTTTGGCAGTGTTCATTCCACAATATTTATTAATTGTGCAAACAATAATTTTTTGGTAAACGTAAATGCAAAAATTAAAAACAATTCACAAGAAAGGAGAGGGAAGTTTTGGCCAGAAAGGAATATGAGGCAAGCACAGAAGGAGTGTGGGAAAAGTAGCCAATGCTGTCACCGTTTTTTCGCCCGTTTGGCTGGGGGAGGGAGGGCACCAGACCGGGTCCGGAATGTCATCGGGCTGGCCTGTCCAGAGGCAGATGTTGAGGCCTCTGGACTAGGCACAGGGCTAGGCACATTTGGAGGATTGGCTGATGTTGTGCCAGAGGTGGAGGATCCTGATGTTCCGGCAGGAAGGGAGGTCAGCTCCACCATGTGCTGGGGAACGAGCTGCTCCAGGGCAGTGGCGATGCGGATGTTGGCCCTGGTATTTTCCGCCAGGGCCTGACCAATGGTCACTTTGGCCGCAGCATTTTGCTCCAGGGCCTCAGCCACCCGTACCAGACTGGCGTCCATCCTCTGCAGAATCTCCGTATGGAAATCCGATTTGAAATTGAGTTCTGTGAGGAGGGCCACTGCCTGCGAGGGGGATTGCCCTGGACTGGCTTCTGCAGGGTCCTCAGCCAGATGTACTGGTTCCTCCCCTGCAGAGCCAGCAGAAATTCTGCGGCCAAGGCTCCCCTCTGGAGCAGACTCATCTGCCTGTGTGTCTGTTGGAAAAATGAGAAAAGACTCACATTAGAATCTACATATTGGCACAATAACATTTCAGAGTTGGTGACCTCACAATATTTACCTGGGACAACATGAGGAGCCGCAAAGTCTGGCATGTCCGTATCCATGTTGGACACGCCAAACACCTCCACAGGCTGCACACACCCCTGTGCCAGCTCTTCTAAATCAGTCAACTCCAATGACACAGGGGTGGGACCCCCACCTGTCCCCCTTGCATGCCTAGCCCTGTCCGCCAGTTTTTGCTTCAGGCGATATTTGAAGTCGGCCCATCTGTGGGATGAAATTGGAACCATTATCCTTTTGTTTAAAATGGGTTTTGGTTTTAGGGGGGGCAAGTGTTTACTTACCGCCATTTGACATCCCGGGCTAGACGGACATAATCACCCACCCTATTGACATCCACGGCTACCTCTTCCCACATTCTCCACTTCTGGCTTGCACTCATATTCCTGTCTGCCTGTGGCAGGATGTCCACACACTTCTGAATCAAAACCTCCATCTCTTTTCTTGTGAATTGTGGCTGCCTTTTCTTTTTCCCTGCTTTGCCCGGAATACTGGGCCCAGCAGCCTCTTCCATGTCATCCTCCTCACCTATTTGTGTAATTTTGGAGAATTGTCAACTTCACAACTTGCACAATATTATGTTTCTAATTAATCATTGAGTCAAAATGCCTGAAATACTTACCGCCAGACTGTTGTCCATTGTTTCCCTGGTCTGTAGCCATGTCTGAGCTCCAAACAAGAAATACACCAGAATGTTTGTTTTGGCTCGTGACGTATTTATACATGTGACCTTATTTTTCGGCCGCATCATTGATTGTGCGTTCCTATGATCCCTCCTTAATTTGTGCGGGAAACTAAACACTATTTATGGCTTGGGGCGTCTCGATTCGAGGTGGCGTTTTTGGAATGTTGGAGGTTACGTTGGTTGGAGTTGATTGTTGGCTGGTGTAGGAGTTTTCGTTTTTGGAAGGTTTTTTTTTGGACATATTCGTTGTTTTTGTTCCATTCGCTTTTTTTCGTTTCTACTTTTTTTGGCCGTTTCCAGTTTTGGGAAGTTTTGGGAAGTCAAACTTTGGTTCAATTTGTGTCTCCTTCTGTTTATGATTTTTCTAACTGTTTTTTGGCGTCATTTCATCTCTCTTAGGTTTTTTTTTGGCTCTGCCCCAAAGACCTTTTGATCCGGATTCTTATATATTATCTCTTGGTAAGTTCATTTGTTAAATTGTTTTGAAAATGTTCTTGTTTGTCTTTACGCAACTTTGGTTGGCCTTACACATGTAACCTTTGATTTTCCAAATCCGAAATTTTTTGTTTTTGTTTTTAGGTGCGTTTTTATAACTTGTATTTGCGAACTGATTAGCGCATTTTTACTACTTACTATTGTGACTTTTATTTGCGACCTAATTAGCGCATTTTTACTACTTACTAATGTGACTTTTATTTGCGAACTAATTAGCGCATTTTTACTACTTACTATTGTGACTTTTATTTGCGAACTAATTAGCGCATTTTTACTACTTTCTATTGTGACTTTTATTTGCGAACTAATTAGCGCATTTTTACTACTTACTATTGTGACTTGTATTTGCGAACTAATTAGCGCTTTGTGAAATGCTTATTCATCCCTTAAAATTGTTTGTGTTTTCTCGGTAGCATTTGTTGCTTACATTTGGCCTCAATTTGACGTAGTGTGCGCAACGTCGTTTTGCTCTTTGGCCAAATGTGTGTGTCTCCCCTTTTATGTTTTGTCTTGCTTAAATTTTAGAAACAGAAATGGCCAGCATAAAATGATGTATATTTATGTTGTGATTATTTCCAGTTTCCACATATCATGACAATACCCCGGCATGTAAGCATCAATGGATGGTATCTTCAAGCTAAGTCAAATTTTTTATTTTTGGGGGGTTAAAAAGCCTGACATTCCAATCTTGCCATTTCAGGTTGATATGGGTCGGATTGTTCTGGCCCTGCTCCCGGAAGCCGACCAACCTCAAACTCGTCCCAGGCGTAGGCATCGTAGGTGTGCAAGGCCCCAGATATTTCGAACACGTGTCACCCTTTTTGGAATGCCCGATGATGAGGATTTAAGACGCTACCATCTTCCTCCCAAAATCATCATAGACACTCTCTCATAAATAGAGAGTGATCTTGAGCGGCAAATTGACAGTCCTACAGCAATACCACCACTTACGCAATTTATGGCGGTGTTACATTTCTGTGCCTCAGGATCGTTCCAAACAACGGTGGGAATAGTGGTGGGCATATCACAATCCTCCTTTTCCCGGATCCTGAGGGCAGTGATGGAGGCCCTTTTCAAGCACCTCCATCATTTTATTCAAATGCCTTTGGATATGGGTGGCCTTAGTGTGGCCCAGGCAAATTTTTACCAAATAGCTGGCTTCCCACACATCATAGGGGTTGTGGATGGTACTCACATACCACTTCAGCCTCCAGCACGGCTGGAGGCAATCTTTAGAGACCGGAAACACTATCACTCCCTCAATGTAATGGTGGTATGTGATGCCTCCCTCCAGATCCTATCCCTGAATGCAAAATAACCAGGAAGTGCACATGACTACTTCGTCATCCGACAATCAGGGATATGGCACAAATTAACCAACCTACAAGCTGGTGATGCGTGGCTTCTGGGTAAGTGGAGACCTTTAGTACATAACAATGTTAAGCTTCATACAGAGTGATCCTGATGTTGACTATTCTTTTCACAGGAGACAGTGGCTACCCTTGCACGCCCTGGCTGCTCACTCCTTATTTGGCTCCCACACCAGGGCCACAAAGTGAGTATAATTCCGCACTTACAGCCACCAGGCAAGTGGTGGAGTGCTGTATCGGCCTTTTAAAAGGCCGTTTCAGATGCCTCCACCGCTCTGGTGGCGAGCTCATGTATTTGCCGGATATGGTTTCGAAAATTGTGGTCCTGTGTGGGATATTTCACAACATCGCCATAAGGAGTGGTGTCCCAATGCAGCCAGAGGATGCCTTACCTGAGGATGGCCCCCCCGAGGTTGGTCGGAGGTCAGTATGTGGGGGGGCCATACGTGATGATGTGGTGGCCAGATTTTTTAGGTAATTATTGACAAAACAACAGTGTTTATCCCTAATGTGGTAGGGTTTGTTTGAGAACATCTAATTATTTATTTTTATTTTCTCCATCTTCTGTTTTTTCACATAATCTTTGGCACTCCAACGATGACTACTTCCTGCTACCCTTACAAAACCTGTATGTGGACATTTTGAGGATATATTATGGAACCCATATTGCAACGCCATATTTGTGGAATCATGTTGGCATGGTCCTTCGTCAACCAGTTCTTGATTTGTTGTTTTTTTATTTGATTTTGTTGGTATGTGTTGTATTTGTGATTATCACTGTGTGTTTAGTTTGTGAGTGACCACTTTGATTTTTCAGTTATGTTGTGAATAAATGTTTTGAGAGTGAAATGTTGTACCTTTTTTGGAATGTTACAAGCAAGTGTAACCAGGTTCACACACGTTACATTTGACTAAGGGGTAATCCAGTACTGACGCCAGTTGAGCTAAAATGTAATATGTTTTCAGGGTCCAAACCAACACCCAAAGGAAGCCTGTACAATCATTTGGCTTCGTAAGATTGGCCTAAGCAGCTTGCACCCCAACTAGGAACCTGTAAAATGTAGTAATATCTAATTGTGACTACACCAAAAAAGGGAAATGAGATTGTTACTGTTATGTGTTTCTTGTGGCTGTTTTACATAAAAATACAACACACAATCTTAGTGTCAAAAAATGGTAATCCTTGCAGGAACAGTCTACTTATGTCAGGGTAAACAATCTGTGATTTTGAAAAAACGAATGAGCCAGAACGTTACTTAGAAAATAACACTTTATTTATAAAATGGGCAAAAAAAACAAACTAATCCCTAAGGAGGGCCGACATATGGTCAAGGACCACCAGCACACCGATTATATTGTGGCGCATCCGGGCCACACAGGCGGATAATTCTGCCCGACGCCTCTGTTCCTCTGTGGGTGAGAAAAGTGTGGGGATTAATAAAACAATACTGAAACCACATTAAAAAACAAGCCAAAACCAAAACCCATCAAAAATTTGAACAATAAAAAAAACCATAATTACACCATTAAAACACATCAACCAAAAATGGTGTAGGCCAAAAATACAAGGCCAATGTACAAATTCCGACAGGTGTGATATGTGTATGTTGAAATCAGCAGTAACAGGTAAAGGCAATCGGCAAAATCCCCAAAAGTGTAGCCAAAAACCCCAAAAAAAGGAACCACACATGATTACATACAAACAGTTTGTGTCGATAAAAAAACGCAAAGAAAAACATACCGGAAGATACAACGCCAGCTCCGGAAGGCCCTCCATCGTCCTCCTCGGAGGTGCCTCCATTCCCCAAAGATCGGGGCGGGGTAATTACCGACTCCGGGGAGGGGGTAATTCTAAGAGGGGTGGTTGGAGGAGAGGGGGAATTGGGACGGAGGGGAAGGAGCCCCGAAATTTCTGCCAGAGGGTCTTGGAAGGCTGGGGAGGAGTGGGGAATAGGGGAATTAGTGGTAGTGGAGTGTTGGCTGGGGGTTGGGGAGAGCGGACGTGAGCGCCGTCTGGCCGGACGATGACGGTGTAGTCTTCGCTGGGCCCCTAAAAGATGTGTAACAAAATGTGGTTAGTTTCAACACAAATCCGCGAAAAACACCATTTTCGAATCCCCCCCCCCAAAAAAAAGGACCATGCAGATATGAGTACAATGAATAAATATGAAATACAGGGAAAACATGGCCATGCAGATATGAGTACAATGAATAAATATGAAATACAGGGAAAACATGGCCATGCAGATATGAGTACAATGAATAAATATGAAATACAGGGAAAACATGGCCATGCAGATATGAGTACAATGAATAAATATGAAATACAGGGAAAACATGGCCATGCAGATATGAGTACAATGAATAAATATGAAATACAGGGAAAACATGGCCATGCAGATATGAGTACAATGAATAAATATGAAATACAGGGAAAACATGGCCATGCAGATATGAGTACAATGAATAAATATGAAATACAGGGAAAACATGGCCATGCAGATATGAGTACAATGAATAAATATGAAATACAGGGAAAACATGGCCATGCAGATATGAGTACAATGAATAAATATGAAATACAGGGAAAACATGGCCACGCAGTTAGGGCCACAAAGAAAAACATGAAAACCACAGTCCATAAAACTTACTTTCGGCGATCTGCATGCGAAAGCATGCCAGCAAGCGGGGCGTGCGCCGTTGCAGGTCCGACCACCTGCGCTCCAGCTGCCCGATCTGGCGGCGTGAGCCGAAGGAGCGCAGGCAGGCCCGTATCTCCGCATATGCGGAACGCTTTTCGCGGTTGGTGATGGGTGGAGGCTGGCTGGTGATCCGCCTATCCATGACCTCCGTTAGCACCAGCAGCTCGCGCCTGGTGAATGCGGAGGCTCTCATGATGGCAATGGTGTTTTTACTAAAAATCATTTTTAATAAAGTGCCCCAAAATTTTTTGATTGGCTAATGTATTTGGGTAATTAACAGGACCAATTCTATTGGTTAGTGTATGAGTCATGTGTTCGACAGGGCCAGAAATCTCTTGAGACTTATGATAGGCTTGATGCAGTGACATGCGTAAGCAAATTTAAATAAAGAAATGAACTCCGGGAAATATGCGGGTAGAAAAACAAATAGAACAATTATTTAATTGGGGCTAACATGTATTTTGACAATTAAAAGTGAATGTTTAAGCCGTACGTATTCTGCGGGTAAACACAAACACGGACATGAATAAAGTTTATTACATTGTGTTAAAAAAAAAAAAAACAATTTAGAGAATTGATATATTGATTGGCATGATACGATTGAGGGAGGTAGGCAGAATAAACGAGCAGTTAATCGAAATTTGACAGTCCAACCTCCGGGTAGTACTAGTGCGTGCGTTCCCTTCAAGCCACTTCGGGGATGTACGCTCGCTATTTGGCACGCTCGTTAGTTAGAGGAGGGGTCGCATGAGTTTGGGGAGGATGTTTGGCTGCGAGCGAAAATACGAGTGAGTGCTTGAATTTAAATATTTTTTTACGTACGCCGAACGTACGAACGGCCACTTGCGTCCGGGTCTGAATGAGGGCCATGCTTTACTACTTCGGCCTGTCTACTTATAAATAAGAACTTTGTAGCAAATAGGGGTCAGAGTATACCTCAAAAGCATTCTTGGTTTATTTATTTTATTTGTGTTCTCTTACATTTTTATTTTGATATTTTGTGTTGTGTTACTTTAACATATGTACTATGGAGCTCATTCAGACCCGCACGCAAGTTGCGGTCGCTCGCTTGCAAAAAGGGGCCAGATATTTAAATGAGGTGCTCGCACTGCATCGCGTAAGGACGCCCACTTTGTTTTAGCGAGCTATTGCAAAGTGTGCTCGCAAGTGTCTAAAGACGCCCCCTTGCCACTTGCAATACACGTCATCTCCGGAAAATGAAGAATTAATCGGGACCATCGAGAGCCATCGGAGCTGCTCGCAGCCCTTGGGTTTGCCTTAGCCTACCGCAAGCACAGCGATCAGAGCTGGCTGAAATACATGTAGGTGACGTGTACAATGACGCTACTTTGCTAATTATGCACTCCCTTTAAACAGAGTTTTGGAGGCCTGACACGCCTGCGTTCGCACATCCACACCCCCGTTCACAAGCACCTCCCCCTGTTACCACCCACAAATGGCACTCAAAGCAGCGACCTGATAGTGGCTTACGTGCAACCAAAATCAGATCGCAACGAATGGCTTGCGCACGCACACTGTGAATTATAAGCATGCGCAAATGGGCGAAAATCACTCAGAGGAAGCGAGCGCACCATAGCGAGCGGGTCTGAATCAGGTCCTATATACTAAGGTCTGACTCGAAAGTGAAAATTTGAACTGCAAATTGTGAAAACATGCTACTTTTCTCATAATGTTTGTGTGTTGCAAATATCTTTTATATTGGATTTGTGTATCTGCATATAGTAGATCTATGTGCTAAGACACAAATATTATGCATTAATAAAAGTGGAACTTGTAAGTGGTGTGCCCAGGTGCAAAAATATGATTTGGGCCTCCCTCCTAAGCCACACCACAAGCCCATAATATGCTACACAGCAGTGGGTGACAGGGGGAGGCAGTTGGTGACAGAGACAGGCAGACAGAGACAGGAGAGGCAGTGGGTGACAGAGAGAGGCAGTGGGTGACAGAGACAGGCAGACGGTGACAGGTAAGGCAGTGGGTGACAGAAAAAGGCAGTGGGTGACAGAGACAGGCAGATGGAGACAGGAAAGGCAATGGGTTACAGGGAGAGGCAGATGGAGATAGGAGAGGCAGAGGGTGACAGAGAGGCAGTGGGTGACAGAGACAGGCAGACGGAGACAGGAGAGGCAGTGGGTGACAGAAAGAGGCAGTGGGTGACAGAGACAGGCAGATGGAGACAGGAAAGGCAATGGGTTACAGGGAGAGGCAGACGGAGATAGGAGAGGCAGAGGGTGACAGAGAGGCAGTGGGTGACAGGAACACCAATGGGTGACAGGGAGAGGCAGTGGGTGACAGGAACACCAATGGGTGACAGAGAGAGGCAGTGGGTGACAGAGACAGGCAGACGGAGACAGGAAAGGCAATGGGTTACAGGGAGAGGCAGACGGAGATAGGAGAGGCAGAGGGTGACAGAGAGAGGCAGTGGGTTACAGAGAGAGGCAGTGGGTGACAGAGACAGGCAGACGGAGACAGGAAAGGCAATGGGTTACAGGGAGAGGCAGACGGAGATAGGAGAGGCAGAGGGTGACAGAGAGAGGCAGAGGGTGACAGAGAGAGGCAGTGGGTGCCAGAGAGAGGCAGACAGAGACAGGAAAGGCAATGGGTGACAGGGAGAGGCAGACGGAGATAGGAGAGGCAGAGGGTGACAGAGAGAGGCAGTGGGTTACAGAGAGAGGCAGTGGGTGACAGAGACAGGCAGACGGAGACAGGAAAGGCAATGGGTGACAGGGAGAGGCAGATGGAGATAGGAGATTCAGTGGGTGACAGAGAGAGGCAGAGGGTGACAGAGAGAGGCAGTGGGTGCCAGAGAGAGGCAGACAGAGACAGGAAAGGCAATGGGTGACAGAGAGAGGCAGAGGGTGACAGAGACAGGCAGACGGTGACAGGAACACCAATGGGTGACAGAGAGAGGCAGAGGGTGACAGAGACAGGCAGATGGTGACAGGAACACCAATGGGTGACAGGGAGATGCAGAGGGTGACAGGGAGAGGCAGAGGGTGACAAGGTAAGTTAGATGGTCACAGGGAAAGATAGAGGATGACAGGGGGAAGCAGTGGGTGACAGGGAAAGGTAGTGGGTGACAGGGAGAGGTAGTGGGTGACAGGGAGAGGCAGAGGGTGATAGGGAGAAGTAGTGGGTGACAGAGAGAGCCAGAGGGTGACAGAGAGAGGCAGAGGGTGACAAGGTAAGGTAGATGGTCACAGCGAAAGATAGAGGATGACAGGGGGAAGCAGTGGGTGACAGGGAGAGGTAGTGGGTGACAGGGAGAGGTAGTGGGTGACAGGGAGAGGCAGAGGGTGATAGGGAGAAGTAGTGGGTGACAGGGAGAGGCAGAGGGTGATAGGGAGAAGTAGTGGGTGACAGGGAGAGGTAGTGGGTGACAGGGAGAGGCAGAGGGTGACAAGGTAAGGTAGATGGTCACAGGGAAAGATATAGGATGACGGGGGGAAGCAGTGGGTGACAGGGAGAGGTAGTGGGTGACAGGGAGAGGTAGTGGGTGACAGGGAGAGGCAGAGGGTGATAGGGAGAAGTAGTGGGTGACAGGGAGAGGCAGAGGGTGATAGGGAGAAGTAGTGGGTGACAGGGAGAGGTAGTGGGTGACAGGGAGAGGCAGAGGGTGACAGGGAGAGGCAGAGGGTGATAGTGATAGGGAGAGGCAGATGGTGACAGGGAGGCAATGTGTGATAGGGGAAGGTAAAGGATGACAGAGAGAGGAGACAATGACATAGGGAGGCAGTGGGTGACAGGGACAGGGAGAGGTAGATGGTGACAGGGAGAGTAGAGGATGACAAGGAGAGGCAGTGGATGACAGGGAGAGACAGTGAGTGGCATGGAGTGGCAGTGGGTGACAGGGAAAGGTAGATCAAAGATATCTGAGGGCTGCATATAGATTTTCAGTAGTTATCCCCCCCCCCACATATATATATATTAGAGAACCCAAATTTTAGAATTCTGACCGGTTCCGAGTTCCTACTTGGTTATCTCCGTTGGACTCTGGGCCTGATTCAGAGCCGGACGCTCTGACCAGAGCGCTCGCTTTGAATCAGTGCCATCCTACTTAAAAATAGAGCGGCCTCTTGGACGCTCGCATAGCTGTGGGTTACCACCCACAGCTTATGCGAGCGTCCATGATGATGGTCGCAATGGTCAAGACCATCGCGACCATCGGGCTTGCGATGAGACCCTGCGGTAGGGTCTCGCTGCCGCAAGCCCTGGAGTAATTTTGGCTCTATCAGAGCCAAAATCACTCCCACTGACATCACTAGTGATGTCAGTGGGGCCGGACTCAGACGGTAGGCGTTCCCATGGGAACGCCTCCATCTGGCAGCCACGCCCCCGGCACCATCGACCCGCTTGCGAGCGTCCTGCGCTCGCGAGCGGGTCTGAATGAGACCCTCTGATCCCAAAACGAGTCAAAACTTCATCTCCCCGGAATCAGATCTCGCATGTTTTGGATTGCATATAAAAGTCCCTCCCCCTTGTTTGGGCGCCATTTCACGCAGGAGATCCGATGGAGAGGGTGTGTGGGCAGACAGGACTTGTGGTTACTTAGCAGCAGCAGCTAAACAATTACTGCAAGTTGGGCCTGAATCAGCTTGGGTCACAGGGCCTGACTCACCACCGTATGCAACTGCAATGCAGTAGCGATTATGCACGCAGTTCAGCTGCGATAGTATGCTAATCCACTGCGTATGCAATGCCCTCGCAGCATAACATAAGGACGCCCACTTTACTTACCACACATCCGTAATGTTTAGCAAGACTGCAAAACAGTTGGCACAATTGAGTACTTTCACAGCCTCACGAATACTTGCACAAGCCCCGACCCTACTCAGAAATTGCTAACAACCACACATGCTATCAGGCCTCAGGCTGCGTAGGGCATCAAAGTGGATAATTTATGCACACCCATGCAACGGCGTTGAAACGCATTGGCACGTCTGCGTTTGCCCGACCAGCAAACGGCCGATTGAATTGCATGCGTAATCACAGTTGTGTACTGTAGTGAATCAGGCCCACAGTTACTAATACACACACAATCGGCCGATTGTTGCGTACTGCGCATGCATCGCAGTGCGCGAACCGGCCACTGTGATCGGGATTGCGATCTCAGTGACCATGCAGATGCATCGCAGAATAATTGACAGGAAGTGCCATGTGTGGGCGGTGACGGGGGGTGTTCAGCGAAACACAGGCATTCCAGTGCGTTTGAACGCCGTTGCATGGGTGTGCATAAATTATCCGGTGCGATGCCCTACATAGCCTGAGGACACATAGATTACGCTAAAGTTAGCAATTCATGAATAAGGTCAGAGCTTGTGCAAGTGTGCGTGAGGCTGCGATGGTACTCGATTGTACCGATGTTGGAGGGTAAGGGTTAAGCACTAGGGGGAGGGTTAAGGTTAGGCTGCGGGAGGGGAGGGTTAGGGTTAGGCTGCAGAACGAGGTTAAGGTAAGGGCCATGATACTTACAGAAATCTGTTGTAATTCTGACTTTTGGGATGCTGCTGTTGCAGGGCAGTTTCTAGGGTCTGAGGCTCCCAGTGCGAGCAGTCAAAATGCGCCCCGCCCCCCTCCCCTCCAAGAAGCAGTAATATTGCGGAGTGCGGCCTCATTGTGAGGGGGTGTGGTATCACAGTTAGAGGGAGCGTGATCTCGAAAGACCACAGAATGTCAGCCGCTGTGACTACTAAGCCCAGGGGTGACTAACCTGTCAGAGGCAAAGCGCTGATAAATATACTGTATGTAGTTAAATTAAAGCCTGACAGCATGCTCAAAAAGTGGGGTGTGGCCTAGCTGTCACAAGCAGTCTGCATTTGTGTGTGCATGCCTTTGGTGTGACATTTGCAGGAGTATGACCTTGTATCACACCCATTTTTAGTCACGTTGGGTGCGAGCCCAGCACATTGAAAATACAAGCCAGATCCACATAAAATACACTGAAATAAGCCAGATCCACATAAAATACACTGAAATAAGCCAAGTCCACATAAAATACACTGAAAAAGCCACTTCAGGATTACACTGCAACAAACCACTTCCACATAAAATATATTGGAAAAGCCAGAGCCACATAAACTACATTTTAAAACCACATCCACCTCAAATACATTATTAAATCCAGAACCACATAAAATACATTTTGAAATCCAGAACCACATAAAATACATTGAAAAAACAAGATTCACATAATACACACTTCAATCCAGCCCCCTCCCTTGCCATTCCAGCCCGACAGGTCTTAGGCTTCCCCCCCACTGGCTCTCAGGCAAAAGTGCCCATTATGCAGTGACTCCTGTAGTTGTCCCCATATGCAGTGTCCCCTGTATTTATGCCCCTTATGCAGTGCCCCCTGTATTTATGCCCCTTATGCAGTGGCCACAGTGGTAGTGCAACTTATACAGAGCCCACAGCAGTGGTGCCCTTTATGCACTGCACCCAGTAGTAGTGCCCCCTTTAGTCGTGCCCCCTGTAGTAATGTCCCCATCAGTAATGCCCCTGTCATAATGCCAACAATAGTAATGGTCCCTGTAGTAGTGCCCCAGTAGTAGTGTCCCCAGTTGTATTGCCCCTAATAGTAATGCCCCCTGTAGTAGTGTCCCCTGTATAAATTCCCCAGTATTAATGCCCCTGTATAAGTGCCCCCAATAGTAATGCTCCCTCTGTAGTAGTGCCCCAAGTTGTAAAACCCCAAGTAGTAGTGCCCCCAGAGTAATGCCCCCAGTAGTAGTGACCCTGGGCCCTGAGTAATGCCCCCAGTAGAGGTGCCTCCTAAGCAATGCCCCCAGTAGAAGTGGCCCCCGAGTAATGTCCCCAGTAGTAGTGCCTGGGTGCGCCCAGTAGTGGTGCCTCCCCCAGTAGAAGTGCCTCCCTTGCAATGTCCCCAGTAGTAGTGCCCAGGTGTCCCCAGTAGTAGTGTCTCCCCCCAGAGTAATGTCCCCAGTAGTAGTGCCCGGGTGCCCCCAGTGGTAGTGCCTCCCCCAGTAGATGTGCCACCCCCCACAAGTATTGTCCCTAGTAAAAACCACCTGCACAAAATAAAATACACTAATACCTTAAGCCCTGCTCTGGCGTGCGTTGCTGTCCGGTCTGCTCGGCTGCTCCTCTGCACTATGGGAAAGCGTCTCTCCCATAGTGCACACTGAGGGAGCCGGAAGCCTCTGTCTCCGGCTGCTCTGCGGGGAAGGGGCCGGGCGCCCGCTGGTAACTGAATCTCATTGGGCGCCCGGCAGTTCACAGGCTATTTCTACAGCAGGGGACGGAGGCGGTGGTGCCCCGTGCGACTGCACGGGTCGTCCGCCCCCAGAAACTGCCCTGTGCTGTTGGTATTCTGACAGTCGGCATTCTGACCATCAGAATCCCATACCCAACCCCTACCTACAGCACATAAAGGCAGGGGCACTGTGTCATTTATTTATAAACCACCATTAGGGACTCAAGGCCCAATTCAGACCCAATCGCTAAGCGGCAGACGCACGCTATAGCCGATAGTCAGCCATCTACGCATGCGTATGCGTTACAGTGTGCGTGCGCAAGCCAGTCACTGTGATCGGGAATCGTGCGCTCGTAGCACAAAGACTGAGCGCTATTTTGAGTGACAGATATTGCCATTTGTGGGTGGTAACAGGGGAAGGTGCTTGTGAATGGGGGAGTGGTGCTGCGAACGCAGGCGTGTCTTGACGTCAAAACGGAGTTTTATCGGTGTGCATAATTAGCTTGGAAGCGTCATTGTACACTTCACGGTTGTATTTCAGCCTGCAGTGATCGCAGTGCTTGCAGTGGGGCAGGGTCTACTTCAAGCGCTGCATGCAGCTCCGATGGCTCTCGATGGTTCTGATTAATCATATACTTCCAGGAGATGACGTGTGCTTAGAAAGAAAAGTGGGCGTCTTTAGACCGGCGCTTACTCTGCCTTCGCTCTCTAAGGCATAGAGGGCGTCCTTACACCAGACAGTGCGATCGCAGAATTTGCATACCTGGCCCCTTTTGGATGCAAGCGATTGCGGTTTAGTGTCCGGTACTGAATCGCCCCCTCAGTGAGCATTGTGTTCAAGCCAGGGGCTCTGTGTGTAATAAAAAAAACACCATTAGCATTGTGTCTTCTTTTTAAAGGGGCACTGTGTTTCATTTAAAAAATGCCATTTAGGATTAATGTGAAAAAGAAATTTATTTTTTGTTTTGCAAAACTTGTGTGTTCAGACAGGTCATGCCTGTGGTACAATATAACTAAGTAGGTGCCATGCTACTGCATTAATATCAGTGCTGTGAGTTGTAGTGTGAAGTTGTCGTTAATATCAGCGCTGTAAATCGCAGTGTGAAGTTGTTGTTTTTTTTTTTTTACTTATTTTTATTTTTATAAAATGTATGTGTGTTCAGGCAGGCCAGGCAGTGACACTGTGTTAAACAATATTGTTCAGTAGGTGCTGTGCCACCATGTTAATAATATAAATGCTGTGAGTCAATATGGATCATGATCAGACGATAGAAGAGCAGGAGCAGCTACCTAGTACCAGCACTGCAGCTGCTGCCAGTTATGATGATACTAGTCTGGTGCTCAAGTGCAAAGAAGATTTAAGGCAGGGCATCTGAAATCAAAACAATATTTCACAATGTTGAAGAAAAAATATCACCTCTAATAATAAAGAAAAAGTTTACAGCCCAAAAAACATAAACTTTCCAAAAAGCCATACACCACATGCAGCGGCAACAAAAGGCTCAGGCCATAGCCTTTATTTGCAAGTGGTGGTGCTCTCAGTCAGGCATCTTCTTTTGTGACTTCACATGATGATGCAAAACCTTCTCACTCAGATTCTAGAAGTTGTGTCAAATGTAAAACAGGCAGCTCCAACTAAGGCCCTGATTCAGACCCACTCGCGAAAGGCTGTCCGCTCGCAAGTGGGTCGATGGTCTGCACTGAGCATGTGCACGACGGAGGGAGCTCCGTCGTGTGCATGCGCCAGACGCGACGAGCGAAGGACTTTCCTTCGCTCGTTGTGTCTGATCAAAGGGGGCGTGCTGTCGATGTTGATTGACAGCACGCCCCCTTTGGTGGGCGTGCCGGGGGCGTGCCTCCCTGACGGGGGCGTTCCTAATGGAACGCCTCCCGTCAGAAGCCGGCCCACTGACATCACTAGTGATGTCAGTGGGAGTGATTTTGGCTCTGATAGAGCCAAAATCACTCCGGGCCTTGCGGTTGAAAACCTCAACCGCAGGCTCCGGCACGCAGTTTCGATGGTCGCGATGGTCAAGACCATCGCGGCCATCAAACTGCACGCTCGTATAGGCTGTGGGTGGTGACCCACAGCTATACGAGCGTCCAGGAGGACGCTCCATAGTTATGGAGGCCAGCCCTCATTCAGAGCGTGCGCTCTGCTCAGAGCGTACGGCTCTGAATGAGGGCCTAAGGCTGAAGAACAAACTGTGTTCAGAAACATCACAAATCCCTGAGGAGAGTCTAAGTGTGTCCGCAAGTTCTATGTGTGAGTCTGACATTAATGATATACTGTACTTGTAGAGAAGCCTCATTCCACCATTTCTGCACCCTCTGCAAATGTGAGAATGAGCAGTACAAGTAAAGATGGTGCCATAATAGAAATTAAGGATCATAGTGTGGAAGTGCAACAGGAGGATGAGAGGGATATTTGTGTACAATCTGACGATAATGAGAATATTATGAGGCTGTTGTTTGTGTAAATCATCCACCAGTAGCAGCAACTCTTCTCATAAAAAGAATGCCATTGTCATGCCTGGGCATAAGACCAGAAAAGAACTCTTGTGTGTGGAATTATTTTTACCCAAATCCTGACATTTGTGAAAGCATCTGTACCATTTGTGAGACCAAAGATCATTTGTGAGACCAAAGTTAGTAGAGGTAGGGACGGTAACCATCAAGGCACCTCCTCCCTGTTCCGTCATTTGCAGCGAGTTCAAGCAACTTATTTAACAAAGTTATAAGAATTTGTAAAATAATAATGAGTAGTCCAGTATCAGCTTCCAGCAGTTTGGACCAGCACATCTCGGCCGTCAAAATCTCCCTCTTCGCACTCTAAACCTAATCCTCTCCTTAGTGAATAACCCTAAACCTCTCCCTAGTGCCTAACCCTCCCCATAACCCCGCTACTTACCTTGGGGATGCCGGCAGTCAGGATGCCTTCACCGGGATTCTGACAGGTATTGTGTCTCTGGTGCCATTATTCTAAGCGCCAGCATCCCGACCTCTGGGATATTGACCGCATCCCTTTTAGTATCCGACATAAGAGTTGGTGGGAGGACCCAAGGACAATTACATCTTGCACCACTATTTTTTTCATAATGGACTATATTTTTTTTGGGGGGGGGAGGCATTGGGGACTGTCTTTTTTGCATAGACAAACATTTTTATTGGTCATTGCTCTAATACATTACTACACATTTTTAAAAATAATAATAATAACAATACAATGTTAATAGCCAAGGATTACCGACAAGGGTAAGAGAATATGTCACATTAGGTCATATTAGAAGGCTGACCTGCTGGCCATACTACCTGTCCTATTGGACTTTTATAGCTCTGGTTCTGCTTCACCATTACCATTGGACTTTGATTAAAGTGGTGCCTCTAAATCCAGTACGTTTTGAGCACTTTTAGTGCCCATGCTTCCCAGCAGTTAAACATGGTTTAATACTGTACATTAGTAATGATAGGGTTATGGTTTCGGAAATCCGAACCCCCCAGAGCCCCCCCCCCCCCATCCAAGCCGAGAACCGAGTCCGGCTCGGGTTTTTCCGCCAGACTCGTTTCCCAAAACGAGGCAACAAGTCATCATCCCGCTGTTGGATTCTCATGGGTTTTGTATTCTATAAAGGTCCTGTGATCGCCACCACTTTTTCATTCCGCCTGTGGAGTGTGCAGAGTTAGGGAGCTGGGAGCTCAGTGGTGTGCTAGACTGTTCGTTATAAAATAAAAAATAATAAAGTACTGCTGGCTGGCTACTGTGAAGAGGGAGGGAGGGAGCTGTTGCTGATGCTGACCATCGTGGCTGGCTGGCTACTGTTGTCCATATACAATACATAGGGGCTGGCTGGCTAATGTTGTCCCTATCCATATAGGGGCTGGTTGTTGTCCTGTCCATAGGGGCTGGCTGGCTGTAGTCCTGTGTTGTCCAGGAGGTGCTCTGTCCTTCAGGGGTGCTCTCTTCATCCACCACCAGTGTGAAAAGCTGGGTTGGCTGGCTACGGTTGTCCATATACATAGGGGCTGGCTGGCTACTGTTGTCCTTGTCCATATATTGGCTGGCTGTTGTCCTGTCCAAAGGGGCTAGCTGTCTGGCTATAGTGCTGTAATGTCCAGGGGGTGCTCTGTCTGCTGTAGGGGTACGCTCATACAAATATTTTTTACAGGGGCTGCCCAGTCTGCTGTAGGGGTATGCTCACACAAATAATTTTTACAGGGGCTATTCACTCCATAAAAATAATGCACTCCATTAAAATAATGGAGGAGAAAAATTTTGGAGGATAAAATAGGGAAAGATCAAGAACCACTTCCTCCAAATGCTGAAGCTGCTGCCACTAGTCATGACATAGATGATGAAATGCCATCAACGTCGTCTGTCAAGGCCCTTGCCCAATGTCATAGTAGAGGGCATGTAAAAACCAACAAGCCAAAGTTCAGTAAAATGACCATAAAAAATAAATTTAAATCATCTGAGAAGAAATGTAAACTTGCCAATATGCCATTTACGACACGGAGTGGCATGGAACGGAAGTAATGCAGGCCATGTCACTGGCATGACTGACTCCTCCTATTAGGGATTCCTTCGCAGGATCCTGCTTTGCCACGCCTACTGCTGCCACTGCTGCTGTTGCTGCTGGGATTCGTTCATCATCCCAGAGGGGAAGTAGGAACACCACTACTTCTTTTACTAAGACATTGACCCTCCAACAGTCAATAGCGAGGAGGATGAAGTACGACAGCAGTCATCCTGTTGCAAAGTGGATAACTGAGGCCTTGACAGCTATGTTGGTGTTAGACGTGCATCCGGTATCTGCCATTGGTGCAGTGGGCTTTAGACAATTGTTGGAGGTAGTGTGTCCCTGGTACCAAATCCCATCTAGATTCCACTTCACTAGGCAGGCAATACTGAGAATATACAGAGACGTCAGAGAAAGTGTCCTCAGTGTCCTAAAAAATGCGGTTGTACCCAATGTCCACTTAACCACAGACATGTGGACAAGTGGAACAGGCCAGACTAAGGACTATATGACTGTGACAGCCCACTGGGTAAATGTATCACCTTACGCAGCAACAACAGCAGCGTCACCATTAGCAGCATTTTAGAAACGCCAGCTCGTTCCAAGGCAGGCTACGCTGTGTATCACCGGTTTCAGTAAGAGGCACACCGCCGACAACCTCTTAGAGAAACTGAGGGAAATCATCGGCCAGTGGCTTACCCCACTTAGACTCTCCTGGGGATTTGTGATATCTGACAAAGCCACCAATATTGTGCGGGCATTACATCTGGGCAAATTCTAGCCCATCCCATGTTTTGCTCACACAATAAATTTGGTGGCGCAGAATTTTTTTTTTATAGACAGGAGTGTGCAGGAGACGCTTTGGGTGGCCCGAAAATTTTCTGCCCACTTTCGCCATTCAGCGACTGCGTGCCGAAGACTGGAGCACCAGCAAACACTCTTGAAACTGCCCTGCCATCACCTGAAGCAAGATGCTGTAACGCGGTGGAACTCAAATCTCTATATGCTTCAGAGGATGGAGGAGCAGCAAAATGGCCATTCAAGCCAATACATCCACCTATGACATAGGCAAAGGAGGGGGTATGCACCTGACTCAAGCGCAGTGGAGAATGATTTCCATGTTGTGCTAGGTTCTCCAGCCCTTCGAACTTGCCACACGTGAAGTCAGTTCAGACACTGCCAGCTTGAGTCAGGTCATTCCCCTCATAAGGCTTTTGCAGAAGCAGCTGGAGAAAGTGAAGGAGGTGCTAAGACGGAGCGATTCCGCTCGGCATGTGGGACTTGTGGATGAAGCCTTTCATTCGCTTTTCCAGGATTCGTGGGTGGTCAATCTGTTGCAAACAGACCACTACATTTTGGCCACCATGCTCGATCCTAGGTTTAAAGCCTACATGGTGTCTCTCTTTCCGGCAGACACAAGCCTGCAGAGGTGCAAAGACCTGCTGGTGAAAACACTGTCAGCTGAAGCGGAATGTGACACGGCAGCAGCTCCTTTTTCATTTTCTCCCGCAACTGGGGCTGCCAGGAAACAACTTAAATATCCTAAGCAACCTGCTGGCGGTGATGCAGGGCAGGCAGGACCAAGTTTGGACATCTGGTCCAGACTGAAGGACCTGCCAACAATTTCTGACATGTCTACTGTCACTGCATATGATGCTGTCACCATTGACAGAATGGTGGAGGATTACATCAGTGACAGCATCCAAGTAGGCTGTACTGGCAGGAAAAGGAGGCAATTTGGAGGCCCCTGTACAAACTGGCTCTATTTTACCTAAGTTGCCCCCCCTCCAGTGTGTACTCCGAAAGAGTGTTTAGTGCAGCCGGGAACCTTGTCAGCGAAAGGCGTAGGAGGTTCAATTTTTCCAGGGAGACCAGCCTCCAGAACGTACAGAGGGACCTGTGGTGGTGGATTCCAGCCGGGACGAATTAATACTCTGTGAGGATGAGGATGTACACTGACGAGGGTGAGGAATCGGTGGATGAGGATGAGGACGACATCTTTCCTCTGTAGAGCCAGTTTGTGCAGGGACAGATTAATTGCCAGCTTGTTTTGTGGGGGCCCAAACAAACCAATAATTTCAGCCACAGTCATGTGGCAGAACCTGCCGCTGAATTTATTGGTTTGTTAAAGTGTTCATATCCTGTTTATACAACATAAGGGTGGGTGGGAGGGCCCAAGGACAATTCTATCTTGTACCTCAATTTTTCCTTTGGATTATGTACAGTACTCTTTGGGGCCTAGTTATTCAAACTGCCAACCTGTCTGCCACTGCAGTGCCACTCCTAGATGGGCCACGTGTTTGTGCCGCCCACTTGTGTTGCTTAGCATAATCATCCAGCTGCCTCGGTGCAACCTTTTGGCCTAAAAACAATATTGTGAGGTGTTCAGAATAGTCTGAAAATGAGTGGAAATGAATGTTATTGATGTTAACAATAGCATAGGAACAAAAAAAAAAAATTCTGTGATCTTAGCTATTTTTATGCTTTTTCCAAAAAAATACATATACAAAACACAAAACTCGGAAGGGTGGTTTTGGCAAAACCAATCCAGATCCAAACCACGAATAAAAATCCAGATCCAATACCAAAACACAAAACACGAAAAGTGGCCGGTGCACACCCCTACTGCACATGCATTATACATTTTTATTGTGCATGCTGCTATATATTGTTAACGTTATGATCCACAGGTAATGTCTGTCATTATGCAATGTGGTTGATATGTGCTCTGGGCCTGATTCAGACCCGGTCGCAAGTGCTGAGCGCTTGCAACCGGGTCGATGGTGGCCCAGAGAGCATGCGCACGACAGAGCCGACTCCGTCGTGCGCATGCGCAAGACCTGGATAGCAACGGGCAATCCGTTGCTCCGGGTCTCGCACCAAAGGGGGCGTGGTGTCGATGTTGAGTGACAGCACACCCCCTTTGGTGGGCGGGCCGGGAGAGTGGCTGCCCAGACGGAGGCATTCCCATGAGAACGCCTACCATTTGGGGGCGGCCCCACTGACATCACAAGTGATGTCAGTGGGAGAGCTTTCGGCTCTGTTTGAGCCGAAAGCTCTCTAGGGCTTGCGGCCAAGAGACCCTACCACAAGGGTCTCGACGCAAGCCCGATGGCCACGATGGTCTTGACCATCGCGACGATCATCCTGGCCATTCGCATTAGCTGTGGGTGGCAACCCACAGCAATGCGAGCAGCCAGGAGGCCGTCCATAAAAAAAAAAAAAAAGACACCCTGATTCAGAGCGAGCGCTCTTTCAGAGCGTCCGGCTCTGAATCAGGGCCTCTGGGCCTGATTCAGACCCGGTTGCAAGCGCTGTGCAATCACAACTGGGTCGATGGTGGCCCAGAGCGCATGCACACGATGGAGCCGGCTCGGTCGTGCGCATGCGCGAGACCCGGATAGCGACGGGCAATACGTCGCTCCAGGTCTCGTACCAAAGGGGGCGCGCTGTCGATGTTGAGTGACAGCACGCCCCCTTTGGTGGGCGGGCCGGGGGAGTGGCTGCCCAGATGGAGGCGTTCCCATGAGAACGCTTACCGTCTGGGGGCGGCCCCACTGACATCACAAGTGATGTCAGTGGGAGAGCTTTCGGCTCTGTTTGAGCTGAAAGCTCTCTGGGGCTTGTGGCAACGAGACCCTACCACAAGGGTCTCGTCGCAAGCCCGATGGTCGCGGTTGTCTTGACCATCGCGGCCATCTTCCTGGCCACTCGCTATAGCTGTGGGTGGTCACCCACAGCTATGCGAGCGGCCAGGAGGCCGTTCTGAAAAAAAATAGCCCGGCCCTGATTCAGAGAGAGCGCACTGTCAGAGCGACCGGCTCTGAATCAGGGCCTCAGACCCTGTGCGCTCGCAACCGGGTCGATGGTGGGCCAGTGCGCATGCGCACAACAGAGCCGGCTCCATTGGCGCATGTGCGAGACCCGGATAGCGACGGGCACTCCGTCGCTCCGGGTCTCGCAACAAAGGGGGCGAGCTGACGATGTTGCGTGACAGCTCGCCCCCTTTGATGGGCGGGCTGGGGGAGTGGCTGCTCAAACTGAGGCATTCCCATGTGAACGCATGCGTTTTGGGGCAGCCCCACTGACATCACGAGTAATGTCAGTGGGAGAGATTTCGGCTCTGTTAGAGCCAAAATCTCTCTGGGGCTTGCGGCAATGAGACCCTACCACAAGGGTCTCATCGCAAGCCCGATAGTCGCAATGGTCTTGACCATCGCGACCATCTTCCTGGCCACTCGCTATAGCTGTGGGTGGTCACCGACAGCTATGCGAGCGGCCAGGAGGCCGTTCTGAAAAAAAATAGCCCGGCCCTGATTCAGAGAGAGCGCACTGTCAGATCGTCTGGCTCTGAATCAGGGCCTCTGTGTGTGTGAACTAGTGTATAGTAGTGTTCACTCTAGCTCTGGCGCGAGGCAGGGTGCCGGAGCTAGAGAGGGCATGTTCTTGCGTGCGCCAAAGGCGTGCGTGTGTCCGAGAAGGGGTCGTGGTCATCGAAAAGGGGGCGTGTGTATAAGACGCGTCCCCTTTTCGTCACTCTTGGGGGCATGCCCGGCACTTACGGACATGCCGGGCACAGCCCCCAAGCCCTGCAGACAGGGAGAATAGACGCCGGGCGCATGCGCCCGGCGTCTATTCTCCGGCGGTGACCGGGTCACCGCACATTTCTTCACCCGCTGGACACTGCGACCCACGGGTGAAGACAGTTCCCGCAGGCTGTTAGGGCAGGGCGCTCTTTGCCCTCCTTCTGGAGGGCAGGGCGCTTTTTGCCTTCCAGAAAGAGGGCAGGGCGCCGCGCCCCGCTAAAGCAGCCTAGCGGGAACGCTAGTATAGTCTAACAGTGGTTTGAAGCTGGATATCTGCAGCACAGACTCTTACTAGGTATGACTGTGTCATTAGTGGAAAGGACTTGTGGCATTAAAATGCTGTGTTAGTCACTGACTTTGGCTATGGAGTGATACTCTGCCAAGGTGCTTTGTGGAATGCATCACTAGTCCTGTGTGGACTTTTACATCAGAAATTCCTGTGTGAAAGTATTCGTGCTCCTGTGTGGACTAATCCGCTATCACAGCTTTGTGGAATCAGTGATAGTTTCTCCTGTGTGGAACTATTTGTCTGTAATTCCTGTGTGGTACTGTTGTGGAGCTATATCCTCGACATGGACTGGCCCTATCTGGACTACTACCTGCATATTGTCTTTTCACTACATTTACCTCTTGTCTCTGGGCCTGATTCACTACCAATCACAACTGTGATTGCAATAGGGATTACGCTCCCAGTCTCACTGCAATAGTATGCTAATCCATTGTGATTGCTATGCCATCACAGCATAACATAAGGATGCCCACTTTATCTTACACACATTCGGAATATTTAGCAGAATAGCAAAACCATCAGTACAATTGAGCAACATCGCAGCCTCACGCACACTTGCACAAGCTTTGACGTAACTCAGGAATTGCTACCTTCAATGTACACTATGAGTACTCAGGCTGCGTATGGCATCGCAGTGGCTAATTTATGCATGCCCCTGTAACGGCATTGAAATGCCCTGGCCCTCCTGCGTTTTGTCAACCACCCCCCCATCACTTCCCACAAATGCCACTTCCTGTCAATCACTCTGTGATGGGTCTGCCTAGTCACTGCAATATCAGTCCTGATCGCAGTGGCCAGTTTGTGCACACGCACTGCGATGCATGCGCAGAACGCAACAGTTAACCAATTGCGTGCGGAATTGGTAATGAATCAGGCCCTCTGTGTATCTGTAAGCGGTGAAAAATAAACCATTACTTCAGTTTTATCTGCTCTGTGTCTGGGTGATTAAAAGAACACCATATCCTCATACTACCCCCCTTCCTCCTTCCTCATAGATTTTCTTTGTCAAGCAAACAAATAAATTGAAAAAAAAGTATAAAAACCACGCTGGTGTCCACAAAAAGCAATGACTAGTAACTTGTAAATGAAAAGCCTTAATTTATTATAGCAATTGAGTTACAGGAAATAAATAAATACATAAATACTAAAACTACAATCTAACTCTTAAAACATGAATTGATACCCTTAGTTCAGTTGTGTAACAATAAAAGATCTTAGCTAAACAGTTCTTTTAAATTCAAAGTCCCAGTCCATGGAAATGTCACATATTTTTGTGGATCAAGGTGATGATAAATGTATGTCCGATATGGTGTCTCAGTAAGCAAGCTGTATATTGCAACGTAGCAAGGTGACCTGTCTTTTGGTATTAAAAAAGTCTTTAGTGACAGACTTGAACCAGGTGAGTATAAACAATTAAATTACCTAACTAATTAATGTTTCCTTCCTTTACCTGCCTTCCACTATATTCCATGTACTGCCCTCGGGCCTCTGATCTACTGTAATTCTTGGTTTCTATAGGGTTGTATAGTTTATTGCCATCCTGTCTGCTACTGCTGTGTGACAATGTTTCATAGATGTGCTATAGTCTTTTAAACTGATGTGTGTTTGTTCTGCTGCTCTGTTGCTTTGTTTAGCAAGCCAGCCTTTGTGCAAAATTGGTGGTCAATATTGACTGGAAATTACTGGAGAGTAATGTTATTGAGGTTGCTAAAACTGTCGGAACAAACAGTCCCAAATTACATGATTTTATCTGTGTTTATCCTTTAATAAAAAAAATATAGATCCAAAACCAAAGCATGTGAGGGTGGTTTTGCAGCAAGATATGCCTCACGTGAGTGAGCCGACAGGTCCCTGCAGCTCTGCTAGCGTCGGGCATCTTTTGTGCTGAAAATGCGTCTAAGTCACAGTGCGATGCAACTAGTAGGTGCAGGAAACTGTGCTGATTAAATTAATATGTGACACTTGAATATCTGTATGCAACTGAGAATGTAAATGGCACTTGGTGAGGAAAAAAGCTGTCGTCGTTGTATCGTAGCACTTCACATGCTGATTAAGAGTCACACACAGATAGACAAGTGTCACATATCAAATTAATCATCACAGTCTCCTGGTGCTTCCTAGTCGTATTGCATATTTAGATGCATTTTCAGCACAAAAAGACACAAAGAAGAGGCTCGACGCTAGGAGATTTTTTGTGTTATATATAAATATAACACAAAAAATGGTAATATACGGCACTAAATCTATTCCAGTCAAAGTCAATCAATGGTTATCCATCGACTGATGCTCTCCCCAATATTTGTGGGTGGCGGCTCCTTCTCCCAAAGGCTATTGTTCAAACAGGGTATACTTCTGAAAAATAGAAGGGTGGAGAGAGAGCGCCTCCTAGAGCAATATTACTTTGATTCTTGGCAACCTTCACCACAAAAGATCACCCGCTATGTGAGTGGGGGTGTACCTCATTTGGTGGAATTCACCACTTCTCAATAAACATCAGTAATCAAATGAGTCCTCAATATCAGGGTTCCTGGATATAGCTTGGTATCACACTTAGTCACAATGTGGTATATATGCATAAAATGAGAAAAAGGACCATAGTGTAATCCTACACAACAAATTTATTTAATATAAAAACAAGTAGTTCAAATGCCCGTACATTAAAAATATATCACCAAGGCTTATCTGTGCATAAGTGTCGTCACACATATCACTCAGAGGATGTCATATGTCAGATCATTCACCACTTCAACGCGTTTCATCCGTATATAACTCTGTGGACTTCGTCAGGAGGATAAATAACAGTAGTACTGATGGTCTATAAATACCATAGTGTATTAACTTAATTAATGGGTGTGTATACCGCCAAAAACCAGCTCTAAGGCTTGCGTTCCACCGACCCGGAAGATGGCCGGAAATGTGTGCCAACTCCCGGATACACACCCCTGGTTTACATTAACTTCTCTGGGAGTCCCAGCCTAGCGTACCACCCACTTACTCAGTGACACTGTGTTGGAGCAGCTTCAGCGGTCACAGTGCCAAGTCCAACTCTGAAGGGATGTCCGCGTACGTCACGGCCACCATTTTCTTGAGGTCTTTTACCTCTAGTGTCAGACCTGTGGCCATTTTGCCATTGTCTTTATCGCTATCTTTGCTCATACATGGCACCGTTGACAATTAGCTCATGCATAATTAATACAGGGGTAATAAAAACGGCATAAAGTGCATTGATAGACCAGTCCCAGTGATGGACCAAATCAAATCGATTATAACATAAATATATATGTCTAAAAACGTTATTTCTAAACAAAAAATGGCAGTAAAAATATAGGATCCATATTAGGTTATAAATATTGAGAACTCACTAGTAGAGATTACTAATAACAATTACATGAGATTTAAGGTGCATAATTAATATATAATATAACAGGACTAATAGAGACGCAAAATAGATAAGGTATATAAAATATAGTAGATGGTTTTTAAAAGAGTCATAAATAAAAAAAAATTTTATATGAAACAATCATTTAAAATCATTAAAAATATTAAAATACTACAAATTATTGCGTCAAGTTAAAAAAGGAGCAATTTCATAATTATCATTTAGTCCATTTGGAGCCAGAGTGTTCAATGTATATATCCAGAACATCTCTCTTTTTGCTAATTTTAATTTTTATATCACCTCTTCGTTCTCCCATTGTCACATGCTGAATAGCTTTGAATTTAAAACCATCTATATTAGAGTTAAGGATTAATTTAAAATGTCTGGGAACGCCTTGGTTATCTAATTTATTTTTGATACTGCACACATGCTCTTGTATTCTCATCTTCATGGGTCTTTTCGTTTTGCCAACATATTTTAACCTACACGGGCATTCTAATATATATATCACCCATGTGGTTGTACAATTCATATATTCCTTAATAAAAAAAACTTAGAGACATCAAAGTTCATGAAAGACCTCGTAGTGAGATGCACAAATCTACAGTTATTACAATGACCACACTTTGAAAATCCTTTACGTTGGTTCTCCCATAAATTCATATATTTAGGTGTTTTAATTTTTAGTTGACTGGGGGTATATCTTACCTGGGCCCACGCAAGAACTACACCGCAAGGAGGGCAGCTTCTCCTCTCTGGATGTTTGCACTGTGGACAGTCATGAGACCATGTCGTCAGATCCCCAGCGCCGGAGCCAAGAGGAGAACTGCCTTGGAGAGGAGGCACTGGAAGAGAGGAAAAGCCAGGGAGAGACAAGTGGATGAGAGGAGGCCCCTTTTTCTTCTCCTCTCCTCTGGCCAGATGGTGCAGCATGGACTGTAACAGACTGACTCACTACAATGACTCATAAATAATGAGTCTGTCTGACTCATTATAATGCCTCCGGCTGTGGGCCCCTTCATTGCAGACGGCCCTGGTGTAATGCAACGGTGGCACTGCCGCTAGTTCCACCTCTGGTATATTTCTGAAATTATTTTTTCTAGAAACAAAAATGTGAAAATTTTATGTGTACCACACCCTATTTTTTTAACAAATATTTCCAACTCTGATGTCCTACAGACACAAAGCATTATTACACCTCTTAACTGTCCCGATTCACAGATCTCAGAAGGGGCAATGTTTTAACCAAAAAAAGAGAGAATTACTGGATAGGGTGCAGTTTGGATAGATCAGGGCAGGATTTAGTCTGGTCAGGGAGGGGTTTATATTGTACTGATTCACAATTTTAAATGTTGGGTGGTTTGAATTATAAGTAATCAAAGGTGTATCTACCCCAGTGGCTACTACGAAGCTTGCAACCCTGTCTGTCCTGTCAAAGCTCCGTGAGTGTTTACACCCATGAGTGGTACATAGAGGCCCTTACAGAATGATTCTGTTTAGCCCACAATTGTTCTATGACTACTTTTTGCCAGTGCCGTAACAGGGCTTCAACTATACTTGCCAACTCTCCATGATTGTCAGGAGCCTCCGGGCGGGATGTACTAAGCATCGCTTCCACGATGCGGTACATCCCACCTTGCTTCGGGTACATGATGCGGTTCATTACCGCGGTATGTACCAAGAATTTCGCAAAGGACAGCTCTCCCGATAAGATTTGCGATGCTGCCGGGCAGAGGGACTTCCGGGTTTAACATCCCCCTTGTGACGCTGCTGCCCAATGGTTAGCGCACATCTCCGACTGCCTCCTTTGCGCCAACGCAAGTCCCATACTGCACATGTGCAGTACGGGTCTGTGATCCTGCACACAGAGAGACAGCAGTCTGTCAGTGATTGACAGTCTGCTGCTGTTTCCGGGCAGGGAGTGGGCAGCGATGGCCTCCATTTGGGAAACAAAGGCCATCGTCACCATTGCGGGGGAGGGAAGAGGCCAGGATCTCCGTCCGCTGATGGAAAATTCCTGGCCTCTTTGCTGCATGTGCGGCGGCTGGCTTGCATCACTAGTCACTAAGCCGGCCGATGGGATCGCATATTATGCGATGCTGTGTCCTTGGACGCAGCTCGGATAAGTACTGCATGCAGGAGGCATGATGCCTTCTGCTGCATCATCATAATAATCCTATTGCAGCTGCTACTGTACCATGTTAGAGTACACAAATCAGAGCCGTAACTAGACTTTTTGGTGCCCTGTGCCAGAAAGAGCATTGGCGCCCCCCTCATATTTCAAAGGGACATAATGCACCCAAAAAAGGGGAATCGCCTCATGGGGAAGGGCCAGGGAAGAGATAGGAGAGGCCAGGAGATGCTGGGGATGAAATAAGAGGAAGCTACAAGTGAGAATGATAATAAACAGAAATTTGACAGGCCCAAACAGCGCCCCCTGACCTGTGGTGCCCTGTGAGATGGCACCGGCCGCACTACCCTAGTTATGGCCCTGACACAAATGCCTACCATCCTGGAAGTCACAGGAGGTAGACACTTCTCCCACATTCTGCCCACTTCCTAGTGAAGTGGGCAGAGTAAGGAGAATTTTCTTACGGACTGGCTGGTCTGCAAGTAGGGGATGTGACCTAATGACGCATGGCTTAATGACGTGATCCATCCGGGCCCACCCCCAACACCTCCCACCTGCTTCTCCTCCCCGGCTTGTCCCAGGGAGGAGAAGTCAAACGTTGACAAGTATGTGTTAGAGTTTGCTCCTGCTCACGACTCACAACCCGGGACTGGAAGGAGCAGGGTTGCGAGTCGCAAGCGGGTCTCTGACCTTGGCACGCCTACCAAATGCCCCCCAAGCGCAGCAGCATGTCAATCATGCTGTGGCTAAGGAAGGGCTGCGAGTGATCATACAGAACCCATTCTGCACATGTGCATAATGGGTCCTGTGTATGTGCAGACCCCCAAACATTAGATATGTCCGTAAACCATCGGGTTTACATACATCAGAATCAGGGCCATAGCTAGAAAATGCTGGAAGAGCTACACACCTAACTATTATTTAGATTTACAAAGTTAACTTTTCCACGCAGACTTCATTTTCAAATTTTTATTTACAGAATATACAGTATTGCTCCATCATCCCACTTTTAATTAAGTCGCTTTGTTACTTTTGTTCTGTCTCACTCCTCTTTTTTTCAGCTGTTGCCACCCCTCCTTCTGAGAGTCCCAGGACCCCTCCAGCAATCTTCCTCCTGCTGCTGCCGCATGCTGTGGCGCTCTCTCGCTGCTTTGATGCACCCACCTTCTAGGTTACCACGGCAACGGCCTTCATTCTCACCACGCGGCGAAGTTGCAAGATGCTCCCTCAGCTGAGAGCCTGTTTTTCTCAGGCTGACAGGGAGGAGGGAGAGTCTAATGAAGCAGGGGGGGGGGGCTGGGGGGTCCATACAGAAAGTAGAAGGAATTAACACACAGAAAACGAGGGCCAAACAACAGGGATGCAGCAGTGTGAGGTTATTGGTAAACTAATAGATGAATGTTTCATAGTCAACTAAAGTGTTCAGTCTATGCAAGAGACAGTGACTTCTCTTATAAGTACTGTGAGATTGGACTTTACATTACTTCTGTATAAACTGTTCTGTTTTCTTTATTTGCATACTTTGTGTCGGCTGTAGGGAGGGTGGTGCGGCCGGTGCTTACGCACAGGGCAGAATCCTACAAGGTCACCGGCCGCCACCTGCCCGGCTTCGAAGGTCTGCAGGAAGAGATCTCCTGGAGGGCTACGCGGCTTTCACAGAGCAACGCTGAAGAAACCCCCGCCCTCCACCCTTCCGCTGGCTATAATGGTATGTCCATACGGGGAGGAGGGTGCGGAGGGGAGCGAGAGGGGCGGCAGTGCAGCACAGAGCGCACTGCTGCCCTGATACGGCACTGCTTTGTGTTTTGGTTTTCTCTGCTACATTTAAAATAACATAATATGCAGAGTAGAGTGGAGGGCACATACTGTATATAAACAGATACTGGCAGCCTTTATCATATAGTACAAGTCTATTGGGCCTATTCAGTTTTTACAAAGGCAGGTGAAAATGAACATCCGAAAGGAGCAGTGAAGCCGCTTGCAGATCAGCTGATTTTCGGATCAGCCGTCACCGCACCGGAGTAATGCTGCATTGCTCCGGATTCCGCAAGGAGTTAAAATGTTGATTATCGGGGGTCCCCGATAATTAACATCATAAATAGACCCCTATAAGCCTGATTCAGAGATGTACACAATACATATATTTACGCAGTTGAGCGATTATTGGTGAACTGCGCATGCTTCTAAGTGGCACCATGCATACGTCAAAGTAAATCATCGTAGTTGCTCGCAGTGACCTTTTACTCGCAGTGCGGTTGACAGTCAGGAAGCATTTAGGTCGAGAAACGAGGAGTGGCGGCAAGGAACGCAGGTGTGTTGTGACCGTTTTTGGGGGCATGTTACAGCCTGCGTCTGTGATCCTGTACGCAGTGAAAGTGGTTCCGATGTTTCAGTTCCCGTGGCCAATATGAGTGATTCAGAGTGCAGCTGCGATACCGTACGCAGCTGCTGTACAAAAATATGCAAATGTTGTAGATGCCAAGGATTGTATTGAGGCTCCCACTTGCGGCTTTCCAAATCCAAGCATCTGAGTACAAAGGCGCAACGTCGGTCGCAGATGATTGGATATCAGAGATCTAAGTAACCATATGGCTGTTCAGGATGGCCGCGGGCACTGAGGCGCCGGAGCCACTTTCACTGCATATGGGATCGCAGATGCAGGCTGTGATATGCCCCGAAAAGGGTTGCAACGCACCTGTGTTCTTTACCGGCACTCTGTTACCTCCCACAAATGCTCTCTAACTGTCAATCACACTCTGAGTAAAATGTCACTACGAGAAACTACGGTGATGTACATTGGCGCATGCGCAGTGCGACTTAGTACGCACAGTTTACTGATAATTGCTCAACTGCGTAAATATGGGCATTGCGTACATCTCTGACTCCGGCCCCCAGTCAGTCATTGGGATAGCTATACCTGTTAACTGTCCCGATTTAGGCCTCAATCCAATTAGCCGTAAAGAGTGCAAGCTTTCCTTGCAACGGCGTTGAAACAATGGCAACGGCACCACATCTCGCACCCCTCACGGCTGGCTCAAAGCCCGTATCCGCATAATTCACTTTTATGCGAAATCGGGCTGGGTCGTCAAGTGCGGCTGCTGTCACGATGACTCGCACTCGCAAGATCATCGCATGCAATTGGATTGAGCGCTTAGATTGGACAATCACAGTTTGAAGAGACCGTCCCATTGTTTCAACAGTAGGCACATTTGTTTACAACATGTGGTAAGCTGAGTTAAACAGTATGTTCTCACTCACTGCTGGGAGTGGATGTCATGTGCACCAGAAGCATGTTCACGGATGTTTGCAGTTTAGGGAATTTTTTGGCAGCCTAGTGCTTCTGATCCAGAAGGCTTGCCCCAGCATTGTGACCACTCCCCCTCATCCAGATTCCCAGAAGGTCAATGTTGGAAGGTATGAATAACTTTGTCATCAGGTTTACAGTGCTTAGGAATGGGACATTGACAGCTTAACATCGATGTTACCATTGATCACACAAATGACACATGACCATCGATGTACAGAAACAAAATTTAAACATTGGCTACAAACCATCAAAGGCTGGATCATCAACATTTTGGGTGAAATCATTGGCTTCTGAGACTTGGACAACATTTACAGGCGGCTTTCTGTGCTCACAGATCTAATTTTGCCTTCAGTTGGAGAATGATGTTGACATTGGCAGAAAATATTGATGGTCACAAAACCATCAATATTGTTTGCAAAACTGATGTTTGCAAAAAACGTATGTTACATGCCCATCCCAAGTCTCTACAAGAGTCCTTCAAATGATTCTGTAGATTCTGTAAAAGCTATCTTTTGATTGATTTAAAATATAGAGTTTTGCTGCCATCAGGTGACATGAGAACTTTACAAATAGGGGGCAACAGGGAGTGGGGTGTGTTTGTCTGTTGGCTCTGCTGTAACACCATTGCCACTTGCCTGACTGATGCCAGGAGCAATACGCAGTGACGGCTAAAGGTGTTTGGCATAGAGTACAATTATACTGGAAGAAACCTACTCTTTACCTCATCCCTCACTCTGTCACCATGAATTCCTATTGGAACTACACCATGAACCACATATTGAGTTTCAGTAAACATTGTGTCATAGAGGTCCAGGATGGGGAGGTAAATTTGGTTATCATTGGCACAGAGGTGGTAGCATAGAGCAGATGAACTGATAAGCTTGCTGAGCGAAGACGTCTAGGGGGAAGTGATAAGATATCATGGTGGATGGACTCTCTTTTGGAGGTGAAGTAGTTTCAAAATAAACCGCTTGAGGGAGTAGAGAAAGGGGAAGGGGAGAATAAAGTTATTTAGCAAGTGAGAGAGCGGAGCTATAGGATGAGAACATAAACTTGAAAGGGGAAGAAGTCGGCGTGAAAGCCCAAATTACTCCAGGAGGTGCTCAGCAGAGCAAGAGCTCTTTTGGAGAAAGCAGGTCAGCGCAGAGTGCAAGGTTGGGGAAGGGGCCCATCAAAGATTAATGGTAACAGATGGGGCAGAATAGTCAAGTGTAGTTGTGAGGACATGGCAAGAGAAGGAGAATATATTCATTGAAAAGTAGCAGAACCATTTTCTCATATATCTGCTTCACCTAACCCACAGCCATCTCTAGGTGGTTCCTGCCTTTATACGGTCAGGATTATACTGTACACAAACAAGATATTAAAGTCCGCACAGCTTATTATTTTAAGGGGCGGGTTAGATACTATCAATTTGCTTTTTGGTTGCTGTATGTGAGTTGGTTACTTATATGATTATCTTTACTATCCATTGCATTGCTCATTTAGTGTGGGTTACACAATGCAGAGAGTTTTTACTGTCAATATTAAAAGCAGGGGAGCTTGAATTGAAAGACGGGGAGGAAGAAATTATTCTGTTCCTAAGGTCCAAAAAGTGTTGTGATCCGTAAAGTTATGCTGCAAATGCCTGAACATTAGGAGAGCTGTAATTATGAGCAAGGGGAAAAAGACAGGCGGGTAGTGATCAGAGCGGCTTTGAGGAAGATGAGAAGAACCTTTGCACATTCCAAGTCTAACACAAACACTAACTGCTGAAAAGAGTTTTAAAAACAAAGTCTGAGACTTTCTGCAGCTACTGATGCAGATAGCAGAATCGCTGCTTCCTAATCCTGCCTGTTTTTCTATTCCCTTATTGATTTCTGCTTTACCCACTGCGCTCTACATTAACAAATCTTATTTGTTTTCAGATTACTCAGTATATAGCGAGGATAACTCTAAATGTATGTACTAAAATGTGAGAGTTCCAGATGTCAGATCCTTTCCTCCATGATCATGCCAAGTCAATGTGAACACCATAACCTTACTGCTAAAAAGACAAAGGTTAATGATGGACTTTAGACTACTACATTGTTTCATCCAAGCTCATTCGATACAGTAATTCAGTAAATGAAAGCAAGCCGGGGAAGAGAGACGGAGTTCTGGGAGTATAGGTGATAGGTCATGGCTTATCAGTGACATGAAGTTTACACTGAATCTACCAATGCTTGCAATAGAAAAAGTCCATCATCCTGTAACACTTCAGGGATTTTCCTGGTAAAAATAAAATGAAGATTTAGGGGTATAGTTACTTAAGGTCAATTTTAATAGATTTTGATCAATTTCAAATCGATCTAAACATTGATGTTGTGTTTCTAGGGCTAACTCACACATTTACTAACACTTAAATAAAAACAAATTAAAAATTGTCTGTTAGTAAATTGTTTATGGGGCCCATTCATCATCACTTAATTTTTACAAAAGCAGGTGAAAATGAACATTTTCACCTGCAATTGTAAAAATGAAGGTAACGGGCCATTCATCAAGAAGGTAAAGTAGGAGATATCACAGATATCTCCTACTTACCTTCCTCTGGCGGAATGGCCCGCTGTCCCTATACACTAGTATCACAGATATCTCCTACTTGCCTTCCTCTGGCGGAATGGCCCGCTGTCCCTATACACTAGTATCACAGATATCTCCTACGTACCTTCCTTTGGCGGAATGGCCTGCTGTCCCCATACACTAGTATCACAGATATCTCCTACTTACCTTCCTCTGGCGGAATGGCCCGCTGTCCCCATACACCAGTATCACAGATATCTCCTACGTACCTTCCTTTGGCGGAATGGCCTGCTGTCCCCATACACTAGTATCACAGATATCTCCTACTTACCTTCCTCTGGCGGAATGGCCTGCTGTCCCCATACACTAGTATCACAGATATCTCCTACGTACCTTCCTTTGGCGGAATGGCCTGCTGTCCCCATACACTAGTATCACAGATATCTCCTACTTACCTTCCTCTGGCGGAATGGCCCGCTGTCCCCATACACCAGTATCACAGATATCTCCTACGTACCTTCCTTTGGCGGAATATCCCGCTGTCCTCATACACTAGTATCACAGATATCTCCTACGTACCTTCCTTTGGCGGAATGGCCCGCTGTCCCCATACACCAGTATCACAGATATCTCCTACGTACCTTCCTTTGGCGGAATAGCCCGCTGTCCTCATACACTAGTATCACAGATATCTCCTACGTACCTTCCTTTGGCGGAATGGCCCGCTGTCCCCATACACCAGTATCACAGATATCTCCTACGTACCTTCCTCTGGCGGAATAGCCCGCTGTCCTCATTCACTAGTATCACAGATATCTCCTACGTACCTTCCTTTGGCGGAATGGCCCGCTGTCCCCATACACTAGTATCACAGATATCTCCTACTTACCTTCCTCTGGCGGAATGGCCCGCTGTCCCCATACACCAGTATCACAGATATCTCCTACGTACCTTCCTTTGGCGGAATGGCCTGCTGTCCCCATACACTAGTATCACAGATATCTCCTACTTACCTTCCTCTGGCGGAATGGCCCGCTGTCCCCATACACTAGTATCACAGATATCTCCTACGTACCTTCCTTTGGCGGAATGGCCTGCTGTCCCCATACACTAGTATCACAGATATCTCCTACTTACCTTCCTCTGGCGGAATGGCCCGCTGTCCCCATACACCAGTATCACAGATATCTCCTACGTACCTTCCTTTGGCGGAATAGCCCGCTGTCCTCATACACTAGTATCACAGATATCTCCTACTTACCTTCCTCTGGTGGAATGGCCCGCTGTCCCCATACACCAGTATTACAGATATCTCCTACGTACCTTCCTTTGGCGGAATGGCCCGCTGTCCCCATACACTAGTATCACAGATATCTCCTACTTACCTTCCTCTGGCGGAATGGCCTGCTGTCCCCATACACTAGTATCACAGATATCTCCTACGTACCTTCCTTTGGCGGAATGGCCTGCTGTCCCCATACACTAGTATCACAGATATCTTCTACTTACCTTCCTCTGGCGGAATGGCCCGCTGTCCCCATACACCAGTATCAGATATCTCCTACGTACCTTCCTTTGGCGGAATAGCCCGCTGTCCCCATACACCAGTATCACAGATATCTCCTACGTACCTTCCTTTGGCGGAATGGCCCGCTGTCCCCATACACCAGTATCACAGATATCTCCTACGTACCTTCCTTTGGCGGAATGGCCCGCTGTCCCCATACACTAGTATCACAGATATCTCCTACTTACCTTCCTCTGGCGGAATGGCCTGCTGTCCCCATACACTAGTATCACAGATATCTCCTACGTACCTTCCTTTGGCGGAATGGCCTGCTGTCCCCATACACTAGTATCACAGATATCTCCTACTTACCTCCCTCTGGCGGAATGGCCTGCTGTCCCCATACACCAGTATCACAGATATCTCCTACGTACCTTCCTTTGGCGGAATAGCCCGCTGTCCCCATACACTAGTATCACAGATATCTCTTAAGTACCTTCCTCTGGCGGAATGGCCCGCTGTCCCCATACACTAGTATGGGGACAGTATTCATCAAGCTCCGAAAATAGAATATCTTTGGAGCTTGACTGCGGTAGCATTTGCCATCTTCAGGTGTATCACAACCCGCTCCTTCCCTATGGGAAGGAGGTCCGCGTTGCGAAGCGGGATCTTTTAGGATCCCTCCTCCCCTGTCCGGCTCCTTCCGCCGGACGTCGGAGCTCTTGTGTGCATGTGTGACCTGTAGGTCGTGCATGCGCACTCCTGTCACTGCTCCGAAAGAAGCAGTGAAAAGATGAACTGCTCCAAAAAGGAGCAGTGAAGCTGCTGGCGGGAATAGCTGATTTCGCATCAACTGTCACCGCACAAGAGCAATAATGATTTGCTCCAGATTTCACGGCGAGTTAGTATGTTAATTATTGGGGTCCGTTCGGATGCCGATAATTAACATCTTGAATAGACCCTTATAAAATAAAGTTTTAGCTGCTTACAAAAAAATCAGTATACAATCCGATTTATCCAGACTAAGAGGTAATCGGACTGATGTCTTGACCAATGATACGTGGTACTTAAATGAACTTAACTGCACCAACCTAAGCAGCAATGAATGGAGTGCTAATTACCTTTGTATAGTCCCTTACTATATGGGCTTTCAGTATACCAGGAATACCATTGAGGAGTATGAGCACAGCATGCACCATTATTCACCTTATGATGCATCATTTTCTAGGAATCCTATGTACACTGAGGGTCCATTTAACATGGGGATAAATGATCCCTATGCATATGTCACATGGATCTCCATTTATTGCAACTTCAGTGGAGTGTTTTGAAGACTCTTATACAGCATGTAAAAATCATCTACCCATGACAGGTTGAAATGAGATAAAATCCAGCAGTTGCATGTGCTATACAACCAGTGCATTCTAGGTTGGTAACTCACTCACGTAAATTGTTATGGAATTGTCAGGTGACTTACTGTAACAAGGGACATAACCAGTGCTTCAGTTTTTAAATAAGAGTTCCGAATTTACAGCAGACCCAAGGCTGGAATCAGTTCTAATCTGAACCCCAAAAGTTATCCGAACTGGGACTTGATTCTACTCGGAACCCCAAAGTTTGGGTGTGTGAATTCAGCAAAGCCGCAAATCTCTAGTTCATGATCAGGGCCGTATTAAGGGCCATGTGGGCCAGGGACTGAAAATTATCAAGGGCCTATTGTGAGAACCGGAGGAAGTGTGGCCAGTGCTGTGTGGGTGTGACCAGTGCCATGTGGGCGTGTACACCCCTACACTATCAGCACCAGGGGTCCATTGATTATGGTAATTATTAAGTATCCAACATGTTGCTAGCAGCAGCCGTGGATACATGATTTCCAGAGCAATTCACCATCACGCCGTTTCGGAGACAGCTGATCAGAAGATCCCTATCAGTGCTACTGACTCGGCAGTGTTACTGCACATGCGCGACCGCTGACGTAAGGAGCCAAATGGGGGAGGAGTGATCCAACCGGATCCCTCTTCGCAACCCGGGACTCCTTCCCATAGGAAGGAGCTGCTGTATGGGAACAAACGCCATCTGTAGATGGCGAATGCTCTAGCAGTCAAACTCCGAAAATATTGTATTTATGGAACTTGATGAATTCAGGTCCCCATAGTGGTGTATGGGGACAGCAGGCCACACCGGAAGTGAAAGTTAAGCAGGAGATATCTGTGATAGCTCCTGCGTTACCTCTATAATAAATGGCCTCAATACTTCATTTATACAAAAGTAATTGAAAATGTAAATTTTTACATGTTTTTTTATAAATTAAGTAATTCCATAAATTAAGTGTCTTCTATAACATATAAAAGTAAAAAAAATTGCATCACTTTCTGATGAAAATAGAAATACAATTTTAATACTTATTGTCACGAATCGGAGTCTTAGCATTGCTTACAGACTCAGACATTTGTTTATTTCAGTTTCCAGGACATCCCAGAAACGCCTCCCTATGATTAACTAATGTACCTGTGTGCTCACCTGGTCAGCTAGACCCATGGCTGTTGTCAACCTTCTATTTAAACCAGTTGCTGTGAGCAACCCATGGCCTGATCAACGTGTTCCTACCCAGGATAGTTCTAGGCTCCAGGTTTACTCCTGTATCCTGTGATCGTGTCCTCTGTGACTCTATCTGCTACTTAGTAGATTCTCACTATTTACCATCTGCGCTGAGTATCGTTACCTGCCGGCACCGCTGCCTCCAAGCTGCATTCCATCTGCCACTGTGCTTCGTTACCTGCCAGCGCTGCAGTCTCCATGCTACATACAGATCTTCTCCAAACCACTTTGTTTCAGCCACCAAGTATACTGCTTTCCATTCTCCTCTGTGTCCCGTTCCCTGTAAGCGCAGAAACATCCACGCTGCATACAACCTACTCCAACTACTTTGTTGAAGCCAGAAAGTAGATGGTCTTCCATCTGCCGCTGTGTATAACATTACCTGTCAGCGTGGCAGCTTCCATGCTGCATACCAACTTATTACTCCTCGGTTTAGCCGTCTTCATTCCATCATACCGCTGAGATAGTGCATGCAAGTTACTTATGCTGTTTTACTCTATGCTCAGTGGTTGTCCAGGTTATCATATTATGCTATTGTGCTGGCCTTTTCCCTGCACTGTGTGCTATTGTCTTGGGCTGGTACAAAGAAGGGCGCTGGTTCCAGGGCTATGGTTCATTGTGCAGTATACAGTCTGTGCACTGAGGTGTCCAGTAAGCTGTATTACCTATCCTGACTCTCCGTCTCTGAGTTCCTCGCTGGTTCCAGTTCCAGGTCTTGCATCAGAGCTGTACCAGAGTTACTGCTTCCTCAAGTTGTACTCTGACCACATAAGACTCGATTCCTGGCTTGAGTTTTGAGTTCCTATCTACCAGTACTATATTGTTCTGAGTCCTGGAGGACACTAAATGAGGGGTTGCCCAGTGAACCTGGTCTGTTCACTCCGGCTCCAGTGCAGTACCCTCGCATATCACAAGTCTGTGTTTCCTACACGGTCACTAGTGTACCTAAGCTCCTGTTCATACCCATGATCCAAAATGTCATCAAGCCACCTCGTTTCCTATCCACGTCAGTCAACCCTAAGGGTCCCAAGCTGGATCTACATAATACCAAGACCGTGACACTTGATTTATGGCTACTGTGTGGCCAGCTAGGTTGGTAATCAATGCTGTCATAATGATGGGCCTATTTTTATGTGGAGAACTGGAGCTGCAATCTCATATGCCTCATTGTTAATCTGGTAGTGTTCATGATAGAGGTGAGCTGCACTTCCCATCCTAATCCCTAGTGTAACATAATTATTACCATCCCAGTCTGTGCACTGAGGTGTCCAGTGAGCTGTATTACCAAATCGGGAGGGTAGGCAAGTATGATTTAGTCACATAATAAGTGCTGAGAAATCACTGATTTCTCCATCCACATTCCTGCAGCGCCCATTGGATATAATGGGTGCCATACAGGAACGGTATTTATATAGATGAGAGAAGTGCTGGCTTTCAGATCACCCCATTAGATATTGCCATCATTATTTTATGGTAATACTACAACTTGTGACCTCTGCCACGCTGCTGTGTGACAATATGCCGGAAATCCTACTGGTAGAATGCTGCATGCTGGTTGAGCTATCCTGCCTGTCAGCAGTTTAAAAATAAATAATTAAAGACAAAAAAGATGCTTTAATGCACACGCTGAGCTCTGAGTACACAAGAACCACTTGTTACAGCCCAGTTCTGCCTCTTTAGCTGCAGGTGGAGAAGTGCTTGAAATGGGTTGGGCATAAGATGCCGTTGGTCGGGATGCCGCTGGTCAGAATACCGTCATCGGCATCCCGACAGCGGTAGGTAACTATAGTACAACTAACCCCTACCCTAACCCATCCTCCCCAGTGCCTAACCCTAACCTCCCCCCTTAGAGCATAAACCTAACCTCTCACTCCCTGCACCCTCCCCCTAGTGCCTAACCCCTACCTTAACCCTCCCTCCCCGGTGCCTAACCCTAACCTCCCCCCTTAGATCATAAACCTAACCGCTCACTCCCTGCACCCTCCCCCTAGTGCCTAACCCCTACCCCAACCCTCCCCGGTGCCTAACCTCCCCCCTTAGAGCATAAACCTAACCTCTCACTCCCTGCACACTAACCCTGTCTCCCTCCCCGCAGCCTAAACCTAACCCTCCTCCCTTAGTACCTAACCCTCCCTCTAGTGCCTAACCTCCCCTAACACCCCTTTGGGATTCCGGCACCGGTATTTAGACCGCCAGCATCCCATCGGCATGCTGACTACATCCCGCTTGAAGTACATACAACTCTGCATTGCTTATGTTTGGTCTGAAACTAGGGTGGTGCAATTCACTCCTCAAACAGGCATATATTCAACCAAGCATCAGGCCCCAGTTGTATAGAGGTGACAACCACTGACAACAGGGCATATTTATCAGTAATTTTGTGGAAATTGTTTTGGGGGAAACATGCAAAATGTAACCATCCCCAGATGACACTAGGGTCGGTGACACCCAATGCAGCAAGTAAACCCCCTGCATGCACTGAAGACGTACATGGCCAAAAAGGGGGCGTGACTTCACTAGGAGGGAGCATAGCCTCACAGCACACCCCTGGTTTCATCATTATGGGGGTGTGCCCAACACTCCCATAGACGCCAAGCTACCCCCAGGGACTTTTGCTGCATTGTGATGTTAGTGTGCAGCGCACGCCTCTCTGTCACTGAGGAGGAGACAGCATTTTGTTAACACCCCCACGGAGGGTGGCACTGGGTGCTGTCCACACCCCTCTAGTGACACCACTACTGCCAGCAGATGTCCGAGATACAGTATCTGCAGCAGTTCCACCATTTCCGGCTGCTATATTGTGAAACTTACAAACCTCCGGAATGCAAAAGCATCCTTATCACCAGTAGCTAACATCATCTTCAGATGACATTACTCATTGTAGCCTATAGTCTACACACCACAAAGTTACCAGGAGAGGGATACGTAGGGTCCCTCCTCAGCAATGGGCACTTGAACATGTCTGATTTGATGACTACAGTATGAATGCGCAATAGCATGAGTTGCCCACGTACAGATAAATTAAAGGGATCACATTAGTGATCACTTTAATTTTATATATTGCAGGGATGGGCTCCTATCAGAGCCCCTGTCCTTGCGTGTGATATTTGTTAAGTGCTGGCAAAACATAAGCCCTCATTCAGAGCCGGACGCTCTGAGCAGAGCGCACGCTCTGAATGAGGGCCGTCCTCCATAATTATGGAGCGTCCTCCTGGATGCTCGTATAGCTGTGGGTCACCACCCACAGCCTATACGAGCGTGCAGGTTGATGGCCGCGATGGTCTTGGCTCTATCACAGCCAAAATCACTCCCACTGACATCACTAGTGATGTCAGTGGGCCGGCTTCTGACGGTAGGCGTTCCCTTGGGAACGCCCCCGTCTGGGAGGCATGCCCCCGGCACGCCCACCAAAGGGGGCATGCTGTCAATCAACATCGACAGCACGCCCCCTTTGATCAGACACAACGAGCGAAGGAAAGTCCTTCGCTCGTCGCGTCTGGTGCATGCGCACGACGGAGCTCCCGCCGTCGTGCGCATGCGCAGTGCACACCATCGACCCACTTGCGAGCGGACAGCCGCTTGCGAGTGGGTCTCAATCAGGCCCATAATTTTTATTTCCAGCGATAAGCAGCGATAAAAAATTATAATTTGTCTGAACAAAATCCCAATAATAATAACTAGGCCCATAGTGTGGCAGTTTGAAAAGCGACAAAAACATTGTTAGTAAATTGCCTCCCTTGCTATTAAAAAATATTACCGTCCACTGTTTCACATAAGCTATGAATAATAATAACAGGATGGATAAGTTTTGAAAAAAAAAAAGATTGTTGGCTGTCTTTGCATATTGTGCTAAAGAAAAGCTTCACAATGGCATCACAAAACAATATCTGAAAAGTCAATGGCCAAAAGATTGCGTAGGACAAAAAAAAAAGGTAGTACCATCCAGGCTCCACTCACATTTCCAAAACTAAATGATATATTCTCAGCTGCTGTTTTATACCATGATCCATGAAGGAGAAAGCATTTCAGGGGCTGTGAGTGCTGATGGAAGATAGAGAAATGATTACAGTGAATAGTTTCCATAACTAATAGAGCAGATTGATGGAGGACCATCAAAAGAAGCCTTTACATTACCAGTTCTACGCTGTGCTCTGCATCGCTTATCTTAAAATGTTTTCCTCTCCGTCATAGAATAGAATATCAACAGCAAATATATATTTTGGACATAGTTTTGACAAAGCCCGATTGTTGCATTCCTCGCATAAGTACTATGCAATCATCGCCTTTTCCTTTTTACCGTAGATGTTTGTGTCTACTTGATGCACGTCTTTTTCTTTTATTTGCCATGTACTGTACTTTGGGTTCTGTGCATTCCTCTAGAACTTGGGACTTGAATTCTATGTGTTGCACATCCCTGCATCCTTTAATTGCAGGCCAGCCGACAAATCCCGATAATCTTCAGCATTTTCCCTTATCTGGGAGTTGTTGACAGCTTGTGCCATACATACAGCAATTTGTTTCACTTGCCAAACTAAAAGGGCAAATAAATGCAAAATAAATATTAAGCTATTTATACTGAAACCCGCCATTAACAGGAGTTATTCATGACTAAATTGGAATATCTAGTATCTAATAGTCAGTATTAGCTACAGTAATTTTCCTGTCAATTATGAAACTATTTCTGTCAGTTTCATAATCCTGGCACTTGGTGATGAGAGGCTACCTTGATGATTTCTCTCAGTCAGCAGTAATGTGCAGTAAGAGAACAAAAAAGTTATTTGACAATGCAAATGCTAAGCTAAATGTGAGTTGTAAATTCCAGTGCGGCTTTTACCATACTTACCTACTCTAAATCATCCCGGGAGAAGCAGTTGGGCGGTGACGGGGGCCAGATTGGTTGAGTCATTAAGCCCAGCCCCCTCACGGTACAAAATGCTGTGATTACCACTTTTTTAAATAGGGGAGGGGCCAAATGACAAGATTCTTATAGGATCGCGTCAATAAGCACCACCCCTACAGACTGCCGTTGCTTGAGAAAATTCTCCTTATCCTGCCCACTTCACTATGAAATGGGCAGGATGTGGGTGAGATCCCTGCAGATCTCGGGAGAGTAGGCAAGTACGGCATATACTGAGGCTGCAGACACAGCAGTTTGCACAACCTACTTCATCCCATGACTGGGGGTAGTTTCCCGAATAATCAAGGAGCGTATTTTTTATTCCTAAGAAAATGTTTTGCAGAAGAGATACAGCTTTCATTTGGTAGCATATTGGATTATCATTAGATAAGGAAAATGAGCAAAAATAGCACAAAAAGATCACTTATCCTGACCAGTTAGTAGAGGAAATACTAACCACACCCCAGTACCACCTACATCCTTGACAGTAAAACGTGGTAAGGAAAAGTGCAGGGCGGTTGAGAGAACGTAAAAATAGAGAGACTGTAGGCACTGGACCTTGAGACGGGCAGGTGGGACCAGGAAGGTCCTCGCCACACAAAAGACTTGAAAATCATGTGTTAAAATGTTTTAGATGTGGTATGCCCAGACATGTAATTGCTATTTGCCCCGTTGTTCAAAAACCCCTGCAATGTTATGCTGCCTTTAAATATCGTAGATTGTCTTTCTTTCCCAAGTTAGCCTGTACTGACTGAGCCGGAAAAACAAATGTGTTTTATCTCTATGGCAGGCAACCACATAGAGGCATTGTTAAATTCGGGAAGTTTGTTTACCCTGGTGAAAGCTAAGTTAGTAAGCTCCTCAAAGTTCCAGCGACCATCTGTTGGTGTAACTTGCATACATGGTGACACCCAGCATTATAACACTGCTGAAGTGAATATTGAGAACCTGGTGGATCTGCTATTGTTAAGGTGTGATTGATCCCTTCCGAGGTACATGAGGCTATAATATGGAGAGATATTTCCCATTTTCGGATACAATGGGAATCCCGTATGGTCATAGGTGTGAACAGTATAGAGGCGGTTGACAATACTGGTGGTTTGCTGGCTATGGGTGTGTCCTCTGAACTCTTAGGGGTAAATTTACTAAGAATCGGGATTGACACGATTTTCAAAGTGATTCATCTGGGCATAACTCGCCTGAACTCGGGTGATTTTTTCTCTTTTTTACCAAATTTACCAACAGGCGATTTGTTGAAAAACGAGTTTGCCGATGGTGACGTAGATCGAGATTCTCGGGTGATTTTAAAGCAAACTCGAGTGAGTTATATCACCTGATATTGCTGTGATTTCTCTCAGCACCACTCTCCCTAGCAAGCAGCCTGCACATATCAGTGACATGACGTGATGTGAGGTCCCCTCCCAAAACACTAACCAGCCCCGGACTTGCCAGCTAGTCCTGGTTCTTAATATTACATGGAAAAAAAAATGTGTAGGGTTTCACTGTAATTTAAGAACCAGCACCAGGCAGCAGGGACAGAACTGGTTTAAATATACGGAGATACAGAGAGTGGCGTGAGGTACCCCATATATTTAAAACCAGCTCTGTCCCTGCTGCCTGGTGCTGGTTCTTAAATTACAGTGGAACCCTACACATTTTGTTCCCTGTAATGTTAAGAACCAGGACTAGCTGCCAAGTCTGGGGCTGGTTAGTGTTTTTGGGGGGGGACCTCACATCATTTTTTTTTAATTAACCCTATTTTAACCATTTACAGAAAGAAACATACACAAATCACAATGATTTGGGTATGTTTCTGACCATCCCGCAGCACAGGGGGTTGAGAGTTTGAAAAGTGATTTTGACAGAGAGTTTGCTCCTATCTCACCCGAGCTTGTCATCTGGAGTCTTGGTAAATTTGAGAGATGTATGTTTTAGGTGAAAAGTACTTACGATTTGGCCTGATGATGATTTGATTCGAGATGAGATGAGAGAAATCTCTAACTCACCCGACTTTACCTTTAGTAAATTTGCAAGCAGGTAAAAAAATTAATAAATCACCCGAGATGGTCATCTCGACCTATCTCGATTCTTAGTAAATTTACTCCTTAGACTCATTGCCTTTTCCTAGTGTGGCTGGGGAAGTAGCAAATGATGAAGATCAAAATGAGGCACTTCCTACAGGGGAAGGAGAAACTGTAGAAAAAGCTGAAAGTATGCCTAACTTTGAGGTGAAGAAGGAGCTGTTTGCATCAGAATTAGGGGTGAGCGGGTTCGGATTTCTGAAATCCGAACCCCCCCGAGCCCCCCCGATCCGAGTCCGATCCGAGTCAGGCTCGACTTTTCCCGCCTGACTCGGATCTGAAATCGAGGCAAAACGTCATCTTCCCGCCTTCCGAGTCTCGCGGGTTTTGGATCCTATATAAGGTACACACGTCGGCGCCATTTTCTCACTCGGCTGTGGACAGTGAAGAGGGAGGGTGGGAGTTAGGGCTGTGTAGTGTAGTGTAGTGTAGTGCTGCTGTTGTCCACTACTTCAAAGTCCATAGGGGCTGGCTGTGTTGTGCTGTGCTGCTGTTGTTAATAGGGGCTGTGTCCACTACTTCAAAGTCCATAGGGGCTGGCTGGACTGTGTTGTGCAGTCAGTTCTCCATAGGGGCTGTGTCCACTCCAAAGTCCTGTGCAGTGTCCCAGTCCTAAAGGAGTGCTGTAGTGTTGTCCAGGGGGTGCTCTGTCCATCAGGGGTGCTCCCCCCAAGTGCTAAAAAAATAATATATTTTCTGTGTTTGTGAATTGTGTGCGCAGTAGCCGCACGTGCATCAACAAAGTAGTGCCAAGCGTGCGCCTGTGTCATAAGTAAAGGGCCGGCTGGCTTGACCGTTAAAGGGTGCTGTAACCCCCGAAAGTACACTCCAGTCCAAACCAAAAAAAAATTATTTTCTGTGTTTGTGAATTGTGTGCGCAGTAGCCGCACGTTCATCAACAAAGTAGTGCCAAGCGTGCGCCTGTGTCATAAGTAAAGGGCCGGCTGGCTTGACCGTTAAGGGTGCTGTAACCCCCGAAAGTACACTCCAGTCCAAACCAAAAAAAAAATTATTTTCTGTGTTTGTGAATTGTGTGCGCAGTAGCCGCACGTGCATCAACAAAGTAGTGCCAAGCGTGCGCCTGTGTCATAAGTAAAGGGCCGGCTGGCTTGACCGTTAAGGGTGCTGTAACCCCCGAAAGTACACTCCAGTCCAAACCAAAAAAAAAATTATTTTCTGTGTTTGTGAATTGTGTGCGCAGTAGCCGCACGTGCATCAACAAAGTAGTGCCAAGCGTGCACCTGTGTCATAAGTAAAGGGCCGGCTGGCTTGACCGTTAAGGGTGCTGTAACCCCCGAAAGTACACTCCAGTCCAAACCAAAAAAAAAATTATTTTCTGTGTTTGTGAATTGTGTGCGCAGTAGCCGCACGTGCATCAACAAAGTAGTGCCAAGCGTGCGCCTGTGTCATAAGTAAAGGGCCGGCTGGCTTGACCATTAAAGGGTGCTGTAACCCCCAAAGTACACTCCAGTCCAAACCAAAAAAAAAATTATTTTCTGTGTTTGTGAATTGTGTGCGCAGTAGCCGCACGTGCATCAACAAAGTAGTGCCAAGCGTGCGCCTGTGTCATAAGTAAAGGGCCGGCTGGCTTGACCGTTAAAGGGTGCTGTAACCCCCGAAAGTACACTCCAGTCCAAACCAAAAAAAAATTATTTTCTGTGTTTGTGAATTGTGTGCGCAGTAGTCGCACGTGCATCAACAAAGTAGTGCCAAGAGTGCGCCTGTGTCATAAGTAAAGGGCCGGCTGGCTTGACCGTTAAAGGGTGCTGTAACCCACAAAGTACACTCCAGTCCAAACCAAAAAAAAAATTATTTTCTGTGTTTAGCCGCACGTATATATCAAATCGATATAACATAAATGGAGGACCAAACTTTCTCCGATAAAAATAAAATAGAGAAAGATCAAGAACCACTTCCTCCTAGTGTTGAAGCTGCTGCCACTAGTTATGACATAGACGATAACATGCCATCAACGTCGTCTGCCAAGGCCGATGCCCAATGTCATAGTAGAGGGCACATACAATCCCAAATGGCAAAGTTCAGGAAAATGACCTTGAAAAAGACATTTAAAATCAGCTGAAGAGAAACGTAAACTTGCCAATATGCCATTTACGACACGGAGTGGCAAGGAACGGCTAAGGTCGATCCCTAGTATGTTCATGACTAGTGGTTCAGCTTCACATGACGATGGAAGCCCTCCTCCCACTAAAAAAATCAAATGAGTTAAGCTGGCAAAAGCACAGCGAAGAACTGTGCTTTCTAAGAAGATATCACAAATCCCCAAGGAGAGTCCAAGTGTGGTGGTGGTTGCGATGCCTGACCTTCCCAGCACTGGACGGGAAGAGGTGGCTCTTTCCACCATTTGCACGCCCCCTGCAAGTGCTGAAAGGAGCACCCACAGTCCACTTGCTGATATGCAAATTGAAGATGTCACTGTTGAAGTACAACAGGATGAGGATACTGGTGTAGCTGGCGCTGAGGAGGAAGTTGGCGAGGAGGATTCTGATGGTGATGTGGTATGTTTAAATCAGGCTCCGGGGGAGACAGTTGTTGTCCGTGGGATGAAAAAGCCCATCACGGTCATGCCTGGGCAGAAGACCAAACATTCCACCTCTTTGGTCTGGCAATATTTCTATCCAAATCCGGACAACAACTGTCTTGCCATATGTACCATATGTAAAGGTGAAATAAGTAGGGGTAGGGATGTCAACCACCTAGGAACATCCTCCCTTATACGGCACCTGCAGCGCGTTCATAAAAAGTTACTGTCAAGTTCAGAAACTTTGGCTAAGACCGTAAGCAGTCCAGGGACACCTAAATCCCGTTGTCCTGTTGTATCCAAGCGCCTGCAAACCACACCGTCAACTCCCTCCTCGTCAATTTCCTCCTTAGTCAGGATCGGAAGTAGTCCTGCAGGCCATGTCACTGGCATGACTGACTCTCCTATCCGGGATTCCTCTGGAGGATCCTGCATTGCTACGCCTACTGCTGCCTCTGCTGTTGTTGCTGCTGCTGGGAGTCGTTCATCATCCCAGAGAGGAAGTAGGAACACCACTACTTTTACTAAACAATTGACCCTCCAACAGTCCTTAGCGAGGAGGATGAAGTACGACAGCAGTCATCCTGAATCAAAACGTATAACTGAGGCCTTGACTGCTATGTTGGTGTTAGACGTGCGTCCGGTATCCGCCATTAGTGCAGTGGGATTTAGACAATTGATGGAGGTAGTGTGTCCCCGGTTCCAAATCCCGTCTAGATTCCACTTCACTAGGCAGGCGATACCGAGACTGTACAGAAACGTCAGAAAAAGTGTCCTCAGTGTCCTGAAAAATGCCGTTGTACACAATGTCCACTTAACCACGGACATGTGGACAAGTGGAACAGGGCAGACTAAGGACTATATGACTGTGACAGCCCACTGGGTAGATGTATCACCTTACGCAGCAACAGCAGCAGCGTCACCAGTAGCAGCATCTCAGAAATGCCAGCTCGTTACAAGGCAGGCTACGCTGTGTATCACCGGTTTCAGTAAGAGGCACACCGCCGACAACCTCTTAGAGAAACTGAGGGAAATCATCGCCCAGTGGCTTACCCCACTTAGACTCTCCTGGGGATTTGTGATATCTGACAACGCCACCAATATTGTGCGGGCATTACATCTGGGCAAATTCCAGCACGTCCCATGTTTTGCTCACACAATAAACTTGGTGGTGCAGAATTTTCTGAAAAGCGACAGGGGCGTGCAGGAGACGCTTTGGGTGGCCCGAAAAATTTCTGGCCACTTTCGCCATTCAGCGACTGCGTGCCGAAGACTGGAGCGCCAGCAAACACTCTTGAACCTGCCCCGCCATCACCTGAAGCAAGAGGTTGTGACGCGGTGGAACTCAACCCTCTATATGCTTCAGAGGATGGAGGAGCAGCAAAAGGCCATACAAGCCTATACATCCACCTATGACATAGGCAAAGGAGGGGGTATGCACCTGACTCAAGCGCAGTGGAGAATGATTTCCGTGTTGTGCAAGGTTCTCCAGCCCTTCGAACTTGCCACACGTGAAGTCAGTTCAGACACAGCCAGCTTGAGTCAGGTCATTCCCCTCATCAGGCTTTTGCAGAAGCAGCTGGAGAAAGTGAAGGAGGAGCTAAGATGGAGCGATTCCGCTCGGCATGTGGGACTTGTGGATGAAGCCCTTCATTCGCTTTGCCAGGATTCCAGGGTGGTCAATCTGTTGAAATCAGACCACTACATTTTGGCCACCGTGCTTGATCCTAGGTTTAAAGCCTATGTGGTGTCTCTCTTTCCGGCCGACACAAGCCTGCAGAGGTGCAAAGACCTGCTGGTGAACACACTGTCAGCTGAAGCGGAACATGACACGTCAACGGCTCCTTCTTCATTTTCTCCCGCAACTGGGGCTGCCAGGAAAAAACTTAGGTATCCTAAGCAACCCGCTGGCGGTGATGCAGGGCAGGCAGGACCAAGTTTGGACATCTGGTCCGGACTGAAGGACCTGGCAACAATTTCTGACATGTCTACTGTCACTGCATATGATACTGTCACCATTGACAGAATGGTGGAGGATTACATCGGTGACAGCATCCAAGTAGGCATGTCAGACAGTCCATACCTGTACTGGCAGGAAAAAGAGGCAATTTGGAGGCCCCTGTACAAGCTGGCTCTATTTTACCTGAGTTGCCCCCCCTCCAGTGTGTACTCCGAAAGAGTGTTTAGTGCAGCCAGGAACCTTGTCAGCGAAAGGCGTAGGAGGTTGCTTCCACAGAATGTGGAGAAGATGATGTTCATCAAAATGAATTATCAGCTCTTCCAGGGAGACCAGCCTCCAGAAGGTACAGAGGGACCTGTGGTGGTGGATTCAAGTGGGGACGAGTTAATACTTTGTGAGGATGAGGATGTACACACTGAAGAGGGTGAGGAATCGGTGGATGAGGAGGATGAGGATGACATCTTGCCTCCGTAGAGCCAGTTTGTGCTGGGACACATTAATTGCCAGCTTGTTTTGTGGGGGCCCAAACGAACCAATCATTTCAGCCACAGTTGTGTGGCAGACCCTGGCGCTGAAATGATTGATTTGTTAAAGTGTGCATGTCCTGTTTATACAACATAAGGGTGGGTGGGAGGGCCCAAGGACAATTCCATCTTGCACTTCTTTTTTTTCTTTGCATTATGTACAGTTTGGGGCCTAGTTTTTCTAACTGCCATCCTGTCTGCCACTGCAGTGTCACTCCTAGATGGGTCACGTGTTTGTGCCGCCCACTCGTGTCGCTTAGCATAGTCATCCAGCTACCTCGGTGCAACCTTTTGGACATAAAAACACTATTGTGAGGTGTGAGGTGTTCAGAATAGACTGGAAATTAGTGGAAATTAAGGTTATTGAGGTTAATAATAGCATAGGAGCAGAGAAACCAACAAATTCTGTGATTTTAGCTGTTTTTATGCTTTTTTTAAAAAAAATACAGATCCAAAACACAAAACCCAGAACCCAAAACACGGAAGGGTGGTTTTGGCAAAACCAATCCAGATCCAAAACACGAAGAAAGATCCAGATCCAAAACCAAAACACAAAACACGAAAAGTGGCCGGTGCACACCCCTAATCAGAATATTTAAAAGACCCCATCCTAATAAAAGCCAGAGAAAATGTTATTACTGTGGACCTGGTTGAACCTGGTAACAGGCTTGCGTATCCACACATGGTCATGACCAATGAGCTGTTGTACCAAGTGGTAATAAGGGGTGAAGATGTGGTGAACCATATTAGACCTAGCTCATGGTCATATCACTGCAGTACACTTAGGAGCAGAGAAAAACAGAGAGAATTTTACAGTGGTTCTTTTGGCCAGGGGTGCATAAAGAGTTGTTTGAATATTGTTCTTCCTGTTCTGAGTGCCAGCATCATGATCCCAGGCACCATTTCAGGAGCCCACTAGTTCCCATGCCTATTATAGAGGTCCATTTGACAGAATAGCCATGGATCTTGTGGGGCTCTTGTTAAAGTCTGCTCAAGGCCATCAGTATTTCCTAGTGATAATGGATTATGATACCCGATATCCCGAGAGCATAACCTGATGCATGTCTTTATATAGGGTGGGAATACCTAAAGAAATCCTGACTGGCCAAGGTACTCCCTTAATGTCTAGTATCATGAAGGAATTGTGCAGGTTGTTTAAGGTCACTCACCTCAGGACATCCGTTTACCATCCCCAGACTGATGGTGTCACGATCAGGCCCGTACTCAGAACTCCTTCCAAGTTGGGTGGTCATGACGTTGGTATTTTGCAAATTACCTTAACAACAAAATTTAACTCATCTGCCACCACCAAAGAATTTAGTGTAGAAAGAAACTCCTCCCACAGCGGTCCTTCAGTTCCGCTCACAGTATATATACTTTAAAAATCAGTAGCATGTGCCTCACAAGGCCGTAGGTCTAAAGCTGGGTACACACTGACATGCCGACTTATCGGATCCTGGGCACACATTAGAATGAGGTAATGAATGACAGAATGATACCTTGTTCCGTCCTTCATTACCCGCAACGGAGCAGCTTCTGATATCGCCCGGCTGGATGTGCAGCATGACCAAACAGATGATGGCGAGCGCACATCATGGCCGTACACACTGAGCGATGTAGCCGATATGTTGATTCATGCCGACATTGTCTCAGTGTGTACTCAACTTAAGAACACAGAATATCAGAACTAGAAATTAAGTTAAAAGTACACACAGATTACAGACAATTTTAAAGAAAATAAAAAAATAACACATACTGTCACCAATATCAGGGTTAATATGCCCAGTCCGACATAAAATGGGCTTTATCATTACAGATGGGTTGGTAAAAAGGTTAAACAAAACAATAAAAAGCATGCTAAAAAAAAGGTTGTAGATATGGATGGGTAAAACTGAGATTATTTGTAGCCATATTTGTTGTTGGCTATTAGAGAAGTTCCTCAGTCCTTTACAGGGTTCTCTCCATTTTATTTGTTGTATGGGGGACAGCCCAGAGGGTTGATGGACATGGTCAAAGAGACATGGGAAGGGAGGTACACTCCTTCCAAAAGTGCTATTGAACACATATCGCAGATGCAGAATTGCAGCTGTGATGCCCATTGTCAAAGAGCACATGAAACAGGCCCAACAAGTTCAACTGAGGGTGTATAATCGGAACGCCTGTGTACGTGCATTTGCCCCTGGGGATAGAGGTTTTATTTTAGGACCCAGTGGGAAGCAAGTTTCGGCTAAATAGCAGGGTCCATTTGAGATTAGGGAGAAAGTGAATGAGGTTAACCAACCGGGAAAGAGGAAACCCAAACAAATTTACCATGTTAACCTAATAAAACCCTGGAAAGAAAGCAAGCGAGTGCCTCTGAATCAGGACCTTGGTTTTATAGAAGAGTCTAATAGTGAGTGGTCAAGCCCCATAGTTCTAATTCTGAAACCAGATGGCAGTATACACTTCTTTAACGATTTCCGTAAGCTGAATGCAGTATCGAAGTTTGATGCACGTGCCATGTGCCATGTGGATGAGCTGATAGAAAGGCTAGGAACAGCCAGATTTCTCACCACACTGGAACTGACAAAAGGTTATAGGCAAGTACCATTTACTGACAAAGCAAAAGAAAAAACAGCCTTCTCGGTTCCAGAAGGGCTGTTTCAGTATATGATGTTACCTTTTGGGTTGCATGGGGCCCCAGCAACCTTCCAGCGGGCAATGGATAGGATTTTGAAGCCCCACAGACAGTGAGCAGCTGCCTAACTGGAAGATGTTGTAATTCACGGTCCTGACTGGGACTCTCACCTGGTTAGAGTAGAAGCAGTATTGGACTCAGAGAGGCAGGGCTAACAGCCAGCCCAAAGAAATGCTGCTTATCAATGGAAGAGGTAAAATACGTGGGGTTCACCATAGTTAGAGAGCTTATTAAGCCCCAATTGAACAAAATTTAGGCTATTCAAAACTGGCCCCTTCTGGTAAATAAAAAACAAGTGAGAGCCTTTTTAGGGGATCACAGTGTATTACCGACTGCTCATTCCTAATTTCGCAACCACAGCAGTTCTTATGTCAGACCTTACCAAAGGGAAGCGGTCACATATGGTGAAATGGAACCCTGTGGCAGATAACACCACTTTTAATGCCAGAAATGCTTTATGTACACAACCTGTGTTAATAACAAGCAGACTATCTAAAGAATATGTAGTACAGATGGATGCCTTAATGGTATGGGTAGGTGCCGTGTTGTCCCAAAACAGAGATGGGGAGGAGCACCCCATCATTTATTTGAACAGAAAGGTCAATGAACATGAAAAGAGGTATGCCATTGTGGAAAAGGAAGTATTGGCCATTAAGTTAGCATTAGACACTTTGAGATATTACCTCTTGGGTAGACAATTTAAGCTGGTGACAGATCACGCCCTTTTTAAATGGATGTGTGTAAATAAATCTCACATGCCCAAGTTAAAAGATGGTTTTTAGCAATGCAGGATTTGAAGGGCCTGATTCAGACCTGCTCGCGAGCGCTCGCAAGCGGGTCGATGGTGCCCTAATGCGCATGCGCACGACGGAGGGAGCTCCGTCATGCGCATGCGCGAGACCCGCATAGCAACAGCTAAGCTGTCGCTATGGGTCTCGCACCAAAAGGGGCGTGCTGTCGATGGTGAATGACAGCACGCTCCCTTTGGTGGGCGTGCCGGGGGCGTGGCTACCCAGACGGAGGCATTCCTATGGGAATGCCTTCCTTCTGGAGCCGGCCCCACTGACATCACTAGTGATGTCAGTGGGAGTGCTTTTGGCTCTGATAGAGCCAAAGCACTCCTGGGCTTGCGGCAGCGAGACCCTACTTCAGGGTCTCGTCGCAAGCCCAATGGTCGCGAAGGTCTTGACCATCGTGACCATCATTTTGGCCACTCGCTATAGCCGCTCCAAAATGAAGGAGGGACGGCCCTGATTCAGAGCAAGCGCTCTGTCAGAGCGTCCGGCTCTGAATCAGGGCCAGAGTCTCTTCATAGTGGGTAGTTACATACAGAATCTCTTCCTAGTGGGGGGATACATACAGAGTCTCTTCCTTGTGGGTGGTTACATACAGATTCTCTTCCTTGAGGGTGGTTACATACAGATTCTCTTCCTTGTGGGTGGTCACAATTGTGGTCACAATGCCCAAGTTACAAGATGGTTTTTAGCATTGCAGGATTTGAAGGGCCTGTTTCAGACCCGCTCGTGAGCGCAGAGCGCTCGCAAGCGGGTCGATGGTGCCCTAATGCACATGCACACGATGGAGGGATCTCTGTCGTGCGCATGCGCGAGACCCGCATAGCGACAGCTAAGCTGTCGATATGGGTCTCGCACCAAAGGGGGCGTGCTGTCGATGGTGAATGACAGCACGCCCCCTTTGGTGGGCATGCCGGGGGCGTGGCTGCCCAGACGGAGGCTTTCCCATGGGAACGCCTTCCGTCTGGAGCCGGCCCCACTGACATCACTAGTGGGAGTGCTTTTGGCTCTGATAGAGCCAAAAGCACTCCTGGGCTTGCGGCAGTGAGACCCTACCGCAGGGTCTCATCGCAAGCCCGATGGTCGCGATGGTCTTGACCATCGCGACCATCTTTTTGGCTGCTCGCATAAGCTGTGGGTGGTCACCCACAGCTATGCGAGCGGCCAGGAGACCGCTCCATTTTTAGGTAGGAGGGCCCTGATTCAGAGCGAGCGCTCTGGTCAGAGTGTCCGGCTCTGAATCAGGCCCTAAGTTAATTGTTGAACATAGGCCAGGCACACAACTAGCCAATGCAGATGCGTTCTCTCTCATCTTCTGTTTAGGGGCTACAAATGTTCCACCCCCTATGTCGAAACAGGAGATAGGGATGTGTGACAAGAACACTGGAATAATGTTTGAGGGCAGGTAAATTTGACCTCGGTTTCTGACCTAAACATTTTAAAACCCCATGAGGATGTTTGTGATTGTTCTGCTGAAAGCTTTTTGGATTTGGTAAAAGTTAGTTAAGGGTTCCTGGGGTTATGGATGGAGAGTGTGGGCTTCAACCAGTAGGCCCAGCTCGGGTCTTAGGGCTTTTATACTTAAACTACCTACACACTATACAATTATTTGGCTGATTTGCGAATAATCGGATGATTGGTCTGATTTATTGTATAGTGTGTATGAACGATCGTTTCAGAGTTTCACAGATGAAATGGTTAGAAAACACGCACAAACTCATTCCTTATCTGATCTGTCAGTCAAGAATAAAAGTCTCGGTGTCAAATTCCCGATATCGAGCAGTGTATGTGCTTTCTCAATAATCTACCCATATTTCCTATGTTCTTCTGTCACTGTCTTCCTCCTTGTGGGCAGATATGCAAAATGAATGTGGTATGGTGAAAAATCTGTAACTTCTAATAAAAAATTGCATGTGTAGCACAGATGTTGGGTGCTGCCGCGTCACTGTTGTCCAGTCAATCTAGGGGCTCTGGGCCTGATTCAGAGCCGGACGCTATTTGCGCTCGCTCGTTCAGAAAAAGGGGCCGGCTATCTAAATTGAGCGCTCGCTCTTTGCGGTCTGTTGACGCCTCTATGTCTGAACGAGCGAACGAAACATGCGCTCGCTATTTTTTAAAAAACGCCCCCCTGGCCACTCGCATCCTACGTCATCTCCGCTATTTATTAGATTAATCGAGTACATCGAAAGGCGTATGAACTGCTCAGTTCAAGCTAAAAGACAACAAAGTGACGTGGTCGATGACGCTGCATTGTTACTTATGCACACCCTTAAAACGCTCGTTTTGACCGTTTGGCACGCCTGCGTTCGGATCTCCACTCCCCAAATTAGCAGGCATACGCTATTTTGCGAGCGCTCGATTTCCGACCGCAATGACTGGTTTGCGCATGCGTATTCCAACCCATACGCAGTTGTGCGAACATCGCTCGGAGCGAACGAGCGGCCGTTACGAGCGGCTCTGAATCAGGCCCTCTGTTCTTCAAGGTTGCAGTGTTGCAGTTGTTCAAGGGTGCAGTGTTGTCGGGCTGGAGCTGCAGTACATAAAGTGGGGGGTGCCGCTGTGTCACTGTTGTCCTGTCAATCAAGGGGCTAGGGCTGCAGTTCATAAAGGGGTGCTGTTGCGTCCAAGGGTGCTCTTCCCCAGTGTAAAAAAAATGAAAGTTAAAATTAATAATTATCATTCCACAAAAAAAGATCTTTTTTTGTGTGTGTGCTAGCTACACTATTATTGTTCGGTGACACTGCCGGCCAGACCGCAGTTTATCATCCATGTATTGTGACACTATAAGTGGTAGCAAAGTGTGTTATTCTTATTCATAAAAAAATATTGTGACACTAAGTGGTAGCGAAGTGTATTATTCTTTTCTTATTCATAAAAAAATATTGTGACACTAAGTTGTAGCGCAGTGTGTTATTCTTATTCATAAAAAATGTTGTGACACTGTGAGCGCAGTGTTTTACTCATGAAAAATCTTGCGACACTGTAAATGGTAGCGCAGTGTTCTTTTCTTATTCATAAAAAATATTGTGGCACTGTAAGTGGTAGTGCATTGTTTTACTCATAAAATTTCTTGTGACACTAAGATGGGTATTCAATATGAAAGGTTAACTTCCCTGGCGAAGTTAAAGTTTCATATCGGAGTTTTTTTCTGCGTAAAGGTATGGTGCGCGCTCCCACTTATCCCCGTATTCAATATCAAATTAACGAAAACGGGAAACTCCGAAGTTGGATTTGCGTAAAGTTACGAATTTTTCCTTAAAATAATTGTAAGACCCCCCTAAAGTTGTAAAAACATGGGGGAACACTATGGATACCCCCGTTTTAGCCTTTAATTGAAAGTCGGAGATTTAAATAGCCGCAGCAGGTGCTTTTTTCCCGACATTGAAGAAGTGATGCAGAAGAGCACTTAGGTTATTTTTTTCATTTTTTTAAGTGGTCCCATCAAATTTGGGGTACATGAAAATGGGTACTAGCATATTTTTAAGTCCCTAAAGTCAGTTTTTAATTCTGCATTTGTGCCCCTGCCGCTATAATTCTATTCTAGAAAACATCTGCCGCATACTTGCAGAATAGCCCTGAACCTATTTCCCTATTGTTTAACAAATTTTTCCCATTTTTTTTTTTGCACCCCAATTTTTTTATTAATTTTTTGGGGTGTCCCTATTTTTTTTTTAAACTTTTTTTGATAGTTCTTTTTTAAATGTCAATCTCAGGGGTGCAGGCTATTTTTTTTTAAGCCTGCATCCCTAAACCCCAATTCTGCACTTTTTTTCGACACCTATTCAATGGTGAAAAGTTATCACCCGTTTTTTATCAAAGACTTTTCAAAACTGCGATAAGTCTTTGAAATTGAATACGGTGTAAAACTAAAACAAGTGATATTAACGCAAAACCGTTAAAAAGTGCAATATTAACGCAGAAAACGATGTTATCGCACCCATATTGAATACCCCTATAAGTCATTGATACCAAAGTGTGATATTTAAAATTGGTACAAATTGACATGTGTGATATACCCCACTTAATTAGTGTTTGTTGATATGGAGAATGATCAGTTGAGAGGAGAGCAGGAATCACATACTAGTGCTGGAGCTGCTGCCAGTGCCACCAGTCATGACAATACTAGTCCGTCTACATAATCTACTAAAGCCAATGCCCAAGGGCATACAGGGCTTAAGTCAGGGCATCTAAAATTAAAGAACTGATCTTTTACAGTGGTAAAGAATAAAACACCAAAGGGAGAGTTAGCTGCAGAAAGACATAAAATTGGTAATATGCTCTTCACCACCATTAGTGCAGTGGGTTTTAGACAGTTAATTGAGGTCCTGTGTCCCACTACCAAATCCCATTTAGGTTCCACTTCACTAGAAAAGCAATTACAAGCCTGTACAGGGACATTAAAAAAAATTAATTAGTGTCCTCCAAAATACCATTGTACCCACTGTCCACTTAGCCACAGATATGTGGACAAGTGGAACAGGGCAAACGCAACATTACATGACTAACAGCCCACTGGGTGGGTGTATTGCCTTCAGCAGCACCAACAGCAGCAGCAGCAACTAAGAAATAGCAGCTCATTCAGTGGCAGGCTACTCTGTGTATCACTGGTTTCACTAAGAGGCATACCGCTGAAAACCTCTTTGAAAAACTCAGGGAAGTCATTGCAAAATGGCTTACCCCGCTTGGACTCTCCTCGGGATTTGTGATTTCTGACAATGCCACCAATATTGTGAGAGCATTACAGCAGGGTGAACTTCAACATGTCACATGTTTTGCTCACACAATCAACTTGGTGGTGCAAAAAAATTTTTAAAATGACAGGGCCGTGTAGGAGATGCTCTCTGTTACCTGCAAAATTTCTGGACATTTTCGCCATTCAGCAGGTGCATGTAGAAGATTGCAGCACCTGCAAGAAATGTTGAATTTTCCCTGTCACCAGCTGAAGCAAGAGGTAGTTACATGGTGGAACTCCACTCTTTATATGCTTTAGCAGATGGAAAAAGCCATCTAAAGCTAAACAACGAACTATGACATAGGAAGAGAATGGGGAATGTACCTTACTCAAACTCAGTGGAAAATACTTTCCATGTTGTGCAAAGTGCAGAAACCCTTCGAAGTACAGTAGTCACCTGTGAAGTGAGTTCAGACACTGTCAGTTTGAGTCAGGTAATTCCCCTAATTAGACTTGGAAAAGCAGCTTGAGAAACTGAAGGAGCAGCTGAAATGAAGAGATTCCGCTAAGCATGTTGGACCTGTAGATCAAGTCCTTTGTTCGCTTCACCAGGATCCAAAGGTTGTTAGGATCTTACAATTGGATCAATATATTTTGGCGACCGTTCTGGATCCTAGGTTTAAGTCATATGTCGTGTCTTTCTTCCCAGTAGACACAGATCTGAAGAGATGTAAAGAGCTGTTGGTAAGGAAATTGTCAGCTCAAGCAACACATGATGCAGCGATGGCTCCTCCTTCAGTTTCTCCAGCAAGTGCAGCTGCCAGAAAAAACTAAACTTTCCCAAAAAAATATCCACTGGTGATGCAGATGAGTCAACACAACCAAGTTTTGACATCTGGTTGGGTCTAAAAAAATTGCCTACAATTAATGAGACCTCTACCGTGACTCCATCTGATATGGTCACCATTCAAAGAATGGTTGAGGGCTATTTTAATGATAGCGTTCAAATAGGCGTGTCAGACGGTCCATTTGAAAACTGGCAGGAAAAAAAAGGCAATTTGGAGGCCCTTGCACAAACTGGCTTTGCTTTACTTGAGCTGCCCACCCTCCAGTGTATCCTCAGAAAGTTTTCAGCACAGCCGGGAAATTGTAGGAGACTATTTCCTTAAAATGTTGAATAGATGATGTTCATCAAAATGAACTACAAATTTCACTAGGAAGAACTTTACCGCCAATTACATACAAAAATTACAGTGGCACCTGAGGCTGGAATGGTGGATTCCAGCAGGGATGAATTAATATTGTGTGAAGATGATGTACACACAGATGAGGGTGAGGAATCGGATGATGATGGCAACATCTTGCTTCTGTAAAGCCAGTTTGTGCACGGAGAGATCATTGCCAGTAATGTCAGCTGCCCTTTGGTAGCTTGTTATGTGGGGGCCCAAACAAACCAATTGCTTCAGCCACAATAGGCAGTCCCTGTCACTGAAGTGATTGGTTTGTTACACTGTGCATGTCCTGTCTACTATATACAATGCACTGATCGCTGTGCTTGCGGCAGGTTAAGGCAACCTCAAGGGCTGCGAGCAGCTCCGATTTCTCTCGATGGTCCTGATTAATCCTACATTTCCCGGAGATGGCGAGTGTTGTGAGGGGCAAGGGAGCGTCTTTATACACATATTTGCGAGCACACTTTGCCGTAGCTCGCTAAAAGTGGGTCAATAGTTGGCATCCTTACACGACGCAGTGCGAGCACTTCATTTAAATATCTGGCCCCTTTTTTCAGCGAGCGGCCGCAACTTGCGATCAGGTCTGAATGAGCACCTATATACAGATAACAAAATACAGCAGCAGGTAGCACTCTTCGAAAATAGGTGTATACTGATAAATTGCAGGTGCCCTCCTGGTCAGCCACAACAATATAGCAGACATACAAAAAAACAAATGGGCATGGCACTGAGGGCAAAAAAAGACATGCAGCGGTTTGAAGTTACCAACGCGCATAGTCAGTGGGGGGCACGATCACTGTGATTGCTCCCCCCACCAACCATAGGCGACTGCTATAGCTTCCACTTAGCAGCTGCGAGCAGTCTCTCAGTGCAGCCCAGCACACAGCAGCGTGTGCTGGGCTGCTGTAATGAAAGAGGGAGCGGGACGCCAGATCCGGGCCCCTGACGGGCCTCTCCAGGAAGCCTGGGTAAATAGTACCCCCTATATAGCCTAAACTCCTCTTTGCCTAGTGAGTTCCCCGGCGCCGCCTCCCTCCCAGCCTGAGCTAACTTACAGTGAGAATCACTCTTGCTTCGTGTTCTCTGGTCAGCCAGGCTGGAGTGGGAGCCGCTGGACTGGTCCTGACTTCTGGGCTGTACTGCACTGCCAGTGCCCTGGTCTGATGGGCGCTTGGCGACAGGCTGCAAATAGCAAATGCGGAGCTGTGAGCTGTCACGGCTCTGCTCTGCAAAGGAACATGGGAGGAGTGGCCGCAGCTGGGCATGCGCAGCATGCCTTCCTGCGGCTGTGTCCCCTGTAGCCAGAATAAGCTTCTGTGCAGAAGCTCATTCTGACCTGTCTCTGGCTGACACCTGACAGTCTGACTACTGCGCTGCTCGATCGGAGCTGAGCACAGATCGCGGTAGCGGCGTGGGGGAAGCTGCAGAGCCATAGAATGCCCCTAGGAAATCCAGATGCCCTAGGCATTTGCTTAGAATGCCTTTGCCTAGGGCCGGCTCTGAGACCAGAGGTATGTGCGGTACACAATAGGTTTGGAGATGTCAGGTGGCTGAACAGAAGTGGTAATAATGAAGTCTGTCAGATAGAAGAGCATGGTGTGATGTGCTGGTGCCAATGTGTGTTTGGTGTGAGAGGAGCTGTGTCGGGCTGCTGAGGAGCAGAGAAGTATCTTACTCACACAGCCTGTGAGTCACAGTTAGAGAGGTGTGGAGATGCCGCCTAGGTGGAGAGGTGTAGTGACACCCTGGTGAAAGAGACATTCCTGTCGCAGAAAGCAGGAGAAGTGGCCATCTTTCCTGTCATTCTGCTGTGTGGTGGTGGAGCGGAGTAAACCCAGCCAAAGAGAGAGAGTAACACCTGTGGGGAATAGTTGCAGTCCAGAGTTGGAGTAGTAGTTGCCTCTCAAGTTGAGCACCCATTGAGCTAGGGCCAGAGTGTATGCATGCTGCATATGAGTACTACAGAGTCCAAGTTTTCATGAATAAGCTGCCATCAGACTTAATAAAGACAAATTGCAAGAGTCAAAGCCAGTGGCGTATCTACAGCCCCCGCAGCTCCCGCGGTGGCTTGGGGGCACCGGGGACCATTGTTTCGCCACTGCAACTGTGAACGCTGGCTTCTGAAGTGATTGCAGGCTAAGGAAGCCTCCGATCGCTACAGAGTCCAGCATTCCCAGTGAAGCAGTGCGCTGATGATGTCATGACATAACCCGTGGCATTAGGAGCCTGCGCGCCCGCTCCTGCTAATTCAAGTTAGATCCAGTCAGCATGGCAGCTGGAGCGACAGCCCGGACGCCGGCTGCATGGAGTAAGGCAAGTACTGGGATCAGGTAAGTACTGCGGGGAGCACTAAATTAAGGGGAACAATTAAATGGGCACAACTGCAGAGGGCACTGCATATGGGCTCAACTACAGGGGGCACTTATGGGCACAGCTACAGGGGACACTGCATATGGGCACAACTACAGGGGGCAATGCATATGGGCACAACTACAGGGGGCAATGCATATGGGCACAACTACAGGGGGAACTGCATATGGACTCAGCTACAGGGGGCACTGCATATGGGCACAACAACAGGGGGCACTACTACAGAGGGCTCTACATAAAGGGCACTACTACAGGGGGCATTGCATAAGAGGCACTGCTACAGGGGGCATTGCATAAGAGGCACTGCTATAGGGGCCATTGCTTAAGGGGCACTAATACAGGGGGAACTGCATATGGGTCACTGCTACAGGGGGCATTGCATAAGGGGCACTACTACAGGGGGCATTGCATAAAGGGCACTACTACAGGAGGCATTGCATAAGGGGCACTACTACAGGAGGCATTGCATAAGGGGAACCGCTACAGGGGGCATTGCATAATGGGCACTACTACAGAAGGCATTGCTTAAGGGGCACTGCTACAGGAGGCATTGCATAAGGGACACTGCTACAGGGGGCCCTGCATAAGGGGCACTACTACAGGGGGTATTGCATAAGGGGCACTGCCATAGGCATCTTTATAATGGGTGCAAGGTGTGCTGTGCCCACACCGCACCCATAGGTAATTACACTTACCTCTCCGCTGATCCCAAAGTGCTGCTCCGCAGCGCTGGACCGGAGCTGCAGAGCAGCAAGCACACACTTGGAAAATGGCGATGGCCATTTTCCCAGTGATCTGTGCATGCGCAGAAAAGATGTCCCCGGGAAAGTAGGCGCGGGCACCATTTTCCCGGAGACTCGCGCATGCACTGTAGATTCTAATATCGCTAACAGAAAGGAGGGGGCCCAAACAGAGGCTGCAGACGGGCCCCCTCCTCATTTAAAATACCCCTGGGCACTGCATAAGGGGCACTGCTACAGAGGGCATTGCATAAGGGGCACTGCTACAGGGGACCCTGCATAAGGGGCACTGCTACAGGGGACCCTGCATAGGGGCACTGCTACAGGAGGCATTCCATAAGAGGCACTGCTACAGGGGGCCCTGCATAATGGGCACTACTATAAGAGGCATTGCATCAGGAGCACTACTACAGGGGGCATTGCATAAAGGACACTACTACAGGTATTAACACATTATGCCACACTGTAATGCCCCATACAACACATTATGCCACACAGCAATGCCCCTTACACATTATGCCACATATAACATATAATGACACACCGTAATGCCCTTATAACAAATGATGCCACACTGTAATGTCCCTATAACAAATTTTGCCACACCGTAATGCTCCTTTCACATTATACCCCTTATAACACATAATGCCACACAGTAATGCCCTTTACAACACATTATGCCACACTAAGTAATACCCCTATTAGCATTTTGTGCCATACAATAATGCCCCTTACCCATTATGCCACACAGTAATGCCCATTACATCCCAACCTGATAGATTTACTTCAACAACCTTCCTCTCCTCTGCCCCTTATGCAATGCCCCTGTAGCAGTGTCCCTTATGCTATAACCCCTGTAGTAGTGCCCATTATGCAGGGCCCCTTGTTGCAGTGCCCCTTATGCAATGCCCCCTTTAGCAGTCGCGCAGGCTCCTTGCATCTCAGGTGACGTCATACGCACACTGCATCACTTCCTTAGTCTCCAAATACGTCAGAGGCCAGCGTTCCCAGCTGCGGTGGCGAAGCAATGGTCCCCGGCACCCCCAAGCCACTGCGGGGGCCGTAGTTACGCCACTGGTTAGGCTGTGGGAGGGGAAGGTTAGGCTGTTGGAGGGGAGAAATAGAGATAGGCTATGGGGGGTGGGGTTAGGGTTAGCCTGAAAATACTTATCGAAATTTGCCAGAATTTCACTGTTGAGATCCCCGACCACCGAGATTCTGAATGCTGGTGATGTCGTACCCAACCCATAACCAGCTGGTTGCAGCATTAGCATATTTACACACAGCAACTGCATGTGGGGAAGCAGCTGTGAATGCATTAGCGTACATCTCTAAATCAGGCCCTATAATACAACAGCTGACATGGCCAAACAAACTCTTCTTTTCTAAAGGCTAATAGATTTGTAAGGACACTATTTGTATATTTTAAGATTTAATATATAAAAATAGTATAGCTTGGTTATAAAAAATATATTACAATAGGACATACATTACATTGCAAAAAATACAGTTTAAAATAAAAAGTAGAAACTTTCATCTGAGATTATGCACCTGGGACGGGCATGGAAGGGACGACTTACAATTCTATTGTGCACTCAAAAAATCTGGCACTAGTCCAAAAAGATCAAAGACCTTTAAAGACCTCAGTCACACCTCTAGTGAGGTCATTCACAGCACTGTGACTGACTAGGGAAGGCCATCGGTGGGCCCCCCTTCAATGGTGCCATCAGTGATTACTGTCGATGGCACAAAACCATCTATGGTGAATCATTGATGATTTGCACCCCACAATGGCACCGCTCCAGGGGTGCACAAGGTGGGGCTTATTGGGCCACCAGGGGGCTGCGGCTAAGCCTCATGATGTTGGAAACCAGAAAAAAAACATGGGTTCCCAGTCTGCCATCGATGGCAGAGAACCATTGGATCTCTGCCATTGATGGCAAAACCATCGACCATTGGTAATTAAACATCAATGGCTCTTAACTATCGATGGCCATCCCTAAGCCTGGCTGGCTGTATTTATTTCTAAGTTACTTTTAAAATATAAATGATTATTTATCACATATTGATTAACCTGTATTTTCCATGATCATAATAATCTTTATAGTGTGATAAGATCAAGTTATGGGTGCCCTCTACTGGGGTAGATGGCACTTCCAAATACATGTCATCAGGGGCGGATTGGGTAAAAAAAACCAGCCCGGGAAATTTCTGGAAGCAGCCCTAATGGGGTGGAGTCTATTGAGGGGCGGGGACTGTCGAGGGGCGGAGTCTGGCAACGGGGCAGGATGCTGTCCTCTCAAAATCAAGAGCTTTGCCAGAAAAGTAACTGCCATTGTTTGTTCTATATCTATCTATCTATCTATCTATCTATCTATATATAAAATATATGTGTGTGTATAAAAGCAGTAGTAAGGTGAGGCACTTGGTGTGCAATAACAGGCATAGACAAACGTATATGATCATCGTTTCAGTGTTAGTAACACGATCGTCAGAATGCTGACGATAGTGTTACTAACTCTTAAACGTTGATCATATCCGTTTGTCTATTCCTGTAATTGCGCTGAGTGCCGCACCTTACACCGTCCAAGGCTACATTGAGATTTGGAGTGCCAGAACTTGAACATACATATATACACATTATATTATAACTGCGATACTGTACTGTATATGTTAATACTATATAAAGTAAATATACATAATTACCATATACATAATGTATATATGAAAATATATATATTAGGGGTGAGCGGGTTCGGATTTCTGAAATCCGAACCCCCCCGAGCCCCCCCGATCCAAGGCCGATCCGAGTCAGGCTCGACTTTTCCCGCCTGACTCGGATCTGAAATCGAGGCAAAACGTCATCATTCCGCCTTCCGAGTCTCGCGGGTTTTGGATCCTATATAAGGTACCCGCGTCGGCGCCATTTTCTCACTCGGCTGTGGACTGTGAAGAGGGAGGGTGGGAGTTAGGGCTGGCTGGGCTGTGTAGTGTAGTGTAGTGTAGTGTAGTGCAGAGTAGTGTTGTGCTGTGCTGTGCTGCGCTGTGCTGCTGTTGTCCACTACTTCAAAGTCCATAGGGGCTGGCTGTGTTGTGCTGTGCTGCTGTTGTTAATAGGGGCTGTGTCCACTACTTCAAAGTCCATAGGGGCTGGCTGGACTGTGTTGTGCAGTCAGTTCTCCATAGGGGCTGTGTCCACTCCAAAGTCCTGTGCAGTGTCCCAGTCCTAAAGGGGTGCTGTAGTGTTGTCCAAGGGGTGCTCTGTCCATCAGGGGTGCTCCCCCCAAGTGCTAAAAAAATAATATTTTTTGTGTGTTTGTGAATTGTGTGCGCAGTAGCCGCACGTGCATCAACAAAGTAGTGCCAAGCGTGCGCCTGTGTCAAATAAAGGGCCGGCTGGCTTGACCGTTAAAGGGTGCTGTAACCCCCAAAGTACACTCCAGTCCAAACCAAAAAAAAAATTATTTTCTGTGTTTGTGAATTGTGTGCGCAGTAGCCGCATGTGCATCAACAAAGTAGTGCCAAGCGTGCGCCTGTGTCATAAGTAAAGGGCCGGCTGGCTTGACCGTTAAAAGGTGCTGTAACCCCCAAAGTACACTCCAGTCCAAACCAAAAAAAAAATTATTTTCTGTGTTTGTGAATTGTGTGCGCAGTAGCCGCACGTGCATCAACAAAGTAGTGCCAAGCGTGCGCCTGTGTCATAAGTAAAGGGCCGGCTGGCTTGACCGTTAAAGGGTGCTGTAACCCCCAAAGTACACTCCAGTCCAAACCAAAAAAAAAATTATTTTCTGTGTTTGTGAATTGTGTGCGCAGTAGCCGCACGTGCATCAACAAAGTAGTGCCAAGCGTGCGCCTGTGTCATAAGTAAAGGGCCAGCTGGCTTGACCGTTAAAGGGTGCTGTAACCCCCAAAGTACACTCCAAACCAAAAAAAAAATATTTTCTGTGTTTGTGACTTGTGTGCGCAGTAACCGCACGTGCATCAACAAAGTAGTGCCAAGCGTGCGCCTGTGTCATAAGTAAAGGGCCGGCTGGCTTGACCGTTAAAGGGTGCTGTAACCCCCAAAGTACACTCCAGTCCAAACCAAAAAAAAATTATTTTCTGTGTTTGTGAATTGTGTGCGCAGTAGCCGCACGTGCATCAGCAAAGTAGTGCCAAGCGTGCGCCTGTGTCATAAGTAAAGGGCCGACTGGCTTGACCGTTAAAGGGTGCTGTAACCCCCAAAGTACACTCCAGTCCAAACCAAAAAAAAAATTATTTTCTGTGTTTGTGAATTGTGTGCGCAGTAGCCGCACGTGCATCAACAAAGTAGTGCCAAGCGTGCGCCTGTGTCATAAGTAAAGGGCCGGCTGGCTTGACCGTTAAAGGGTGCTGTAACCCCCAAAGTACACTCCAAACCAAAAAATATATATTTTCTGTGTTTGTGACTTGTGTGCACTGTGGCTGCACGTGCATCAACAAAGGAGCAGCGCCAAGCGTGCGCCTGTGTCCCATAAGTAAAGAGCCGGCTGGCTCATTTCTTAAAGGGTGGTGTAACACACAAAGAGCACTACTCTCCAGCGAAAATAAAAAAATATTTTCTGTGTTTGTGTGCGCTTTAGCCGCACGTATATATCAATATAACATAAATGGAGGACCAAACTTTCTCCGATAAAAATAAAATAGGGAAAGATCAAGAACCACTTCCTCCTAGTCCTATTGCTGCTGCTGGTAGTTGTTCATCATCCCAGAGAGGAAGTAGGAACATCACTACTTTTACTAAACAATTGACCCTCCAACAGTCCCTAGCAATGAGGATGAAGTACGACAGCAGTCATCCTGAAGCAAAACGTATAACTGAGGCCTTGACTGCTATGTTGGTGTTAGACGTGCGTCCGGTATCCGCCATTAGTGCAGTGGGATTTAGACAATTGATGGAGGTAGTGTGTCCCCGGTTCCAAATCCCGTCTAGATTCCACCTCCATCCTCAAAGCAGCAGCGACAAGCGTGCGCCTGTCTGTTAAAGGGTGGTGACACCCTCAAAGTGTGCTACACAAACAATAAAAATATTCTTTTTTTTTTTCTGTCTTTGTGAATTGTGTGGGCTGTAGCCGCACTTGCATCCTCAAAGCAGCAGCGACAAGCGTGCGTCTGTCTGTTGAAGGATTACATCGGTGACAGCATCCAAGTAGGCATGTCAGACAGTCCGTACCTGTACTGGCAGGAAAAAGAAGCAATTTGGAGGTCCCTGTACAAACTGGCTCTATTTTACCTGAGTTGCCCCCCCTCCAGTGTGTACTCCGAAAGAGTGTTTAGTGCAGCCGGGAACCTTGTCAGCGAAAGGCGTAGGAGGTTGCTTCCACAAAATGTGGAGAAGATGATGTTCATAAAATGAATTATCAACTCTTCCAGGGAGACCAGCCTCCAGAACGTACAGAGGGACCTGTGGTTCCAGCGGGGATGAATTAATACTCTGTGAGGATGAGGATGTACACAACACTAAAGAGGGTGAGGAATCGGTGGATGAGGAGGATGAGGATGACATCTTGCCTCCGTAGAGCCAGTTTGTGCAGGGACAGATTAATTGCCAGCTTGTTTTGTGGGGGCCCAAACGAACCAATCATTTCAGCCACAGTTGTGTGGCAGACCCTGGCGCTGAAATGATTGGTTTGTTAAAGTGTGCATGTCCTGTTTATACAACATAAGGGTGGGTGGGAGGGCCCAAGGACAATTCCATCTTGCACCTCTTTTTTTTCTTTGCATTATGTACAGTTTGGGGCCTAGTTTTTCAAACTGCCATCCTGTCTGCCACTGCAGTTTCACGCCTAGATGGGTCACGTGTTTGTGCTGCCCACTTGTGTCACTTAGCATAATCATCCAGCTACCTCGGTGCAACCTTTTGGGCATAAAAACACTATTGTGAGGTGTGAGGTGTTCAGAATAGACTGGAAATGAGTGGAAATTAAGGTTATTGAGGTTAATAATAGCATAGGAGCAGAAAAACCTACAAATTCTGTGATTTTAGCTGTTTTTATGCTTTTTTTAAAAAAAATACAGATCCAAAACACAAAACCCAGAACCCAAAACACGGAAGGGTGGTTTTGGCAAAACCAATCCAGATCCAAAACACGAAGAAAGATCCAGATCCAAAACCAAAACACAAAACACGAAAAGTGGCCGGTGCACACCCCTAATATATATATATATATATATATATATATATATATATATATACATATACACTGTACTATATAAACACGCACAGCTGGACGGGGAGTGGAGGCCCGGGGGAAGGTGAGTCACTGAACGGCTGGCTGGGCGGCCGACCACTAAAGGGACTGGCCCATACTATATATACAGGCTAACTCACGCAAGTTGGTCTTGGCAGAATGGCAGGAATCAGGTCAGCGCCAGGTCCTGTGTGTTCAGGGCAGGAGTCGGAGAGGGGGCGGGCCGCTGACTAGCTGTAGGTGGAGCCGTCTGTGGTAACTGACAGCAGGGGCGGTGCTAGGGTGTTCGGCGCCCTCCTGCAAACTATAAATTTGCGCCCTCAAACCCATATTCTAAAAAGGTACAGTGCGCCCCAAGGAGCTTTGGTCTCACACGCAAGAAGCTTGACAACGCATTTGGACCCCAATTTAAATTATGCCACATGCAACACAATCATATTCACATTACACCACATAGTAGTGTCCCTTAGTCACATTATTACACACAGTAGTGCACCTTATACACATAATGCCACAGTAGTAGTGGTCCTTATACACATAATGCCACAGTAGTAGTGGCCCTTATACACATAATGCCACAGTAGTAGTGGCCCTTATACACATAATGCCACAGTAGTAGTGGCCCTTATACACATAATGCCACAGTAGTAGTGGCCCTTATACACATAATGCCACAGTAGTAGTGGCCCTTATACACATAATGCCACAGTAGTTGTGGCCCTTATACACATAATGCCACAGTAGTAGTGGCCCTTATACACATAATGCCACAGTAGTAGTGGCCCTTATACACATAATGCCACAGTAGTAGTGGCCCTTATACACATGCCAAAGATGTAGAGGCCCTTATACACATGCCAAAGATGTAGAGGCCCTTATACACATAATGCCACAGTAGTACTGATAGAAAACCAGACCCCCATCTGCATCCAAATAATTGTAGAGGGCTCAGATATCAATGAGGCGTCATCCTAGGACAGAATTTAAGTAAATCATGTGACACACACTTTCAGTCATATGATCCTGTACTTCCACCGCATCGCAGCCTTCCTACCATATACATCTTTGTTGCCCATGGTGTCTAGATTACCAAATAAATATACTTAGAATAAATGTGTTAAAGCAATACAGGAGGACACTTAGGTAACATTGGTAATAAAATTGTGGGAGCAGGGTGTTTGGTGGTCAGTCTAGTAGAGTTTTACTTGGGCTCATAGACCTCCACTTACACCCCTAGGAAGCTTCTTCCATTATCAGTAAAATAGGTTACAAATCGGTAATGGAATCAGTATGATATTCAAATGTAAGTATTAACTAACCCTATTCTATCCCTAACCTTCCTTTACGGGTGCCTAAACCTAACCTTTCCCCCAAGTACCTAGCCCTAATCCCCCCTTCCCCGCAGCCTAACCCTAAGTCTACCGGGGGGGTGCCTAACCCTAACCTCCCCCCAGGGGTGCCTAACCATAACCCCTCCTTCCCCTAGACTTACCCTAACCTCCCGGGGGGGGTGACTAACCCTAAGAACCCCCTGGCAGCTCGTGTACCTAAACCCTCCCCCTCCCGCTGCTGTCCGCACACGACACCCGGCTTACCTTCGATCGGTAAACCGAGTGTCGGGCTCCCTCTGTAGGTCTAATGACAGGCGTCAAGATTTCAACACCTGTCATTTGTACCTTGCCGGGATTTGACAGTCGGGAAGCCAGCGGTTGGCACTGCATCCCATCAGTAATGGGGGATAGTCTCCATTTGGATCTTCTATAAGAACATGACCTCCACCTACTCTACGCCTGGTGGGAAGGCTGCTACCTAGAGTAACACTAACTACCAGGAACATTTGTATCAGTAACACATACAAAAAATAGTAGTAACCGTCAGATAATGTAGAGTCACAGTGACTGCCAGATAATGCAGAGACCATCAATGACCCACATATAACAGATAATATTATGAATACACCCCTTACACACACAGAAACACAATAATTATACCCACGCACATACATTAATACACCATCCCCAACACAGACAGTATTACCCCCCCCAAGTAAAAAAACAAATTCACCCTTCCCCAATGAATAAGTATATTATCCCTCTAGGTCTGATGGACAATGTCCCTGATGAAGCGCAGGAGTATGCCTCGTCAGTGACATAGCGAGTACTCACTGGCCGATGTGCCCAATATCTATATATCTTTTAGTGTGTACCTGGCATTAGGTTTAGGGAGGTTAGGTTTAGGCACTAGGGGGAGGGTTAGGGATAGACACTAGGGGGGAGGGTTAGGGTGCGGGGAAGGGGGGGATGTTAGGTTTAGGCACTAGGGGGAGGGTTAGGGATAGGCACTAGGGGGGAGGGCTAGGGTACACGGAGGGGAGGTTAGGTTCAGGCACTAGGGGGGAGGGTTAGGGTACACGGAGGGGAGGTTAGGTTTAGGCATTGGGGAGTGGGTGTTAGGGGTAGGGAGAGGGGAAGGGTTAGGATACTGACTGACAGGTGTTGTTATCCTAACCCTGTCGGGATGCCGGCGTCAGGATTTTGACTGCCAGAATCCTGAGCGCTGTCATCCTGTACTCAAACCAAAGGAAATGCTAGGTTAGGTAAGCAAGACATAGTAATGGGGAAAGTGAATGAAAACAATACTCCGCACAGACCAGGCAATGCGGATAAGCCATGAAGTTTATATGAAAAAAAAAACCCTGACAATATTTCTTCCCCAGATGCAATTAGAGATTTAGTTTAGTTAACTTGGTCAAACATTGCACAACTAAATAGGGCGACCCTTTGACTGAAATTTCATAGCCATATGAGAGATAAAGGATAAGGAGAACACAGTCCCTGCGGGCGCAGGTCTAATGGACACACACACACACAATGACAGGTAATGCTCCCACCCCCCCTCCTCACTGAATTATTTACTTCCCATTACTCCCATACTGCACATTCATAATACTATTACTATTACTAAATAGAAAATAGTTACTGACTGTGCTGCTGCAGACTAGTGCTGTCTCCCTGCTCTACATTCTCTCTGAGGGAGAGGTCTCAGGGGTCACACTGGGAACAAGCAGGGACAGTGTACAAACTACTTGCCACTATTCAAGTGTAATCAACAGTATTTGAATACACTTGTAAATTTGCAAATCATTTGCAGACTGTCCCTGCTTGTTCCCAGCGTGACGATATGTCAGGCACGGAGAGAGACCTGAGTGACTCACTGAAGAGAGGAGGAGCAGAAGCTCAGCTGCCGTCCACCCCGGTGGCTTAAGTTCAGACCAGGCTGATCGTCTTACAGTAGGTAATCAGCCCCCTGCCTCTGGCGCCCCCCCTCCATGGATGGGACTGTATGAAGAGCGCTGCTCAGTCACACTTTTCCCAACAGTAGGCAGCCGACAACAGTAACAAGAGTCTCAGCAGCTGCTGCAGGGAGAGCGCCTCTCCAGCTCGGCGCCTCCCTGCCGTGCAGGACTTGTTCAGCAAGTTGCGCCGGCCCTGCCTAAAGGTAACAATGTTGCCGGCCCAGCGGGAAACGGCCCGGCGGCCCGGCGGCCCAATCCATCCCTGCACGTCATCCAGGAAACAGCACATGAGTCCAGGGTTTCCATTAAATTTATTGAAGCTAGTTTATTATGCACAAAAATAAAACATAAATTAAGATCCTAACCCATCTGGGCTCTATCTAAACATAGAAGTTCCCTCTCTCAGCAATGGTAAGACCTAATGCCCCTACCACAAACATAGGAATATGCACAGTACTCACTGTCATCAAATCACAATTTCTCTTAAAAGGCCTGCTGTCTGTTTTCCTCCAGGTAGTGGGACCCTGAGTAAAACCCCTGACACACTTTTATCAGCCTCTTACAGGTGTAAGTACTGATTAGCTTGTTTTCAGGCTGAAGAACCGAAATGGATGGAACCCAACCTCACTCTTCATCCATAAACCCAGGAACCCTTATCCAGCTTTGACTAAAGCCCAAACACTAGCAAGTCTGTTTTGCAATCACATACATTTTCCTGGGGTTTTTAATACATGCAGGTCAGAAACCTGGGACAAGTATATCTCCCGTGTACAACCTTACCAGTGCTTTTGTCACAATAGACAATCAATTTACCACATCAATCTGTTATTATGTGTAATGTAGGTGATAAGTCATTACATGGTTTCTGCAAATAATACATATTTAATATGAAATGCAGAGTAGATCTCTAATTATAAATATGCAGGTGGCTAATCTCAAAACCAATCATACAGAACACAAAGCTGTAGTTTAACTAATGTTAGGCTATGCGAGCATAGATCCTATGTGTTTCTGGCTGATCACCCCCTGTGACAACTGCAGACATTTTGTATAGGTAAGTGCTGCAAACAGCTTGAAAAGACAGGAAATGCCACATAACATTCCCCTCAGTAAGTAAGAGAAGAGGCACCTTCCATATCTCTGCGTTCTACTTCAGAGGGTTCTGTGATCAAAGGGCAGATGCCACATATCGCATACGGGCATTTTCACTATTACATATACACACTGATTTATCAGGGCATCTGTTTTCATTGAGAATATTCTCATCACTATTACTGTAGGGTAAAGTTCATTATATCCATCCTTTCTACGGCCTGATCTTTACACGTGTGCTCACGTGCTATTGTCTAACAGCAACTAACATACATAACAGGTATCCACTGACTAGATACTGCACCTTCTCTATTTTTGTTTTCTTATTCATCTGCTGAACGAGCACTGAGAGTTTTTACATATAGTAGATGGAAATGGGTATGAAATCCCGATGGATGGGATGCCGGCTGTCAGTACATTGACAGCGGCATCCCGATGGCTGAAATCCTGACAGGGGAACAGTAAGTAATGTTCCCCTGTCCTATTTACCCCTAACCCTCTTTCCTGCACTCTTATACTAACCCTCCCTACCCTGCACCCTAACCCTCCTGGTAAGTGCCTAAACCTAACCCTCCTGGTAAGTGCCTAAACCTAACCCTCACACTTAGTCAGGGCCGCCGTCAGGGGGGGACTGCCGGGACTGGAGTCCCGGGCCCGGTCCCTGGCTGAAGGAGGGGGGGCTGGCCTGGGCCTGCCCGCTTTCGCCACTGCACAGCCTGCAGCCCGAACTAACCCCGCAATCCGAAGAAAATGGGCCCAGCTGCCAGCGCCGCTGCTACCGGCCGCCACCCCGTTCTCCATTAATGGAAGAGGCTGCAGGCCCGCTCGGGCCGCTCCTCCACCAATCAACACTCGCCTGCCCCGTATGTTAATAAAGTTTGTCTATTTTGATGTCGGCATACGTGACGTCATTACGTCGCGCCATGCCGTGCCGCTGGAGAGTGAGGAGCCGCGGATGGAGAGGAGCTGGACCAGCGTCTGCAGTGTTGGGGAAGAGGCAGAGAAGAAGCCGAAGACTTCAAGGTAATAAGGTAAGTGGTGTGCACAATGGCCAGAGACTGGATCTAATAAACGGTGAAGGGGAGGGAGTGGGGGAAAAAAACGCTGGCCAGAGGCTGACTGGATCTAATAACGGGGTCGGGGGGGGGAGGGGGCAGAAAGTGGGGAAAAAAATGCCTACCAGACACCGGATCTAATAAGGGGGGGGTTGGGGGGTAAATGCTGGCCAAACACCAGATCTAATAAGGGAGGGGGGGAGGGGTAAAATTAAATGCTGGCCAGGGACTGGATGAAAAACCTGGGGGGGGGCCTGCCTATTTTGTCAGTCCCGGGTCCCTAAATTTCTGATGGCTGCCCTGCCCTTAGTGCCTAACCCCCCCTGCTGGTGCCTGGACCTAACCCCCCCTGCCCTAAGTCCCCCTGGCTACCTAAACCTAACTCTCCCCCAGCGGCTGATACTTACTTTTCCCCGGTGTCTTTACGATCAGGAAGCCATCTGCCAGGATCCTGGCATCGGCATCCCGAGTCGTATCGGGATTTCGGCGCCAGTGTTGCGTCGGCAATCTGGTTTCCGATTCCGGGGTTCCGGCAGACGGTATCCTAGTTGTTGGGATCTTAACCGCATCTCCAGTAGACAATGTTTACAGGTATGTGGTTTTTTTACATATCAAGGTAGCACAAGTATGTGTGAGTAGATAATGGGTCTGATACAGAGATGTACACAGCAGCTGTATCTTTGGACGCAGCTGCTGAGTGCATATATGCAAATGCTGCAGGAGGCGGATCAACATCGCAACCATCTGAGCAAGTACGGGAGTGTTGGGGAGTGGCAGAAGAACCTAGGACTGACCCATAGACCTATAAGGCTTGATCAGAGTTGTAAAATATATTCCACAGTCATTGCAGCTTTGTACACAGCAACTGTGCAGTATTATGCTAATGCTGCGGGAGGCGTCTTGTGTAAATAGATGCCTTCTGACAGCTTCTGTGATCCCATGCAGCCTCCGAGGACGCAACCATCAGATCACCTGCATGAACATCGGACATCTGCGTAACCCTCAGAAATTCACACAGTGAAGCTGTGTCGGAAGATGCAGACACTGGCCGAGGCACGCCCAGAAAGCAGGGCCGGCACGCCACCATTTTCTGTCTCGCACCTTCACCACTCCCAAATTACTGCAGCATGCCAGTTATGCTGCAGCTTAGGGGGCACTGAAAACATCACAGACACAGACTGGCACATGCGCAGTAAAGATTATGCGCATGCTGCAACTGGCAACCATTGTAAACTATCGGGATTGTGTATAACTCTGAATCAGGCCCAAATGTACACATTGGTCTCCTTATACACTGGATTATGGGCCTAATTCCAAGATTTACGCTAATGCAATCACAACTGTGAGTTTTTACGGAACGCAATTGCCAAAATATGCTAATGCCTTCAAAAGCTTAACCAAGCACCCACTGCTGCCTTCTCATATCTGTCCAACAACGTACAACACAGTAAACATCGGTAAAACTGACACAGATCGGGCAGCCACGCAGCTTGTTAGACAAGTCTGACCTGCCTCAATTACTGCAACTCTAATGACACTCAGAGAACTTTCATGCATCAAAGGAGATTGCAATGGCTAATTTATGCACGCCTATGAAGCAGAGTTTAAATGGTCCGTTAGTGACCGGCCTCCTTGTTGCAGGTAGCGGTGGGTGCCGCTAGCTCACGTGACCCCTGTCCACCAGCCTCATGCTAATAATGTACCCTGCTGTACAATGTAACAATGTAGCTTATCACCGCTGGCTGCAGGCACCAGACCCTGCTGATCGGCCTGGAGTGCTGTGCACGCTGTAGGGGTCCCCATGGCTTATGCAGAGCCATATGGGTGACAACACTAAAAACTTTTTGGAATCCCTTACATCAACAAACAGTATCCTACATTGGTAAGTACCTGGACTCACTTACCTTAGATTCAAACACTCACTTAGCACTGTATAATTGGTTAACTATTACTATTGTATTTGGCAATCTGACACCCCCCCACACACCTTGTTTGCTTATAATTTGTATACTACAGTAGTTGCATCAAACACATTATTATTTTGCATATCACCCATCTAGACCAGTATTGTCCTTACTTTTCATTTGTAGTAACCACCAGTATACTGTTTTATGCCTGAGGTACAGTATAAGAGCTGCATATTTTTGACAAATCAAATTACACTGGTACTAAAAAATCCGTTGATTAATTCCATAATTTATCTGCTTTAGTACCTATAGGTGAACTCTATCTATATAAATGACTGGAAATTAATGTTATTGAGGTTAATAATAGGAACAAAAAAAAGCCCACATTATGTGATTTTAGGTTTTTTTGTCAATTTTTGTAAAAACTCCAAATCCAAATTCAGGTCCAAAGCCAGTCACCGCAGGTTTGGCAAATCCAAATTCAAATCCAAAGCCGGACGACAAATTAGAACCAAATCCGGCAAAAATGGTCTGGCGCACATCCCTAGTTATTGTAGTCATAATTTGAGCCACTGGCCAGGAAGGGGAGCGGTTTCAGGGTAAGTGGAACCTTCCAATACTTTTGCATATGATCTGAGAGGGTACTACAATACCGTATTACTATTTCAGTGTGTGCACTACAGTAGCTATGCACTAGGTACAAAGTCATGCTGGACTGTACACATGTGTGGCCATGTTGTACAGTGATCTTGTCCCCGGCACCAGTATCAGAATGTGTGGAATGAGGTCACTACTTCAGCCCAGTAAAGTATAATGGGCCTGATTCAGAGGTGGGCGGGTATGCAGTAGCGGCTGCCAATTTATGCTAATGATGCAGCTACTGAGCTGCCTACCGGCTGCAGCTCTAATCCGCCACGATGCGCAAAAGTCACACTCTCAATTGGACATCGGCCACACTATCGGACATTACAGTAGTCTTATGGCTGCTAAGAATGTCCAACAAAAGCTTTCCTCTGGTGTCAGTGAATTTGTCCCCAACACACCCTCCATGCAATTCCGATCTGTGGGCCTGATTCAGAGCCGGACGCTCTGACAAGAGCGCTCGCTCTGAATCAGGGCCCTCCTACCTATTATTGGAGCGGCCTCCTAGCCGCTCGCATAGCTGTGGGTGACCAGCCACAGCTTATGCGAGCTGCCAAAAAGATGGTCGCGATGATCAAGACCATCGCGACCATCAGGCTTGCGACAAGACCCTGCGGTAGGGTCTCGCTGCCGCAAGCCCAGGAGTGCTTTTGGGTTTTGGTTCCCATGGGAACTCCTCCGTCTGGGCAGCAACGCCCCCGGCACGCCAACCAAAGGGGGCGTGCTGTCACTCACCATCGACAGCATGCCCCCTTTGGTGCGAGACCCATAGCGACGGCTTGGCCGTCGCTATTCAGATCTCGGGCATGTGCACGATGGAGCTCCCCCCGTCGTGCGCATGCGCACTAGGGCACCATGACCCACTTGCGAACGCTCAGCGCTCGCGAGCGGGTCTGAATCAGGCCCTGTATCCCCTGGTGGTAGAACATTCGGCGCTTGTGTTCGATGTCCTCCATCTGTCCACCTCTGAATATGGCCGATTGTTAGAGCTGACAAATAAATATTAATATGACAACATTTTAAAAAATGTATTACAATAATAAATAGATATATAGCAGGGATGGGGAACCTCAGGCCCGTGGCCGTATAAGGCCCGCAGAATCATTTGGTCTGGCCCTCAGAGTTTTTTTCTAGTAGCCTCATCTGGCTAGCAGGGTGCCTAGAATGGCACTTCAGACGGTCACGCATTCTCAGGATGACCCACACGGAGGGGGTGTGACCTACACCGGGCCCGCAAATAATGTTATATATATCAAAATGGCCCTCGGCAGAAAAAAGGTTCCCCACCCCTGACAAAGGGGCTTATTGAGTTGGGAGCAAATTAATGGAGTACATTTGCATCTGGACAAATCATGTCGCACTGCAAGTGGTAAAAATAAATGTATTAATTTTATGCGTGCACTTTAAACACTGGCTGCTCTTGCATATAGCCACAGATGCAGGACAGCTTTATTTTTACATTGCAGTTTAAATTTTAGCTAGGACACGCCCCTCTAACATCTAAAGGCCCCCATACATCAACAATTCGAAAACCACAATTGAACAATTTGAAGATTTATTGCCCTATCTTAGGATTTCCCAATCTAGCAATCTGTGCCACAATCAACTCCAGCCTTCCGGGAGGGAGCTGATTGTCGGGTAACAGCGGGGGGGGCGGTCATTGGGGGCGGAGTCGGGGGCGGGCCAGCCAGTTGGTGGCGCTTTGGGGGTGGAGCCGGGGGCGGAGCCGCGCAATCGCGTCATCGTGGCTCTGCCTCTCTTCACAATGCCATTATTTTAGGCAGTGTGAAGCAGGGGGCGGGGCCGCGATGACGCGATTCAGCACAAATCGCGTCACCGGCTCCCCCGCTGCGGGGGGTTTCTAATCTTTTCAGGGGGGAGGACGGGAGGGTCGGAGGCTTCTGGGAGGCTTGCCTGCCTTTCCGGGGGACCGAGGGTAGGCAAGCCTGATCTGTGCCCATACATTACAGATCTTTTTCAGTGATTTGCAGATCGATTGCAGCAAACACAGATCTGCCAGGCCCATCATTTTACTAGTAATGGACTGCAAATCTGCTGATCATGTGCATACACTAGCAATCTACAGCCCCAATCGATCTGTGGAATCCAACATGTTGGACAATCTGTTTTAACAATTCCAATCATTTTTTGGTTGCAATCTGCGATCTGTGAAGACCATACATTGCAGATTTTTATACACAATCGATTGCAAATTGCAGAATTGCCACAATCGATTGCTGATGTATGGGGGGCTTAACTCTCTCTGCATCTGCCCCACCTGTAGTGCAACATGGTATTACCAAGGTGCAATATTGCTCCTTTTTCTTTGCTCCCAACACTGAATCAGCGCCATAGGCTTATTGCTGTATGGAAAACTGAGACACTTATTGCTTATTTTCTTCGTATTCCCTCATTCTTCACAATAAAAGTTCTAAATACAATCATCCCGCTGTGATAGAGTCTTACATGGCTCCACATCGCAGCAGATGTGTAGCATCTTAATGAAAATCAAATGCATCGTCTCAGCATTATTGTTACAGCACCTACCATATAAACCTGTGTTCACCTGCACTTCTGCTGGGATGCTCTCCTGCCTGACCTCAGTTTATGCACAAGGCAATTAGTGGCTCTTCATTATATAAATGGGTCAGTTACAGTAGCTGGAAATATTGATGAATGCATGAATGAATACATTAGGCTCTTTATGTTGTGCACACTTGCCAATATTTTCATAACGTATTTCCTCCGTTCTTTTGACAGCCTGTCCCATGTGCCTTTACCCTGGCCAAGAGAGCATTTATAAACATGCATCAGCAAAACAAACACAGGTTTTAAAAATCTGTCCCTCAGAGTTGGAGTTAGCTATTTTTGTGTGTTTAAAAGTTTTTTTGTATTACATTGGATGAAGTGCACTTAGATATGCACTTACCTGTTCCCAGGGCCACAGAGAAAATACTGCAGGCACATGGTTCTCAAGGGGGGGTGCATGCCAAACACAGGGGCATGGCTACACCTGCTTGGAAAATCATTTACTAAAAAGACTGCCATGTTGAGGGGAGCATTCCTCCAGACCCTCTAGACAAGTCCTGGCCCAGGTAATCAGTACCTTCCGAATGCCATTCTCTATGCCACTGCCTGTTCCATAAGGATAGTACTGATATTGGGGCCTATTCATCAAATGATAAATGACCCGGTAACAATTCGGAAATACTAGTTTCCACATATTTAGGTTACCGCCGCTTTTCATCTTCAGGGGTTCCCAAAATGGACCACCTGATATTCAACAAACTCCGAAAACTGAAAGTTTTCGGAGTTTGCTTGCGAGAACAAGTGCAATCTTCAGACGGCCCTTGTTCTCGGATCCCGGTTCCTTCCTATGGGAAGGAGTTCCGGGGCTGCGAAGAGGGAATCCGAGTGTATCCCTCCACCACCTTCTCACTACCTCCCTGGTGGCTTTGAGCATGCGTGCTTTATTGCACATTTGAGGGAAAGGAGACGCCCTCAGGGACTGATTCAGACCCGGTCGCAAGCGCTGAGCACTCGCAACCGGGTCGATGGTGGCCCAGAGCGCATGCGCATGACGGAGCCGGCTCCATTGTGCGCATGCGCGAGACCCGGATAGCGACGGGCAATCCGTCACTCCGGGTCTCGTACCAAAGGGGACGTGCTGTCGATGTTGAGTGACAGCACGCCCCCTTTGGTGGGCCATTCTTAAAAATAAATAGCCCAGCCCTGATTCAGTGTGAGCACTCTGTCAGAGCATCCGGCTCTGAATCAGGGCCTCAGTCTGGATTAGCACCCTTCCTTATTGGTTCAAAAGCATGGAGTCTGGTATAGTATATCCACACTGGTATTAGGCACAATTCTAGGTAAGTCCTACAAGTTATATACTGTAGTGCAACTTTGGTTAATTTTTGGGGCGTGGGTCCCCCAGGATTGCTTTGGTTCATCTGCTTCAGGCCACCACATTATAACGCATTATTCTTTTATAATACATTTTAACCCTTCACTATTTGTTTATTATTATTCTTTATATGCAGCTGTGGCTGCTCTTAACTATCTCTTTTACACTGCACTTTTCTTACTATGGCAGTGCCCTGGGGCAGCTTGGCTGGGCCAGTTTGGGGGGTCCTGTGCCCTGGATTTGAACCCTAGTATTTTACGGACCTACCATTAAGAGGTTACCTGGATATGGTGGGTAGGACCATAACCTTGGCCATGATTATGCTAAATACCTCTATTGATTGCTAAATTTTATTGCATTTATATATTATCAATAATTTGGAGTTGTGCACCTGAGATTTGTCTGTTTCTGTGCCTGCTGTGCAGTCTGTCAAGGGTCTACTGCTGCCTCTTTCAGGGGTTCTCTTCACCCACCCCCAGTGTGAAAAAAAAAAAAAAAAATTGTGTGTGCGTGTTAGCCTGCCACACCACCAGTGTTTTACTGTGTGTGTGTGTGTGCCTGTTAGCCACACTTATCAGCAACGTAGGTGCGTAGGGGTGCTGCCTGTGTTGTTTATCAAGAGGCTGCTGCCTCGTTCGGTTGCTCTACCTCCAAAGTGCCCAAAAAAAATTAATTCAATCAATGTGTTATTTTTTCTGTGTGTGTGTGTGTATACGCGCACGTTAGCCATGGCATCACAAACACCTCTGCTGAGATTTGCATAAACATTTTCAAAGGTGAAAAAAATAGAGGATATGGTTGAAAAAATGAAATAAATCAGCTAAAACTGTGTTCTCTGATTATAGTGTCCTTACTCCCTACCCATGGCCTCTCTACCTGACTTTCAATGAGTCAGAGGGGCAACTCCATGCAACCGTATTCCAGAGTGTAGCTGCTCCTCCTGTTGCTCAGGTTAGAAAATGTGTAGGGGGTGTGGAGAGGATATGGACAAAAATGGAGGTCACATCTGCTAAAGTGGACAATGAATCCCCAATCTAACAGGGAGCGCAGCTGTAATTTATACACACGGTGCACAAGGTTGTGCAAGATGATCAATTGGTTTGGATTAGGGGTGAGCGGGTCTCGGATTTCTGAAATCCGAACCCCCCCGAACCCCCCCGATCCGAGGCAGATCCGAGTAAGGCTCGACTTTTCCCGCCTGACTCGGATCTGAAATCGAGGCAAAACGTCATCATCCCGCCTTCCGGGTCTCGCGGGTTTTGGATCCTATATAAGGTACCCGCGTCGGCGCCATTTTCTCACTCGGCTGTGGACAGTGAAGAGGGAGGGTGGGAGTTAGGGCTGGCTGGGCTGTGTAGTGTAGTGTAGTGTAGTGGAGTGTAGTGTTGTGCTGTGCTGTGCTGTGCTGTGCTGTGCTGTGCTGCGCTGCGCTGTGCTGCTGTTGTCCATAAGGGCTGTGTCCACTCCTCCAAAGTCCATAGGGGCTGGCTGTGTTGTGCTGAGCTGCTGTTGTACATAGGGGCTGTGTCCACTCCTCCAAAGTCCATAGGGGCTGGCTGTGTTGTGCTGTGCTGCTGTTGTCCATAGGGGCTGTGTCCACTCCTCCAAAGTCCATAGGGGCTGGCTGGACTGTGTTGTGCAGTCAGTTGTCCATAGGGGCTGTGTCCACTCCAAAGTCCTGTGCAGAGTCCCAGTCCTAAAGGGGTGCTGTAGTGTTGTCCAGGGGGTGCTCTGTCCATCAGGGGTGCTCCCCCCAAGTGCAAAAAAAAATAAAATATTTTCTGTGTTTGTGAATTGTGTGCGCAGTAGCCGCACGTGCATCAACAAAGTAGTGCCAAGCGTGTGCCTGTGTCATAAGTAAAGGGCTGGCTGGCTTGACCGTTAAAGGGTGCTGTAACCCCCAAAGTACACTCCAAACAAAATAAAAAATTATTTTCTGTGTTTGTGAATTGTGTGCGCAGTAGCCGCACGTTCATCAACAAAGTAGTGCCAAGCGTGCACCTGTGTCATAAGTAAAGGGCCGGCTGGCTTGACCATTAAAGGGTGCTGTAACCCACAAAGTACACTCCAAACCAAATAAAAAAATATTTTCTGTGTTTGTGAATTGTGTGCGCAGTAGCCGCACGTGCATCAACAAAGTAGTGCCAAGCGTGCGCCTGTGTCATAAGTAAAGGGCCGGCTGGCTTGACCGTTAAAGGGTGCTCTAACCCCCAAAGTACACTCCAAACAAAATAAAAAAAATATTTTCTATTTGTGAATTGTGTGCGCAGTAGCCGCACGTGTATCAACAAAGTAGTGCCAAGCGTGCGCCTGTGTCATAAGTAAAGGGCCGGCTGGCTTCTCTGTTAAAGGGTGCTGTAACCCCCAAAGTACACTCCAAACAAAATAAAAAATATTTTCTGTGTTTGTGAATTGTGTGCGCAGTAGCCGCACGTGCATCAACAAAGTAGTGCCAAGCGTGCGCCTGTGTCATAAGTAAAGGGCCAGCTTGCTTGACCATTAAAGGGTGCTGTAACCACCAAAGTACACTCCAAACCAAATAAAAAAATGTTTTCTGTGTTTGTGAATTGTGTGCGCAGTAGCCGCACGTGCATCAACAAAGTAGTGCCAAGCGTGCGCCTGTGTCATAAGTAAAGGGCTGGCTGGCTTGACCATTAAAGGGTGCTGTAACCCCCAAAGTACACTCCAAACAAAATAAAAAAATATTTTCTGTGTTTGTGAATTGTGTACGCAGTAGCCGCACGTGCATCAACAAAGAAGTGCCAAGCGTGCGCCTGTGTCATAAGTAAAGGGCCGGCAGGCTTGACCGTTAAAGGGTGCTGTAACCCTCAAAGTACACTCCAAACAAAATAAAAAAATATTTTCTGTGTTTGTGAATTGTGTACGCAGTAGCCGCACGAGCATCAACAAAGTAGTGCCAAGCGTGCGCCTGTGTCATAAGTAAAGGGCCGGCTGGCTTGACCGTTAAAGGGTGCTAAAACCCAAAAGTACACTCCAAACAAAATTAAAAAATATTTTCTGTGTTTGTGAATTGTGTGCACAGTAGCCGCACGTGCATCAACAAAGTAGTGCCAAGCGTGTGCCTGTGTCATAAGAAAAGGGCCAGCTGGCTTGACCGTTAAAGGGTGCTAAAACCCAAAAGTACACTCCAAACAAAATTAAAAAATATTTTCTGTGTTTGTGAATTGTGTGCACAGTAGCCGCACGTGCATCAACAAAGTAGTGCCAAGCGTGCGCCTGTGTCATAAGAAAAGGGCTGGCTGGCTTTACCGTTAAAGGGTGCTGTAACCCCCAAAGTACACTCCAAACCAAATAAAAAAAATTTTCTGTGTTTGTGAATTGTGTGCGCAGTAACCGCACGTGTATCAACAAAGTAGTGCCAAGCGTGCGCCTGTGTCATAAGTAAAGGGCCGGCTGGCTAGTCCGTTAAAGGGTGCTGTAACCCCCAAAGTACACTCCAAACAAAATAAAAAAATATTTTCTGTGTTTGTGAATTGTGTGCACAGTAGCCGCACGTGCATCAACAAAGTAGTGTCAAGCGTGCGCCTGTGTCATAAGTAAAGGGCCGGCTGGCTTGACCGTTAAAGGGTGCTGTAACCCCCAAAGTACACTCCAAACCAAATAAAAAAATATTTTCTGTGTTTGTGAATTGTGTGCGCAGTAGCCGCACGTGCATCAACAAAGTAGTGCCAAGCGTGCGCCTGTGTCACAAGTAAAGGGCCGGCTGGCTTGACCGTTAAAAGGTGCTGTAACCCCCAAAGTACACTCCAAACAAAATAAAAAAAATTTTTCTGTGTTTCTGAATTGTGTGCGCAGTAGCCGCTCGTGCATCAACAATGTAGTGCCAAGCCTGTGCCTGTGTCATAAGTAAAGGGCCGGCTGGCTTGACCGTTAAAGGGTGCTGTAACCCCCAAAGTACACTCCAAACCAAATAAAAAAATATTTTCTGTGTTTGTGAATTGTGTGCGCAGTAGCCGCACGTGCTTCAACAAAGTAGTGCCAAGCGTGCGCCTATGTCATAAGTAAAGGGCCGGCTGGCTTGACCGTTAAATGGTGCAGTTACCCTCAAAGTACACTCCAACCAAAATAAAAAAATATTTTCTGTGTTTGTGAATTGTGTGCGCAGTAGCCGCACGTGCATCAACAAAGTAGTGCCAAGCGTGCGCCTGTGTCATAAGTAAAGGGCCATCTGGCTTGACCGTTAAAGGGTGCTGTAACCCCCAAAGTACACTCCAAACAAAATAAAAATATATTTTCTGTGTTTGTGAATTGTGTGCGCAGTAGCCACACGTGCATCAACAAAGTAGTGCCAAGCGTGCGCCTGTGTCATAAGTAAAGGGCTGGCTGGATTGACCGTTAAAGGGTGCTGTAACCCCCAAAGTACACTCCAAACCAAATAAAAAAAATATTTTCTGTGTTTGTGAATTGTGTGCGCAGTAGCCGCCCGTGCATCAACAAAGTAGTGCCAAGCGTGCGCCTGTGTCATAAGTAAAGGGCCGGCTGGCTTGACCATTAAAGGGTGCTGTAACCCCCAAAGTACACTCCAAACAAAATTAAAAAATATTTTCTGTGTTTGTGAATTGTGTGCACAGTAGACGCACGTGCATCAGCAGAGTAGTGCCAAGCGTGCGCCTGTGTCATAAGTAAAGGGCCGGCTGGCTTGACAGTTAAAGGGTGCTGTAACCCCCAAAGTACACTCCAAACAAGATAAAAAAATATTTTCTGTGTTTGTGAATTGTGTGCGCAGTAGCCGCACGTGCATCAACAATGTAGTGCCAAGCGTGCACCTGTGTCATAAGTAAAGGGCCGGCTGGCTTGACCATTAAAGGGTGCTGTAACCCGCAAAGTACACTCCAAACCAAATAAAAAAATATTTTCTGTGTTTGTGAATTGTGTGCGCGGTAGCTGCACGTCCATCAACAAAGTAGTGCCAAGCGTGCGCCTGTGTCATAAGTAAAGGGCCGGCTGGCTTAACCATTAAAGGGTGCTGTAACCCCCAAAGTACACTCCAAACAAAATAAAAAAAATATTTTCTGTGTTTGTGAATTGTGTGCGCAGTAGCCGCACGTGCATCAACAAAGTAGTGCCAAGCGTGCGCCTGTGTCATAAGTAAAGGACCGGCTGGCTTGACCATTAAAGGGTGTTGTAACCCCCAAAGTACACTCCAAACAAAATAAAAAAATATTTTCTGTGTTTGTGAATTGTGTGCGCAGTAGCCGCACGTCCATCAACAAAGTAGTGCCAAGCGTGCGCCTGTGTCATAAGTAAAGGCCCGGCTGGCTTGTCCGTTAAAGGGTGCTGTAACCCCCAAAGTTCACTCCAAACAAAATAAAAAAATATTTTCTGTGTTTGTGAATTGTGTGCACAGTAGCCGCACGTGCATCAACAAAGTAGTGCCAAGCGTGCGCCTGTGTCATAAGTAAAGGGCCGGCTGGCTTGACCATTAAAGGGTGTTGTAACCCCCAAAGTACACTCCAAACAAAATAAAAAAATATTTTCTGTGTTTGTGAATTGTGTGCGCAGTAGCCGCACGTCCATCAACAAAGTAGAGCCAAGCATGCGCCTGTGTCATAAGTAAAGGCCCAGCTGGCTTGTCCGTTAAAGGGTGCTGTAACCCCCAAAGTACACTCCAAACAAAATAAAAAAATATTTTCTGTGTTTGTGAATTGTGTGCACAGTAGCCGCACGTGCATCAACAAAGTAGTGCCAAGCGTGCGCCTGTGTCATAAGTAAAGGGCCGGCTGGCTTGTCCGTTAAAGGGTGCTGTAATCCCCAAAGTACACTCCAAACCATATAAAAAAATATTTTCTGTGTTTGTGAAATGTGTGCGCAGTAGCGCACGTGCATCAACAAAGTAGTGCCAAGCGTGCGCCTGTGTCATAAGTAAAGGGCCGGCTGGCTTGTCCGTTAAAGGGTGCTGTAACCCCCAAAGTACACTCCAAACAAAATAAAAAAATATTTTCTGTGTTTGTGAATTGTGTGCACAGTAGCCGCACGTGCATCAACAAAGTAGTGTCAACCGTGCGCCTGTGTCACAAGTAAAGGGCCAGCTGGCTTGACCGTTAAAGGGTACTGTAACCCCCAAAGTACCCTCCAAACCAAATAAAAAATTATTTTCTGTGTTTGTGAATTGTGTGCGCAGTAGCCACACGTGCATCAACAAAGTAGTGCCAAGCGTGCGCCTGTGTCATAAGTAAAGGGCCGGCTGGCTTGACCGTTAAAGGGTGCTGTAACCCCCAAAGTTCACTCCAAACCAATTAAAAAAATGTTTTCTGTGTTTGTGAATTGTGTGCGCAGTAGCTGCATGTGCATCAACAAAGTAGTGCCAAGCGTGCGCCTATGTCATAAGTAAAGGGCCAGCCGGCTTGACCATTAAAGGGTGCTGTAATTCTCAGAGTACACTCCAAACCAAATAAAAAAAAAAATTCTGTGTTTTTGAATTGTCTGCGCAGTAGCCGCACGTGCATCAACAAAGTAGTGCCAAGCGTGCGCCTGTGTCATAAGTAAAGGGCCGGCTGGCTTGACCATTAAAGGGTGCTGTAACCCCCAGAGTACACTCCAAACCAAATAAAAAAATATTTTCTGTGTTTGTGAATTGTGTGCGCAGTAGCCGCACGTGCATCAACAAAGTAGTGCCAAGCGTGCGCCTGTGTCATAAGAAAAGGGCCAGCTGGCTTGACCGTTAAAGGGTGCTGTAACCCCCAAAGTACACTCCAAACTAAATAAAAAAATATTTGCTGTGTTTGTGAATTGTGTGCGCAGTAGCCGCACGTGCATCAACAAAGTAGTGCCAAGCGTGTGCCTGTGTCATAAGTAAAGGGCCGGCTGGCTTGACCGTTAAAGGGTGCTGTAACCCCCAAAGTACACTCCAAACAAAATTAAAAAATATTTTCTGTGTTTGTGAATTGTGTGCACAGTAGCCGCACGTGCATCAACAAAGTAGTGCCAAGCGTGCGCCTGTGTCATAAGTAAAGGGCCGGCTGGCTTGTCCGTTAAAGGGTGCGGTAACCCCCAAAGTACACTCCAAACCAAATAAAAAAAAATTTTCTGTGTTTGTGAATTGTGTGCGCAGTAACCACACATGCATCAACAAAGTAGTGCCAAGCGTGCGCCTGTGTCATAAGTAAAGGCCCGGCTGGCATGACTGTTAAAGGGTGCTGTAACCCCCAAAGTATACTCCAAACCAAATAAAAAAATTTTTTCCGTGTTTGTGAATTGTGTGCGCAGTAGCCGCACGTGCATCAACAAAGTAGTGCCAAGCGTGCGCCTGTGTCATAAGTAAAGGGCCAGCTGGCTAGTCCATTAAAGGGTGCTGTAACCCCCAAAGTACACTCCAAACAAAATAAAAAAATATTTTCTGTGTTTGTGAATTGTGTGCGCAGTAGCCGCACGTACATCAACAAAGTAGTGCCAAGCGTGCGCCTGTGTCATAAGAAAAGGGCCGGCTGGCTTGACCGTTAAAGGGTGCTGTAACCCCCAAAGTACACTCCAAACAAAAATAAAAAAATATTTGCTGTGTTTGTGAATTGTGTGCGCAGTAGCCGCACGTGCATCAACAAAGTAGTGCCAAGCGTGTGCCTGTGTCATAAGTAAAGGGCCAGCTGGCTTGACCATTAAAGGGTGCTGTAACCCCCAAAGTACACTCCAAACAAAATTAAAAAATATTTTCTGTGTTTGTGAATTGTGTGCACAGTAGCCGCACGTGCATCAACAAAGTAGTGCCAAGCGTGCGCCTGTGTCATAAGTAAAGGGCCAGCTGGCTTGTCCGTTAAAGGGTGCTGTAACCCCCAAAGTACACTCCAAACAAAATTAAAAAATATTTTCTGTGTTTGTGAATTGTGTGCACAGTAGCCGCACGTGCATCAACAAAGTAGTGCCAAGCGTGCGCCTGTGTCATAAGTAATGGGCTGGCTGGCTTTACCGTTAAAGGGTGCTGTAACCCCCAAAGTACACTCCAAACCAAATAAAAAAAAAATTTCTGTGTTTGTGAATTGTGTGCGCTGTAACCGCACATGCATCAACAAAGTAGTGCCAAGCGTGCGCCTGTGTCATAAGTAAAGGCCCGGCTGGCATGACTGTTAAAGGGTGCTGTAACCCCCAAAGTATACTCCAAACAAAATTAAAAAAATTTTTCCGTGTTTGTGAATTGTGTGCGCAGTAGCCGCATGTGCATCAACAAAGTAGTGCCAAGCGTGCGCCTGTGTCATAAGTAAAGGGCCGGCTGGCTAGTCCATTAAAGGGTGCTGTTACCCCCAAAGTACACTACAAACAAAATAAAAAAATATTTTCTGTGTTTGTGAATTGTGTGCACAGTAGCCGCACGTGCATCAACAAAGTAGTGCCAAGCGTGCGCCTGTGTCATAAGTAAAGGGCCGGCTGGCTTGACCATTAAAGGGTGCTGTAACCCCCAAAGTACACTCCAAACCAAATAAAAAAATATTTTCTGTGTTTGTGAATTGTGTGCACAGTAGCCGCACGTGCTTCAACAAAGTAGTGCCAAGCGTGCGCCTATGTCATAAGTAAAGGGCCGGCTGGCTTGACCGTTAAATGGTGCAGTTACCCTCAAAGTACACTCCAACCAAAATAAAAAAATATTTTCTGTGTTTGTGAATTGTGTGCGCAGTAGCCGCACGTGCATCAACAAAGTAGTGCCAAGCGTGCGCCTGTGTCATAAGTAAAGGGCCGTCTGGCTTGACCGTTAAAGGGTGCTGTAACCCCCAAAGTACACTCCAAACAAAATAAAAATATATTTTCTGTGTTTGTGAATTGTGTGCGCAGTAGCCACACGTGCATCAACAAAGTAGTGCCAAGCGTGCGCCTGTGTCATAAGTAAAGGGCCGGCTGGCTTGACCATTAAAGGGTGCTGTAACCCCCAAAGTACACTCCAAACAAAATTAAAAAATATTTTCTGTGTTTGTGAAATGTGTGCGCAGTAGCGCACGTGCATCAACAAAGTAGTGCCAAGCGTGCGCCTGTGTCATAAGTAAAGGGCCGGCTGGCTTGACCGTTAAAGGGTGCTGTAACCCCCAAAGTTCACTCCAAACCAATTAAAAAAATGTTTTCTGTGTTTGTGAATTGTGTGCGCAGTAGCTGCATGTGCATCAACAAAGTAGTGCCAAGCGTGCGCCTATGTCATAAGTAAAGGGCCAGCCGGCTTGACCATTAAAGGGTGCTGTAATTCTCAGAGTACACTCCAAACCAAATAAAAAAAAAAATTCTGTGTTTTTGAATTGTCTGCGCAGTAGCCGCACGTGCATCAACAAAGTAGTGCCAAGCGTGCGCCTGTGTCATAAGTAAAGGGCCGGCTGGCTTGACCATTAAAGGGTGCTGTAACCCCCAAAGTACACTCCAAACAAAATAAAAAAATATTTTCTGTGTTTGTGAATTGTGTGCGCAGTAGCCGCACGTCCATCAACAAAGTAGTGCCAAGCGTGCGCCTGTGTCATAAGTAAAGGCCCGGCTGGCTTGTCCGTTAAAGGGTGCTGTAACCCCCAAAGTTCACTCCAAACAAAATAAAAAAATATTTTCTGTGTTTGTGAATTGTGTGCACAGTAGCCGCACGTGCATCAACAAAGTAGTGCCAAGCGTGCGCCTTTGTCATAAGTAAAGGGCCGGCTGGCTTGACCATTAAAGGGTGTTGTAACCCCCAAAGTACACTCCAAACAAAATAAAAAAATATTTTCTGTGTTTGTGAATTGTGTGCGCAGTAGCCGCACGTCCATCAACAAAGTAGTGCCAAGCATGCGCCTGTGTCATAAGTAAAGGCCCAGCTGGCTTGTCCGTTAAAGGGTGCTGTAACCCCCAAAGTACACTCCAAACAAAATAAAAAAATATTTTCTGTGTTTGTGAATTGTGTGCACAGTAGCCGCACGTGCATCAACAAAGTAGTGCCAAGCGTGCGCCTGTGTCATAAGTAAAGGGCCGGCTGGCTTGTCCGTTAAAGGGTGCTGTAATCCCCAAAGTACACTCCAAACCATATAAAAAAATATTTTCTGTGTTTGTGAAATGTGTGCGCAGTAGCGCACGTGCATCAACAAAGTAGTGCCAAGCGTGCGCCTGTGTCATAAGTAAAGGGCCGGCTGGCTTGTCCGTTAAAGGGTGCTGTAACCCCCAAAGTACACTCCAAACAAAATAAAAAAATATTTTCTGTGTTTGTGAATTGTGTGCACAGTAGCCGCACGTGCATCAACAAAGTAGTGTCAACCGTGCGCCTGTGTCACAAGTAAAGGGCCAGCTGGCTTGACCGTTAAAGGGTACTGTAACCCCCAAAGTACCCTCCAAACCAAATAAAAAATTATTTTCTGTGTTTGTGAATTGTGTGCGCAGTAGCCACACGTGCATCAACAAAGTAGTGCCAAGCGTGCGCCTGTGTCATAAGTAAAGGGCCGGCTGGCTTGACCGTTAAAGGGTGCTGTAACCCCCAAAGTTCACTCCAAACCAATTAAAAAAATGTTTTCTGTGTTTGTGAATTGTGTGCGCAGTAGCTGCATGTGCATCAACAAAGTAGTGCCAAGCGTGCGCCTATGTCATAAGTAAAGGGCCAGCCGGCTTGACCATTAAAGGGTGCTGTAATTCTCAGAGTACACTCCAAACCAAATAAAAAAAAAAATTCTGTGTTTTTGAATTGTCTGCGCAGTAGCCGCACGTGCATCAACAAAGTAGTGCCAAGCGTGCGCCTGTGTCATAAGTAAAGGGCCGGCTGGCTTGACCATTAAAGGGTGCTGTAACCCCCAGAGTACACTCCAAACCAAATAAAAAAATATTTTCTGTGTTTGTGAATTGTGTGCGCAGTAGCCGCACGTGCATCAACAAAGTAGTGCCAAGCGTGCGCCTGTGTCATAAGAAAAGGGCCAGCTGGCTTGACCGTTAAAGGGTGCTGTAACCCCCAAAGTACACTCCAAACTAAATAAAAAAATATTTGCTGTGTTTGTGAATTGTGTGCGCAGTAGCCGCACGTGCATCAACAAAGTAGTGCCAAGCGTGTGCCTGTGTCATAAGTAAAGGGCCGGCTGGCTTGACCGTTAAAGGGTGCTGTAACCCCCAAAGTACACTCCAAACAAAATTAAAAAATATTTTCTGTGTTTGTGAATTGTGTGCACAGTAGCCGCACGTGCATCAACAAAGTAGTGCCAAGCGTGCGCCTGTGTCATAAGTAAAGGGCCGGCTGGCTTGTCCGTTAAAGGGTGCGGTAACCCCCAAAGTACACTCCAAACCAAATAAAAAAAAATTTTCTGTGTTTGTGAATTGTGTGCGCAGTAACCGCACATGCATCAACAAAGTAGTGCCAAGCGTGCGCCTGTGTCATAAGTAAAGGCCCTGCTGGCATGACTGTTAAAGGGTGCTGTAACCCCCAAAGTATACTCCAAACCAAATAAAAAAATTTTTTCCGTGTTTGTGAATTGTGTGCGCAGTAGCCGCACGTGCATCAACAAAGTAGTGCCAAACGTGCGCCTGTGTCATAAGTAAAGGGCCAGCTGGCTAGTCCATTAAAGGGTGCTGTAACCCCCAAAGTACACTCCAAACAAAATAAAAAAATTTTTTCCGTGTTTGTGAATTGTGTGCGCAGTAGCCGCACGTGCATCAACAAAGTAGTGCCAAACGTGCGCCTGTGTCATAAGTAAAGGGCCAGCTGGCTAGTCCATTAAAGGGTGCTGTAACCCCCAAAGTACACTCCAAACAAAATAAAAAAATATTTTCTGTGTTTGTGAATTGTGTGCGCAGTAGCCGCACGTGCATCAACAAAGTAGTGCCAAGCGTGCGCCTGTGTCATAAGAAAAGGGCCAGCTGGCTTGACCGTTAAAGGGTGCTGTAACCCCCAAAGTACACTCCAAACTAAATAAAAAAATATTTGCTGTGTTTGTGAATTGTGTGCGCAGTAGCCGCACGTGCATCAACAAAGTAGTGCCAAGCGTGTGCCTGTGTCATAAGTAAAGGGCCGGCTGGCTTGACCGTTAAAGGGTGCTGTAACCCCCAAAGTACACTCCAAACAAAATTAAAAAATATTTTCTGTGTTTGTGAATTGTGTGCACAGTAGCCGCACGTGCATCAACAAAGTAGTGCCAAGCGTGCGCCTGTGTCATAAGTAAAGGGCCGGCTGGCTTGTCCGTTAAAGGGTGCGGTAACCCCCAAAGTACACTCCAAACCAAATAAAAAAAAATTTTCTGTGTTTGTGAATTGTGTGCGCAGTAACCGCACATGCATCAACAAAGTAGTGCCAAGCGTGCGCCTGTGTCATAAGTAAAGGCCCTGCTGGCATGACTGTTAAAGGGTGCTGTAACCCCCAAAGTATACTCCAAACCAAATAAAAAAATTTTTTCCGTGTTTGTGAATTGTGTGCGCAGTAGCCGCACGTGCATCAACAAAGTAGTGCCAAACGTGCGCCTGTGTCATAAGTAAAGGGCCAGCTGGCTAGTCCATTAAAGGGTGCTGTAACCCCCAAAGTACACTCCAAACAAAATAAAAAAATATTTTCTGTGTTTGTGAATTGTGTGCGCAGTAGCCGCACGTACATCAACAAAGTAGTGCCAAGCGTGCGCCTGTGTCATAAGAAAAGGGCCGGCTGGCTTGACCGTTAAAGGGTGCTGTAACCCCCAAAGTACACTCCAAACAAAATAAAAAAATATTTGCTGTGTTTGTGAATTGTGTGCGCAGTAGCCGCACGTGCATCAACAAAGTAGTGCCAAGCGTGTGCCTGTGTCATAAGTAAAGGGCCAGCTGGCTTGACCATTAAAGGGTGCTGTAACCCCCAAAGTACACTCCAAACAAAATTAAAAAATATTTTCTGTGTTTGTGAATTGTGTGCACAGTAGCCGCACGTGCATCAACAAAGTAGTGCCAAGCGTGCGCCTTTGTCATAAGTAAAGGGCCGGCTGGCTTGTCCGTTAAAGGGTGCTGTAACCCCCAAAGTACACTCCAAACAAAATTAAAAAAAATTTTCTGTGTTTGTGAATTGTGTGCACAGTAGCCGCACGTGCATCAACAAAGTAGTGCCAAGCGTGCGCCTGTGTCATAAGTAATGGGCTGGCTGGCTTTACCGTTAAAGGGTGCTGTAACCCCCAAAGTACACTCCAAACCAAATAAAAAAAAAATTTCTGTGTTTGTGAATTGTGTGCGCTGTAAACGCACATGCATCAACAAAGTAGTGCCAAGCGTGCGCCTGTGTCATAAGTAAAGGCCCGGCTGGCATGACTGTTAAAGGGTGCTGTAACCCCCAAAGTATACTCCAAACCAAATTAAAAAAATTTTTCCGTGTTTGTGAATTGTGTGCGCAGTAGCCGCATGTGCATCAACAAAGTAGTGCCAAGCGTGCGCCTGTGTCATAAGTAAAGGGCCGGCTGGCTAGTCCATTAAAGGGTGCTGTAACCCCCAAAGTACACTACAAACAAAATAAAAAAATATTTTCTGTGTTTGTGAATTGTGTGCACAGTAGCCGCACGTGCATCAACAAAGTAGTGCCAAGCGTGCGCCTGTGTCATAAGTAAAGGGCCGGCTGGCTTGACCATTAAAGGGTGCTGTAACCCCCAAAGTACACTCCAAACCAAATAAAAAAATATTTTCTGTGTTTGTGAATTGTGTGCGCAGTAGCCGCACGTGCTTCAACAAAGTAGTGCCAAGCGTGCGCCTATGTCATAAGTAAAGGGCCGGCTGGCTTGACCGTTAAATGGTGCAGTTACCCTCAAAGTACACTCCAACCAAAATAAAAAAATATTTTCTGTGTTTGTGAATTGTGTGCGCAGTAGCCGCACGTGCATCAACAAAGTAGTGCCAAGCGTGCGCCTGTGTCATAAGTAAAGGGCCGTCTGGCTTGACCGTTAAAGGGTGCTGTAACCCCCAAAGTACACTCCAAACAAAATAAAAATATATTTTCTGTGTTTGTGAATTGTGTGCGCAGTAGCCACACGTGCATCAACAAAGTAGTGCCAAGCGTGCGCCTGTGTCATAAGTAAAGGGCCGGCTGGCTTGACCATTAAAGGGTGCTGTAACCCCCAAAGTACACTCCAAACAAAATTAAAAAATATTTTCTGTGTTTGTGAAATGTGTGCGCAGTAGCGCACGTGCATCAACAAAGTAGTGCCAAGCGTGCGCCTGTGTCATAAGTAAAGGGCCGGCTGGCTTGACCGTTAAAGGGTGCTGTAACCCCCAAAGTTCACTCCAAACCAATTAAAAAAATGTTTTCTGTGTTTGTGAATTGTGTGCGCAGTAGCTGCATGTGCATCAACAAAGTAGTGCCAAGCGTGCGCCTATGTCATAAGTAAAGGGCCAGCCGGCTTGACCATTAAAGGGTGCTGTAATTCTCAGAGTACACTCCAAACCAAATAAAAAAAAAAATTCTGTGTTTTTGAATTGTCTGCGCAGTAGCCGCACGTGCATCAACAAAGTAGTGCCAAGCGTGCGCCTGTGTCATAAGTAAAGGGCCGGCTGGCTTGACCATTAAAGGGTGCTGTAACCCCCAAAGTACACTCCAAACCAAATAAAAAAATATTTTCTGTGTTTGTGAATTGTGTGCGCAGTAGCCGCACGTGCATCAACAAAGTAGTGCCAAGCGTGCGCCTGTGTCATAAGAAAAGGGCCAGCTGGCTTGACCGTTAAAGGGTGCTGTAACCCCCAAAGTACACTCCAAACTAAATAAAAAAATATTTGCTGTGTTTGTGAATTGTTGTGCGCAGTAGCCGCACGTGCATCAACAAAGTAGTGCCAAGCGTGTGCCTGTGTCATAAGTAAAGGGCCGGCTGGCCTGACCGTTAAAGGGTGCTGTAACCCCCAAAGTACACTCCAAACAAAATTAAAAAATATTTTCTGTGTTTGTGAATTGTGTGCACAGTAGCCGCACGTGCATCAACAAAGTAGTGCCAAGCGTGCGCCTGTGTCATAAGTAAAGGGCCGGCTGGCTTGACAGTTAAAGGGTGCTGTAACCCCCAAAGTACACTCCAAACAAGATAAAAAAATATTTTCTGTGTTTGTGAATTGTGTGCGCAGTAGCCGCACGTGCATCAACAATGTAGTGCCAAGCGTGCACCTGTGTCATAAGTAAAGGGCCGGCTGGCTTGACCATTAAAGGGTGCTGTAACCCGCAAAGTACACTCCAAACCAAATAAAAAAATATTTTCTGTGTTTGTGAATTGTGTGCGCTGTAGCTGCACGTCCATCAACAAAGTAGTGCCAAGCGTGCGCCTGTGTCATAAGTAAAGGGCCGGCTGGCTTAACCATTAAAGGGTGCTGTAACCCCCAAAGTACACTCCAAACAAAATAAAAAAAATATTTTCTGTGTTTGTGAATTGTGTGCGCAGTAGCCGCATGTGCATCAACAAAGTAGTGCCAAGCGTGCGCCTGTGTCATAAGTAAAGGACCGGCTGGCTTGACCATTACAGGGTGTTGTAACCCCCAAAGTACACTCCAAACCAAATAAAAAAATATTTTCTGTGTTTGTGAATTGTGTGCGCAGTAGCCGCACGTCCATCAACAAAGTAGTGCCAAGCGTGCGCCTGTGTCATAAGTAAAGGCCCGGCTGGCTTGTCCGTTAAAGGGTGCTGTAACCCCCAAAGTTCACTCCAAACAAAATAAAAAAATATTTTCTGTGTTTGTGAATTGTGTGCACAGTAGCCGCACGTGCATCAACAAAGTAGTGCCAAGCGTGCGCCTGTGTCATAAGTAAAGGGCCGGCTGGCTTGACCATTAAAGGGTGTTGTAACCCCCAAAGTACACTCCAAACAAAATAAAAAAATATTTTCTGTGTTTGTGAATTGTGTGCGCAGTAGCCGCACGTCCATCAACAAAGTAGTGCCAAGCATGCGCCTGTGTCATAAGTAAAGGCCCAGCTGGCTTGTCCGTTAAAGGGTGCTGTAACCCCCAAAGTACACTCCAAACAAAATAAAAAAATATTTTCTGTGTTTGTGAATTGTGTGCACAGTAGCCGCACGTGCATCAACAAAGTAGTGCCAAGCGTGCGCCTGTGTCATAAGTAAAGGGCCGGCTGGCTTGTCCGTTAAAGGGTGCTGTAATCCCCAAAGTACACTCCAAACCATATAAAAAAATATTTTCTGTGTTTGTGAAATGTGTGCGCAGTAGCGCACGTGCATCAACAAAGTAGTGCCAAGCGTGCGCCTGTGTCATAAGTAAAGGGCCGGCTGGCTTGTCCGTTAAAGGGTGCTGTAACCCCCAAAGTACACTCCAAACAAAATAAAAAAATATTTTCTGTGTTTGTGAATTGTGTGCACAGTAGCCGCACGTGCATCAACAAAGTAGTGTCAACCGTGCGCCTGTGTCACAAGTAAAGGGCCAGCTGGCTTGACCGTTAAAGGGTACTGTAACCCCCAAAGTACCCTCCAAACCAAATAAAAAATTATTTTCTGTGTTTGTGAATTGTGTGCGCAGTAGCCACACGTGCATCAACAAAGTAGTGCCAAGCGTGCGCCTGTGTCATAAGTAAAGGGCCGGCTGGCTTGACCGTTAAAGGGTGCTGTAACCCCCAAAGTTCACTCCAAACCAATTAAAAAAACGTTTTCTGTGTTTGTGAATTGTGTGCGCAGTAGCTGCATGTGCATCAACAAAGTAGTGCCAAGCGTGCGCCTATGTCATAAGTAAAGGGCCAGCCAGCTTGACCATTAAAGGGTGCTGTAATTCTCAGAGTACACTCTAAACCAAATAAAAAAAAAAATTCTGTGTTTTTGAATTGTCTGCGCAGTAGCCGCACGTGCATCAACAAAGTAGTGCCAAGCGTGCGCCTGTGTCATAAGTAAAGGGCCGGCTGGCTTGACCATTAAAGGGTGCTGTAACCCCCAAAGTACACTCCAAACCAAATAAAAAAATATTTTCTGTGTTTGTGAATTGTGTGCGCAGTAGCCGCACGTGCATCAACAAAGTAGTGCCAAGCGTGCGCCTGTGTCATAAGAAAAGGGCCAGCTGGCTTGACCGTTAAAGGGTGCTGTAACCCCCAAAGTACACTCCAAACTAAATAAAAAAATATTTGCTGTGTTTGTGAATTGTGTGCGCAGTAGCCGCACGTGCATCAACAAAGTAGTGCCAAGCGTGTGCCTGTGTCATAAGTAAAGGGCCGGCTGGCTTGACCGTTAAAGGGTGCTGTAACCCCCAAAGTACACTCCAAACAAAATTAAAAAATATTTTCTGTGTTTGTGAATTGTGTGCACAGTAGCCGCACGTGCATCAACAAAGTAGTGCCAAGCGTGCGCCTGTGTCATAAGTAAAGGGCCGGCTGGCTTGTCCGTTAAAGGGTGCGGTAACCCCCAAAGTACACTCCAAACCACATAAAAAAAAAATTTCTGTGTTTGTGAATTGTGTGCGCAGTAACCGCACATGCATCAACAAAGTAGTGCCAAGCGTGCGCCTGTATCATAAGTAAAGGCCCGGCTGGCATGACTGTTAAAGGGTGCTGTAACCCCCAAAGTATACTCCAAACCAAATAAAAAAAAAATGTCTGTGTTTGTGAATTGTGTGCGCAGTAGCCGCACGTGCATCAACAAAGTAGTGCCAAGCGTGCGCCTGTGTCATAAGTAAAGGGCCAGCTGGCTAGTCCATTAAAGGGTGCTGTAACCCCCAAAGTACACTCCAAACAAAATAAAAAAATATTTTCTGTGTTTGTGAATTGTGTGCGCAGTAGCCGCACGTACATCAACAAAGTAGTGCCAAGCGTGCGCCTGTGTCATAAGAAAAGGGCCGGCTGGCTTGACCGTTAAAGGGTGCTGTAACCCCCAAAGTACACTCCAAACAAAATAAAAAAATATTTGCTGTGTTTGTGAATTGTGTGCGCAGTAGCCGCACGTGCATCAACAAAGTAGTGCCAAGCGTGTGCCTGTGTCATAAGTAAAGGGCCAGCTGGATTGACCATTAAAGGGTGCTGTAACCCCCAAAGTACACTCCAAACAAAATTAAAAAATATTTTCTGTGTTTGTGAATTGTGTGCACAGTAGCCGCACGTGCATCAACAAAGTAGTGCCAAGCGTGCGCCTGTGTCATAAGTAATGGGCTGGCTGGCTTTACCGTTAAAGGGTGCTGTAACCCCCAAAGTACACTCCAAACCAAATAAAAAAAAAATTTCTGTGTTTGTGAATTGTGTGCGCTGTAACCGCACATGCATCAACAAAGTAGTGCCAAGCGTGCGCCTGTGTCATAAGTAAAGGCCCGGCTGGCATGACTGTTAAAGGGTGCTGTAACCCCCAAAGTATACTCCAAACCAAATTAAAAAAAATTTTCCGTGTTTGTGAATTGTGTGCGCAGTAGCCGCACGTGCATCAACAAAGTAGTGCCAAGCGTGCGCCTGTGTCATAAGTAAAGGGCCGGCTGGCTAGTCCATTAAAGGGTGCTGTAACCCCCAAAGTACACTACAAACAAAATAAAAAAATATTTTCTGTGTTTGTGAATTGTGTGCACAGTAGCCGCACGTGCATCAACAAAGTAGTGCCAAGCGTGCGCCTGTGTCATAAGTAAAGGGCCGGCTGGCTTGACCATTAAAGGGTGCTGTAACCCCCAAAGTACACTCCAAACAAAATAAAAAAATATTTTCTGTGTTTGTGAATTGTGTGCGCAGTAGCCGCACGTGCTTCAACAAAGTAGTGCCAAGCGTGCGCCTGTGTCACAAGTAAAGGGCCGGCTGGCTTGACCGTTAAAAGGTGCTGTAACCCCCAAAGTACACTCCAAACAAAATGAAAAAAATTTTTTCTGTGTTTCTGAATTGTGTGCGCAGTAGCCGCTCGTGCATCAACAAAGTAGTGCCAAGCGTGCACCTGTGTCATAAGTAAAGGGCCGGCTGGCTTGACCGTTAAATGGTGCAGTAACCCTCAAAGTACACTCCAAAGCAAATAAAAAAATATTTTCTGTGTTTGTGAATTGTGTGCGCAGTAGCCGCACGTGCATCAACAAAGTAGTGCCAAGCGTGCGCCTGTGTCATAAGTAAAGGGCCGGCTGGCTTGTCCGTTAAAGGGTGCTGTAACCCCCAAAGTACACTCCAAACCAAATAAAAAAAAAATTTCTGTGTTTGTGAATTGTGTGCGCAGTAGCCACACGTGCATCAACAATGGAGCAGCGCCAAGCGTGCGCCTGTGTCCCATAAGTAAAGAGCCGGCTGTCTCATTTCTTAAAGGGTGGTGTAACCCACAAAGTGCACTACTCTACAGCGAAAATAAAAAAATATTTGATGTGTTTGTGTGCGCCTTAGCCGCACGTATATATCAAATCGATATAACATAAATGGAGGACCAAACTTTCTCCGATAAAAATAAAATAGAGAAAGATCAAGAACCACTTCTTCCTAGTGTTGAAGCTGCTGCAACTAGTCATGACATAGACGATAACATGCCATCAACATTGTCTGCCAAGGCCGATGCCCAATGTCATAGTAGGGGGCACATGCAATCCCAAATGGCAAAGTTCAGGAAAATGACCTTGAAAAAAACATTTAAATCATCTGAAGAGAAACGTAAACTTGCCAATATGCCATTTATGACACGGAGTGGCAAGGAATGGCTAAGGTCTTTCCCTGTGTTCATGACTAGTGGTTCAGCTTCACATGATGATGGAAGCCCTCCTCCCACTAAAAAAATCAAAAGAGTTAAGCTGGCAAAAGCACAGCGAAGAACTGTGCTTTCTAAGAAGATATCACAAATCCCCAAGGAGAGTCCAAGTGTGGTGGTGGTTGCGATGCCTGACCTTCCCAGCACTGGACGGGAAGAGGCGGCTCTTTCCACCATTTGCACGCCCCCTGCAAGTGCTGAAAGGAGCACCCACAGTCCACTTGCTGATATGCAAATTGAAGATGTCACTGTTGAAGTACAACAGAATGAGGATACTGGTGTAGCTGGCGCTGAGGAGGAAGTTGGCGAGGAGGATTCTGATGGTGATGTGGTTTATTTAAATCAGGCTCCGGGGGAGACAGTTGTTGTCCGTGGGATGAAAAAGCCCATCACGGTCATGCCTGGGCAGAAGACCAAACATTCCACCTCTTTGGTCTGGCAATATTTCTATCCAAATCCGGACAACAACTGTCTTGCCATATGTACCATATGTAAAGGTGAAATAAGTAGGGGTAGGGACGTTAACCACCTAGGAACATCCTCCCTTATACGGCACCTGCAGCGCGTTCATAAAAAGTTACTGTCAAGTTCAGAAACTTTGGCTAAGACCGTAAGCAGTCCAGGGACACCTAAATCCAGTTGTCCTGTTGTATCCAAGCACCTGCAAACCACACCGTCAACTCCCTCCTCATCAATTTCCTCCTTAGTCAGGATCGGAGTAGTACACTCCAAACAAGATAAAAAAATATTTTCTGTTTGTGAATTGTGTGCGCAGTAGCCGCACGTGCATCAACAAAGTAGTGCCAAGCGTGCGCCTGTGTCATAAGTAAAGGGCCGGCTGGCTTGACCATTAAAGGGTGCTGTAACCCGCAAAGTACACTCCAAACCAAATAAAAAAATATTTTCTGTGTTTGTGAATTGTGTGCGCAGTAGCCGCACGTCCATCAACAAAGTAGTGCCAAGCGTGCGCCTGTGTCATAAGTAAAGGGCCGGCTGGCTTGACCGTTAAAGGGTGCTGTAACCCCCAAAGTACACTCCAAACAAAATAAAAAAAATATTTTCTGTGTTTGTGAATTGTGTGCGCAGTAGCCGCACGTGCATCAACAAAGTAGTGCCAAGCGTGCGCCTGTGTCATAAGTAAAGGGCCGGCTGGCTTGACCATTAAAGGGTGTTGTAACCCCCAAAGTACACTCCAAACAAAATAAAAAAATATTTTCTGTGTTTGTGAATTGTGTGCGCAGTAGCCGCACGTCCATCAACAAAGTAGTGCCAAGCATGCGCCTGTGTCATAAGTAAAGGCCCAGCTGGCTTGTCCGTTAAAGGGTGCTGTAACCCCCAAAGTACACTCCAAACAAAATAAAAAAATATTTTCTGTGTTTGTGAATTGTGTGCACAGTAGCCGCACGTGCATCAACAAAGTAGTGCCAAGCGTGCGCCTGTGTCATAAGTAAAGGGCCGGCTGGCTTGTCCGTTAAAGGGTGCTGTAATCCCCAAAGTACACTCCAAACCATATAAAAAAATATTTTCTGTGTTTGTGAAATGTGTGCGCAGTAGCGCACGTGCATCAACAAAGTAGTGCCAAGCGTGTGCCTGTGTCATAAGTAAAGGGCCGGCTGGCTTGTCCGTTAAAGGGTGCTGTAACCCCCAAAGTACACTCCAAACAAAATAAAAAAATATTTTCTGTGTTTGTGAATTGTGTGCGCAGTAGCCACACGTGCATCAACAAAATAGTGCCAAGCGTGCGCCTGTGTCATAAGTAAAGGGCCGGCTGGCTTGACCGTTAAAGGGTGCTGTAACCCCCAAAGTTCACTCCAAACCAATTAAAAAATGTTTTCTGTGTTTGTGAATTGTGTGCGCAGTAGCTGCATGTGCATCAACAAAGTAGTGCCAAGCGTGCGCCTATGTCATAAGTAAAGGGCCAGCCGGCTTGACCATTAAAGGGTGCTGTAATTCTCAGAGTACACTCCAAACCAAATAAAAAAAAAATTTCTGTGTTTTTGAATTGTCTGCGCAGTAGCCGCACGTGCATCAACAAAGTAGTGCCAAGCGTGCGCCTGTGTCATAAGTAAAGGGCCGGCTGGCTTGACCATTAAAGGGTGCTGTAACCCCCAAAGTACACTCCAAACCAAATAAAAAAATATTTTCTGTGTTTGTGAATTGTGTGCGCAGTAGCCACACGTGCATCAACAAAGTAGTGCCAAGCGTGCGCCTGTGTCATAAGAAAAGGGCCAGCTGGCTTGACCGTTAAAGGGTGCTGTAACCCCCAAAGTACACTCCAAACTAAATAAAAAAATATTTGCTGTGTTTGTGAATTGTGTGCGCAGTAGCCGCACGTGCATCAACAAAGTAGTGCCAAGCGTGTGCCTGTGTCATAAGTAAAGGGCCGGCTGGCTTGACCGTTAAAGGGTGCTGTAACCCCCAAAGTACACTCCAAACAAAATTAAAAAATATTTTCTGTGTTTGTGAATTGTATGCACAGTAGCCGCACGTGCATCAACAAAGTAGTGCCAAGCGTGCGCCTGTGTCATAAGTAAAGGGCCGGCTGGCTTGTCCGTTAAAGGGTGCTGTAACCCCCAAAGTACACTCCAAACCAAATAAAAAAAAATTTTCTGTGTTTGTGAATTGTGTGCGCTGTAACCGCACATGCATCAACAAAGTAGTGCCAAGCGTGCGCCTGTGTCATAAGTAAAGGCCCGGCTGGCATGACTGTTAAAGGGTGCTGTAACCCCCAAAGTATACTCCAAACCAAATAAAAAAATTTTTTCCGTGTTTGTGAATTGTGTGCGCAGTAGCCGCACGTGCATCAACAAAGTAGTGCCAAGCGTACGCCTGTGTCATAAGTAAAGGGCCGGCTGGCTAGTCCATTAAGGGGTGCTGTAACCCCCAAAGTACACTCCAAACAAAATAAAAAAATATTTTCTGTGTTTGTGAATTGTGTGCACAGTAGCCGCACGTGCATCAACAAAGTAGTGCCAAGCGTGCGCCTGTGTCATAAGTAAAGGGCCGGCTGGCTTGACCGTTAAAGGGTGCTGTAACTCCCAAAGTACACTCCAAACAAAATAAAAAAATATTTTCTGTGTTTGTGAATTGTGTGCGCAGTAGCCGCACATGCTTCAACAAAGTAGTGCCAAGCGTGCGCCTGTGTCACAAGTAAAGGGCCGGCTGGCTTGACCGTTAAAAGGTGCTGTAACCCCCAAAGTACACTCCAAACAAAATGAAAAAATTTTTTTCTGTGTTTCTGAATTGTGTGCGCAGAAGCCGCTCGTGCATCAACAAAGTAGTGCCAAGCGTGCACCTGTGTCATAAGTAAAGGGCGGCTGGCTTGACCGTTAAATGGTGCAGTAACCCTCAAAGTACACTCCAAAGCAAATAAAAAAATATTTTCTGTGTTTGTGAATTGTGTGCGCAGTAGCCGCACGTGCATCAACAAAGTAGTGCCAAGCGTGCGCCTGTGTCATAAGTAAAGGGCCGGCTGGCTTGTCCGTTAAAGGGTGCTGTAACCCCCAAAGTACACTCCAAACCAAATAAAAAAAAAATTTCTGTGTTTGTGAATTGTGTGCGCAGTAGCCACACGTGCATCAACAAAGGAGCAGCGCCAAGCGTGCGCCTGTGTCCCATAAGTAAAGAGCCGGCTGGCTCATTTCTTAAAGGGTGGTGTAACCCACAAAGTGCACTACTCTACAGCGAAAATAAAAAAATATTTGATGTGTTTGTGTGCGCCTTAGCCGCACGTATATATCAAATCGATATAACATAAATGGAGGACCAAACTTTCTCCGATAAAAATAAAATAGAGAAAGATCAAGAACCACTTCTTCCTAGTGTTGAAGCTGCTGCAACTAGTCATGACATAGACGATAACATGCCATCAACATTGTCTGCCAAGGCCGATGCCCAATGTCATAGTAGGGGGCACATGCAATCCCAAATGGCAAAGTTCAGGAAAATGACCTTGAAAAAAACATTTAAATCATCTGAAGAGAAACGTAAACTTGCCAATATGCCATTTATGACACGGAGTGGCAAGAAATGGCTAAGGTCTTTCCCTGTGTTCATGACTAGTGGTTCAGCTTCACATGATGATGGAAGCCCTCCTCCCACTAAAAAAATCAAAAGAGTTAAGCTGGCAAAAGCACAGCGAAGAACTGTGCGTTCTAAGAAGATATCACAAATCCCCAAGGAGAGTCCAAGTGTGGTGGTGGTTGCGATGCCTGACCTTCCCAGCACTGGACGGGAAGAGGCGGCTCTTTCCACCATTTGCACGCCCCCTGCAAGTGCTGAAAGGAGCACCCACAGTCCACTTGCTGATATGCAAATTGAAGATGTCACTGTTGAAGTACAACAGAATGAGGATACTGGTGTAGCTGGCGCTGAGGAGGAAGTTGGCGAGGAGGATTCTGATGGTGATGTGGTTTGTTTAAATCAGGCTCCGGGGGAGACAGTTGTTGTCCGTGGGATGAAAAAGCCCATCACGGTCATGCCTGGGCAGAAGACCAAACATTCCACCTCTTTGGTCTGGCAATATTTCTATCCAAATCCGGACAACAACTGTCTTGCCATATGTACCATATGTAAAGGTGAAATAAGTAGGGGTAGGGACGTTAACCACCTAGGAACATCCTCCCTTATACGGCACCTGCAGCGCGTTCATAAAAAGTTACTGTCAAGTTCAGAAACTTTGGCTAAGACCGTAAGCAGTCCAGGGACACCTAAATCCAGTTGTCCTGTTGTATCCAAGCACCTGCAAACCACACCGTCAACTCCCTCCTCGTCAATTTCCTCCTTAGTCAGGATCGGAGTAGTACACTCCAAACAAGATAAAAAAATATTTTCTGTGTTTGTGAATTGTGTGCGCAGTAGCCGCACGTGCATCAACAAAGTAGTGCCAAGCGTGCGCCTGTGTCATAAGTAAAGGGCCGGCTGGCTTGACCATTAAAGGGTGCTGTAACCCGCAAAGTACACTCCAAACCAAATAAAAAAATATTTTCTGTGTTTGTGAATTGTGTGCGCAGTAGCCGCACGTCCATCAACAAAGTAGTGCCAAGCGTGCGCCTGTGTCATAAGTAAAGGGCCGGCTGGCTTGACCATTAAAGGGTGCTGTAACCCCCAAAGTACACTCCAAACAAAATAAAAAAATATTTTCTGTGTTCGTGAATTGTGTGCACAGTAGCCACACGTGCATCAACAAAGTAGTGCCAAGCGTGCGCCTGTGTCACAAGTAAAGGGCCGGCTGGCTTGACCGTTAAAGGGTACTGTAACCCCCAAATTACACTACAAACCAAATAAAAAATTATTTTCTGTGTTTGGAAATTGTGTGCGCAGTAGCCGCACGTGCATCAACAAAGAAGTGCCAAGCGTGCGCCTATGTCATAAGTAAAGGGCCAGCCGGCTTGACCATTAAAGGGTGCTGTAATTCTCAAAGTACACTCCGAACCAAATAAAAAAAAAATTTCTGTGTTTGTGAATTGTCTGCGCAGTAGCCGCACGTGCATCAACAAAGTAGTGCCAAGCGTGCGCCTGTGTCATAAGTAAAGGGCCGGCTGGCTTGACCATTAAAGGGTGCTGTAACCCCCAAAGTACACTCCAAACCAAATAAAAAAATATTTTCTGTGTTTGTGAATTGTGTGCGCAGTAGCCGCACGTGCATCAACAAAGTAGTGCCAAGCGTGCGCCTGTGTCATAAGAAAAGGGCCTGCTGGCTTGACCGTTAAAGGGTGCTGTAACCCCCAAACTACACTCCAAACAAAATAAAAAAATATTTTCTGTGTTTGTGAATTGTGTGCGCAGTAGCCGCACGTGCATCAACAAAGTAGTGCCAAGCGTACGCTTGTGTCATAAGTAAAGGGCCGGCTGGCTTGACCATTAAAGGGTGCTGTAACCCCCAAAGTACACTCCAAACCAAATAAAAAAAAATTTTCTGTGTTTGTGAATTGTGTGCGCTGTAACCGCACATGCATCAACAAAGTAGTGCCAAGCGTGCGCCTGTGTCATAAGTAAAGAGCCAGCTGGCTTGACCGTTAAAGGGTGCTGTAACCCCCAAAGTACACTCCAAACCAAATAAAAAAATATTTTCTGTGTTTGTGAATTGTGTACGCAGTAGCCGCACGTGCATCAACAAAGTAGTGCCAAGCGTGCGCCTGTGTCATAAGAAAAGGGCCTGCTGGCTTGACCGTTAAAGGGTGCTGTAATTCTCAAAGTACACTCCGAACCAAATAAAAAAAAGATTTCTGTGTTTGTGAATTGTCTGCGCAGTAGCCGCACGTGCATCAACAAAGTAGTGCCAAGCGTGCGCCTGTGTCATAAGTAAAGGGCCGGCTGGCTTGACCATTAAAGGGTGCTGTAACCCCCAAAGTACACTCCAAACCAAATAAAAAAATATTTTCTGTGTTTGTGAATTGTGTGCGCAGTAGCCGCACTTGCATCAACAAAGTAGTGCCAATCGTGCGCCTGTGTCATAAGAAAAGGGCCTGCTGGCTTGACCGTTAAAGGGTGCTGTAACCCCCAAACTACACTCCAAACAAAATAAAAAAATATTTTCTGTGTTTGTGAATTGTGTGCGCAGTAGCCGCACGTGCATCAACAAAGTAGTGCCAAGCGTGCGCTTGTGTCATAAGTAAAGGGCCGGCTGGCTTGACCATTAAAGGGTGCTGTAACCCCCAAAGTACACTCCAAACCAAATAAAAAAAAATTTTCTGTGTTTGTGAATTGTGTGCGCTGTAACCGCACATGCATCAACAAAGTAGTGCCAAGCGTGCGCCTGTGTCATAAGTAAAGGGCCAGCTGGCTTGACCGTTAAAGGGTGCTGTAACCCCCAAAGTACACTCCAAACCAAATAAAAAAATATTTTCTGTGTTTGTGAATTGTGTACGCAGTAGCCGCACGTGCATCAACAAAGTAGTGCCAAGCGTGCGCCTGTGTCACAAGTAAGGGGCCGGCTGGCTTGACCGTTAAAAGGTGCTGTAACCCCCAAAGTACACTCCAAACACAATAAAAAAAAATTTCTGTGTTTCTGAATTGTGTGCGCAGTAGCCGCTCGTGCATCAACAAAGTAGCGCCAAGCGTGTGCCTGTGTCATAAGTAAAGGGCCGGCTGGCTTGACCGTTAAAGGGTGCAGTAACCCTCAAAGTACACTAGAAACAAAATAAAAAAATATTTTCTGTGTTTGTGAATTGTGTGCGCTGTAGCCGCACGTGCATCAACAAAGTAGTGCCAAGCGTGCGCCTGTGTCATAAGTAAAGGGCCGGCTGGCTTGACCGGTAAAGGGTGCTGTAACCCCCAAAGTACACTCTAAACCAAATAAAAAAATATTTTCTGTGTTTGTGAATTGTGTGCGCAGTAGCCGCACGTGCATCAACAAAGTAGTGCCAAGCGTGCGCCTGTGTCATAAGTAAAGGGCCGGCTGGCTTGTCCGTTAAAGGGTGCTGTAACCCCCAAAGTACACTCCAAACCAAATAAAAAAAAATTTTCTGTGTTTGTGAATTGTGTGCGCAGTAGCCACACGTGCATCAACAAAGGAGCAGCGCCAAGCGTGCGCCTGTGTCCCATAAGTAAAGAGCCGGCTGGCTCATTTCTTAAAGGGTGGTGTAACCCACAAAGTGCACTACTCTACAGCGAAAATAAAAAAATATTTGATGTGTTTGTGTGCGCCTTAGCCGCACGTATATATCAAATCGATATAACATAAATGGAGGACCAAACTTTCTCCGATAAAAATAAAATAGAGAAAGATCAAGAACCGCTTCTTCCTAGTGTTGAAGCTGCTGCCACTAGTCATGACATAGACGATAACATGCCATCAACATTGTCTGCCAAGGCCGATGCCCAATGTCATAGTAGGGGGCACATACAATCCCAAATGGCAAAGTTCAGGAAAATGACCTTGAAAAAAACATTTAAATCATCTGAAGAGAAACGTAAACTTGCCAATATGCCATTTACGACACGGAGTGGCAAGGAATGGCTAAGGTCTTTCCCTGTGTTCATGACTAGTGGTTCAGCTTCACATGACGATGGAAGCCCTCCTCCCACTAAAAAAATCAAAAGAGTTAAGCTGGCAAAAGCACAGCGAAGAACTGTGCGTTCTAAGAAGATATCACAAATCCCCAAGGAGAGTCCAAGTGTGGTGGTGGTTGCGATGCCTGACCTTCCCAGCACTGGACGGGAAGAGGCGGCTCTTTCCACCATTTGCACGCCCCCTGCAAGTGCTGAAAAGAGCACCCACAGTCCACTTGCTGATATCCAAATTGAAGATGTCACTGTTGAAGTACAACAGAATGAGGATACTGGTGTAGCTGGCGCTGAGGAGCAAGTTGGCGAGGAGGATTCTGATGGTGATGTGGTTTGTTTAAATCAGGCTCTGGGGGAGACAGTTGTTGTCCGTGGGATGAAAAAGCCCATCACGGTCATGCCTGGGCAGAAGACCAAACATTCCACCTCTTTGGTCTGGCAATATTTCTATCCAAATCCGGACAACAACTGTCTTGCCATATGTACCATATGTAAAGGTGAAATAAGTAGGGGTAGGGACGTTAACCACCTAGGAACATCCTCCTTTATACGGCACCTGCAGCGCGTTCATAAAAAGTTACTGTCAAGTTCAGAAACTTTGGCTAAGACCGTAAGCAGTCCAGGGACACCTAAATCCAGTTGTCCTGTTGTATCCAAGCACCTGCAAACCACACCGTCAACTCCCTCCTCGTCAATTTCCTCCTTAGTCAGGATCGGAGTAGTACACTCCAAACAAGATAAAAAAATATTTTCTGTGTTTGTGAATTGTGTGCGCAGTAGCCGCACGTGCATCAACAAAGTAGTGCCAAGCGTGCGCCTGTGTCATACGTAAAGGGCCGGCTGGCTTGTCCGTTAAAGGGTGCTGTAACCCCCAAAGTACACTCCAAACAAAATAAAAAAATATTTTCTGTGTTTGTGAATTGTGTGCGCAATAGCCGCACGTGCATCAACAAAGTAGTGCCAAGCGTGCACCTGTGTCATAAGTAAAGGGCCGGCTGGCTTGACCATTAAAGGGTGCTGGAACCCGCAAAGTACACTCCAAACCAAATAAAAAAATATTTTCTGTGTTTGTGAATTGTGTGCGCAGTAGCCGCACGTCCATCAACAAAGTAGTGCCAAGCGTGCGCCTGTGTCATAAGTAAAGGGCCGGCTGGCTTGACCGTTAAAGGGTGCTGTAACCCCCAAAGTACACTCCAAACAAAATAAAAAAAATATTTTCTGTGTTTGTGAATTGTGTGCGCAGTAGCCGCACGTGCATCAACAAAGTAGTGCCAAGCGTGCGCCTGTGTCATAAGTAAAGGGCCGGCTGGCTTGACCATTAAAGGGTGTTGTAACCCCCAAAGTACACTCCAAACAAAATAAAAAAATATTTTCTGTGTTTCTGAATTGTGTGCGCAGTAGCCGCTCGTGCATCAACAAAGTAGCGCCAAGCGTGTGCCTGTGTCATAAGTAAAGGGCCGGCTGGCTTGACCGTTAAAGGGTGCAGTAACCCTCAAAGTAAACTCCAAACAAAATAAAAAAATATTTTCTGTGTTTGTGAATTGTGTGCGCTGTAGCCGCACGTGCATCATCAAAGTAGTGCCAAGCGTGCGCCTGTGTCATAAGTAAAGGACCGGCTGGCTTGACCATTAAAGGGTGCTGTAACCCCCAAAGTAAACTCCAAACAAAATAAAAAAATATTTTCTGTGTTTGTGAATTGTGTGCGCAGTAGCCGCACGTGCATCAACAAAGTATTGCCCAGCGTGTGCCTGTGTCATAAGTAAAGGGCCGGCTGGCTTGACCGTTAAAGGGTGCAGTAACCCTCAAAGTACACTCCAAACAAAATAAAAAAATATTTTCTGTGTTTGTGAATTGGGTGCGCAGTAGCCACACGTGCATCAACAAAGTAGTGCCAAGCGTGCGCCTGTGTCATAAGTAAAGGGCCGGCTGGCTTGACCGTTAAATGGTACTGTAACCCCCAAAGTACCCTCCAAACCAAATAAAAAATTATTTTCTGTGTTTGTAAATTGTGTGCGCAGTAGCCGCACGTGCATCAACAAAGTAGTGCCAAGCGTGCGCCTGTGTCATAAGTAAAGGGCCGGCTGGCTTGACCATTAAAGGGTGCTGTAACCCCCAAAGTACACTCCAAACCAAATAAAAAAATGTTTTCTGTGTTTGTGAATTGTGTGCGCAGTAGCCGCATGTGCATCAACAAAGTAGTGCCAAGCGTGCGCCTATGTCATAAGTAAAGGGCCAGCCAGCTTGACCATTAAAGGGTGCTGTAATTCTCAAAGTACACTCCAAACCAAATAAAAAAAAAATTTCTGTGTTTGTGAATTGTCTGCGCAGTAGCCGCACGTGCATCAACAAAGTAGTGCCAAGCGTGCGCCTGTGTCATAAGTAAAGGGCCGGCTGGCTTGACCGTTAAAGGGTGCTGTAACCCCCAAAGTACACTCCAAACCAAATAAAAAAATATTTTCTGTGTTTGTGAATTGTGTGCGCAGCAGCCGCACGTGCATCAACAAAGTAGTGCCAAGCGTGCGCCTGTGTCATAAGAAAAGGGCCGGCTGGCTTGACCATTAAAGGGTGCTGTAACCCCCAAAGTACACTCCAAACAAAATAAAAAAATATTTTCTGTGTTTGTGAATTGTGTGCGCAGTAGCCGCACGTGCATCAACAAAGTAGTGCCAAGCGTGCGCTTGTGTCATAAGTAAAGGGCCAGCTGGCTTGACCATTAAAGGGTGCTGTAACCCCCAAAGTACACTCCAAACCAAATAAAAAAAAAAATTCTGTGTTTGTGAATTGTGTGCGCAGTAACCGCACGTGCATCAGCAAGGTAGTGCCAAGCGTGCGCCTGTGTCATAAGTAAAGGGCCGGCTGGCTTGACAGTTAAAGAGTGCTGTAACCTCCAAAGTATACTCCAAACCAAATAAAAAATATTTTCTGTGTTTGTGAATTGTGTGCACAGTAGCCGCACGTGCATCAACAAAGTAGTGCCAAGCGTGCGCCTGTGTCATAAGTAAAGGGCCAGCTGGCTTGACCGTTAAAGGGTGCTGTAACCCCCAAAGTACACTCCAAACCAAATAAAAAAATATTTTCTGTGTTTGTGAATTGCGTACGCAGTAGCCGCACGTGCATCAACAAAGTAGTGCCAAGCGTGCGCCTGTGTCACAAGTAAAGGGCCGGCTGGCTTGACCGATAAAAGGTGCTGTAACCCCCAAAGTACACTCCAAACACAATAAAAAAAAATTTTCTATGTTTCTGAATTGTGTGCGCAGTAGCCGCTCGTGCATCAACAAAGTAGCGCCAAGCGTGTGCCTGTGTCATAAGTAAAGGGCCGGCTGGCTTGACCGTTAAAGGGTGCAGTAACCCTCAAAGTACACTCCAAACAAAATAAAAAAATATTTTCTGTGTTTGTGAATTGTGTGCGCTGTAGCCGCACGTGCATCATCAAAGTAGTGCCAAGCGTGCGCCTGTGTCATAAGTAAAGGGCGGCTGGCTTGACCATTAAAGGGTGCTGTAACCCCCAAAGTAAACTCCAAACAAAATAAAAAAATATTTTCTGTGTTTGTGAATTGTGTGCGCAGTAGCCGCACGTGCATCAACAAAGTATTGCCAAGTGTGTGCCTGTGTCATAAGTAAAGGGCCGGCTGGCTTGACCGTTAAAGGGTGCAGTAACCCTCAAAGTACACTCCAAACAAAATAAAAAAATATTTTCTGTGTTTGTGAATTGGGTGCGTAGTAGCCACACGTGCATCAACAAAGTAGTGCCAAGCGTGCGCCTGTGTCATAAGTAAAGGGCCAGCTGGCTTGTCCGTTAAAGGGTGCTGAAACCCCAAAGTACACTCCAAACAAAATAAAAAAATATTTTCTGTGTTTGTGAATTGTGTGCACAGTAGACGCACGTGCATCAACAAAGTAGTGCTAAGCGAGCGCCTGTGTCATAAGTAAAGGGCCGGCTGGCTTGACCGGTAAAGGGTGCTGTAACCCCCAAAGTATACTCCAAACCAAATAAAAAATATTTTCTGTGTTTGTGAATTGTGTGCGTAGTAGCCGCACGTGCATCAACAAAGTAGTGCCAAGCGTGCGCCTGTGTCATAAGTAAAGGGCCGGCTGGCTTGTCCGTTAAAGGGTGCTGTAACCCCCAAAGTACACTAAAAAACACAATAAAAAAATATTTTCTGTGTTTGTGAATTGTGTGCACAGTAGCCGCACGTGCATCAACAAAGTAGTGCCAAGCGTGCGCCTGTGTCATAAGTAAAGGGCCAGCTGGCTTGACCATTAAAGGGTGCTGTAACCCCCAAAGTACACTCCAAACCAAATAAAAAAATATTTTCTGTGTTTGTGAATTGTGTACGCAGTAGCCGCACGTGCATCAACAAAGTAGTGCCAAGCATGCGCCTGTGTCACAAGTAAAGGGCCGGCTGGCTTGACCGATAAAAGGTGCTGTAACCCCCAAAGTACACTCCAAACACAATAAAAAAAAATTTTCTGTGTTTCTGAATTGTGTGCGCAGTAGCCGCTCGTGCATCAACAAAGTAGCGCCAAGCGTGTGCCTGTGTCATAAGTAAAGGGCCGGCTGGCTTGACCGTTAAAGGGTGCAGTAACCCTCAGAGTACACTCCAAACAAAATAAAAAAATATTTTCTGTGTTTGTGAATTGTGTGCGCTGTAGCCGCACGTGCATCATCAAAGTAGTGCCAAGCGTGCGCCTGTGTCATAAGTAAAGGGCCGGCTGGCTTGACCATTAAAGGGTGCTGTAACCCCCAAAGTAAACTCCAAACAAAATAAAAAAATATTTTCTGTGTTTGTGAATTGTGTGCGCAGTAGCCGCACGTGCATCAACAAAGTATTGCCAAGCGTGTGCCTGTGTCATAAGTAAAGGGCCGGCTGGCTTGACCATTAGAGGGTGCAGTAACCCTCAAAGTACACTCCAAACAAAATAAAAAAATATTTTCTGTGTTTGTGAATTGGGTGCGCAGTAGCCACACGTGCATCAACAAAGTAGTGCCAAGCGTGCGCCTGTGTCATAGGTAAAGGGCCGGCTGGCTTGTCCATTAAAGGGTGCTGAAACCCCAAAGTACACTCCAAACAAAATAAAAAAATATTTTCTGTGTTTGTGAATTGTGTGCACAGTAGACGCACGTGCATCAACAAAGTAGTGCCAAGCGTGCGCCTGTGTCATAAGTAAACGGCCGGCTGGCTTGTCCGTTAAAGGGTGCTGAAACCCCAAAGTACACTCCAAACAAAATAAAAAAATATTTTCTGTGTTTGTGAATTGTGTGCACAGTAGACGCACGTGCATCAACAAAGTAGTGCTAAGCGTGCGCCTGTGTCATAAGTAAAGGGCCGGCTGGCTTGACCGGTAAAGGGTGCTGTATCCCCCAAAGTACACTCCAAACCAAATAAAAAAATATTTTCTGTGTTTGTGAATTGTGTGCGCAGTAGCCGCACGTCCATCAACAAAGTAGTGCCAAGCGTGCGCCTGTGTCATAAGTAAAGGGCCGGCTGGCTTGACCGCTAAAGGGTGCTGTAATCCCCAAAGTACACTCCAAACAAAATAAAAAAAATATTTTCTGTTTGTGAATTGTGTGCGCAGTAGCCGCACGTGCATCAACAAAGTATTGCCAAGCGTGCGCCTGTGTCATAAGTAAAGGGCCGGCTGGCTTGACCATTAAAGGGTGTTGTAACCCCCAAAGTACACTCCAAAACAAAATAAAAAAATATTTTCTGTGTTTGTGAATTGTGTGCGCAGTAGCCGCACGTCCATCAACAAAGTAGTGCCAAGCGTGCGCCTGTGTCATAAGTAAAGGGCCAGCTGGCTTGTCCGTTAAAGGGTGCTGTAACCCCCAAAGTACACTCCAAACAAAAAAAAAAAATTTTCTGTGTTTGTGAATTGTGTGCACAGTAGCCGCACGTGCATCAACAAAGTAGTGTCAAACGTGCGCCTGTGTCACAAGTAAAGGGCCGGCTGGCTTGACCGTTAAAGGGTACTGTAACCCCCAAAGTACCCTCCAAACCAAATAAAAAATTATTTTCTGTGTTTGGAAATTGTGTGCGCAGTAGCCGCACGTGCATCAACAAAGTAGTGCCAAGCGTGCGCCTGTGTCATAAGTAAAGGGCCGGCTGGCTTGACCGTTAAAGGGTGCTGTAACCCCCAAAGTACACTCCAAACCAAATAAAAAAATGTTTTCTGTGTTTGTGAATTGTGTGCGCAGTAGCCGCATGTGCATCAACAAAGTAGTGCCAAGCGTGCGCCTATGTCATAAGTAAAGGGCCAGCCGGCTTGACCATTAAAGGGTGCTGTAATTCTCAAAGTACACTCCAAACCAAATAAAAAAAAAAATTCTGTGTTTGTGAATTGTCTGCGCAGTAGCCGCACGTGCATCAACAAAGTAGTGCCAAGCGTGCGCCTGTGTCATAAGTAAAGGGCCGGCTGGCTTGACCATTAAAGGGTGCTGTAACCCCCAAAGTACACTCCAAACCAAATAAAAAAATATTTTCTGTGTTTGTGAATTGTGTACGCAGTAGCCGCACGTGCATCAACAAAGTAGTGCCAAGCGTGCGCCTGTGTCACAAGTAAAGGGCCGGCTGGCTTGACTGATAAAAGGTGCTGTAACCCCCAAAGTACACTCCAAACACAATAAAAAAAATTTTCTGTGTTTCTGAATTGTGTGCGCAGTAGCCGCTCGTGCATCAACAAAGTAGCGCCAAGCGTGTGCCTGTGTCATAAGTAAAGGACCGGCTGGCTTGACCGTTAAAGGGTGCAGTAACCCTCAAAGTAAACTCCAAACAAAATAAAAAAATATTTTCTGTGTTTGTGAATTGTGTGCGCAGTAGCCGCACGTGCATCAACAAAGTATTGCCAAGCGTGTGCCTGTGTCATAAGTAAAGGGCCGGCTGGCTTGACCGTTAAAGGGTGCAGTAACCCTCAAAGTACACTCCAAACAAAATAAAAAAATATTTTCTGTGTTTGTGAATTGGGTGCGCAGTAGCCACACGTGCATCAACAAAGTAGTGCCAAGCGTGCGCCTGTGTCATAAGTAAAGGGCCGGCTGGCTTGTCCGTTAAAGGGTGCTGAAACCCCAAAGTACACTCCAAACAAAATAAAAAAATATTTTCTGTGTTTGTGAATTGTGTGCACAGTAGACGCACGTGCATCAACAAAGTAGTGCCAAGCGTGCACCTGTGTCATAAGTAAAGGGCCGGCTGGCTTGTCCGTTAAAGGGTGCTGAAACCCCAAAGTACACTCCAAACAAAATAAAAAAATATTTTCTGTGTTTGTGAATTGTGTGCACAGTAGAAGCACGTGCATCAACAAAGTAGTGCTAAGCTTGCGCCTGTTTCATAAGTAAAGGGCCGGCTGGCTTGACCGGTAAAGGGTGCTGTATCCCCCAAAGTACACTCCAAACCAAATAAAAAAATATTTTCTGTGTTTGTGAATTGTGTGCGCAGTAGCCGCACGTCCATCAACAAAGTAGTGCCAAGCGTGCGCCTGTGTCATAAGTAAAGGGCCGGCTGGCTTGACCGCTAAAGGGTGCTGTAACCCCCAAAGTACACTCCAAACAAAATAAAAAAAATATTTTCTGTTTGTGAATTGTGTGCGCAGTAGCCGCACGTGCATCAACAAAGTATTGCCAAGCGTGCGCCTGTGTCATAAGTAAAGGGCCGGCTGGCTTGACCATTAAAGGGTGTTGTAACCCCCAAAGTACACTCCAAAACAAAATAAAAAAATATTATCTGTGTTTGTGAATTGTGTGCGCAGTAGCCGCACGTCCATCAACAAAGTAGTGCCAAGCGTGCGCCTGTGTCATAAGTAAAGGGCCAGCTGGCTTGTCCGTTAAAGGGTGCTGTAACCCCCAAAGTACACTCCAAACAAAAAAAAAAAAAATTTCTGTGTTTGTGAATTGTGTGCACAGTAGCCGCACGTGCATCAACAAAGTAGTGTCAACCGTGCACCTGTGTCACAAGTAAAGGGCCGGCTGGCTTGACCGTTAAAGGGTACTGTAACCCCCAAAGTACCCTCCAAACCAAATAAAAAATTATTTTCTGTGTTTGGAAATTGTGTGCGCAGTAGCCGCACGTGCATCAACAAAGTAGTGCCAAGCGTGCGCCTGTGTCATAAGTAAAGGGCCGGCTGGCTTGACCGTTAAAGGGTGCTGTAACCCCCAAAGTACACTCCAATCCAAATAAAAAAATGTTTTCTGTGTTTGTGAATTGCGTGCGCAGTAGCCGCATGTGCATCAACAAAGTAGTGCCAAGCGTGCGCCTATGTCATAAGTAAAGGGCCAGCCGGCTTGACCATTAAAGGGTGCTGTAATTCTCAAAGTACACTCCAAACCAAATAAAAAAAAAATTTCTGTGTTTGTGAATTGTCTGCGCAGTAGCCGCACGTGCATCAACAAAGTAGTGCCAAGCGTGCGCCTGTGTCATAAGTAAAGGGCCGGCTGGCTTGACCATTAAAGGGTGCTGTAACCCCCAAAGTACACTCCAAACCAAATAAAAAAATATTTTCTGTGTTTGTGAATTGTGTGCGCAGTAGCCGCACGTGCATCAACAAAGTAGTGCCAAGCGTGCGCCTGTGTCATAAGAAAAGGGCCGGCTGGCTTGACCGTTAAAGGGTGCTGTAACCCCCAAAGTACACTCCAAACCAAATAAAAAAAAAATTTCTGTGTTTGTGAATTGTGTGCGCAGTAACCGCACGTGCATCAGCAAGGTAGTGCCAAGCGTGCGCCTGTGTCATAAGTAAAGGGCCGGCTGGCTTGACAGTTAAAGGGTGCTGTAACCCCCAAAGTATACTCCAAACCAAATACAAAAATTTTTCCGTGTTTGTGAATTGTGTGCGCAGTAGCCGCAGGTGCATCAACAAAGTAGTGCCAAGCGTGCGCCTGTGTCATAAGTAAAGGGCCGGCTGGCTTGTCCGTTAAAGGGTGCTGTAACCCCCAAAGTACACTCCAAACCAAATAAAAAAATATTTTCTGTGTTTGTGAATTGTGTGCACAGTAGCCGCACGTGCATCAACAAAGTAGTGCCAAGCGTGCGCCTGTGTCATAAGTAAAGGGCCAGCTGGCTTGACCGTTAAAGGGTGCTGTAACCCCCAAAGTACACTCCAAACCAAATAAAAAAATATTTTCTGTGTTTGTAAATTGTGTACGCAGTAGCCGCACGTGCATCAACAAAGTAGTGCCAAGCGTGCGCCTGTGTCACAAGTAAGGGGCCGGCTGGCTTGTCCGTTAAAGGGTGCTGTAACCCCCAAAGTACACTCCAAACCAAATAAAAAAAATTTTTCTGTGTTTGTGAATTGTGTGCGCAGTAGCCACACGTGCATCAACAAAGGAGCAGCGCCAACCGTGCGCCTGTGTCCCATAAGTAAAGAGCCGGCTGGCTCATTTCTTAAAGGGTGGTGTAACCCACAAAGTGCACTACTCTACAGCGAAAATAAAAAAATATTTGATGTGTTTGTGTGCGCCTTAGCCGCACGTATATATCAAATCGATATAACATAAATGGAGGACCAAACTTTCTTCGATAAAAATAAAATAGAGAAAGATCAAGAACCACTTCTTCCTAGTGTTGAAGCTGCTGCCACTAGTCATGACATAGACGATAACATGCCATCAACATTGTCTGCCAAGGCCGATGCCCAATGTCATAGTAGGGGGCACATACAATCCCAAATGGCAAAGTTCAGGAAAATGACCTTGAAAAAAACATTTAAATCATCTGAAGAGAAACGTAAACTTGCCAATATGCCATTTACGACACGGAGTGGCAAGGAATGGCTAAGGTCTTTCCCTGTGTTCATGACTAGTGGTTCAGCTTCACATGACGATGGAAGCCCTCCTCCCACTAAAAAAATCAAAAGAGTTAAGCTGGCAAAAGCACAGCGAAGAACTGTGCGTTCTAAGAAGATATCACAAATCCCCAAGGAGAGTCCAAGTGTGGTGGTGGTTGCGATGCCTGACCTTCCCAGCACTGGACGGGAAGAGGCGGCTCTTTCCACCATTTGCACGCCCCCTGCAAGTGCTGAAAGGAGCACCCACAGTCCACTTGCTGATATGCAAATTGAAGATGTCACTGTTGAAGTACAACAGAATGAGGATATTGGTGTAGCTGGCGCTGAGGAGGAATATGGCGAGGAGGATTCTGATGGTGATGTGGTTTGTTTAAATCAGGCTCTGGGGGAGACAGTTGTTGTCCGTGGGATGAAAAAGCCCATCACGGTCATGCCTGGGCAGAAGACCAAACATTCCACCTCTTTGGTCTGGCAATATTTCTATCCAAATCCGGACAACAACTGTCTTGCCATATGTACCATATGTAAAGGTGAAATAAGTAGGGGTAGGGACATTAACCACCTAGGAACATCCTCCCTTATACGGCACCTGCAGCGCGTTCATAAAAAGTTACTGTCAAGTTCAGAAACTTTGGCTAAGACCGTAAGCAGTCCAGGGACACCTAAATCCAGTTGTCCTGTTGTATCCAAGCACCTGCAAACCACACCGTCAACTCCCTCCTCGTCAATTTCCTCCTTAGTCAGGATCGGAGTAGTACACTCCAAACAAGATAAAAAAATATTTTCTGTGTTTGTGAATTGTGTGCGCAGTAGCCGCACGTGCATCAACAAAGTAGTGCCAAGCGTGCGCCTGTGTGATACATAAAGGGCCGGCTGGCTTGTCCGTTAAAGGGTGCTGTAACCCCCAAAGTACACTCCAAACAAAATAAAAAAATATTTTCTGTGTTTGTGAATTGTGTGCGCAATAGCCGCACGTGCATCAACAAAGTAGTGCCAAGCGTGCACCTGTGTCATAAGTAAAGGGCCGGCTGGCTTGACCATTAAAGGGTGCTGTAACCCGCAAAGTACACTCCAAACCAAATAAAAAAATATTTTCTGTGTTTGTGAATTGTGTGCGCAGTAGCCGCACGTCCATCAACAAAGTAGTGCCAAGCGTGCACCTGTGTCATAAGTAAAGGGCCCGCTGGCTTGACCGTTAAAGGGTGCTGTAACCCCCAAAGTACACTCCAAACAAAATAAAAAAAATATTTTCTGTGTTTGTGAATTGTGTGCGCAGTAGCCGCACGTGCATCAACAAAGTAGTGCCAAGCGTGCACCTGTGTCATAAGTAAAGGGCCGGCTGGCTTGACCATTAAAGGGTGCTGTAACCCGCAAAGTACACTCCAAACCAAATAAAAAAATATTTTCTGTGTTTGTGAATTGTGTGCGCAGTAGCCGCACGTCCATCAACAAAGTAGTGCCAAGCGTGCGCCTGTGTCATAAGTAAAGGGCCAGCTGGCTTGACCATTAAAGGGTGCTGTACCCCCCAAAGTACACTCCAAACAAAATAAAAAAAATATTTTCTGTGTTTGTGAATTGTGTGCGCAGTAGCCGCACGTGCATCAACAAAGTAGTGCCAAGCGTGCGCCTGTGTCATAAGTAAAGGGCCGGCTGGCTTGACCATTAAAGGGTGTTGTAACCCCCAAAGTACACTCCAAACAAAATAAAAAAATATTTTCTGTGTTTGTGAATTGTGTGCGCAGTAGCCTCACGTCCATCAACAAAGTAGTGCCAAGCGTGCGCCTGTGTCATAAGTAAAGGGCCGGCTGGCTTGTCCGTTAAAGGGTGCTGTAACCCCCAAAGTACACTCCAAACAAAATAAAAAAATATTTTCTGTGTTTGTGAATTGTGTGCAAAGTAGCCGCACGTGCATCAACAAAGTAGTGTCAACCGTGCGCCTGTGTCACAAGTAAAGGGCCAGCTGGCTTGACCATTAAAGGGTACTGTAACCCCCAAAGTACCCTCCAAACCAAATTAAAAATTATTTTCTGTGTTTGGAAATTGTGTGCGCAGTAGCCGCACGTGCATCAACAAAGTAGTGCCAAGCGTGCGCCTGTTTCATAAGTAAAGGGCCGGCTGGCTTGACCGTTAAAGGGTGCTGTAACCCCCAAAGTACACTCCAAACCAAATAAACAAATGTTTTCTGTGTTTGTGAATTGTGTGCGCAGTAGCCGCATGTGCATCAACAAAGTAGTGCCAAGCGTGCGCCTATGTCATAAGTAAAGGGCCAGCCGGCTTGACCATTAAAGGGTGCTGTATTTCTCAAAGTACACTCCAAACCAAATAAAAAAAAAATTTCTGTGTTTGTGAATTGTGTACGCAGTAGCCGCACGTGCATCAACAAAGTAGTGCCAAGCGTGCGCCTGTGTCATAAGTAAAGGGCCAGCTGGCTTGACCATTAAAGGGTGCTGTAACCCCCAAAGTACACTCCAAACCAAATAAAAAAATATTTTCTGTGTTTGTGAATTGTGTGCACAGTAGCCGCACGTGCATCAACAAAGTAGTGCCAAGCGTGCGCCTGTGTCATAAGTAAAGGGCCAGCTGGCTTGACCATTAAAGGGTGCTGTAACCCCCAAAGTACACTCCAAACCAAATAAAAAAATATTTTCTGTGTTTGTGAATTGTGTACGCAGTAGCCGCACGTGCATCAACAAAGTAGTGCCAAGCGTGCGCCTGTGTCACAAGTAAGGGGCTGGCTGGCTTGACCGTTAAAAGGTGCTGTAACCCCCAAAGTACACTCCAAACACAATAAAAAAAAAATTTCTGTGTTTCTGAATTGTGTGCACAGTAGCCGCTCGTGCATCAACAAAGTAGCGCCAAGCGTGTGCCTGTGTCATAAGTAAAGGGCCGGCTGGCTTGACCGTTAAAGGGTGCAGTAACCCTCAAAGTACACTACAAACAAAATAAAAAAATATTTTCTGTGTTTGTGAATTGTGTGCGCTGTAGCCGCACGTGCATCAACAAAGTAGTGCCAAGCGTGCGCCTGTGTCATAAGTAAAGGGCCGGCTGGCTTGACCGGTAAAGGGTGCTGTAACCCCCAAAGTACACTCCAAACCAAATAAAAAAATATTTTCTGTGTTTGTGAATTGTGTGCGCAGTAGCCACACGTGCATCAACAAAGTAGTGCCAAGCGTGCGCCTGTGTCATAAGTAAAGGGCCGGCTGGCTTGTCCGTTAAAGGGTGCTGTAACCCCCAAAGTACACTCCAAACCAAATAAAAAAAAATTTCTGTGTTTGTGAATTGTGTGCGCAGTAGCCACACGTGCATCAACAAAGGAGCAGCGCCAAGCGTGCGCCTGTGTCCCATAAGTAAAGAGCCGGCTGGCTCATTTCTTAAAGGGTGGTGTAACCCACAAAGTGCACTACTCTACAGCGAAATAAAAAAATATTTGATGTGTTTGTGTGCGCCTTAGCCGCACGTATATATCAAATCGATATAACATAAATGGAGGACCAAACTTTCTCCGATAAAAATAAAATAGAGAAAGATCAAGAACCACTTCTTCCTAGTGTTGAAGCTGCTGCCACTAGTCATGACATAGACGATAACATGCCATCAACATTGTCTGCCAAGGCCGATGCCCAATGTCATAGTAGGGGGCACATACAATCCCAAATGGCAAAGTTCAGGAAAATGACCTTGAAAAAAACATTTAAATCATCTGAAGAGAAACGTAAACTTGCCAATATGCCATTTACGACACGGTGGCAAGGAATGGCTAAGGTCTTTCCCTGTGTTCATGACTAGTGGTTCAGCTTCACATGACGATGGAAGCCCTCCTCCCACTAAAAAAATCAAAAGAGTTAAGCTGGCAAAAGCACAGCGAAGAACTGTGCGTTCTAAGATGATATCACAAATTCCCAAGGAGAGTCCAAGTGTGGTGGTGGTTGCGATGCCTGACCTTCCCAGCACTGGACGGGAAGAGGCGGCTCTTTCCACCATTTGCACGCCCCCTGCAAGTGCTGAAAGGAGCACCCACAGTCCACTTGCTGATATGCAACCTGAAGATGTCACTGTTGAAGTACAACAGAATGAGGATACTGGTGTAGCTGGCGCTGAGGAGGAATATGGCGAGGAGGATTCTGATGGTGATGTGGTTTGTTTAAATCAGGCTCCGGGGGAGACAGTTGTTGTCCGTGGGATGAAAAAGCCCATCACGGTCATGCCTGGGCAGAAGACCAAACATTCCACCTCTTTGGTCTGGCAATATTTCTATCCAAATCCGGACAACAACTGTCTTGCCATATGTACCATATGTAAAGGTGAAATAAGTAGGGGTAGGGACGTTAACCACCTAGGAACAACCTCCCTTATACGGCACCTGCAGCGCGTTCATAAAAAGTTACTGTCAAGTTCAGAAACTTTGGCTAAGACCGTAAGCAGTCCAGGGACACCTAAATCCAGTTGTCCTGTTGTATACAAGCACCTGCAAACCACACCGTCAACTCCCTCCTCGTCAATTTCCTCCTTAGTCAGGATCGGAGTAGTACACTCCAAACAAGATAAAAAAATATTTTCTGTGTTTGTGAATTGTGTGCGCAGTAGCCGCACGTGCATCAACAAAGTAGTGCCAAGCGTGCGCCTGTGTCATACGTAAAGGGCCGGCTGGCTTGTCCGTTAAAGGGTGCTGTAACCCCCAAAGTACACTCCAAACAAAATAAAAAAATATTTTCTGTGTTTGTGAATTGTGTGCGCAATAGCCGCACGTGCATCAACAAAGTAGTGCCAAGCGTGCACCTGTGTCATAAGTAAAGGGCCGGCTGGCTTGACCATTAAAGGGTGCTGTAACCCGCAAAGTACACTCCAAACCAAATAAAAAAATATTTTCTGTGTTTGTGAATTGTGTGCACAGTAGAAGCACGTGCATCAACAAAGTAGTGCCAAGCGTGCGCCTGTGTCATAAGAAAAGGGCCGGCTGGCTTGACCGTTAAAGGGTGCTGTAACCCCCAAAGTACACTCCAAACAAAATAAAAAAATATTTTCTGTGTTTGTGAATTGTGTGCGCAGTAGCCGCACGTGCATCAACAAAGTAGTGCCAAGCGTGCGCTTGTGTCATAAGTAAAGGGCCGGCTGGCTTGACCGTTAAAGGGTGCTGTAACCCCCAAAGTACACTCCAAACCAAATAAAAAAAAATTTTCTCTGTTTGTGAATTGTGTGAGCAGTAACCGCACGTGCATCAGCAAGGTAGTGCCAAGCGTGCGCCTGTGTCATAAGTAAAGGGCCGGCTGGCTTGACAGTTAAAGAGTGCTGTAACCCCCAAAGTATACTCCAAACCAAATAAAAAATATTTTCTGTGTTTGTGAATTGTGTGCGCAGTAGCCGCACGTGCATCAACAAAGTAGTGCCAAGCGTGCGCCTGTGTCATAAGTAAAGGGCCAGCTGGCTTGACCGTTAAAGGGTGCTGTAACCCCCAAAGTACACTCCAAACCAAATAAAAAAATGTTTTCTGTGTTTGTGAATTGTGTGCACAGTAGCCGCACGTGCATCAACAAAGTAGTGCAAAGCGTGCGCCTGTGTCATAAGTAAAGGGCCAGCTGGCTTGACCGTTAAAGGGTGCTGTAACCCCCAAAGTACACTCCAAACCAAATAAAAAAATATTTTCTGTGTTTGTGAATTGTGTACGCAGTAGCCGCACGTGCATCAACAAAGTAGTGCCAAGCGTGCGCATGTGTCACAAGTAAGGGTCCGGCTGGCTTGACCGTTAAAAGGTGCTGTAACCCCCAAAGTACACTCCAAACACAATAAAAAAAATTTTTCTGTGTTTCTGAATTGTGTGCGCAGTAGCCGCTCGTGCATCAACAAAGTAGCGCCAAGCGTGTGCCTGTGTCATAAGTAAAGGGCCGGCTGGCTTGACCGTTAAAGGGTGCTGTAACCCTCAAAGTACACTCCAAACAAAATGAAAAAATATTTTCTGTGTTTGTGAATTGTGTGCGCTGTAGCCGCACGTGCATCAACAAAGTAGTGCCAAGCGTGCGCCTGTGTCATAAGTAAAGGGCCGGCTGGCTTGACCGGTAAAGGGTGCTGTAACCCCCAAAGTACACTCCAAACCAAATAAAAAAATATTTTCTGTGTTTGTGAATTGTGTGCGCAGTAGCCGCACGTGCATCAACAAAGTAGTGCCAAGCGTGCGCCTGTGTCATAAGTAAAGGGCCGGCTGGCTTGTCCGTTAAAGGGTGCTGTAACCCCCAAAGTACACTCCAAACCAAATAAAAAAAAAATTTCTGTGTTTGTGAATTGTGTGCGCAGTAGCCACTCGTGCATCAACAAAGGAGCAGCGCCAAGCGTGCGCCTGTGTCCCATAAGTAAAGAGCCGGCTGGCTCATTTCTTAAAGGGTGGTGTAACCCACAAAGTGCACTACTCTACAGCGAAAATAAAAAAATATTTGATGTGTTTGTGTGCGCCTTAGCCGCACGTATATATCAAATCGATATAACATAAATGGAGGACCAAACTTTCTCCGATAAAAATAAAATAGAGAAAGATCAAGAACCACTTCTTCCTAGTGTTGAAGCTGCTGCCACTAGTCATGACATAGACGATAACATGCCATCAACATTGTCTGCCAAGGCCGATGCCCAATGTCATAGTAGGGGGCACATACAATCCCAAATGGCAAAGTTCAGGAAAATGACCTTGAAAAAAACATTTAAATCATCTGAAGAGAAACGTAAACTTGCCAATATGCCATTTACGACACGGAGTGGCAAGGAATGGCTAAGGTCTTTCCCTGTGTTCATGACTAGTGGTTCAGCTTCACATGACGATGGAAGCCCTCCTCCCACTAAAAAAATCAAAAGAGTTAAGCTGGCAAAAGCACAGCGAAGAACTGTGCGTTCTAAGATGATATCACAAATCCCCAAGGAGAGTCCAAGTGTGGTGGTGGTTGCGATGCCTGACCTTCCCAGCACTGGACGGGAAGAGGCGGCTCTTTCCACCATTTGCACGCCCCCTGCAAGTGCTGAAAGGAGCACCCACAGTCCACTTGCTGATATGCAAATTGAAGATGTCACTGTTGAAGTACAACAGAATGAGGATACTGGTGTAGCTGGCGCTGAGGAGGAATATGGCGAGGAGGATTCTGATGGTGATGTGGTTTGTTTAAATCAGGCTCCGGGGGAGATAGTTGTTGTCCGTGGGATGAAAAAGCCCATCACGGTCATGCCTGGGCAGAAGACCAAACATTCCACCTCTTTGGTCTGGCAATATTTCTATCCAAATCCGGACAACAACTGTCTTGCCATATGTACCATATGTAAAGGTGAAATAAGTAGGGGTAGGGACGTTAACCACCTAGGAACAACCTCCCTTATACGGCACCTGCAGCGCGTTCATAAAAAGTTACTGTCAAGTTCAGAAACTTTGGCTAAGACCGTAAGCAGTCCAGGGACACCTAAATCCAGTTGTCCTGTTGTATCCAAGCACCTGCAAACCACACCGTCAACTCCCTCCTCGTCAATTTCCTCCTTAGTCAGGATTGGAGTAGTACACTCCAAACAAGATAAAAAAATATTTTCTGTGTTTGTGAATTGTGTGCGCAGTAGCCGCACGTGCATCAACAAAGTAGTGCCAAGCGTGCGCCTGTGTCATACGTAAAGGGCCGGCTGGCTTGTCCGTTAAAGGGTGCTGTAACCCCCAAAGTACACTCCAAACAAAATAAAAAAATATTTTCTGTGTTTGTGAATTGTGTGCGCAATAGCCGCACGTGCATCAACAAAGTAGTGCCAAGCGTGCACCTGTGTCATAAGTAAAGGGCCGGCTGGCTTGACCATTAAAGGGTGCTGTAACCCGCAAAGTACACTCCAAACCAAATAAAAAAATATTTTCTGTGTTTGTGAATTGTGTGCGCAGTAGCCGCACGTCAATCAACAAAGTAGTGCCAAGCGTGCGCCTGTGTCATAAGTAAAGGGCCCGCTGGCTTGACCGTTAAAGGGTGCTGTAACCCCCAAAGAACACTCCAAACAAAATAAAAAAAATATTTTCTGTGTTTGTGAATTGTGTGCGCAGTAGCCGCACGTGCATCAACAAAGTAGTGCCAAGCGTGCGCCTGTGTCATAAGTAAAGGGCCGGCTGGCTTGACCATTAAAGGGTGTTGTAACCCCCAAAGTACACTCCAAACAAAATAAAAAAATATTTTCTGTGTTTGTGAATTGTGTGCGCAGTAGCCGCACGTCCATCAACAAAGTAGTGCCAAGCGTGCGCCTGTGTCATAAGTAAAGGGCCGGCTGGCTTGTCCGTTAAAGGGTGCTGTAACCCCCAAAGTACACTCCAAACAAAATAAAAAAATATTTTCTGTGTTTGTGAATTGTGTGCACAGTAGCCGCACGTGCATCAACAAAGTAGTATCAACCGTGCGCCTGTGTCACAAGTAAAGGGCCAGCTGGCTTGACCGTTAAAGGGTACTGTAACCCCCAAAGTACCCTCCAAACCAAATAAAAAAATATTTTCTGTGTTTGTAAATTGTGTGCGCAGTAGCCGCACGTGCATCAACAAAGTAGTGCCAAGCGTGCGCCTGTGTCATAAGTAAAGGGCCAGCTGGCTTGACCATTAAAGGGTGCTGTAACCCCCAAAGTACACTCCAAACCAAATAAACAAATGTTTTCTGTGTTTGTGAATTGTGTGCGCAGTAGCCGCATGTGCATCAACAAAGTAGTGCCAAGCGTGCGCCTGTGTCATAAGAAAAGGGCCGGCTGGCTTGACCGTTAAAGGGTGCTGTAACCCTCAAAGTACACTCCAAACAAAATAAAAAAATATTTTCTGTGTTTGTGAATTGTGTGCGCAGTAGCCGCACGTGCATCAACAAAGTAGTGCCAAGCGTGCGCTTGTGTCATAAGTAAAGGGCCGGCTGGCTTGACCGTTAAAGGGTGCTGTAACCCCCAAAGTACACTCCAAACCAAATAAAAAAAAATTTCTGTGTTTGTGAATTGTGTGCACAGTAGCCGCACGTGCATCAACAAAGTAGTGCCAAGCGTGCGCCTGTGTCATAAGTAAAGGGCCAGCTGGCTTGACCGTTAAAGGGTGCTGTAACCCCCAAAGTACACTCCAAACCAAATAAAAAAATATTTTCTGTGTTTGTGAATTGTGTACGCAGTAGCCGCACGTGCATCAACAAAGTAGTGCCAAGCGTGCGCCTGTGTCACAAGTAAAGGGCCGGCTGGCTTGACCGTTAAAAGGTGCTGTAACCCCCAAAGTACACTCCAAACACAATAAAAAAATATTTTCTGTGTTTGTGAATTGTGTGCGCAGTAGCCGCACGTGCATCAACAAAGTATTGCCAAGCATGCGCCTGTGTCATAAGTAAAGGGCCGGCTGGCTTGACCGTTAAAGGGTGCTGTAACCCCCAAAGTACACTCCAAACAAAATAAAAAAATATTTTCTGTGTTTGTGAATTGGGTGCGCAGTAGCCACACGTGCATCAACAAAGTAGTGCCAAGCGTGCGCCTGTGTCATAATTAAAGGGCCGGCTGGCTTGTCCGTTAAAGGGTGCTGAAACCACAAAGTACACTTAAAACAAAATAAAAAAATATTTTCTGTATTTGTGAATTGTGTGCACAGTAGACGCACGTGCATCAACAAAGTAGTGCTAAGCGTGCGCCTGTGTCATAAGTAAAGGGCCGGCTGGCTTGACCGGTAAAGGGTGCTGTAACCCCCAAAGTACACTCCAAACCAAATAAAAAAATATTTTCTGTGTTTGTGAATTGTGTGCGCAGTAGCCACACGTGCATCAACAAAGTAGTGCCAAGCGTGCGCCTGTGTCATAAGTAAAGGGCTGGCTGGCTTGTCCGTTAAAGGGTGCTGTAACCCCCAAAGTACACTCCAAACCAAATAAAAAAAAAATTTCTGTGTTTGTGAATTGTGTGCGCAGTAGCCACACGTGCATCAACAAAGGAGCAGCGCCAAGCGTGCGCCTGTGTCCCATAAGTAAAGAGCCGGCTGGCTCATTTCTTAAAGGGTGGTGTAACCCACAAAGTGCACTACTCTACAGCGAAAATAAAAAAATATTTGATATGTTTGTGTGCGCCTTAGCCGCACGTATATATCAAATCGATATAACATAAATGGAGGACCAAACTTTCTCCGATAAAAATAAAATAGAGAAAGATCAAGAACCACTTCTTCCTAGTGTTGAAGCTGATGCCACTAGTCATGACATAGACGATAACATGCCATCAACATCGTCTGCCAAGGCCGATGCCCAATGTCATAGTAGGGGGCACATACAATCCCAAATGGCAAAGTTCAGGAAAATGACCTTGAAAAAAACATTTAAATCATCTGAAGAGAAACGTAAACTTGCCAATATGCCATTTACGACACGGAGTGGCAAGGAATGGCTAAGGTCTTTCCCTGTGTTCATGACTAGTGGTTCAGCTTCACATGACGATGGAAGCCCTCCTCCCACTAAAAAAATCAAAAGAGTTAAGCTGGCAAAAGCACAGCGAAGAACTGTGCGTTCTAAGAAGATATCACAAATCCCCAAGGAGAGTCCAAGTGTGGTGGTGGTTGCGATGCCTGACCTTCCCAGCACTGGACGGGAAGAGGCGGCTCTTTCCACCATTTGCACGCCCCCTGCAAGTGCTGAAAGGAGCACCCACAGTCCACTTGCTGATATGCAAATTGAAGATGTCACTGTTGAAGTACAACAGAATGAGGATACTGGTGTAGCTGGTGCTGAGGAGGAAGTTGGCGAGGAGGATTCTGATGGTGATGTGGTTTGTTTAAATCAGGCTTCGGGGGAGACAGTTGTTGTCCGTGGGATGAAAAAGCCCATCACGGTCATGCCTGGGCAGAAGACCAAACATTCCACCTCTTTGGTCTGGCAATATTTCTATCCAAATCCGGACAACAACTGTCTTGCCATATGTAAAGGTGAAATAAGTAGGGGTAGGGACGTTAACCACCTAGGAACATCCTCCCTTATACGGCACCTGCAGCGCGTTCATAAAAAGTTACTGTCAAGTTCAGAAACTTTGGCTAAGACCGTAAGCAGTCCAGGGACACCTAAATCCAGTTGTCCTGTTGTATCCAAGCACCTGCAAACCACACCGTCAACTCCCTCCTCGTCAATTTCCTCCTTAGTCAGGATCGGAAGTAGTCCTGCAGGTCATGTCACTGGCATGACTGACTCTCCTATCCGGGATTCCTCTGGAGGATCCTGCATTGCTACGCCTCCTGCTGCTGTTGTTGCTGCTGGGAGTCGTTCATCATCCCAGAGAGGAAGTAGGAACACCACTACTTTTACTAAACAATTGACCCTCCAACAGTCCTTAGCGAGGAGGATGAAGTACGACAGCAGTCATCCTGAAGCAAAACGTATAACTGAGGCCTTGACTGCTATGTTGGTGTTAGACGTGCGTCCGGTATCCACCATTAGTGCAGTGGGATTTAGACAATTGATGGAGGTAGTGTGTCCCCGGTTCCAAATCCCGTCTAAATTTCACTTCACTAGGCAGGCGATACCGAGACTGTACAGAAACATCAGAAAAAGTGTCCTCAGTGTCCTGAAAAATGCCGTTGTACCCAATGTCCACTTAACCACGGACATGTGGACAAATGGAACAGGGCAGACTAAGGACTATATGACTGTGACAGCCCACTGGGTAGATGTATCACCTTACGCAGCAACAGCAGCAGCGTCACCAGTAGCAGCATTTCAGAAACGCCAGCTCGTTCCAAGGCAGGCTACGCTGTGTATCACCGGTTTCAGTAAGAGGCACACTGCCGACAACCTCTTAGAGAAACTGAGGGAAATCATCGCCCAGTGGCTTACCCACTCTCCTGGGGATTTGTGATATCTGACAACGCCACCAATATTGTGCGGGCATTACATCTGGGCAATTTCCAGCACGTCCCATGTTTTGCTCACACAATAAACTTGGTGGTGCAGAATTTTCTGAAAAGCGACAGGGGCATGCAGGAAACGTTTTGGGTGGCCCAAAAAATTTCTGGCCACTTTCGCCATTCAGCGACTGCGTGCCGAAGACTGGAGCGCCAGCAAACACTCTTGAACCTGCCCCGCCATCACCTGAAGCAAGAGGTTGTGACGCGGTGGAACTCAACCCTCTATATGCTTCAGAGGATGGAGGAGCAGCAAAAGGCCATACAAGCCTATACATCCACCTATGACATAGGCAAAGGAGGGGGTATGCACCTGACTCAAGCGCAGTGGAGAATGATTTCCGTGTTGTGCAAGGTTCTCCAGCCCTTCGAACTTGCCACACGTGAAGTCAGTTCAGACACTGCCAGCTTGAGTCAGGTCATTCCCCTCATCAGGCTTTTGCAGAAGCAGCTGGAGAAAGTGAAGGAGGAGCTAAGACGGAGCGATTCCGCTTGGCATGTGGGACTTGTGGATGAAGCCCTTCATTCGCTTTGCCAGGATTCCAGGGTGGTCAATCTGTTGAAATCAGACCACTACATTTTGGCCACCGTGCTGGTTTAAAGCCTATGTGGTGTCTCTCTTTCCGGCCGACACAAGCCTGCAGAGGTGCAAAGACCTGCTGGTGAACACACTGTCAGCTGAAGCGGAACGTGACACATCAACAGCTCCTTCTTCATTTTCTCCCACAACTGGGGCTGCCAGGAAAAAAGTAGCTATCCTAAGCAACCCGCTGGCGGTGATGCAGGGCAGGCAGGACCAAGTTTGGACATCTGGTCCGGACTGAAGGACCTGGCAACAATTTCTGACATGTCTACTGTCACTACATATGATACTGTCACCATTGACAGAATGGTGGAGGATTACATCGGTGACAGCATCCAAGTAGGCATGTCAGACAGTCCATACCTGTACTGGCAGGAAAAAGAGGCAATTTGGAGGCCCCTGTACAAACTGGCTTTATTTTACCTGAGTTGCCCCCCCTCCAGTGTGTACTCCGAAAGAGTGTTTAGTGCAGCCGGGAACCTTGTCAGTAAAAGGCGTAGGAGGTTGCTTCCACAAAATGTGGAGAAGATGATGTTCATCAAAATGAATTATCAACTCTTCCAGGGAGACCAGCCTCCAGAACGTACAGAGGGACCTGTGGTGGTGGATTCCAGTGGGGACGAGTTAATACTCTGTGAGGATGAGGATGTACACAACACTAAAGAGGGTGAGGAATCGGTGGATGAGGAGGATGAGGATGACATCTTGCCTCCGTAGAGCCAGCTTGTGCAGGGACAGTTTAATTGCCAGCTTGTTTTGTGGGGGCCCAAACGAACCAATCATTTCAGCCACAGTCGTGTGGCAGACCCTGGCACTGAAATGATTGCTTTGTTAAAGTGTGCATGTCCTGTTTATACAACATAAGGGTGGGTGGGAGGGCCCAAGGACAATTCCATCTTGCACCTCTTTTTTTTTCTTTGCACAATGTACAGTTTGGGGCCTAGTTTTTCAAACTGCCATCCTGTCTGCCACTGCAGTGTCACTCCTAGATGGGTCACGTGTTTGTGCCACCCACTCGTGTCGTTTAGCATAGTCATCCAGCTACCTTGGTGCAACCTTTTGGACATAAAAACACTATTGTGAGGTGTGAGGTGTTCAGAATTGACTGGAAATTAGTGGAAATTAAGGTTATTGAGGTTAATAATAGCATAGGAGCAGAAAAACCAACACATTCTGTGATTTTAGCTGTTTTTATGCTTTTTTTTAAAAAAATACAGATCCAAAACACAAAACCCAGAACCCAAAACACGGAAGGGTGGTTTTGGCAAAACCAATCCAGATGCAAAACACGAAGAAAGATCCAGATCCAAAACCAAAACCAAAACACAAAACACGAAAAGGGGCCGGTGCACACCCCTAGTTTGGATATGTAACCAGGGGATGCAGGAGTGTGTGAGCTCTGACAATTAGGATGAGTCATTGGGAAGACAATTCCATCTGGTCTGTCAATGACTTTGGCGCAAACCTCGTCCTCTGGACACGATACATAGATGACATCTTCTTCATCTGGAAAGGGGATGAGGAATCACTCCTAACCTTAAACCAACATATTAGCAATAACTACAATTTAGCCTTCACAACTAATTACAATAAGACCAGTGTAGAATTTCTTGATTTAAAAATTTTCATTTACAACAATCAAATTCACACTAACATATACCGCAAGCAAGTAGACGTAAACAGTTTTATCTTAGCTATGAGCAGTCATCATCCTAGCTGGTTAAATGGGATACCCACAGGACAATTTAAGAGAATAATATGTAATTGCTCCAGAATAAACGATTACGAAACTCAAGGTAACATTCTCAAAACACAACTAATAAACAAAAAATACAATGCCAGTACAGTACAAGCAGCTTTTCAAACTATAAAAGAATCAGACAGAGGCCCACTCTTAGAATATAAAAACAAAGAGTCGAACGCAGACACCGACAACAATGATATTCTTCATGACCCAATACAGTAGTCAAGCACGGGAAATTAAAAAAATAGTGAACAAACATTGGCCAATACTTCTAGGGGACGAGATTATAGACACTTCCCTACCCTCCAAACCTCAGGTAGTGTTCCGAAAAGCTCCAGATCTGAGAACTAAAATAGTGAAGAATCATTTAGCACCGACAGCCCTAAAACAAAACACACTCACCGATATTTGGAAACAGAAGACATCAGGACAGAATGAGGGAGGGTTATTTTATAGTGGCATTTGCCAGGCCTGCACCATCACTAGTAAAAGAAGTACCATTCCGAAAAAACTAGTACAATCCACAACAAACAACACAATATTCAAGATATGAGAAAACTTGACATGCAGGTGTGATCTATTTGCTACAATGCCCCTGTCATCAACTATATATAGTAAGAACCATTCGCCCACTTAAATTAAGGATAAGTGAACATATGCGCAACATTAGGAAAGGTTGTGAGGAACACCCTATCTCCATGCATTTCAAAATCCACCATGGGACAGATCCCACAGCCCTGGATTTCATTGCTCTCAAATCAGTCAAACCCAACTGGAGAGGCAGTGATTATATCAAACAGATCAACAGAGAAGAATTACATATCATGATAAACATGGGGTCCCTTAACCCACAGGGTCTCAATCGGGACAATGAAATTAGATCCATCATTTGTGACTAGCAACATTACCGATCCTAGCATTATAAGCCTCTATCCAAAATATTTGGGTCATACTAGCCGATTTGTTTTTAATGCAATTGAATCCCCACAAGATTTTTCCCTCTCTACACCACTTCACGTGGCAAGATATATCCTCACTACATTACTAGCACATTACACGCAGCTAACCACACCTATTCTTATAATCCCTTGCTTTAACCAATAATGGTCTATTATCATAATGTGATTAGCTCTATGCTGTCAACACCCACCACATACCCTAGATTGTATACTTTATGTCTTTCTATTTGATGTTTAACCCCATAGGTTCTATGCATCAATCCATCAATATCCTTATTAGATTATTTCCCCTAAATATACATACTTAATCACCAATAAGCAATTCAAATGTTGTGACCAACAACTCAGCAGAAGTTTTCAAGAAGATTATCCAGCCAAACACATAACACATCCTATAGTCATGAAACGGCGATTATATATGCCCCTCAATGCACCTACTGGTTTAGCATAAATATTCATGTTCTCGTTAACTGTTTAACATTTATGGTTTCTGCACGAACACAGTACCCATTTACATAATCTCTATCATGACTCTAAATCAGCAGAAGGCATTAGGAGCATCTTCCAGCTTTATATTTAACATAACCCATACTATGAACATGTTCCCCAACATGTTTTCTGGATACACGTATGATCCAGCACAACAACTAATGCATTTGACTGACAAGCCCTTAACCCAGTCAGCATACACCAGGATCATCCACAAAATCAATGACATGCTTAACAACCTATCATAGAGGAGGCGGGGATTTTCCCTACTACAAACGGCCTCACCATACAGAGTAAACCCATACAGTTCTTCCTAGAAGAAGACCCCAAGAGGGTCGAAACGCGTTGCAGTTCACATACATTTACTCTACCACCCCCTGACATTGGAGAGTGACCAGGAAGAATTCATTACTACATCATTCACCCACGATCACAGCATCCACTTCACTACCAGCCGCAGACGTACCACGAGACCCGGAAGTGCCAGCCACAAGTGAGAGGACTCCAAGCAACAACAGCCGGCAAGGGGCAAGAGCGGGACTCCATTGAGTCCATAGGGAGGTAAGTCTCTACACCGGAGGAGGAGTGTGGTCTCTGGTTACAAGAGCCACAACTGATACACCTCCTCCACAGGTTAGTACAGTCCGCCCGCGTGCACCAGCGGTGCTCGTCCGTTCAGTCGGGCGAGCATCGCTGTGATACACCAGACACCGGACTGTCTAACTGTGAGACCCCTGTCCCTGCCATCTCCGGATCCCGTACTACTTGTCCCAGGAACATCTCATCCCGGGCACTGTTTAGCGGGACGCCACAGTCAGTAACATATTCATCCTAATTGTCAGAGCTCACACGCTCCTGCATCCCCTGGTCACAAATCCAAACCAATTGATCATCTTGCACAACCTTGTGACCAGTGTGTTCTTACACATTATTCAGATTTCCAAACCCTGAATTATCAGAACTTTGACCAATACCATATTGCTCAATCTCCACCATTGATATTGTTTTGCTTATTATCTTAATACCATTGTGCTCCATTCCGTGCTATACAAATGTCATTATAATTATCAGCATCGACTTATTACCTTAACTGTTTATATTATCTGTGTAATAAAAATTGCACATTTTAATATCTTCAATTGTGTTATAAATAAAATTCTTAGATATACCACTCGTTACTGATCAATCATTCCTCTGCACCTCATATATGGACTATTACAATTCTCATTGACTATATCTGTGTTACCGATCAATTCTCCTTTTTCTTTTGTACCCCATTCATCACATTTAACACCAAGTGGGTTTCAGAGTACAGTTACTATCCTCTAACCACCTAATGTAAATCAGAGGGTCAGACACCCTTCCCTGTAAGTGCAGCCACACCAGCTCAATAGGTTATAGTCCAGTCCGCAATTTAACTCCCTCTTTTTTTAATATATACACAACACAGGATGGGATGACGATATAGGCTTGGGTGATGGTATAATCTGGGGTGATGTATAAATCATCTTCTTCACAAAATATTAATTTGTCCCCACTGGAATCCACCATTACAGGTGCCTCTGTAATTTTTGCAGGTAATTGACCGTAAAGGTCTTTCTCATAGAATTTGTAGTTAATTTTACTGGACATCATCTTTTCCACATTTTGGGGAAGTAGTCTCAGGCTGATCACTGACAAGGTTCCCGGATGTGCTGAAAACTCTTTCTGAGTAGACACTGAAGGTGGGCAGCTCAAGTAAAGCAAAGGCAATTTTTTTTGTGTAAGGGCCTCCAAGGGGTATATTTATTTAATAAAGTTTCTAAATATGAAAAGTGTTCATGTTGCCCATAGCAACCAATCAGATCCTGTCTATCATTTTCTACAATGCAATAGAGAAATGATAACTACAATCTGATTGGTTGCTATGGGCAACATGAACACTTTTCATTTTAGAAACTTTAGTAAATATACCCCCAAATTGCCTCTTTTTCCTGCCAGTAGTTATTTACATGTATCTCTTTCTCTTCAGATCTGTGTACATTGGGGGAAAAAAACAATGTCTTCCTCCCTTCTGGGATGAAAATCCACTCCCAGCAAGCAGGCATGGTGCTCAAGAATTCCCAAGAAATACACAACGTAAAACCTAAACCTTAAACTGAAATGTTGCATTTAATGCTTTGTTCCACTTGCTTACATATCTAAGTAATATGGATAAGTGGACAGTGGGAACAACAGCAGTTTAAAGGCCACTAACTAACCTGTACAGGTTGGGAAATGCCTTTACGGAAGGTTTGCAAAGGGTTATTTAAGTCAATTGTTTTTGGAAGCACTCTTCCTGGTCCCCTTCTGGGATGAAAATTCACTCCTAGCCGCAGATGCAGGTGCAGGATTCTCAAGAAAGACACAATGTAAGGCCTAAATCAGGGGTAGCCAACCTCGGCCCTTGAGAGCTACTAACAGTTCATATATTCCAGACCACTGGTGCACAGGTGTATTCATTACTCGCCAATACATTTGGAAAGATCCACAAGTGGAGTTAATTATTACAGTTGTTAACCTGGAAAACATGCACTGTTGGTAGCTCTCGAGGACCAGGGTTGACTACCCCTGCCTTAAATCATAGATCTTACACTTGAGGCCACTAACTAACTCTGTTTTATTTAATGTCCCTGTACAAGTTGGGAAATGCTTTTTCAACCCTTCCTGTCCCTGCCCTGCCTTCAACTACATACATACTCCAACTCCCTCAGGCCTCTCTTGAATAATAAAAGTGTTTCCTGATGTGCCATGTTTGAAGTTGAACTGCCATGTGTTTGTGCCGCCCACTGCTGCTGCTTAGCTTGGTGTAAATTTTTGGCCTAAACTGGATGAAAACAATATAGTGAGCTGTGAGGTGGTCAAAATTGACTGGAAACAAGTGGAAATAAATGTTATTGAGGTTAATAGTACTGTAGTCCCATTTTATGTGATTTTAGCTGTTTTTATGATTTTTAAAGAAAAAATCCAGATCCAAAACCGAAAAACAAAACAAGATTTTGACAACCCTTGGATCCTGTCAAAGCTAATGAAGGGCTTGATCTACAAGTCCCACATACTTAGCGGAATCACTCCGTTTCAGCTCCTCCTTCAGTTTCTCCAGCTGCTTTTGCAAAAGTCTGATTAGGGGAATGACCTGATTCAAGCTGGCAGTGTCTGAACTAACTTCACATGTGGCAAGTTCAAAGGGTTTGAGAACCTTGCACACCATGACAATTATTCTCCACTGCGCTTGACTAAGGTGCATTCCCGCTCCTCTCCCTATGTCATAGGCCGTAGTGTAGCCTTGGATGGCCTTTTTATGCTCCTCCATCCTCTGAAGCATATAGAGGGTGGAATGCCACCTAGTTACCACCTCTTGCTTCAGCTGATGGCAGGGCAAATTCAACAGTTCTTGCTGGTGCTGCAATCTTCGACACACAGTTGCTGAATGTTGAAAATGTCCAGAAATCTTTTGGTCCACCGAGAGAATCTCCTGCATGCCCCTGTCATTTTTAAAAAAATGTTGCACCACTAGATTGTGTGAGCAAAACATGGGATGTGATCGAATTCGCCCACATGTAATGCTCACACAATATTGCTGAAATCACAAATCCCGAGGAGAGTCCAAGTGGGGTAAGCCATTTTGCAATGATTTCCCTGAGTTTCTCTAAGAGGTTCTCAGCAGTATGCCTCTTACTGAAACCGGTGATACACAGAGTGCTGTTTGCACTGTTGGAGGCAATACACCTACCCAGTGGGCTGTCACAGTCATGTAAACTTTAGTTTGCCCTGTCCCACTTGTCCACATATCTGTGGTTAAGTGGACAGTGGGCACAACGGCAATTCGGAGGAAATTAATATGTTTTTTTAATGCCCTTGTAGAGATTGGGAATTGCTATTCTAGAGAAGTGGAATCTAGAAAGCAGGACTTCCATTAACTGGGTAAAACCCACTACATTAATGGCGGCACCTGGTAGCACATCTAATACAAGCATAGCTGTTATGGCGTCAGAAATCTGCTGTGCAGCTGGGTGTTTGCTGTCATACTTGTTCGCCAATGCAAAGGACTGTGTGATAGTCAATTGTTTGGTTGAATTTCCTGAATTACCTAAAGTAGTCTTCTTCCTGGTCCGCTTCTGGGATGAAGATCCACTTATAGCAACAGCAGCAGCACCAGGCATAACACACAAGGATCCTTCTAAGGAACAATAGATAGGAGAGGAGTCAGTCTTTATGATATTGGATGCAGGACTACTTTTATCAAGAATAAGGATGATGATGAAGATGCAGGTGTTGGTGGTGGATATTGCAGGTGCTTTGTTCCAGACAGAAGGGAGCAGCTTGGTGACACTGGACTGATTGCGGTTTGTTTTTTGTCTCCAACGTTTCAATACCCTTTCCGATTTGATGAATGCGCTGCAAATAACGTAACAGGGAGGAGGTTCCAAGATGGTTAACGTCCTTACCTCTACTCTCTGTTACTTGGCAACAGTCACAAATGGCTTGGCAAAAGTTGTCCGCATTTGGGTGGAAATAATTCCACACATGAGAAGTGGATTTTTTGGTCCTCTGCCCAGGCATGGCAACAATGGGATTTTTCCCACCATGGGCAACAACAACAGTTGCCTGATTTACATTTTTTACACAAACATCCTCGCCATCAACATCCTCATCATCATCAACATCCCCATCATCCTTGTTGTTATCGCCAGCTAGATAAATATCCTCCTCATCCCCCTCGTGCAATTCCACAGAAGGATACTCGATTTCTACGTCAAAAGGCAAACAATGGTGGAAGCAGGATCCTCTTCAAGTACAGTAATACTAGAAACTAGGTCAGGCTCACACATGGCAAAAGTGGACACACTTGGACTCTCCTTGGGGATTTGTGATTTTTCAGAGCACACAGTTGGTTCCGGTGTCTTACTCATCTTAACAATTTTTATTTTTTTGTACCTCTTCTACAAGCAGAGGGGCTTATTATTATTATTAGAACCATCAGTCACCATAAATACAGGCCAATGCCTTATCCTTTCCTTGCCACTTCGTGTAGTGAATGGCATATTGCCAATTTTTTGTTTGTCCAAAGCTGACTTAGCTTTACATTTTTTTTGCTTTAACAGGGTAAAAGTTGATTTTTTTAGCCTGACTTAAGCCCTTGTACATCGGCCTTCATAGATGCCGTTGACGGCCTTGCATCGTCATCATGACTGCTGCCAGCAGCTACAAGACTGTTTTGTGGATCTTGCTCTCCGATCATGTGACTGTCCTCCACCTCCATACTCACTACGCACACAACCACACACAAAAAAATGTTTTCTTTTTTGGGAGGCAGCAGCCCTTGATAGACAGCAGCACAGCACCCATGTGCAGCTACACTGATGACAGTGATAGCCAGGTGTGGCTAACATGCACACAAAAAAAATTGTTGGTTTTTACTTTTTTAATTTTTTGGGGGGGCAGCAGCTCTTGACAGACAGCAGCACAGCACCCCTTCGCAGCTACGCCAATGACAGTGACAGCCAGTTGTGGCTAACACGCACACAGAAAAAAATTGTTGGTTTTTACTTTTTTTCTTTTTGGGGGGGCAGCAGCCCTTGACAGACAGCAGCACAACACCCCTGCACACTTACGCCACTAACAGTGACAGGTGTAGCTAACACAGCACAACAGCCAGTCCCTATCTGGACAACAGTAGCCAGCCTACCCCTATATGGACAACAGTAGCCGGCCAGCCCCTATATGGATAACAGTAGCCAGCCAGCCCCTATATCTACAACAGTAGCCAGCCAGCCCCTATATGGACAACAACAGTAGCCAGCCCCTATATGGACAACAACAGTAGCCAGCCAGCACCTCTATGGACAACAGTAGCCAGCCAGCCGATATATGGACAAGAGTAGCCAGCCAGCCCCTATATGGACAATAGTAGCCAGCCAGCCCCTATGGTCAGCGTCAGCAACAGATCTGCGACATTGGCACATATTTGCATAGCAACTCCATATGGAATCACACTTACGGTATCAATAGCATCCAACTTTGAATCAGGCCCTACGTCTATAAATATGTCTGTGTAGACTGAGGTGTAATATCATCTGCACTTTACAAGAAAATCATTATTTATTGAGTGGTTAACGAAGATCACGCAACAGAGATTGCATATCATGTTTATAGTTTTATATCACGTTTGTTTCCCCACGTGGGACTAGGCCCATATAAATTTTGTGCACACCGCACTGTGGCTGTATGTTATTGGATAACACGCATGAAAGGGAACCCAGAGTGCTTTTGCAGGCTTGTAATTTAACATAATTCAGCGTGAATAAAGCTACCTGCATTCCTGTTTTCATCTCCAGCAGGAAGGCACAAACCATTGCTCACAAAATGATATAAATAAATATGTATATTCTTTGCATAGTTGAATGCTGTCCCTACTCACAGAGTAATACTTGCGGCCCATTGGCACAATCTGCACGTGTGCAAGTCTCCTGCCATTACATCTGTGCGTATATTTATAGAGAGTGACAGGGAGAGAAGAGATTATTGAGATAGCAGCAGGTGTTGGAAAGTGAAAATGAACCGTATTGTCTAATTCCCTGAGATCAAGGCAATAAGCGGAGTAGTGGGGTGATGTCTGCGATGGTATAAGTTAATTGGAAGCTCTGTGTGTAAATGTAAGAACGATATGGCAGAATCTGCAGTCTTGCATTATTAAAGTTCACTGGCAGATGACTGTTCCTAGCAATGAGAACGGTAGGAGGAGCTGTATGGCAGGGTTAAGGTGAATTGACTGAGCTGAGTTCGAGAAATCCATACCCAGGAGAGAGATGGGCTGTGTGTTCCTGTTGTACTGTTCTATATATATTTCTTATAGTAAGACTCTGAGATTGCAGCATCTGCTGTGTATCAGACATATACTAACAAGCATTAGACATATCAGGCACATGCCTTGGGGTGCCCCGGATTTGGCGAGCGCCAGACTTGTATCTGCCACAGTTAAATGCTTAAATGTAAATATGTTTCCAGTAAATTACTCCAGTGCTGTGTATTTGTGTAGCTCGGGCACGGCGTTCTGTGTCACTGTTGCCAAAGGAAGTTCTTTGCTCTTTCTAGAATGTGAATTTTTATACATGTAAAACAATGTTCTAAATATCTCTCTTAAAAACCTGAAAGTTTGCTAATTACTTCAGACTGCTAGTATTACTCTAATTACAAATTAGCATTTTGAATTTTGGATTTGTTAAAAATTTTAATACTGTTTACTGCACAGGGTGAGTCTCCCATATCCAAAATGCTTGGGACCTGGGGTATTTGTATATCGGACTATTCAGTGTTTTGGAATATTTGCATATGAAATATCTTGGGAATGGGACCTAAATCTAAACACAGAATGCATTTATGTTTTATATACTGTACACCACAGGTTCTCAAACTCGGTCCTCAGGACCCCCAATAGTGCACGTTTTCCAGGTCTCCTCACAGAATCGCAAGTGAAATAATTAGCTCCACCTGTGGATCTATTAAAATGTGTCAGTGAGTAATGACTACACCTGTGCACCTGCTGGGTGACCTGGAAAACGTGACCTGTGTGGGGTCCTGACGACCGAGTTTGAGAACCACTGCTGTACACCTTATATACACAGCCAGCAGGTAATTTTATACATTATTTTCAACAATTTTGTGGCTCAAACAAAGTTTGTGTACTTTGGACCATCAAAAAGCATAGGTGTCACTATCTCAGTCATGCTGAAAAAAATTCTGTATTTCGGAATATTCCATATTTCTGAATATTTGGATAAGGGAATAAGTATTAAAACGTAACTTTTAATAATACATATAAAAAACATATGTTATTACAGCAGCCAAAATAAATTAGACATAAACAAACATAAGGCACATATAATAATGAAAATACCTAACAGTGAAAAAATGGATTGTGTAATTCAGGTATATTTCTGAATATTTGGATATGGGAGACTCACACTGTACCTGTACCAGGAAAACATGCTACTGGTGCCAACCTGCATGCATTTTGCCTTAACATATTGGTGTAAATTTGTTATTTTCATAGTGGCTTTTTGAACATCACTTATGGCCAATTTGGGATCAACTCTTCATCCGGCCCATGTTACTATCTATACAATTATCTCATATAATAAAATACTTATCATCTGAAATCAAGTTGCCTGCAAAAACCCTGGAGATACAGAGCCCGAGTCAGAGATGTACTCAAAGCCAATATTTACGCTATTGACCAATTATCAGAAAACTGCGCATGCGTTTAAGTCACACTGCTGCATGCATACAGGTACATTACCTCTGTCACTCACAACGACTTGTTACCCGCAGTATGATTAATAGTCAGGCACCGATTGTGGGAGGTAATGGTGGAGTGGCATCAAAAACTCAGGTCGCAACAGTTTTCAGGGTGTGTCACAGCCTGCGTCTGCGATCCCATGTGCAATAAAAATGGCGCTGGCGTCTCAGTACATGCAGCCATTTTGGCTGACCATAAGGTTAAGAGAAACATAAAAAGAAATAGTATACTCTCTGGCGGGGACACTCTTGTTTAAATAAGTATTAAAACGTAACTTTTAATAATACATATAAAAAATATACGTTATTAAAGTAGCCATAATAAATTAGACATAAACCAACATAAGGCACATATAATAATGAAAATACCTAACAGTGAAAAAATGGATTGCGTAATTCAGCTATAGTACTCATCAATCACATGATTTATAAAAAGGATACACAATTCATTCTTTAAAACACACATATACACTGTATATTTCACATTCCTATGTATTTAAACATGAATCACTGACATAGGTGAAGATAATCAGCAGAATCTATGTAAATTGAAAGCTGAAGACAACATACCAATTGGTCCCAAAATATATGATAATTCATACAAATCCTCTTATTTATATCATGGTTAGTGCAATATATTTCTGATCAAAATGAATACCCTTAGAATCATTTATCATTCCACATTTTAGCATAACACACAGATCATGAATTTTCTGGAAAAATAGGCTCAGAAACTATGGGTTAAGCTACTGGGGGTGCAGCTATAAAATAACAATTATATGTATATTATAAATACTTATATTTATATTAGAGATGAGTGGGTCTGGTTCTCTTAGAACTTTGCGATCCTGGACAGGATCCGAGTCCGGCTCGGGTTTTCCTGCCTAACTTGGATCCCAAAACAAAGCAAAACGTCATCAACCCGCTGTCAGATTCTTTTGGTTTATGGATTGTATATAAGTCCCTCCCAGTGGAGATCGGCGCTATTTGCTTGCTCAGTCCCGGGCTTTCAGGGCTGAGCTTTGTCCAAGGGGTGTGCTGTGCTGGGCAGTGTTGTCCAACACAGGGGTGTGCTGTGCTGGGCTGTGTTGTCCAATACAGGCATGTGCAGTGCTGGGCTTTGTTGTTCAACTCATGCAGGGTGTGCTGTGGGGATGTAATTAGGAAGCCAACAGTCTAAATGGCGACCGCCAGCTTCCCGACACTGAAATCCCGGCATGGGACTAATGATAGGCATCTAAATACCGATGCCTATCATTAGCCCCACGCCAAAATCCTGACACCCGGCATACTGATTGTAGGTAAGCCGGGCGTCGGGAGTGGATAGTTGCAGGGGGGGGAGGGTTAGGTTTAGGGTCTCCAGGAGGGACTTAGGGTTAGGCAACCCCCTGGGAGGGTTAGGGTTAGGCTAGGGGAAGGGGGCTTAGGTTTAGGTTTAGGCAGCCCTGGGGGAAGGTTAGGGTTAGGCACTAGGGGGAGGTTAGAATACGGCACCCCAAAGGGAGGGTTAGGGGGGGAGGGGGGAGGGTTGTTTTTATTAAATTACTACTAGTCTTTCTGGTCCTCTTCTGGGATGAAGATCCAATCCCAACAGCAGCAGGCATAGCGCTCAAGGATTCTTCTGCGGCAAAGACTGATGTGAATGATTTAAATATTTTTTGTAAATGCCTCCTCTCCCTCATAAATTTACTATTAATAAAACCTTCCTTTCCCTGCCTTCAACTACATACATACTCCAACCCCCTCAGTCCTCTGACCTAGTTAAGTAATGAAAACATTCTTGGTTTTTAAACTTCCTATGGGGTTGTATAGTTTATTAAACTGCCATCCTGTCTACCACTGCAGTGCCACTCTGTGCCATGTTGGAAGCTGAACTGCCACATGTTAGTGCCACCCACTGCTGTCGCTTTGCCAGCTAGCTTGATGCAACCTTTTGGCCTAAACTGGATGAAATTAATATTTTGAGCTGTGAGGTGGTCAAAATTGACAGGAAATTACTGGAAATAAATGTTATTGAGGTTAATAATACACTAGGAACAAAAACAGGCCCAAATTATGTAATTTCAGATGTTTTTATGATTTCTTTAGAAAAAAATACAGATCCAAAACCAAAACACCAAGAGTAGTTTTGTAAAACCAAATCCAGATCCAAAACCTTGAAGGAGATACAGATCTAAAACCAAAACACAGGGGTCGGCGCACATTTCTAATATATATATTGAGAAGAAGATATTCAAAAGGGACTTATCTTATGGAAAATAAATTTCGGCCCTGAACATTACATCATAGTTAATGAGAGGTTCAGGAACTGAGGGCCTGATTCAGAGCTGAACACTCTGACCAGAGCGCTCGCTCTGAATCAGGGCCCTCCTACCTTTTTTTGGAGCATCCTCATGGACGCTCGCATAGCTGTGGGTTACCACCCACAGCTATAGCGACCGTCCATGATGATGGTCACGACGGTCTTGACCATCGCGACCATCGGGCTTGCGACGAAGACCCTGCGGTAGGGTCTCGCTGCCGCAAGCCCTGGAGTGATTTTGGCTCTATCAGAGCCAAAATCACTCCCACTAGTGATGTCAGTGGGGCCGGCTTGAGACGCCCCCGGCATGCCCACCAAAGGGGGCATGCTGTCAATCAACATCGACAGCACGCCCCCTTTGGTGCGAGACCCGGAGCGATGGAGTGCCCGTCGCTCGCCGGGTCTCGCGCATGCGCACGACGGAGCTCCCTACGTCTCGCGCACATGCGCAGTGGGGGAACATCAACCTGCTTGCAAGCGTACTGCCGCTCACGAGCGGGTCTGAATGACCCCCTGAGTTCCTGTTTGTTCCTGCTGAAAAATAGCACTGATTATACCAATTAGCACTTTAGGCAAGTACAGGTAAGTATATAGATGAAAATAAAGTGTGGAAAAGATCCCAGACACTGGGCCTGAGTCAGTCTTGGGAAAAGAGTGAGATATCTCTCTCAACTGTGAACCTGAACAAACCATATTGCAATGCAAGGGGTGTAAGTACATAAATTTTTTACATGTGGGGTAAATACTGGCTGCTTTTGCATATAGCCCACATATACTGCACAGCTTTATTATTACTCTACAATTTAGATGTCGGTTTGGACACACTCCTCCCAATTCTAAATCTCTCTGCACATTTTAAATCTACCCCACCTGCAGTGCAGCATGGTTTCACCAAGATGATCAGTTGAGAGAGATATCTCTATATCCAAGTCTGAATCAGGCCCAGAGTACACAACTTCCACCGTCCCTCATGTGCCCCATGTCAGAGTCGCTGACTCTGTGAGCAAGACAGTCGCAGCAAAACGCGCGTCAGACACACATGGGATTCGGACTGCGCACTCTGTGACCCCCACACATTGCAGAGTTTGGCTCCTTTCAAAGTCAATGAGATTAATAGTACATCCAGGCATTCTATAATTTCTTATTGCCACCAGGGCCGCAACTAGGGGGGGGCTAGAGGTGCACGTGCACCGGGTGGGTATTGCGGGGGGGTGAAAAATCTGACTCGGCCATCTGAAAATGGCCGCCGCCAAAGAGGAGACAAATGCTAGAGGTCCTTACTGGACCTCTAGTGTCTGTCTCCTCCTTGGCGGCGGCCATTTTTGGATGGCCGTTTTCAGCAGATTCCATGCGGACTGGCCGTCCGCATGGACTCTGCTGAAAACGGCCATCCAAAAATGGCCGCCGCCAAAGAAGAGACAGATGCTAGAGGTCCTACTGGACCTCTAATGTCTGTTAGCAGAGCGCAATGCGCACAGCGTTCCCGGAAGTGCCGGGAACGCTGGCGCTGCAAGGAGAGGATGCCGAGAGCTGCATCTTCTCCCTTCAAACCCCCCTGGAAATGAGCATAAACCTCATGGCAACGAGCATGTAACTCCTGGCAACGAGCATGAAACCCCTGGCAACGAGCATGGAACCCCTGGTAACAGGCATGAAATCCCCTGACAACAAGCATGAAACCCCCTGGCAACGAGCATAAACCCCATGGCAACGAGCATAAACCCCATGGCAATGAGCATGTAACTCCTGGCAACGAGCATGAAACCCCATGGCAACGAGCATGTAACCCCTGGTAACAAGCATAAATACCCTGACAATAAGCATGAAACCCCCTGGCAACAAGCATGTAACCCCTGGCAACAGGCATGAAACCCCATGGCAACGAGCATGAAACCCCATGGCAACGAGCATGTAACCCCTGGCAACGAGCATAAACCCCCTGGCAACGAGCAGGTCATTTTAAAGTAATTAGAAGCATTACTGTGGGGCATAAAATGTGTCGGGCAAATATGTAAGTGGCACTTTGGTAATAGGCATTGCAGTGTGTGGCATAATGTGCAATGGGCATTATGATGTGTGGAATAATGTAAGTCACTATACCAGGGATGTCTGAGTAGTGCACTGCCTTATCGAGGAGCAAGGACAAAATCCAGGTACGGGAAGGGAGGGGGCGCAAAATTGCTGCCTTGCACTGGGTGACAGAGATCCTAGTTTCGCCCTGATTGCCACAAATAGCTGCACTAAGAAATTATAATCTTAGACCCGATAATTCATAAATATGCCCCTGTATGTTTACAGTAACATATTTATATACTTGCAATAAATATTTTAATGTACAATAGTAGTGAAATAAAACTGGGAATACTGGGCCTGATTTAGCTTGGATCACAGTTGCTAATACGCACGTAATTGGCCGATTAAACTGCATTCTGCGCATGCGTATGCATTGCAGTGCGCGTGCAGTCCGCTGCAATGGGGAGTTTGATCGCAGAGGCTACGCAGACCTATCGCAGAGTGGCTGACAGGAAGTGCCATTTGTGGGTGGTAACGGGGGGGAGGTCGGCCGAACCCAGGTGTGCCAGTGTGTTCGCACGCTGTTGCAGGGGCGTGCATAAATTATCCACTGTAATGTGAGGTCTCATAGCGTGCGTGGATGTATGCAATTTCTGACTAAGGTGAGGGCTTGTGCAAGTGTGCGTATGGGACCGATGGTCAGGGCCGGTGCAAGCTATCTGGGCGCTAGGCAACATTTCATCCATCGCATCTGCTCCATCCGCCAAACAAAAAATAAAAAAAATTAAATTTTGGGGAGGCAGTGAGGGGATCAAAGAAAGAAGAGGCCAATCCTACACTATTGTAACTCACAAAATGTCTGACAACCCCACCCTAAACCTGACACCTAACTATCCCCATAGGCTAGCTACTTAAAAAACTTAACCCTAGCTTCCCCAGTGTGAAAGTCTCCAATCACATCCTCCCTAGGGGTTTAAACTTGCTTGCGCTTATTCAAGCACTCGCTCATCACTACTCGCTCGTCACTACTTTCTCAGGTGTATATGCATCTTTTTCCCAGACAGCAAGTGTTTGCCACCTGTGCTCAACCATGTATAGCTCTAAACCTGAACTGTTGGGGTACCTTGAGGACCACTTTTGGGAATCTCTGCCCTACCGTAATTGGTCTTTAAAAGTTGGTTGCAAGCAGCAGTCTTCTGGGCTGCTCAGCTAGTAAGCTTGCTTGAGATCCGTTCTCTCAAATCCAAACTAAGGGCCTGATTCATTAAGGATTGCAACTGTAACAGCACTTGCATTTGGACGATTGTTGCATACTGCACATGCATCGCAGTGTGTGTGCGAAGACACGACTGCGATCGCACTGCAATCAAGCAGACCACGCCCATACTAAAGTCCTTCAGCCTGCCAAACCTATGGTCAATGTATTGCTTATCATATTTACATGTATTGGTTATGGCACATTGAAACCGATGTAGTGCACTCACCTTGGCTGCCTCACCTGCTACTCTAATGTGTAGAATGAGAAATGCATGGTTCTGATGATTTTGCAAGGTTGTCACATTATTTTTATCTCCACAATATGTGTAATTTCTTCCAGACATTGCCTATTCTGCCCAATGTAATGCACCTAGAATGGCTGCCTCAGTTGAATCCTTTGTGGGTAGGATGAATAATACTTGGAATTTATTACACAAAATGGCTGCTGCACTTTTGTATTATTAGCATGGTTTCTGTATTTTATGAAAATGTAAACGTCTATATTACGTTCATGCTATCTGTAAAGTGCCTTGAGTCGTATTGGAGAAAATCGCTATATAAATTAAATTATTATTATTATTATTAATTCATTATTCTTGTCTACTCGGTCTTTATGAATCAGTGCACTCTTCGTTCACCTCCTACCTCACTAACAATTTATTTTCTGTCCCTGGAGTCTATCTACTAAGCAGTGTTAGGAGACAAAGTGAAAGGAGATAAGGTGCCAGCCAATCAGCTCCCTACTGTCATTTTTCAAACACAGCCTGTGAGATGACAGTTAGGAGCTGATTGGCTGGCACCTTATCACTTTTCACTCTGTCTCCTAACATTACTTAGTAAATAGACCTCTCTGCCTCTAACTTTACTCCCCCCCATTCCTCTACCTGTCAGTGTTTCCCAAGGATGCCTCCTAAGGCTCCATATTTTCTTTCTTTACACATCTTCCCACCTTATTTGGTCTAAAATACCATATGTTTGCTGATGATTCTCAAATTTACCTACCATCCCCTGACCTTTGCCCCACAGTCCTTGCTTGGTTCTTTTCTTGCATTTCCAACATCTCCTTCTTGATGTCCAGCATTTTCTAAAATGAAACCTGTCCACAACAGAACTCATTATGTTCTCCCTGTATGCCATCCTTGACTCCTTCCTATCCTTCACCCCATGTATTAAACCTATATCGATTCTTACTGTTTCCATCTCTGAAATAACCGTAATATTGGCCTATCCTTTATGCCACTAAAAATATTATCCACCTACTGTAACCTCCACCTCTCTGGTTTCCCCCTTACTTGTCTTTCTCCGATTTGATCTATCATGAATGTTGAGGCTCATCTATATTTTCTGTCTAATTGCTCGGTGTCAACTTCCAGCTCCCTTCTCCATCCCCCTCAGATACAGTTCAAACCCCTCACCCTCACTTACAAAGCATTCAATCACTTTGCTCCCTCCTACATCTCCAACTTAATTCTTCCACACTCCCTCCCATTCCCTCTGCTCTTCCTCCGATTTCCACCTCCACTCCAACCAGGTTACCTCCTCCCATGCCAGCCTCCAAGTTTTCTATTCTCCTGCACCCTCCCCCACCCTATGAAACTCACTCCAACTTTCCATGAGTCTTGGCTGCTTCAAAAGTCACAATTTCATCAAAGTCTACCATCACCCACCCACCCCTAACTCCCCACTTTTCCTCCCTTGTCCTTTTACTTCTTCCCAGTTCAATCTCCAATATTCAGAGTTGCCACATCTAGGCGACCGAACCACCAGCACCATCCATCCACTGGGGAAAGTAGCTGTCATCATCAGCATGCATTTGCACCAGTCATATCCTTGTTGCAGGAAATCTATCTGAAGTCGGACTGATCTCTGTATACGCCCACTTCTGAATTGCCCGCAATTCCATTAACATGCCCACAGCAAACTTAAACTTATTGCACAGTTGTGGCCTAGTTACAACTAGGTAGGACTCTTAATCGCCCGTAATTGCTGGAAGTTGCCTATGCAGTCCCGACACATCCACAGATCAGTACACAAATGGAGTTACCTCAGCTCTGAATCAGGCCCTATGTGAGGATTTTATTCATAGTCTAAGTCTGGAGATGGCATTTTGTAACTCTAAGTGACAAACTGTACGGTTGGAAATGAGCATTTACATTGTAATAACTTGTACTGATGCACTGTCTTTGTAATACTATGTTTACTAAAAAAGAGCACTGGAGAAAAAGGAAAATAATTCACCGGCTTTGTAGAATGATCAAACTTAAAAGCAAAGTTAGACGGTCAGACAATGCGAAATGCAAGAAACAAATGGAAAATTACAGCTAGTTTGGGTTTCACAGAGTTGAAATCAGAGACCTTATGTACCGCAATATACCATAAAGCCAGTTCCTAAATGGAGTCCTTTGTTCGGTGTATCAAAGGTTATCATGAGTTACTATTGCTGGAGTTTTCTTTCAGTCTGCGATTAAGGTTTCCTTTGATAAGAATTATTTGTGCACTGAATACTGTGGTTTGGGCTACGGAAATGCCAGCCAACAGAACTATACTTTTATTATGGTAAAACTAAGTGAATTAATTTATAATGATGCCACTAGAAATGGATAGAACAGCTATAGGCCCCATTGTGCTCTAGGTGCACCCATTACTGACCCTTTTATAATTCATTTTACATTAGTGCTTTGCTATTAAGCATCGAAGAAAATCATGCACTAGCTTGGCTAAGAGAGTTTTGCACATTGGGGGCTAGATGTATCAAGTCATGGATGGAGATAAAGGAGCTCATTCAGACCTGCTCGTTAGATGTGTACACTCACACCCAGCATATGCAAATTCGGCTAAGTGCCGGCATGGCAGGCAATCGCACGGCAAGGCATAAGCACGCCCACTATGTCTTGGCGTGCGATCGCTTTGTGTATGTAGATACCCACCAGCCTGTCTTAAGACGCCCACTTGTACACGTCATCTCCGGGAAGTGTATGCAACCATCGGTACATCGGTTACCATCGATGCGATTGCAGAGCTTGAGGTTGACCATACCCTGCCGCAAGCACTGCGATTACTTCAGTACGAAATACAACCAGGTGACGTGTACTATGACTGTTAATTATGCACTCCTTTGAAACGGAGTTGAGACGCTAAGGCACGCCTGCGTTCGCATGTCCACTTCCCCGTTTCTAGTTGCCAGCCCCTGTCACCACCCACAAATGACGTCTCCTGTCACTCACTCTGCTGGGCAGTCTATGGGCAACGAGCGATCGCTTCCCGATCTCTCACACTGGTTCGCGCACGCACACTGGGATGCATACGCATGCGCAGACTGTAATAATAGGCCAGCTACAAGCAAACACATCCTAGCGAGCAGGTCTGAATCAGGTCCAAAGTACCAACCAATCAGCTCCTAACTGCCATTTTACAGGCTGTGGGAGATATACATCAAACCTTGGAAAGAGATAAAGTTGAGAGAGCTAAAGTACCAATCAGTCAGCTACTAACTTTCCTATTAATGAGCTCCTATTAATGAGCACAGCAAGTGGTGTCATGTATAGAGATTACTGATTGGATGGACTGCTTCGATTTATGCTCGTTGTTTAGTGGTGAGGAAAATGTTGCTATAACACATACCATATATCATTCAGCTATACTTTTCTGTGCAAAATAAGTTTCTAAGCAGTGAGGTGTGATTAGCAAACTCATACAAGTTAACAACAGCTGCTGAGCTGCTCTTCATTTCTATGTGACTTTACATTTCCTGAGGGAAATTTACAATTAATGCTTAATGATGATAATTTACATTAAAACAATAGCAGCACATCAAACAGTTGCTTCATTGGGCAAACTTACACCACACAGATAAACTTTAAAGGTGGGTACACACTAGGACGACTGATGGCCATACTACTGTTCCGCCGTCCTATCTGACGATTGGTAAGTGCATACCAACTTACCAATCATAGGCCCGATGTGTAGTGCCTGAAGTTACAACTGGGTGGGCATTTACATGTGCCCATTAAAGAGATAAAGGGCTTTCTGTGATCCAGAGCCGGCCCAAGGCATAGACAAACTAAGCAAATGCCCAGGGCATTTGGAATGCCTAGGGGCATCCAAGCCCGCCTAGGATTGGTGAAAATTTGGTGCTGGCATGGCTGGAGCACCTTCTGCCAGCTGGGCAGAGACTCTGACAGCTGCTACTGTCAGATTCAATCGGGCCTGGCAGCAGCATACAGTGAGCGGGCAGCAGCAGAACCACAAGCGGAAGTTTGCAGGGGCGGGGCATCTGGACAGCGGCTAATGGTCATCGCCGGGCTGGATCTGGGGCGTCACACAATCAGAATGAGCTTCTGGACCTCCCGGACTATAAGTAAATGGTCGCGGGAGGGCTGCTGTACCATGGGCCTTTGCGGTGCCTGGAGTAGTGAGTCACACCTCACGGCTCTGGGCTCTGCCACCAGCAATAATCACACATAGCTGCGGTCTGCCACCCTGAGACCTGAAAAGCGGGTTCACCGTCCGCGGCTTACTGTACCTTGAGTCAGACGACTCTGCCGGCTGCGCTCAAGTAAAGTAAATTTGGAACTGGGAGAGGGCCGGGTGTTGTGATGCCCACTGCTGACAGAGGGGTGCTATGCTTGGAAAGGGGTGGTGTGTGAGGGTGGGTGGGTGCTGGTGCTGTGCTGGGATAGGGGGGTGCTGTGCTAGGTGAGGGTCCCTTCCATGAGGCCACACGCACTTTCAAAATCACACGGGGAGGGGGCGCCACCCAAAATCTTGCCTAGGGCACTAATTTGGCTAGGGCCGGCTCTGCTGTGATCTATTCAAAGTTTTTGTTTGATAGTGGTCGCAATGTATTTGTAGATATGAAAAAAATTTAAATTACAATATCGTATAATACCGTTGAGACTCTTCCTTTTTTGAAAAGTTGATAATACACTCACCATATATTGCTGAGTGATAGGTGTTGGACACAATTTTCACCGTGGTCCAATTTAGGTTACAAAAAGTAACATGGATCTGGATATCTTTGAGTCACTTCAGAAGGAGGGGGGGGGGACAAATGAGACAAGCTTCCATCGTACTGATCAATAAAACCCAATGCAAGGTGCTATGAAGTATGGTGGTATACTCACCTTGAAAGGGTTATGATAAATGCATTGGACATTTAATTATAAAAACCGATGTCCGTAGGTCTATTGAGAATGGTATGGTCCTACATGTTGATCTCCAGAATGATAAGTATTGATCTCAGATCTAAACATTTTTGGCCCGATTGATAAATACAGTATAACTCATAAAGTCCAATGGGCATGATTCAGACCCACTTGCGAGCGGCTCTCAAAGGGGGCGTGCTGTCGATGTTGATTGACAGCACGCCCCCTTTGGTGGGCGTGCCGGGGGCGTGCCTCCCAGACGGGGGCGTTCCCAAGGGAACGCCTACCGTCAGAAGCCGGCCCACTGACATCACTAGTGATGTCAGTGGGAGTGATTTTGGCTCTGATAGAGCCAAAATCACTCCGGGCCTTGCGGTTGAGAAACTCAACCGCAGGCTCCGGCTCGCAGTGGCGATGGTCGCGATGGTCAAGACCATCGCGACCATCAACCTGCACGCTCGTATAGGCTGTGGATGGTGACCCACAGCTATACGAGCGTCCAGGAGGATGCTCCATTTTTATGGAGAACGGCCCTCATTCAGAGCGAGCGCTCTGCTCAGAGCGTCCGGCTCTGAATGAGGGCCAATGTTTTTTTATTAAGCTATAATGGTGGTGTCATATTATATCACATACAATTTTCCATTTTATAGCAAAATGTATTGTATTGCAAACAGTATACGGTGTAAAAAATGGTTTCAAATTTTGAAGATGAAAAATACAATATATTAAAAAATAAAAATACTTTGAACAAATAATTAAAATGAAAGAGTGGAGAGAACCAAAAACTGTGGTTACCTAGCTAGGTATATTCTCCCGGTCCTTGCGTGGGTTTCCTCTGGGTACCCCGGTTTCCTCCCACACTCCAAAAATATACTAGTAGGTTAATTGGCTCCCGACACAAATTAACCCTAGTGTGTATGTGTGTGCGCATGTGATAGGGAATATAGATTGTAAACTCCACTGGGGCAGGGACTGATGTGAATGGCCAAATATTCTCTGTAAAGTGCTGCGGAATATGTGTGCGCTATGTAAATAACTGGTAATAAATAAATATGTTTAATATGTATACATATATATATATATATATATATATGTGTGTGTGTGTGTAATTTAATACTTGCAATAATAAGACAATATAATGATATACAGTTAAATTAAAATCTGGGTAATACATTAAGAATAAACTTTACATATGTACTAGCTGTAAATAGTAAATACTCAATGATTGAACACTAATATCATACTTAAAAATGAACATTATATAAAATGAAAATTAGTATACAGTACATAGGGGCGTATCTACCCATTGGCCAGGATGGCACTCACCAGGGGTGTCGACCAAAGGGGGGACGCCGCCCGGCAGTGCCACCAGTAGCCAAGGGGTGGACAAGTCCCTCAGCCCCACAAGTGTAGGGCAGACCGCAGTGAGAGCGGTCTGCCCTACACAGTTTACAAACAGACAGCCGCCAGCGGCGGCTGTGTGTTTGTAATAGCAGCCAGCTAATGAGAGTCTGCCTGACTCTCTTTAGCTGCTGCGTCATCTGCGGAGTGAGCCGGCTGGAGCTCACTCATGAGCTCCGTGTTCCGGCTCCCCCCGCAGCATGTGATGGGAGAGACGTCATACGTCATGACGTCTCTCCCATGCAGAAGAAGAGCGGGCCGGGACTCGGACAGCGGCGATTGCGTCAGGAGCGAGGACCAGGTAAGTTTAATTTTTTTTTGTTCTTTGTGTGTGTTTGTGTGTAAGCCTGGCACGAGGGGGGCACTGAAATAGGGGGTGTCCGCTACTGGGGGCACTTTCAAGGGGGGGTGCCCGCTACTGTATTGGGGTGGCCACTACTGGGGGCAATTTATGGGTGTGGCCACTACTGGGAGCACTGTATAGGGGTGGCCACAACTGGGGGCAATTTAGGGGGGGTGGCCACTACTGGGGGCACTGTATATGGGGGTCTATAACTGGGGGCACTGTATAGGGGACTACTGGGATGACCAAGGGTGCCGAGAGGGGGTACAAAGGACCCAGGCCTAAGCTTGTTGGAGGGGCCCGGTGGGGGCCTGAGTCCGACGCTGCCCCACCTCCCTCTTACCTGTAAGCTGCCCAGCACATGCTACCTACCCTCCAACATGACCCGTTCCACCCGGTACAAATTGCTCTGCTCCTGGACTTCCCACCTAATGTATGATTGCAGACACCTGAGTTGAACTAGTTAATTGATGAGACAGGTGTTTCAACACAGGTGTCTGCAATCATAAATGACGTGGGAAGTCCAGGAGCAGAGCAATTTGTACCAGGTGGAATGGGTCATGTTGGAGGGTCAGATGCCACTGTGTGCTGGGCTGCAGTGGGAGACTGCTCTCTGCTGCTGAGTTGCAGCAGCAACAGAAGTCTGCTCTGTCTTGGGGAGGAACGATCGCAAGACTAATCGCACCCCCCCTGCATTTGCGCTGCAAAAAGGTTGATTTTCCCTAAGGGGCATGGCCTCGCCTCCCACAATTAGGCCATGCCCCCCTCTTGTCCCCGGGCCGGCTCTCTGAGGATGACCATAATCAAAAAAGATTTAAAAAGCTTATCTTAAGAAACGTTGTAGACCATAGATACAATAGTTCATGTTCAAGAGATTTAAGAGCAGGGCGCCCCACAAGTGCGGCACTGACTGCTCTATGACATAACAGAAATCGAGGCAGGTATTAACCCCATTGTTTCAGTGTCTTTATTGTAGCATTGTCATCAGGGAACAACCACTACAAAAAACATCTTACGTTAAATAAGCCCTGAAATATGTGTACAACTTTCACCAGAGATGGGACGCACCCACCAGCCGGCGGCGCCATCTTGTGATGTTGCGCATACAACCCGGTCACTCCCCCATGACATCATCATCACCATAGAAACTAGTGTAAATAATAAAGTAAAGGTAAAAACATGCTACATAGTAACAAAATGTAACACTGCTGAATATTAGTATATTTATTATGTTATTTGAATCCTACATGAAATATGCATCTAACTACAATAGATAAACTAATCTGCACTTGCAAAAGGATACTTCTAGCATCGACAGCACAATATAGTAATTAATATATGCATAATAACATAGCATAGGCATAATATCTATCCCCTAAATTCATATAGCTATGTATCTCTCCATTTATCAGATGGTTCTAATCCACAATGACAAATATTTATAAAAAAAAAACATTTAAACCCAGATGCCCTCTTGTAGCCAAAGCTTGCAGTCTATGGATCCATCATGATTCACACTGCATTAGTCGTTCGGAGCAATCACCACCCCATGATGGAAAATAGAATATGGTCTATCATACGATATCTGATAAATGGTCAATTGTGGCCTGGTTGTGCAAATTGTCTAGCAACAGGCTGTTCACTAGACCAATTAATCAACGCAGCCCTAATGGACGAACGATGAAACGTCATTCTTTCTTTAAATAATCTTCCGGTTTTACCAATACAGATAAGGCTGCATGGACAGATTATTTGGTACACAACATATTTACAGTTGCAGTTTAAAGGCTCCCTGATATAATATTTTTTTTATCAGACTATGGGTTTCAATTTAAAACAATCCATTTTTTTATTAAAAATGTTTAGGGGAGGTTTTATGCTCTGTAACGTTTGATTTTACCAATATATCTTGCAAATTTTTCCCCCTGGAATAACAAGCCATCAGACGTATATCCTTCAAATTCAAATCTTGGTCTGATTGGATGATTGACCATAATTTTTCATTGTCCAGCTAATGATTTCACTAGCCTGATTAAATTTGTTGACCCATGGAAAATATGCTCCTTTAGGATTGTCAAATTTCTTTTGAAATAATTAGGCTCTGTCTAAACTCATTACTTTTTCTTTTGTGGCAAGTAGTGGCCTCAACTCATAACCTCTACTAATAAATTTTTGGATAATGCCATTTATCTATATACTACAGTAGCTTCCTCTTTCCTACTATTGATATGCCGTACACGCAGCATTTGCATGTAGGGTAATCCTTATTTTAGAGGGTTAAGTTGCGAGCTTGTCATATCCAATTAGGTGTTATAGTCTGTTTCCTTAATATATACAGATGTGATTAAGGAAGATTCCTCTTTCACTATCTGCACGTCCAAAGAAATATTTTTGTTCGACTCATATTAGAGGTAAATTTCAATTGACAATCGGTACTGTTTCAGGACCTGGACGGAGGATCAACAGGCCGTCAATAAAACGGGTAAAAATAAATATAAACTTAGCAATCAAAGGGTCTTCAAAAAACACATCCTGTTCTACATAAAACATAAAAATGTTTGCATAGGATGGGGCCACATTCGACCTCATTGCACAGCCCTTGGTTTGTAAATAAAATGTTCGATCATAATAGAAGTATTGTAATCTCTAGTTAAGATAATTTCCAATAATATTAAGAACAATTAAATGTTGGGACCACTATAATCAGGATTCCCCTGCAAAAATCTACTGACAGACATCAACCTCTGGTTATGAGGAATAACTGCGTATAGGCTTGTTACATTGGCACTTATCAACCAACAATTCCATGAGTTGATGTCCCAATATTTTAGGTTTGCATGCCCAAAATATAATTCATTTTGGTGCCCCTAAATCGCTGAATGTCATCCCCTTAGGGGCAGCTGGAGTAGCCCGCCACACCTCCCACTGGATGACAGAGGTCAGTAAGCCTAGGGGGTCTTTGCTTTTGCTGATTTGGTCTCTGTAAGCGGACTCTCTCCCAGTCTCCTCACACACACTGACACAGCTCTACCGTGCACCTCCAGAAACTCATGCAGTTAATAGTGCATCCCTGTACAGACAAGTTATCCAACTAGCGCTGGGAGAGGAGGAGGATGGTTACCTGCATGCTGCCGGGAGTTGTATTTTGATGTTGGCTTAGAAGCTTATTGCTACAGTGCACTGAGATTTGTTCTAGGACTACAGAGCCCATGATGCAACGTGAAGCCAGCTGCTTTCCTAACTTTATCAAACCGGATAAATCAATGAAAGGCATCCTAATGATCAGGGCCTGACCCAGGTCTACTGGTATCCTGTGTGAGAATTTTTGGAGAGCTCCTCCTCCCCCAAAACAGCTACACCTCCCTCCCAAACACACATTGACCACTCTACGGGAATTATGTCACACAGTACGCCATTATTATGCCACACAGCACCCCATTTTTATGCTACAGTGCCCCATTATTAAGCCACACTGCACCATTTTTATGCCACACAGGGCTCCAATATTATGCCACAGTGTTCCATTATTATGTTACACAGCAGCCTCTTCCTTTTATTAATCAGTCACTGAGTGGTGCTTCTCTCACCCCCTTGCCTCCCTCCTTCCCGGGAATCAGTATGAATTACCGTTGGACCCCTGGCCGGCGGTTCAAATCCCAACAGCGGCTGGCCGATAGAGGAGGAAATCCCAATCATCCCTAGGTAAGTATAAACTAGGGATGAGCGGGTTCGGTTCCCTGAGAACCGAACCCACCCGAACTTCGGGGATCCGGGGCGATCCGAGCCCAAGCTCGGATCTCCCTGTCTGCCCCGGATCCCTCTCCCGAGGCAAAACCTCGAGATCTGCTGTCGGATCTCGAGGTTTTGCCTCGAGCGGCCATTTTAAAAAAAATGCCTTTGCCTTTAATGGGCAAAGTGCTGATTGGCTGACAGAGCCGTCTGTCACGGCTCTCAGCCAATCAGCATTATGGTGCTCATTTGCATGTAGCACGGACTCGTGAGATCCGTGCTACATGCATCTGTGTGATTGACAGTGACACAGAGCACAGATGGGTCAGTGAGACCCGTCTGTGCTGCTGTGTATTTCAATGACACAGATGCACGCACGGACCAGGAGATCCGTGCTACTTGCATCTGTGTCATTGACACAGAGCACTAACGGGTCCGTGAGACCCGTCTGTGCTGCTGTGGTAAAAAAAAAAAAAAAAAACCTGTGTAAAAAGAGAAAAAAATGGCGTGCCCCCCCCCAAAAAAAGAGCAACCAGCCCCGGGCATTAGTGACCCAGTGCTGGGTGTGCTTAAATACAGGGGACAAATGACATAGGGGTCCCCTGTACTTAAACACAACCGGCACTGGGCTAGTCAGAACCAGAGCTGGTTGCCAAAATACGGGGGACAAACGACGTAGGGGTCCCCCGTATTCTGCGCAACCAGCTCTGGGCTCTGATCCGGTCCTGGTTCTGGAAATACAGGGGAAAAAAATGAGTAGGGTTCCCCTGTATGTTCCAGAACCAGCACTGGACTTTTTCTAGCGGGGGGCTGATGCCACAGCCAGGGGAGCCCTTTCACCGGGCCCCCCAGCCGCAGCATCAGCCCTGACCGCTAGTCAGCCCAGGCCGGGGATCCCTGGAGAGCTGGGGACCCCCCCAATAAAGGGGTCACCCTCTCCAGGGCTCCCCAGGCCCATGCTGATAGCCCGGGGCTATCCCCGCCACCCCTGGTGGCGGTGGGTGGCGGGTTGATTGTGTGGTGTGGTGTAAATAAAGAATATCAAACATTGTCTTTACAAGTAGAACTGCAAGTCCCAGCAAGCCTGCCCCGCATGCTGGTACTTGGAGAACCACAAGTACCAGCATGCAGGGCATTAAGGGCCCACTAGTACCTGTAGTTCACCTGTAAAAAAATGTTTAAAAAAAACACAGGACACACACACCGTGACAGTATAAGTTTATTAAACATACATACACACACACACACACACATGTACACATACTCACCTATGTAACCCTGTAGCATCGGTCCACTTGTCCGGTAAAGTATCCATAGGGGACCTGTGAAAAAAAACATACTCACCATCTCCTATGCGAGGTTCTGTCCTCTTCGTTCCAAAGTAGGCATCCCCGGACTTGGCAAAAAAAAAAAAAACGCGATCCACGAACTTAGTACCGTTCTATAGAACGGTACTTCCCGAATGAGAGCTTAGCGGCGGGGTATCACCATGGAAACCCCGCTGCTAAGCGTTCATTGGCTGAGAGAGGCCATCTCCCGTCTCTCTCAGCCAATGAACGGCTCCCTCCATTGTAGTCAATGCTGGGAGCCGCAAGGTTATTAAAGTTTACCCTGCGGTTCCCACCATTGACTACAATGGAGGGAGCCGTTCATTGGCTGAGAGACGGGAGATGACCTCTCTCAGCCAATGAACGCTTAGCAGCGGGGTTTCCATGGTGATACCCCGCCGCTAAGCTCTCATTCGGGAAGTACCGTTCTATAGAACGGTACTAAGTTCGTGGATCGCGTTTTCGTTTTTTTTTTTGCCAAGTCCGGGGATGCCTACTTTGGAACGAAGAGGACAGAACCTCGCATAGGAGATGGTGAGTATGTTTTTTTTCACAGGTCCCCTAGGGATACTTTACCGGACAAGTGGACCGATGCTACAGGTTACATAGGTGAGTATGTGTACATGTGTGTGTGTGTATGTATGTTTAATAAACTTATACTGTCACGGTGTGTGTGTCCTGTGTTTTTTTAAACATTTTTTTTACAGGTGAACTACAGGTACTAGTGGGCCCTTAATGCCCTGCATGCTGGTACTTGTGGTTCTCCAAGTACCAGCATGCGGGGCAGGCTAGCTGGGACTTGCAGTTCTACTTGTAAAGACAATGTTTGATATTCTTTATTTACACCACACCACACAATCAACCCGCCACCCACCACCACCAGGGGTGGCGGGGATAGCCCCGGGCTATCAGCCTGGGCCTGGGGTGCCCTGGAGAGGGTGACCCCTTTATTGGGGGGGTCCCCAGCTCTCCAGGGATCCCCGGCCTGGGCTGACTAGCGGTCAGGGTTGATGCTGCGGCTGGGGGGCCCGGTGAAAGGGCTCCCCTGGCTGTGGCATCAGCCCCCCGCTAGAAAAAGTCCAGTGCTGGTTCTGGAACATACAGGGGAACCCTACTCATTTTTTGTCCCCTATATTTCCAGAACCAGGACCGGATCAGAGCCCAGAGCTGGTTGCGCAGAATACAGGGGACCCCTACGTCGTTTGTCCCCCGTATTTTGGCAACCAGCGCTGGTTCTGACTAGCCCGGTGCTGGTTGTGCTTAAGTACAGGGGACCCCTACGTCGTTTGTCCCCTGTATTTAAGCACACCCAGCACTGGGTTACTAATGCCCGGGGCTGGTTGCTCTTTTTTGGGGGGGTGCACGCCATTTTTTTCTTTTTTTACACAGGTTTTTTTTTTTTTTTTACCACAGCAGCACAGACGGGTCTCACGGACCTGTCATTGCTCTGTGCCAATCACACAGATGCATGTAGCACGGATCTCCCGGGTTCGTGCTACATGCAAATGGGCACCATAACGCTGATTGGCTTCCTGTCTGCCACTGCAGTGCCACTCCTAGATGGGCCACGTGTTTGTGCCGCCCCCTTGTGTCGCTTAGCATAGTCATCCAGCTTCCTCGATACAACCTTTTGGCCTAAAAACAATATTGTGAGGTGTGAGGTGTTCAGAATAGAGTGGAAATGAGTGGAAATTAATGTTATTGGGGTTATTAATAGCGTAGGAACAAAAAAAGGCCCATTTATGTGATTTTAGCGTTTTGTTTTTTTTTTTAAGAAAAAATCCAGATCCAAAACACAAAACCCAGAACCCAAAACACGGAAGGGTGGTTTTGGCAAAACCAATCCAGATCCAAAACACGAAGAAAGATCCAGATCCAAAACCAAAACACAAAACACGAAAAGTGTCCGGTGCACACCCCTAGTATAAACTAACCTATTTTCCCCCCTAACCCTCCTTTAGGGTGCTTAACCCTAATCCCCCCTCTAAGTGCCTAAACCTAACCCCCCCTTCCCCGCCGCCTAAACCTAAGTCCCTCGGGGGGGTGCCTAACCCTCCCTCCTGCTAGCCTAACCCTAACCTCCCAGGGGGGGTGCCTAACCCTAAGTCCCCCCGGGAGCCCTAAACCTAACCCTCCCCCCACCCGCAGCTGTCCGCTGCGGTGCCCAGCATCCGCTCTATCGGGATGACGGCCGCCGGTCTCCCAGCGTCAGTAAAATGACAGTGTCTAGATTTAGACGCCTGTCATTCATTCCTCGTCGGGATTAAATTGTCTGGAAGCCGGCGGTCAGCATTCAATCCGCCGGCTTCCTAAACATATACCCCTTTCCTCTCCTATCAATACAGGTCATTCAGCCTCTCACTCTAACATCCTATAAGATCTGCTTCAACTCTGGTTCTCTTTTACCCCCTAACTTCTTTCATCTGTATCCTCTTCGGTCTACTCTTCACAAGCAGTTTAGTGCTCTTTCACTCTCTTCCACTAGCTGCGTCGCCATGTTGCAAGGTGACAACATCACATCAGGGAAAAAAAGCACAGAGCTGGGGACCACCATGTGTCACTTTGAGGCAGCTACTCCTTACAGTACATGTGGGACTGGGTTACCACCGGATGCCACAAGGAGACGATGTGAGAAAGGAAAGGTAAAGGTGGGTGCCCCCAAAGGATATGCAGTCGGGAAGCCGGCGGACCTAATTCCGACAGCCGACTTCGGATGCCGCTGTCGGGATTCCAACTGCCGGGCATGGGTCCGGCGGTAAATCATACAGATTCCCATGCATGGTAGATTTTAGTCATATGGGGGCAGCATATCTTCAGTATTCATTTAAAAATTTAAGGAATAGGCTGCAACATAGGGCCTCCCCTCCACCAAGGGGCCTCCACCAATAGAAATAAGGAACTATTCTATGCTTTTGTGTGCTAACATAATATTGCTGCCCTGGCAGTTCATGGTGGGACTTGATTTATACACAAGACCCTGGTCATCCTGTGACAATGGTTCCATTTCTTTCCCAGAGATGAGACTGAAATGGACATCCTGCTTCAGGTGAAGTTAGGTGGGAATCATTCCAGCCAGAGGACAAAGTATATAGAAGACAACTCTGATTATCAAGGATAATATCTTAGTCACTGTGGAAACCTGTCAAAAAGTAACTCATCAGGATCGTAGTAGCCAGCAGTAGCGTAACAAGGGGGTTGTGGGTAGGGCACCTTGCCCTGGGCACCATTTGACAGGTTCGGCAGAGGGGGGTGTCGCCGGCCTGGGGAAATGTGTTGATCATCAATCCCTCCCTAGACTGCCAGGTTGTCAGGCACTAGGCCCGTGGGATAATTAGGCCTGTGGCACTGATGGTGGGTGGGGGCACCATTTATTCCCTTGCCCTGGGCGCCAAATCCCCTAGTTATGTCCCTGGCAGTCAGCTCAAAGTTCCATCACCTGTATAAGAGAATTGGCCTTCAGGCTTGTCCCTTCATATGGCCAGTGATAATTATCGTACTTAGGTTTTGGGAATAAGCAGTTTTTGCCATTATTACCAAACAGCAACAATTGTTTCCTTTTCCTTCTTCAGAATCTTCAGGATAACCAGTTTCCAGATAAAAGATCATATTGTAATTAGGGATGTGCGCCGGACCTTATTTGCTGGATTTGGATTTGGTTCTAATTCGTCATCTGGCTTTGGATTTGAATTTGCCAAACCTGCCGTGACTGGTTTTGGATTTGTATTTTTTACAAAAATTGACAAGAAAAGCTAAAATCACATAAATTGAGCTTATTTTTCTACCTAGAGTATTATTAACCTCAATAACATTAATTTCCAGTCATTTACAGTAAATTTAGACCATCTCACAGCTTAGAATATTGTTTTCACCATTATTGGCCAAAGGTTGCAGTGAGCTGACTGGTTACTAAGTGACAGACAGCGGCGCAGCGACACAGACACCACAGTTTAAAGCACATATATGACACATTGCCACACAGCAGTGGCAGAAATGAAAGGTAGTGCAAGATGGAATTGTCCTTGGGCCCTCCCACCCACCCAGTGGGGTACGGCCAGCAGAGTCACAGTACTTGTTTACACAGTGGGCTATGGCCCAAGGACTCACAGTGCACAATCTTATTCACATTACACCACACATAGTGCCCCTGATTCACATTACACCATAAAGTAGTGTCTCTTATTTATGTTACGACACACAGTAGTGCCCCTTTTACACAATGCCTACAGTAGTGCCCCTTTTACACAATGTCCACAGTAGTGACCCTTATACACAAAGCCCACTGTAGTAATGCCCCTTATACAATGCCCACAGTAGTAGTGCCCCTTATACAATGCCCACAGTAGTAGTGCCCCTTATACAATGCTAACAGCAATAGTGTCCCTTATACAATGCCCACAGCAATAGTGTCCCTTACACAATGCCCCCAGCAGTAGTGTTCCTTACTCAATGCCCCCAGCAGTGGTGCCCCCTATGCAGTTCCCTCAGTAGTAGTGCCCCCTATGCAGTGCCCCCATTAGTAGTTCCCCCATTAGTATGCCCCCATTAGTAGTGCCCCCAGTATTATGCCCACAGTAGTAGTGCCCCTAGTAGTATGCCCCCATTAGTATGTCCCCATTAGTAGTGCCCCCAGTAGTAGTGTCTCTAGTAGTATGCCCCCAGTAGTATGTCCCCATTAGAAGTGCCCCCATCAGTTGTGCCCCCATTAGTAGTGCCCTTAGTAGTATGTCCACATTAGTAGTGCCCCCAGTAGTATGCCCCATTAGTATTGCCCCCAGTAGTAGTGTCCCTAGTAGTATGCCCCCATTAGTAGTGCCCCCAGTAGTATGCCCCCAGTAGTAGTGTCCCTAGTAGTATGTCCCCAGTAATATGCCCCCAGTAATATGCCCCTTTTAGTATGCCCCCATTAGTAGTGCCCCCATTAGTAGTGCCCCCATTAGTATGCCTCCAGTAGTATGTCCCCAGTAGTAGTGTCCCCAGTAGTATGCCCCCATTAGTAGTTCCCCCAGTAGTTGTGCCCCCAGTAGTATGCCCCCATTAGTAGTGCCCCCAGCAGTGCCCCCTTACACACAAAGAAGAAACAAAACTTACCTGAATCCCCACTCGCCATGATGGCAGCTGTCCGCTCCTCTCTGCACTATGGAAGACGTCATGATGTCTCTCCCATCACCCACAGCGGGGGGAGCCGGAAGGTGGAGCTCATGAGTGAGCTCCAGCCGGCTCCCTCCGTCGCAGCAGCCAATGAGAGTCTGTCTGACTCCCATTGGCTGCTATAACAAACACACAGCCATTGCTGGCGGCTGTGTGTTTGGGCCCTGACGTCAGATCCTCTCACGAGGATCCGACGTCAGGAGGCTGCTGTTTGGCCTCAAAGTGGGATCTAAGTCAGGTGAAGAACACCCAAACAGCGTTCGGGTGGACTCAGATCCCTGATGTTTGGAGCGGTTCGGTTTCCACAGAATCCGAACCACTCATCCCTAATTGTAATGTGACATACAACTGACAACGTTGTTCACAGACAAATCTGTACACACCCGCCAATTCACTACATCGTTCATCGATACAATGAGCGGTATATCGCCAAGTGTGTACATAACATTGTGTGTGTATGTGTGTGTAAATTCAGGTTATGTATGTGTGTTGACTTTTTTCACATTTTTAATTTTAATCATTTAAAAAAAAGTATATATATATATATATATATATATATATATATTTATTTATTTTTTTAATTATTATTATGCTTAACTGTTGATAGCATATGTTAGTTAATACATTTGTTAAGCTTTTTAACACTGGGAACTCAGTGGAAGTGATGGCTGGGCCTTATTAAACCATCTCTTCATCCCAGATGACCTCTTTCATTTAGGAAACACTGGTGGTCACAACCTCAGGCTTCCTGATTCATGTTTTTGGCTGCAGATTATAATTATAAGGAAGCGAGTGCTGTGCAACAGATTGGTCATAGATATGGCACCCTGAACGTGAGAGAGGCTTTGCTGTAAAACCTATGTCAATGGCACTGTATGGGTTAATACTAGTAAATGCATTTCAAAATTCATTTCACTAGCAAAAAAAAAAAATCCAAAGAGCAGACAATCCACACTGCACTGGCTCTTGCATTGATAAAGTTAAATGTATGCAGCATGTGTATTGTTTTGGGGGAGTTTCGTCATATTTTTTTACATTTTATTTTTATTATTATATATGAATATGATCCAATTTGATATACAGCATGCATGGAATATTGATTTGTAGTTTTTAGATATTATTATTATTATTATTATTATTATTATTATTATTATTTTAGATATATATAGTGCCAACACTCCTCAGCTGTAGGCTGTATAATTGCGACCGATGTTTCCTAAATACCTTTCCAATTCTGGTAAAGGAAATAATATGTTGCGGGCAGCGAGCACTCGGATCGACTTGAAATAATACACTCAGTGCTGTATTGGTTATATTGACGTTTCAGAACTGTATTTTAAAGGATTCTGATGAAAGAACTTTAAAATACAGTTCTAAAATGTCAATATAACCAACACATGACTGTGTGTATTATTTCAAGTCGATCCAAGTGCCACCTACCTTCGACATATATATATATATATATATATATATATATATATATATAGATGTGGAAAAGGATACCAGCACCCACTAGTGCTTTAAAGATTCAAATATACAAAGAAATAAAACCAAGTGATATAAGGTGCATATGATAAGTGAGATAAATATAGAGATACAGTATTTGCACACAACTATAATTACCATACTGCATATTATGGCAATAGCCTTGTTTATCTATGTATAGATATGTAAGTCTTTAAAGGATTGATCCAAATATGTAGCCCACAAATACGATACTGTATTACAGGTTTTAAGTAAAAATTACATTTAATACCAATAAAAGCATTAAGATGACATATGGTAAGTAGCAAACGTACAACAACTATAAGACAATTGCACTTATCTGTCCAGTGATGTGGAGTCCAGGTAAAGGGTATGTCCAAATGCATTTCATCTTTGTATTAGACTTCATCAAGGGGATATTGTGTACATGAACAGTACGTGGTATTTGTAGGCATAACAATCAAAACGACAGTAATTGACAATTTGTGCTACATCATTTCCTGTGAAGTCATAAATGATTCATCGTCTCAAAATGTATTTTGAACCGACAGAAATGTTCTTAGAGATATAACTTGTGCATCACGCTATTTGTAGGTGTCTGAAACTATTAGACAACATCATAAATGATGTTTAAAACTTAAGTTCCAGATCATGTGGAACGTAGCCGGAGTGCATGACGCTAATATTTTATATATATCAATTGAATCCTTCATTTCTGTTTTTATGAAAATATTGCACTAGGAGGCGCTGTTTGTTTTTTTTATTTTACATTTTTACCTCAACCCACCGAGTATCCACAAGCTTGGCTGCCCCTCAGAAAGCATGAGGATTAGTGCACATCCATGTGAAAATTACTACAAGCAGCACAGGTTTATGGTTAGTTATAAATATATATGTATGTATATATATGTACAGTGGTTGCCAAAAATTACAGACACTTTTTGAAATTTGAATGTTTTTCAACTTTGAATGCTTATAAAAACTGTTACACTTCACTCAATGCAATGATTCATATATCAAATGAAAGGAAATGTAATGCTGAATTCATCACAATAAACAGATGTCAAATATTTGCATTATAAGGGAAGTTATGCAGTGAAACCAACAGGGTGAAAATCCCTGTGTACATATGATGTTACTGTCCTATCAGTATTTCGTTGGGTATCCTTTATTTTTCAAGACAGCAGCACAGCGATGTGTCATTGAGCCAACCAATGTTTGGAGCTCTTCCTTCTTTTTTATGTGGTGCCATGAGACAATTATAGCCTCAATTAATTGTCTTTTATTGGATGGACGCCTCAGATGTAGCAGTTTTTTCAAACAGAACCACAAATGTTCTATGGGGTTCAGGTCTGGGCTGTTTCCTGGCCATCCCAGCACCTGTATGTCATTCTCCGTGAACCCCTTTTTGCATGTCTCTGCAGTGTGGCAGGGAGCTGAATCCTGCTGGAAAAAAAATGGGGCATTATCTGGAAAAAGATCCCTGATAGAAGGTAGAAGTTTTGGTTGTGGGATGGTGTCAATGTAGTTTCTGCTGTTCAGTGTGCCATCTATGACATAAAGGCGGCCTACAGCATCTGCTGTCCTACATGCCCAGATCATAACACTTGTAGGACTCTTTGTTGTCGCTTGAATAAAATCTGGATGCACCTCTTCCCTGATGCGACGTCTCACACATTATCTCCCATCACTACCAAATATCGATATCTTAGTTTTGTCACTCAATATCACTTGTTTCCACTGACCTTCTGTCCATGCAATGTGTTCTTTTGCCCACTGTATTAGTTTCTGACGCTGCTTTTTATTCAGCAATGGCTTTTTTCGGGGAATCCTACCTTTTAGGCCAACCTCCATTAGTCTTCTCCGTTCCGTTCTTGCACTGACAAAAAACACCAGTTGCACTCAGTTTACTGCTAATGGCCGCAGATGACATCCATCTGTTCCTGACGCAAATTCATTTAATTCTCCTATCATCAACAGCTGTTGTGCATTTTTTCCGGCCTTTTCCTTCTTTGTTTTGTATAGATTGTGTTTCCTGATAGCGTAAACAAAACTTTCGTACTCCTGATGTTGTCACATTCCCACCAATTTCTCTCGCAATTGCTGCATACGAAAGACCATTTTCACTTAACACCACAATCCTGGATCACGTCGCTGTGTTGCGGTCTTGAAAAATAAAGGATACCCAGCAAAATACTGATAGGACAGTAACATCATAAGTACACAGGGATTTTCACCCAAAGTGTTGTTTTCACGGCATAACCTTCCCTGTAATGCAAATATTTGACCTCTGTTTATTGTGTTGAATTCAGCATTAAATTTCCCTTCATTTGATATATGAATCATTGCACTGCGTGAAGTGAAACAGTTTTTATAAGCATTCGAAGTTGATAAACATTCAAATTTCAAAATGTATACGCAATTTTGGCCACCAGTGTATATATATATATATATATATATATATGTGTGTGTGTGTATGTGCACTCACACACACATACACATACAGACTCATAAACACATACACACACATACACATACAGACTCATAAACACATACACACACATACAGACTCATAAACACATACACACACATACACATACAGACTCATAAACACACACACATACACACACACACACACACACACACACACACTCATCCTTGTGATAAAGTAAGAGGAAAAGGTCCAGAGCCTGTTACATTCTGAGTCTGCGGCAGTGCAGCTACAAATAATTTTATGTATAAATAATACTATTAACATTAATAGTTAATTAATTTGTGAGTTTGAATAAATTTAAAGGGAATCACAGTCCTTTAGTTGAAACTACACTATGATACATCAGGAATCTTAGTGCCAGACAGGGAAGCACTGTGTAATGAAAAGGAGTACCCTTATTTATTATAGGTACCTGTAAAATTAATAATTATTAAAACTGTCACAGTAGGCAGAGCCAGACGCCTTCAGATGGGACAGAAAGACAGGTGCTCTGGGATCTGATACAATATGGTGAGTGCCATGCACTCACTGTCAGCACCTAAAGTAAATGATTGTGGCAGGTAAGCCAGAGATTGGGGGGCTTTGACATTAGGGACTGGGGGCGGGGGCGGGTTCACTTTTGAAACTTTTGTTATGGGGCTTGCTGAGTTCTAGTTATGCCATGGCTGTGCACATGAGCCTCCATCTATGAACCTGGTAATAAAGTCTCAGCATTAGCTATCAGTTTGTTTTTTACTCATTGACGGTTGAGCCCATATCCCAGTGGCTGCCCTTGATAAACAGCCTAGAAAAAACTTTCTTATAAACTCACTAATGGTTGATATTATCGCAGTTGTACCCCTTAAAGATATACAACATACTTATCTAATAAAAGAAATCACATGACAACAGGACTTGGCTGAAAACTGGTACAATTTTGTTTGACATAATTAAATTTCCTCTTAATTGGTTAGCGTTAGAATGATGGCTGACAACAGCAATGAACAGCATAAAACAAGACATTCCAAACTCAAACATTGGTGTACAACTGTCCAATATTAGACAAACTTGGACGGGCGGTGTGAAATGCTCTGTCGGGACAATGATCCTTTATCACTGACTGAGGAGGGTGCACCCAACTAAGGAATAATGAATGACAACTCAACTAACCAGCCATTCTTACTGCCACCACTATATAAAAAAACAGCAATAACACCAAAAAAGGGGGAGAGGGGAACCTCCAGCGGGCAAGAGGAAGAAATAACTGCCAGTGATCACTAATATAATCCCCTAAACACGCCCCTACCTATGATAGGCTGACAGATTACCACCTCATCAACCAATTAACACATAAAAGGGAAAGCACTGACATGTAAAGGGGCCCCGCTCTAACAACCTTGTGTTTTAAATTTCCTCTGACTTATTCAGACCTATGCATCTATTACAATATATGCCGAATAGAAATATTCAGTTGTAGGGCTGCATCACAATTATTTTTTTTAATAAATAGGGACCTCAGTGTTCATAACAGTCTGCAATGTGTAACTATAACAATTAAATTTCCCTAAAGTGTAATTAATGCAGCAACAAAACATCAGTTAAGCAACACACTACCTAAAATATATTTATGAAACACTGATCACTGTAAGTAATCACAGGGCAAGAAAAAGCTATTCAAGCCAAGCCAGCTACTAGTTGAACTATTATGAAATATTATTGATTACTAAACTGAAAATCATCTCACATTATTAAACAATATTGTGTGTGTGTCAGTGCCAGAACAAAGCACCATAGTCAAGGACAGTTATTGTTGATTTTTCAATGTATTTCATTGCAAATGTGTCAAATTAACCAAATCAATATCATGTGGCGTAGCAAGCAGGAAGAAAAGAAGACGCTATATAGATCACTCAGTGGAGCTCACACAAAACAAGTTAGTGAGTGTAATACACTATCTAAAATAAATTTATGAAACGCATAAAGTAATTAGAGAACATAAAGAAAAAACATTAATTGTGTGGCGGTGGTTAATTGTCAAGATCCAGTAGAGCTATTGTGTAGTCCCTCCTTTCCCTGCCTCATTGTAGCAAAATAATAAAAGAGAACGTCAGCAACACTGCAGTACACAGCTTTACTGCTGTTGTTATGGATCAGGCTATTGAACAGGGACATCTCCATATTAGTACATACGTAAGTCCTACTTCCATTGGTGAAGGTCACGTAAGAAAAATGTTGCTCCAAAAAATGCTCAGGACCCCACTTATCAACGAGCCATAACCCCTTTAGCACTCACTAAAGGGGTTATGTCATGCTTTCAATATTTAGTAAACAGAGATAAGCTAAGATTACCGCTGTTTGTCCCTGCATCGCTCTCGCCATCTTTAAATGGCGAGAGCAAAGCAGTCACCTTTGCCGGTAGTGGGGACCTGACAGCAGCCTTTCTGGGTCCCCGCCGGATTAACGTGTCATGTGCATGACACAGATACTTTTCGCTGGTAGCGATAGGCTGCCAGCAACAGAAGAGAAGATGCCGCTGAGGGGGGAGATTATCGCTGGGCCTCGCTGGAGGGGTAAGTAATGATGAATACCAGCAATCCTAAACAAAATAAGCCACTGGCAATAAGTTACGTTAATAAATGGAGCCCTCAATGTCTCCCAGTACAAGATCTTTGTCAAGGAAAACAACGATGATAATAATTGTGATGAATTTCATAAAAACACACACAAAAAAGAAACAACATACTAAACACCATGTGCAGTGGCAAAGAAAGGCTCATACAATGGCTACTATTCTTTACTATTACTGGTCATACTAGAATGTCCACTGAAAATAAGAGTGGCCACTAGGGGCATGTATCTTCTGTATCATCTCATACTATTCTAAAGGTCGATTTTAAAAGATTTTAATTGATTTCAAATCGATCTAAAATCAGTCAAAATTGATGTTGTGTTTCAAAAGCTAAATCACACATTTACTAACAGACAATTTTTTTTCTTTTATTTTTTTTAATATCAAATTTTAAGTTTTAGTAAATGTGCGATTTAGCCCCTGAAACATATACATTTTGATCAATTTAGATCAATTTGAAACCGATTAAAATCTACCTTTAGTAAATGTACTTCTTAAGGTGCATACACACGTAACGATTTTTTGAGTGATTTGTCGTGAACGACGTCGTTATCGTTCAATCGTTCAAAAAATCGTTCAGTTTCTGAGTTTTAATGATGAACGATCATCGTTCCCGTTTGTAGTTATCATTCATCGTTCATTTCAGACTGTCCAACATAAGGATTTTCATTAAGGGAAGGAAGATTTTTCGTTCATCGTTGTAAAAATCATTCATTACACTTCAAAAAATCGTTCACTTTTTCAAAGGAAAATCTGACAGAAAATCTGACAGAAAATCGTTAGTTACAAAATCGTTGCGTGTGTATGCGCCTTAAGTAAACTGTAGGTCCATCACCTCCAAAAGAAGCAAATTAAAGAATCAAAAGAACACTGAGGCTGAACTAGAACTAACTGAGGGACTGATTCTGACCCGCTTGCGAGCGCTGAGCGCTCGCAAGCGGGTCGATGGTGCCCAAGTGCGCACGATGGAGGCGGCTCCGTCGTGCGCATGCGCGAGACCCGAATAACGACGGCCAAGCCGTCGTTAAGGGTCTCGCACCAAAGGGGGCGTGCTGTCGATGGTGATTGACAGCACGCCCCCTTTGGTGGGTGTGCCCGGGCCTGGCTGCCCAAACGGAGGCGTTCCCATGGGAACGGCTACCGTCTGGGTCCGGCCCCACTGACATCACTAGTGATGTCAGTGGGAGTGCTTTTGGCTCTGATAGAGCCAAAAGCACTCCTGGGCTTGCGGCAGCGAGACCCTACTGCAGGGTCTCGTCGCAAGCCCGATGGTCGCGATGGTCTTGACCATCGCGACCATCATTTTGGCCGCTCGCTATAGCTGTGGGTGGTCACCCACAGCTATGCGAGCGGCCAGGAGGCCGCTCCAAAAAGGAGCGGGGACAGCCCTGATTCAGAGCGAGCGCTCTGTCAGAGCGTCCGGCTCTGAATCAGGGCCTGAGCCTTGACCTAGTTCCGAGAAGAATTTAGTGTGTCCATGAGCTGTGCATCTGACATTTGTGTTGTGACACTGTTATACTAAATGATCTTTTTGACATTAGTGCTGACAGTGATTACAATAATGAAGATGTTAACTTTGGGCCAGAACTGCATTTCATAGTCCAAAATCTACAATCATTCTTTATGAGCTTTTTTGTGGGGCCCAAACAAACCAATTTCTCATTACCTGCTGCTGAAGTGCCTATTTTGTTAAGCTATGCACATGCTATGTTTAACCCCTTTGCTGCTGAATCTATTTTGGTACTTTTTGGGTTGGTCCTTTTCCAATATCAATATCAGTAATTATTTATGTCATACCCATACAAATTAGGCCTTGATTTTATTTTTTCAGAAGACTTTCAATTCCCTGAAAATAGCATTAGTTTGCTTATTTTGCTTCACAAGGAAAAAACAACCTATCCCAAATGTCCAAAAAAAAACATTTCCTTATTGACATTGCAAGAAAGTGAACTGAAAGCAAATGTGTGCATTCTTTAGTGTAACCACCATTGCATTAACACAATAAAATATGCACTAGAAAATGATAATGCAACTTGAAGTGGAGGACGTTAGGGGAGGAAGACTTCCTACAGAGGCATACAGCAGAACAAGAGCACTTCTGGAAAAAGCAGGTCAGAGTAAAGTGCCAGGGTTAGGAAACGGACCCTCATAGATTGATGGTAACAGCTGAGCTGAGGCAGCAGAGTTAAGTGCAGTAGTGAGCACGGGGGGGGGGTATTTTTATACCATATGTCGTCATATCATTACGTAGTATTTCCTTAAATTCTTTGTGTAATGATTTATTATTTTTATAACACATTATATATAAAAGTAAAACAAAATCTAATGTAAAGTATTAATCACTTTCACTCATTGTTGATATTTCTGAAGCCGACAGCACATACTTTCTTTGTTTTACTGTCTGTGGGTGGCACCTGATAGCATCATACTGCAGTTTTCTGATGGCTAGTGGCCCATTAAAAGCCTTAATACACTCCTGAAGAAGCAGTCTCTGTACTGGGAAACCTGCTGATCTTAAGCTGCTGCAGGTACTAAGAGAAATGACTTTCCAGTATGTCTTGAATCCTGATTTGCCAAGGACTTTCATTTGTATTTTAGTTGATACACAACAATATAAATGACACTGTAAGTGTGATATTGCATTTGTCTTTACAAAGATATATTTTATTCTAATCATGCTGTTCCTGTTTGTCTCTATTAATCATCATCATTTCAACACCATTCACATTGTAGCAAAACTCTGCAGGGATCCAGCTGCAAATCTTTGTTACAATATTAATGGTTCATTAAAAGTGAGTAAAACAAATCGAACCCACAACATCACAGGAAGCAATAGTGGTACATAGCATATCCAGCAATTTAATGCACTAAAAGGTATATTCTTACTAAGCTGCAATAAGAATCGCTATTGTATCTTAATGTTAATAATATAAGGCCAGGCAATGTGTGTCTGAGAAGAATTTTTACATTTAGTTATGTGCTGTAATGAGCAGCAAAATGTCTCTTGATAAATGGGCAATGTAATAATAACAACACACTATCTCTAGTTCTGAGACTGATTTCATCTATTCATGGGTTGAGTTGTATATCTGTGTTTATTATTTTGCCTTTAGCTGATCTAAAGAGTTTTTTTTTTCAAAAACATTTTTTAAAGGTCACAGTATACATAAAAGACAATAATAAATTTGGCAGGACATATTCGTTACATAAAACTTATATAAACCATAGTCAAAAGTCCTTTAGGTGACCAATTTTACATTAACGGGAGGAAGGGGAATTAGAAAAAGCAGATACGGAGTGGCAAACTGTATGGAGTAATAGAAGAAGACTGAAAAAGGAGATACAGGAGGAAAGAGAGAAAAAGGAAACTTGAACAGGTGGCATTATACCCGGCAACTAGGGTATATCAATATCACTGGAATGGGGAATGGGAGTTATGTAGTGAAAGCCATGGGCTCCAAACTCTATCAAATGATTCAGAGGAGTTATTTATTATACTGGACATAAATTCCATACAGTAAACATAACAAATTCTGGAGATTTGCTTTTAAAGTGATGGAGGGACAGCTTTTTCCAGTCGGCTGCCAGCTAACGTGGTGGCAGTGATTATATTAGGCAGGATTTTATTTTAATGTTGGGTGACAGACGGGAATTCTAATGGTAGAAGTAAAAGGGGTCACATGAGATGGCTAATTGGAGGTTGCCGGAGATTAATTTGATGATACCCTGGAGAGAATTGACAGCTTGGGACTCGTCCCCAAAATACAGAGGAAGATGCCTTCAGATGCACATCCTCTCCAGCATCTATCCATGCATCTGAATGATTTTTTTTTAATGAGATTGCACATAGTACAATCTATAAAGTAGTTTGTAGACATGTTCTTTTAGTTTAGCAGATAGAGCTGGAGGCAGCATTCATGAATCTCTGCCCAATCATCCTCTTCATGCAACTCACCAAGCTCTGGTTTTCAAGCCAGCTAGTGCAGGTCACGAGGTTGAGCGGGAATCTCAATCAGCTCAGTGTATAGAGTATAGAGTAGACATTTTGTAGAAGAGCACCTGAGACAGAGCACTTTAATGGTTGTCAGGGGTCTATGGGAAATATGGTGTTTGATCTTGGAATGAAAGTGTCTGAGCTGAAGGAAATGGTAGAAGTTTTTAGAGTGGATGGCAAACTTGGATTGGATAACAGAAACGAGGGAAAAGTGTCGACATGAATAAGGTCATTTAGTTATCTGACACCGCATGCCCTCCACGGAATAAGTGAAGCTGAGAGAAAATGTAAGAGAAAGAGAGGAGACTCCACACTGAAACCTAATATACATTGCGAAAAAGGAATTACAAAAAGAAGCAATATATGGAAATAAGTGACCTCTTGATGGTCTAAATTATATTCTAAGGTTGGCGGTGCTCCCAAGTTAAGATGGTAGAGATCGTAAAGAGAAAAGAGTAGACTGTTTGCTGGGGGCACACTTTGGATTATGGCCCTCATTCAGAGTCGGTCTTAAGATGCAAGTGGTCACTCTGAACGAGGGTGGCCGCTTGCATCTTAAAGTGCGGCCTACTGGTCACTAGCCAAGCTATGGGTTACCACCCACAGTTTAGCAACTGACCAGGGTGATGGTCGCGATGGTCAGGACCATCGCGACAATCGGGGCTTGCGACGAGACCCTAGGGTTGGGTCTCGGCAAGCGCAAGCCTGATCGAGTAGGAAGCTCCCCACTGACATCATTGCTGATGTCAGTGGGGCCACCCCCAAATGGCAAGCGCTCCATCGGGAACACCTCCGTTTGGCCGGCCACCCCCCCTGCCCGCCTCCCAAAAGGGGCGAGCTGTCATTCAACATCGAGAGCTCGCCCCCTTTGGTGCAAGACCCGTAGCGACAGAGTGCCCATCGCTAGCCGGGTCTCACGCATGCGCATGTCAGAGCTGGCTCCGATGTGCGCATGCCCAGTAGGTCAACATCGACTCGGTTGCGAGCGCTCAACGCTTGTGACTGGCTCTGAATGAGACCCAATATGTGTATATTAAACCATAACTTTAATGAGATTTTTTATAAAATAAGTACAGTATTCTGTAAGCCAGTATCAGACAACATTAAATAAAGTGTTGGTAAACAAACATACAATGATGGTTTAACAATTATTAAATATAGACCACTGATAAAAAGTCCTGTATCTGTGTAAATGGTAGATCTCGCATAGGGAACTATCCTAAAGATTGCTAGGATTTCCTTCAAATAAGCATCCAAACAATGCTTTTTGCCAATAGGCAAAATATTTTTTTTAGACACATAAGCAATCCTAAATGTACAAATAAATAATAGTGCTTCAGTCAGGGCCGGATTAACAATGGGGCGGGTGGAGCTACAGCTCCAGGCCTCCCATTGGAAATAGGCCCATAGGATACACAGACTGCAGTGCAGACAGGAAAAAAAAAATTTTTTTCCTGTCACCACCAACAGTCCATCTCACTGCCCAGCTCACTCACCTCCGAGCCGCCCGAAGTTTAGCCTATTCTAACCCCCACTTCCCCCCCTCGGTTGGTCTACTCACTGGCAGTCCAAAAGCCACGCTCACTGCTGGTCGCCGAAGCTCCGCCCACGAGTCATCTGAAGCTCCGCCTCCTGTGCTGTCCTACTCGTAAGCTGTGTCCTAGCTCATGAAGGAAAGCAGCCCAGGTCCCAGCATGCTCAGAATCTTTCAACAGGTCAGTGTAACCATAATATCTGGCCCCTGTGTATGTATGTATGTGTATATTGATAGATATATCAATATAGATATGCATATAGGTGTTAAATTAGGTGGGTACACAGGTACATATATGTATGTATATAAAGTGTATATATAATATATATATATATATATATATATATATATCCCGGGAATTGTCCTTCACTCTCAACTAAGAAGAAGACAACATTGGGGTGCTTCCAAGAATCTGTAGATCCCATTTAAATACTTGAATTTCCCATACCATGGAAGGAGGCACTCGCCGTATATACGATAAAAAATAATCTTTATTCATAACCGATTTTCACACTTGTTTTGGATGCATCAATGTTTGGGTCAACGTTTCGGTCCCCAGCCGGTCCTTTATCAAGACCACATCCAAATGATCAAACATATACATAATAACACATTTTCTGTGAAGAAAAGAAAAAAAGAACATGTTGACATGTCTAACAGGCTCCCCAAAAAATTATATATAACAATATATCACCCAGCATAATATATGTGACTTGTTAGGAGAAATGTGCAAATCTACCTGCATATACCGGGTAATGTGTATAATATTCACATACCCAAGATAGTAAACAGATAGGACAAACAACTATTTGAAGATAAATCTATAGCCCATATACGAGTGTTCACATATATATAGATATATGAATGAATATAAGGCCAAAGTGTTAAGGACCACACAATTGAGGTGAAAAGAGTAACACACCACAACTCACATGGAGCACCTGATACCCGGCAATACAGGACATATAAACATGTGGAACAATACCTCATAGGTCAATCACATGTTCATAACGTCGTAACATGGAGCACGATGCAATCGCAATTTAAAGCCTGAAACATATGAACACATCATGACCTAACAGGTCAACAATGTAGTCCACACCATTCCGCAGGTGTACTCTTACCTCAAAAATCTGGGCTGGTGCATAGATCATATGAAACATCCATGTATTAGTGCTGTGGGTAAGCCGATCAGCTGCTTAATGCTGCTATCCCTAAGGCGGCTATAAACGCTGCGAGGCCGGAAGTGCGCGATCACACCTTGCCGCACTTCCGCGTATCAGCTTGGCCCACATGTTACTATACGGTGGCCCAAATAGATCAAAGGGCTAATGGAATCCTACCTAGATGCACTTCCGCATGTCAGCTTGACACGCATGTAGCAATACGGTAACTTAAATTGGTCAGAGTACTAGTGTTTGGCCGCAATGCCGCTAATCAAATAAGGAAATCAATAATCAACCAGTGTGTCAGGAGTTAAAAATGTCACACTAAGGGAGCCTGATAGTATCATGCCAATATGTCTGTACACTACAACACTAAAACAATACAAATATAACATACATACATATTAAAACAAATACTTCAATAATTCTTGTGGTACTAAATAATTAAATACCACAGCACCACTGAAATATCAAACTAAACTAACATATTAAAATTTATAATCACACTAATTAGTGCAATTCTCAGAATGTTTGATTACAACATATGACAAACACTTAGATAAGCAAATAGATGACACAAAGACCACACTATATTATAGTGTGAATAATTATGTATTATATATATTTTTAAACAAAAATAGGTACTTCGTATTATGACAAACCAGTATTGGACCAAGGTGGGATAATAAAACCCCTTAATCAAACCAGCAACGTATATGTAATTAAAGAAATACATTCAATGGATTACATTCATTTTATCCTCTGGGCATCACTGTGTCCAGTTCGTGAATCCAAAAACTTTCACGTCTTTTTAATGTGACAAGCCTGGGGACCGAAACGTTGACCCAAACATTGATGCATCCAAAACAAGTGTGAAAATCGGTTATGAATAAAGATAATTTTTTTTATCGTATATACGGCGAGTGCCTCCTTCCATCGTATGGGAAATTCAAGTATATATATATATATATATGTATATGTGTGTGCTTGTATGTTTAAATATATATATATATATACTGTATGTGTGTGTGTGTATATATAAATATGTGTGTGTGTGTGTGTGTATCTATATATATATATATATATACAAACAGACATGCATATTTATATATATATATATATATATATGTATATATATATACACACACACACACACACATATGTATAAACAATGTCCGTGTGGTCCGGCTCTCCTGTAGAAAAAATGCTTAGCTGGGTGCCTGCAAAAAGTCAGTGGGGGGTGCAGCTCTCTATGCTCTTAAAAACAACACAGCTTCGGCATTATATTTGCATACATACAGCACACACACGCATTATATTTGCATACACACAGGACACACACATATTTGCATACATACACGCATTATATTTGCATACATACAGGACAAATACACACATTATATTTGCATACATACAGCACACACACACACACGCATTATATTTGCATACATACAGCACACACATATTATATTTGCATACATACAACACACACACACACAGGCATTATATTTGCATACATACAGCACACACACATTATATTTGCATACATACAACACACACACACGCATTATATTTGCATACATACAGCACACACACACGCACATTATATTTGCATACATACAGCACACACACATGCATTATATTTGAATACATACAGCACACACACACACAAGCATTATATTTGCATACATACAGCACACACACACACACGCATTATATTTGCATACATACAGCACACACGCGTGCATTATATTTGCATACATACAACACACACACACTTTCCCTAACCCAGGGGCGTATTAAGAGTTGAAGGGGCGACAGGCCCCCTCCTCTCTCCCCAGCAGCTGGCAGCGCACTGAGCGCAGCAGTAGACTCTGGGCAATAGTCTGTACCCAGAGTCTACTGTGCATGTGCATGTCACTGGGGAAATGGCACAGTTGCCATATTCCTGGAGATTTCACTCCGCATACGCAAAACACTGGGAAAATGGCTGGTGGCTATTTTCTAGGTGATTTATTCAGGCCTGCTGCAGCGGACGCGGGACTCTGGAGAGGTGCACCCCTGCCTAACCTTCCCTGTACTGCCTAACCTCCTCCCCCCCTCAGTCTAACTGTAACCTCTCCCTAGCTCCTAACCCTCCCTGTAGTGCCTAACTCTATCCTCCCCCAACAGCCTAACCCTAGCCTTCCCTAGTGCCTAACCCTATCCTCCTCCCCTCACAGCCTAACCCTAACCTTCCCTTCAACATACCACACTACACCCGCTTGGGTTCCCTTAAGTGTGTACCCTCCCAATTTACTGTCTATCTGTCTGTCTATATAATGACATGTTTACAACACTTATAGAAAAAATATGCCAATAATTTTGGATTTCTTTTTTTGTTTTATAAATCTACACTATTCTAGCACACAAGGAAAGGCAGACCATACAGCCTATATCCTTTCACAAGGCTGAAGGTAGGCGCCAGCTATGCCATCCATGGAACTAAACACACCCACAGCACAGGCCTCACCCCTATGTAAACCACACCTACACCGCACTGGTCACGACCCCACATCACCAGTCAAGGTGCCCACACACATACCGATGTCCTCACGATACAATTTTATGGCCAATTTCCTCATGAACTTTCACGGGAGCTCCCTTGCCGTCGTGATCAAGATTTTGGAAAAAAGACACCTAATCTGTCTTACGATCTCACGATCTATCGGATCGTACGCATCGTGAGATTGGCCATAACAAATCGTGAGTTTAAAAAAAATAAAACAGGCTCTTGACTATTGGTGGGAAATTTAAATAGCCATAACTATGGGAGGGGCTATCTAGGGAGTATAAAAAGCAGGCACCCTTTAAACTCTGTGTACATTCTGCTCTGCTACTAGATGAGGCTAGATGTATTCCTGCTGAATCCTGTACATTGCTACTGTGCTCTTTGTATTTGGTTGCCTTTTACAAAGTTTATTCTACCTGCAAGTGTGTGCTACCTACCTGCATTCTATCCTGTTCCTGAATTCTGTACTGATGAGTCCCTATCAGTATAGAGTGTTGGTCGCTGAAGCTGGGGTCCGGGAGATTAGGAAGAGGGCCCAGCGAAGAAGGACGAGAGCATGCTGGACCAAGGAGTGGCTGCTACAAAGGGATACCCGCTCTCACATGTCCCTGCTGATGGAGATCAAGGAGAAAAACCCGGACGACTATCGGAACTACCTGCGCATGGATGACGCCAGCTTCCAAGAATTGCTGCATCTGGTGACCCCCCACATCCAGAGACAGGACACAAGGTGGGGGGGGGCAATCCCCTGCTGAAGACAGACTGGTGGCTACCCTAAGGTAACTGGCTACAGGAAGGTCACTGGAAGACCTAAAGTTTGGGACACTCATCTCACCTCAGTCCTTGGGCGTCATCATTCCGGAGACCTGCAAAGCCATTGTAAAAGTGCTACAGTACCACTATCGCAAGGTAAGTTAAAAAAAACACCACACATTGGTTTCTTGTGCAAAGAAAAAAAATTATTTTTATTTTTTACTCAACATAAAGCAAAAAATTGCCTTCTTTTAGTACAATGTGCACTGACCTACAGGCAACTGAAAGTGTGCACTAAACTGTGTGCAATATCCTTTTTTATAACAATTTTACAAAAGAACATTATCACCAAATTTTATGAATCCCAATAGGTAGCCGGCTGTATGTGATAGGGTGGGTCAGACGCCAGTTTGTACAAGCCAATACACACATGGCACAAGTACACATTGTGGCCCCGGCTTCCAGCAATGTCTACTTGTGCCATGTGCGTAGTGACCTTGTCCAAATGGCGTCATCACCACCCTATCCCATGCAGCAAGCACCTATTGGAAATCATAAATTTGGTGATATTAAAAGCAAGAAAAAATTGACATCTCTGTATATTGGGGTGACTCATCTGCTGCATCCAGCAGAGCATTATACAAAGTGGTGCTGGTGCTTGGGGTGCTTGGTGGGGGAGTAATATCTAACTGGGCAGGGGGGGGGCGGACATACCTATTTAAGGCATGGGAAAATAGCATTAGATCTGCAATGTATGTAGAATTTGAGATATTTTTGCTCATACAGCGAGTCAACAGGTCGTAGTTTAACCTTAAAAAATTTCTTTGGATATCTGTATCCAGATTTCTCAATGTGCTGTTCACATGAGCTGTGAAATCATCTATTGCATCTGGGGGTTTCTGCAGCAGCCGTTCTGCGTTTTGTAAAAAATGGATCTCACGTTCAGTAAGATTCTCCTTTCTCCCTTGTTTTTTTTTCTTTTTTTGGGGTTGTTGAGAAGATGAGGGTCCAGGTGGAAGTTGAGTTTCCACTTGTGTGCTATTCTCCGGATCACTGTCACCACCGAGCAGACTGAGGTCCGGTGTGGATGCTAAATCAGGGTCTATATAGGGAAAAAAGATATAAAAAATATTAGTCATGTTTTAACCCCTTTTTTACTATTTTTACAGTTTCCTAACACCGTGGAGGAGTGGACCAGCATCGCGGAAGATTTTGAACAATGTTGGAATTTCCCTAACTGCGGAGGAGCCATCGATGGGAAACACATCCGCATCAACCCACCTGCCAACACCGGATCATACTACTACAACTACAAAGGATTCTTCAGCATCGTTCTCATGGCAGTGGTGAATGCCAACTACGAATTTCTGTTTGTGGATGTCGGCAAGAATGGCCGTGCTTCGGATGGTGGGTCCTTCAAAAAGACGGCTTTCTACTCGCCAATAAAACCCTCAACCTGCCCTCACTGGACGAGACAAAGCACAGCCTAAATTACGTTTTCGTTGCAGACGAGGCTTTTGCATTACATGAACATGTGATGAAGCCATTTGCACACAGGGGCCTGACCAGAGAGAAAAGGATATACAACTACCGTCTATCCCGGGCACGGCGCATTGTGGAAAATACGTTTGGAATAATGAGCAACCGCTTCCGCATTTTCCACACCACCATCAATCTACATGTGGAGAAGATAGACTGGGTCGTGATGGCGTGCTGTGTGCTGCACAACTTTCTGCGAAGAAAATCTATTCAACGAGGACCAGTCCCAGCTGGACCAGAAGATGTAGGACTCCTGGAGGACATTGAACATTTGACATCTGTGTCTGCACCACTAACTACAACAACATCCACCGCACGTGCCAAAGAAGTGAGGGAGGAGTACATGACCTATTTCAATGGACCAGGTGCTGTACCATGGCAGAAAGACTGTCTGTGAACTACTTACTAAATTGGACATTTGGGATTTAACAACAAAAACATTAAGGATTTTGGTTTAAACTGTGTCACTACTTACCAAGACTTCTGCAACCTCCTCATCTCCCTCACGCTCAGACATCAAGATGATTGATTCCCTTTGAGGCTCTTGTTCACTGATAAATGACATAATTTGGTAGTACCACAGCGCAGGAGTATATATTTCATCTGTAGCCACTCCTGATTTTTTGGAGTCATCCACCTTCTTTTTTTCTTTGATGTACAGTACACTGTCCTGAGATTTTTAATCTTTTGCCGTACAGCTTTCAGGTCTGCATCAGATATGTATTTTTTCGTATACACCAAAAGTTCCTCCAACTTGTGCGACTTATTGTGGTACTTCCGAGAACTGATCTTCCACAGACAGTCTTTCGAGTGCAGGATTTCAATGAATCCTGTAACAAATTCATGTTCAGAATCCATGGACATTATCTATGAATAAGAAAAAAAAGGGCATTTAAATATTTGTGTATATAGTTTTGTTAAATGTAATGTTGTTATAGTTCACATTTTTAATGTTTTAATATTTTCTTTTTTACAGGTTTTGGTATTCTAATCATGTTTTCTTTTACAGGAATGTTATGTGTTTATTGCTTGGTAATATAATGTTTTTCTTTGTTTGACAGTATGGTTTTCCACCTTTGGGCCTGTCGTTGTGGTAAAACTACAGATCCCAGGATGCCCTAAAAACAGTTTCAAAGGTGGGTGGCAGGTCATCCTGGGATCTGTAGTTCCACAACAGCTGGAGACCGAAAGGTAGAAGACCCCTAGCTTTAAATAATGAGTGTTTTTAAATGTAATGTATGGTGATTTTTTTTGTAAAATACGTGTTTATTTATTTCTTTTTTTGAGGTATTACACACATTGGTGGGCAGTGGGGGAGCTTAATGCATGACCCAGCCACCGCCCGCCTCAATACGGTGGGCGGTGGCTGGGTCATGCATTTATTACCTGGGGGCACACATTTGTGGGCAGTGGGGAGCACATATTGGTGGTCAGTGTGGTTGCAAACTGTACAAATACTCACCAAATATACAACAAAACAAGACTTCAGTATGCAGGCTCCCAAAGTGTGACTGTCTTGCTCCATACACGATGCTGCACAAGATGGCGATGGGGCATGTCCAGGCTTCTGTCAGCCAATTTCCGCATTGTGTGATGAATCGTACGATTCATCGTGAGGAAAAAAACCCTCATGATCGGCTTCCATCATGTTCATGGTTGGCTAATCTGCCCTACAGCACGGCAGATCAGAAGATGCGATATACTATGAGCGGGGACGCGCATCGGCATCGTGCTCACAATTTGTACTTTTTTTTACCCGATTCGTCGTCACGATTCGTCGAAATCGGCCAAATCGTGTAAAATGTCGCTATGTGTGTGGGAACCTTCACACTACTGCGGCACTTGTCACACCCCCTGCAGCGGCATACAATAGGCCCTTCATGAATTTCAGCTCCAGACCCATGTGGACATTAATCTGGCACTGGCTTCAATCAAATCATTTTGTTATTTAGGATTATGTTGCTTAGTCTCTTGGGAATGGGTAACTATCCACATAGTAGCACTGTTGTTCACATGGCTTAAAGTAGTATGGATTATAAAGTGTGTCAGTATTGTTACAGCAAGGGATCCGAGCACTTCGTAGTAAATGCATTTACCATTACACAAATGTGCAGGGTCCTAGGTATACACTCGCTACTATTTTAAACAATGTAAGTGGGTAGCAAAAAATGAAAGAATAATCATTTAAATTCAAATCACTGCATATACCACTGTAATTGTATTTAGGGGAGGAAGTTGAAATCCCTACACCCAGAATGCAGGCACTCCCAATGTCGGCGCCATAATCCTGACACCTGTCAGAATCCCCGTGCCAGCATCCCAACGGTAAGTAATGGTGTTAGGGGAAAGGTTAGGGTTAGGCACTAGGGAAGGAGGGTTATGCGTAGGCACTTGGGGGCAGGTTATGTTTAGGGTGCGGGGAGGGAGGTTTAGGATACTTACCGTCAGGTGTCGGTATCCTAACCCTATCAGGATGCCGCCGTCGGAATTTTGACCGCCGGGATCCCGAGCGCCGGCATCTCGTACCTGACCTGTATTTAGTGTCCCTTCTAATAAGATATGGACAACTGAATAGAAGTATTCATATGCTTCAACTGCATGACACTCGATTACATATTGCACAAGATACTCTTAATATACATGTATTCATAGATTATACGTGCTACAAATTGTTTTGTATGAAAAACACATATACATTTAGGGCCTGATTCAGACCCGCTCACAAGCACTATGTGTTTGCAAGCGGGTCGATGGCTGGGCAGTGCACATGCACCGTGTGCGCACTGCACGTGCGCGAGCCCCGGAGCGAGAAATCACTCGCTACGGGGCTCGCAACAAAACGGGGTGGCTGTCGATGTTGATTGACAGCTCGCCCCATTTTGTAGGCGGGGAGGGGGGGTGGCTGGCCAAACGAAGGCGTTCCCGAAGGAACGCCTGCCGTTTGAGGGCGGCCCTACTGACATCACTTGTGATGTCAGTAGTGAGCTTCCTGCTGTATTAGAGCAGGAAGCTCACTGGGGCCTGCGGGAACGAGACCCTACCACAAGGGTCTCGTCGCAAGCCCGATGGTCACGATGGTCTTGAACATCGCGACCATCTTCCTGGCCGCTCGCTATAGTTGTGGGTGGTCACCCACAGCTATGCGAGCGGCCAGGAGGCCGTTCTTAAAAATAAATAGCCCAGCCTGGATTCAGAGTGAGCGCTGTGTCAGAGCGTCCGGCTCTGAATCAGGGCCTCAGTCTGGATTAGCACCCTTCCTTATAGGTTTAAAAGCATGGAGTCTTTTATAGTGTATGCACACTGGTATTAGGCACAATTCTAGATAAGTCCTATAAGTTATATACTGTAGTGCAACTTTGGTTAATTTTTGGGGCGTGGGTCCCCCAGGATTGCTTTGGTTGATCTGCTTCAGGCCACCGCATTATAACGCATTATTCTTTTATAATACATTTTAACCCTTCGCTATTTGTTTATTATACATGTATTTCACTTTTTTATTTTCATTCTTTATATGCAGCTGTGGCTGCTCTTAACTATCTCTTTTACACTGCACTTTTCTTACTATGGCAGTGCCCTGGGGCAGCTTGGCTGGGCCAGTTTGGGGGGGTCCTGCGCCCTGGATTTGAACCCTAGTATTTTAGGGACCTACCCTTAAGAGGTTACCTGGATATGGTGGGTAGGCCCATAACTTGGCCATGATTATGCTAAATACCTCTATTGATTGCTAAATTTTATTGCATTTATATATTATCACTAATTTGGAGTTGTGCACCTGAGATTTGTCTGTTTCTGTGCCTGCTGTGCAGTCTGTCAAGGGTCTACTGCTGCCTCTTTCAGGGATGCTCTTCACCCACCCCCAGTGTGAAAAATATATCCATCAATTTTTTTTGTGTGTGTTAGCTACACCTGTCATCAATGTATGTGCGCAGGGGTGCTGTGCGATCTGTCAAGGGGCTGCAGCTTAGCGAGCGGCCTGGAGGCCGGCCAGAAAAAAAAACAGGCTGCCCAGATCCAGAGCGAGCGCTCACAAAGAGTGTCCGGCTCTGAATCAGGGCCTTAGTTTGAAGTGCAGCAAATAAATGAAAATTGCCTGAACAGTTTTGAAATATAAGAAGTACTGTATCAGGGTTATAGTGATTATCTTGCTGCTTCTTCCCTGCTTGCTGTGAAAGAAGTGGACAGGGGAGTAATAGCATAGCTCGAAAATTCTAACCCTAATGGAAGGAAGAAAGGAAGCAAAGTTGAGATAATGATGAGTGCAGTGAGTCTTAGATCATATGTGAAGAGTATGAGAAATCTTAGATTTTATGTGAGGGAAAGGTGAGTGTAGGGGAAAAAAGGGAACTCATTGGTCTGAACAGATAGGAAAATAATTTACAATTTGTAACATGTCAGGATTAGGAAAATTTGAGAAAATAGGAGAAGTGAGAGGAGAAAAAAAAAGGATTTTCCATTTACGTTGTCCCAAATTGTCAGAGTGGGCATTTGTCGGATGATGTGGAGTAAATCTGGGGCATTGTGGACTGAGAGGAGGGCGAAACAGAAGATAACCCCAGTCTATCCACTGTGTCCAACTTTTGTGAGCTCCAGTGCTGTACCATAATAGGCAGGTGCTGTGCTTCCCTTCCACATAATACTGTTTGAAATTCGATAAGTCGTTTTGAGGAGCATTGAGATACCTTAAGCCATACACGAGGAAGCCTACCCACCCACATTAAGCGAGATGATGTTGCATAAATTTGAGTACATATGGGCAGTAGCGCACGCAGGGGGGGTTTCTGAGTACCTAGAAACCCCCCCTGTGCACATACAAACACCCCGAGCCTTCCTCCGCACGGGCTGTCAAAAAACCTAGCACCTCTGTTAACTGTAGCTATCGCTGAGGCAGAACAGGGAACCTTCTCTCTGCACTCAGGTTTCTGAACCCTCCCCCTCTACACACGCTGGCTGCTGCACGGAGCTCACTCCACAACCCGGACAGTCACAATGGTGAGTTAACTCTTTGAAAACCTTGATGTTTTCTAGAGTCATTGCTTATGCTTATGCTTCTACATGGATGCTCTTCCAATACATCAGTAGCCCTGGCATAATTACAAATAAAGGAAGTTTGTATTTTTTTATATTCAATGTTGTTGTTTTTTTGTTTTTTTCACCAGTGCTAGCTATATACATGTAATTGTGTGTATATATATATATATATATATATATATATATGTACAGTATGTGTGTGTGTATTATAAATATATATATATATATATAAATATATATATACAGTATGTACAGTATGTGTGTGTATTAGATATATATATATTGTGTCACATCTATCCACTTTAATCATTTGTTTATAAACTAATTCCTGCACCCACTACTCACATACCTCTCCTTTATATATCACTTTTGGAGCTGCGCTCATACATTAGCAGCACTGTTCTTTACATGTATTTTTGAACATTTAACAACTTTAATCCACACTGACTCTATATCTCACAGCCTCCACTCCAGTTTACATCTCAATTATTACCTTGTCCACAGCATGAACACCCTTACTTCACACAACCCCCATATTCTATGTCCACATAATCCTCTACTTTATCCATCCCTCTCTTCCCCCTTCTGTTTCCTCCACTTGCTGTTCTTCCTTTTTTTTCTCTCATCAGTCTGCTTCCAACCCTCTGCTTCTTTCCCCCACCTCTCCTATACCTCCACTCTCAACCACCTCCCTCCATGGTCTTGTTACCCCACTACTAAGCCCCATTCCCTCCTCGTTCTGTCTGTCACCTCCAGGGCTGCCAAGAGAAATTCTGGGCCCGGGTACTGCAACATCCTGTGGGACCACATCATGTATGGCTGCACCCATTTGTGAGTGGGTCTAGCATGTGAGATGCACCCACTCACAGGAGCATGGCATAGCACCCAGCAGCTGGAACTAAAGTAGTCACTACTGTATTAGGATGGCGGGACAGTCCCATAATAGCTGCATTTCTTGTCAGGCTGTATATAGATGCTAAAATGTAACACACAAATTAAAGTGCTTCTACTTTACTTTGTACATCTCTCATGTAAATAACACAAACAATCTATTTTCTATCATAGAGATAGATGTATGAAGGACTTAATTTTTACATAACATCAGGTCGTCTTATACACACACATTCCGCAGCACATATCCTAACCCACTGCTCCATGCTCCTTCTTCACTATCTACCCCTCTGTGTCGCCCCTGTCTGTCTGCCCTTCCCCTTTAGAATGTAAGCTCTCACGAGCAGGGCCCTCATCCTCACGTGCTTCTCCTCCCCCTACTTATAGTATAATTTACTCCTAACTCCCTACAATGGCACCTACCACCTGGTTGCTCATGTCCTGCTGCTTGTGTTTTGCAGCTGAGTTTATAACCTTGTCCTTGTCCTGCATTGTTTTGTATTACTATTAACTGTTTTTCTTGTGTGCTCATTTATGTACTGTGTAAGGCGCTGCGGAACCTTTGTGGTGCCATATAAATAAAGGATAATAATAATAATAATAATATATATCTATATATATATATATATATATATATATTGATAGATATATATATAACACACACACATACTGTACATACTATATATATATATAAATATATATATATATACGTATAAGTATATATATATATACAGTATGTACAGTATGTGTGTGGGTATTATTTATATATATATATATATATATATATATAATGTTTATTAAAATATGTTTTTTTTTTCTGAGATTGGAGATTCGGAAACCCCCCTTTAATTATCCTGCGTTTGCCCCTGATGGGAGTACATGAATTGGGAGAGTATGGAAAGGTATTGGAGCAGAAGCAGTATGTTTATCTTCACCAAGTTGATTAGTCCTATCCAGGAGATAAAATGGTTAGACCATGCGTCAAGGTCCGATTTAATTTGAGTAAGTAAACACGGGTAATTAGCTTGGTAGAGTTGATTATAGCGGTGGGTCATAAAGCCAGTTGAAGGGGAAAGCCTTTTCAAGGGAGTCCGACTGCACCAGGGATGTAAAAGTCTAGAAATTCAGTTTTCCAAGTGTTGATCTTATATGAACTCTCTCATGAACTCTCATCGCTAGGGGTTCTATGACCAGTGCGAAGATTAAAGGGAAGAGGGTGCACCTTTGCTGTGTACTGTTGGTGATCCCGAAAGGAGCAGAAGTAACTTAATTTACATAGACAGTAGCAGAAGGTGAGCAGGATAGAGCCAATATGCTGTCACGGCCAGGGTATTTCAGCATGGCGCTAGGCGAGTGTTACCTGTGAGGTCATTGTGGCGCGGGCTGTCTGGTGGCGGAGCTGGTGTCTGGCGGGGGGCTTAGGCTGCGCGCATTGTTGTGCGGGCCTGTTGTCACTCTGCGCTGGTAAGGCCTGGCGGTGTCTCCATTCTGTTTGGCATGGGCGCCGCCATCTTGCCTTCTGGCCATGTGATGCGGCTGGCCAATCCTGGTGAGTCACATGTTCCCTCCGGCCAGTAACAGCACGGCATGGGGTATTTAGGAAGGGTCAGTGCCTTCCTTCTTTGCCAGTGCAACGTGTATCTCAGCCTAGCTGAAAGGTAGTTCTCTGTGCTTTCCTGTTCCTGTGAATTCGCTGTCTGCCAGTCTGCCTGTCAGCTCCTAGCTCCCACTGGACTACCCCGCTTCCTCTATCACCCTTGCCCATACCTGAGTGCCTGAGCCTGCTGACATCCTGCGCTTCAGTTCACTACCTGTATACCTGGCTTGTTTATTTTCAGTTTCACTACCTGCACACCTGGACAGCTCTAATTGTTTCTACTTGGACAATAACCCTTTTACTCCCATCACAGAACTCTTGTGCACATTTATATATTCCTGGACTTTTATTTACTGCCATTATATGTCTACTCAAGCACTTATTAAAAATCCTAGTTTTATTTTCAAATCTGCTTCTGTGATCGCTCCTGCTACCACCCCAGGTCCACAAACAACCCAGAACATCACATATGCCATCCAGAAATTTATGAGATAAGCCCATTGAACAAAGTGCACCACACGCGATAGATCAAGAATTGCGGTCAAAAGCTTTTTCTGCATCAAGCACCAAGAGGGGAGGATCTGAATGTGGATGGAGTTTATCAAGTCGATGGCTTGTCCTGTATTTTCTGTGGCCTGTCTACCAAAGATGAAACCCATTTGGTCTAGGTGAATCAATTGGGGAAAGAGAGGGCCCAGGTAATAGGTTAGAATTCTGGCATAGATTTTCAAATCAATATTTAGTAAAGTAATGGGTCTATAATTAGAACAATGATCACCAAGATATATCCCAGGCTGGAGGTTGGATCAATGGAGGTCTCTCTAGATTTATATTGAAAGGGTCATAAGATGTGGGGTAAGTAACTTTTTGTAGTATTGGGCTGTAAATCGGTCAAGACCTGGGCAGAAGAAGATTTAATAGCAGCAATCATGTCTCCCTATCTGCAATGTCTGCATTAAGCAGGGAGAGCTGGGAATCCAACAGGTGAGGTAACAAGCAGCCCACTCAATATGAACGCAGGCTCTTGGGTTCCATAGAAGGAGGAAGGGGAGACAGGTGGGGAAGATTATAAAGGAAAGTATATAAAATCGCCAAATTTCTCCACCAACATATTAGGGTCGTAGGTTATGGACTGAGTTTTCTTGGTTTTAAGTTTATTGATCTTACCTAGGGCTCTCTTACTCCTGAGATTGCTCACCAGCTTATCTGAGATTGTTTCGCCACTTCTAAGATTGTTTGTCAGCTTTGTCCTAAAAAAAATTAGAACAATGATCACCAAGATATATCCCAGGCTGGAGGTTGGATCAATGGAGGTCTCTCTAGATTTATATTGAAAGGGTCATAAGATGTGGGGTAAGTAACTTTTTGTAGTATTGGACTGTAAATCGGTCAAGACCTGGGCAGAAGAAGATTTAATAGCGGCAATAATGTCTCCCTATCTGCAATGTCTGCATTAAGCAGGGAGAGCTGGGAATCCAACAGGTGAGGTAACAAGCAGCCCACTCAATATGAACGCAGGCTCTTGGGTTCCATAGAAGGAGGAAGGGGAGACAGGTGGGGAAGATTATAAAGGAAAGTATATAAAATCGCCAAATTTCTCCCCCACCATATTAGGGTCGTAGGTTATGGACTGAGTTTTCTTGGTTTTAAGTTTATTGATCTTACCTAGGGCTCTCTTACTTCTGAGATTGCTCACCAGCTTATCTGAGATTGTTTCGCCACTTCTAAGATTGTTTGTCAGCTTTGTCCTAAAAAAATGGTTGCAATTTCTTTGAAGTGACCACTGCTCTACGAGAAAGAAGGATGTTAAATTGGCCCTGAAGATTCTCAAACTGACAGACCAGGGCAGCAGTGGGAATTAGTTTGTGTCTTTCGAGGGCTATAGTAATAAGGAGTCATCTAAATGTCAACAACGATTAACCTGTGGTGAGCGGCATATATCTATAAGGATATATACTCCTGCATGATCTGTCCAGGACCCTCTTCAGTTATTATAGGAGCTAGCGAGTGAAAAACATGAATCATATAAATGCGGGAGTAAAGCTGCTGCGGTGCAGAGTAGTTGGTGTAACCCCTGGCAGATGAATGTTAGAGGTGCCAGGAGTCATATACCCTCTGGGTCAGTGATTGTTTTGATAATAGAGAGATGGGTATGTTATGATACATCAGTATTGCCACATCCCTACTATTACAGCTAGATTATGTAAAATGGTTTGGGCACATTTTTTGCCCTTTCAGGTTCCAGGTTCCCAGGGAAAGCCCAATTAGGTGTAACCCCCCCCCCCCTCTCCCCCAATGGGTCCATTACAAATATAAGCTAACTTGAAAAGTGCAATAGATGTAAGGGTTTGCGGGGGTTGGTAGCTAGTGTAAGCAAGAGAAACCAGAACGACTGGTTCTCATACACACGGACAATGCGGCTACAGAAAATACAAAGATTGCATCATCTGTGGAAGGCAGGAGTGGAATGATAAGTGCGTAGGAAGGGGTAGGTAGGGCAGTGTCGAAGCTGGTTTAGTGGCTGAGACAGAATCAGTGTAAAATTAGCTTTGAGCGCCGCCATCTTGCGAATGGCAACCAGACTCCATCTTAAAAATAGAATCACATGACGCACATTAGCGAGATGCACAATATCCTGAATGCAAACGCTGTTTATTAGCTGCATGCGTGCACATCTGCCCCAAATCAGATAAACCTAACTAGTATCTTTTCCCAAACCCATAATACTTACATAATGCACACTCACATAAAAGGTTCCATAGCTTTAAAGTATAAGATCCAAGTTTTATTCATTTAATACAAATGCTGTGAAATAGAGACTATTTAGTATCTAAGGTTTAATACATGATAAGTAAATAGTGTTTGGTATTGTACTGATCTACACTTTCTCAACAGCTTTCCGGTATCATCGGGGTGAAGATCGCAACATGCATTCTCAACTTATGGACCGTAGAGAGTTAAAACACCAAAATGTACCTTGTAAAATGTTAGCAGCTTAGTTATGCATGCAGGGGGGAATAAGGAGACAACAAGCTTTTGGAGGCTGATCTGTGTCCATTTGAAGTGACCTGTTTAGAATTGTATCACACTGTTGGGATAGGAGTTTCAAGGTGGGGGTTTGGGAGGCCCTTTTCACAGGTGAGGGGAGGAGTATGGCATTCTGAGAACACACAGGCCAGCAGACACACTTGGAGCAGAGAATAGAGAGAGAGAGGTCTTCCTCTCACAAGACAACCAAAAAATGGGACTCTGTACCCCGGGAACATGGCTAAGTATATTGTTGCTAAACTGTACAGTAGTTAGTTTATTTGGGTCTCTGTAGCTAGTTGTGTGTTTTTTTATCTGTAATGTAGCTTATAAAGATTGTGTGTAGTTTGGCAAGGGAATTCATAAGTCTGTGTTAGCATACAGTGGATGATATAATGTGATCTAGTCTGTAATGTTATCATCTACACTGTAGTGTACAATAGTCTGTTCATATTGGTTGTTTTAGCAGCATGCAGGAAAGGGATTGATTATGGAGTTTTTGTAATATTTGTAATGATTGATGCTGGTTGATATAATTGTTTGAGATCCTCTGGTTAGCTGTGTTAGGGCCTTCCCATGTGCTTGAACTATAGCACTGCTTGGGAGAGATAGGCTTAGTATGTGGTGTATACTCATGAATGTAATCATAGGCTGGTATCAGTGTTACATTATGGAAGTTTAATTAATAACAGCTTTGAATGGTACGAATAATAACCATGTGTAAGATAGACACTGCAGTTTTTGTTAAAGATGGCTACCAGCAAGTGGGGTAGACAATGGCATTACATGTGATACTCCCCTCCCCCCCCCCCCCCCCATTGAAACATGTGCTTGATTCATGGAAGTTGTGAATTAATAGTCTTGTTATTATAGTTATAATTCTACCCAGTTTTGGTTTTGTATAGGTCAAATAGGTTGTTGTAGTTATTATAATTGTGATCATTAATGGATATAATGATTTACAGAGTTACAACTTAATGTGAGTTTACTTATTTTCAAAATGGAGTTTGTCTAGAGACCATGCGGTTTGGACAATAGGGCATGTATCACTCCCAACCCCCCACACATACACACCCTCACCAGCCATCTTAAAAATGTGCTCACAGCAGATCTCTCTCTCTCGCAGACATCTCTCTCTCTCGCAGACATCTCTCTCTCTCACATACATCTCTCTCTCTCACAGACATCTCTCTCTCTCTCTCTCACAGACATCTCTCTCTCTTACTCTCTCTCTCGCAGACATCTCTCTCTCTCTCGCAGACATCTCTCTCTCTCTCACGCAGACATCTCTCTCTCTCCCTCTCTTTCTCTCCCTCTCTCTTTGTATGGTTGTATTATCTCTTTCTCTCTCACAGACATCTCTCTCTCTCTCATTGCTTGAAGTTTAATCACTGTTTTTTTAATATTTGCATATGTAATAACTGTACCTTGGGTCTGTATAATTTCTTTGTGCTAAATTGTCTTTAGATCACAGCATGTAACCTACTGTTTTATGTTGAATAATATATTTTGTGCTTTGGAACCACATGTTCAAGGTCTAAAGTCTTTATTTTACTGTATGACTGCGTACGCAAATAGCGTCAATTTTAGAGGTTTATAGGCAGGGCTTAGAAGGTATAGGTAGGTGCGTATAGAGGTTGAAATCTAGTATCCTTAGCAGGAAGGGTAGTGAGGAGAGAAAAAAAGACAGAAGGGAGGGAAAAGGATGGAAGGACGGGAGGGAAGGGGTAGATAGAGAAAAGGGAGGGGGAGGGACTCAGGAATAGGGGTGAGCGGTGGATATATAAAAATATGTTGATTAGCATCACCAAAATATTGTCACAGTTGAAAAAAAAGTAAAAAGAGTGAAAAAAACAATCAAACAAGTGTTCTATAAATGCTTAGAGATAAGCAAATGATATAAGTCTATGAGAGAACTAATTTGCAGAGAAAGAATACAGGTGAGGAGGAGTAACATAGTGAAAACGTGGGCCAATAACATGTATATGCCAGAAATATCCTCACAACAGAAATCAATAGTAAAATAAACATATAAAGGAAACGTCAGAGTAAAGATTAGTCCACCTAGGGAACACTGAAAGTTTATGAGCATGTTGAACCAATTGGACTACTGGTATGGAAGTATAAAATGAGGAAATTATGTAGGGCAGTCTGGAGGATAATAAGGTCATGGTGGGTCAGAATCATTAAGGCTTTGCAAAACTGCTGTGCGAAGGGGGGGAGAAGAGTTCAGGAAGAATATCCTGTTTGGAAAGGAGATCCTGTCCTTGGTCCAGGGTTTTGTCAAGCTAGCTGAGAAAACTTGCAGTTAAAAGGGAAACCCCAGTATTATCATACAGTATGTGGTGTTGTCAAAGAATCTTAGTAATAGGCTGAAGGTCTTTGTGTTTTTGAATAGTGGAGTGGGCCAGGACTTGGAATATTTGAAGTTGTAGATCTTGTAATGAAGTGATTGAACTGTTCCAGATGGATGATAAGGATCTTTTCTTTACCTATAATAGTGCAAGCGGACTATAATATCTTATTGGTTTTTGTTCAATGTATGTCTATCCTGGAGGGATAGTCTTAATTGGTTTGGTCTGGGATAGTGTTCCCACTAGGATGCGGGAAGGGCAGGGCACTGGGGCAGATGGCAGGGAGCTTCTGCGAGTGCCAAAGGAGAGAAGAAGAGCAGGTAGGTAACCTCCCCAAATACTAATGGTGAGGGGCTGAGATGATCATTTAGGGTAGGTAAAGGATAGTCCTCTGGGAAATATCTTCCTGGGCGCAATGCGCAGGGAAGCCTGCAATGGGTCACAGATTACTGAAGAGCAGCTACAGAAGGCCATAGACTCAACATCAAAAAAGGTCACCGGACAGAGGGCCTGATTCAGAGCCGGATGTCTGACCAGAGCGCTCGCTCTGAATCAGTGCCCTCCTACCTTAAAATGGAGCGGCCTCCTGGCCGCTCGCATAGCTGTGGGTGACCAACCACAGCATATGCGAGCGGCCAAAAAGATGGTCGCGATGGTCAAGACCATCGCGACCATCGGGCTTGTGACGAGACCCTTGTGGTAGGGTCTCGTTGCCGCGAGCCCTGGAGTGATTTTGGCTCTATCAGAGCCAAAATCACTCCCACTGACATCACTAGTGATGTCAGTGGGAACGCCTCCATCTGGCAACCACACCCCCGGCACGCCCACTAAAGGGGGCGTGCTGTCAGTCACCATCGACAGCACGCCCCCTTTAGTGCGAGACCCATAACGACGGCTTGGCCGTCGTTATTTGGGTCTCGCGCATGCGCATGACGGAGCTCCCTCCATGGTGCGCATGCGCATTGGGGGAACATCGACCCGCTTGCGAGCGAACCTCATGCTCTCTGGTCCAAGAAGAGTGCTCATGGGATGAAGCCGGGGGAGACCAACACAAGACAAATACCTGTGGAAAGCCCTTCTGAACAATTTTTAAAGTGTGGCAGGGTGCATTTTCCTACTGAAGTTGCCACTGCCATCTGGGAATACCATTGCCATGAAGTGGTGCACTTCATCGTCAACAATGTTTAGGTAGGTGGTACGTGTCAAAATAACATCCACATGAATGGCAGGGCCCAAGGTTTCCCAGAAGAACATTGCCCAGAGCATCACAGTCCATTGGCTTGCCTTCTTCCCAGAGTGCATCCTGGTGATATCTCTTTCCCAGGTAAATGACGAACAGATACCTGGACATCCACAAGATGTAAACATGCCACCTTCTTCCATTGCTCCATGGTCCAGTTCTGATGCTCACGTGTCCATTGTAATAGACATTTTAGGTGGTGGACAGGGGTCAGCATAGGCACAGTCTGCAGCTATGCAGTTCCATACACAGCAAACTGCAATGCACTGTGGGCCTTATTCAGACGCATAGCACTCGCAAGCGGTTCGATGGTGGGGTACTGCGCGTGCAAGCCCTGGAGCGAGAGAGAAATTCGCTCGCTCCAGGACTCACTACTTTAGGGGCGGCTGTCGATGTTGATCGACAACTCGCCCCATTTTGTAGGTGAGGAGGGGGGGGTGGCTGGGCAAACGGAGGCGTTCCTGCAGGAACGCCTACCATTTGTGGGCGGCCCTACTGACATCACTCGTGATGTCAGTAGGTGGACTTCCTGCTCTATTAGAGCAGGAAGTCCACTGGGGCTTGCAGCAATAAGACTCTACCACAAGGGCCTCATCACAAGCCTGATGGTCGCGATGGTCTTGACAATTGCGACCATCACCTGGCCGCTCTCGTAAGCTGTGGGTGGTAACCCACAGCTATGCGAGTGGCCAGGAGGCCGCTACAAAAAAAAAAATGCCCTGATTCAGAGCGAGCACTCTTAAAGAGCGTATGGCTCTGAATCAGACCCTGTGTGTTCTGGCAGCTTTCAATCATAACCAACATTAAGTAGCTCTTCTGTGGGATAGGACCTGATGGGCTAGCCTTCACTCCCCATGCGCATCAATAAACTTTGGGCTCTCATATACCTGTCACTGGTTCACAGGTTGTCCTTTTTTGGACCACTATTGGTAGGCATTAACCACTACACACCCCGCAAGACCTGCCGTTTTCGAGATGCTCTGAGCCAGTCATGTAGCCGACACAATTCGGCCCTTATCAAAGTCACTTGGATCCTTACACCATTTTTCCTGCTTCCAATAAATCAACTTCAAGAGCTGACTGTTCACTTGCTGCCTAATAAATCCTACCCTTTAACAGGGGCCATTGTAATGAGATAATCAATGTTATTCACTTCACCTGTCAGTGGTTTTAATGTTATGGCTGATGGGTGTATAAAAGCTTAACATCACTTTAAATGAAGTAATTCCTGTCACATCACATCACGCAAAATGATCTTTACAATTGTCCCATTTGCCATTATCATACTGCTATATTGTAGTTTCTCATTTTTAAATGTTATCATTCATGACATACTGTATGTCGGGTGCTGTAACTGTTTTCTGATTGTGAATTATACATGTAAAATACAGAAGAGCCACTTATATAGATTGAAAGGACATCCTAGTATGCCGTCAGGTGACATCACTTTGGATTTCTTACTCATACATGTAAATTCTGGTATCAGTAACAGGTGACATCACCAGGGATTTCTTCTGGTCAGGCAAGGGAATCCCTGTATTACCGCCAGATGACATCACTATGGATTTTGTATGGTAATCAAGCATGGAAATCCTAGATTCAGCACCAGATGACATTATTAGGGACAGTGGCGTATTAACACCTAAGGGGGCCCGGGCCCCGCATCTTACTTTGCTCCGGCACGTGAAACGGGTCCCTCCTACTTGGCGTTACCATCTTCACAGTAATATTCAGTATGATGGCACATGCGTGCAAGAGAGCACAGGCTCTGACACAGTCTTTCACTGTGCAGCGCCATCTTCCCGAAGATGTCACTGGGAAGATGGTGCCGCCGAGGAAGAGAGACCCGCTAGCTGTAGCAAGGTAAGTATACTCTGGGTGCACCCATTATAATATGTCTATTATTGGGGAATTCCTTTGGTGGTATGGGAATCCTAGTATCGGCACCAGGTGACATTACTAGAGATTTATTCTGGTAGTCAGGCATGGGAATCCTAGTATCAGCACCAGGTGACATTACTAGGGATTTCTTCTGGTTTCAAGCATGGGAATCATAGCATCACTATAAGGAGACAATCTAGGGATTTCCTCTAGTAGTCAGACATAGATATTCTAGAATCACTACCAGGTGACATTACTAGGGATTTCCTGTGGTAGTCAGGCATGGATATTCTAGAATCACTGCCAGGTGACATTACTAGGATTTCCTCTAGTAGTCAGGCATGGATATTCTAGAATCACTACCAAGTGACATCACTAGAGATTTCCTGTGGTAGTCAGACATGGATATTCTAGAATCACTACCAAGTGACATCACTAGAGATTTCCTGTGGTAGTCAGACATGGATATTCTAGAATCACTACCAGGTGACATTACTAGGGATTTTCTCTGGTAGTCAAGCATGGATATTCTAAAATCACTAATAGGTGACATCACTAGGGATTTCCTCTGGTAGCCAAGCATGGATATTCTAGAATCACTACCAGGTGACATCACTAGGGATTTCCTCTGCTAGTCAGGCATGGATACTCTAGAATCACTACCAGGTGACATCACTAGCGATTTCCTCTGGTAGTCAGGTATGGATATTCTAGAATCACTACCAGATGATATCACTAGGGATTTTCTCTGGTAGTCAAGCATGGATATTCTAAAATTACTACTAGGTGACATCACTAAGGATTTCCTCTGGTAGTCAGGCATGGATATTCTAGAATCACTACTAGGTGACATCACTAGAGATTTCCTCTGATAGTCAGGCATGGATATTCTAGAATCACTACCAGATGATATCACTAGGGATTTCCTCTGGTAGTCAGGCATGGATATTCTAGAATCACAACCAGGTGACATCACTAGAGATTTCCTCTGGTAGTCAAGCATGGATATTCTAGAATCACTACTAGATAATATCACTAGGGATCTTCTCCGGTAGTCAAGCATGGATATTCTAAAATCACTACCAGGTGACATCACTAGGGATTTCCTCTTGTAGTCAGGCATGGATATTCTAGAATCACTTCCAGGTGATATCACTAGAGATTTCATTTGGTAGTCAAGCATGGATATTCTAGAATCACTGCCAGATGACATCACTAGGGATTTTATCTGGTAGTCAGGCATGGATATTCTAGAATCACTACCAGATGACATCACTAGGGATTTTCTCTGGTAGTCAAGCATGGATATTCTAGAATCACTAGCAGGTGACATCACTAGGGATTTCCTCTGGTGGTCAGGTGTGGTACAGTAGCCTGTATGAGATAGTGGAATCGCTTTGGATCTATTAATAATACAAAAGGGGTGGCCAATTTGAGTTTTTAGCAGCTCAAAAAGGACTAGTTAAAAAGAAAAAAAAACATAATGACCAAATAACTTGACATAAGTTTTGCCTAGTAATATATTCAGAACACCCTTTTTCCATTTTTCCTCCTAAAATGCTGCTCTTTGGAACTTCATTTATACTTTAAATGCCACAAGTGTAAGGATATATCAGAACTGACTATTTTTACATATCACATTTCTACATTTTAATAATATTGAATTTCATACTTGTTAAGCTTGGAACAGCCTTTATCGCGCAATCTCCACATCTTACATCTTATTTGAATAACTTTTTTGGCAACATAAATTCATTTTTGCATTTAGCCTGAGTATGAATTATATTTCTGCATCTATCCCAGAATAAAAAAAATGCCTCAATCTTCCCACCTCCTCCCATCCAACGGAGCAATATTTTGAATACAGAGGCCTTATTCAGGGGTGGACGCATCGCCAATGCTTGCGCAGTTGGCCAATGTCTTTTGTACTGCACATCCATTGGAGTGCGCATGTTCTACAGACGGCGGTCGTAGCGAGTATTTGGATGCAGAGTGACTGACAGTCAGTGTGCACTTATGGGAGGTAACGGGGGGGCTAGTCTGATGCGGACGTGCCGTGAGTATGTTGTTGTTATGTCGCAGCCAGCAGCTATATTTTTGTACGCAGTACCACTGGCCCTTGCGGCTACGTTACGGCAGACATTCTGATCAGCTATAGGGTTGCTCAGGAGTCCGATGGTGCGACCTTGTATACAAGTGGCGGATTAAAGACGCAGCCGTTGGGAGTCTCTGCAGCAATTACAGCAGCTGCAGGCATTAGAATGAATTCTCATTAACGCTGCATACAAAGGCGCAACTGCGACGGGATTAGCGTCCACCTCTGAGTCAGGCCCAGAGTCACTGCTATTTGTACTATCCTGGCCCTAAGCCAGTTATAAATATAAACATATCACATTTACTTCCAACTAACAATACAGTAGCTAGACTTGCTGAGCTATCTGTGTACGTAAGATGCATCCAGCTCGACAAGGGTGGCATATGTGCTTTCTTGACCAGGACCATTGACATATCCACGGGGCCCGTGTACTGAGGCGAACTGGCCAAATCCAGGAGTCGTGGTCACACCCACCTTGGATAAAAATCAGGCCCAGATTTATCAACAAGTGATATTCTGTTATCACTCATTACCAGGGGCGTAACTAGTACTTAGTGGGCCCCATAGCAACATTTTGAAAGGGCCCCAATACTGCTTCTAGATAAAAAATAGACTTCACAAGGAAAAGGGAAGAGGGTTACTGTACCAGTTCTTATGATTATGCAAAATTATACAAGAAACCCCAGATAATCCTATTAAACAATATATATAAATTGTAATATAATGTTAGTAATGGGGGTGCAGCCTCCGGACAACTATACGTACAATAGAGTACACTAGGACAGAAAGAGGTTGTGTTAAATCAAGGCGCACTAAATTAAATTAAAACGTAACTTTTATTAATTCATTCATATTAAATAAACATGTCATTAGGAATAAGCAGCAAAATATTAAAAGAAACAAAATGTCTCTGGACTATAGACAAACATATACTGTGTTGACTTGACAAAAAAGTGTTATTTAAAACAGGTTATTCCGCTGTGTGTTTTACACAAATATGATTATAATTGTGTTGTGTGTTGGGAGTTTGAGAGAGATGTTGATTCAATCCTATATATCTCTCTATAAATTGTTACATTAAATTCTTCCACAATCTCCCAATAGTATCAACATAATAGTAACATTTGTTGTTAAATAGATTCTATGATACAGGCTGTATCTACTTGCTCTGAAGATGACAGACTCATACAGTGAGTATGGTATTATGACTTTCACTATTTGCTCTGTGTTAAATCACTCCTCTAGATCTAAAGGAGTGGTATAATTTCTCGTAAATCAACTGTTTAGTAATTACTAAAAATGAAGCCACAGAGATATTAATTTTACGCTCCAACTCTATCCTTTTGTACCATTAGGGTCCCCCCCTATCCACTGTAGGAAGGTCCGTATTCAAAAAGCTAAAAGTAGTATATTATACCAGGCTGTCTCCTCTCACAAGACACTTGTTAATATATATATCAATCTAATGACCTTCAAGGAGTGCTCGATTTGTAAGTTGTGCTTTCAGCATATAACGGCTCTATTATATATTACACATGTACAATAACGCTGATAATGATACTGTTCATCTATTTGTACCAGCTTCACTCTTACACTGGACAGATCTCTGGGCCTGATTCAGAGCGGCCAGGGGGCGTCTTTACAAAATAGCGAGCGCATGTTTCGTTCGCTCGCTCAGACATAGAGGCGTCAACAGACCGCAAAGAGCGAGCGCTCAATTTAAATAGCCGACCCCTTTTTCTAAACAAGCGAGCACAAATAGCATCTGGCTCTGAACTGAATCAGGCCCTCTATTCATTAGTAGCAGATCTTATTCTTACAGGATTGCTATATACTGGTAAATCGTATATATATATATATATATATATATATATATATATAAAAAGGTGTCTTGTGAGAGGAGACAGCCTGGTATAATATACTGCTTTTTAGCTTTCTGAATACGGACCTTCCTACAGTGGATAGAGGGAGACCCTAATGGTATAAAAAGATAGCGTTGGAGCGTACAATTAATATCTCTGTGTCTTCATTTTTATTAATTAGTAGACAGTTGAATTATGAGAAATTATACCACTGCTTTAGATCTAGAGGAATGATTTAACACAGAGCAAATAGTGAAAGTCATAATACCATACTCACTGTATGAGTCTGTCATCTTCAGAGCAAGTAGATACAGCCTGTATCATAGAATCTATTTAACAACAAATGTTACTATTATGTTGATACTATTGGGTGATTGTGGAAGAATTTAATGTAACAATTTATAGAGAGATGTAATCCTCCACCATTCTGTCAATGGTGACAGTATCATATGCAGTGACAGTAGACATGTCAGAAATTGTTGGCAGGTCCTTCAGTCCGGACCAGATGTCCAAACTTGGTCCTGCCTGCCCTGCATCACCGTCAGCGGGTTGCTTAGGGTATCTAATTTGTTTCCTGGCAGCCCCAGTTGTGGGAAAAAATGAAGAAGGAGCTGTTGACGTTTCATGTTCCGCTTCAGCTGACAGTGTGTGAGGTTCTGAATTTGTTGTGGACCCGGGGTGGTGATAGGACCAGACACAGAAGCAGACTTAAATGAAAAAGTGGGTTTTTTAATAAGTGACTTAGAAGACATGGGAATGGCAAATGAAAAAGTCCAGATATAGCACTAAAGTGCACTTGATAACTGTAGTGAGGATTAATGGAGAAATGTCCAGATAGTGACAGGCAGGAACAGTCCAGTATATAATTATAGTGAGCTGTAACAGAATGCAGGTATGATGAGCTGTAACTGAATGCAGGTATGCTGAGCTGTAACAAATGCAGGCTAGAGGTAATGAAGTCCAGCTGGGAGTGAAATGAGGCAAGGGAAACAGCAGGTTCAGGTACTCAGGCAGATGGGAAGGTATATGGAGGGTGCAGGATAAGTCCAGCAGGTTGGAGCAGGTAAGGTTCAGGCTTGTATCACAACAGGCAGGCAGGTAAGGCATAGGTACTCTCTCTCAGCTGCAGCTGAGAAACACGTTGCACTGGCAATGGAAGGAATGCTCTGGACCTTCCTAAATACTCAGTGCCGTGCTGTGACTGGCTGGAATGAGCACATGACCTACCAGGATTGGACAGCGGGAATCACATGTCTGCAGGCAAGATGGCGGCGCCCATGCCAACAGAACGGAAACACCACCAGACCTCACCAGGCCTAGTGACAATGTGCCCACACAGAACCACACGCAGCCAATGCCCCTCACCAAACACCAGCACTGCTGCCAGAGACCCCCCGCCATAACGACGTCACAAGTAATACCCGGTGACTACAATGCCGAGAAACCCTGGCCATGACACAGTGTTTTCACCAGCAGGTCTTTGCACCTCTGCAGGCTTGCGTCCACCGGAAAGAGAGACACCACATAGGCTTTAAACCTAGGATCGAGCACGGTGGCCAAAATGTAGTAGTCTGATTTCAGCAGATTGACCACCCTCAAATCCTGGCAAAGCGAATGAAGGGCTTCATCCGCAAATCCCACATACCGAGCGGAATCACTCTGTCTTATCTCCTCCTTCACTTTCTCCAGCTGCTTCTGCAAAAACCTGATGAGGGGAATGACCTGACTCAAGCTGGCAGTGTCTGAACTGACTTCACGTGTGGCAAGTTCGAAGGGCTGGAGAACCTTGCACAACACAGAAATCATTCTCCACTGTGCTTGAGTCAGGTGCATACCCCCTCCTTTGCCTATGTCATAGGTGGATGTATAGGCTTGAATGGCCTTTTGCTGCTCCTCAATCCTCTGAAGCATATAGTTCCACTGCGTCACAACTTCTTGCTTCTGGTAATGGCAGGGCAGGGTCAAGAGTGTTTGCTGGTGCTCCAGTCTTCGGCACGCAGTTCCCTGAATGGCGAAAGTGGGCAGAAATTTTTCGGGCCACCCAAAGCGTCTCCTGCACGCCCCTGTCATTTTTCAGAAAATTCTGCACCACCAAATTTAGAGACTGTCGGTGGTCTGCCTCTTACTGAAACCGGTGATACACAGCGTAGCCTGCCTTGGAACGAGCTGGCTTTTCTGAGATGCTGCTACTGGTGACCAGTGGCATAACCAGGGTATTTGGAGCCCAGGGCAAATGTAAAAATGGAGCCCATATGTTCACGCACCGAATGCGCGCGCGTCAACAAAATGGGTGTGGTCACTTAAAAATGAGGCATGTCAACATGACACACCCCTTTATCGTCACTCTGAACATTCCTTTCCATATGCACCTTAACCCCAGTAGTACCCCCAGTATGCAATGTCCCCAGTTGTGGTCCCTCTTGCAGGCCCATAGTAGTGCCCCTTATACAGTACCCCCCCAGTAGTGGACCCCCTTATGCAGCCCCCAATTAGTTCCCCTTATACAGTACTCCCAGTATGCAATGCCCTGAGTAGTGGTCCCCCTTATGCAGCCCCTCATTAGTTCCCCTTATTCAGTGCCCAATGTAGTGGTCTTCCTTATGCAGTTCCCCCCCTTATGAACTACCCCCAGTAGTGGTCCCCCTTATTCAGTGCTCCTTTATATAGTGCCCCCAGCAGTAGTCCCCCCCTTATGCAGTGATCCCCCCTATCCAGTGCCCCTTGTACAGTGCCCCCTGTAGTTTTCCTCCCTATTTAGTGCCCCTAGCGGTCCCCCCAATGCAGTGTCCCTAGTAGTAAGCCCCTTATATAGTGCCCAAGCAGTAGTCATCCCCCCATGCAGTTACCCCAGTAGTGGTCCCCTTTATGCAGTCCCTCAGTAGTGATCCCCCCTATCCCATGCCCTTATACAGTGCCCCCTGTAGTTTTCCTCACTAGTTAGTGCCCCCAGTAGTGGTCACCTAAAAGTAAGCCCCTTATATAGTGCCCCCAGTAGTAGTTCCCCCCCAGTAGAGGTTCCCCTCCTGATGCAGTGCCCCAATAGTAGTCCCCCCAGTTGTAGTCCTCAGTAGTGCCCCACCTCCCATAGTGGTCCCCCCCAGTAATGGTGCCCCCAGTAGTGCTCCCCCCAGTAATGGTGCCCCCAGTAGTGCTCCCCCCCAGTGATGGTGCCCCCAGTAGTGCTTCCCCCCTGTACTGGTGCCCCCCGATGTGCAGACACACAACACAAGTGAGAAAAAAAAAAAAATACACTTATCTGAATCCACGCTCCGGCTCCAGCCACTGCTCCCGGCACCGCACGTCAGTCCTCCCGGGCTGGTGCGCTCTGCATTATGGGAGAGACGTCATGACATCATGACGGTTCTCCCATTACCCACTGCAGGAGCCGGAAGGGAGCCGGCTCTTGCAGTGGGAGCTCAGCAGTCAATGAGAGTCTGTCTGACTCTCATTGGCTGCTGGTTAACACACACACATCGCTGCCGCGTGCCGGTGATGTGTGTGCAGCAGCAGCAGCCATTGAGAGTCTGTCTGACTCTCATTGGCTGCTGGGTAACACACACATCGCTGCCGCACTGGCGGCGATGTGTGTGTTACTGCACAGCCTGAGACCGCCCGCCTCCCACCCTCCTCCTGGCGCTATTGGGTAAGCGCTCAGGGGGAGGGAAGGTCTCGACTGTGCAGCAAAGGATCGGTGCTGGGCGCAGGGAAGCCTAGCGCCGGTCCTTTGTAAATGTGTAGCACTGAACGCACACACTGCGTTCAGCGCTACACTGCCTAACTAGGGTGGGTCGGTACCGTGGCCACCGGCGCCCCCCGCGCCGCCAGTCCTACGGTGCCCTGGGCACGCACCCTGCTCGTCCCCCCTTAGTTATACCAGCGTAAGGCGATACATCTACCCAGTGGGCTGTCACAGTCATATAGTCCTTAGTCTGCCCTGTTCCACTTGTCCACATGTCCGTAGTTAAGTGGACATTGGGTACAACTAAATTTTTTAGGACACTGAGGACACTTTTCTTGACATCTCTGTACATTCTCGGTATCACCTGCCTAGTGAAGTGGAATCTAGAAGGGATTTGCTACCGGGGACACGCTACCTCCATCAATTGTCTAAATCCCACTGCACTAATGGTGGATACAGGACGCACGTCTAACACCAACATGTCAAGTTGTCAAGTCCTCAGTTATCCACTTTGCAACAGGATGACTGCTGTCGTACTTCATCCTCCTCGCAATGGACTGTATGATGGTCAATTGCTGAGTAAAAGAAGTAGTGATGTTCCAACTTCCTATCTGGGATGATGAACAACTCCAAGCAGCAACTGCAGCAGCGACAGCAGTAGGCGTAGCAATGCAGGATCCTCTGGAGGAATCCCGGATAGGAGAGGAGTCAGTCATGTCAGTGACATGGCCTGCAGGACTACTTCCGATCCTGACTGAGGAGGAAATTGATGAAGAGGGAGTTGACGGTGTGGTTTGCAGGCGCTTGGATACAACAGGACAAAGGGATTAGGTGTCCCTGGACTGCTTATGGTCTTAGCCACAGTTTCTGAACTTGGCAGTAACCTTTTAAGAACGCGCTGCAGGTGACGTATAAGGGAGGATGTTACTAGGTGGTTAATGTCCTTACCCCTACTTATTACACCTTTACATACGCAACATATGGCAAGACAGTTGTTGTCCGGATTTGGATAGAAATATTTCCAGGCCAAAGAGGTGGAATGTTTGGTCTTCTGCCCAGGCATGACCATGATGGACTTTTTCATCCCACGGACAACAACTGTCTCCCCCGGTGCCTGATTTAAACAAACCACCTCACCATCAGAATCCTCCTCGTCAACTTCCTCCTCAGCGCCAGCTACACCAATATCCTCATTCTGTTGTACTTCAACAGTGACATGTTCAATTTGAATATCAGCAAGTGGACTGTGGGTGCTCCTTCCAGCACTTGCAGAGGGCGTGCAAATGGTGGAAGGAGCCATCCAGTGCTGGGAAGGTCAGGCATCGCAAACGCCGCCACACTTGGACTCTCCTTGGGGATTTGTGATATCTTCTTAGAATTAAAACGCACAGTTCTTTGCTGTGCTTTTGCCAGCTTAACTCGTTTTATTTTTCTAGAGGGAGGATGGCTTCCATCGTCATGTGAAGCTGAACCACTAGTGATGAACATAGGGAAGGACCTTGCCTCTCCGTGTCATAAATGGCATATTGGCAAGTTTACATTTCTCCTCAGACGATTTAAATTTATTTTTTAAGGTCATTTTACTGAACTTTGGCTTTTTGGATTTTACATGCCCTCTACTATGACATTGGGCATCGGCCTTGGCAGACAACGTTGATGGCATTTTATCGTCTATGTCATGACTAGTGGCAGCAGCTTCAGCACTAGGAGGAAGTGGTTCTTGATCTTACCCTATTTTATTCTCCATTATTTTTATGGAGTGAATAACCTCTGTAAAAGTTTTTTTTTTATTGAAGGCAGTGGCCTACACCACAACACACAGGACAGCATCTGTAATGTAAGAATAAGAAGGGCAGTGGCTACACCACAACACACAGGACAGCACCTGTAATGTAAGAATAAGAAGGGCAGCGGCCTACACCACAACACATAGGACAGCCCCTGTAACAATTTGTATTTTTGGGCAGCAACCCCTTGATAGGAGCACAGCACCCCTGCAAACCTACCTACACCGATGACAGGTGCGGCTGGTTAACACAGCATGCACACAGAAAATAAAAAAAATATAATTTTTTTGTTAACACTGGTGGTGGTGGTAGGTGAAGAGAGCACCCCTGAAGGATGAACACCCCATGAACACAGCACTACAGCCAGCCCCCTATGGACAGGACAACAGCCAGCCCCTATATGGACAACAGTAGCTAGCCAGCCCCTATGTATATGGAGTGGACAACAGTAGCCAGCCAGCGTCAGCAACAGCTCCCAGCTCCCTCCCTCTTCACAGTAGCCAGCCAGCCCATTATTGCAATGTATACAACTATAAGTAGTAGTGTACTACTAAGTTTATTATTTTTATTATTAGCCTACAGCTCCCAGCTCCCTCCCTCTGCCAGCCCTATGGACAGGACAACAGCCAGCCCCTATATGGACAACAATAGCCAGCCAGCCCCTATATATGGACAACAGTAGCCAGCCAGCCTCTTCACAGTAGCCAGCCAGCCCAGTATAGCCAGCCCAGCCACAACACTAGTCAATAGCTCCCAGCTCCCTCCCTCTGCACGCACGCTCCACAGCAATCGCGGGACCTTTTATAGAATCCAAAACCCGCAAAAATCCAACAGCGGGATGATGACGTTTTGCCTTGATTTCAGTTCCAAGACAAGCGGGAAAACCCGAGCCTGACTCGGTTCCCGGCTCAGGGGGGTTCGGATTTCGGAAATCCGAATCCGCTCACCACTACTTATTAGGCTTTATATTCATAATCGAAAGGGCATGTATATAAAAAAATAACACAATATTCAAGTAACAGAGCCTCGAAGGCCCTGAAACAGTAGTAAAACATGCAGGGTGGGGCATAGACTGAGTCGCCTAGCAGGCAATGGCGGCATTTCAAAATCATAAGAAATGAAAGGACAGACTGAGTCCATCCAGACACTATAACCTTGAGTGCCATCGTAGGAGAATGGATTGATTGGAGGGAGGGAGAGTGACTCCATCCAAACTCGGTGGTTTTAGAACAATAAATGTAAACATAATAGCAGGCTGAGGAACTTCTTTCATAGATCTATCTACCTCCCTCATAGGAGCAGCATCACAGGATAAAGAAACAGGGGAGTCCAAAATGGAATTGTAATTCAGGACCCGTGTTGAATAGAGAGCAGGTTCCAAATCATCCAGTCATCCAGAGATGAGTCCATCCAGTAACTGAATTGCACGTTTCCCTGGTAAGATGACGTGGTATAAGAAAGGATATCATCTTCATACATATGCATGGGATTAAATGCAATAGCTGTAGGCCCCACTAAAAAGGGAGGGATATCAATCCCGGACGCATCCCTCTCCTGCAAGGGGACAGCAACACCAGAAGGAACATCATGACATTCTGGGATGGGGCTTAAGCGAGACAGTATATGATTAAAATGATCATTGAGGAAGGACAGTAGGATTTTGCACAATTCTGTTGACAACTGGGTAATAATGTGGCTTCCTTGCACACCGGGGCAGAAACTGCCACAATCAGCTGAGTATAAGAGAATAGCATATGGAGAGACCTGATGCTAGACTGGGGATACCTGTTAGTGTCCGTGGTATAGTATAGGTGCCTGTCACAGTGTTCACTACTAAATCCAAAAAGGGTGGCCGTTAATAAGGCGACGACTGACGCCAAGGCACCTATCTGGTTGTCACTATAGCCGTGTGAACTATTCACTGGAGAGCACTATTTGCAAATGCTGCACCGCAGACAAGCAGCAGCTGTAATCTCTGAAGACAATAACGAGTAAGAGCTGATAAGCTGCTACAGGAAAGGCTCAGTCTTTCCAAATTCATACCCAAAGATGGCCGAGGGCAGTTATAGATGCCTGTAACTTGTCAGGCTCAACTTCAATGGAAATAAAGGGTTTCCAGACTATTTTAGAAGCAGGCTTCTCACCAACTCATTGATGCATCATCAGAACAAATCATTAATGCATCTGCAGTCATCAGCAGAGGGTAATTCCTTGGTATAAATCTCGAGTGCCGCGCAAATTCAATAGAGAAAGTCCGGAGCCCATGTAAAATGCGGCCACTCTAGGTGCCCTGCCCACTGGACCATTTTGTTAGTTTTAAATTTCGTATATCCATGACAATAGTGAGTTGTACAATAGTGCAGAGCCAGAGAAAAATGTTTGCTTTATACTTTTGCCCCATGGTCTTTCTGTCATAATGACCATCAGTAAACTGAAGCTCTTTCAGATCAGGACCCTACAGACAGTTACACATTGGGAGATGTACTAAGCTCTGCAAAGTGATAAATTGGAAAGTGACAAGCTGCCAGCCACTCAGCTCCCAACTGTCATGTTACAGGCTGTGTTTGAATAATGAGTTAGGAGCTGATTGGTTGTTACTGTAGTTTATCACTCTCCAATTTATTACTTTCTAGAGCTTAGTACATCTGCCCCACATGAGTGGGAAAAGCTGAGAGAAAGGTGACAAGCTGTAAGTTGTGTGATAGCCTGACAGAGGTCACATTGGCCAGGCAATGTGTAGTTCCCTACCAGGCAATGTTAGTGAGTTGGACATGCAGTTGATTGAATTTAGCCTCAAAGTTCAGTATTTTGCATTAATATCTATGTGTGTATATGTGTATATATATGTTTATTGTGATAACTTAGGGTTATTAGCTTGGTAGATTGGTGTTAGTGGTGCAGTATTTAGATTCAGAATTAGAGTCCACACATGGCATTCCAGCAAAACAAATGAAAATTGTGCTTTTACTTCAGCATGGAAATCAGGAAACAGAAATAAAATAATAAACAACCTAACCCTTTCTTAGGGCACTGGCTCACTTCTTGAACCCTCTCTATAGAAGCAGCTAATCTGCTTGAAAGTCTCTCGCAGTCTCTGAGATTTGTGGTCCTTCCTTACCTCATGCAGGACTGGACACTGGCCTCCTGGCCTGGTATAGCTTTCTCAGCTTGTTGGCTGCCACCTCTCACAAGGACAGTGTCAGAGGGACTGTATATGGATCTGCCTGCCTCCTTGCAGGTATGATCCTGACCACCTGGTCTGCTTCACTCACACTGCAGCCCCACCTGGACAGTCGGACTGTGTCCAACAGCAGCCTCACCTGGGCTCTGGTCATACGGCAGCCATAAGGCATATTCCCACAATGCTTTTCTACTCTGTGTGGGCGGATCTGTCCTGCCCCACACAGAATCTGCTGCTCACCAGCACCTGCTCTGGTGATACTGCCACAATATATATATTATATATATATATATGTGTATATATATATATATATATATGGTACAATATGATGGTGATGGCGCCAACCGATTACAAAATTAATAAGTGATAATAGTACAACAATTATAGATAGGAGCACTCTACCAATGGGTGTCAGCTAGATCAAAATGGAAAGGACTGGGGCGTGAGTCCTAAATAAGGAATAGGCAAAAGTGAAGGAGTCCAGCGACAGGCATCTCTCAGAATTACATTTCTCATAGTTACTTCATAACTATGAGAAATATATATATATATATATGTATCAGTATATATATATATATATATATATATATATATATATATATATATAGATGTGCAGGTCTGGATTTCTGAAATCCGAACACCCCCGAATTTAGGGATTCAGAGTAGAACCGGATCAAGGTTTGAATTCACTTTTGTGTCCAAGTTTGAACCTAGTTCCAGATCTGTTGCTGGTTCGGACTTCGGATTTAAAATCCGAACTCAAGTTTTAGATTCTGACATTTTAGCTGTTTTTATTGATTTTTATAAATTTTTATCTGAATCCAAAACCAAAACACGTGAGGGTGGTTTTGCAAATCCAAAACACGAAGATGAAGCCAGATCCAAAACCAAAACACGGGAGTCCGTGCACATCTCTAATATATATACACACACACCCATGGATCCAAAGGATGAGGAACTGCACACCAGCTTTCTTGATTGACAGACCACTAGTGAGAGGCTAATAAAGGTGTGTCAGATTTTCCATTCAGTCTCTCACTTCCTGGGGAGCAAACTGTTGGCTTGCTGAGAGACACCGTTAGTACTGAAAGTGAGTGCTATGATAAGTTGCTGTTTTTGTGAGTTGGATAGTAGCTTCTTCCACCTGTACAGAGAGAAGCATTTTATTTAGTTAGTGCCGAGGAGGCTAGGATTTATATTTATGCTTTGCTTTTACTTTTGTTGCAATAAACATAGCTGCAGCTACTTGTACCAAACACCCTGGGCTGGTGTGCTGTGAATTGGATGCCACGGGAAAAAACATGGTATCTGCCCCAAGGGACGCCCCCCCCCCATACTTTGCCACTAATAGCTAAATATAAATTAATCTAAATATAAATATATATATAGTATATATATATATATATATATATATACACAGACAAAGGGGCAGATGTACTGAGCTCTGGAAAGTGATACATTGGAGAGCGATAAATGACCAGCCAATCAGCTCCTAACTGTCATTTTTCAAACACAGCCTGTAACATGGCAATTAGGAGCTGAGTGACTGGTAGTTTGTCACTCTCCAATTTTACACTTTCCAGAGCTTAGTACATCTCCTCCAAAATCAGTGGCACTCAGCAAAATGTTATAAACATTGAAACATTGACTACATAGGAAGCGGAATCATTTTCTTTTAATCCCTAGTGCCGCTGATTTTGTCTATCTCCAGTCTCGGGCTGGATCAAATGGACACAGATAGCTCAATCAACATGTTTCTGTCCACCCTGAACCTTTATTAGAGCCTGAGATTGGAGATAGACAGCGGGGTACACAGAGGATTGAATGCTGGCGCTTATAACCTCTGATACAACCAGACATGCGGCCTCTGTGCTATATGCTGTATATAACCTTACTTAAGATGTCCCAATATGGTCTACCCCATAATGCTGTATGAATAAGAACGGTGCTGCCAGTTTGGCCTATCTGAACTCCAGGGTGAACCATAAGGTTTCCGGGACCTGTTGGTGGTGACCACTTTGTCCATCTGTGTGGACCTTGGTGAGATGTTTGACACCTGGAAGCAAGTTGTGATTCTAATCCCATCAGGCGGGGTTTGATATGCTTTTCAAATTCTTTTTAATGTGAGTGCATTGTAGAACTAAATGTAATCTTATTTATGAGATGTTTTGCACTGTGTCTCCATTTTTCTTGCATGTGATATGTCAATGAGATGAAAGGAGCGAAAAACGTTACTTGGAATTAATAAAGTGGAAGTTATCTGAAGTGAAGGAAGGACTCCATTTTATACAACGACCAATTTAGAGTAAGATATCCCAGTACCATTGCTGGGAGTGGTCTATGTTGGACAATTGTGACTATTTTCATAAAGGTTTTGGTCTCTCTATCTGTAACACTGATCAGCACTATTGTGTTTCACAATTTTGTTTTATATGTTCATTGGTGAGAGAGGTGACATCTCTGGTGTTCACAAGCTGCATTTCTGTGTAATCTTTGTGCAAATTTTGGGACTTGTTATTCATAGGTCCTCCATGTCAGTTGCTGATGAGGGAGAGATTTACTAAGCTCTGAAAAGTGATAATTTGGAGAGAGATAAACTACCAACCAATCTGCTCCTAACTGTCATGTTACAGGCTGTGTTTGAAAAATGACATTTAGGAGCTGATTGGTTGTAGCGGATCATTCTCCAATTTATCACTTTCCAGAGCTTAGTACATCTGCCCCATGAGTGTATCATGGCAGTTCAGCGCCAGACACCCAGTCCGAGCATCAGGAGAGGCTGCTATACCCGAACTACCTAAAGTAAGCAGAGGAGAGGTGGAGCAGTATCTGATGGAAGAACTGATGGATACCCATTGAGGTGAGTTACCTAGGCCCCAGGGCCCCATCCTTCAATATATGATCTTTTTCAGATGAATAAACTAATAAAACAAATAAGGTAACAAAAAGTAGGTCTTAAATCTATAAAAAGAAAAAATCTGATTGAATAGGAAATTGATCTGCTGATTCATTGGGATTGATCAGGAAAGAGTTACATGGCGTTCAGTTCTGTGCCAAGCTTGCCACTACTTGGTGTTGACTTTGGCTGTAAATCAAGAAAGAAAATATTCAACTGAAAGCAAGTACAGTGCGTGGCTCTGAATGGGAGCACAGTACAGAATAGCTGGACTTCTTGAATATACACATAAAGTAAAGGTTTGCAGCTGTGCCAACATTGTTCTCAAAGGGCCTGCATTAGTGATAGGTCAGGGATGCAACGTTCTGCAAACCTCTCTAAAAGAAAAATGACTACTGGGGTAATCAGTGCGTTTCACTTGTGGACAATATATCTTCTTTTAGGGCACAGCTCCAAGATGACAGGCGGCCAGAAAGTACTAACTGGCCCAGCGTGTTTAACCCAATGCTCTCTTAAAGGACCCGCGCCATCATTTTCTTCCCAGCTGCATCTATACTTAATGTTCTGATGAAGTGTCCTATTAAACATTAAAATGCTGATAGAGTGAAATATTCTACAGTCAAAGCTTGGTATGGTGCATGATAAATATGTGCAGAGGGGACGGCTGGCTGAGCAGTGGGCTGGATTTGGTTTGAAGCCGGGATTGATTGTGCAGTCAGCTGGGAAAATGAAAAGTGTGAATAAACCTGGACAATTAGTGCATGACCCTGCTATGCTGAGGTCTCATGGATAGAAAGTCAGAGGATCGCTGAGCCCCAACCATCAGCAAACAAGCCAAGCAGATGAGAGAGAGAGGAAGCAAGAGCTTGGCAGACAGCTCAGTTCTCACTGTTACTGTTTTTATCATTTAGTTGATTTTTTTTTTTTTAAACAGGGAATAAGTTAATAAAATGAGAAAGCAGATGTCTCAACCAAGAAATAAGCTGTATCCTGCAAGTTTTTGCAACAACATTAAAGGGAAAGCACATGAGATGTGTTATTTTGTTTAAGATTGCTGGTCAATCACTATTTGTCCACAATTTATGGGACTCCAACTGAGGCTCTCAGCTACAGGAAGGGATCTGAGGATCAATTTATCTGTAGGCTATTAAAACAGTACAGCGTGAGAGTCCCAGCATGCGCTTTCCCTATAAACTATCAACTCCCTATAAGGAAGAAATGATCAAAGATCAAGGCACTGGGGATGAGGATGGTGTCATCTGATGTAACATCTGGTGGTGTTACTGTGAACACACACATTCAGTACACAAAGTCACCAGATGGGCTATAAATAGCTGGCAGGGTTCTGGCCTTGGATTAGAGGATAAGGCAGTGACAAGGGCCAGAGACTTCACTATGGGGGTGGAGCTAAGCAGATTGGACGTGGAAACCCCATTATTTAAAGGCTCAGGTTTCCCGTCCATCTTAGCTGGGGACCCAGGACTGGAGAGAAGGCAAGGCGTGAGGTAGTCCCGCAATCCCCTGGTGCTTTGGTGAGCAGAAGCGGGGTGGCTACCACCAGGGCACCTGAAATAAGGGAGGAGGAGTCCCCCTATAAGCAAGTGGCCCCTGGATAATACCTCATAGATATACCACTGAGGGGATGCTCTGTCCTGTGTAGCAACAAGTACTTGAGTGGATGGGGAGTCATCCTATATTAGCAGGAAAGGGGCCAGAGCTGCTGCACTATCAAGACCCCTAAAGAGGACAAGAGGGGGAGCTCTGGTGAAGAGAAGGGGAGTGTCCTCTGAAGAGGCCACTCAGCATGGGACAGGGTAAGTGCCTTCATGAAACTACAAAAGTGTAAGAATCCCTGTTTAGTAGAGAAGTGTCACATGAAGAGGTGGTCGCTGCAAGTGAACAGCACGGCTATCAGGAAGTCTTGAGTGAGAAGATCCTCATGTAACAGAGCCCTTATGTGAAAAAGCCCAGCAATGGAAGGAATAAATGCTGCAGAGTTGCCAGCATCAGCATGTTGCCTCAAGTGCGGGATATATTGTACATGACAGTGTCCCTGAATATTGGGACTTGAGTATATCTGCCTAGAAGAATGTATATGCAGTGTGGTGCAAGGAGAAGAGGGTCCATATTGGTGTTGCGCAATAATGGAGTCTCTGATGCAAGAAGCGAGGTGCAAGAGCTTCCTATCTTGAGTCCACTGTATGCCTATACTGTATTTGAAAGAAGTGATCTGACATATTATGGCATCATAACACCTAGCAACACCAGATATGTTACCATCATTGTATTGCTTTAACTGCTTTGGTTATGATTGTGCTGGATGCTTTGGTGTGAATTTGGAAATTCATAAATGTATTTCTATTGCAATAAGTATTGTGCTGGTGAAAAAAGGAGACTGTAACACATTGCATTTAACATCTGCTGTAAGTAATGTGCAGGATGAAGTCTAACCATCATGGATATGGTGCTGCAGACAGAAGAGTGTAAATAAAGTTTATTCTTGTTCTTCATCATGAGATGGACTGGACTCACCATTCTTTGATAATAGGTTACATCCGTATTGTCAACATCTGTCCCCTATACCACATACGTGTTAAGCACCAAAGTGTACCGGGACACTCCCGGTCAACGATGGCATACCCACGTCATGGCCAGAGCAGATGATACAAAAACCCTTAAAATTGATGGAAGACTGTGCAGGTTTTATGTTAGAAAATGCTATAAAAATTTAATAGGTTAGGAACAAGTTTTCAAAACAAGTCCGTTATGGGAAAAAAATACATTAATAAGGGACATATCCATGTGAACCATATTATCTGGAATATGCATTCAAAACTGGCCATGCTTGCAATTCACCCACAGTTCAATTTGCTATGATTGTGCCTGCAATCTAATTGTAGGCTATGCAGCTTTCCGCAAGGATGCTACAAGGTCCACCAATAAAGAAGGGAAGGGGTTAGAACATTCTGTGATTGTATGATTGAAATATAGCAATAATATGTTCCATACTATGTGCTGTCTCCATGGGTTTGAGAGCTGACAGGCCAAAATCAACTTCTAAAAGAAATTCCCCCAACTCCCTGTCCTGAACTGGTCCCTTCCATAGGACTCCATTTCTCTGCAACTGACCATATGGCTAAGTGACATTTACATGAACTATGCTTTGATCTGAAGATGACCAAATATGTAAAAGTGAATTCAAGGTTAAAATATTGTATATTGTTTGACCACTAGGTGGTAGTAGCTGTTATGAATAGAATTTAATTTTATTTCAACAGCATAAGCAGTATGGCAGATTTTACTCATGATATTAAATGCAGAAAAATAAGGTTCTAAAGGCCTGATTCAGAGATGTACGCTATTGTGTCAGCCCCTGTGTCTTTGTACGCAACAGCTGTGCGACAATATGTAAATGCCTGCCGGTTTCTCTGATCCTCTGCTGCGTCTGAATTAGGTCCCTACTGTATGTCTGGAATAATAAATATTCCGTTTTGCTGAATATTTATAAATAGATCTTTTAAAATATGTCCTACTTATAAAAATTAGTAAACACATGAACCCTCGTATAGAAAGAAACAATTTGTGTTTAAGATAATCAGAGTGGGTAATAATAACCTTATATTTAGGTACAAAATTGCATTAACGTATAGCAACCAATCAGTGATTAGTTTTTATCTGTCTGTTGCAAGTTAATTTAAAAAAGTGTCTGATTTGTTGCTGTGGTTTTAGTGCATATTTACACCTTTCAACAATTCCAGTATACAGCTCCCAGTTTCTAATCACTAAATACTGTAGGATTCATGTAAGCATGGTCATCTTTAGCAGACATAGCAATGAATTTCAATTGCCCAACAGAGATCGGTAACACCAAAATCCCATTGCTATTGAAATACTCAGTAGAATCCCTGCAGACTCTCCAGTACAAAATCACAACATCTCCATAATTGGGTTTGTCAGTCTTATCCCAGTGCCCTTATGTATATATTTATATCTATATATATATAAAAGCAAAAATTTGTCCTTCTGTCATTCTGCCTTTCTATTCATATCCACAGTTTACAAGCCAAGATCATGAAATTTTATATACAAGTGTATTAAAACACGGCAGAGGCAACTAAAAAATTTGAAATCGAAATTAATTACTGTTCATTTTTAACTAATTAAAAAACAAAAAATTTTCATAGCATTCGCCCTCTACAGGTCAGGTACAGAATTAGAAAAGGATTTAGCTTATCTACTATTTTTTGTTTTCTATTTCTACTATTCTCTACTATATAAAAGTGAAAATTTGCCCTTCTGTCCTTCTGTCTTTCTATTAGGGATGAGCGGGTTCGGTTCTCAGAGAACCGAATCCACCTGAATTTTTGGGATCCGGGGCGATCCGAGCCAAGCTCGGATCTCCCTACCTGCCCACGGATCCCTCATCTGACGCAAAACCTTGCGATGCCGCTGTTGGGTCGTAAGGTTTTGTATTGAGCGGGCTTAACGCTGATTGGATGAGAGAGCCGTCTGTCACGGCTCTCAGCCAATCAGTGTTAAGCCCATTTAATATGCACACAGGAAGCAAAGAAGATGGTGCACGCCATCCTTCGCTGCCTGACACCGCCTCCCCCCCTGCTGCCGACACCACCGGCACCCCCACTGACAGCATCCCCTGCTGCCGACACCACCCCTGCAGACATTGCCGGCACCCCTGCAATGCTGGCCCACGTACTGAGGACACTGTTAACGACCCCCACACTGCCGACACTACCGACACTCCCAAACTGGGGACACCACCAGCACCCCTGCACTGCCGACACTGTCAGCATACATGCACTGAGGACACCGCTGGCACCCCCGCTCTGCCGACACCACCGGCACCCTGCATTGAGAGCACCCCTGCACTGCCGACACAGTCAGCAAACCTGCACTGAGGACACCACTGGCACCCCCGCTCTGCCAACATCGCCGCCACTCTGCATTGAGAACACCCCTGCACTGCCAACTCAATCAGCAAACCTACGCTGAGGACACCGCTGGCACCCCAGCACTGCCAACATCACCGATACCCTTCACTGAGGACACTGCCAGCACCGCAGCACTGCCATTCCATGTACTGAGGACACAATCAGTAACCCCTGCATTGCCGTCAAAGCTAGCAAACCTGCACTAAAGACACCGCTGGCACCCCCGCACTGGCGACATCACCGGTACCCTTCACTGAGGACACTGCCAGCACCGCAGCACTGTCATTCCATGTACTGAGGACACCGCCAGCAACCCCCGCACTGCCGACACAGCCAGAAAACCTGCACTGAAGACACCGCTGGCACCCCCGCTCTGCTGACACCGCCGGTACCCTGCACTGAAGACACTGCCATTCCATGTACTAAGGATACCATCAGCAACCCCGCTCTACCGACACTGCTGTCACAGTAAGTGCACTATTGGTGTATCCAACCCACACTGTATAACACACTGTATCCGTGTTGGAAATTGGAAGCTGAACTGCCACGTTAGTGCCGCCCACTGTGTCGCTTAGCTTAGTCAGCCAGCTAGCTGGATGCAACCTTTTGGACTTAACTAGATGAAAAAAATAATATTGTGAGATGGTCAAAATTGATTGGAAATTACTGGAAATAAATGTTATTGAGGTTAATAATACTGTAGGAATGAAACAGGCCCATTTTATAGATATTTTAAGAAAAAATCCAGATCCAAAACCAAAACCGAAAAACAAAACACCAAGGAAAAAAAATCCAAAACCAGATTCAGATCCAAAACCAGGGGAGATCCATATCCAAATCCAAAACACGAGGGTCGGCGCACATCTCTACATTCTCTACAAATCCACAGTTTACAAGCCACAGTTTACAAGCTAAGATCTCTCATGGTTCTACACCTAAAATACCAAAGAAATAAAAGCATTGTCCTGTTTGGTTTATTGTTAGATGCAGATTTAGACACCATTCTTCTTGGACCATCTGCAAGGTCAATAATAAAAATATTAAAATGTTATTTTTGTTTCACTTCATAATTTGATTTTATAACATGCATTTTGCTACATACAGTACTAAGGAATTATGGAATTTTATTCTGTAGCATATAATCTAAGTCACTGAACATCATTTACTATGGCTATCGCGTGGAGTTTACAGTACCATTTAAATGCTGTATGAACTTATAACCACTATTGATATTAAGCCAGGCTTATTATGAGTCTGAATATGGTAAAAATTGCTAACTGCATCCATGAGGAGAGATCCATCTGATTTACAATCAGGCCCATAAAGATGGCAACTATACTGGGATGCAAAAACGCAGCTCTGCAGCACAAATTTTTATTTATACTTGCTCATGCATGAGCTTACACAACTAGATGGTGTCAACAGTGGCGACCAAACTTTTTGTCTACCTCCTTGGTTGCTGGACTGCACTATGGAACGCACAGAGGCTACTTCCGGTTCATTCCTTTGTCAGCCCCTGAATAGTAAAACTGATTGGATGAATCTTATACAACGTGGAGACCCTGAATGCTGAAAACAGCTGCACAAGGAACTGGAAGTAGTTGCTGTGCATTTCATAGTGCGATCCAGCAACCAGGAAGTACACAGTCATCCTGGAATCAGAGCAACAGAAGCTCTTGGCCGTGTTTATACTGTACATCCGACAAATTTTGAATGCTTCTGTCTCCGAAGTTTGCTTTACACCATTACAGGTCCTAGTTCCTTCAAAGACCTTAGGACTATGGATGGGAAAGTTTGTCACACTTTTTGTGAGGCCTGCCTAAGGAGAGGTTTGTTGGAGGATGATGTGTAAACAAACATTCTTAAAATCCCGGGCAACGCCGGGTACTCCAACTTTTTTGTCTACATCCTTGGTTGCTGGACCGCACTATGTAACGCACAGAGACTACTTCCAGTTCATTCCTTTGTCAGCCCCTTAAGGGTAAAACTGATTGGATGAATCTTATACACCATGGAGACCCTGAATGCTGGAAACAGCTGTATAAGGAACTGGAAGTAGTTGCTGTGCATTTCATAGTGCGATCCAGCAACCAGGAAGTACACAGTCATCCTGGTATCAGAGCAACAGAAGCTCTTCGCCGTGTTTACACTGTACATCCGACAAATTTTGAATGCTTCTATCTCTGAAGTTTGCTTTACACCGTTACAGGTCCTACTTCCTTCAAAGACCTTAGGACTGTGGATGGGGAAGTTTGTCACACTTTTCGTGAGGCCTGCCTAAGGAGAGGTTTGTTGGAGGATGATGTGTGAACAAACATTCTTTATATCCGGCAATGCTGGGTGCTCCAGCTAATATATATGTGTGTAATACCCCAAATGTTTGAGGTATTATGTCTGCCATTCTACATTGTGTTTACCTATACAATCAGAAGTAGAGATGCACCGTTATAGGTCAGCTGGATGTCTGGAGACAGTTGGGAGAAGAGGAGAGGCAGTTGGTGAGTGGTTGTTAGTCCGGAGGGAGCAGCTAAGAGACAGGAACTACTCTTTGGGTTGAAGAGATAACTTGCCTCTCTACTGTGCATAAAAATAAAAAAAATAGAACAAATCACCACTCATTGATATTAAAAAAGAACACTGAGAGTTATTATATTCCTGTGGTTGTTTCTGGTTATTACATATATTATATATATATATATATATATAATTTATTGTTTATACTGCATTCATCATCCACAGATATTCAAGGCCATTGATTTGAGATGCTTTCTTACTATGCTCACTATAATCCATCTGGGTTCTGAAGCAGTGCGATAAGTGAAGATTAAATTGTTTTTACAATGTCTAACCTTGTATTTATTGCATTTTCCATTTATATGATAGAACATTTATGCGATAGGACTATTTCTGATTGTCAGGCACACAGACGTCTGCACTCGTTCCTGGTACAATGCTGTGATTTCTATTGTCTGGTACTCGGAATGTTCAGCTAATTAGAGCAGCCTGGAGATTGATGACATACGTACTGTATGTATAAATCACATCTAAACATAGTTGGTCTGATAAATGTTTTTTATCGCAAGGAATTCATCACCGTCCATTATTATGGTGCTTGTACAGTACAACTTTATAAGTCTTATATATAAAAAATAGAGAGTAGAAACTTTATATTTTAAATTATAATTGTCCCTACATCTTAGCGAGGGTCAGTGATTCTAAAAATTAAGGGTCCCAAGAAATAGTACAATAAATGCATGTAGAAAATGCAAATTTCCTTGTAGGTGCTCATTATCACACTCTAAGGGACATATTCAATTACCCTGCGAGAAGTCGTAATCGGCAAAAAATTATTTCGCATGAAGAAAACGGGGATAAGTTTTCACCATGTTTTACATGGCGAAAAAAAGTGCAGAATTGGGGTTTAGGGGTGCAGGCTTTAAAAAAAATAGCCTGCACCCCTGGGATTAGCCCCTAAAAACGAACTTTGTCAAAAATAGTTTTTTTTAAAAATAGGGACACCCCGAAAAATTTTGTTCAGTTTTGGGGTTAAAAAAAAAAATATGGGGAAAACATTTTAAACTAACGAAATAAATTCAGAGGGGGTTCCCAAGTATGTAGCAGGTGTTTTAAAGAATGTGGGTGGTAGCAGCAGGTGCATGTTTGAAGAATTTTCAAAATGCACCTTAGGGATTTAAAAGTTGGCTTGCACCCATTTTCATGTACCCCAAATTTGGTGCACCTAGTTTTTTTTGTAAAAAAAAAACCTAAGTGCTCTTCTTCACCCCTTCTTTCCTGTCGGGAAAAAACACCTGCTTCGGCTATTTCAAAAACATACTTACCTTCTGCAGGCCAAAATGGGGGTACCCATAATGATCCCCCATGTCAGGACATCATTAGGGGGTCCCTCGATGTTTTCCCGAAAATTTCTAAAACATTTTCCTATACTCACCTTTCCGCCGGGTCCCATTTTCGCAGCTTTCAAATTGAATACGGGGATAAAGCGGGCGTGTGCCCGATACTTTATCCCCGTAAAACCTCCGATGTGGAGTGAAAAGTCCAGCATGGACTTTTCGCTCCCTAACTGAATATGACGCTAAAAATGGAAACCAAGCACTGTTAGTGCTCCCTGAGGAATGAGTTAGAGAAATGTCATTCTAAACAGTGGAGGAGTGGACAAATACATTCTATAAAGTGATATGTAGAAGCTGATTGGTTGCTATGGGCATCCAATTGTCTACTTCTACACTCTTTAGAAGGTATGATACAGCGCCCCCAAAAGGAGGTGCAAGTAAATAACACACAACAGACTATTTACAGATAGATGCCTATGGAGTTGCACTAAGCCTTGGTGAGTGATAAAGTGTAGAAAGATAAAGTACCAACCAATCAGTTCCTAACTGTCAATTGTCAAGCACAGCATGTAACATGGCTGTTAGAAGCTGACTGGCTGGTACTTTATATGGCACTGGCTGGTACTTTATCTCTCTCCAAAGCTCCAAGACTTACAAGCTCATTTATCAAACAAACAACGAATGAAAAATGCTCTATCAGCTATTTATCATTACAAAAATCATAATGATTTGATATATATGTTTAGTTTTCGTTTTGTCAGAATAATTTATATATTTATCTATTTACCAACGAGTGGTAATTTAGTAATACCGCTCGTTGCGTTGGGTGGACTCACATAGTTAGGAAGCTGTTAAACCAGCGCTGGCGAGTGATGGTCACCCGGCAGGCAGTAAGCAACTTTATTCATCTTCCATAATTCATTGTGGTGAGTCCGTCGCCCAGGTTGCGAGTAGGCCCCCCAGAGCCAATCAGCCCGTGTTGATTCAGTAGCAAGAAATGATATTTGCCATATACAGTACCCCAGGCATCACATCAAAATTTCAAAATTTCATGTGCACCTTGTCACGATACCGGGTTAACTGTCAGATACAACAATCTGGATCAGCTGATCGTGACGCGAGCGTACCTCGGTCACTGACCAAAAATACGCGATTTCTGCTGCCACAATGAAAGTTTATGGAGCCTTTGCATTCTCTGAACAGTTATTAATAATTCACCTTCAGTTACACACATGTATGTAGCATGGGCCTCACCGGCTTGCAAGTTCAATAAGAATCACGGGGAATATGCTAGATTAAGGGCCGTATTACAGGCGAAAACCCGTTATCGGCGATAATTTATTGCCGATGACGTCATTTTCACCTATTAAATTTTTCCCGTATTCAATTTCAAAGACTTTTCGCCGGTGCGAAAAGTCTTTGTATAAAATCGCTGAAAACTTTTCTCCACAGAATAGCTGGCGAGAAAAAGTGCAGAATTGGGGTTTAGGGGTGCAGGCTTAAATAAAATAGCCTGCACCCCTGGGAATGGCCCCTAAATTTAATGTATGTCAAAAAAAAGTTTTTAAAATATATCGGAACACTCCAAAAAAATATTTTACATTTTGGGGATAAAAAAATAAAAAAATAGGGAACACACTTCTAAAATAGCTAAATTAAATCCAGAGGGGTTCCAAAGTATGCGGCTGGTGTTTTCTCCAACAGGTGATAGCGCCAGGTGCATTTTTGAAGAATTTTAAAAAATCATTTTAGGGACTTAAAAATATGCATGTGCCCATTTTCATGTACCCCATAGTTATTTTTCCCCAAAAAAATTGCTAAATGCTATTCTTCATCCCCTTTTCAAAGCCGCATCTATGCACCTGCCGCGGCTATTTAAAAACCCAACTTCACTTCAGCAGGCAAAAATGGGGGTACCCATAGTGAACCCCCATGTCTGGACATCTTTAGGGTGATGCCAGGATGATTTCCCGAAAATTCCCAAAAATTTGTCACCTCTTCCAGTTTCGCCGGGTCCCGTTTTAGCGTCCTTTGAAATTGAATACGGGGATTATCGGCCAAGCATGCGATACTTTTCCGCCTGCAAAACAGGCAAAGGAGGCGGAAAGTCCAGCAGGCGAAAAGTCTGGACTTCGTGTGTGTGTGTATGTGTGGTGGGGAGGGGGGAGGGGGGGTTGCCGCAATGGGGTGCCGTGAGGGGGGGGTGCAGCGAGGATGCTGTCGGGGGTGTCACCAAGGAGGTGCCATGAGAGGGAAATTGAAGGAAGCCGATGGGGAGAGGAACAGGAAGGAAACAGGAGGGGTGAGGTACCAGAGCTGGGTGCAGGGGGATGCGGCCCAGGAGGAAAAGCACAAGCCCCTGCAATACCCGATATTTGTCTTGGGAAGGATGTCTGGGCGGGACTTCAGCAGGACGACTGCTGTCACAGCACACACAGCAGCTGTTTAAAAAGTTTTACTAGGTGCTGCTGCCCCGTTTTTTTTTTGTCCTTGATCCTTGGGGCCCATCTGATTCTCGGGACCCGGTATAGTTGTCCCCTTTGTTCCCCCTGTCGCCAGGCCTGGAAAGAATAGTTAAAAGCCTTCCACTGCGTCGCCATCTATGCTGGCAGCATTTGATGCCATCTATGCTGGCACAGCAGCCGGGCTGGGGGAGGAGGGTTGGTCTCGGCTGGGGTTAAGGGGGTGGGGCCTTGAACTGGTAGGCTAATGAAGGCATGAAGCAGGATTTTTTTTAATCCCGTCTGTTACGGCCCACACAGCAGATGCTACTGTGAGCCTATTCTGGTGATGGGCCTGGAGCTGTAGCTTCATCAGCCCCATTATTAATCCGGCCCTGCCTTCCTGGTATGCCTGGCTGACCCGTCCTCTCCCTGATCCCAAGATTCTGAGCTCCACTACTGAATATCTGGTCATTGGGAGGGATCAGAGCAGCAGCTGCCCCGCCCTTTTTCAATTCAGTGTCTGGGACTGAACTATTTCCAGGGAGGGAGAGGGGTTGAGGGGGATTAACCTTTATTGAGCTGTTCTACACACCTGCAAGGGTTAACTCACAGTCCCCTCTGTGCTGCTGTGGGCAGTGGCGTCCATCCATGCTGTGTCACCCGTTGCGGGGAGAGATCGGCGATGAAAGAGGGTGTGGCCTCGTGGACAGGGTGTGGCCACAGGGGAGGGGCGTGGCCTCACTACCGAACCCCCGTGCGGGGCAGGGTGGGTGCCGGAGGTGCGGACTGCCCTGTGTGCAGTGCCGCCGGCCGGCTCCCGCACATTATACAGTGCAGCACCCTGTCACTGAGGGGGAGTCTGCATCCCGCACCCCCCTTGTGACGCGACTGGCTGTGGCCCAGGTCATTACTGTTAATGAAGGGGTTATATTGGACACATGGTTGCACACAGTATTAACCTCCAGTCCTGATAGGGGAACAGTTCTCAAATCATTTGCTAACCCGATATCACACAGATTTGCGGTGTAACACATTTATGTCTGAATAGATTCTGCCCTGGGAATCTGCAAAGGGTTAGTTTCTGGTACAGACAGATCAACAGTCTTCTTGTCATCACATACATTTGGACCTATATTGCACTGGTCAGCAGAATTTACCTGGGGGAAAACATGGTTAGCTTGAATTATTATTGCAGCATTACCAACATCAGTAACGACATCGTCCTCACATATCTATCACCTTACAAAATGCAAAAGGATCACTGAGTATTTCGGGTTCTTTACACAAAGTCACATCATTGCAAGATTTAGCATGGCCATGAACGCATACTACCTGAGGTGACTCACAACGGGATTAGAGATAGCAGGAACAACATTTGCAGGAACATATTGGGATAGTAATCGTCCAAGTTCATTGTCCACTAACACATTGGTGGGAATATTCGCAGACACTCCCACCTCTCTCACAGAAATAGGATTCTCAACAATTATGTCCTCTTCAAAATCAGCCTCCACCGTATCACATTCTGGACATCCGGTGGTGGTACCTGCTAGTACCATCAGCAAAAATTGGGCCCCTGGATACAATATCTCAGCAGTGGGATGTAGTTAAGAGACCAGCGGCCGCTGACACTGGAATCCCGACAAGGGAGTTAAGATAGGCATCGAAATACCGATGCCAATCTTAATACCGACGCCGGAATCTAGGAGGACGCTTGCCCGAATGAAGGTAAGCCATGGTGCCCGTAGTGTTAGATGTGGGGGAAGGGTTAGGTCAGTTAGCGGGGTTATCATTAGGTTTTGGGGGTAATGTTAGGGTTAGGTACCTCTAGGTTGGAGGGATAGGGTCAGGCACCACGGGGGGGGGTGTTAGGTATAGGCACTAAGGTGGGAGGGTTAGGGTTAGGCTACAAGAAGGTAGGGTTAGGGGGAGAAGGGTGAAGGGTAAACATACTTACCCGACCTCTGTCGGGATACCAACCATCGGGTTGATGGTTGGTATTGTGACAGGAGGCATCCCGTCAGCCGGCATTACATACCCATTCCTTCAGCAGCATATTCCACATTGACTGTAGCTGATCAGGGCATCTTTTCCTTGCAGGCCACCCCTGTAGGCTGGCTGGCTGTTTCTTCAGCTTGTGAAAGAAGCTGTTGCAGGCGGTGCCTTTCTCTACTTACGGGCGGATATATACGCATTTCTTTCCTAGACCACAATACAGGAACACATACGCCTGATTTTTACGCCATACTCTATATTGTGCCCATTGGACTTATAATGGTGGTAATTACTGTATATTCCATATTTTAAAAACAAATTGTTTTATAGATGTAAAATGGGTAAAAGCATAATGTAAACCCTGTGTTTAGTGTTTACGCGCCCTTACAGAGTACTTTCACTGCCAATATGTGATCAGATCATGAGAGTACAACAAGCTTGTGTTTGAGATACAGTACAGGTTTATACTGGGGAGCTGATTGAAAACCAGGATTAGCTGAGCAACACTTAGCAGTAGGCCTGGTAATAGCAAAGAGCCCAGCCAGTTTAACAGAAGACTAGACACAAATCAATAGAAAAGGTGTCAGAGGTGCTGTTAAGGAGCATACACACGGTCAGATTTGTCAGATGTGTCAGATGAACAATTGAACGATTTGACCAACGATTTGAATGATTTGAACTACGAATGATTTTTGACTGCATTAGAATGACTGAAATCGTCTAAAACTGACTGCAAACACATCAGATGTCCGATATCGTTATCTGACCATCGGGAACGCGTATCGTTCATCGTTCAGACATGTCAGATTTTCCTTCAGATATGAACAACTGAACGATTTTTTAAATCGTTATCATTCAGATCTGAAGAAAAATCTGACCATGTGTATGCAGTTATGCACTATTACTCTCAGGTACTGTATGGCTACAGACCAAAATCAGCAACTTCCTAAGATGAAGACCAAGATGAAACCTTGCAATGTGCTTCACACGGGAGCTGGGTTCCAAAACCATACGTTGCAAAAATCCCCATGGAGCAAAGATCATAGTGAAACTGACAGCCCTGCAATTCTAACTTCCTGCTGGAGCTCCCAGTGGATGCTATGAGCGTTTTATAGGAAATCTGTTAAAAATATTACATATAGGAAGATTAAATAGTTGATTGGTCAGAAAAGTCACGGATTTCCCCTCCCCTCTGATACAACCCCCATCAGTTTTATTACCAGGCACTGCAGCAATTCTACCGCTTCTTACTTGGGATGGCCGTCAAAGAGTGGCAACTTGTCTGCTGCACTCGCTAAATGCAGTGCGATGGTATGTAGCCATTGCAAGGTAACCAATCGATGATTTAGCTATCGATGGTAAGTGCGCATGTGCAGTGGACCCCGAAAGCAAATGTTCAAAGGAGCTCTGCTTCCCAGTGTCAGCACCAGAATGGACGTCATTGGATGAGCCATCTGAAAGAAGCGTGTGAAGGAGGTAACCATAGCAATCCTAGCATTGAATGGAAAAAATAGTTCAATCAAATTGGGAACATGAATGGTAGCCAGCAATGGGTTTTCAATGGCCATTCCTACCCCTTACCGCTGGTGTCCAGTGAGAGAGCCACGTGGGAGAACTTTATTTACTAAATAAATGGAACAATAGCACTCATTCCATGTATTATGTGCCCCTGAAATGGTGACACACTAAGCAACCGGCCCTCAGGACAAAGAACTATAAAATATGGTGTATTTCTGCTAAAAGCTTAGACAGTAAAAGTGCTGAGTGCCAATGTGTAGAAACAATTTATACAGTGCAAGTGTGTTCATCCAGGTGCAGCAGTGCAAAAATACTGCAGTAATCACACTTTAATGTTTATAATAGAATAGAGACAATAGCAACATACACCAGGCAAGATGATATAGTGAGACTGTTCAAACCAATTTCTCTTGGCCATCAGTATAAGCACCTGCACACAAACACCAGGGACATGGCTCTCTCTGTATCTCCACATATATTATTATCCTTTATTTATATGGCGCCACAAGGGTTCCGCAGCGCCTTACAAAGTACAGAAACAAATGAGCACACAAGAAAACAGTTATTAACACTACAAACAATCCAGGACGGATGCATGATTAATACATTCCTGCATAACACTTAATGTGCGTACACACACAACGATTTTTTGAACGATTTAACTATAACGACATCGTTATCGTTCAATAATCGTTCAGTGTAAAACGATGAACGATCATCATCGTTTACGTTTGTCGATTGTAGTTTGTAGTTCAGTCAGAGTGGCCAACTGAACGATTTTCAATAGAAGTTGCAACATTTTTCCTTCAACGCACAGAAAATCATTTATTAAGTAAAGTAAAACCAACTACTTTGTAAAACAATTTTCGTTCACTTTTTCAAGGGAATTGTGAACGAAAATCGTTCAACGAAAATCGTTCATTACTTACATCGTTGTGTGTGTACACACCTTTAGATAAGCAGCATGGTGTCGACAACCAAGGGTGGGGTACTGTTGTATATTAAAGTATAATTAAGTGAAGGAGACGCACATGAGGGAAGAGGGCCCTGCTCGTGAGAGCTTACATTCTAAGGGGAATTGCATATATATGGCATCACCACAGTTGTAAGGAAAATATGAGGTGGCACTCCTAAATCCAAAGGTGTTCAAATGTGTTTAAATAAACAAAAGCATAAGGTACAGATGAAATCGACGTTTCAAGGTCCTAAGACCTTTACATCAGGACTGTACATTAACAAACAAACGTGAAAACGCAATAGTGCTTACCTTATAAAGGAGTGAGCATGTGAATAACTCAGATTGTTGCAGCGCTGGACGTCCCCATAGCACGGGCAGCGAGACTTCTGGCGGACGCAGGGGGACCCAAGCTCGTCGTCCAGCATCCGCGGACGCCCGGCGAACTGCGTCATCAGCACTTCAACAATGTGTATCGAATTAGTGCAACAAATATAAATAACTGTGCACAGAATAAAATGGTGTATCAAACATACTATGTGTATAGTGGTAAAAATATAATAAAAAAACGTTAGAATATATGCGCAAATCTGGATCAGAAAAACACTAAGTATACATGTATAGGTTAAAGCATAGATAATACTTAAATGATACATATCAACATCACATCACTGAAAGATAGGTGTACAATAAAGAAGATATCTCAATAGATATTGATGTCATATACTGTAGTCTAATCTTATATCACTGGCTCAAAATGAAAAGGGAAAACCGACAGAGAAAAACATCAGACAACAAAAGCATAAATCATGGATAAATATGGAACATAACATCTAAAAAATTGTTGTCCCCGGGCTTGTTGGAGGGGCCCGGGACAGCTGCTAGTTGGAAAACCTCACTCCCCACAACTGTATCCCCTTCCTCTCAGTACCCAGGCACATGGTAGCTCAGTACCCAGGCATGTGCCAGCTCTCGGAGCCCCTGTTCCCATCTCATACTTACTGGCTTTGCTGCTCCCTCCTCCCCTCTGGGTGGGGAAAGCCAGGTCAGCACAGAGGGGGCATGGCGGGCGGGAAAGTGGGCAGTACGGGGCATGGCGGCAAAGATGCACTGTCATGGTCCTGCCCCCCACTAGGAAAACAAGCCTTGTATGCTACAATGATGCGATTCAGCGCAAATCGCACCATCCCCCCCGGACCACCCACTTGTGCTCTGTAAGTGGGCAGCCGCGGGGGTTGTCTGAGCAGGTGGAGGGAGGGCTGTGGGGGGGCTCAAACAGGTAGAGGGGGGTGTAGGAGACTTGCCCACTTTTCCAGACGATTTTCGTGAGCCTCCCAGCCATTCCGGGAGAGCAGGCAAATAAGCCCCATCTTCAATCATGTCAGAGTCAAATATAGTGTGAACTAAAAAAAAATCATATAAAAACAAAACATAAGCAAATGACCAGATAAAAAGTAATAATTATACCCCTGTGCTATGTTGCCTGACCCAAACCGCTGTGAGAATAATGGTCACATTCCATAAAACTGAGACAAGAAAAAAAATATACTTTATATATGTCACAGGGCTACGGTAGGAAACAAATTAAAATTAATGAAAGAATATGAAATGTAATCAGTCGTGATTATAAATAAAGACAATTTATTAAATAAAATAATCATTTAGCCTAAAAAGTAAATGCACAATGAACCTATAAGCATTAAATCAGTAATATCCTTAAATAATACAGATTGTATTGAATTGTCACATTTAATTACATTTGCAAATATATCCTTAAAGGAACTGGATTTGTAAGTCCCAAATATCCAAAGGATGGAGAAACCACTTATAAGTAATAAACCGCAAAAAATGTACAATCTCTATTGTAAGTACAGTAGATGGTATGGACAAACCAAAAGTTAAAGATATTTTGAAATATTATTACACAATTGATGTTTTTGATACAAATAAATAAATAGAAGCCAAGGAATGTTTGCTGTGTTGTCTGACTGCTGGACCACCAGCAATTATAAATGTATACCTAGGGCATAGGGCATGATTCAGAGGGGGCGGTTCAACTGTTCTGCCGGCGGCTTTTTTTTTTGCTCTGTCAGGGCGCGATAGCTGCCGACGCCGGCATTTCTGCACGCACTCAGGAGTGCGCGAGCAGAAATGTGTCTGAAACACCCTGGTTAGGGCGCGCTAATCGCAGATAGCGCGCCCTAACCAGAAATTAAGACAAGTTTAGCCATTTTAGATGGCTAAACCCCTTCTTTTAGGTGGCAAAGAGGGCGATAATTAATGAGCGCCCAGAACATTTGAATATCAAACTGAGCGATCATTAATTATCACGCCCAAAAAAACATTTGAATCGCCCCCAGAAATTTCTGTAAATCTTATATTTACATCAATCTCAGCTGTTTAAATATCTTATATTAGTCTTAAATGTTAGAAGCGAATCTTGATTTGCAGATAGGCGTAAAAATGTAAAGCAGCATATTGTTCTAAAGTGCAACTATCACATCTCTAGCCCAACTACCTACAACTGGGTAAAGACCTCATTCATTAAAAGAAATGCATAAACTTGCTCCACAAAATGAAATCATATGTTTGCACTGCTCCACAAAACATGATGCTCCTACTGTATAAGAAGCTTAGCAATGAACTCCTTCACTCTGGGCCGCCATCAGGGGGGACTGCCGGATCCATAGATCCGGGCCCGGAGAAAGCAGAATCCCGGGTAGCAACCAGCACCACCGGCGGCACTTCAAATATGGCACCGGCTGTGAGCCAATCACAACTCGCAGACCGGCAACCAATAAGGAGCGTGATTGGCTCGCGGCCATTACCATATTTAAAATGCCATTGCCGCCGGAGCTGTTTCTAGCTGGCCACTGTTGCAGAAGTGCACTACTGCCGCTTGGGCCCCTGCTCTCTCCAGACCAGCTGAAGGTAGCTTGGTAAGTACATAGATCCTAATGCATAATGCACTACATGTCCCCCCCCCCCCCCCAAGTCCTGGTAGCCTTTCCTGCCCCCTTCTCTAGCCAGCCTTCTTACCTCCCCTTCCCTGCTATGTGCCTCTCCCCTACTCTAGCCAGCCTTCTCTCCCCTGTGCCTCCCTCCTTCCCTGCCCTGTGCCCAACCCCATTAAGCTTCAGCCTTCCCTCACCTGTGCCTCCCCCCTAATCCAGCCTTCCCTGCCCTGTGCTCCCACAATTCCTGGTGGCGGCCCTGCCTTCACTGGACCACTGGACCAAATCCTCGCTTTACCCAGACTAAACTTCTGCTAATCTGCAACCGTGATTTCACAAACCAATGAAGAAAATCTTGAGATGCACCTTGGTAATGGGACTGCCCTGTTACCTAAAACAGAAAGAGAGCAAGAGAGAGAGAGAGAGAGAGAGACTGCTTTCATCACTGCTCTCAGGGCCTGATTCAGAGATGTACACTAACCCTATGGTTAATGTACATCTCCGATGGTGATGTTCTGTGCATGTGCAGAATGAGTTCTGCGATCTTCAGCTTCTGCAGCGCTGGCCATAGGGGCAACCATCAAAACAGATTGTTGTGATGGTGATCCCAGGCTGGGCCATCTCTTCCATTGGGCTTTTTGGGCAGTTGCCCAAGGGTCTGAAGCTTGCAGGGGCCCACCAACCTGGCCCCCTGCAGCAGCCGCCAGTTGGTAAATGTGTAATATTTTTATAAGACGGCCGTCGGTGCACTATATTCTGATCTAACCTGCCCCACCTCATCCCCCCATGATGAGTACTCATCTCAGTCCAGTTTAATTTCATCTGCTGCCTTCAGAACAGTCAGACAGCATCTCTCTGCATGTGTGAGAGGTCTGATGGGCATGCAGGAGGGTTAAATTTTATTGACCATTTAGATTTTTTTCCTGTGAATGGGTGGGTAGGGGCCCCAGTGCATTGCTTTGCCCAGGGCCCACACTGCTGTTAAGACAACCCTGATCCCAGGCTATGACCTCAGTCGCAGTGCTGGGATCACAGATGCAGCAAGGAGGTGCCTGTTTCCTACAGACACCTCCTGCTCTGCATCTGAAGTTTAGATGGGCGGAATTGCACAGCCGCTTATGTGCTGCTCTGCTATTCTGCCCATCTCTGAATCCAGGCCCTCAGTCCTGGAGATGCTCTGTCATAATGCTATAGAAAGCTTTCCCGTGTGCTAGTGAGTCTGCTCTCTGATCCAGGCAACAAGAGGCCTCTAAGTGAATCCCACTCATTTAAAAAGTGCACAACCATTTTAATGTATGGTACCACCAGCTGTGTCAATTTGAAACTATTAATTGTATTACTTTTCAATGTGTGCAAAGCATGCTCAATTAATGTGCTACGCTAGTTATGCATACCAGCAGTCATGTTTAGCCCATGGTGTGGGTATATCTGTAAGTACAGCTGGAATACACCATTTTTTAACTTAAAGAGCGCAATTTAATAACAAATTTAATTTACAACCCACCCACTGCCCGCACCTCCAACGTCCAAAATAACCATTTGCCAAATTAAGAGGCAATGCTCTTTTAGCATCTGCAAAATAGGACAATCCCACAAAAAATGGATCTGCTGTAAGCTATCGACTCACTGTCACTCTTTTTGTCGTGTGATGCCCTGGGAAGGTCTTTGGTTGGGCTGTCTTTTGGGGTTCCCTGCGCCCCAGATGTGAACCCCAGAGTGTTAGGGACCTGCTTGACGAGGTGACCTTGACGCTGGTGGGCAGGCCCGTATCATTGGCCAATGATATGCTGCTAACTACCTCTAATATGATATATAATTACAATATACATTTACATTTGAATAATGATCGCATAGTACATCTGCGATTTCTTTTCTTGTGTGTAAGCTATTGATGTAAGTCAATAGTTAGTACTGCTGCACATGTTTATTTACACCTTACTGAAAGCACCACTCCTACTTCAAAGACTAGCATGTCTAGTGCAACGATCGCTTAAACTCAGGTAAGAAGAGGCAGCCATTTTGTAAGCTGGATGAAATATTGGTGACAATGCAGTATATGAATTTACTGTGTGTCTTAGTGCTGTCACTGAGTCAATTGATAGGATGGGTACTGAAAATGGCTACAGCATTATAAAGTACAATAATAAGTCAGTCACCTAGTAACAGGATCAGAATTCATCAGTTACATTGAGTATTATAAACAATAATCTGTTAGAATCAAGTAACAGATGAGAAATGCAGCATGAGACATCTCAAAAATAGCTCACACACCACAATATGTGGGAACTGCCCCATAGGAAACAATTTGTTTAATTCTTCATGCATCCTCTGCATATAAGACAGGTGTAAGAAGCAGTCACATGATGATAAAACAGCAAGACAACAAAGCAGGGTTTGCCTCCCCTTATGTCTCATTCTCTTTGCGTCCCAAAGGTCTGCCTAGTTGCACTCCCTGGTGTTTTGTACTGGAGCTGCTGTTTATGTGCAGGATGTGGAGTCAGCTGCTGACAGGATCTCACCTCTTACTACTGACGCATTACAATATACACCATTATGCTAATATCTCATTGCAGAAGCCACCTGCATTAGGATACACAGAGTTCTGTTTAATACATTGGTGTAATAAATTATGCTGTGATACATACAGTATGTCGGTATCACCAAAATTAGCATTTCATTTTCAGGAGTTGAGAAGTAGCGGCTGGTAACCACTAAAGCAACTTGTTCTTTACAGCAGCTGGGAAGCCGCAGATTTCCTAGTCCTGCCATTAGTGGGGAATTAAAGTTACCTTAGCCTTACACAACTTAGATCGAGTGTAGCAAACTGAAAAAGCTTTGTGAAAATGAGCTTCAGTCCTTGAAAGGACAGTAAAAGATTACACAGGAGAATTTCCTCTACAAGCAAATGTTTGCCAAGTTCTTCAAGCAGGCTGAGGAAGAACAATATTCTGCATAGCTCAGTCCACCAAGAAGAGATACTGTATGTAACCACCCACTAGGAAGATACTCTGTATATAACCACCCACTAGGAAGAGACTCTGTATATAACCACCCACAAGGAAGAGACTCTGTATGTAACCACCCATAAGGAAGAGACTCTGTATGTAACCACCCACAAGAAAGAGACTCTGTATGTAACCACCCATAAGGAAGAGATACTGTATGTAACCACCCACAAGGAAAAGACTCTGTATGTATCCACCCACAAGGAAGAGATTCTGTATGTATCCACCCACTAGGAAGAGACTCTGTACATAACCACCCACTAGGAAGAGACTCTGTATATAACCACCCACAAGGAAGAGAATCTGTACAAAACCACCCACTAGGAAGAGACTCTGTATATAACCTCCCACAAGGAAGAGACTCTGTATGTAACCACCCACAAGGAAGAGACTCTGTATGTATCCACCCACTAGGAAGAGAATCTGTATGTAACCACCCACAAGGAAGAGACTCTGTACGTATCCACCCACTAGGAAGAGACTCTGTACATAACCACCCACAAGGAAGAGACTCTGTACATAACCACCCACAAGGAAGAGACTCTGTATATAACCACCCACAAGGAAAAGACTCTGTATGTAACCACCCACAAGGAAGAGATTCTGTATGTATCCACCCACTAGGAAGAGAATCTGTATATAACCACCCACAAGGAAGAGACTCTGTACGTATCCACCCACTAGGAAGAGACTCTGTACATAACCACCCACTAGGAAGAGACTCTGTATATAACCACCCACAAGGAAGAGACTCTGTATATATCCACCAACTAGAAAGAGAATCTGTATGTAACCACCCACAAGGAAGAGAATCTGTATGTAACCACCCACTAGGAAGGGACTCTGCATGTAACCACCCACAAGGAAGATAATCTGTATGTATCCACCCACTAGGAAGAGACTCTGTACATAACCACCCACAAGGAAGAGACTCTGTACATAACCACCCACTAGGAAGAGACTCTGTATATAACTACCCACAAGGAAGAGACTCTGTATGTAACCACCCAAAAGGAAGAGACTCTGTATGTATCCATCCACTAGGAAGAGAATCTGTATATAACCACCCACAAGGAAGAGACTCTGTACGTATCCACCCACTAGGAAGAGACTCTGTACATAACCACCCACTAGGAAGAGACTCTGTATATAACCACCCACAAGGAAGAGACTCTGTATATATCCACCCACTAGAAAGAGAAGCTGTATGTAACCACCCACAAGGAAGAGAATCTGTATGTAACCACCCACTAGGAAGGGACTCTGCATGTAACTACCCACAAGGAAGAGAATTTGTATGTAACAACCCACTAGGAAGGGACTCTGTATGTAAACACCCACAAGGAAGAGAATCTGTATGTAACCACCCACTAGGAAGGGACTCTGCATGTAACCACCGACTAGGAAGAGACTCTGCATGTAACCACCCACAAGGAAGAGAATCTGTATGTAGCGACCCACTAGGAAGAGACTCTGTATGTAACCACCCACAAGGAAGGGACTCTGTATGTAACCACCCACAAGGAAGAGACTCTGTATGTAACCACCCACAAGGAAGAGACTCTGTATGTATCCACCCACTAGGAAGAGAATCTGTATATAACCACCCACAAGGAAGAGACTCTGTACATATCCACCCACTAGGAAGAGACTCTGTACATAACCACCCACAAGGAAGAGACTCTGTACATAACCACCCACAAGGAAGAGACTCTGTATATAACCACCCACAAGGAAGAGACTCTGTATGTAACCACCCACAAGGAAGAGACTCTGTATGTATCCACCCACTAGGAAGAGAATCTGTATATAACCACCCACAAGGAAGAGACTCTGTACGTATCCAAACACTAGGAAGAGACTCTGTACATAACCACCCACAAGGAAGAGACTCTGTACATAACCACCCACAAGGAAGAGACTCTGTATATAACCACCCACAAGGAAGAGATTCTGTATGTAACCACCCACAAGGAAGAGACTCTGTATGTATCCATCCACTAGGAAGAGAATCTGTATATAACCACCCACAAGGAAGAGACTCTGTACGTATCCACCCACTAGGAAGAGACTCTGTACATAACCACCCACTAGGAAGAGACTCTGTATATAACCACCCACAAGGAAGAGACTCTGTATATATCCACCCACTAGAAAGAGAAGCTGTATGTAACCACCCACTAGAAAGGGACTCTGCATGTAACTACCCACAAGGAAGAGAATTTGTATGTAACAACCCACTAGGAAGGGACTCTGTATGTAAACACCCACAAGGAAGAGAATCTGTATGTAACCACCCACTAGGAAGGGACTCTGCATGTAACCACCGACTAGGAAGAGACTCTGCATGTAACCACCCACAAGGAAGAGAATCTGTATGTAGCGACCCACTAGGAAGAGACTCTGTATGTAACCACCCACAAGGAAGGGACTCTGTATGTAACCACCCACAAGGAAGAGACTCTGTATGTAACCACCCACAAGGAAGAGACTCTGTATGTATCCACCCACTAGGAAGAGAATCTGTATATAACCACCCACAAGGAAGAGACTCTGTACGTATCCACCCACTAGGAAGAGACTCTGTACATAACCACCCACTAGGAAGAGACTCTGTATATAACCACCCACAAGGAAGAGACTCTGTATATATCCACCCACTAGAAAGAGAATCTGTATGTAACCACCCACAAGGAAGAGAATCTGTATGTAACCACCCACTAGGAAGGGACTCTGCATGTAACCACCCACAAGGAAGAGAATCTGTATGTAACAACCCACTAGGAAGGGACTCTGTATGTAAACACCCACAAGGCAGAGACTCTGTACGTATCCACCCACTAGGAAGAGACTCTGTACATAACCACCCACAAGGAAGAGACTCTGTACATAACCACCCACTAGGAAGAGACTCTGTATATAACCACCCACAAGGAAGAGACTCTGTATGTAACCACCCACAAGGAAGAGACTCTGTATGTATCCACCAACTAGGAAGAGAATCTGTATATAACCACCCACAAGGAAGAGACTCTGTACGTATCCACCCACTAGGAAGAGACTCTGGACATAACCACCCACTAGGAAGAGACTCTGTATATAACCACCCACAAGGAAGAGACTCTGTATATATCCACCCACTAGAAAGAGAATCTGTATGTAACCACCCACAAGGAAGAGAATCTGTATGTAACCACCCACTAGGAAGGGACTCTGCATGTAACCACCCACAAGGAAGAGAATCTGTATGTAACAACCCACTAGGAAGGGACTCTGCATGTATCTACCCACAAGGAAGAGAATTTGTATGTAACAACCCACTAGGAAGGGACTCTGTATGTAAACACCCACAAGGAAGAGAATCTGTATGTAACCACCCACTAGGAAGGGACTCTGCATGTAACCACCGACTAGGAAGAGACTCTGCATGTAACCACCCACAAGGAAGAGAATCTGTATGTAGCGACCCACTAGGAAGAGACTCTGTATGTAACCACCCACAAGGAAGGGACTCTGTATGTAACCACCCACAAGGAAGAGACTCTGTATGTAACCACCCACAAGGAAGAGACTCTGTATGTATCCACCCACTAGGAAGAGAATCTGTATATAACCACCCACAAGGAAGAGACTCTGTACGTATCCACCCACTAGGAAGAGACTCTGTACATAACCACCCACAAGGAAGAGACTCTGTACATAACCACCCACAAGGAAGAGACTCTGTATATAACCACCCACAAGGAAGAGACTCTGTATGTAACCACCCACAAGGAAGAGACTCTGTATGTATCCACCCACTAGGAAGAGAATCTGTATATAACCACCCACAAGGAAGAGACTCTGTATGTATCCACCCACTAGGAAGAGACTCTGTACATAACCACCCACTAGGAAGAGACTCTGTATATAACCACCCACAAGGAAGAGACTCTGTATATATCCACCCACTAGAAAGAGAATCTGTATGTAACCACCCACAAGGAAGAGAATCTGTATGTAACCACCCACTAGGAAGGGACTCTGCATGTAACCACCCACAAGGAAGAGAATCTGTATGTAACAACCCACTAGGAAGGGACTCTGTATGTAAACACCCACAAGGAAGAGACTCTGTACGTATCCACCCACTAGGAAGAGACTCTGTACATAACCACCCACAAGGAAGAGACTCTGTACATAACCACCCACTAGGAAGAGACTCTGTATATAACCACCCACAAGGAAGAGACTCTGTATGTAACCACCCACAAGGAAGAGACTCTGTATGTATCCATCCACTAGGAAGAGCATCTGTATATAACCACCCACAAGGAAGAGACTCTGTACGTATCCACCCACTAGGAAGAGACTCTGTACATAACCACCCACTAGGAAGAGACTCTGTATATAACCACCCACAAGGAAGAGACTCTGTATATATCCACCCACTAGAAAGAGAATCTGTATGTAACCACCCACAAGGAAGAGAATCTGTATGTAACCACCCACTAGGAAGGGACTCTGCATGTAACCACCCACAAGGAAGAGAATCTGTATGTAACAACCCACTAGGAAGGGACTCTGTATGTAAACACCCAAAAGAAGAGACTCTGTACGTATCCACCCACTAGGAAGAGACTCTGTACATAACCACCCACAAGGAAGAGACTCTGTACATAACCACCCACAAGGAAGAGACTCTGTATATAACCACCCACAAGGAAGAGATTCTGTATGTAACCACCCACAAGGAAGAGACTCTGTATGTATCCATCCACTAGGAAGAGAATCTGTATATAACCACCCACAAGGAAGAGACTCTGTACGTATCCACCCACTAGGAAGAGACTCTGTACATAACCACCCACTAGGAAGAGACTCTGTATATAACCACCCACAAGGAAGAGACTCTGTATATATCCACCCACTAGAAAGAGAAGCTGTATGTAACCACCCACTAGGAAGGGACTCTGCATGTAACTACCCACAAGGAAGAGAATTTGTATGTAACAACCCACTAGGAAGGGACTCTGTATGTAAACACCCACAAGGAAGAGAATCTGTATGTAACCACCCACTAGGAAGGGACTCTGCATGTAACCACCGACTAGGAAGAGACTCTGCATGTAACCACCCACAAGGAAGAGAATCTGTATGTAGCGACCCACTAGGAAGAGACTCTGTATGTAACCACCCACAAGGAAGGGACTCTGTATGTAACCACCCACAAGGAAGAGACTCTGTATGTAACCACCCACAAGGAAGAGACTCTGTATGTATCCACCCACTAGGAAGAGAATCTGTATATAACCACCCACAAGGAAGAGACTCTGTACGTATCTACCCACTAGGAAGAGACTCTGTACATAACCACCCACTAGGAAGAGACTCTGTATATAACCACCCACAAGGAAGAGACTCTGTATATATCCACCCACTAGAAAGAGAATCTGTATGTAACCACCCACAAGGAAGAGAATCTGTATGTAACCACCCACTAGGAAGGGACTCTGCATGTAACCACCCACAAGGAAGAGAATCTGTATGTAACAACCCACTAGGAAGGGACTCTGTATGTAAACACCCACAAGGAAGAGACTCTGTACGTATCCACCCACTAGGAAGAGACTCTGTACATAACCACCCACAAGGAAGAGACTCTGTACATAACCACCCACTAGGAAGAGACTCTGTATATAACCACCCACAAGGAAGAGACTCTGTATGTAACCACCCACAAGGAAGAGACTCTGTATGTATCCACCAACTTGGAAGAGAATCTGTATATAACCACCCACAAGGAAGAGACTCTGTACGTATCCACCCACTAGGAAAAGACTCTGGACATAACCACCCACTAGGAAGAGACTCTGTATATAACCACCCACAAGGAAGAGACTCTGTATATATCCACCCACTAGAAAGAGAATCTGTATGTAACCACCCACAAGGAAGAGAATCTGTATGTAACCACCCACTAGGAAGGGACTCTGCATGTAACCACCCACAAGGAAGAGAATCTGTATGTAACAACCCACTAGGAAGGGACTCTGTATGCATCCACCCACAAGGAAGAGACTCTGTATGTAAACACCCACAAAGAAGAGACTCTGTACGTATCCACCCACTAGGAAGAGACTCTGTACATAACCACCCACAAGGAAGAGACTCTGTACATAACCACCCACTAGGAAGAGACTCTGTATATAACCACCCACAAGGAAGAGACTCTGTATGTAACCACCCACAAGGAAGAGACTCTGTATGTAACAACCCACTAGGAAGGGACTCTGTATGTAAACACCTACAAGGAAGAGACTCTGTATGTATCCACCCACTAGGAAGAGACTCTGTACATAACCACCCACAAGGAAGAGACTCTGTACATAACCACCCACTAGGAAGAGACTCTGTATATAACCACCCACAAGGAAGAGACTCTGTATGTAACCACCCACAAGGAAGAGATTCTGTATGTATCCATCCACTAGGAAGAGAATCTGTATATAACCACCCACAAGGAAGAGACTCTGTACGTATCCACCCACTAGGAAGAGACTCTGTACATAACCACCCACTAGGAAGAGACTCTGTATATAACCACCCACAAGGAAGAGACTCTGTATATATCCACCCACTAGAAAGAGAATCTGTATGTAACCACCCACAAGGAAGAGAATCTGTATGTAACCACCCACTAGGAAGGGACTCTGCATGTAACCACCCACAAGGAAGAGAATCTGTATGTAACCACCCACTAGGAAGGGACTCTGCATGTAACCACCGACTAGGAAGAGACTCTGCATGTAACCACCCACAAGGAAGAGAATCTGTATGTAGCGACCCTCTAGGAAGAGATTCTGTATGTAACCACCCACTAGGAAGAGACTCTGTATGTAACCACCCACTAGGAAGGGACTCTGCATGTAACCACCCACTAGGAAGAGACTCTGTATGTATCCACCCACAAGGAAGAGAATCTGTATGTAACCACCCACAAGGAAGATAATCTGTATGTAACCACCCACAAGGAAGAGATTCTGTATGTAACCACCCACAAGGAAGAGAATCTGTATGTAACCACCCACTTGGAAGAGACTCTGTATGTAACCACCCACTAGGAAGAGACTATGTATCCACCCACAAGGAAGAGTATCTGTATGTAACCACCCACAAGGAGGAGATTCTGTATGTAACCACCAACTCGGAAGAGACTCTGTATGTATCCACCCACTAGGAAGAGACTCTGTATGTAACCACCCTCAAGGAAGAGAATCTGTATGTAACCACCCACAAGGAAGAGACTCTGTATGTATCCACCCACAAGGAAGAGAATCTGTATGTAACCACCCACTAGGAAGGGACTCTGCATGTAACCACCCACAAGGAAGAGAATCTATATGTAACAACCCACTAGGAAGGGACTCTGCATGTAACTACCCACAAGGAAGAGAATTTGTATGTAACAACCCACTAGGAAGGGACTCTGTATGTAAACACCCACAAGGAAGAGAATCTGTATTTAACCACCCACTAGGAAGGGACTCTGCATGTAACCACCGACTAGGAAGAGACTCTGCATGTAACCACCCACAAGGAAGAGAATCTGTATGTAGCGACCCACTAGGAAGAGACTCTGTATGTAACCACCCACAAGGAAGGGACTCTGTATGTAACCACCCACAAGGAAGAGACTCTGTATGTAACCACCCACAAGGAAGAGACTCTGTATGTATCCACCCACTAGGAAGAGAATCTGTATATAACCACCCACAAGGAAGAGACTCTGTACGTATCTACCCACTAGGAAGAGACTCTGTACATAACCACCCACTAGGAAGAGACTCTGTATATAACCACCCACAAGGAAGAGACTCTGTATATATCCACCCACTAGAAAGAGAATCTGTATGTAACCACCCACAAGGAAGAGAATCTGTATGTAACCACCCACTAGGAAGGGACTCTGCATGTAACCACCCACAAGGAAGAGAATCTGTATGTAACAACCCACTAGGAAGGGACTCTGTATGTAAACACCCACAAGGAAGAGACTCTGTACGTATCCACCCACTAGGAAGAGACTCTGTACATAACCACCCACAAGGAAGAGACTCTGTACATAACCACCCACTAGGAAGAGACTCTGTATATAACCACCCACAAGGAAGAGACTCTGTATGTAACCACCCACAAGGAAGAGACTCTGTATGTATCCACCAACTTGGAAGAGAATCTGTATATAACCACCCACAAGGAAGAGACTCTGTACGTATCCACCCACTAGGAAAAGACTCTGGACATAACCACCCACTAGGAAGAGACTCTGTATATAACCACCCACAAGGAAGAGACTCTGTATATATCCACCCACTAGAAAGAGAATCTGTATGTAACCACCCACAAGGAAGAGAATCTGTATGTAACCACCCACTAGGAAGGGACTCTGCATGTAACCACCCACAAGGAAGAGAATCTGTATGTAACAACCCACTAGGAAGGGACTCTGTATGCATCCACCCACAAGGAAGAGACTCTGTATGTAAACACCCACAAAGAAGAGACTCTGTACGTATCCACCCACTAGGAAGAGACTCTGTACATAACCACCCACAAGGAAGAGACTCTGTACATAACCACCCACTAGGAAGAGACTCTGTATATAACCACCCACAAGGAAGAGACTCTGTATGTAACCACCCACAAGGAAGAGACTCTGTATGTAACAACCCACTAGGAAGGGACTCTGTATGTAAACACCTACAAGGAAGAGACTCTGTATGTATCCACCCACTAGGAAGAGACTCTGTACATAACCACCCACAAGGAAGAGACTCTGTACATAACCACCCACTAGGAAGAGACTCTGTATATAACCACCCACAAGGAAGAGACTCTGTATGTAACCACCCACAAGGAAGAGATTCTGTATGTATCCATCCACTAGGAAGAGAATCTGTATATAACCACCCACAAGGAAGAGACTCTGTACGTATCCACCCACTAGGAAGAGACTCTGTACATAACCACCCACTAGGAAGAGACTCTGTATATAACCACCCACAAGGAAGAGACTCTGTATATATCCACCCACTAGAAAGAGAATCTGTATGTAACCACCCACAAGGAAGAGAATCTGTATGTAACCACCCACTAGGAAGGGACTCTGCATGTAACCACCCACAAGGAAGAGAATCTGTATGTAACCACCCACTAGGAAGGGACTCTGCATGTAACCACCGACTAGGAAGAGACTCTGCATGTAACCACCCACAAGGAAGAGAATCTGTATGTAGCGACCCTCTAGGAAGAGATTCTGTATGTAACCACCCACTAGGAAGAGACTCTGTATGTAACCACCCACTAGGAAGGGACTCTGCATGTAACCACCCACTAGGAAGAGACTCTGTATGTATCCACCCACAAGGAAGAGAATCTGTATGTAACCACCCACAAGGAAGATAATCTGTATGTAACCACCCACAAGGAAGAGATTCTGTATGTAACCACCCACAAGGAAGAGAATCTGTATGTAACCACCCACTTGGAAGAGACTCTGTATGTAACCACCCACTAGGAAGAGACTATGTATCCACCCACAAGGAAGAGTATCTGTATGTAACCACCCACAAGGAGGAGATTCTGTATGTAACCACCCACTCGGAAGAGACTCTGTATGTATCCACCCACTAGGAAGAGACTCTGTATGTAACCACCCTCAAGGAAGAGAATCTGTATGTAACCACCCACAAGGAAGAGACTCTGTATGTATCCACCCACAAGGAAGAGAATCTGTATGTAACCACCCACTAGGAAGGGACTCTGCATGTAACCACCCACAAGGAAGAGAATCTATATGTAACAACCCACTAGGAAGGGACTCTGTATGCATCCACCCACAAGGAAGAGACTCTGTATGTAAACACCCACAAAGAAGAGACTCTGTACGTATCCACCCACTAGGAAGAGACTCTGTACATAACCACCCACAAGGAAGAGACTCTGTACATAACCACCCACTAGGAAGAGACTCTGTATATAACCACCCACAAGGAAGAGACTCTGTATGTAACCACCCACAAGGAAGAGACTCTGTATGTAACAACCCACTAGGAAGGGACTCTGTATGTAAACACCTACAAGGAAGAGACTCTGTATGTATCCACCCACTAGGAAGAGACTCTGTACATAACCACCCACAAGGAAGAGACTCTGTACATAACCACCCACTAGGAAGAGACTCTGTATATAACCACCCACAAGGAAGAGACTCTGTATGTAACCACCCACAAGGAAGAGATTCTGTATGTATCCATCCACTAGGAAGAGAATCTGTATATAACCACCCACAAGGAAGAGACTCTGTACGTATCCACCCACTAGGAAGAGACTCTGTACATAACCACCCACTAGGAAGAGACTCTGTATATAACCACCCACAAGGAAGAGACTCTGTATATATCCACCCACTAGAAAGAGAATCTGTATGTAACCACCCACAAGGAAGAGAATCTGTATGTAACCACCCACTAGGAAGGGACTCTGCATGTAACCACCCACAAGGAAGAGAATCTGTATGTAACCACCCACTAGGAAGGGACTCTGCATGTAACCACCGACTAGGAAGAGACTCTGCATGTAACCACCCACAAGGAAGAGAATCTGTATGTAGCGACCCTCTAGGAAGAGATTCTGTATGTAACCACCCACTAGGAAGAGACTCTGTATGTAACCACCCACTAGGAAGGGACTCTGCATGTAACCACCCACTAGGAAGAGACTCTGTATGTATCCACCCACAAGGAAGAGAATCTGTATGTAACCACCCACAAGGAAGATAATCTGTATGTAACCACCCACAAGGAAAAGATTCTGTATGTAACCACCCACAAGGAAGAGAATCTGTATGTAACCACCCACTTGGAAGAGACTCTGTATGTAACCACCCACTAGGAAGAGACTATGTATCCACCCACAAGGAAGAGTATCTGTATGTAACCACCCACAAGGAGGAGATTCTGTATGTAACCACCCACTCGGAAGAGACTCTGTATGTATCCACCCACTAGGAAGAGACTCTGTATGTAACCACCCTCAAGGAAGAGAATCTGTATGTAACCACCCACAAGGAAGAGACTCTGTATGTATCCACCCACTAGGAAGAGATTCTGTATGTAACCACCCACTAGGAAGAGACTCTGTATGTAACCACTCACTAGGAAGGGACTCTGTATGTAACCACCCACAAGGAAAAGAATCTGTATGTAACCACCAACTTGGAAGAGACTCTGTATGTAACCACCCACTAGGAAGAGACTATGTATCCACCTACAAGGAAGAGAATCAGTATGTAACCACCCACAAGGAGGAGATTCTGTATGTAACCACCCGCTATGAAGAGACTCTGTATGTATCCACCCACTAGGAAGAGACTCTGTATGTAACCACCCACAAGTAAGAGACTATGTATCCACCCACAAGGAAGGGACTCTGTATGCAACCACCCACTAGGAAGAGAATCTGTATGTAATCACCCACAAGGAAGAGAATCTGTATGTAACCACCCAATAGGAAGAGACTCTGGGGCAGATGTACTAAGCCTTGGAGAGAGATAAAGTGGACCGAGATAAAGGTCAAAAGTTCTACATCTGGTTTCCGACCAGCTGCAGAGCTGCAAAATGCAGAAGGCTGGACCACATGTGGAAAGATTGCTAGGAGTCTGTCTTCAAGAATTGCTGAGTAGTATACCATGAGACATGGGACTTCCCCATGAATATAGGGCTTGATTCAGACATGTAGGCAAACTTGATGGTTACATACATCTCCGATGGTGTGAGATCTGCGTATATGTACAGATGTTTTTCTGTGAGATCACATTCAGTGTCCCCAAACTGGAAGCATGGAAGGGGCAGTGATGTCCAGCGTCCTTGAAAACGGGGGTGAGTTTGTCCCAATGCAGTTTTAATGGCCCTGGCAGGGTGAATATACTGGCCATCCTGAGTATCCTGAAGGTTACTCAGATGACCAACATTTACACAGAGTTATTCCGATGCTGCGGAATCATCATCGCATCAGAGAAGCCGGCAGGAGGCGTCTATTCACACAAGATGTCTCACGTGGCATTAGTATATTATTGCACAGCCTCTGTGTGCAAACATGGCGGTAGCTGTGCAATAGCCTCTATCTCTGAATCAGGCCCATAGTATGCAATGTCTGTGGATTGACGAGCCACATCTAGATGTATTGTCCCTACCTGGGCACATCAGCATCAGTAAACAGACACCTGGAAGATGGGCCGGCACCTCACTGTGGTCACGGGTTTCTTTTTATGGTTCTTGAACCCTAAAGTTTAAAATAAAATTCAAAAAATTCTAATCTACATATTCAGATCAGAATAAAAAAAAAATCAGTTCAATTTTAAAGCAAGAACAAGTTGGACTACGTTCCAGCTAGTTCAAGCTTTATTGTCCACATTGTATAGTACTTTTAATGGTTTTCAACTTTAATTATTCAAATATAATAAATATATAAAATATATAGTCAGATGTCATTAATTATTAAACATTAAACATTTTATAGATTGTTTTAACTGCAAGCTGCAAACTCAAAATTCAATTCATGAATTTGAGTCTGGAACCTTTATTCCCTGAAGCAGACACTGAGCACAGCTGATCAGGTATCAGTAACACTGTTGAGCCTGTAAGGGCTGTACTTTGCCACTACATCTTTTAGCCCAGACAAGGTCCAAGGCCTTGGGTTTCTCAGAGGAACTCTATTTAGCCCTACCAGACCTCATTGGTCTGGATCTGTTAAAGTTGTATAAGGAAATATTGGTGGATGACAGAATGCCTCTATCGCTAAGGGAGCAGATGACCACAATCAGGTATGAGAAGAAGATGGAGGGATATGATAAGGATCCAATCCGATCCCTCCCAGTGTCCCATGTGAAATGCAAATCACTTGGTGCATGTGTAGTAGGAAACCCGCGTGACTTCTGGGTCATAAACCCAGAAGTCCTATCATCACAAAGGACACTCCTTTTCGGAAAAACTGTCCTTTGCAATTTTAATTGCAATTCTAAGTGCAGACCGGCATGATTAATGCCGATATGCACCCAATAAAGTGGTGGTGCGTTTCTCCTGTATTTATTTTAATATTTCTTTTGCAGGTAAACTAGAGGTACCAGCAGGCCCTTAATGCCTCACATGCTGGTACTTGTGGTTCTCCAAGTACCAGCATGTGGGGGAAGCTTGCTGGGACTTTTACTGTAAAGGAAAATATTAATTAATCTATATTTTAAACAATCAACCTGGAACCCACCGTCCAGGGGTGCAGGGGATAGCCCCGGCCTAACAGCCCAGGCCTGGGGTGCCTTAGAGAGGGGAAACCCCATTATTGGGGGTCCCCACCTCCCAAGGGATCTCCGGCCTGGGCTGACTAGCGTGGAGTGATAATGCTTTGACTGGGAAACCCTGTGAAGCAGGTCCCATGGCTGTGGCATTACACCTCAGCTAGAAAGAGCCCGGTGCTGGTTGTGGATAATACGGGGGACCCCTACTAATTTTTTCCTCTGTATTTCCACAACCAGGACGGGTTCACTGAACCTGGTGCTAGTTGATGAAAATATGGGGGAACCCTACGTCTTTTTCTCTCCGTGTTTTCACAACCAGAAATGCCTCAGATAAGCCCGGTGCTGGTTGTGCTTTTAGGGAGGAACCCTATTTAATTTCTTTTTTATTTTAACACTTTTATAGGTCTTTTAACACAGAAGCATGCACAGATCTCACTGATCTGTGCATGCCTCTATGTAACTCGCAACTGCTCAGGCTATACTCGCTAGCCTAAAGCAGGTGTATTTTTTATGCGAGTTAGTAATATGTGCGAGTTAAACATCTGTACGCTATTACATTGGCAGACTTGTATGCTCACAAAGGCAAAACATCTGGATGCGCGTTTTGCCATTGTGCGTTGCGGGAGTGTGAGAAACATACGGGTTTGCATGTTCTCACACCCTATTACATAGGGTGACTTCTAAATATGTGCAGGTTTAGCTCTATAATATATAAACAAGATATACAATCAGTTCGGCACTACACCCCAGAGCAGCACTCAGCCCCCAAAAATGAAACACCAATTCACTAAAACAACATAAAAACAAGAGAGAGCCAAAGTTGCACTAGGGGTTGTTCCATATATAGGTTGTATCTTTTTCACCAGATATTTTGTATCTCTCAAGCAGTTGTCCGGATATTCATGTATATAAAATGAAAATAAACAATAAACTCAATCAATATACTGAACAATTTTGTTATTAATTATGAAGCACAGAAAAAGTTCCCAAATTAAGTCTCCTGCATGAAAAAGATCTGTACAGTCACCAGTGTATCTCTCAGGAGAAACCAAAGGAAACCAACAGCATCCTTAAGTGTGTATCCAATAAGGGTAGTGATGGAACTACTTACGTGTTTGGTTACATAGGTAAGGTATTCAGAAGGCACATAAAGGTATCTTTATCCCATCTGTTATTATCCTTCCACATAGATGGGCATATAGAAATAAACAGAAGACTCACATACAAAAAATTATACATTTATTTCTCAACAAGAGTATATATGAAACTTGGAGAGTATATCCATACCAGATGTTGCACAGATTCTACAGCCACCAAATGTAGAATGGAACCCGGGTGTTCAATATAGGATATGTAGAAATAATATATAGGATAGGATATACTGCCCCTGTCACTTTTTCTACGCGTTTCGACACTACACTGGCATCTTTTGCAAGTAGAGTGATCCACCCACAGATCTTAATCGCACGTATTAATGCGGCTTAGCTCTATACTCGCACCTTTTCAAAACAGACCCTATTACATTTGGCCCTATATGTGTTTTAAATAAATTTCTTTTTACTATTGATTAATTTCTGTAAACATGTTAGTTTATATATATATATACAGTGGTCGAAGTGTGCCGGTATGGGGCAGTATGACATACCGGCACTTCGATTTTCACTGACCCAGAAGTTGCAGTGTCTTTACACTACAGTGGAGGACTGACTTTAACGTTGCACGTGTTACTCATACAGCCCACACACTCCAGAGCCCTGCTCGCCTGTATAATATTATATTCCCTGTGGGTCGATGGCTCAAGGGGCCGTTTGTTCCGTTTGTTCCGGCCAGTGCAGATTTGTGCTGTCACTTTAAGCTCCTTTCTGGTGGCTGGCCCCTCCCACCTGAGGAACCAGCCACGCCCCCAGTCTTACTACACCAGGGCCGGGCAGTGTGCTTAACTGCCCGGTGGGGAGCACAGACGGAACAGCCTACAGGTAAGCCGGCTCCTACCTCCTCCGCACACGCTTTACTGAGTGTCCAAGGCAGCGGCCGGATCTCCGTGCTCGTCAGTCGGTTTCCACCAAGCCAGGGCTCAGGAGGCTGATCTTCTATTAAGCCTGGCAGCATGGTGTGAGCTGGGCCAGCTCTAGCTTATCAACAGCTGGCCCAAGAGACATCTGTTCCTGGTGGCTGGCCCCTCCCCAGGTACTATCCAATATACTGCTGCGGTCACACAAATCAGCCCAGGGCTGATCCGGACAGTCTGTCCTGCACCTCCTCTGCCACTGCCTCCAAAAGGTGGTGACATTTTCTCCCCTCCCTTCCTAAAACAAGTGGCAGTCGACAGGGAGGGAGCTCAGATCTGTAATTTATCACAAGTGTCCCTTGCCACTGACAGACCCTCCAGTGCAGCGGCATCCCTGCTGATTTACACAGAGGCTACACACCAAGAGGTTAGCAGACTGGGGATCCAATATTCTGGGGTCTCCTACATAAGTAAAATGATACCTCTGTGTTTCTCTAGCAGTGATATCAAGTCCCAGCATTTTGTATCTTGTCAGCTGAATGTGCTGGTACTTGTAGTACCACCACAGTTGGGGAGACCCTCTGATTCTCTATCTTTCATAAGCATGAAACACAGAGCTCCTGACTGACCCAAATACCCCCTCCCACACACACACACACATACCCCTTGTTTCCTTTCTTAAACACCATTCTCCTGTCGCCATTGAAGGGACACCCATCAGCAACACAGAACTCACAAAAGCCCTGGGGGACTTAATTATTATATTAACTATGGGATACTTATCCCAACTTAGGGCCGTATTCAATTAGGCTGCGAAAACCCATTGTCGGTGATAATTTATCGCCGATGACGTCATTTTCGCCTGTTTCACTTCTCCCCATATTCAATTACAAAGACTTTTCGTAGGTGTGAAAAGTCTTTGTTAAAAAACGAGGATAAGTATTCACCGCTCTTTAGGTGTGAAAAAAAGTGCAGAATTGGGGTTTAAGGGTGCAGAAAAAAAAATAGCCTGCAGCCTTTGTAATGTCCCCTTAAAGTAATCTGTCAAAAAATGTGAAAAGTTCATTAGGACACTCCAAAGAAAGGTACTTTAATTTTGGGGTTGAAATAAAAATATTGGGGGACAAACTTCTAAACTAGTGAAATCGATCCTGTGGGGGTTCCCAAGTAAGCGACAGGTGTTTTCTAGAATGCGGCTGGTAGCGGCAGGTGCATTATTGAAGAATTTTCAAAAATCACTTTAGGGACTTAAAAATATACATGCACCCATTTACATGTACCCCAAATTTGATTCACATAGCTAGTTTTTTTATTTGTGGGGGGGGAATAACTAAGTGCTATTCTTCACCCATTCTTCTAAAACCGCATATATGCACCTGCCACGGCTATTTAAAAACCCTGACTACCTTCAGCAGGCCAAATCGGGGGTACCCATTGTGATCCCCCATGTCAGGACATCTTTAATTTAGGGTATTATAACACTGCTGTTATCTGAATATATTTGACTATTTCAGGACTTTGTTATGTGATTATTGTATGTACACTATGATTACCTTATAACTTGATGTATCTATTGTTTTCCATCTGCCCTAGATATGTGAGACAGTCTTGGGACCCACAAAACACCATTTTACATTATACTGCTCAGTATTTTATCTACGACTAATAAAAGTTAATTCTTAATAGAATATATGCTTTAGGGTATTCGCATTTCTGTTTCATTAACTGACATCTCGTACAAATAAGAGTGCCCCCCAAAATAATTTATCTCTTTTCTTGCCCATACATCTTTTATAACCAATGTCTCCAGGTATTGTACAGTGATGTACTAATCCTGCCTACTTTGGTATTGGTCATGTCTACAGTTAATTTGGTGCCGCCCACATGAGGGGCCACTTCCAGAAATTTTTCCAGGCCCACTTTTAGTCCCAATCCGCCCCTGAGCCTATGTCTCTGTGTTTATTCCAGTGGTGGCCTATGTGTGTGTTTTTTTTCTGTGGGAGCTTATGTGTGTGTGTGTGTTTTATTTCCCTGTGGGAGCCTGTGTGTGTATGCCTATGTGTGTGTGTGTGTGTGTGTGTGTGTGTTTATTCCTGCGGGGGCCTATGTGTGTGTATGGTTTTCCTGTGGGGAATGTGTTTGTTTTTTTTCTTCATGTGAATTCTATGGGGGGAATTCAATGTGCGTAATGTGTAAGGTGCATTACTGTGCGGCATAATGTATAAGGGGCACTACTATTGTGTGGCATAATGTGTATATGTGGTACACTACACTGATGAAAAGGGAGTAGTCACACCCCTTTTTCCAGCCTGGCGTGCACATATTTACAACCTTAATTTTTCCATACCCCCACTTCAAAATTCCCACTTCGACCACTGTGTGTATATATATATATATATATATATATATATATATATAAACTATCTTTTTTTGTATATATTTTTATTCTTTATGTGTTTTTTACAAATAATCTGATTTGTTTATGAGTTTAAGATGCAAAAGTGTATTCTGTTGGTGAGGGTAGCTAATTAATTAAACAGATTGATGGAAAACACTTGACTTCCATCTGAATAGTGGAGCATTTAAACCCTCAGTTGATTTCACTCAGCGTGCACCAGTTTCTTGACAAAGCCACCGTAAATGCGGAGAAACGCGTTGAAGGTACAGTATAGTTGACTGTGCCAGATCTCGCCAATTACAGCTGGACCTATAGACCAGTGGTATCAACTCAGCTGACTACTTGGTTCCCTGCTGCTTCCTTTGCTGATACAGAAGCATATTCTTTATTTACCTGCAACGCGCTGGCTGTTGGTCGACCTTAGCGACTCACTTCTTCCAGCGCTAGCACCTTCATTGGGGTGATTGCGGTATCTTCCCGCTTACATTAAATCTATCAGGGCCACAATAAATATAGTGAAAGACCAGAACAGCCTAAGCAGTGAGTAGATTACTCTACAGCAGTAAAGGTATTAACTTTGCAGGGTGAACACCTTATGATCCATTTTGAATCACAGTCATTATATGGACAACATAATTTTTATTGCTGTTCCATCTAGCTGCCACTATTGCTGGGTTACAAATACTTAATAAAGTTCAGATACCACTGGATTATTCAACCACTTACCAATAGGATATAAGACACTTTATTGAAATTCCCTTACTGTGACCTACTGTAGGCAAGGATATTCATTTGACTATATTTCTTTAACATCTATTTGGATTTATTATTCCTTCAATGTTGCAGTAGATTATTTCTGTGCAAACCAGCTGCTATTAAGTTCCTCTTTGGGAGCAATATGTTGAGTGCACAAATTACTTGTTTCCATTTTATTGATAAATGGTTTTTATTATTCACACTCCCAGGAGCTATTCTTATTTATTGTGAGGAAATACATATTCAGGGCCCCATGTAACAACGTACATTACCCCTTTAGCACTCAGGGGTTATGTCATCCTTTCAATATTTAGCAAACAGCGGTGATCTAAGATGGCCGCTGTTTGTCACTGCATTGCTCTCACCGTCTTTAGAGGAGGACGTCTCTGGACCTCACCGGCGAGGTAAGTAATGATGAATACCAGTGGCATATTCCTTTGTATCACTGCTATAATAAACGAAGTATGACGCTGGTATTTAAATTCCTTAATAAATGGGGCCATCAGTTTTTATTCTTATAGTGTATATTGTGTATTTCTAATGCCCTGAGCACCACAACACATTGGGGGTCATTCAGACCCACTCGCGAGCGGCTGTCCACTCGCAAGTGGGTCGATGGTCCCCACTGCGCATGCGCACGACGGAGGGAGCTCCGTCGTGCGCATGCGCGAGACCAGACGAGCGAAGGACTTTCCTTCGCTCGGAGTGTCTCATCAAAGGGGGCGTGCTGTCGATGGTGACTGACAGCACGCCCCCTTTGGTGGGCGTGCCGGGGGTGTGCCTACCGTCTGAAGCCTTCCCCACTGACATCACTAGTGATGTCAGTGGGAGTGATTTTGGCTCTGATAGAGCCAAAATCACTCCTGGCCTTGCGGTTGAAAAACCCAACCGCAGGCTTTTACTCACAGTTCCGATGGTCGCGATGGTCAAGACCATCGCGACCATCATTCTGCACGCTCGTATATGCTGTGGGTGGTGACCCACAGCTATACGAGCGTCCAGGAGGACGCTCCATATTAATGGAGGTGGGCCCTGATTCAGAGCGAGCGCTCTGGTCAGAGCGTCCGGCTCTGAATCAGGGCCATTATTTTCCTGGTGCTGGAGAATGGCTGGAAGTCTGATTGTTTCTGCTCTTGCACCTCTTCTTTTTTTAGTTTATTTAAGCTAAAATTCATAGATACAGTATCTGCACCTAAATGTACATGAGTTAGAACCAAATACTTAATAAGCTCAATACATAATTAAATCAATGAAAAGTAAACAGTCTTGGAGCCCGAAGACCAAGAGTATAATGCCGCGTCACACTAGACGATAAAAGTGTACGATATGAACGATAACGATATCGTTCAGTGATATATCATCTAGTATGTATGGTCCGAACGACCAACAATGCGCGCTTCCGCGGGTCGTTAATGATATCCCCAGTCGGCTGTACCTGCAGCCCAGTTTGGGGATATCGTGAGCGATATCATGCTTCTGAATGAAGCATGGCCCCATTCCCCCCTCCCCTCACTGCCGTTCGCTGCTAGTCAGCATCGGTAAGTGTGTATACACCTGCCGATGCCGACACCCCGCTGGCCCCGCTGCTGACGATGTCGCTGCATACACACATCATCTAGTGCAGGGGTAGCCAACCCTGGTCCTCAAGAACTACCAAAAGTGCATGTTTTCCATGACTCCTCACAGAATCACAAGTGAAATAATTAGCTCCACCCTTGGATCTTTTCAAATGTGTTAGTGAGTAATGACTACACCTGTGCACCAGCTAGGTGGTCTGGAAAACGTGAACTGGTAGTAACTCTTGAGGACCGAGGTTGGCTACCCCTGGTCTAGTGTGTATGTGGCTTACAATATATTTTTCAATTTTGGGAGAAAACTAGCTGGAGGGAGGGGAGTGTAAGGAGACAAGCACTCAGTGACACTACTAATATAAACCTCTAAAGACTTTGCATGAGTTTCTGGGCAAAGGTCTACTACAAAAAATCAGATAAATTTCTATAGGCCTCCGGTCTTATAACTACATCCCGGTCATAGCAGGTACAGTGTTTAAACTTTCTAAAAATCGTTTAGATAAGAGTTTCCCAAACTCTGCCATTACAGTCCAGGTTTTAAGGTTATCCATGCTTGAGTCCAGATGATTTAATCACAAATTGACTGAGGTCTAATTAGGTCTCCTGCATGACTTAATCATGGCTATCATTTGTACACAGCTACTGTACTGTATCATGTTCTATTGTTATTCAGCCGCTGTGATACTGTACTCAACCTTTGTATTATATGTAGACTTTTTTTTAAATACTAGTATATTTTTCAAGCACAAAGAAGTATTGCCCTAGGATTTTTTTCCTCTCATAAATGGTGGTGAGCTGTCTACCCTACAGGTCCTGGGCTGTTTTCCAAGTCAATGTGCCTCCTCTTTATGAAAGCAGCAGCAGAAGGTCTAAATACCTGCGTCTGCTCTGCTGTATGCTATCATCACAGCCTCACATCCCGAGCACCAGGTGGCTGCCGTGTCCTGCAGTTGCTCTCCCTGCACCTCCTCTGGTTCCACCACTGTCTGCAATATCCTATAGACTTTCTGCTTAACATTAGTTAACAGGGATTGCAACAGGATAGTTGGTGGTGCACATCTTTAGTGTGTCCATTTTTGACAGCTTGGTATGTTTTAGCACGCACAAAAAGAAAATATGTTCTGTCTGTGGTTTTTGTAAGTCCAGGTGTGAGAAACAATGTACTACATATTGGTGTACCTGTAATAGATGTGGGATGTGCAGTGCACGCAGGCCCCTGGGTCCAGGGGGGCAACACTGCACACATTGAATATATTTATATCTGCTAATGATATCTCTTGGGATATTATGGCAGAACTATCTTCCCGTAGATAAGCGCATACGCAACAGAGAAATCACATGGAAAATGAAGCAGGCCACAGTGCTAGCGTCTACTTCGGGCACGTACGAGTCGCTTGAGGGTTAGTTTTCTTCCATCTGCTGTGCGCATGCTGAATGCTATGAATGTATCTCTTTAGTTAATTTAATTTTATTATTTTCGTGAAATTGTTTGTGATAACCTTTACCATGGATTGCTATTCACTGTTTTTTTTTTAGCATGTTTCTGTGCAATGTAATTTCGTCTGCCAAACTTGTTTTGCTGATGACAACAATAAATACAATACAATACAATACACTTGGCAGAAGAAGGGGATGCTCAGAGATTGCACACGGGTATCCTCCTGCCATAATTCACCCATGGTACTGCAGCATCCATTCAGACATCTGCTTTCACTAATATACAGACATTTGCTCAAGGCAGGGGCGGTCCATGCGCATTCCTCGTGCCGGGCCCCCTCCTCTCTCCTCAGCGGTCGGCAGTTGACTGACGTGGCTGGCCGGCCACTGCAAGAAGCAGTAGACTCTGGGCACTAGAGTGTCCCAGAGTCTACTGTGCATCCACAGAACGCCATAAAAATGGCCGCGGCGACCATTTTCCGGTGTTCTGTGCAGCACTGACACCCGATGCGGGACCACGGACATGTGAGTTTTAAATAATATGGGTGCAGGGTGTGCGGTGCGGGGCCCCCCTGGACTCAGGGGCCCGCACTCTGCACCCTTTATAGACATGCCCCTGGCTCAAGATTGATCAAAGGTAACATCTGATTGGTTGCTACTAGCGACATACTTGTGCAGTTTGCACAGAGTTGTGTATAAAGCCAGTCAAGAATTGTCTAAAACAGAGTTTTCCAAACTTAGCCATTACAGTCCAGGTTTTAATGATAGCCATGATTAAGTCATGCAGGTAACCTAATTACCTAATTAGTACCTCAGTCAATTTGTGATTTAGTTATCTGGACTCAAGCAGGGATAGCCTTAAAACCTGGACTGTAATGACAGAGTTTGGGAAACTCTTATCTAAACGATTTTTAGAAAGTTTAAGCTACTGTACCTGCTATGACCGAGATGTAGTTATGCGTCTGCCGGTCTCAATACAGACACCTGAATCCCAACAAGGGACTTAAAATATGCGTAAGTCAGGGTGGCCCTTAGCGTTAGCCGCGCGGGGGGGGGCTGTTAGGTTTAGGGAGCGTAGCAAGATTAGGGTTAGGTTATGGTGGGGTTAGAGTTAGGCACCCCCGGAGGAGGTTAGGTTTAGGCACTGGGGGAGAGGTTAGGATTAGGCACCATTAAGGGAGGGTTAGGGGGGGAGGAGTAGGGCTAGGGTGCTTACCTGCCCTGTCGGGATCTTCTCCCTTCGGGCTGCCAGCGTCAGGATATAGTCAGAGTCAGGATATGGTAAGGGTCAATGCAACATCACCATCTGGTCATAGGGAATGGGTATGAAGTCCCGGCAGCTGAATAGCTGCCGGGACTTCATACCCATTCCCTATGACCAGATGGCGATGTTGCACTGACCCTGCATAATTATGGTACAATGAAGTTTGTAGACCATAGTAGGGCAGAACTCACATGTACTGCACAACTCCTATGTACAGTTCAATTTATACATTTATCTTTGTTTTTATGTCCATGTTCTTCGAGGAGCGGAATGTCAGTTATGTAGAGTAAGCTTTAATTTTCTTCAACAAATGTACAGTTATAATTCATTCCATTCTTTTTTTAGGCCTATTATAGTAATTTTCAGTACTTAGTATCAAAATCATTGCCACACAAGTCCTCACATGGGGCCATTTTCTTCCCTAATAGACCTCAATCAAAAATTAGCTGTTTGTATAAACATGGAAATTCATTTTATTTTGCTTGCTTTTTATTAATGTTAAGAGAAAATTGTGCAAAATAAATTATTGTTGTTTAAGTGTGAAGTAGGAGTCTAGAAGTTTCCTGAACTGTGTAGATTTGTGATGTCATACAAAACCGGTGATCTCACACACGAAGAGAAGGTAACTTTGTATAAACAAGAATTAGAAAAAAAAAGACCCTTTAATGAATTGACCCTTTTATGCAGATATGTTTTACTAGTCATTGCTATATATTTTATAACGAAGGAGGATAACAATTAAACATCACTCAATGAATAAAGTTTTTTTTTGTTTTGTTTTTTATTAGGTAAATACATAAATGTATAAATAACAGAAGGATTGAACAAGGAAAAGGTGCATTTTGCTTATTACAAAACATCCCTGACAATAACTCCTTAGGGCATATATGCACACGAGAGGTTCGGTAATGACGTCTCTCCTTCATTCTGCTCTTGACAAATGAATGAGAAAATGATAGATAGAATTGATCTCTAGGCAGAATAGCAGTACACACACACATAGTTGTCTTTTCAAAGTAGATAATGGAACCAGGGACAGGAGTAAATGGACTGTGTCATAATGTCCCTGCTCTTACACTTGCCTGCTCAGATGGATGTGAGCATTGCACCGATGTCTTTCCATAGAGATAATAATCTGTATGAGAGCCTCCATCTCTTGACCATTCAGCTGAACTAACATCAGAAATGGAACCAATGAATAACTGTGTGAGATCATCTATTGCAATTATCTTAGACATTTCACCAAAGTGTCCCAATTAAGCCAGGGATCTGCCCCTCTGTCCCGACTGTCAGCACTTTTGTCCCGAATATTGGGATGAATGTCTAACATGTGCAACTGTAACAGGTATGTGCAACAATGCAGGGGACATTGTAATGAATAGGAGGGGGATTAGAGCAGCAGTCCCTTCAGAAATGCTAAGCATGCCCATGGCCGCCATGAGAAGCCTTGTACTTTTAAGAGGGGATGGCCAACCAGGGGTGTGGCCACTCCCCGTTACAAATATCTGTCCAATATAGAGATGGCAGGCCAGGCGCCACTGGAAGTGCCATGGCCGGACAATATTGTGAACATGGTTATGTCTCCTTTGTTGGCCCAAGAAGACATAGCCAAGGCACAATAAGACTTCTGGCAGGTATGATCATAAACCATTTGCAGAATCGTTAAAAGGAAGTCTTACCTCATTTGAGGTTTGCAGATACACATAATGGCTGTCTTACTTGCATTTATGTTGAGGACAGCATCCCCTGTAACAATCCTTTACATCCTCTGCACTAGTCACATAAGCTATTTATAAGCTTGCCAATAAAACATCAGTCCCAAGGTAAATGCTCAAGAGAAACTGGTTTAATCTACAATCAACTCATTGCTGCCGTTGAGGGTATTGTGTGAATAAACAGGTTATTAAACAGCAACAGCTAACACGTGTTTCATTGCTTGGAGTGACAGGATTCATTGCAGCAGTAATCAGTCATTGACAGCGGGACTGAATTTTTATTGGCTCCTGTGATATCTAACTGTATAGATTCTGATGCGCTTCTTGTAGCATGAACATCAATGAAAATTCAGTGTTCAACAAAGTGACTGAGTACACAAGACAACGAACTGTATAATACGTGTATAGAAATCCAAAGTGACATACTGTGATACATAGTATAATGCACTGTAACAATAGTAGTGTGCACCATTGTGGGAATGCAGATGACGTACAGTACAAAGAGCTTATCCGCAGACTCAGTCTTATTTTTTAAATATTTCTCCTTGTTTTGTTTTTCTTACACTTAGTTGTCCACTTACCTGTTTTTGTTTAATGACAAAGGGCCCCATTTATCAACGAACCTAAATACCAGTGGCATATTTAGTTTAGTATTGTAGTGATACCAACGAATATGCCATTGGTATTCATCATTACTTACCTCACTGGCAAGGTTCAGCAATGTCCCCCTTCTCTGCGTCGCCCTCTGCTCACCTGCTAGCAGCCTATTGCTGCCAGCGACGGGTTTGTATGTCATGCACATGTGTGACGGTCAGTCTACATATGTGCATGACTGTTTCACCGTGTGGGGACCCGGCAGTGCCTGTAAGGCTTTGCTGAAGCCAGAAAGACTGCTGCTGGGTTCCCATTGCCGGCATTGTGGACCATATCCCTCTCGCCATTCCCAGCCCTCTTCCTGGGGATGCAATGGGGAAACCGGCAGTCTTAATCCCAACAGCAAGCTTCCCGACTGCTTTATCCCGGCGAGGGTTAAATGACAGGCGTCTAAAATCTAGAAGCCTGTCATCACCCCTACGCCGGGAGACCGGCACCCGGCATCCCGATCGAAGGGATGCCGGGTGCCGCGAGCGGACAGCCACGGGGGAGGGTTGTGTTTAGGGCACCCGGGGAGGACTTGGGTTTGGCACCCCCCCGGGAGGGTTATGGTTAGGCTAGGGGAAGGGAGGGTTAGGGTTAGGCACCCCCCGGGGGACTTAGGTTTAGGCAGCGGGGAAAGGGGTGTTAGGGTTAGGCACTTAGAGGTGGGATTAGGTTTAGGCACTTTGGGGGAGGTTAGGGTTAGGCACCCCTAAGGAGGGTTAGGGTTAGGTTAGTTTTTACTTACCTTTAGGACGATCGGGATTTCCAGCGCTGTCGGGCTTCCGCTGCGGGGAACTCTGCTTCAGTTGGCCTGCCGCTCCCAGGATTCGAACTGCTGGCCAGAGGGCCAGCGGAATTTCATAACGATCCCCTCTTCCTGCACTGAATGGATGGAGCGCGCATGCTGCACAGCTGCATGAATGGCGCGTCACTGCTGCTGCGGTGGAGGTGCCCAACCTCCTGACCGCACGCGGGACACTTCAGCCCGCGGGTGGAACAGTAGGGCAGTGCACAAAAAATGGGACTGTCCTGCTAAAATCAGGAATGGTTGGGAGGTGTGCGACCGCACTGGTGTGGGGTGTACTAAGCATTGCATTCACCCTGTGGGGACACGGCAATGCCTGCAAGGCTTTGCTGAAGCCAGAAAGACTGCTGTATTTGTCCCCATTGCCAGCAATGTGGACCGTATCGCTCTCGCCATTCCCAGTCCTCTTGCTGAACTGAATGTATGCTGCGCACATGCTGCACAGCTGAGGTGGTGGAGGTGCCCAACCTCCCGACTGCCCGCAGGACACTTCAGCCCGCGAGTGGAACAGCAGGGCAATGCCCGAAAAACAGGACTGTCCCGCTGAAATCAGGAATGGTTGGGAGGGGTGTGACCGCACTGGTGTGCAGTGTACTAAGCATTACATCTGCGATGCCATACATACCGCCAGTTATTGGGTACATACTGGCGATAATATCACTACCTAGAAAATTGCAAAGGACAGCTCTCCCGGTAAGAGAGGGATTTCCAGGTTAATGCGCAGAAGGACGTGCGCTCTGCAGGGGGTGCTGGGCTAATCCTTTCATTCTACTAAGAAGAAGAAATACAGCTCTCAATGTGTAGGAATTTCCATTCACTTTCCTAAGGAATGTATGTATATCTAAAGGCCGCCATACATCAGCAATTGTGCAATTTGCAATTGTGTATAAAAATCTTTCCCTTTTTCAATCGACTGCAAATTGCAGAATTGTTGATGTATGGGGGCCTTAAGTTAATACCAATAAGTTGTTTGGACACATTTAATAGCGCCTCTGATCTTAATTGTTCCCATCTTTGATGTTTGATTGGTGTTTATTAGGAACTGAGGTGGCATTACATGGGACAATATAGTGGGAGGCTGCTTTGCACAGCTTGTGTGAGAATCCATCTATCTTTTTCACAAGTGCCAGCATGCCCAGAAATCAAAGACCCGCTGACACCTGTAATAAAAATATTAAACATATGACAGGACACACACCATAGAGAAAACAAAATGTTGATTAAATAAAGTCTCCCCCAGTTAGAAATGTTACTATAGGGCCCCCATAGCAGTGTCTCTCCTCGCTGATGCTGGTGAGGAGAGACGGGGCTGATAGGTCTGACAGCGATCCGCAGCGCTGATGATCCCTGCAGCATACTGCTTCCTAGTCACAGGCTACAGTGTGCCTGTGATCACGAAGCCACTTGCAAGACTTGTCAGCCCCGCCGCTCCTCTCATCCAGTACCCACTCTACCAAAAGCGGGTGCAGGGGTTAGTGGGCCCCGTAGGCACTGCAACCGCACCTCTTGCACCCACGGTAGCTACGCCCACTGGTCTGTAGGTCTGAAATTGTCGCACATCACTTCAGAAATTGTCACACGTCACTTCAGAAATTGGCGCATGGCACTTCAGAAATTGGCGCACGGCACTTCAGAAATTGGCGCACATCATTTTGTAAGTTGTCGCAGGCCCCATGTTCATTTCTATGAAGAATGTTCGCAGTGTTTTCAACCTTCACTCAGAAATTGTTGCTACCCGCTTAGAAATTATGTTGCAGATCAATGTTTACATTGGTGCACTGCACACACAGTACATTTATTTAGCTGTAGAGAATTGGGGTCTCTTGACGATGGGCTGCAAGATTAAATGTTCTGATCAAAATATGCATAAAATCTCCATACTTTTACTTGATAGGTACAGTGAGTACATACAGATTTGCGGTATATTATTGCTAGCGCCAATAGACAAAGGGGTCTATTTACTAAGCAGTGTTAGGAGACAGAGTGAAAAGTGATAAGGTGCCAGCCAATCAGCTCCCAAATGTCATTTTTCAAACACAGCCTGTGAGATGGCAGTTAGGAGCTGATTGGCTGGCACCTGCTTAGTAAATACACCCCAAAGTCTCTAGGCGCTGTACAGTACATTGTATATAAGAAAATAAATCATTAAAAAACAAATAATAATCATAATAAGCTCAACCATGGCTCCAGTAGTATATATATTTATATACATTGTCGCAAAACACTGAAGAAGGAAACAATAAAGCAGCGTATCAAAACATACTGTACAGTAATCTTGTACTGTGTCATTTTATTACATAGGCTATCTGACGCATGCGCCATAAAGTTTAGGAAAGGAGACATCTGGTGGATGGACAGTAGTATTACACTTTCCAATTCTCAGTATGTTATGCTGCAGACAAATACACCATGATGCGTCCAGGCGCGGCATATTATATGTGGCAAGCCTGCCGTGTTACATGGCATACAGGCGATAAGTCTAAGGACAGTTAAAAGGTTCCTATGTACTGTGCCCCACAATTTCTTATATTAGCCCTGACCAAAAACATATATTAAATACTAGAATTAGTAAATAAAAGAAATCCATGAATTCACTAATATTTTGTTTTATTTTTCCTGCTATAGGAAGTACACAGAGCGTTTGCTAAGTACTTTGGATGCAGTGGCTGAAGCCTATTTGCCTAGAGAAGCAAACACTCCACTTGACTGATGAGTCTCCGCTAAAACCTCTTTGATTTTCTGCCTCATGATGTTGAAGAAATTGAGGCTGACACCTAGTAGTCCGTCTAGTTTCCTTTTTCACATCTGTGCCCTGGGACCAGTTAAGGAATAAAATGAGCACCAGTTAAGGAATAAAATGAATATATCCAAGGCTTAGTTCCCTTGTGCACAATGGAGGGGTTAATAGAGGCCTTTTATAAAAACACATACAGTACAGTACAGTACAGTATTGCATTGTATCATCACCTGACCTTTGTAACACTATACAACGGGTTCTCAGCCCTCACGTTTTCCCAACAGGTCACATTTTGATGATTTCTGTCTGTGGAAGCAGGTGGGATAATTACTGACCCAGCAAATTAGATTAGCTCACCTGTGCATTATTAAAAACATCCACAGATCATGACCCGTTGGGGGTACTTGAGGACTGGAGTGAGAAGGCCAGCTATAGGCACTAATACATTTTAACTTTTTATTTATTTTTTTGCACATTGGGGGAAACTGCTTTTCTCACTATGGGGCTCTATTTACTACAATCCGCATTGGTAATGCAGATTGTAGTGTGATATTACCGAGTGAATTCACATTGCGAATTCAGGCAATATCACAGGGATTTACTACAAATCCCTTGCAGGGACAGAGCTTGCGACAAAGCTCTGGGGGTCGATGTTGCCCCACTGCGCATGCGCACGACGGAGGGCTCTCCGACGCTCCAGGTCTCGCACCAAAGGGGGCGTGCTGTCGATGTTGATTGACAGCACGCCCCCTTTGGTGGGCGTGGCTGCCAGACGGAGGCGTTCCCATGGGAACGCCTACCGTCTGAAGCCGGTCCCACTGACATCACTAGTGAACGAGCAGTCGTTCAGTGCAGTGCATACATATTCAACCTGACATTATCGTCAGGTTGTCCAGCATGTTTGCACAAGGATAGATGTCTAAACGACCAGCAGGCACGCACATTATTGGTCTTTTTAGAAATTTTTGCAAATGATTTATAAACGACTAAACGATCGTTATTGTTCAAACGCTCAACTTAATCGTCTAGTGGATGGGCACCTTTAAGCTAGCTACACACTAAATCTGGGCATCCACTATACCAGTGGTTCTCAAACTTGGTCCTCAGGACCCCACACAGTTCACTTTTTGCAGCTTACCCAGCAGGTGCAGTAATAAAGGGCTGCATATTGGGCACAGTAAGTGATAAGGGGCTGCATATTGGGGATAGCAAGGGATAAGGGGCTGCATATTGGGGATAGTAAGTGATAAGGGGCTGCATATTGGGGACAGTAAGTGATAAGGGGCTGCATATTGGGGACAGTAAGTGATAAGGGGCTGTTAATTGGGGACAGTAAGTGATAAGGGGCTGCATATTGGGGATAGTAAGTGATAAGGGGCTGCTTATTGGGGACAGTGATAAGGGGCTGCATATTGGGCACAGTAAGTGATAAGGGGCTGCATATTGGGGATAGTAAGTGATAAGGGGCTGCATATTGAGGACAGTAAGTGATAAGGGGCTGCATATTGAGGACAGTAAGTGATAAGGGGCTGCATATTGGGGACAGTAAGTGATAAGGGGCTGCATATTGGGGACAGTAAGTGATAAGGGGCTGTTTATTGGGTACAGTAAGTGATAAGGGGCTGCATATTGGGGACAGTAAGTGATAAGGGGCTGCATATTGGGGACAGTAAGTGATAAGGGGCTGCATATTGGAGACAGTAAGTGATAAGGGGCTGCATATTGGGGACAGTAAGTGATAAGGGGCTGCATATTGGGGACAGTAAGTGATAAGGGGCTGCTTATTGGGGACATTAAGTGATAAGGGGCTGCATATTGGGGAGAGTAAGTGATAAGGGGCTGCATATTGGGGATAGTAAGTGATAAGGGGCTGCATATTGGGGTTAGTAAGTGATAAGGGGCTGCATACTGGGCACAGTAAGTGATCAGGGGCTGCATATTGGGGATAGTAAGTGATAAGGGGCTGCCAATTGGGTACAGTACATGATAAGGGGCTGCCTATTGGGGACAGTAAGTGATAAGGGGCTGCCTATTGGGGATAGTAAGTGATAAGGGGCTGCATATTGGGGACAGTAAGTGATAAGGGGCTGCATATTGGGGACAGTAAGTGATAAGGGGCTGAAAATTGGGGACAGTAAGTGATAAGGGGCTGCATATTGGGGACAGTAAGAGACAAGGGGCTGCATATTGGGGACAGTAAGTGATAAGGGGCTGCATATTGGGGACAGTAAGTGATAAGGGGCTGCTTATTGGGGACAGTAAGTGATAAGGGGCTGCATATTGGGGACAGTAGTGATAAGGGACTGCATATGGGGGACAGTAAGTGATAAGGGGCTGCATATGGGGGACAGTAAGTGATAAGGGGCTGCATATGGGGGATAGTAAGTGATAAGGGGATGCATATTGGGGACAGTAAGTGATAAGGGGCTGCATATGGGGGACAGTAAGTGATAAGGGGCTGCATATGGGGGACAGTAAGTGATAAGGGGCTGCATATTGGGGACAGTAAGTGATAAGGGGCTGTTTATTGGGGACAGTAAGTGATAAGGGGCTGCATATTGGGGATAGTAAGTGATAAGGGGCTGCATATTGGGGATAGTAAGTGATAAGGGGCTACATATTGGGGACAGTAAGTGATAAGGGGCTGCAAATTGGGGACAGTAAGTGATAAGGGGCTGCATATTGGGGATAGTAAGTGACAAGGGGCTGCATATTGGGAACAGTAAGTGATAAGGGGCTGCATATTGGGGACAGTAAGTGATAAGGGGCTGCTTATTGGGGACAGTAAGTTATAAGGGGCTGCATATGGGGGACAGTAGTGATAAGGGGCTGCATATGGGGGACAGTAAGTGATAAGGGGCTGCATATTGGGGACAGTAAGTGATAAGGGGCTGCATATTGGGGATAGTAAGTGATAAGGGGCTGCATATTGGGCACAGTATAAAGGGCTGCATATTGAGCACAGTAAGTGATAAGGGGCTGCATATTGGGGATAGTAAGTGATAAGGGGCTGCATATTGGGGATAGTAAGTGATAAGGGGTTGCATATTGGGGATAGTAAGTGATAAGGGGTTGCATATTGGGCACAGAATGTGATAAGGGGCTGCATATTGGGGACTGTAAGTGATAAGGGGCTGTTTATTGGGGACATTAAGTGATAAGAGGCTGCATATTGGAGACAGTAAGTGATAAGGGGCTGCATATTGGGGACAGTAAGTGACAAGGGGCTGCATATTGGGGACAGTAAGTGATAAGGGGCTGTTTATTGGGGACAGTAAGTGATAAGGGGCTGCATATTGGGGACAGTAAGTGATAAGGGGCTGCTTAATGGGGACAGTAAGTGATAAGGGGCTGCATATTGGGGATAGTAAGTGATAAGGGGCTGCATATTGGGGACAGTAAATGATAAGGGGCTGCATATTGGGCACAGTAAGTGATAAGGGGCTGTTTATTGGGCACAGTAAGGGATAAGGGGCTGCATATTGGGATAGTAAGTGATAAGGGGCTGCATATTGGGGACAGTAAGTGATAAGGGGCTGCAAATTGGGGACAGTAAGTGATAAGGGGCTGCAAATTGGGGACAGTAAGTGATAAGGGGCTGCATATGGGGGACAGTAAGTGATAAGGGGCTGCATATGGGGGACAGTAAGTGATAAGGGGCTGCATATGGGGGATAGTAAGTGATAAGGGGCTGCATATGGGGGACAGTAAGTGATAAGGGGCTGCATATTGGTGACAGTAAGTGACAAGGGGCTGCATATTGGGGACAGTAAGTGACAAGGGGCTGCATATTGGGGACAGTAAGTGATAAGGGCTTGCTTATTGGGGACAGTAAGTGATAAGGGGCTGCATATGGGGGACAGTAAGTGATAAGGGGCTGCATATTGGGGACAGTAAGTGATAAGGGGCTTCATATTGGGGACAGTAAGTGATAAGGGGCTGCATATTGGGGATAGTAAGTGATAAGGGGCTGCATATTGGTGACAGTAAGTTATAAGGGGCTGCATATTGGGGACAGAAAGTGATAAGGGGCTGCATATTGGGGATAGTAAGTGATAAGGGGCTGCATTTGGATACAGTAAGTGATAAGGGGCTGCATATTGGGCACAGTAAAAGGGGCTGCATATTGGGCACAGAAAGTGATAAGGGGCTGCATATTGGGCACAGAAAGTGATAAGGGGCTGCATATTGGTGACAGTAAGTGACAAGGGGCTGCATATTGGGGACAGTAAGTGACAAGGGGCTGCATATTGGGGACAGTAAGTGATAAGGGCTTGCTTATTGGGTACAGTAAGTGATAAGGGGCTGCATATGGGGGACAGTAAGTGATAAGGGGCTGCATATTGGGGACAGTAAGTGATAAGGGGCTGCATATTGGGGATAGTAAGTGATAAGGGGCTGCATATTGGTGACAGTAAGTTATAAGGGGCTGCATATTGGGGACAGAAAGTGATAAGGGGCTGCATATTGGGGATAGTAAGTGATAAGGTGCTGCATTTGGATACAGTAAGTGATAAGGGGCTGCATATTGGGCACAATAAAAGGGGCTGCATATTGGGCACAGAAAGTGATAAGGGCTGCATATTGGGCACAGAAAGTGATAAGGGGCTGCATATTGGGGATAGTAAGTGATAAGGGGCTGCATATTGGGGATAGTAAGTGATAAGGGGCTGCATATTGGGCACAGAATGTGATAAGGGGCTGCATATTGGGGATAGTAAGTGATAAGAGGCTGCATTTGGGGACAGAAAGTGATAAGGGGCTGCATATTGGGGACAGTAAGTGATAAGGGGCTGCTTAATGGGGACAGTTAGTGATAAGGGGCTGCATATTGGGGACAGTAAGTGATAAGGGGCTGCATATTGGGGACAGTAATTGATAAGGGGCTGCTTATTGGGCACAGTAAGTGATAAGGGGCTGCATATTGGGATAGTAAGTGATAAGGGGCTGCATATTGGGGACAGTAAGTGATAAGGGGCTGCAAATTGGGGACAGTAAGTGATAAGGGGCCGCATATTGGGGACAGTAAGTGATAAGGGGCTGCATATTGGGGACAGTAAGTGATAAGGGGCTGCATATTGGGGACAGTAGTGATAAGGGGCTGCATATGGGGGACAGTAAGTGATAAGGGGCTGCAAATTGGGGACAGTAAGTGATAAGGGGCTGCATATTGGGGACAGTAAGTGATAAGGGGCTGCATATTGGTGACAGTAAGTGATAAGGGGCTGCATATTGGTGACAGTAAGTGATAATGGGCTGCATATTGGGGACAGTAAGTGATAAGGGGCTGCATATTAGGCACAGAAAGTGATAAGGGGCTGCATATTGGGGAAAGAAAGTGATAAGGGGCTGCATTTGGGGACAGTAAGTGATAAGGGGCTGCATATTGGGCACAGTATAAGGGGCTGCATATTGGGCACAGAAAGTGATAAGAGGCTGCATATTGGGCACAGAAAGTGATAAGGGGCTGCATATTAGGGATAGTAAGTGATAAGGGGCTGCATTTGGGGACAGTAAGTGATAAGGGGCTGCATATTGGGGACAGTAAGTGATAAGGGGCTGTTTATTGGGGACAGTAAGTGATAAGGGGCTGCATATTGGGGATAGTAAGTGATAAGGGGCTGCATATTGGGGACAGTATAAGGGGCTGCATATTGGGCATAGTAAGTGATAAGGGGCTGCATATTGGGGACAGTAAGTGATAAGGGGCTGCATATTGGGGATAGTAAGTGATAAGGGGTTGTATATTGGGATAGTAAGTGATAAGGGGTTGCATATTAAGCACAGTAAGTGATAAGGGGCTGCATATTGGGGATAGTAAGTGATAAGGGGCTGCATATTGGGCAATGAAAGTGATAAGGGGCTGCATATTGGGGATAGTAAGTGATAAGGGGCTGTTTATTGGGGACAGTAAGTGATAAGGGGCTGTTTATTGGGGACAGTAAGTGATATGGGGCTGCATATTGGGGACAGTAAGTGATAAGGGGCTGCATATTAAGCACAGTAAGTGATAAGGGGCTGCATATTGGGGATAGTAAGTGATAAGGGGCTGCATTTGGGGACAGAAAGTGATAAGGGGCTGCATATTGGGGACAGTAAGTGATAAGGGGCTGTTTATTGGGGACAGTAAGTGATAAGGGGCTGTTTATTGGGGACAGTAAGTGATATGGGGCTGCATATTGGGGACAGTAAGTGATAAGGGGCTGCATATTGGGGACAGTAAATGATAAGGGGCTGCATATTGGGGACAGTAAGTGATAAGGGGCTGTTTATTGGGCACAGTAAGTGATAAGGGGCTGCATATTGGGATAGAAAGTGATAAGGGGCTGCATATTGGGGACAGTAAGTGATAAGGGGCTGCAAATTGGGGACAGTAAGTGATAAGGGGCTGCATTTTGGGGACAGTAAGTGATATAGGGGGCTGCATATTGGGGACAGTAAGTGATAAGGGGCTGTTTATTGGGGACATTAAGTGATAAGGGGCTGCATCTTGGGGACAGTAAGTGACAAGGGGCTGCATATTGGGGACAGTAAGTGATAAGGGGCTGCATATTGGGGACAGTAAGTGATAAGGGGCTGCTTATTGGGGACAGTAAGTGATAAGGGGCTGCATATTGGGGACAGTAGTGATAAGGGGCTGCATATGGGGGACAGTAAGTGATAAGGGGCTGCAAATTGGGGACAGTAAGTGATAAGGGGCTGCATATTGGGGACAGTGATAAGGGGCTGCTTATTCGGGACAGGAAGTGATAAGGGGCTGCATATTGGGGACAGTAGTGATAAGGGGCTGCATATGGGGGACAGTAAGTAATAAGGGGCTGCATATTGGGGACAGTAACTGATAAGGGGCTGCATATTGGGGACAGTAAGTGATAAGGGGCTCCATATGGGGGACAGTAAGTGATAAGGGGCTGCATATTGGGGGACAGTAAGTGATAAGGGGCTGCATATGGGGGACAGTAAGTGATAAGGGGCTGCATATTGGGGGACAGTAAGTGATAAGGGGCTGCATATTGGGGACAGTAAGTGATAAGGGGCTGCATATGGGGGACAGTAAGAGATATGGGGCTGCATATGGGGGACAGTAAGTGATAAGGGGCTGCATATTGGGGACAGTAAGTGATAAGGGGCTGCATATTGGGGACAGTAAGTGATAAGGGGTTGCATATTGGGGACAGTAAGTGATAAGGGGCTGCATAGTGGGGACAGTAAGTGATAAGGGGTTGCATATTGGGGACAGTAAGTGATAAGGGGCTGCATATTGGGGACAGTAAGTGACAAGGGGCTGCAAATTGGGGAAAGTAAGTGACAAGGGGCTGCATATTGGGGATAGTAAGTGACAAGGGGCTGCATATTGGGAACAGTAAGTGATAAGGGGCTGCATATTGGGGACAGTAAGTGATAAGGGGCTGCTTATTGGGGACAGTAAGTGATAAGGGGCTGCATATTGGGGACAGTATTGATAAGGGGCTGCACATGGGGGACAGTAAGTGATAAAGGGCTGCATATGGGGGACAGCAAGTGTTAAGGGGCTGCATATTGGGCACAGAATGTGATAAGGGGCTGCATATTGGGGATAGTAAGTGATAAGGGGCTGCATTTGGGGACAGAAAGTGATATGGGGCTGCATATTGGGGACAGTAAGTGATAAGGGGCTGTTTATTGGGGACAGTAAGTGATAAGGGGACAGTAAGTGATAAGGGGCTGCATATGGGGGACAGTAAGTGATAAGGGGCTGCATTTGGGGACAGAAAGTGATAAGGGGCTGCATATTGGGGACAGTAAGTGATAAGGGGCTGTTTATTGGGGACAGTAAGTGATAAGGGGCTGCATATTGGGGATAGTAAGTGATAAGAGGCTGCATATTGGGTACAGTGATAAGGGGCTGCATATTGGGCACAGTATAAGGGGCTGCATATTGGGCACAGTAATTGATAAGGGGCTGCATATTGGGGATAGTAAGCGATAAGGGGCTGCATATTGGGGATAGTAAGTGATAAGGGGTTGCATATTGGGGATAGTAAGTGATAAGGGGATGCATGTTAAGCACAGTAAGTGATAAGGGGCTGTTTATTGGGGACAGTAAGTGATAAGGGGCAGCACAGATGGTGTAATGGTAGCATTACTGCCTCACAGCACTGAGGTCGTTGGTTCAATACCCACTACGGCCCTAACTGTGTGGAGTTTGTATATTCTCCCTGTGCTTGAGTGGGTTTCCTCCGGGTACTCCGGTTTCCTCCCACACTCCAAAAATATACTGGTAGGTTATTTGGCTCCTAACAAAATTACCCCTAGTGTGTGTATGTGTGTGCATGTGGTAGGGAATATAGATTGTAAGCTCCACTGGGGCAGGGACTGATGTGAATGGCCGAATATTCTCTGTAAAAGCGCTGCGGAATATGTGTGCGCTATATAAATAACTGGTAATAATAAGGGGCGGCATATTGGGGATAGTAAGTGTTAAGGGGCTGCATATTGGGCACAGAATGTGATAAGGGGCTGCATATTGGGGATAGTTAAGTGATAAAGGGCTGCATTTGGGGACAGAAAGTGATAAGGGGCTGCATATTGGGGATAGTAAGTGATAAGGGGCTGTTTATTGGGCACAGTAAGGGATAAGGGGCTGCATATTGGGATAGTAAGTGATAAGGGGCTGCATATTGGGGAAAGTAAGTGATAAGGGGCTGCAAATTGGGGACAGTAAGTGATAAGGGGCTGCATATTAGGGACAGTAAGTGATAAGGGGCTGCATATTGGGGACAGAAGTGATAAGGGGCTGCATATTGGGGACAGAAGTGATAAGGGGCTGCATATTGGGGACAGAAGTGATAAGGGGCTGCATATGGGGGACAGTAAGTGATAAGGGGCTGCATATTGGGGACAGTAAGTGATAAGGGGCTGCATATTTGGGACAGTAAGTGATAAGGGGCTGCATATTGGGGACAGTAAGTGATAAGGGGCTGCATATGGGGGACAGTAAGTGATAAGGGGCTGCATATTGGGGACAGTAAGTGATAAGGGGCTGCATATTGGGGACAGTAAGTGATAAGGGGCTGCATATTGGTGACAGTAAGTGATAAGGGGCTGCATATTGGGGACAGTAAGTGATAAGGGGCTGCATATTGGGGACTGTAAGTGAAAAGGGGCTGCATATTGGGGACAGTAAGTGACAAGGGGCTGCATATTGGGGTCGGTAAGTGACAAAGGGCTGCATATTGGGGACAGTAAGTGATAAGGGGCTGCATATTGGGGACAGTAAGTGATAAGGGGATGCATATTGGGGACTGTAGTGATAAGGGGCTGCATATGGGGGACAGTAAGTGATAAGGGGCTGCATATGGGGGACAGTAAGTGATAAGGGGCTGCATATTGGGGATAGTAAGTGATAAGGGGCTGCATATTGGTGACAGTAAGTGATAAGGGGCTGCATATTGGGGACAGTAAGTGATAAGGGGCTGCATATTGGGGATAGTAAGTGATAAGGGGCTGCATATTGGGCACAGAAAGTGATAAGGGGCTGCATATTGGGGATAGTAAGTGATAAGGGGCTGCATTTGGGGACAGAAAGTGACAAGGGGCTGCATATTGGGGACAGTAAGTGATAAGGGCTTGCTTATTGGGGACAGTAAGTGATAAGGGGCTGCATATGGGGGACAGTAAGTGATAAGGGGCTGCATATTGGGGACAGTAAGTGATAAGGGGCTGCATATTGGGGATAGTAAGTGATAAGGGGCTGCATATTGGTGACAGTAAGTTATAAGGGGCTGCATATTGGGGACAGAAAGTGATAAGGGGCTGCATATTGGGGATAGTAAGTGATAAGGGGCTGCATTTGGATACAGTAAGTGATAAGGGGCTGCATATTGGGCACAATAAAAGGGGCTGCATATTGGGCACAGAAAGTGATAAGGGCTGCATATTGGGCACAGAAAGTGATAAGGGGCTGCATATTGGGGATAGTAAGTGATAAGGGGCTGCATATTGGGGATAGTAAGTGATAAGGGGCTGCATATTGGGCACAGAATGTGATAAGGGGCTGCATATTGGGGATAGTAAGTGATAAGAGGCTGCATTTGGGGACAGAAAGTGATAAGGGGCTGCATATTGGGGACAGTAAGTGATAAGGGGCTGCTTAATGGGGACAGTTAGTGATAAGGGGCTGCATATTGGGGACAGTAAGTGATAAGGGGCTGCATATTGGGGACAGTAAGTGATAAGGGGCTGCTTATTGGGCACAGTAAGTGATTAGGGGCTGCATATTGGGATAGTAAGTGATAAGGGGCTGCATATTGGGGACAGTAAGTGATAAGGGGCTGCAAATTGGGGACAGTAAGTGATAAGGGGCTGCATTTGGGGACAGTAAGTGATAAGGGGCTGCATATTGGGCACAGTATAAGGGGCTGCATATTGGGCACAGAAAGTGATAAGAGGCTGCATATTGGGCACAGAAAGTGATAAGGGGCTGCATATTGGGGACAGTAAGTGATAAGGGGCTGCATATTGGGGACAGTAAGTGATAAGGGGCTGTTTATTGGGGACAGTAAGTGATAAGGGGCTGCATATTGGGGATAGTAAGTGATAAGGGGCTGCATATTGGGGACAGTATAAGGGGCTGCATATTGGGCATAGTAAGTGATAAGGGGCTGCATATTGGGGACAGTAAGTGATAACGGGCTGCATATTGGGGATAGTAAGTGATAAGGGGTTGCATATTGGGATAGTAAGTGATAAGGGGTTGCATATTAAGCACAGTAAGTGATAAGGGGCTGCATATTGGGGATAGTAAGTGATAAGGGGCTGCATATTGGGCACAGAAAGTGATAAGGGGCTGCATATTGGGGATAGTAAGTGATAAGGGGCTGCATTTGGGGACAGAAAGTGATAAGGGGCTGCATATTGGGGACAGTAAGTGATAAGGGGCTGTTTATTGGGGACAGTAAGTGATAAGGGGCTGTTTATTGGGGACAGTAAGTGATATGGGGCTGCATATTGGGGACAGTAAGTGATAAGGGGCTGCATATTGGGGATAGTAAGTGATAAGGGGCTGCATATTGGGGACAGTAAGTGATAAGGGGCTGCATATTAGGCACAGAAAGTGATAAGGGGCTGCATATTGGGGAAAGAAAGTGATAAGGGGCTGCATTTGGGGACAGTAAGTGATAAGGGGCTGCATATTGGGCACAGTATAAGGGGCTGCATATTGGGCACAGAAAGTGATAAGAGGCTGCATATTGGGCACAGAAAGTGATAAGGGGCTGCATATTGGGGACAGTAAGTGATAAGGGGCTGCATATTGGGGACAGTAAGTGATAAGGGGCTGTTTATTGGGGACAGTAAGTGATAAGGGGCTGCATATTGGGGATAGTAAGTGATAAGGGGCTGCATATTGGGGACAGTATAAGGGGCTGCATATTGGGCATAGTAAGTGATAAGGGGCTGCATATTGGGGACAGAAAGTGATAAGGGGCTGCATATTGGGGATAGTAAGTGATAAGGGGTTGCATATTGGGATAGTAAGTGATAAGGGGTTGCATATTAAGCACAGTAAGTGATAAGGGGCTGCATATTGGGGATAGTAAGTGATAAGGGGCTGCATATTGGGCACAGAAAGTGATAAGGGGCTGCATATTGGGGATAGTAAGTGATAAGGGGCTGCATTTGGGGACAGAAAGTGATAAGGGGCTGCATATTGGGGACAGTAAGTGATAAGGGGCTGTTTATTGGGGACAGTAAGTGATAAGGGGCTGTTTATTGGGGACAGTAAGTGATATGGGGCTGCATATTGGGGACAGTAAGTGATAAGGGGCTGCATATTGGGGACAGTAAATGATAAGGGGCTGCATATTGGGGACAGTAAGTGATAAGGGGCTGTTTATTGGGCACAGTAAGTGATAAGGGGCTGCATATTGGGATAGAAAGTGATAAGGGGCTGCATATTGGGGACAGTAAGTGATAAGGGGCTGCAAATTGGGGACAGTAAGTGATAAGGGGCTGCATATGGGGGACAGTAAGTGATAAGGGGCTGCATATTGGGGACAGTAAGTGATAAGGGGCTGCATATTGGGGACAGTAAGTGATAAGGGGTTGCATATTGGGGACAGTAAGTGATAAGGGGCTGCATAGTGGGGACAGTAAGTGATAAGGGGTTGCATATTGGGGACAGTAAGTGATAAGGGGCTGCATATTGGGGACAGTAAGTGACAAGGGGCTGCAAATTGGGGACAGTAAGTGACAAGGGGCTGCATATTGGGGATAGTAAGTGACAAGGGGCTGCATATTGGGAACAGTAAGTGATAAAGGGCTGCATATTGGGGACAGTAAGTGATAAGGGGCTGCTTATTGGGGACAGTAAGTGATAAGGGGCTGCATATTGGGGACAGTATTGATAAGGGGCTGCACATGGGGGACAGTAAGTGATAAAGGGCTGCATATGGGGGACAGTAAGTGTTAAGGGGCTGCATATTGGGCACAGAATGTGATAAGGGGCTGCATATTGGGGATAGTAAGTGATAAGGGGCTGCATTTGGGGACAGAAAGTGATATGGGGCTGCATATTGGGGACAGTAAGTGATAAGGGGCTGTTTATTGGGGACAGTAAGTGATAAGGGGACAGTAAGTGATAAGGGGCTGCATATGGGGGACAGTAAGTGATAAGGGGCTGCATTTGGGGACATAAAGTGATAAGGGGCTGCATATTGGGGACAGTAAGTGATAAGGGGCTGTTTATTGGGGACAGTAAGTGATAAGGGGCTGCATATTGGGGATAGTAAGTGATAAGAGGCTGCATATTGGGTACAGTGATAAGGGGCTGCATATTGGGCACAGTATAAGGGGCTGCATATTGGGCACAGTAATTGATAAGGGGCTGCATATTCGGGATAGTAAGCGATAAGGGGCTGCATATTGGGGATAGTAAGTGATAAGGGGTTGCATATTGGGGATAGTAAGTGATAAGGGGATGCATGTTAAGCACAGTAAGTGATAAGGGGCTGTTTATTGGGGACAGTAAGTGATAAGGGGCAGCACAGATGGTGTAATGGTAGCATTACTGCCTCACAGCACTGAGGTCGTTGGTTCAATACCCACTACGGCCCTAACTGTGTGGAGTTTGTATATTCTCCCTGTGCTTGAGTGGGTTTCCTCCGGGTACTCCGGTTTCCTCCCACACTCCAAAAATATACTGGTAGGTTATTTGGCTCCTAACAAAATTACCCCTAGTGTGTGTATGTGTGTGCATGTGGTAGGGAATATAGATTGTAAGCTCCACTGGGGCAGGGACTGATGTGAATGGCCGAATATTCTCTGTAAAAGCGCTGCGGAATATGTGTGCGCTATATAAATAACTGGTAATAATAAGGGGCGGCATATTGGGGATAGTAAGTGTTAAGGGGCTGCATATTGGGCACAGAATGTGATAAGGGGGCTGCATATTGGGGATAGTAAGTGATAAAGGGCTGCATTTGGGGACAGAAAGTGATAAGGGGCTGCATATTGGGGATAGTAAGTGATAAGGGGCTGTTTATTGGGCACAGTAAGGGATAAGGGGCTGCATATTGGGATAGTAAGTGATAAGGGGCTGCATATTGGGGAAAGTAAGTGATAAGGGGCTGCAAATTGGGGACAGTAAGTGATAAGGGGCTGCATATTAGGGACAGTAAGTGATAAGGGGCTGCATATTGGGGACAGAAGTGATAAGGGGCTGCATATTGGGGACAGAAGTGATAAGGGGCTGCATATGGGGGACAGTAAGTGATAAGGGGCTGCATATTGGGGACAGTAAGTGATAAGGGGCTGCATATTGGGGATAGTAAGTGATAAGGGGCTGCATATTGGGGACAGTAAGTGATAAGGGGCTGCATATGGGGGACAGTAAGTGATAAGGGGCTGCATATTGGGGATAGTAAGTGATAAGGGGCTGCATATTGGGGACAGTAAGTGATAAGGGGCTGCATATTGGTGACAGTAAGTGATAAGGGGCTGCATATTGGGGACAGTAAGTGATAAGGGGCTGCATATTGGGGACTGTAAGTGAAAAGGGGCTGCATATTGGGGACAGTAAGTGACAAGGGGCTGCATATTGGGGTCGGTAAGTGACAAGGGGCTGCATATTGGGGACAGTAAGTGATAAGGGGCTGCATATTGGGGACAGTAAGTGATAAGGGGATGCATATTGGGGACTGTAGTGATAAGGGGCTGCATATGGGGGACAGTAAGTGATAAGGGGCTGCATATGGGGGACAGTAAGTGATAAGGGGCTGCATATTGGGGACAGTAAGTGATAAGGGGCTGCATATTGGGGATAGTAAGTGATAAGGGGCTGCATATTGGGCACAGAAAGTGATAAGGGGCTGCATATTTGGGATAGTAAGTGATAAGGGGCTGCATTTGGGGACAGAAAGTGATAAGGGGCTGCATATTGGGGACAGTAAGTGATAAGGGGCTGTTTATTGGGGACAGTAAGTGATAAGCGGCTGCATATTGGGGATAGTAAGTGATAAGGGGCTGCATATTGGGGACAGTAAATGATAAGGGGCTGCATATTTGGGACAGTAAGTGATAAAGGGCTGTTTTTGGGCACAGTAAGTGATAAGGGGCTGCATATTTTTATAGTAAGTGATAAGGGGCTGCATATTGGGGACAGTAAGTGATAAGGGGCTGCAAATTGGGGACAGTAAGTGATAAGGGGCTGCATATTGGGGACAGTAAGTGATAAGGGGCTGCATATTGGGGACAGTAAGTGATAAGGGGCTGTTTATTGGGGACATTAAGTGATAAGGGGCTGCATATTGGGGATAGTAAGTGATAAGGGGCTGCATATTGGGGACAGTGATAAGAGGCTGCATATTGGGGACAGTAAGTGATAAGGGGCTGCTTATTGGGGACAGTAAGTGATAAGGGGCTGCATATTGGGGACAGTAAGTGATAAGGGGCTGCATATTGGGGACAGTAAGTGATAAAGGGCTGTTTATTGGGGACATTAAGTGATAAGGGGCTGCATAATGGGGATAGTAAGTGATAAGGGGCTGCATATTGAGGACAGTAAGTGATAAGGGGCTGCATATTGAGGACAGTAAGTGATAAGGGGCTGCATATTGGGGATAGAAAGTGATAAGGGGCTGCATATTGGGGACAGTAAGTGCTAAGGGGCTGCATATTGGGGATAGAAAGTGAATATACAGTAGGGCTGTGTATTGGGAAGAGTAAGTTTAAAGGGGGGCTTTGTATTAGGGTACTGTTACGTTTCTTGATCCCTGAATATCTGTAATTTTTAAGGCACTGACATCATTGGATTGTTAGCCAGAATTGCTTATATGTGTTTTTTATCCACTTTAAGAAATCTGCAGGACAGACAAATGCATAATGATGTGTACAATAAAACAATTTGATTCCATGAATTCCCTAGTAAATCATTTTAAAGTTTTTCAAAGTCAAAATGCAAATAGATTAAATAACGTGTCCCCTGATTAAACCCTTAGCGCACATTCCCAAGAACATTTAGCCAGTGTTACCTCTCATTGAAGGACTGCTAAAATGTGCATATATGGAGAAAATATTTGCAGGGTGAGCCTATGCTCTGCCAATAGTGGCTAGGAGAGCAATCTTTGCAGTTCTCGCAGGGATTATGAATCCTATATGTAAAGTGTCAACTGAGTTTTATATTACTACTGGGCAGTATGGCAGGAAAGCCTTAGTGAATATACCCATAGCCAGCAGGGAGCTGGTTGCCTTGGTGGGTATGTCTGTTAGGGATGCACCGAATCCAGGATTGCATTCAATAATCAGTCAAAAATATTTGAAGTTGTTAGCAAAGTTTAGGTTGAACTCAACTCATATCTTCTGACCAACAGAGTCCAATTTCCCTTTGATTTTAGAGGACAGGTCCAAGTAACCTAGAGTTAAACACAACTTAAGGGGTCTTTTTAATAAACTTTTTTCCATAAAAACGTTATACGGAAACATCTGTTTTAACATGAATAACACATTTAGGTAACAGAAGGTGTTTAACACAGGGGATGTTGGGCCTGATTCAGTGAAGGACACAGATGTGGCATCGGTGGCATCTTTTGGCGGTCACCAAGAGCATATATATAATCTGTGCAGGATGTGTGGTGTACATGGGCCCCTGGGTCCAGGAGGGCCCACACTGCACCCATTCAGTCTTTATATTTACCCGTCCGTTGTCTCCAGAGAGCTGCTCTGTCCACCGGGTCAGTGCTGCAGACCTGCTGTCCCCGGGAAAATGACACGGGTACCATTTTCCCAGAGACCAGCGCATGCGCAGTGGATTCTGGCACTAAGCTAGAATCTACTGCACCCATCAGCTGCCGCTGCACTGTACGAGAGTATGTACACAGGCCCCCTCCTCTCTTAAAACACCCCTGGCAGTCACCCATCTGCAACTATATGCAAATGCCGCTACAAAGCCCATCCTTGGGGTACATTGTGTGTATGGATGTGAAAGGACTGAGACGCACACTTTGAGCATTTATACATTGTGATACCAGCTTGTGCTTCGTTAGGAGCACCAGCCCTGTGGCAGGCGTAGGGTTTCCATCTGAGTATGAGCTCAAGGAGTTCTAATATAACAATCTGATAGCTACAGTATCACCATCTTCAGTCTAAGAGGGATTCCTTCTGATCCCTCCGCCATGTTTTTTCATGCACATGTGCTGACCTACAGTCACACAGAAACACAGCCAGGTCAGGACCTGGAAGTGTAAACTTTCTGTCTTTTGCCTGTGCGATCAGCAGTGACATTATAGCTTTTCCCAATCACCAGGAAAGCTGCTTATCAGAGCAGCGCATTCGCTCACGGCATGAAAATATCGGTAAACAGCACTGATACTGCATCTGTCATCTCCGCTATTCGCATTCACGCAGTAAGAGATGTTAGTTACCAGGGAAGATTTCCAAAGTCTTAAATAGACCCCTACCTTTTAGAATTAAGGTCACATCTGCTTAATTATAATCCATAAATCAGGCTTCTGAATCAGTATGTCGGAAACATTTGTACGGTAATGGGATCCTGCATTCAGTCGCATCATAAAGAAAGTGGAGTATTTAGTGAGTGCCACATATAAAATATGTTGTTTTCTTCTCTATCATTGCTTCGGAGAACTGGTTTTACTGGTCGGTCCTAAATGCTTCCATCTACAGTACTTACATGGTCTCTGCTATTCAACTCGATTAAAAGCAGCCTTGAAAAAAGAGCAATGATAAAATGCCAATGGTTTGTGTTGACATTATTTCATTTTTACATTATCCATGGAATATGTCTTCTTAGATTTATGGTGTTTATCTTATACTCTTACATCACTATAATATAATGAAAATAATTTCTGTAATTAGTTTACAACGCCTCTATTTTTCTGTACCATATTCCCTTTCTTGTCTATGTGCCTCTTCTCTCTCTGTGACATCCTTACTGCAGATTGACCTCTTCTTTCAAGTGAAAGCTCCGTGATTCAATTGTTACTGAATGATACAGAAAGCCCATAATTTGTTCCTGGTGACATTTGTCTTGGTGGCAGCTAAGCACTAATGGCAGAGGGTTGATTTATTAAGGTTTGATCAGCTTTTACCACTGGGCACTCATGCATACGCGTACACTTACAGAGATGGGCGCCCACATTTCCTCATTGCAAGTGCTACATCTAACAAAGCCTTTTAAAGTTCTTATCTTCCATTTCTGTGGGTAGATGAGTAAAAGTCATCTTTCTGATGAATACAGGTAATGGTTCTTACAATGCATTCACACTCTGAGGTCAAGATAACTAGGGTTAGAGTAATCAAGGTAAAAATGACCTTTTTGACCCACTTGCCTCATGTGTCAATCTCTTTGAAGAGTCGTTTGCAGCAGCCACCTTTTTACCATGGTCTGAGTTCTCTTTTCTGCAGAAATAATAATCACACATGTATTTGTAAAGAACCCATTTGCACCTATGCTAGCTACCATTGTGTAACATAGCTGGTTGTGTGTCATTGCAAAATCTGTATGGGCCAAAGATATCCCAGCATAAGACAGCATACAGTACCACAGTAAATATATAGTATAGTAATATAGAGTAAGACAAAGCAACATAGTATATTATTTAAAGAAAAAAGAGAGACAAAAGCACACGAGCTCTACCACTGGCGGGCAACATGGCAGCTGTATTGAGCCTGACTCATACCTCCCAACATGACCCTCTCCAGGAGGGACACAATGCTCTGGTCCTGGACTTCCCTGGTAATTTATGATTGGTGGCAGCTCCAGGAGTGGGGCTGCAGCACAGTCCAAAAGTCAAATAGGGGAGTCACACCAACTGCCAGGGAGTCCCAGCCAGTGATGTTTGGCAGCGTGTGAAATGACAGTTGGTGTGACTCCCCTATTTGACTTTTGAACTGTGCTGCAGCCCCACCTCTTACCAGGGAAGTCCAGGACCAGAGCATTGTGTCCCTCCTGGAGAGGGTCATGTTGGGAGGTATGCTGACTGGTGACCCTAGCTGTCAGTATAATCATAACATAGACCAATAATTAAATGTCCTATTGTTGAATTAAGATTCAGCACATAAACGGAGTACTACTATTTTTGGCTAGTCACCCAATCAATCATTTGTCATTTTGGGGTCTATGTGAAAGTGCTAAGGTGCCAGCCAATCAGCTCCCAACTGTCATTTTTCAAACACAGCCTGTGAGATGGCAGATAGGAGCTGATTGGCTGGCACCTTATCACTTTTCACTCTGTCTCCTAACACTGCTTAGTAAATAGACCCCTTAGTGCGCTAATCATACTTTAACTGCACAGCTCCATCATAGATGACTTTATATATGTCTGTGCCATCTTCACACCCAGGGGTGCTGGTTCATGCTATTAGTCTAAAATGAGACAGTTCGTCATCTGTATTTGTGTTGGTGCACCCAGGGCATATTAACGACTGCAGTTCTCCACCCCCCCTCCCTCCTCCTCAGTCGTACATCATGCCTCCTGCACCGGACATCAAGCAGGAGCCTCCTCCTCTGTGGTGTCATCTTCCCAGTTATATTATGGGAAAATGGTGCATACACACAAGAGAGCTTAGGATCTGGCCCGGTGCCATAGTCTTATTTTCACTGTGCAGTCAGTGGCGGCTCCAGGCACGGGCATGCCGGTCCATCGTCCGGAGTGCCATTGTATCTGGCGGGCGCAGGAAACGCCCACCCTCCTTCCCGGCGATAGCCCGATTATGTAAGTTCCGGGTGGATGGACCGGAGGAGGGAAGGGGCGGCAACACAGGATGGCGCTGGGCGCAGCAAAGCCTAGCACCGGCCCTGTGTGCAGTGCCATCTTCCCAAAAATTTCACTGGGAAGATAACGAGGCAGAGGAGGAGGGACCTGCTTGCCTGCACAAGGTAAGTGTAGGCAGGGTGCAGGGCCCTGCTAGACCCAGGGGCCAGTGTTCATTGCACACCCTGCACCCATTTTAAACACTGAATCCTAGATATCAGAATCAATAAGAATTAGACCAAAAACTGGGTTACTCTGGTAATGAGAGTCACATATGGCCCCCAGGTCACAGTTACCAATAATGCAGGGAGCAGGGGGGGGAGTCAGGTTACATAATTGGTCACTCTCCTAATCCACTCAGTCATGTCCATGATCTGTCCAACTACGCCCACATGTAGTAAAGTCACACCATAAATTTAAAAAAATGAAATAATTAAGATCCAGTGTTATAATCACCACAGATTGGAGCTATACTAATAAAATCAGGAATATAGAGAGGTATGCCCGCAGCCTGTTACCCACCACTGATCTAGGCATAAATCAGGCAGACTGAGGGGTCTATTTACTAAGCAGTGTTAGGAGCTAGAGTGAAAAGTGATAAGGTGCCAGCCAATCAGCTCCCAACTGTCATTTTTCAAACCCAGCCTGTGAGATGACAGTTGGGAGCTGATTGGCTGGCACCTTATCACTTTTCACTCTGTCTCCTAACTCTGCTTAGTAAATAGACCCCTAAGATAGTAAAGGCATTCCGTGTTCAGTATGTGATTATTGTAATGCGATATAAGCTGGATCACGTTCTATACCTACTGTATATGTTTCAGTTCCCCAGTGAAATACCGCCTTTGATGTCTGATATATAAACCTCGAAAAATAAATCCATTAACGTCTATTCTTGTCATATTGGCCTTTTCATACAATTGATTCCTCTATTACATTTCCCCAAATTCTATACTTTTCTTAATAGTCCTTCAATTCATATCATGGGGCTCATTTTCCAGATTTTACAATATATTTTCCCACATATAGTAATTTGTACTGTTCTATTCTTGTACAGTTGTTTCCTGTGAATTATCTGTAGTGTGCAGTAATGTATTGTAGATGTGTATAAAGTAATCTCTGTGTGTTTTATTATTGTTTATATTCCAGGTTGATGAAATGTGACACATTTCCGAACATTTTATGATGGTTCTACTCCGTTTTTTTAAAACGATTAGATCTCTCATTTCAATACATGGCTAGAAGCAACATTATTTTTTCTCTTACCAGTAATTTATGTAGCATATACATATTCTTCAGCTGTTTACAGAGAATATTTGTCAATTTACAGTATATTTGTGGATGGTTAGGAGAAAACCGTAGTACTTGGAGGAAACCCACGCAAGCACAGGGAGACTATACAAACTTCCCATAGTTAAGACCATGGTGGGAATGGAACGTATGACCTCAGTACTGTGAGGCAGTAATGCTAGCCATTTCACCATGGCATTTGCTATTAATGTGGACTAGGAGTACTTTGAAAATATGCTATATACTGTAGTAGTCCCTTGTGTCCCTTGAAGTCACCAACCTCCTTGTTTCAAACAGGGTAGTTCTCTCTTCAAGTTACTATCCTAAGATTTTGTACTGGTTCAAAAGATTAAAACAGGAAAACTCAAACTTCAACTTTATGGAATTAATATTAATCATTACAGATCCCAAACATTCCTAAATCATTAAAAACTTCTAATCTAAAAGTTCTATTAGTTCAGGCATAAAAATACCTCTTAATTCCTACTCTCCTAAGTCCTAACAGACCTGTAATATTTTCTTACCAAAATCTAAAAACTCACAAAACTTGTGACCTATCTTGTATTGCTTTTGTCATAAAACTGTAATTGTCATGATTATGGTATTAATCATGGGATATTCTACACATTTGAATTATGTATAGGTGTTGAACTTGCAGTAACTGATTTTTTTTTTCCCTCAATCACCCGAGTAAACTGCAGGTGACCAATGGTATCTAAAGGTTGGCTAGGATAATTTGCAGATCGTGGGAATCTGGGCCTGATTCAAACCCGCTCGCGTCCGCTCGCAAGCGGGTCGATGGTGCCCGAATGCGTATGCGCACGACGGAGGGAGCTCCATCGTGCGCATGCGCAAGACCCGGCGAGCGATGAGGAATTCGTCGCTCGGGGTCTCGCACCAAAGGCGTGCTGTCGATGTTGAGTGACAGCACGCCCCCTTTGGTGGGCGTGCCGGGGGCGTGGCTGCCAGACGGAGGCGTTCCCATGGGAACGCCTACCGTCTGAGTCCGGCCCCACTGACATCACTAGTGATGTCAGTGGGAGTGATTTTGGCTCTGATAGAGCCAAAATCACTCCAGGGCTTGCGGTCACCGAGACCCTACCGCAGGGCCTCGTCACAAGCCCGATGGTCGCGATGGTCTTGACCATCGCGATCATCATCATGGACGCTCGCATAGCTGTGGGTGGTAACCCACAGCTATGCGAGCGTCCAAGAGGCCGCTCTATTTTTAGGGAGGAGGGTCCTGATTCAGAGTGAGCGCTCTGGTCAGAGCGTTCGGCTCTGAATCAGGCCCTCTGTGTTTTAGGAAGGTGGCATTTGAGGAACCGAAAATAGATTTATGCATACGCTGTTCTGACTGCCATCATTGATCAGAAAGATAGATAAAAGCAAAGTTATGGTATATTGTAAATAGCACCATTTTAAGGGCTATAAAAAGAACATTATAGGTCATATTAAACTCGGACCTTCGAAGATTTTTGCTACAGGTTACTGGAAACTGTCAAAAACCTCAGACTTCAGTGGCAGGCTACTTTCTTGCCACCTCAGGAATCTTACAACCTCAAAAATGTAATTATTATAACATAATCGGCTTGGTAACATTTTAGAGAATTCTGTGCAATTAGATTATTTTGTTAGCACTCTTTTTGTACTTAAGTATTGTGAAAATTTTATCCATATTAATCACAAAAAAATCAATAAGTTCTGATTCCGTGTTCTTATAAACATGTCAAATGTTAGCTTGATATTATTAATGCTATATTGCTGAAGACAGGGGAAAGTGTTTGGTGAAAATTATCTCTGGTAAAAATATATTGTGGAAGTATACTGTGAAGAAGAAACTGGGAGAAATTAAGAAAATTCCTAAGGGAAAGCCCCTAAATCAAATCTTAGAGCTGCTGGTAAAGGCAATATTAACTGTGTGATATAAAATGTGATATTGTAATTATTTTTAGAAAGACCAGGTTGTGGTTGGTGATTAATCCTTTGTCACAAAAGTCTCAGATATCAGTCGTGACAGTTATACTGGTAGGTTTTCCTTGTAATGTCCTAAAGAGCCAATGAATGTAACTTTGGGAGTGATTCAGACTTTTATGCAATTGTAAACCCAATAGTCTGATGGTGGATGGACTGCACATGCACATAAACCATTCTGTGCATGTGCAGAATGGGTCCTGCGAGATTGCTTGGACGTGGTGCAGCGATGCTGACCATTTTACAAAATGGGGGCAGGTCACCCCCATTCTTTAGGTGTGCTGAGGCCAGGGTCTGCATCTTCTGATGCAGATTTCCTGACCATGGCTTAGCAGTGTCAGCAGTCATTCTGAGTAGGCTTAGCTTACTCAAATGGCTGATGGCTGCAACTATTGCGACCATTGTGATCTGGTGCTGTGTCTTAGGACACGGCATTTGGGTCTGCAATGCTAGCAGAAGGGAATCTTTTGTCCTCAGATGCCTCCGGCTGCATTAGCATGTTTTAGCATTGTTGCTGCATCCAAAAACCCAGCAGTGATGCTATTAACTACCATCTCCGAATCACCCCCTTTGAGTGTATCTAAAGGAAAAGAGTTATGATGAATAAAATCATTAGACACAATGCAGCGAACTTCTATGTTACACATATGAGAAAGAGATCAATACCTTTCTTGCAAGAGTCAAAGTGAATCTACTATTCACCTACATAAAGCAGAGGCAGCCCTGTGAGATTACACCATTATTAATAAGAATGAAGCCAATCAATTTGGTAGAAAAATATTGACATCACTGATACAAACTCATGTTTCAGTTGTTTAATCCTCAAATCGGCTTTCACTGTACTAGACGGTTGACCTTTGGGGGATATAATATTACTTTCTCTACTGGGACAAAATTAAATATCACCATATAATTACCCCCTGTGGGCAAATTATTATACAATTTTAAAAATATTTGTTTAGGTCAGAGGTTTCCAAACGCTGATCTCAAGGCACCCCAACAGTTCAGGTTTTAGAGATATCCATGGTTGAGCATATTTGAATAGATCAAATTGACTGAGGTACTAATTAAGCCGTCTGTGGTCAAGCATGGATATCCTTAAAACCTGGACTGTCAGGGTGCCTTGAGAACCGAGTTTGGGAACCTCTGCTTTAGGCATAACAATCAGTATTTTAAACCAATCATACAGTCAGGTGCATAAATATTGGGACATTGACAGAATTTTCATATTTTGGCCTCTATTCACCACCACAATGGCTTTGAAATGAAACAAACAGGATGTGCTTTAACTGCAGACTTTCAGATTTAATTTGAGGGTAATTACATCCAAATCGGGTGAATGGTGTAGGAATTACAACGGTTTCTATATGTGCCTCCCACTTTTTAAGTGGCCAAAAGTAATGGGACTATCAACTCAAAAGCTATTTCATGGACAGGTGTGGGCTATTCCCTCATTATTTCATTATCAATTAAGCAGGTAAAAGGTCTGGAGTTGATTCTAGGTGAGACATTTGCATTTGGAATCAGTTGCTGTTGACTCTCAATATGAGATCCAAAGAGCTGTCACTATTAGTGAAGCAAGCCATCATTAGGCTGAAAAATCATAACAAACCCATCAGAGAGATAGCAAAAACATTAGATGTGGCCAAATCAACAGTTTGGAACATTCTTAAAAATAAAGAATGCACCGGAGAGCTCAGCAACACCAAAAGACTCAGAAGACCACGGAAAACAACTGTGGTGGATGACAGAAGAATTATTTCCCTGGTGAAGTTCTGGAATAACATCCTATGGACAGATGAGACAAAGATCAACTTCTCAGAGTGATGGGAAGAGAAGAGTATGGAGAAGGAAAGGAACTGCTCATGATCCAAAACATACCACCTCATCAGTGAAGCATACTGGTGGTAGTGTCATGGCTTGGGCATGTATGGCTGCCAATGGAACTGGTTCCCTTGTATTTATTGATGATGTGACTGCTGACAAAAGCAGCAGAATGAATTCTGAAGTGTTTCGGGCAATATTACATGCTCATATTCAGTCAAATGCTTCAGAACTCATTGGACGGTGCTTCACAGTGCAGATGGACAATGACCCGAAGCATACTGCAAAAGCAACCAAAGAGTTTTTTAAGGCTAAAAAGTGGAATGTTATGCAATGGCCAAGTCAATCCCCTGACCTGAATCAGATTGAGCATGCATTTCACTTGATGAAGACAAAACTGAAGGGAAAATGCCCCAAGAACAAGCAGGAACTGAAGACATTTGCAGTAGAGGCCTGGCAGAGCATCACCAGGGATGAAACCCAGCGTCTGGTGATGTCTATGCGTTTCAGACTTCAGGCTGTAATTGCCTGCAAAGGATTTGCAACAAAGTATTAATAAGTGAAAGTTAGATTTAGGATTGTTTAGTTTGTCCCATTACTTTTGGCCCCTTAAAAAGTAGGAGGCACATATAGAAACCGTTGTAATTCCTACACCGTTCACCTGATTTGATGTAATTACCCTCAAATTAAATCTGAAAGTCTGCAGTTAAAGAACATCTTGTTTGTTTCATTTCAAATCCATTGTGGTGGTGAATAGAGGCCAAAATATGAGAATTCTGTCAATGTCCCAATATTTATGCACCTGACTGTATGTAAGTTTACAGTTGGCAAATACAGCTACAACTGTTTTATTATGAGTAATGTTTCCGTATAATGTGTCTCCTATTGTGGAATTGTGCTTAGACCTACCTGAACAATACCAGGGATCATGTATATGACTGCAGAAATAAGCACACTGACATCAGTACTTCTCTTATTGTTTGTGAACTATACCATAGCTGTTTTGATTCTTAATTGCACCCGTAACCTATGTAAGTAAATGTATAAACAGCGAGAAAGGCCCCACATAATTATGCAAATGAGTGGCTGTACAGCACAGCAATTAATGTGCATCTAGTCTGAGGTCAATTATACCAAGGTAATGTCTGTGCAACAGAGTTTAAAATCTAAGCATGTACAAGCATAGTATATGGCTGTTATTCAGTTTTATGGGCAGGTCGCCAGGCAGAATGGCTAAGCTTTCCATTGTAACTGCAATAAAAAGAATTCAGAGACATTTGGTCATTAACCATTTTCCTCACATAATCAGCCAAACAAATATATACTGTAATTTTTCAGATGTGGACATATGCCTGTGATTGGGAATCATTATAATTATGCTGCTGCTGCATTAAGATAAAAAACTCCTAGTAGGGGAAACAAAATATGGGTTGGAAACATATATGGGTTGTAAACATATGTGTGTATGTATATATATATATATACATATATATAGATAGATTCCCCATGGGTGTGGCACTCAGGTACATAGAAACAGGTACATAGTAGCCCACCAGCTTCACCATGTGCAACAGAGATAACTCAGCTTCCCCGACAGGATGCTTACCAGAGATGCCATTGCATATCGTCAGCTGCCGATGACGTCATAACATTCCACCGGGCACTGAAACGTTGATGAGCACATCACTGCCTTAACCACTTAACTGGCTAATTATTTTTCTAAAATGTCACCAAAATTGTTGATTTTTTTTATTATAGTATTATGTAAATAAGAGCTATCCTGATTCAGTATAATTGTTTTTACCAAAAAATGCTAAATTTAAATAGCATTTCCATGGTGTGATACTAAAAAAATTTACAATTTTGGGCACATTTATGAAAAAAAAAAAAAATAGTAGTATACTTTACACACACACATATATTACAACACATACAGTTGTAATATATGCTAATTTGTTGATACTAAGAATAACCAATTTTTTTATTTTAACAACAGTATCATACAAAATTAACTGTTTAATGAATTGAACCACTGCATGGGTTGTTTACGTTTTAGAATGCCCATGCCAGCTTAAATATGTGGGAAAATCTAAAAGGAACCTCAGATTGCGCATACAAGAACATATTAGGGGTAAAAAGAACAGAGTAAATTATCAATCTGTACCGAAGCATTTTTCCAAATACCATAATGCGGATCCATCAGGGCTAAGATTTAAAGCCACTGAATTGGTACAACTTGGTGATAGGGGTGGTGACAGGGAGAATAAACTATCACAAAAAGAAATGTATTGGATTTTCACCCTAAACGCCATGGCACCATATGGGATGAATGAGAGCTATGAGATTCCTCTGAATTGTCTATTTCTCACTCTCCTCTCTCCTTTTTTCTTCCGGTTGTTATGAGATTATTTAAACCGATCTATATTGAATAACATTCTATGTCTATACATATTTTTATGCGTGTATATATCTCTATAGATTGCTTTTATGAGATTTTATTTATATATATATTAGAACCCGCTCACCCCTAATATATATATATATATATATGACAATATAGCTGACCACAAGCGCCTCCTAGTGCATATACAGTGAACCAATTAAACCTGTGCAAATCTCGCAACCTGTGCAAAAACAATTTTTTGTGTTTATATCCTTGTCCTTATCCAGGACCGTGACATACAAGTGACTTTGTGCAATAAATACAACCGTGTAATATATATGAATAAATATATTTAAAACTGCATAAATAATGTGCATAAATTTTTTTTAATTAAATAAAACAATTCATAGACAACACACAATGACATAAATACACAGAAATAATGGATAAAAAGCTAGTACTAAAAGATAATAAATAGCGATTTTTAGTGAAAAATAAATATATATTTTCTAAAATAAATCGGATTTATAGCTTATCTTTTCCAGCAGTATTTTGGGAAGAGTTCATAAAGTGCAAGGTCAGGGTCCCAACGCGTTTCGTCCTCTGGACTTCATCAAGGGGAAGTGTATGCATAGAGACAGAGCAGGGTTTATATACCTTAAGTACAGGAAGCACATGTCCTCATTTCGTGACATCATTTCCTGTTACCTATTTCAGGTCAAAAAGCCATATAATGTCCAGATTTTAACAATAAAATTTGTATTATGGCACTCATTATAAACAATATAAAACATAGAAAGCAAATAAATTATGTGAGTCAATGTTTTTCTGCTTCATGATTATAGTTCTGTCCAAGTGGAACACATGTGAGGCACACCCCGTCATTTCCGGTCATGTGGTCCGCGGGCTGGTATTGGTTTAACATAATGCCAGTCTAGGTGGAACGCAGGGAGAACACAGGATGAGCGCACCGCGTCACTTCCTGTTCCATGTAGTATTGGTTAAGTGACTACCAGTCCCCATATTACATCACCACTAAATAGCTATTAAGATGTTATTTTTCCATCTCCAGATCCCCACCGGAGGATGTGTCGCTCGCTTGTAATTGTATTAGTAGACCATGAGGTCGTTTTAGATGAAGGCGGCAGCCATTTTTGTAGTTTTTTTACATTAAAGCGGCGGCCATTTTTGTAGTTCTTTTACATGAAGCCGGCGGCCATTTTTGTAGTTCTTTTACCACTTGTAGCAGTCGTCTTTATGGTTTTGAGTGCTATGTCAAACACTAATCGGGGTCAATCGGAAAACAGAGGTTTGCCATTCTTAACATAAGATGTTCAATGTTTTTCCTTGACTGTTTGTATTCCATCACTGTTCTTCCAATATTTATGGATCATTATAATACTTCGGATAGGGACGGCGGCCATCTTGGTAGTTCTTTCATAACCTGTGGCAGCCATCTTTGTAGTTCCTAGATGCTATGACCAGTGCCATTCAATAAAGAACTGGGAGGAATTAGCATTCTTATTCTGGGATGCTAAACGTCTTTATTGACCATTAACACGTATCCTGAAAAAGAGGAGAAAATTAAGGCAGACACAAATATGATGAGCTATTTAATCAGAGACTCCATTCCCTGATTGTCAATGCAGAAAGTGAACTATACAAAAAGACAATAGTCTATGGATACCAACTAAATAATAGGTTTATATTCATAAAAATTACATGTTAGATGGAAAGGTGACTGATGCAGGTGCAAAATTGTAAAACAAGACTCGGAGCCATATCATATTCTATATGCCATTTTATTCCCATTCACAATTTTACTACAACACCTGGTCTTCCTAGGAGGTCCCCCATCCAAGTACTGACCAGGCCCAATCATGCTTCGCTTCCAAGATCAGACGAGATTGGGCATTGACATGTTGGTATGGTTGTAGGTATGTGTTCACTTATGCATAGATTTATGGACTTTGCTCCACGAGGACCTGTAATCAATCGCATTTCAGCTTCATCACCCTCCATATCATAAATAAGAACATGTTTTAATAATAATACTGTAGTCCAAACTTTTGCTTCCTTTTTTTTTTTTATCTATAAAGTTGTCTTTAATCGCCTTGGTACATGATAACGTATATTATACCGCTATCATTGTGTCTTAAGTCATATAAAAGGAGCTATTTCATAGTTGTCGTTAAACCCCATGGGAAATAAAGTGTTTAATTCGAAGATCCAGAACATTTCACGTTGAGCAAGTTTCTTGCCCAGATCTCCCCCTCTCTCTCCCATGGTTACATGTTCTATTGCTTTAAAGGACAATTCTTCTGGGTTGGATCCATGGTGTGTATTAAAATGTCTTGAGACCATGTGATTTTCTACTTTATTCTTGATATTCCTCACATGTTCCTGCATCCTTAACTTGAGGGGCCTCTTTGTTTTTCCCACATATTTAGTACCACATGAACACTCTAACAGGTAGATCACTGATGTAGAATTACAGTTCATGAATTCCTTTATTTTATATTCCTTCGAATTATCATGATTCTTAAAGATCTTCCTTTGTGGATTCAAATATTTACAGATATTACATCGACCACATTTGTAACATCCAACACATTTTGGTAATGTTCTAATGGGTTCTGTTGTGTCACTTCTCAGGAGACTTGGTGCTAACGAGTCTTTAAGGCTTTTGGCTTTCCTGAACACAGTGGGTGGCTTTGGTGGAATCACATCCTTTAAAATAGGGTCCAACAGCAAGATGTTCCAATGTTTTGAAAGTGTCGCCCTTATCTTTTTTTCCTGTCCACTATAGGTGGTGATGAAGGGGATTATTTTATTTTCTTCTTTCACCTTCTGTTTATATATTAGTAATTCGGACCTCACCAGATTTGTAGTTTTTTGAATTGCTCTCCCAATTATTTCTTCCGGGTATTCTTTATTTTGAAATCTTTCTTGGTAGATTTGGATCTGTTGATCACACATAGTTGGATTACTACAATTACGTTTGATCCTGTGGAATTGTGAATACGGAATATTGTCCTTCCAACTCTTCAGATGATTACTTTTATAATGTAAGTAACTGTTTGTATCAACTTTTTTAATGTAGTTACTTGTGCAGATCATCTCATTATCCCCTGTCAATACCAAGTCCAGAAATTCTATGGAAGTTCTATTAAAATTGGAAGTAAATTTCAAATTCATATTGTTGTCGGATATATGTGATAAAAACGATTTAAAATTCTCTTCTGAACCTTCCCAAATCATTAAAATATCATCAATATATCTCTTATAAAAAATGATATTATTTTTAAAAGGATTGTTATTATATACATACTCCTCTTCCCAACATCCCATGAATAAATTCGCAAAGTTGGGTGCAAACGTCGTCCCCATTGCTGTTCCACATATTTGTCTGTAAAATTGGTCCAAAAATCTAAAATAATTATGTTCCAAGATAAAAGCCATTAAATCACATAAAAATTCTCTATGTGTTGGGTTCATTGAAAGGTCTTGATTAAGAAAGTATCTACAAGCGTTAATTCCTTTGTGGTGTTCAATACAAGTGTACAATGATTGAACATCTATGGTAACCCAGGAGTAGCTTTCTTTCCATGCTAGGTTTTCCACTGCTTGTAAAACATGTGTCGTGTCTTTTAAGTACGACTCTAAGTTTTGTACATACTTCTTTAGGAAGATATCAACATACTCAGAAATGTGTGAAGTGAGTGATTCAATTCCATCAATTATTGGTCTTCCTGGAGGCTCTACCATTGATTTATGTACTTTAGGTAGGAAATAAAAAGTGGGGGTTATGGGACTAGTATTCATAAGGTATTGGAATTCGTTTTTATCTAAAATCTCATTGTGTAATCCAAATACCAATAGTGTTCTTAGTTCATCAATATATTCATTAAGGGGATCTTGTTCAAGTAAGATATATGAGTCCTTGTCCCCCAAAAGTCGGTTTGCTTCTTTCAAATAATAAGATCGATCCATAAGTACTAGTCCCCCCCCTTGTCAGCTGGTTTCAAAACAATATTTGTGTTCTTTTTCAGATTTCTTAGTGCCTCTTTTTCACTGTTCTTAAGATTCTGCTTCTTTGTTGGCACAAATTCTTCATCGCAAAGTTCCTTTTTCACCATTTCATAAAATATGTTGATGTGACTTCCTTTGGACTCAATCGGATAGTATTTTGACTTCCCCTTCAGGCCAGATTTAGATTTTTGCATCTCAAAGTTATTTACAATTGCATTTTCCTTCTTTAAGTAATGTCTTTTTAGTGTGAGGTTCCTAATAAATTTATTTAAATCAATAAAGGTTTCGAATTTATTCATATTGCTTGTTGGAGCAAAGTTAAGTCCTTTGCTGAGCAGAGAAATTTCAGGTGGTGTAAGCTGATGTTGGGATAAGTTGAAAATTCCATGTGCTGTTGGATCTAATGGTGTAGGTTTCTTCTTTTGTATGTTCTTCCGTTTGCCCCCTCGTGTTCCTCTTCTTCTCCGATTCTTCTTTTCATTGGTGATGCCAATTTGGTTGTTTCTCTGAAAAAGGGCCTTCTCGTGTGTTGCGGAGTGGGATGAGTTCCTGGGGATAAAAAATCAGTGTCGCTAATGGAATCCAGCCTTTGTAATGTGTTGAATCTGTTGTTTGTCTGTATTCCTCTGTTGTATGGTGATTCATCCTCATCTTTATGTGCCGATGGTTTCTTTTTCTGATATGTACTACGTAGCCATCTATTCTCCTCCTTATTGTATGTTTTTGGTTTCGGTCTTTGTTTAGGAAATCTACTCCAGTGTTTGATATTGTTCAATTCGTAGTCCTGTTTGTCTCGGATAAATTTCCTTTCCTTGCCTTTTATTACTTCTTCTTCCACTCTTTCAAGCTTCCGATTTAATACTGTGTTGTTAATTTTGAAATTTTCTTTATCCTTTAAATCTTCCATTTGGGATTCCTTGCTTTTAATATCCCTTTCTATTGTAGAAAGATTTGATTTTTTCTCCTTAATAATTAATGTCATTAATTCCATGGAGCATGTGTGTAGAATCCTGTCCCAATCTTTCATGAACTCAGAATTATCAAGTCCAAAGGTGGGATTCTTTAATAGTCTGAGACCTCTGGGTACTCTGTTTACTGAGATATAGTGTTCCAGTCCCTTGATATCCCACCAAGTCTTGATTTCTTTAGTAAATAGCTTTTCTAATTCCCAGAACATTAAATCTATGTTCTCAGTGGGCACATTTTCATATTGCAAGTTATTTTCATTAAAGATTTTTTGGCAAAGGTCACCCCTTTTATTAACCCTATCATTTCTCATAGACATTCTTGTGTGTACAGGTGGCAGTTTATAAGGCAGCTTAATTCAAGAAAAGCCAATTTTTAACATAAATCAATAGAAGAAAACAGCGCCAAATTTGTCCACTCTGTTTAACGTGAAATACCTTTCACAAGTGTGTGTTTTTTGTTTTTTTATTGGTAAATCTAATAGAAATATAATAGAAAAATTATACATATATATATATATACATATACTATTTGTATATGTAGCACTCCCTTGATAAGTATAAGGTGTCTGCTTGGTCAACAAAAAATGGTGGCCATGGCTAGGCCACCTTGGTACAGGAAACAATATGACAATATAGCTGACCACAAGCGCCTCCTAGTGCATATACAGTGAACCAATTAAACCTGTGCAAATCTCGCAACCTGTGCAAAAAACAATTTTTTGTGTTTATATCCTTGTCCTTATCCAGGACCGTGACATACAAGTGACTTTGTGCAATAAATACAACCGTGTAATATATATGAATAAATATATTTAAAACTGCATAAATAATGTGCATCACCAATGAAAAGAAGAATCGGAGAAGAAGAGGAACACGAGGGGGCAAACGGAAGAACATACAAAAGAAGAAACCTACACCATTAGATCCAACAGCACATGGAATTTTCAACTTATCCCAACATCAGCTTACACCACCTGAAATTTCTCTGCTCAGCAAAGGACTTAACTTTGCTCCAACAAGCAATATGAATAAATTCGAAACCTTTATTGATTTAAATAAATTTATTAGGAACCTCACACTAAAAAGACATTACTTAAAGAAGGAAAATGCAATTGTAAATAACTTTGAGATGCAAAAATCTAAATCTGGCCTGAAGGGGAAGTCAAAATACTATCCGATTGAGTCCAAAGGAAGTCACATCAACATATTTTATGAAATGGTGAAAAAGGAACTTTGCGATGAAGAATTTGTGCCAACAAAGAAGCAGAATCTTAAGAACAGTGAAAAAGAGGCACTAAGAAATCTGAAAAAGAACACAAATATTGTTAAGAAACCAGCTGACAAGGGGGGGGACTAGTACTTATGGATCAATCTTATTATTTGAAAGCAAACCGACTTTTGGGGGACAAGGACTCATATATCTTACTTGAACAAGATCCCCTTAATGAATATATTGATGAACTAAGAACACTATTGGTATTTGGATTACACAATGAGATTTTAGATAAAAACGAATTCCAATACCTTATGAATACTAGTCCCATAACCCCCACTTTTTATTTCCTACCTAAAGTACATAAATCAATGGTAGAGCCTCCAGGAAGACCAATAATTGCTGGAATTGAATCACTCACTTCACACATTTCTGAGTATGTTGATATCTTCCTAAAGAAGTATGTACAAAACTTAGAGTCATACTTAAAAGACACGACACATGTTTTACAAGCAGTGGAAAACCTAGCATGGAAAGAAAGCTACTCCTGGGTTACCATAGATGTTCAATCATTGTACACTTGTATTGAACACCACAAAGGAATTAACGCTTGTAGATACTTTCTTAATCAAGACCTTTCAATGAACCCAACACATAGAGAATTTTTATGTGATTTAATGGCTTTTATCTTGGAACATAATTATTTTAGATTTTTGGACCAATTTTACAGACAAATATGTGGAACAGCAATGGGGACGACGTTTGCACCCAACTTTGCGAATTTATTCATGGGATGTTGGGAAGAGGAGTATGTATATAATAACAATCCTTTTAAAAATAATATCATTTTTTATAAGAGATATATTGATGATATTTTAATGATTTGGGAAGGTTCAGAAGAGAATTTTAAATCGTTTTTATCACATATATCCGACAACAATATGAATTTGAAATTTACTTCCAATTTTAATAGAACTTCCATAGAATTTCTGGACTTGGTATTGACAGGGGATAATGAGATGATCTGCACAAGTAACTACATTAAAAAAGTTGATACAAACAGTTACTTACATTATAAAAGTAATCATCTGAAGAGTTGGAAGGACAATATTCCGTATTCACAATTCCACAGGATCAAACGTAATTGTAGTAATCCAACTATGTGTGATCAACAGATCCAAATCTACCAAGAAAGATTTCAAAATAAAGAATACCCGGAAGAAATAATTGGGAGAGCAATTCAAAAAACTACAAATCTGGTGAGGTCCGAATTACTAATATATAAACAGAAGGTGAAAGAAGAAAATAAAATAATCCCCTTCATCACCACCTATAGTGGACAGGAAAAAAAGATAAGGGCGACACTTTCAAAACATTGGAACATCTTGCTGTTGGACCCTATTTTAAAGGATGTGATTCCACCAAAGCCACCCACTGTGTTCAGGAAAGCCAAAAGCCTTAAAGACTCGTTAGCACCAAGTCTCCTGAGAAGTGACACAACAGAACCCATTAGAACATTACCAAAATGTGTTGGATGTTACAAATGTGGTCGATGTAATATCTGTAAATATTTGAATCCACAAAGGAAGATCTTTAAGAATCATGATAATTCGAAGGAATATAAAATAAAGGAATTCATGAACTGTAATTCTACATCAGTGATCTACCTGTTAGAGTGTTCATGTGGTACTAAATATGTGGGAAAAACAAAGAGGCCCCTCAAGTTAAGGATGCAGGAACATGTGAGGAATATCAAGAATAAAGTAGAAAATCACATGGTCTCAAGACATTTTAATACACACCATGGATCCAACCCAGAAGAATTGTCCTTTAAAGCAATAGAACATGTAACCATGGGAGAGAGAGGGGGAGATCTGGGCAAGAAACTTGCTCAACGTGAAATGTTCTGGATCTTCGAATTAAACACTTTATTTCCCATGGGGTTTAACGACAACTATGAAATAGCTCCTTTTATATGACTTAAGACACAATGATAGCGGTATAATATACGTTATCATGTACCAAGGCGATTAAAGACAACTTTATAGATAAAAAAAAAAAAAGGAAGCAAGTTTGGACTACAGTATTATTATTAAAACATGTTCTTATTTATGATATGGAGGGTGATGAAGCTGAAATGCGATTGATTACAGGTCCTCGTGGAGCAAAGTCCATAAATCTATGCATAAGTGAACACATACCTACAACCATACCAACATGTCAATGCCCAATCTCGTCTGATCTTGGAAGCGAAGCATGATTGGGCCTGGTCAGTACTTGGATGGGGGACCTCCTAGGAAGACCAGGTGTTGTAGTAAAATTGTGAATGGGAATAAAATGGCATATAGAATATGATATGGCTCCGAGTCTTGTTTTACAATTTTGCACCTGCATCAGTCACCTTTCCATCTAACATGTAATTTTTATGAATATAAACCTATTATTTAGTTGGTATCCATAGACTATTGTCTTTTTGTATAGTTCACTTTCTGCATTGACAATCAGGGAATGGAGTCTCTGATTAAATAGCTCATCATATTTGTGTCTGCCTTAATTTTCTCCTCTTTTTCAGGATACGTGTTAATGGTCAATAAAGACGTTTAGCATCCCAGAATAAGACTGCTAATTCCTCCCAGTTCTTTATTGAATGGCACTGGTCATAGCATCTAGGAACTACAAAGATGGCTGCCACAGGTTATGAAAGAACTACCAAGATGGCCGCCGTCCCTATCCGAAGTATTATAACGATCCATAAATATTGGAAGAACAGTGATGGAATACAAACAGTCAAGGAAAAACATTGAACATCTTATGTTAAGAATGGCAAACCTCTGTTTTCCGATTGACCCCGATTAGTGTTTGACATAGCACTCAAAACCATAAAGACGACTGCTACAAGTGGTAAAAGAACTACAAAAATGGCCGCCGGCTTCATGTAAAAGAACTACAAAAATGGCCGCCGCTTTAATGTAAAAAAACTACAAAAATGGCTGCCGCCTTCATCTAAAACGACCTCATGGTCTACTAATACAATTACAAGCGAGCGACACATCCTCCGGTGGGGATCTGGAGATGGAAAAATAACAACTTAATAGCTATTTAGTGGTGATGTAATATGGGGACTGGTAGTCACTTAACCAATACTACATGGAACAGGAAGTGACGCGGTGCGCTCATCCTGTGTTCTCCCTGCGTTCCACCTAGACTGGCATTATGTTAAACCAATACCAGCCCGCGGACCACATGACCGGAAATGACGGGGTGCGCCTCACATGTGTTCCACTTGGACAGAACTATAATCATGAAACAGAAAAACATTGACTCACATAATTTATTTGCTTTCTATGTTTTATATTGTTTATAATGAGTGCCATAATACAAATTTTATTGTTAAAATCTGGACATTATATGGCTTTTTGACCTGAAATAGGTAACAGGAAATGATGTCACGAAATGAGGACATGTGCTTCCTGTACTTAAGGTATATAAACCCTGCTCTGTCTCTATGCATACACTTCCCCTTGATGAAGTCCAGAGGACGAAACGCGTTGGGACCCTGACCTTGCACTTTATGAACTCTTCCCAAAATACTGCTGGAAAAGATAAGCTATAAATCCGATTTATTTTAGAAAATATATATTTATTTTTCACTAAAAATCGCTATTTATTATCTTTTAGTACTAGCTTTTTATCCATTATTTCTGTGTATTTATGTCATTGTGTGTTGTCTATGAATTGTTTTATTTAAATAAAAAAATTTTATGCACATTATTTATGCAGTTTTAAATATATTTATTCATATATATTACACGGTTGTATTTATTGCACAAAGTCACTTGTATGTCACGGTCCTGGATAAGGACAAGGATATAAACACAAAAAATTGTTTTTGCACAGGTTGCGAGATTTGCACAGGTTTAATTGGTTCACTGTATATGCACTAGGAGGCGCTTGTGGTCAGCTATATTGTCATATTGTTTCCTGTACCAAGGTGGCCTAGCCATGGCCACCATTTTTTGTTGACCAAGCAGACACCTTATACTTATCAAGGGAGTGCTACATATACAAATAGTATATGTATATATATATATATATATATGTATAATATTTCTATTATATTTCTATTAGATTTACCAATAAAAAAACAAAAAACACACACTTGTGAAAGGTATTTCACGTTAAACAGAGTGGACAAATTTGGCGCTGTTTTCTTCTATTGATTTATGTTAAAAATTGGCTTTTCTTGAATTAAGCTGCCTTATAAACTGCCACCTGTACACACAAGAATGTCTATGAGAAATGATAGGGTTAATAAAAGGGGTGACCTTTGCCAAAAAATCTTTAATGAAAATAACTTGCAATATGAAAATGTGCCCACTGAGAACATAGATTTAATGTTCTGGGAATTAGAAAAGCTATTTACTAAAGAAATCAAGACTTGGTGGGATATCAAGGGACTGGAACACTATATCTCAGTAAACAGAGTACCCAGAGGTCTCAGACTATTAAAGAATCCCACCTTTGGACTTGATAATTCTGAGTTCATGAAAGATTGGGACAGGATTCTACACACATGCTCCATGGAATTAATGACATTAATTATTAAGGAGAAAAAATCAAATCTTTCTACAATAGAAAGGGATATTAAAAGCAAGGAATCCCAAATGGAAGATTTAAAGGATAAAGAAAATTTCAAAATTAACAAAACAGTATTAAATCGGAAGCTTGAAAGAGTGGAAGAAGAAGTAATAAAAGGCAAGGAAAGGAAATTTATCCGAGACAAACAGGACTACGAATTGAACAATATCAAACACTGGAGTAGATTTCCTAAACAAAGACCGAAACCAAAAACATACAATAAGGAGGAGAATAGATGGCTACGTAGTACATATCAGAAAAAGAAACCATCGGCACATAAAGATGAGGATGAATCACCATACAACAGAGGAATACAGACAAACAACAGATTCAACACATTACAAAGGCTGGATTCCATTAGCGACACTGATTTTTTATCCCCAGGAACTCATCCCACTCCGCAACACACGAGAAGGCCCTTTTTCAGAGAAACAACCAAATTGGCATCACCAATGAAAAGAAGAATAGGAGAAGAAGAGGAACACGAGGGGGCAAACGGAAGAACATACAAAAGAAGAAACCTACACCATTAGATCCAACAGCACATGGAATTTTCAACTTATCCCAACATCAGCTTACACCACCTGAAATTTCTCTGCTCAGCAAAGGACTTAACTTTGCTCCAACAAGCAATATGAATAAATTCGAAACCTTTATTGATTTAAATAAATTTATTAGGAACCTCACACTAAAAAGACATTACTTAAAGAAGGAAAATGCAATTGTAAATAACTTTGAGATGCAAAAATCTAAATCTGGCCTGAAGGGGAAGTCAAAATACTATCCGATTGAGTCCAAAGGAAGTCACATCAACATATTTTATGAAATGGTGAAAAAGGAACTTTGCGATGAAGAATTTGTGCCAACAAAGAAGCAGAATCTTAAGAACAGTGAAAAAGAGGCACTAAGAAATCTGAAAAAGAACACAAATATTGTTTTGAAACCAGCTGACAAGGGGGGGGGACTAGTACTTATGGATCGATCTTATTATTTGAAAGAAGCAAAACGACTTTTGGGGGACAAGGACTCATATATCTTACTTGAACAAGATCCCCTTAATGAATATATTGATGAACTAAGAACACTATTGGTATTTGGATTACACAATGAGATTTTAGATAAAAACGAATTCCAATACCTTATGAATACTAGTCCCATAACCCCCACTTTTTATTTCCTACCTAAAGTACATAAATCAATGGTAGAGCCTCCAGGAAGACCAATAATTGCTGGAATTGAATCACTCACTTCACACATTTCTGAGTATGTTGATATCTTCCTAAAGAAGTATGTACAAAACTTAGAGTCGTACTTAAAAGACACGACACATGTTTTACAAGCAGTGGAAAACCTAGCATGGAAAGAAAGCTACTCCTGGGTTACCATAGATGTTCAATCATTGTACACTTGTATTGAACACCACAAAGGAATTAACGCTTGTAGATACTTTCTTAATCAAGACCTTTCAATGAACCCAACACATAGAGAATTTTTATGTGATTTAATGGCTTTTATCTTGGAACATAATTATTTTAGATTTTTGGACCAATTTTACAGACAAATATGTGGAACAGCAATGGGGACGACGTTTGCACCCAACTTTGCGAATTTATTCATGGGATGTTGGGAAGAGGAGTATGTATATAATAACAATCCTTTTAAAAATAATATCATTTTTTATAAGAGATATATTGATGATATTTTAATGATTTGGGAAGGTTCAGAAGAGAATTTTAAATCGTTTTTATCACATATATCCGACAACAATATGAATTTGAAATTTGATTCCAATTTTAATAGAACTTCCATAGAATTTCTGGACTTGGTATTGACAGGGGATAATGAGATGATCTGCACAAGTAACTACATTAAAAAAGTTGATACAAACAGTTACTTACATTATAAAAGTAATCATCTGAAGAGTTGGAAGGACAATATTCCGTATTCACAATTCCACAGGATCAAACGTAATTGTAGTAATCCAACTATGTGTGATCAACAGATCCAAATCTACCAAGAAAGATTTCAAAATAAAGAATACCCGGAAGAAATAATTGGGAGAGCAATTCAAAAAACTACAAATCTGGTGAGGTCCGAATTACTAATATATAAACAGAAGGTGAAAGAAGAAAATAAAATAATCCCCTTCATCACCACCTATAGTGGACAGGAAAAAAAAATAAGGGCGACACTTTCAAAACATTGGAACATCTTGCTGTTGGACCCTATTTTAAAGAATGTGATTCCACCAAAGCCACCCACTGTGTTCAGGAAAGCCAAAAGCCTTAAAGACTCGTTAGCACCAAGTCTCCTGAGAAGTGACACAACAGAACCCATTAGAACATTACCAAAATGTGTTGGATGTTACAAATGTGGTCGATGTAATATCTGTAAATATTTGAATCCACAAAGGAAGATCTTTAAGAATCATGATAATTCGAAGGAATATAAAATAAAGGAATTCATGAACTGTAATTCTACATCAGTGATCTACCTGTTAGAGTGTTCATGTGGTACTAAATATGTGGGAAAAACAAAGAGGCCCCTCAAGTTAAGGATGCAGGAACATGTGAGGAATATCAAGAATAAAGTAGAAAATCACATGGTCTCAAGACATTTTAATACACACCATGGATCCAACCCAGAAGAATTGTCCTTTAAAGCAATAGAACATGTAACCATGGGAGAGAGAGGGGGAGATCTGGGCAAGAAACTTGCTCAACGTGAAATGTTCTGGATCTTCGAATTAAACACTTTATTTCCCATGGGGTTTAACGACAACTATGAAATAGCTCCTTTTATATGACTTAAGACACAATGATAGCGGTATAATATACGTTATCATGTACCAAGGCGATTAAAGACAACTTTATAGATAAAAAAAAAAAAAAGGAAGCAAAAGTTTGGACTACAGTATTATTATTAAAACATGTTCTTATTTATGATATGGAGGGTGATGAAGCTGAAATGCGATTGATTACAGGTCCTCGTGGAGCAAAGTCCATAAATCTATGCATAAGTGAACACATACCTACAACCATACCAACATGTCAATGCCCAATCTCGTCTGATCTTGGAAGCGAAGCATGATTGGGCCTGGTCAGTACTTGGATGGGGGACCTCCTAGGAAGACCAGGTGTTGTAGTAAAATTGTGAATGGGAATAAAATGGCATATAGAATATGATATGGCTCCGAGTCTTGTTTTACAATTTTGCACCTGCATCAGTCACCTTTCCATCTAACATGTAATTTTTATGAATATAAACCTATTATTTAGTTGGTATCCATAGACTATTGTCTTTTTGTATAGTTCACTTTCTGCATTGACAATCAGGGAATGGAGTCTCTGATTAAATAGCTCATCATATTTGTGTCTGCCTTAATTTTCTCCTCTTTTTCAGGATACGTGTTAATGGTCAATAAAGACGTTTAGCATCCCAGAATAAGACTGCTAATTCCTCCCAGTTCTTTATTGAATGGCACTGGTCATAGCATCTAGGAACTACAAAGATGGCTGCCACAGGTTATGAAAGAACTACCAAGATGGCCGCCGTCCCTATCCGAAGTATTATAACGATCCATAAATATTGGAAGAACAGTGATGGAATACAAACAGTCAAGGAAAAACATTGAACATCTTATGTTAAGAATGGCAAACCTCTGTTTTCCGATTGACCCCGATTAGTGTTTGACATAGCACTCAAAACCATAAAGACGACTGCTACAAGTGGTAAAAGAACTACAAAAATGGCCGCCGGCTTCATGTAAAAGAACTACAAAAATGGCCGCCGCTTTAATGTAAAAAAACTACAAAAATGGCTGCCACCTTCATCTAAAACGACCTCATGGTCTACTAATACAATTACAAGCGAGCAACACATCCTCCGGTGGGGATCTGGAGATGGAAAAATAACATCTTAATAGCTATTTAGTGGTGATGTAATATGGGGACTGGTAGTCACTTAACCAATACTACATGGAACAGGAAGTGACGCGGTGCGCTCATCCTGTGTTCTCCCTGCGTTCCACCTAGACTGGCATTATGTTAAACCAATACCAGCCCGCGGACCACATGACCGGAAATGACGGGGTGCGCCTCACATGTGTTCCACTTGGACAGAACTATAATCATGAAGCAGAAAAACATTGACTCACATAATTTATTTGCTTTCTATGTTTTATATTGTTTATAATGAGTGCCATAATACAAATTTTATTGTTAAAATCTGGACATTATATGGCTTTTTGACCTGAAATAGGTAACAGGAAATGATGTCACGAAATGAGGACATGTGCTTCCTGTACTTAAGGTATATAAACCCTGCTCTGTCTCTATGCATACACTTCCCCTTGATGAAGTCCAGAGGACGAAACGCATTGGGACCCTGACCTTGCACTTTATGAACTCTTCCCAAAATACTGCTGGAAAAGATAAGCTATAAATCCGATTTATTTTAGAAAATATATATTTATTTTTCACTAAAAATCGCTATTTATTATCTTTTAGTACTAGCTTTTTATCCATTATTTCTGTGTATTTATGTCATTGTGTGTTGTCTATGAATTGTTTTATTTAATTAAAAAAAAATTTATGCACATTATTTATGCAGTTTTAAATATATTTATTCATATATATTACACGGTTGTATTTATTGCACAAAGTCACTTGTATGTCACGGTCCTGGATAAGGACAAGGATATAAACACAAAAAATTGTTTTTGCACAAGTTGCGAGATTTGCACAGGTTTAATTGGTTCACTGTATATGCACTAGGAGGCGCTTGTGGTCAGCTATATTGTCATATTGTTTCCTGTACCAAGGTGGCCTAGCCATGGCCACCATTTTTTGTTGACCAAGCAGACACCTTATACTTATCAAGGGAGTGCTACATATACAAATAGTATATGTATATATATATATATATGTATAATATTTCTATTATATTTCTATTAGATTTACCAATAAAAAAACAAAAAACACACACTTGTGAAAGGTATTTCACGTTAAACAGAGTGGACAAATTTGGCGCTGTTTTCTTCTATTGATATATATATATATATATATATATATAATGTAGTTATCAGATGTGTGTATTAAGCTGATTGTTTCTTGTCCCAACTCTATTTGTCCTAAGGATTATTATACCAAGTGATTATATTTTCGCATTATATTATAATCATTCTAAGTACTTTTAGATTGATATTATTTCTAGAAGAAAATACATTTTTTTATATATTTTTTAAGATATTTTATTGGGTCTGTTTAATGTTTATTATGTATGCTATTTAGTTTTAGAATGATGGGATGTCTGTTAATATATCTATAGTACTGTATACCCACGCTTATATATCTACCTATTATTATGACATGTATAGGAACTTTGACAAAATGGCGTCCGCGAGCTGTATGATAGAGACCATGCCAAAGTGGGCGTGGATGTTTGTCCTCTAGTGATGAGAGGAAATGCTGGCTATTAGGGCAGCACACTGCGATCGCGCGCCGGATAGAGGAGAACACTCTCCCGGCTAGCCGCTACGTCAGTGCCTTCTGGATAAAACTTGTGATGTCGGAGTGTTCCCGCGCATGCGTGGTAGCGGTCAAAATGGCGCCCGAGGTCGGAAATCCGTCGCTAGCCTAACAAGGGCATGTTCAATCAATGGGGTAGGTATATAAAGTAGTAGGGTATCCCTTTTGGGTGGTATCCTCCTGATGATGTCCTACCAAAGCGGTGTAAGCGACGAAACGTATTGAGGAAGCGGGGACCTCTGTCACTTGACATTGTGACTTTTTCAGATAAGCCTATTTTGTACTCTTTTAATGTGTGTGTCGAGTGTATGTTCCATTAAACTGTCTCTGATAATATACTATGAGACTGTTCCTTTTCTCCTATATACACTAATGAATTTGGAATAAGAACTGAACCATATAAAATCCGAGAGGGAGATACAGAGGTCCTAAGGATTACACATTACGTGCTTGCATTCTAGTAAACGGTACGCATATTGAGTGTTTATGGTGCGTGCAAAAATCATTAAGCATATTACACTATGAGGCGCTTGTTTTTCACCTTTTGTATTGCACACATATGTGTGTATATATATATATATATATATATGTGTATATATACACACACACAAATATATATATATATATATATATATATATATATATATACACAGACACAGTCGAGTCACATTATTAGAATCACCAGCTAATAGCCAGCAGCTAGACGAACTGGGAGTGACTCAATAAGGTGCTGGTAGGTTGGCATAGGTATCTGGAGCCATGCTGATTGCAGCACATCCCACAGCTGCTTGAGGGTGAGTGGTGGAGTATCTTTAGAGCAAACACAATGATCGAGGTGGTCCCACAGATGCTCAATTGGGTTCAAGTCTGGGGAATTCGGGGGCCAGGGAAGTACTTGGAAGCCTTGGTCGTGTTCGTCCAACCAGTGTCAGAGATTTCTAGCATGTGACATTGTATTGCTGGAAGATCCCATCTGCCTCAGGGAAGACAATGAGCATGTATGGGTGTATGTGCTCTGCAAGGATGGACCATAACTCTGGCACCACTAGCTTGTGTTCTTCCACCAATGGAGGGTGCTTGTTCTCCGATGTTTCTCATCTGACACGCCAACATCCATCCATTCAATGAAGCAGAAAACGTGACTCATCGGAGAAGGCAACTCTTCACCAATCAGCGGGGGTCCAATTTCGATACAGGCGTGAAAATTGAAGCCTTTTGCGCCGATGCACCTTTGTTAGCATAGGTGTAGTGACCATCCGTTTGCTTTTGGCGCCCCATACCCCATACTCAGCAGGGTTCGCAGAACTGTTGTTTTAGACACACGTCTGGTGGCCCTCAGGTTCATTTTGATGGTTAGCTACTCCACTGTAGCGTGTTGGTCGGCCCTCACGTACCTTCGTAGCCGACGTTCACCTCTCACATCAATGGCACGTGGTGCTCCGCAGTTTCCACGTCAATTATTTGCAACGGTGCCATTTGTGCAGTCACAATATACCTTCTCCACAGCAGCACGCGAACAGTTCACAAACTGCGCTGTTTTAGAAATACTGCCACCCTTGGCCCGAAAGCCAATAATCATCCCCTTTTGCAACTCGGCTAAATCGCCCCTTTTACTCACAACACCAACAAGTGATATGTGTGCAGACGGCCTATTGCACACCTTATATACCCACCAAGCCAACGCACGGTATGTTACGTACTTCATGGGCTACGCACTGCCGACGTCAAATGTAGGAGATGGTCATAATATACAGTCAGATGCATAAATATTGGGACATTGACAGAATTTTCATATTTTGGCCTCTATTCCCAACCACAATGGCTTTGAAATTAAACAAACAAGATGTGCTTTAACTGCAGACTTTCAGATTTAATTTGAGGGTAACTACATCCAAATCAGGTGAACGGTGTAGGAATTACAACGGTTGCTATATGTGCCTCCCACTTTTTAAGGGGCCAAAAGTAATGGGACAAACTAAACAATCCTAAATCTAACTTTCAATTTTTAATACTTTGTTGCAAATCCTTTGCAGGCAATTATTGCCTAAAGTCTGGAACTCAAAGACATCACCAGACGCTGGGTTTCATCCCTGGTGATGCTCTGCCAGGCCTCTACTGCAAATGTCTTCAGTTCCTGCTTGTTCTTGGGGGATTTTCCCTTCAGTTTTGTCTTCATCAAGTGAAATGCATGCTCAATCAGATTCAGGTCAGGGGATTGACTTGGCCATTGCATAACATTCCACTTTTTAGCCTTAAAAAACTCTTTGGTTGCTTTTGCAGTATGCTTCGGGTCATTGTCCATCTGCACTGTGAAGCGCCGTCCAATGAGTTCTGAAGCATTTGACTGAATATGAGCATGTAATATTGCCCGAAACACTTCAGAATTCATTCTGCTGCTTTTGTCAGCAGTCACATCATCAATAAATACAAGGGAACCAGTTCCATTGGCAGCCATACATGCCCAAGCTATGACACTACCACCACTATGCTTCACTGATGAGGTGGTATGTTTTGGATCATGAGCAGTTCCTTTCCTTCTCCATACTCTTCTCTTCCCATCACTCTGAGAAGTTGATCTTTGTCTCATCTGTCCATAGGATGTTGTTCCAGAACTGTAATGTCTTTTTTAGAATTTGTTTGGCAAACTCTAATCTGGTCTTCCTGTTTTTGAGGCTCACCAATGGTTTACATCTTGTGGTGAACCCTCTATATTCATTCTTGTGAAGTCTTCTCTTGATTGTTGACTTTGACACATATACACCTACCTCCTGGAGAGTGTTCTTGATTTGGCCAACTGTTGTGAAGGAGTTTTTCTTCACCAGGGAAATAATTCTTCTGTCATCCACCACAGTTGTTTTCCGTGGTCTTCCAGGTCTTTTGGTGTTGCTGAGCTCTCTGGTGCGTTCTTTCTTTTTAAGAATGTTCCAAACAGTTGCTTTGGCAACACCTAATGGTTTTGCTATCTCTCTGATGGGTTTGTTTTGATTTTTCAGCCTAATGATGGCTTGCTTCACTGAAACCCTTGTAATTCCTACACCGTTCACCTGATTTGGATGTAATTGCCCTCAAATTAAATCTGAAAGTCGGCAGTTAAAGCACATCTTGTTTGTTTCATTTCAAAGCCATTGTGGTTGGGAATAGAGGCCAAAATATGAAAATTCTGTCAATGTCCCAATATTTATGTACCTGACTGTAATGTGACTCGACTATGTATATACACACATAAATAGAAATCACAGGGGCTCTGCACTCACCATATTAACTAACAATAATAATAAACACTGGGGTTTTGGTTCATTAATTGATCAATGCTTTTAAGCTTGCAGCCCCAGTCAAGGGATGCCACTTTACTGCAAGCCCCTACTCTATTGCTCAGAATTATATAATGGAAATAGCTATCACATTAGTGTTACACTCAAGGCATGCTATCTGGTTTAAAGCTTCCAGCAACTTTGCTTTTAAAGGTGAGACAGTCACCCAGCACACCTGTTGCAAAGCACCTAGTAAAACAGCTGACACAAGTTACATTAAACAGGTTAAAAGGGGTGCATGAGAAAATGTGATCACAAAATGATTAATTAAAAAAATTATTCAAATGAACAAAAAGCACTAATGCATGGCACTAACCATTCCTAGATTTAGGGTGCAACATGGCATATGACCACATTGTTTAAATAGATATCACAGGGGCTCTGCTCTCATCATAATAACTAATGATAATAAGAATAGTAAGCAGTGGGGTTTGGTTCATGAATTGATCAATGCATGTAAGCTTGCAGCCCTTTAGCATTTCCATGATGTTATACTAAAAAAATTTTTGACAATTTTGGGGACATTTATGAAAAAAATAGTAGTATAGTTTAAAAAGCTACTGTATTAGCTTTAATATATTCACACAAATATACAAGTAATATATACTATATATTTATATATGTATACATATATATATACACACATACATTATATATATATCTATATATATATATAGTGCAGGACTGTGAACCAGTGCAGCAGCAGTAAGTCGGTGTTCCTGAGGATCGCCCCTCACTGCTGTGATGATGCCAGGGGGAGGGGCAGGGGGTGACACTGGGGGCTGCCCGATCACTGTGCCCAGCAGTGATCAGGACACTGGGGAAGGAGCTGCGGTTGCACGGCAGCTTCAGGGTCATGCTGGGCACCCTGATCCCTGTGCGGTCGGAGCTGCCGCCAACACCAGGTGTTATTATTGTGAGTGCCGAACCTTTGGAAATATATATATGTATATGTTTTTTATTATGTGATGTCGTCCAAATCCATCCAGTGGAAGGCCCAGAACTGGCTCCCTGGGTCAAAGTTCTTCCCGGCTCCCTCTGCCATGAGATCCGATAGGGACCTCAACCACTACATTAGGCATCCAGATCAATTGCCACCCCTTTGTGAAGTTTTCATCCAAATTCATCCAGTGGAAGGTCCAGAACAGACTCCCCGGGTAAACATTCTGTCCAGCGTACATCAACGGGAGGTCCGACCAGGACCTCAACCCCCTAGTATGTCTTCTGGGATCCAATGTTGCCACTCTGTGAAATTTTTGTTCAGATTATGTGATGTCGTCCAAATCCATCTGGTGGAAGGTCCAGAACAGGCTCCCTGGGTCAAGGTTCTGCCCTGTGTATTCCACCGTGAGGTCCATCATCCCAGACCAATTGCCACCCCTCTGTAAAGTTTTCATCCAAATCCATCCAGTGGAAGGCCCAGAACGGGCTCCCGGGTCAAACTTCTGCCCAACGTACACCAACGGGAGGTCTGACTGGGACCTCAACCTCCTAGTATGTCTGCTTGGACCCAGTGTTACCCTCTGTGAAGTTTATATTCAAATTCATCCAGTGGTAAGCCCAAAACACTCCCCGGGTCAAAGTTTTGCCCAGCGTCCCTGGGTCAAAGTTCTGCCCAGCATACACCAAAGGGAGGTCCTTCCAGGACCTCAACCCCATAGTATGTCTTCTGGGGTCCAATGTTACCGCTCTGTAGTTTTCGTCCAAATCCATCTGGTGGAAGGCCCAGAACAGGCTACCCAGGTCAAAGTTCTGCCCAGCGTACACCAATGGGAGGTCCAACTAGGACCTCAACCCCCTAGTATGTCTTCTGGGATCCAATGTTACCACTCTGTAACGTTTTTGTCCAAATTATGCGATGTTGGCCAAATGCAACTAGTGGAACGCCCATAACAGGCTCCCTGGGTTAAAGTTCTGCCTGCGCACTCCACCGTGAGGTCCGACTGGGACCTTATCCACTCATTTAGGCATCCCAAACCAATTGCCACCTCTCTGTGGAGTTTCCATCCAAATCTATCCAGTGGAAGGCCCAGAACAGGCTCCCTGGATCAAAGTTCTGCCCAGCGTACACCAAAGGGAGGTCCGACCCCTTAAAACGTGGCCACCTCTCATTTGTTTCATCATTCACCAAATCTCCAAATGAAAACATGTTAACACTACCTCTGCAGGGTAGAAATGTTAACATACTATAACACATTTCTGTATATGTAATCCACAATTACTACAGTATTTGTTTGCTAAATGTAACAAACTGAAAAAAATCTGAAACTACTAATGTGACATGTTGAATAGTTTGTGCACCTCTCTAGTTGATTAATACTTTTTTTGTAAATGCTTTCAAACTTGTTCGATAAACCTTAAATTAAGCCAGATAAACACAATTCCAGATATAATTAACGCTCTCAGAATTATTTTGACTATCAGTATTATTAGTGTGTAGAGCAGCGTTTTTCAACTAGTGTGCCGTGACCGGTTGTCAAGGTCGTCACTGCGGTCAGCTCCGCACACTTGTTTTTAGTGTTTTATTCCTGAGGAAGCCAATGTAGTGTGTTTTATTCTAGAGATGAGTGGGTCCGGTTCTCAGAGAACCAGACCCACCCAAACATTGGAACTCCGAGTCGGATCAGAGTCCAGTTCAGGTTTTCCTGCCTAACTTGGAATCCAAAACGTAATCATCCCGCTGTTGCATTCTCTGGGGTTTTGGGTTCTATAAAGTGATCTGCGCAATTTTCACTCAGGCTGTGGATAGTGTACAGAGAACAGACGTGCTCTGTGCTGCTCTGTCTATTCAAGGGTGCAGTGTTGTCGGGCTGAGGCTGCAGTACATAAAAGGGGGTGGGTGCTGCTGTGTCACTGTTGTCCTGTCAATCAAGGGGTTGTAGTTGCTGCAGTAAATAAAGGGTTGCTGCTGTGCTGTCCATAAAGGGGCTGGGGCTGCAGTACATAAACTGTTTGGGGGGGGTTCTGTTGTCCTGTCAATCAAGGGGCTGCAGTACATAAAGTGCTGCTGCTGTGTTGTCCATAAAGGGCCTAGGGCTGCAGTACATAAAGGGCTGCTGCTGTGTTGTCCATAAGGGGCCTAGGGCTGCAGTACATAAAGGGGTGCTGCTGTGTTGTCCTGCCCATTAAGGGGCTAGGGCTGCAGTACATAAAGGGGTGCTGTGTCATCCAGGGGTGCTCTTTCCCAATTTAAAAAAAGAAAGTTAATTAAAATTAATAATTATCATTTCACAAAAAATTAAACAATTTTTTTGTGTGTGTGTGCTAGCTACATTATTATTATTTGGTGACACTGCCGGCCAGACTGCAGTTTATCATCCACGTATTTGTGACTGTGCAGATGGTCCTTCCGAACTCTGCAGGGGCTGCTGCCTCGTCCAGGCGTGCTCTTCCCCAGTGTAAAAAAAAATTATTGTTCGGTGACATTGCTGGCCAGACCGCTGTTTATCATCCACGTATTGTGACACTAAAAGTCGTAGCGCAGTGTGCTATTCTTATTCATAAACAATATTGTGACACCGTAAGTGGTAGCGAAGTGTGTTATCCTTTTCTTATTTATAAAAAATATTGTGACACTGTAAGTGGTAGCACAGGGTGTTATTCTTTTCTTATTCATAAAAAATATTGTCACACTGTAGGTCATTGATACCGCAGTGTAATATTTAAAATTGGTACAAACTGATGTGTGTGCTGTAACCTGCTGCATTCATGTTTGTTGACATTGAGAACGATCAGTTGAGAGGAGAGCAGGAACCACATACTAGGGCTGGAGCTGCTGCCAGTGCCACCAGTCATGATGATACTAGTCTGTCTACGTCATCTACTAAAGCCGATGCCCAAGGGCATACAGGGCTTAAGTCAGGGCATCTAATATCAAAGAACCAATCTTTTACATTGGTAAAGAAAAAAAACATCAAAGGGAAAGTTAGCTGCGGAAAGACATAAAATTGTCAAAATACCTTTCACCACACGAAGTGGCAAGGAAAGGCTAAGGACTTGGCCTTTATCTATGACCGGTGGTTCTGCCTCTTATGATGATGTAAGCCCTTCTCCCTGTAGATATTTAAAAAAATGAAAATCGTTAAGGCACAGGAACCAACTGTGCGCTCAGAAATGTCACAAATCCCTGAGGAGAGTCTAAGTTTGTGCCATATGTGAGTCTGACCTTTCCAAAACTGTACTCGAAGAGGTGCCTCCTTCCACAACTTGTGCGTACTCTGCAAATGTGGGGATGAGCAGCACAAGTCAATATGCTGACATCTGTGGAAGTGCTCCAGGATGAGGAGGATATTTGTGTAGCTAAAGCTAATAAGGAGTTGATGATGAGGATGCTGATGATGAGAATGTTGTTGATGAGGATGTTGTTTGTGTAAATCAGGACCCAGTGGAAAAAGTTGTTGCCCATGATAAGGAAAAGCCCATTGTTATGCCTGGGCATAAAACAAATAAATACACTTCTTATGTGTGGAATAATTTCTACCCAAATTCAGACAACACTTGTCAAGTCATCTGTACTCGTTGTCATGCCAGGGTAAGTAGAGGTAGGGACCCTAACCATCTAGGAACCTCCTCCCTGTTACATCATCTACAACGCATTCATCAAAAGTGTTTGTAAAATTCAGAAACTTTGGCTAAAAAAGTAACAACTAGCAGTCAGCCGTCAGCTAGCTCCCTTCTCTCTGCTAGATCTAAGCACCTAGCAACTTCACCACCAACATCTTCATCAACAATATTCTCAATCATGATCAGAAGTAGTCCTGCATCCAATTTAATAAGGCTAACTCAGTCCTCCCCTATCCTGGATTCCTCAGAAGAATCTTTGAGCGCTACGCCTGCTGCTGTTGGGAGTGGCTCTTCATCCCAGAAGGTGACCAGGAAGACTACTAGTAGTTCTAAAAAACAATTGACTGTTAAACAATCCATTGCAAGGGGGAGCAAGTATGACAGCAACCACCCAGTTGCACAGAGGATCACTGACGCCATAATATCTATGCTGGTATTAGATGTGCATCCGATATCCGCCATTAGTGCAGTGATTTTAAACAGTTAATTATGGTCCTCTGTCCCTGCTACCAAATCCTGTATAGGTTCCACTTCACTAGAAAAGCAATTCCCAGCCTGTACAGGGACATTAAAAAAAACTTAATTAGTGTCTTCCAAAATGCCGTTGTACCCACTGTCCACTTAACCACAGATATGTGGACAAGTGGAACAGGGCAAATGCAATATTACATGACTAACAGCCCACTGGGTGGGTGTATTTCCTTCAGTGATGCCAACAGCAGCATCTAAGAAAAAGCAGCTTATTCAGTGGCAGGCTACTCTGTGTATAACTGGTTTCACTAAGAGGCATACCGCTGACAAACTCTTAGAAAAACTCAGGGAAGTCATTGCAAAATGGCTTATCCCCCTTGGATTCTCCTCGAGATTTGTGATTTCTGACAACGCCACCAATATTGTGAGAGCATTACAGCTGGGTGAATTCCGAGTCCCATGTTTTGCTCACACTATTAACTTGGTTGTGCATAATTTTTAAAAAAATGACAGGGCCATGCAGGAGATGCTCTCCATGGCCCGCAAAATTTGTAGGCATTTTCGCCATTCAACAGGTGCATGTAGAAGATTGCACCACCTGCAAGAAAGTTTGAATTTGCCCTGTCACCAGCTGAAGCAAGAGGTAGTTTTGAGGTGGAACTCCACCCTTTATATGCTTGAGAGAATGGAGGAACAGCAAACAGCTCTACAAAGCTACATAACGAAGTATGACATAGGAAGAGGAGGGGGACTGTACCTTACTCAAGCTCAGTGGAAAATACTGAAACCCTTTGAAGTAGTCACCTGTGAAGTGAGTTCAGACACTGCCAGCTTGAGTCAGGTAATTTCCCTCATTAGACTGTTGGAAAAGCAGCTTGAGAAACAGAAGGAGGAGCTGAAACAAAGCAAATCCGCTAAGCATGTTGGACTTGTAGATCAAGTCCTTTATTCGCTTTGCCAGAATCCAAGGGTTGTCAGGATCTTCCAATCGGAGCAATACATTTTGGCGACCGTGCTCGATCCAAGGTTTAAGTCATACATTGTGTCTTTTTTTCCAAAGGACACAGATCTGAAGAGATGCAAAGAGCTGTTGGTAAGCAAATTGTCATCTCAAGAAGCACGTGATGCAGCGATGGCTCCTCCTCTCGAGTTGAAAATCACTGGTGTAGAGTGTGCACCTGCATTTCTTCTTCCTGCCTGGTACTACAAGTCTCAGCATGGTAGCACCTCTTATGTTTAAAATTAGAATTAGAAGCCTCCCCCCTTCCTCTGGGTTTTATGTATATAATGTACACTTTAAGGTAGAGACTCCTTCTGCTTAGGTGATTTTAATCAGTAGCTGTCCTTAGGTGATTTTAATGAGCACAGATTCCGGCTTTGTTGTCTACATATTAGAATGGCCATTATTATACTGCAGATAGGCTTACCATACTATCTCTTTAAACTGGGACTTTCATGAACTACAGTACACAGGTCCTGTGGCTGATTATAACCAGGTACAATGTAGTCAGCCACAGGACCTGTTATCCATGAGTGTCCCGGTTTAAAGGGATAGTAAGGTAAGTCTAATTATAGGCAAGTCCCTGATATATTGATATAATTTATTAGTATTAAGGTGCGTACACACTGGGCGATAAAGTGGACGACTGAACGATAACGATATCGTTCAGTCGTCCAGTTTATCGTCCATTTTTAACCCCAAAAGATGAACGATGATGACGATGCGCGTTCCTGCGGGTCGTTCGTCATCATCGTTCATCGGGCTGACATGCAGGCCAACCTGATGATCTCGTCAGGTTGCTGCATGTCAGGGAATGGGGGAGAGAGCGCGGCGCTGAACGATATCGTTAATATCGTTCAGCGGCTGTGCTCAATGTCATGAACGACATAGAGCACAGCCTGCCGGGGACAACACTACACGATATCGCTCAGGGAGCATATCGTGTAGTGTGTACCCACCATTAGGGATGTTAGGGTCCCAATAGATGGGGTTTACCTTGACGTGGTAATGGGCATGCATTTTTGGCTAAACATGTACTAAGAACTTTATTTATACTCCATGTTGTTTGTCAAGTTTATCATAATTGTTTTGACTATCAGTGTTCTTAGTGCTTACAGTATGCACCTGCATTTTCTTTTTCCTGTATGATTAACCCCCTGAACTACACTGAAGGAACATGGGCTTCTCTGAGGAGCTACTGTATCTGAATACAAAAATAAAGCTCATTGATAGACACAAGCTAGAGGAAGTTTAAAGAAAAAGATATAACAATTGTTCAAGGCGAAAATGTTCCACGTATTCCACATGGACTGGTTAGAGGCCTAATTACACAAGGAAGAGCTTACTGAAATTTTTTTCACATCTGGGAGGGGTTCATTGATTCTTTATCAGGGGACCTTAAAACTCAGTTACATAAATGTTTTCACTCCACAAGTTGGTATGAAACCAGATTGTTATCGGGAGATGCGCCAATTGATATGCAAACAACGGTTTCTTAGATCGTGGGGGATGTGCCGGCCACGCTTATTGATTTTGACTTTGGATCCCATTATATTTCTCACTCTTTTTCTGTTTTGAGAAATGTTGTTGGTCATTTTATATTTGTATGAATGCATGTAAATACTAAATATACATATGTATACATGTCATTTATTTTTCGATTATACGATGTTAATTGTGACATTGTTGAAGAAAGTATATAATTCTTGTGTAATTTTCCAAAGTTCTGAAATAAAAAGAAATGTAAAAAAAAAAAAGAGTCACTGTCAACTCAGGATATCGACTATCGGAGTCATCATTAAGTTTTGGTGGAATGTAGATGTCAAGGCAAGAAGACCTAGAAACATGTCTGATAAAGCTGCTAGTAAGCTGGTCAAATATATAAGGTAGCATCTACGTATTACTGCAAAGTAACTGCAGAAACTTTAGCTGACACAGGATAATAGACCGCAGGCAGTGGCTGATCATGATAGAGTAAGGTGGAGTATTGGGTCAATAGAAGGGCCCATAACTCTTACCCAATCTGGCAGCCTCTTTCTTCTCCTTCTTTTTTAACCTTCTTTTACTCTTCCCACACAAAAGTGTGAAGGTCCCACACAGGAAGTGTGAAGGTCCAGGTGACCTGACCTCCCTTATCGGTGTCTTTCCTGGTGGCTAATGTACAGGTTGCATGGACATTCAGACAGGGGGCTTCTTCACCATGATGTCCAACTAGCTAACAACTCTCCTTCCCTTTCCCTTGATTCCTTCCCTTTACTGCACTCCTGTCTTTCTCTACTGTTTCTTACTTTGCCACCCCTATTCCTCCTAGTCAGCTCCCACCCTTCCCTCCACCTAAGCTTGCCTCCCTCGGTGCTTAAAGGCTGACAGAAGACTCTGCCTTCCACAACATTCACGCCCTGCCAAGCCAATAAATGTGGGGTATTAATGTATTATAATATAGGCAATTAATGTAATGATGTTGGGGGTCTTAATATACAGAGAGGTGACTCAATGGGATGTAGTGGAGGTAACAATGTAATGTATGTGCTATTCAGGGGAGTCAAGAGGGGGGGAGTGGGTTCTACTTAACAGGGGCCTGAACGAGTTGGAAGGGCCCGGCGAGAGGCCCAGGTCAGTAATCACCCCCCACCTGAAAAATTATTTTCTCTACTCACTACCGCTGTGCCATTATAGCAGCGTAGCCATAGTGGCACATTGAGCAGTGAGAGAAGACTGCCTCCTAATGTGCTGCTGCGCTGCTATACAGGCGCAGTTGTCCCTCCCACTGGAGCCACCCCTTTGCTTAATGAGCACAATGCTATTTTGTTAGAGGTCTTTGGGGAGGGGACGAGGACATGCCTCCTGGATTTGGCCACGCCCCCCAGTACCAGGGCCTGAGCTTTTGATGGCCCTGGTGCTGTTAATATAATGTAGGGGCTGGTGTGGGTAATCAATGACATAGTGTTATTAATATAATGTAATGATTGGTGATGCTATGGGATGTGTAGTTCCACAGTAGCTGGAGAGCCACACGTTGCCTACCCATGATCCAAAAAATATATTAAAATCAACCTTGATGGTTACTGCTGCCACAAAAATATTTTTCTTTACCTTTGTCATAAATGGAGAGACGGGAAGAAGCAAAAGCAACTAAACAGTGAGAGCTGTCACAACTAGTAGGCCCCATGATATGACTGTAATGAGGCCTTGCACAGAGACCTAACAGTGCACCAGTTCTAATTAAAATTATTTAGGTGTGGTGGTTGTTTTGACTCAGGGGGAGGAGGATGTAGACCCAGCTTCACCACCTGTTGACCAAGATAGAGCTGAGGAGGAACTTTGGGATTGAAATGTTTGTGGTTCCTGTGGGCTTGGAGCGCTGGCCAATCTATTAGATAGGTTGTCTATGTTATTTCAGTGCTAGGGCTCACCAAAGAGAAATTGTTTATGTGTATTATAAGCTGTCTGTCACACTGACAGATAAAGCAGATGGATATTATATTAGAATTACATTGTGTTATCGCAAGTTCTATCACTGTAGGATTCTGCTTTCCATTCAGTCAAGCAAGCAAAATGGAGATGTTAAAGGGGGATGGGTACGGGATCCCAGCGGTCAGAATCAAGACGCCAGCATCCCAACAGGGTTAGGATACAGACACCTGTCGGTAGGTATCCTAACCCTCCCCCTCTCCCTACCCCTTCCTCCCCTGTGCCTAAACCTAACCTACCCGCATCCTCAACCTAACCCCCTAGTACCTAACCTTAACTCTCCTCCTAGTATCTAACCCTAACCCAATGCTCATGCTATTGTACTTAATTGGAAAGAGCTTAGATCTGTTTAAATCTATTTCGATTGATATTAAAAATAGGTTTCGTGGTCTCAGATACTAATGTATTATTTTCTTCCCATAACATTGGGTATCTCTAAGCTTTGTTTGTCAGAGGAATCCAAGACAATAGGAAATGCTACCTCATTGTCTCTTGAAATCGACTTTTTGGCAAAATACCTCTTGTGACACAAATCCCTAATGAATCTGTTAAGATCAACGAAGAGTTCAAATATATTGGGTGTACTAGATGGGGCAAATTTGAGGCCCATGAATAATAAAGATTACTCGGCATCTGTTACTTTTTTAGATGAAAGATTATATATGATATTATTTCCACCAGATTTGCCTGCATTTTTCTTTTGTTCCTTGGGAGCCTCCCCCCCCCCCCCCTTCTACTCTTCCTCCTCTGTACTTGAGTTTCTTCGTCTTTTTGGTGTTTCCAACCTGTGGTCTCTGTTTCTGTTCTGCATTGTGAAATTACCTTTTTGTTGGTGTGCATCTAAAAAAAATGGTTGTTCAGATGAGAATGATATATTTGTTTTGGTTTTGGGCCGAGTTCCTGAAGAATGTGCTCATATTCCTGTATATTTATTTCAGAAGGTCTATTGGTATGTACATCTTGAAACCATGTATTGGGCTGCCATGAACCACTAGACGTGTCCCTGTTGGGGGAGACACGCCATGGGCGACGATCAGAGAGGACTCTCTGTCTAGTCCCCCACTGCGCATCCCCCGTGGCTGCACGGTCATGTATCGTGGGCCGCCCCTCGATAGATGGGCAGAAGGCTGTCCGTGTAGTATTTGTAAGGTGATGGGAACGTTCCCTAGGTCGTGTAAATCTATTACCGCCATTTTTATAATCATCTGTATCTCTCCTAAATTTTTTGTATTTGTTTTCAACTAATAGTTGTTCAAATTTTCTCTATCTACGATCATTTATTCTCTATCTTGGTACTCTTTCAGTGATCATTTTTGTGATAATATACACTCTATACTAAGATTATGTGCTCTACAATTATTCATAAAATTAACTTTATATGTTACATTACAACATATGTTTATAATAGAACTATATTTTTAATCAATTGCTTTATTTATAATATGAAAAACTGTCTCTTTATAAACAGACCATACTAATATCGTTGGTGCAAGTTCCTTATTGACATTTAAATAGTTATAGTTGTCCCACATGGTGTTTGTTTATACCACGTGAATATTAATAGAAATCATTACATCATCACACTATCTCCAACACACTGCCAAAATATTGCGAGACGTGGCTGCACACCATTAGTAATGATTCTCCTCACGCAATGGGCTCCACGCTCTGCGTGGGTCTGTACGCATGATGTTTGTTTACATCACGTGGACGGAAACCGTGCAAGCGTCGTTTCCATTCTAAGCTTTGGAGAGAGATGTGACATGACTAATTGCTTTCCAGCAACAGCTGGTAAGTTCTATTAAACAATTTATGGATTGCTTTGCTATTAGGCATCATGAATTTAGTGATTAGGTCTGCCTCCTGCTATTGAGATTATTGTTATTTTTTATTAATATTGATTGCTTGCAATATTTATGTCTATTTATGATGATTTTTATAACAAATGTTCTTGATGCACACCAGCTGCAAATTAGCAGACATGATGGATGCAATTACTTGTATACATATTTGAAATTTTAATTTTTAATTCTTCAAGTATATGATTAAATTACATGCATTTTATTTATGCTGATTGTATTTATATTATTTGAACGCTGGTATACTCCTCAGGGGGTTTAGAACTGCGACTCGGATTTACCCGGATTCACGAAATTCGGATTTCTGGAGAACCGACCGCGCATCTCTAATACAGTCAGGTGCATAAATATTGGGACATTGACAGAGTTTTCATATTTTGGCCTCTATTCACCACCGCAATGGTTTTGAAATGGAACAAACAAGATGTGCTTTAACTGCAGACTTTCAGATTTAATTTGAGGGTAATTACATCCAAATCAGGTGAACGGTGTAGGAATTACAATGGTTTCTATATGTGCCTCCCACTTTTTAACGGGCCAAAAGTAATGGGACTATCAACTCAAAAGCTATTTCATGGACAGGTGTGGGCTATTCCCTTGTTATTTCATTATCAATTAAGCAGGTAAAAGGTCTGGAGTTGATTCTAGGTGTGACAATTGCATTTGGAATCAGTTGCTGTCGACTCTCAATATGAGATCCAAAGAGCTGTCACTATCAGTGAAGCAAGCCATCATTAGGCTGAAAAATCAAAACAAACCCATCAGAGAGATAGCAATAACATTAGGTGTGGCCAAATCAACTGTTTGGAACATTCTTAAAAAGAAAGAACGCACCGGAGAGCTCAGCAACACCAAAAGACCCGGAAGACGACAGGAACAACTGTGGTGGATGACAGAAGAATTATTTCCCTGGTGAAAAAAAACCCCTTCACAACAGTTGGCCAAATCAAGAACACTCTCCAGGAGGTAGGTGTATATGTGTCAAAGTCAACAATCAAGAGAAGACTTCACAAGAGTGAATATAGAGTGTTCACCACAAGATGTAAACCATTGGTGAGCCTCAAAAACAGGAAGACCAGATTAGAGTTTGCCAAACCACATCTAAAACAGCCATTACAGTTCTGGAACAACATCCTATGGACAGATGAGACAAAGATCAACTTGTACCAGAGTGATGGGAAGAGAAGAGTATGGAGAAGGAAAGGAACTGCTCATGATCCAAAACATACCACCTCATCAGTGAAGCATGGTGGTGGTAATGTCATGGCGTGGGCATGTATGGCTGCCAATGGAACTGGTTCCCTTGTATTTATTGATGATGTGACTACTGACAAAAGCAGCTTAATGAATTCTAAAGTGTTTCGGGCAAAATTATATGCTCATGTTCAGTCAAATGTTTCGGAACTCATTGGACGGCGCTTCACAGTGCAGATGGACAATGACCCAAAGCATACTGCAAAAGCAACCAAAGAGTTATTTAAGGCTAAAAAGTGGAATGTTATGCAATGGCCAAGTCAATCCCCTGACCTGAATCCGATTGAGCATGCATTTCACTTGATGAAGACAAAACTGAAGGGAAAATGCCCCAAGAACAAGCAGGAACTGAAGACATTTGCAGTAGAGCCCTGGCAGAGCATCACCAGGGATGAAACCCAGGGTCTGGTGATGTCTATGCATTCCCGACTTCAGGCTGTAATTGCCTGCAAAGGATTTGCAACAAAGTATTAAAAAGTAAAAGTTAGATTTAGGATTGTTTAGCTTGTCCCATTACTTTTGGTCCCTTAAAAAGTGGGAGGCACATATAGAAACCGTTGTAATTCCTATACCATTCACTTGATTTGGATGTAATTACCCTCAAATTAAATCTGAAAGTCTGCAGTTAAAGCACATCTTGTTTGTTTCATTTCAAAGCCATTGTGGTGGTGAATAGAGGCCAAAATATGAAAATTCTGTCAATGTCTCAATATTTATGCACCTGACTGTATATATATATATATATATATATATATATATATAAATTTATTTATATATATTAGAGATGAGAGGTCCAGATAACCTTGAATCCGGACAACTCCAAACTTGTTTATCAGAGCCGCATCAGAGTCCTGGCTCGGGGTTTCCCGTCAGGCTCGGATGTCAGATCGAGATCAAACATCATCCTACCAGCATCGGATTCCATATAAAGAGCCTCAGCCGGGACTCAGTGCCATTTTACTCCAGCCAGTCAGCTTCTGCATGTTGTGTCCAAGTAGAGCTGTGTCCATCTCTAAGGGGATGTGCTTTTGGGACTGTGGACCTCATTCAGAGTTGGTCGTTGCGGCCGCACGGTCGTACGCCATCGATGTTCGCTAAACTGCGCATGTGTAAAATTCGCAATGCACGTGTGCAAACTAGCTATTACGATCAGAAATTGCTCTCTCCTTCAACTTGGCCAGGTCGTTAGTTTGAGTGACAGGATGAGGCGTTTGTGGGTGGTAACAGGGGAAGGTGCTTGTGAACGGGGGAGTGGAGATCCAAACGCAGGCGTGCCTGACTATGCAAACGGCGTTTTATGGGAGTGCATAATTAACTAAGTAGTGTCATGGCACATGTGACATGGGAGGTTTTTACACTGACTTGATCGTAGTGCTTAAGACAGGGTATGGTCAACCTTAAGCTCTACTACCAGCTCCGATGGTTCCCGATGGTCTCGATTAATCCTTATATGCCCGGAGATGACGTGTAATGGGAATGAGAAGGGGGCGTTTTTTTAGTCTTACGGCCGCATTCTCCCCTCGCTCGTCCAACTAACAATCCCATCTTAACGACGCAACTTGCGAGCGCTTCATTTGCATATCCGACCCCTTTTACCTTACGACCGTGCGGCCGCACCGACCGACTCTGAATGAGGTCCTGTGTCCATGGGCTTTGCTGCTGGGGCTGTGTCCATCTCTAAGGGGCTGTGGTGCTGTCACTGTGTTCATCTCTAAGGGGCTGTGCTGTCACTGTATTCATCCACAAGCTGTGTCCAGTCCCCTTAGTCTAATTCAATCACAGTGGTGCTGCACTGACTCCGCAGGCCCCACCCACTGCATTCACAGTGTGACTCCATATTTGTCATCAAAAAGTAAAAAAAATAAAATATAAAAAAATAAAAATTGTTGTATTTGTACTGTCCTGCGCACTGCACCCCAGTACACTGTAGTACCCCAGAGCATGTGCGTAAATGTGGTCTGACTCCATGCAGCTGTGAGGTGGTCAAAATTGACTGGACATGACTGGAAATTAACGTTATTGATATTAATAATACCCTAGGAACAGAAAAGGGCCAAATTATGTGATTTTAACTATTTTTGTAAATTAAAAAAAATATGCAAATCCAAATACCAGTCACGGCGGTTTGGAAAATCTAAAACCGGACGACAAATCAGAGCCAAATCCAGTAAAAATGGTCTGGCACACATTTCTAATTTTATATATATATATATATATAATATATATATAATTAATATATATATTTTATTTAATATATATATTACAGTTTGGAATAATAGCAGGTGAGTGCCGAGTTTGTATGATTATTTTATGTATGTGGTCACATACCAAAGGCACCGCAGATGCTTGAGTGCCGTGGTTTGAAGCCAATTGTTTATATAAATATTTTGCGGTCACACTTTCTATGGCACCCCAATTTTCCATATGGAAGTAAATTTTTGTCAGCTTAGTTCCCAGGTGCTCATTAACTGATATGCTCTGGTTTGGTTCTGTCTCTTTAAGCCAGTTCCTGAACCCATGGAAAAAGCATTATTTGTAATTAAAATCTATGTGATGGCTGGAGCCCAACGAGGCAGAGCAATGCTCATATCTTTGAGGGTCATTGTGGGAACTGACCAGAAGGGGGGGGCAGTGACGTGGTTGGCCAGCTTAACAAAATTATTGCAATATTTTCGAACTAATAATCTATGAAATTTAAATATATTACAGTTTGGAATAATAGCAGGTGAGAGCTGAGTTTGTAAGATTTTAAATATACAGGTTTTTTTCAACTATAAAGTATTTTTTTTTAAATAACGTCCCCAAAATGGTAATTTTGTTATTATCATGTTATGTAATTAATAGGTATTTAAACATGATTTTAATTTTTTTGTTAAAAATATAATATTGAATCAGGTTTAAATAGCGCTTAATTTGTTAATAAAAAAATATCGACAATTTTGGGTTCATTGTTGAAAAAAATATTAGCCAGTTAAGCGGTTAAGGAATGTGAATCAGTGAAAGAGACTGCCCTAAAGATAGAGCAGGAAAGTAGTCTGATTGCAGCCGATGAGAGAGCAAGAAATTGATGTTTTGAACAAGAATTCTTTCAGCAAGAAATGCGCACATTAGGAGAATGTATAAATGGTCATCGCACCGAATGGGAGCGCTCACAGGAGAAAGTGGCCCATCAAACTCTGATGTTGAAAGAAATAGACTTTTTTATTGAATCCTTATAAGTAAGACTTGAAGAGTATAAATTATGGAATGATCATCTGACCATAAAACATAAAGAATGTGAACAACGTGAGACTATCTGGTAGTGCTTTGAGGGAAAGGAGAAATTCTTTTACTTATTGCAGACTCGCGCTGAGTGGGTAAAAGACAGAGATGTTGAGATAAAAATGTTGAAGGAGACTAATGGAGAATTAGAAAGTCTTAAAAAGCAACTGTGTGATGTAATGGAAGTCTTGAAAATCTCTAAGGAGACAGAGCTAATGTATATATAGCATAAGTCCAGGAACTGGAACAGAGAGATTCACTGGTTATCGAGAACCTGTATCAGCAATAGTAGCCGACAAAATGGGAGAAGTTGTGAAAAGTAAACTGGGCTTTGAGGATTGAGCGTAAAGAACTAGTCAATGAAGACTACACTAGGTGGGTGGGCTTACTTGTCCCAAGAAACTGTTCCAGAAAAACTGTTATTTGCCAAAAGATTCAGCATTTGAGATGACAGCACCAAAAAACGTGCAATGAAATGGAGGAATCTGGAGGATAAGAAACCATTGATGGAGATAACCTCTGGGTAAAACAGTGTTGACCTGATTCTGAATTGCATGCAGCGTCTATTGGTGGTCGCCTGCAGAGCCATAACTAGACATTTTGGTTCCCTGTGCCAGAAAGAGCAATGGTGTCCACGCCCATACTTTAACAGGGACAGCATGTGGGGGCGCTGTCCCTGTTAAAGTATGGGCGTGGACACAAATTTAAATGACACTACACAGCAGTGCCACCTTCACATTACACCGCACAGTAGAGCACCTTATTCATGTTACGTCACACAGTAGAACCCCTTATTCACTTTAAGTCACACATTAGAACACCTTATTCACGTTACGCCACACAGTAGTACCACTTATTCACGTTGTCACACAGTAGAGCCCCTTATTCACGTTACGCCACACAGTAATAATGCTCCTTACACACATAATGTCACAATATAGTAGTACCCCTGTATACATAAATCCCTATCGCAAGTGCAATTTCTCCATCTGACCACGGCCCCCTATGCTAGCAGCTGTGAATGCAGACGCTTGCGCACACACCCGCCATGCTCCCATAATACGCACACTGAATGGACCATATTTGTGTACAATTCTAGCCACCGCCCAGGAACGCCCATCACTTTCCCTTCACCATTCTGATTCCGTTTGAATCGATCACAACAGCACCTTTGCACGTACACTCTGTGTAACGCATGCGCCATAGGGGATTTCAGAAATCCAGATGCGCAGTTGCAAATAATTACACAGCTACATGACCATCGGCATTGTGTGTGGATTGTATGCGACTCAGAATCAGGCCCTTTATGAAATCGATAGCATTGTGCATAATGTCGTAAATGCAAAACCTAACATTCCAAACATATATAAAGATGGGCATGGGATGCTGGCACTCGGGAAATGCAAAGTCGCGATATCCCCATCATCGATGGTCTGATACTGATATATCGATGACTGATGTTAAAACTTCTTAATTGGGCATAGATTACTAGCGCCTAGGAGTTGTTTCGACTGTGACAATTTTATTTGTGTTTGTTACACATTCACAATTGTTTTTCACTATTTTTGTATACCACACCCCCCATTTTTTCACCCCCACCATGCCATTGCATATCATCACATCATATTGCACACATGTAACCCGGTATTGTGTTTTGTTAATATCTAACAGTCAGTAATTGCCACTGACCTATTTGGTTATATTCCATATCATTGTATCATTTACTTTGAACATGGGGCTGAGGCCCTGATTCAGCAGCAGACTCAATGCCGATATTTATGCAGATTATGCGATTATTTGCCATTACACGTGTGTAAGTCGCATTGTGCGAGCATTGCGATTACGTACGCACAGCGGATCCATTCACACAGTGAGCGTCATGTGGTCAGTGTTTTGGGGTGGTAATCGGGGTGGTGTCAGAAAAACGCAGGGGTGTCTGATAGTTTTAATGCTGTTACATGGGCGCGCATAAATTACCATAGTGATTGCATTCGCAGCTTGACACCTCTCTGCGTGCGAGGAGAGCTGCAGTGTTTGTGACTGGTCAGACCCGCTGTACATGCTGCGTGACTCCCCGATGTGCATCGATAGTACTGCTGTTTACGCAGGAGTGCGACATTGGACGGATATGAGAAGGCAGCAGTGGGAGTCTTTATGCCGTTCCATGCAAAATTGCAGCGGAATTAGCGTCTACTCCTGAATCAGGCCCATAATAATATGTCATTATTTTAATAATTAGATATAAAAGTTAAAAACACAAAATACAACCAAATTTTCAGCAAATTTGGTCAGAAGCATGTGCATTAGAGATTGTCATGGTATCATGGTGGATAATTGTTCCTTTGGACCATTTGCATTTCTTGTTTGCAGTTGAGTGCTCGCTATTTGGGAGTCTCTATATACAGCAGCTGTTATTTTCTTGTCTACATTGCTAACCTGACTCCTAGGGGGTAAATTTACTAAGAATCGAGTATGATCGAGATGACAATCTCGGGTGAGTTTAGGCATGTTTTTAACCTCGCAAACTCTGGTGAGTTTGGTAGAGAGTTCTCTCTTCTCACTCGTAAAACTCGGTTGAGATCGCAAACTCGAATATTATCACTATCGGGCAAACTCGGAAGTACTTATCACCTAAAAGGTACCGCTCGCAAATTTACCAAGAATCGAGATGACAATCTCGGGTGAGATGACAGCAAACTCTCTGCCAAATTGAAGTTTTAAACACTCACCTCCGGAACTGCGAGTTTGCCAGAAACATACACAGATCAGTGTGATTTGTGTGCGTTTCTGGCTGTAAATATAAAAAATAAGGTTAATTTAAAAAAAAAAATGATGTAGGGTCCCCCCCCCCAAAAAAAAGCATAACCAGCCCCAGAATGGTCACCCAGTCCTGGTTCCTAAAATAATGGGGAACAAAACGAGTAGGGTTCCAACGTAATTTAGGAACCAGCACCAGGCTGCAGGGCCAGTCCTGGTTTTAAATATAGGGGAGGGGAATTGCATAGGGAACCCCTATATTTAAAACCAGTACCAGACCCAAACCGACCGGGGTGTAATGCCACAGCCAGGAGACCCTATTACCGGGTCTCCAGGGCCAAAGCATTTTCACCCTAAGCCGGGGATCTCAGGGGAGGCGTGGAACCCCCTCTCCCGAAACCCCAGGCTTGGTCTGAAGCCCAGGGCTCTTCCCCGCACCCCTGGGCTGTGGGTCTGGCTTGGTCTGAAGCCTGGGGCTCTTCCCCGCACCTCTGGGCTGTGGGTCCGGGGGTAATAAAGTGTTAAATTGTAGTAAACTATTGTATATTACAGTAGAGCTACAGGTGTCAGCATGCCTGCCCTTTGGCACTTGTGGAACTACAAGTGCCAGCAGGTGGCCGGCGCCCGTACCTCCACTGAAAAATAAATAGTTAAATAAAGACAGAACACACACACCGTATACAGTAACATTTTATTACATACCAACCTATCCCATTCACACATACTTACCTGTTGCCAGATGTTCACGTCCACTTGTCCCATGTAGAAATCCATTTGGATGTACCTGTAAAAAAGATCCTATACTCACCTCCATCCTCGCGCTGGTCTCCGTAGCATCCAGGGGGATCGTGAACATCAGGCAGCAGGCAAGTATGTATGAATGGGATAGGTAATAAAATAAAATGTTACTGTATACGGTGTGTGTGTTGTGTCTTTGTTTAGCTATTTATTTTACAGTGGAGGTACAGGTGCCAGCTGCCTGCTGGCACATGAAGTCCCGCAAGTGCCAAACGGCAGGCATGCTGGCACCTGTAGTTCCACTGTAAAATACAACAGAGGTGCGGGGAAGAGCCCTGGGCTTCAGACCTTCTTGAGGGGTCCCCACCTCTCCTGAGATCCCCGGCTTGGGTTGTTGATGCTTTGGCCTTGGAGACATGGTAATAGGGTCTCCTGGCTGTGGCATTACACCCCGGTCGGTTTGAGTCCGGTGCTGGTTTTAAGTATGTCATTTTTTTTTTACATTCAACCCATTGTGCAGGCTGCTTGCTCGTGAGAGTTTTGCAGAAAAAACTGCAATCTCGGGTGAGTAATCTCATCTAAACTTGCTACTCAGGGGAGATATCTCGATCTGCATCACCATCGGAAAACTCACTTTCACCTAAACTCACTTATTAGTAAATTTGAGAGATGAAAAATGGGGAAAATCACCGAAATTGGGCGATGCAAATCGAGATTAAAAAGAACAAAACTCGACCAAATACGATTCTTAGTAAATTTACCCCCCTAGGCTGCACCGCCATTTCATTTATAAAGAAAAGACTGTTGCTAAATGTAATGGATTTTGATTACTTTCAGATTACTTTAGTGATTTATACTGTAAACTTATTTTTCTAACCTATCCTGTGCTGATAACTTTTTGTTTTGTAAGTTAAGGCACAGTGCAGTATATGCCAGATTCTGTCGCTGATAGCTGCAAAAAAAATAATTAAAAAAAATAAATCTCCACTGTCTAGTTATAAAATGAAAGTGATTAATTGGGAAAAGGTGTAAACTGCCTGCCTGTCCCATCAGAGAGATATATTCTATCGTTTGATCCCAGGTTAGTTACCTGATACTGCAGTGGCCTCACTGCTGAAGGGCTGGATCTGTTAACCAATTAGTGTCAATTTGGACAAACGGCTAAGTGCTCATAATTTCCTCTATCCTGATTGGCTGATTTCCTCACACATGCCCTGACTACACTGGTGGTCAAAATTGCGGACACATTTTGAAATTTCAATGTTTATCAACTTCGAATGCTTATAAAAACTGTTACACTTCACGCAGTGCAATGATTCATATATCAAATGAAAGGAAATGTAATGCTGAATTCAACACAATAAAAAGAGGTCAAATATTTGCATTACAAGGGAAGTTATGCCGTGAAAACAACACTTTGGGTGAAAATCCCTGTGTACTGTCCTATCAGTATTTCGTTGGGTATCCTTTATTTTTCAAGACAGCAACACTGTCTGTTTATTGTGTTGAATTCAGCATTAAATTTCCTTTAATTTGATATATGAATCATTGCACTGCGTGAAGTGTAACAGTTTTATAAGCATTCGAAGTTGAAAAACATTCAAATTTCAAAGAGTGTCCGCAATTTTGGCCACCGCTGTATATTCTCTGCAATGTATGATTAAATCCGATCATGTCATTGGCAGTTTTAAGGGGGGAAATCCAATTAGCAGCGCTAAAATAGCTTATCCAATTAGCAGCAATATCCTATTCAGTGGCGGGCTGGGCCGGGGGGCAGGGTGCCCATCAGCCCCCCCCGGGCCGGTACAATTGTCCAGCACTAGGGGCCGCCGCTGCGCTCTGTAAGAAGATATCAGTGTCAGCCCGGGGAGGTTCCTATGCCTGTCTCCCAGCTGTCACTGTCAGACTGCAGCAGTGCAAGTAACGAAGGTGTCGGCAGAAACAGACAGGCACTGTGGGAACTACTCGGGTGGTCCGGGGCTGCACCGCACCACCCGTCCTGGCCGTGTGTGTGGGGGGGTTTCTGAGAGGTGGAGGCTGAGTAAGCGGGCAGATAGCTGTATGGGGGGATATGAGTAAGTGGAGAGAGCTATGTGGTGGGGGGTCTGTGTGTGAAGAAGGGAGAGCTATAAGAGGGTGGGATCTGTGTGAGAAGGGGAGAGCTATATGAGGGGAAAGATCTGAGTGAGGGGTGCGAGCTGTGGGGGAGGAGCTGAGTGAGGGCTATATATAATGTTTGTATATATATATATATATATATATAAATTAATATGGGGCCCCAAAGCAGCATTTTTATTAATTATCAGTTCCCAGTCTTGATAATTATAATTTCTTGTCACCAATATTGTACGTGTGTATATAAATAGAGAGAACTGCATTGCCTTGCCCCTTCCCTCCCCCTGAGTGTTTATCCAGTAACGCCAGCGGGGGGGTGGGGGCGGGGTTTTCAGGTGATGGTGCGTTCAGGCATTACCCTTTTGGGGCCAAGCTACTAAATGCTTCACAATATGCTGAAACAAAAGCCGGGGCCACTGGCTTGTGTTTGCCGCCCAGGCTGAAAGTTGCCAGTCAGCCCCTGATCCTATTAGCCCTGAAGTGTGCCTAACGCTGGCACTTATCGTGGATATTTTTCGGGACCTGATGTGCAGTTTTTTCAACCCAAAAAAGGCGAAAAAAACACATAGATCGTTAGATATATTCTTCAAAATAATAGGATAGGGTGAAAAAAAAACATGGGCGAAAAACGGGTATAACCCCAGTTTTTTCCCAATCGCGGGTATCATTTAGCGCCCAAACAATGTTCGGGTTTGGATACCGCCGTAAGCCTTTATTTCATTGGTAAAATTTGCCCATGTTGATGAGCATTCAGATTTTGCCAATGTACCCACAAACAGTGCAACAAATAGGGTTAATATTTTCCAATGCCTATGGTTTTTAAAAGATAAAGCATACAAAAAAAATGAAAAATATTGGACCCACTTTGTCCTGTGTTCAGTGTAGCAAATGCCACAAAATAGCAGTTAACTCCTGGAAAAGCCCACCCCAGTAAAGTTCACCAAAGGGGGGCATCCACTACACGATTTTAGCAGGCGATTGAACGATAACGATGTCATTATCGTTCAATCATTTAAAAATCGTTTATAAATCGTGCAGTGTTTGGTCGTTAACGATCATCAATGCGCGCTCCCGCTGGTCGTTTGATCGTCTCGTCAGTTGACCCAACATGCAGGTCAATTTCACTTGATCTATTAAAGATAGTTTGCAAATCGTTCAGACTGAAAGATAAAATTTCAAGGGAAAATCGTTTAGAGATTAGACAGGGAGTAGATCGTCTAGTGGATGTGCCCCTTAAGAAATATTTAAGCATGGCAATATTATTATAGGTCCTAACCTACACTAAAATTAGCTGGGTAAGGATGTGAGCCGTAACATTTATGTACAGTTTATTAATGTATTCACAGCCTGATAAAGTGTTGCATAGTCACTGAATAGGCGATTCATTTTCAGATACTATACATGATTCTGTAGAAAAAGCATTTGTGAATATTTATTTTGCTATATGTTCACAATTTTTGTTTCCTAAGAAACTGGTAAAACACCATGCGTGTTTCACATTTTGTTAGTATAAAACCAAAACGATTTACACAATTGTAATTAGTACCTTGCATAGCCAATATTTGTCTTGATTGTAGGGGAAGATGCTTCCTCAAGAATTTATAAGGTTGGGTTGCATCAGCTTCAGAGAGGGCTGTACATAGCAACTGCACTGCTATATAAGCCATTGTAAAATAATACAGCCTATTAGTAATTTATCAGTTTGAAAGAACCTCTCTTCTAAGTCTAAAAGTCATTCCTACCCAGTTCTGAAAGCACAAATAGCAGCTGGGATGGACATGTAAATAAAATATAACATCAAGCCAAGTATCTGCTGCAATCCTTTGCCCTGTGTAACTACAGCCTTGGAGTTTGAGAAAGTGGAATTAAACCTAAAAAATGATAACTCCTTTTTCAGAACTTTAGTCAAAGCCTTGGACAGCTTTTTGCAGAGATGCCTAAATGTCACAGAATAAGGTTTATTGCAACACTTCCAGATGTGAAAAGATTTCAGAATTCCCTTTTACTATCAGCGGGATTACTTCAAGGGCTATATAAATTCATATAGGAGACATGATACATTATAGCACTACTTTTTATAATCCATGTTTTGAGAAACCTCTGTACATATTTCTGTACACACCCAATACATACCATATCCATCAGAAAGCATTTCTTAAGAAATCCATATTCCATCATGATGTTTCCCATGCATTTGTATGGGGTATCATAACTTGTTTAGTTGTAATATATTTCTGTCATGTTCCAAAAACAGAGATATCATATATATAGTACTCCTGACTAGAATTGTGTTTCAGCAAAAAACAAACAAACATACACTTATAATTTCACCCTTTTACATCAGAGCTAAAACCCGGGTTATTGCAGGGTTAACCCGGGTAGCTCCTTGGTGTAAAAGGAGACAGGGTTGGATTCCCGGGTCGAGTGGCCCAACATTCCAACCCAGGTAACTTGCAGGGTTTAACACGGGAATGACCCGTGAAACCCTGCAGTGTAAACGGTGCGATCTGGGTCACGATGACCTGGCGCGCGCCGCATGCCGGCCAATCTTCAGTGGTACTTGGGAGATGACGTAATCTCCACCTGTCCACTTCCATGCCGGAAGAGCCAGGTCACTGCAGACCCAGCTCCGATGTGAACGGCGCCGACTCGGGAATATTCTGGGTCGGCGCCGCCTAAATTCCGGTTTGGGGCCCTGTTCCAGCCTCCATGTCAGACCCGGAATTTAGGTATAGAAGCGGTATTATATACATGACCTCACAAGGATGGGACATTGATATGTTTTCTTTTTTTACAGTGGTTACATGATTTTGGAAATGGTCAGTTTTTCGGCCTGTCTTCCCACAGGCTGTATAGGGCCTGATTCATTACGGATCGCTATTGCGATTGCGCCTGCGGTTACGCGTGCATGTCTGCTGCGAGACTATGCTAATGTCTGCAACTGCAGAGCCAGAATAGACGCCCACTACCGCTATCTCACATACGTAATACCTCGCTGTCCTGCGTATACCTCGGGAACATCGAGTAACATTGGTCCCTCACGCAGAATTATAGCAGGTCTGACCTTACTCAGAAATTACTAACCTCGTCGCACACAGTGAGTACTCAAGCTGCGTATGATGTAGCATTGGCTAAGTTATGCACGCCCATGCAAAGGCGTTCATGCGGACTGGCACTCATGCGTTTCTCTGATCACTCCCCCGTCACCACCCCCCGTCATTCACTCTGCGATGACTTTCTGTGTGCGTGATCGCAGAGAGATCACAATGATAACTCCCGCACATGCACTGCGACGCATACACATTCGCAGTACGCACCATCGGCCGATCTGCGTACGGTGTTGCAGTTGCGATCCTTCATGAATCAGGCCCATAATACATCAGTGTGACTTCCTTTGCCATGTTAAACTACATTTATACAGGCAGGAACTTGAATTTGGAGGATTTTAGTCATTTTTATTCCATCTGGCTTTGTTTTGATTGACCCTTTCACATTCATATGTCACAGGTGAGGCTTATCATGAAGCATCATATAAATGTTCAGTCAACCGAAAGCTGACATAGGATTTTGCTGTAAACAGTTTGCATATAGTTTTTTTTCTTTAAAATTCCCATCTTTTTTGTTGAAGCAAAGTTTTCCTCAGCATATTGTGCTAAAAATGACAAATTATTTTACATTTACAAGAGTGAAAACAAAATATCCCAAAGTCGTTTTTTTTTTAGTTGTACTATAAAGTAAACAGCTTATGCATAAACATATGGTACTTAGCTTCGTAAATGTTTTTCAACTTTTAAATGAATATAACTATATTTATGCAACTGGTACTAACCTGTCCAGCTGATTTCTAGGTCTGAATTCTTCTTACTAATCAAACCGCAATGTAAAAACTGGAAGAAGTGTGATGGCTCAGCATATAATAGAGATAATCTATTAAAGCCAGGGACAAACAGAAATAGTGCAAACACACACACACATATATATATATATATATATATGTATCTTTTAAATGTCATCTTCTTTCCGGAATGGCACTTAGAGAAATGTCAAACAGGTTATATATCATTATTAGTGTTCACACTACCCTTGAAGAAGTCTATATAAAGGACGAAACGCGTTGGGAAGCTGCACTCCTGCCCTATATGAACTTGTCGGGAAATTTTAAATAAGATAAGCATTTGGCACTTTACTCTAATTTTTTTTTTCCCCTTTGCAATTTTTTTCCCCTTTTTGAATATATTTTTGCATATATTGTGTTTGAAAATATCTATTGTATGCATCATTAGGAGAATATATTTATGAATTTATTGTCTACCACGTCCCTTATCCTTTGTGTTTTTAATATGATTTTAGTTTAAATAAATATTTTTTATACTGAATATTTGCTTGCACTATTTTTAACTTCATAAGCTATTTAAAATGGAGGTTTAATAAGCACTTTATTATTGCACAGACACTTTACTATTATTTTTTAAGGGTTATTATATCCTTGAGAATATTAATATTTTTATTTGTCTTTGTATTAAATATTTACCTTTTTAAATAAGGTCTAGGAGGTACTTCAGCATTTATTATTTAATTTGCAACATTGCACTGACACTTTATGCACATTACCTATCTTATTGTATCTATTTGCACTGACACTGTACAGACTAATTATATATTTATTTATTAAATTAACACTATTGTTGCTTTGCACCATTTACTGTCTAATATATATATATATATATATATATATATATATATATACACACACATATACATATATATATTATATGTATCTTTTAAATGTCATCTTATTTCCTGAATGGCACTTAGAGAAATGTCAAACAGGTTATATATCATTATTAGTGTTCACACTAGGTCTGGCTCAAAACCTAGAAAGGGGCACTTCTACGCACATCGGAGGCGTGCACATGCCCACTAAGGGGGCGTGGCCACGATAAAAGGGGCGTCTTCAAGACGCACCCCCTTTTCATCACCTTTGGGGGTGTGCCCGGCACTTACGGACATCCCGCGGGACACCATTTGAAATCGGCCAGGGCTTGACGCCCTGCTAAAACAGCCTAGCGGGGATGCTATCATTATGCTGCATAATATTTTGCTAGATATATACTATATTTTTGTACGCATTTTGTATTAAATATATGGCAAGCATGCCCTACGCAAGCCATGCTCATTTCTAGCAGCAGGATTTAAAAAAATAAGTAAATAAAATAAAAAGATGCAACATTTGCAAAGTCATAAATAAAAGGTGCATTTTAAATGACCAATGTGGTACATGTTGTGTTTATCACTATTTGCACGTTTTCCTTGGTGCTAGAGTTTCATTAAATTTCCCCAAACCTTTACAGAATGCAGTAGGCAAGAAAAGTGATTGCAGATTCCGATATACTTACATACTTTATACGTTAAATAAACTTGTACTGAGCATCATGATAAATATAGTGTCGTGTAAAGGCAAGTTTTATAGTAAATGACATTAGTGATTTACTAAGTTTTTCTCAAGCCAGTTAATAGCAATAAAGAAGCACATTCCTAGCGAAGGCGAGGAGAGCCAGTCAAAATACTTAATCCTCTGATTGACACCACTGTTCTCAAACTGGGATATCATATAGTTATGGTCTGTTGTGTAGAACAGTGTTTCTAAACTCTGGTCCTCAGGGATGGCAGACTAGGAAAACACTTGTATAGAAGACTACTCGAGGAAAAATTGCATTTCTAAAAGCTTTCACCAAGCAGGACCTTGAATAACCTAAAGAACAAGAGTATAAGGCAGAGAATGAGTAAATTGCTGCTGTAAAACACAGAGTCCTAAAAAGCTTCCTTGTCTTTATTGAGCCCTGCTTGAGATACAAATATCTGAAAACACATGGCCACAGGTAGGTTATAAATCACCTTATGGCACATTCAAACAAACGGACTTGCCGAATGGCTTAGAAAATAACCTATAATCTTTTGTCATGCTCAACGGTGCATAATTAGTTCAACCTGTGTCCATTGATAGAATATATTTACTATATGCCAATACTGGCTTCTCTTGACCTTGAAGAAGGCATACTGTATTATCTCTGCTAGGCTTACAGACACTTATTTCAAAATAGGCTGTATTCTCGAGACAGTCGTTCAATGAGCTTGTGTTCCGCTGGTACAAATCTGCATTCATTACCAGGTCTACAGACAAATTAAATATGACTAAATTGCGTTAGGGACTACAATGCTCCCTTCTTGTGTTGTCTTAAGCACATACACACAAAAGACCTGGATATTCTTAATCACACACTAAACCCTGTGTCCACACAGACACACGCAGAATGTGTACTTATTCAAAACATCAACACACAGTGGTCACTGCAAAGTCTTATATTTTCTTGTGCTTTTTTTGCCAGTTTTTGCAAATGTATGACCTTTTATAATCAACGACTAAGCTCCGTTAACCCCCGTTGTACCAGATAAAAGCACACTGTTGTAAATGTTACTGGTGACAATAATAAGGCTTTTTTAGGAGATAGTTGCACTGTTAGGTTAAGCTAACAGCAAAATGTATAAATTACCAGCTTTCTACAGTTTTACTTTCTCAGCTGGTTCAAGTACATTTACATTTGACACTTTTTGAAAATAATCCTTATATTACATGTTTTATTTTCTTCCATTTTTTTTTTTGCTTGGTTCATCTTGAGACACCATATGGTAAGATATTCAAGTGGTCCACCACGGTGAAAGACAGGGAACTGAGATGTCATTTATTTTGTTGGTTCCTCTGAATATGGCTTTTGCCGTGATGAGTTTTAGAGTTTTGTTATCTTGGTGGCGTCATCGCAGCTGCCCTCCCCCCCACTCCCCCTTCCTTGGGTACTCTTGACTTGCTGGAATTGCATACACCATAAACTTCATCCACATGTCTCCTAAATTGGACATTGTTCTGTTTGCACAATCAAATTTAGTAAGGATTGGCTATATTATAAAGATAGAATTTCTCTTTACATCCTTTGCTTGGCTGATTTAACTATTTTCTAGCTCCTTTTTGCAATTTCAATACAAAGTTACTGCAGATCCAAGACTACTGAAGTGGTTGAAAGAAATTACTTCATAAAAGGAAGACATTTTACATGACTCCTCGGCCCGATTAAGCATCTTGGTGTAGTAAAGGGGCAAATTAAACCACTTTTTGGAATTTTTTTAGCTGCAGAGCTTTGTTGTCTCATACATGGAGCTATTAGGTAACTGATTGCTGAATAACGAAAGTTGGGCCTGTATTCTTCCCACCTCATTGCTGCTCATCTTAAGCCGATGTCGCAGTAAGCAACTAAATAGGTCCAGCTTACGGCTTCCTGGTGGGGACAAGAAATTCACCCGCTTTCTCAGCTCTTGCATTTCCTGTAGTGCGCCTTCTCTGGAGCCAGGCTGCTCCATTTGCTGAGCTAAGCCTCTGATGGCTTCTGGATCAAAGGGTACGCTATAACCAAAAGCATGAAGACCATCAATACGGACATACTCGGGATCTTCTAACTTGTCGTCCAAAGTCTGTTTGTCAGTCCATTCTGTTGAATCTTCTTGCCCATCTTCTTCGAGAGGGTTGCTTCTCATGTAAAAGTGGACAGTTTCAAAAAATGACCGCCAGCGGTGGCCAAGTATTAAAGTCCAGTTCTGGCAACGGTCTCCACCTTCCATGTCCCAAGTCTTCTCCCAACTAGAATAACCTTGTTCCCCAGCAGGCAACAACCAGCTTTCTGAGTGGCTCCCTCCAAACGGGTTAACATAAACTGTTACTTGAGGGTCTCTTGTCCCATTCCCGGCAAGGCAGAGACGCATGGAAAGTCCTAGAAGTAGATGGAGCTGCCTTGGCCAGTGTTTGTTACTCTTGCAGGTAAGTAGCATTCGCTTCCTGCCCCCCATTTGAAACCACATGCCAAGCCGCAGATCTCCAGATATAAAGAATGCTGGGGCTCTCAAGCGTCCGTCCCGTTTAAGGAGCAAGTACTTTACTTCCAAGTCCTGCAAACTACCTTCTGTCCCCAGGTAAGGTTCTGAGGACTCAGGCACTGAAGGCACGCACAGGCCTTGAGCTGAGAGAGTATATCCTGGGTTGCAGCTGGCACACTGGGCAGGGTGAGCTGTGGAACAAAGGGAGCATAAAGGGCCAGGTCCTTGTATGCATGGAATGTTCCCCTGGCAGTTGGGATGCTGGAGAGTGCAGGTGCAGCTGTGGGATGCCTCTAGAAAAGTGCCTGGCACAAGGGATGCACTACAGTAGAGAAAAGACTGGATTCGGTGCCACCAGTAAGCGACAGATCTGCGGGGAAGCAAAACAGACATGATTATGTGAAATTGTATTTAAACTGTAATATTTCACTAAAATATATCAATATATATATATATATATATATAAAAGATAAGATCTGACATTTCATAATTATATAGCATTATGCATCATTTATTTTTACCTAAAAGACCATTATAATATAAGACACATTTATATTAAAGAACATTTGCAACATTCACAAATACATGTGTAATTTTCCATAAATTGAGATAACCTGAGACATATGAAATGAAAAGCTCTTTGTGTGGAAATATATTTTCCATGCACAAACATACAGTATTGTTCATGAGAGTGGTAGCGTTTGGTTTTGTCCCTTATAAATCAGATCTACCCCAGCTCCTGCTAGGTCATATACACACATGTATAAATGGCAAGATGCATACATATTTATAACCAATGTGAACCAGCAAGGATTGTATACATCAAATTAATGCAGCTATACAGGCTGGAAACAGGTTTTAACATAATGCCGGAGAATAAAGACCATTGAGGTTCTCAGAAGCTAGGGGACCATCTCGGTGTAGAATTATAATCCATATTTACTGTATAAAAAAAATCTTAGTATACTATTTAGGGTTGATGTTGCCTAAGGAATTATGGCATGTGCACAAATGGTGACCCAGCCCAAAGTTTTCGCCCACCAGCGTGTCTTTAAGACCTAGTTTATACTAACAAAGTTGTCTGCTATATATACTTTCTCATTAATATTCCTTAATTGACACTGAAACACTAGACTCCAATAACGCAGAGCGCTTTTTCTATTTGTGCATTTGTTGAAGGAAGTGGGGATATTTCCTGAGAGAGCAGCTAGTGGTTCAACACCATTTTCCCCCTTGTGAGCGCCGACTGCTCTTATTTGTTCTAAGGAATTATGGGTCTGAGGCAATGCTGGACGCTCTTTATGCTACCAGTAAAAACAGCGTATATTCGCCCACATGTGGAGTCCTTTAGGCTTAATATAATACACCAGATATAAAATTCAATTTTGCATATGTATGAAAGTAGCAAAAAAATAATTAAAAAAATATACCTACACAATTCTATAATCTATGTATGTTTCATTCAGAAAGCACCTATCGGTTTCAGAGGTTAATTTGAGTTCAGCCAATGAGAGACGGCTAGCTAGTGCTGGAGACTGTCGCCATCATCCTATGTGTTTTTGTTTGTACCAACCCACAGGCACGGTTACTGGCAGCGTATATTTTTCTCCATGGGGGTCTGCATCTGTTCATAATTGCATAAACAGGCCCATTCTGTAACTTGGGCTACTTTAGGCCGCCCTTTTCCTCTACCGCTCTGCCTCTCCAGTTGCAAGCAGGTGCTAGTGTAGTATTGGGCAACTCTGCAAATTGCTTGTTTTGTGGCCATGGGCAGTACAAATTTGTGTGCTTTACACTGCACATATGGGCATACATCCAAGTATATGTAATGGTGTGAATACACCCTTTGTCCAGCACCTATTATTTTTTATGGCTTGGGTACGGGATGCCAATGCTCGGGATCCTGGCGGTCAGAATCCCGACAGGGTTAGCATACTGACACTTATTGGTAGGTATACTAACCCTAATCCTCTAACTACCCTAACCCTCCCCCCCATGTGCTTAAACCTATCTTCCCCCTCCCCGCACACTAAACCTAACCCTCCCCCTTAGTGCCTAACCCCTAAACCTAACCCTCCCCCCAACCCCGTTACTTACCTTCAGTATCCTGGTGGTCGGGATGCCGGCACCAGGATTGTGACCGGTGTCAGGCGATGGTACGGCATCCCGACCGCTGGGATGCCAAACGTATCCCGTTTTTTACTTGGAAACATAAAGAAGATGATTGGTAAACACCAAGCAGCAAATAGAAACAATTCTGTGCTGACCCCTGAACAGACCTACCCCTGGAAATGTACCAAGTTTACCCACATGGTAAACACGGACATGTGTGCTCTCCTATAATGCAGTCACGCACACTGAAATGAAAAAAACTTTTAAGGTGCCCACACACCCTATGTGTTTTTGTGATCCCAGATACTGATCCTCCTGAAATCTAGAGGGTAACTATCAGGCATAATGGAGAATCAAGTCAGAAGATGACAGTTTTCATCCAGTGTCATCTTTCAGCCGTCCAAACAAGCCGCAACGCAGCCAGAAGAGATCCCAAACATCGCCCCAAGCGGTTGACCATCCAGATCTCATCTGATTTGGCCATCCATGTGCATGATCAGATTGCATGGTAACCCTGTCACTCGTTCCAGATGTAGGTCGTCCAGTATATGGCCAAGTCTAGCCTTAAGGGTCACTACTATTGGTGATTTTGGAGTGTAGAAATAAGAAAGCAGTATGTTAGTTATATGTTTGTATATCTAGTTTTTTTTTTTATTGATTATAAGAAAACAGACCGTACAGCAAACTTAAGGTGTTCTACAATACATGTGCACATGATAGTTGTAGAAGAATAAAAAAAAATCACAAAAATCCACCAAATAAACAAAAATGAAGGGATTGTACAGTATTGTGGAGGATAAACCATGAGTCCCTAAAAATGTAGCTTTGAGGAGATCTCCTTCCCTAAGGTCCATATGTAATAGAAACAGTATCATCACTGGTGAGGAAAAGATGAACTCAATGATATCACAATGTCCTGAAAAGTAGCAAAATATCAATTGCTAAGCATAAACAAAATATCTGGTTAGAACAATACGTGTTTCTAGACTAATGTGTTTTGCGCCTTAGGGTCTGTAATTAAGCAGAAATTAAGTTAGACCAGGAGCTTATGCTGTTGAGACCAGATGCTTGCATCAGTCCAGCTTTCTCCCGACTCCTAAGGTGTGTGCAGTTCTGTTCTAGGGAACTGTCGAGAAAACGTACAGAGCTGGCCAAAGTGTATTTGTGTGTTTATTTCAGTAATTAAAGTGGCAATGACTCTTTATAGGTCACTCTTGAGATACATATATAAACCTAAAACATTAAATATAACAATGTTAAAGGAAAGCATATAATTAATTTCTATGGTAATGCATTGGAAGCTTAATGTTTAGCACTGATTGTAAACCCAGAACAGCAGTACTCAGTTTTCTTTCAGTTTAGTTGTAGTGGATTCCCTTTTCTCCTGTGGAATCTGACTGATGCCTTAAAGTATATAGCAGTACAGTGAATTACTAAACCACACCAAAAAGTGTCATTGTCCAAGTACAGATGTGTCTCATACCCTATTTCCGCAGTCGCGCCAAACAGCCCTTCTTGGTCTGCCAGGTCCCATATGACTCTGCTTGCGTCGAGCATCTTTTACCGTATTTTTTTGCGTTATAATCGCAATGCGATGCAACAAATCTCCTTAACAAAGTTAATTTGATATGCGACACATGTACTGTACATCTGTATGCCAATGAGTCTAAATCTGTATATGAAGTTCTATGATGCAGCGGCTGCGTTTATACCTAGTCCTGTTGTGCCTTATCTGTAACTTTGTACATATATACATTTTTAAACTAATTACTGTGCGGTTAAAGTCGCATCCCGGTGACTCTGGTACAGATTGAGTAGTGTTTCGCTGTATGTACAGTGCTAATAAGATGCAAATGTGAAGAAAAAATTGCTACGTTACACCACTCGGCACATCTCGTACCACATGGTGTAGTGAGCTAAGTGTATGAGAACACATCTGAACCAAAATTCAGAAGTTGTCATGTCTGGGAATGTGGTTCCCATCAGGGTCTGACTGCCCATCTCACACTTCTGGCAAAGATGGGCCATCGGCGTCAAACCCTGGCCGAGCAGCTCCGCCTCCCGGCGCTCCGCTGGGCCAGGGGATACTGAAAGACGGGGGATGAGCCACGAGGCCAGTGCCTCGCGACTAACGTCACGCCCCTGTGAAACGAGGTAACGCCCCTTTAGCGGTGAGGCCACACCCCTTTTGTGCATGCGAACATGGGGACTGCCAGGGCTGGTCAGCAGCCCCAGTCCATCCCTGGTTCCCATTATAATCTACTACATTGTCCAATCATGGAATGGATACATGGCCACAAATATATTAATCTGAAAATTGATCCCCACAAATCCTATAAACAGAAACAGTGGTGAGTGTGTCAAGACGCGTAGGATTACTGGTAGCCATGTGGTTATGCAGGTTTTAGGGAATGAGGTTTATTTGTAAAAACTAAAAGGTTAACTGCATGTGCTATAATATGATAAAAGGTTAATCATCTTTTTTTATCGAGCATGTTGAGTAGACATCAGAATACCTTTTGTAGTGTTCTATGTTGCATAAATCATATAACAGGTAACATATAGTAACATCAATGGAAAAGCTGTAGCATTGATCTATTTCATACCTCCCAACAGACTCGACATTTAGACTCCAAAATGGGTGGGGCTTATCAGAAAGCAGGTGTGACCTACCCTGAATGTGGGAGTGGCCTGGTCAATTAAAGGAATGGATGGTTTGCATGGATCATGGGAGGGACTAACTTTGGCCCAATGTTTTTCCGCTTTAGCAGGCAATTCAATTCTGCACAATGGTTGTGAGTTCCAACAATTTTGACAGCAACTTGCAAACGCCACCATGGAATAGGTTTTCTCGCACCACTTAGAGGCGAGGGATGTGTGCAGTCGCACATTGTGACCACACAGCGTTTGGAGCTGAATTTCCCCCAACGTTTGAGTATGGTATTTAATGAGATGAATGCTGCAATAAAGACTGGCTCATCTGTGAGACAATATACAAAACAGAACAGCACAGACACCATCTGCATGGCAAGAACAAATCATAGTGGCTAAGGAAAGTGCTAGTGGCTATATATATTACAGTAAACTTGGAACCTCTGTGGGTATGTATATGGTAAGCTTAAGCTGTCAACACATGGAAACCACTCGTCACTACAACCAACAAACGCTGGAACCCATCTAAGCATTTTTAACCAATTATTCAGTATAGCATAAGAACAATCAAATCAGAACAATTTGGCTATGCTTGAGTGATAGCAAATTGCTGTTCCAAAGAACCAGGCAGACAGGTGTATTCTTTTGTGATGGGGTGGTTGTAGGTTGTACCAGAATCTGGCGTGGCGTATAATTGGAACATGAGCTTTTGCGTGCCTCATTCGTAAGTCACTTTGTGGACATTTTATTTAATCTTGATTGTGCTATAATAAGAACATTTGTGATGACCAGAAATATATGTTAAGATGTTTTATTGTGATATATAAAATATTTCATATATTCCATTTAGATTATATGCCTTTATTCACATAACACCATAGAGAGCCATTTAACGTCTATTTAGTACAGTAATATAACTTGCTGTTTAATCCCTCAATCCTATAGAAGTACATATACACTTTTTATATATATATATATTTATACTATAGGTAGCGTCCTTATATTCTATATAGCTACACTGGCTCTTATTCTACTAACCTTACGTGTTTTGTTTTTCTTTTTTGTGGTTTTGGATTTTATTTCTGTTACCGTGTCTTTATGGGTCTGTTCATTCCCTTTTAAGCCTGATATTCTTTCTCCAATCTCCCAGGCTCAGTGTCCATGAAAATAATAATAAAAAAGTCATATTTCTCCGACAGCTTCAAAGGGCATAAATTCGCCTCTTTTATCTTGTGCCACAGAACGCATGGAATTAGTGACCTGACCAGTCAGCATTTTCACTAAAGCTCAGAGTCAAACTTTCTCGGCTCAAAAATCAACCCTTGACTTTTACTGACAATGGAAAAATGACAGCAGCAAATAGAAAGTGGTTTAGCTGTATTATACAAAGTAACAAAGATTTAACTATACAATTTGCTGTTGTATCGTTTCCTAAGCGAACATTTCCAGTGTCTGAACAAGTCGCCCTTTGATATAACATGTATATAGTGATAAGGAACGTCTTCTTGAGCTGTCCCAGGAAGATGTACTTGTTTGTTTGGGAGTAACTACTATAGGTGCAAGGGGTCCAGCTGCTATGGGGTCCAGAGTTTAGGGGGGCCCATCTTCCTTTACAAATTACATGTGTTATATACATTTTTCACCATTGGGTGGAACATAGGAGCCCTTACAAACTTTTGATATGGGGCCTTTAAATACCTAGTTACGCCTCTGCTTGCTTATATATATTGGGGGAGAGGACAAGGTGGCAGCCATTTTAGTTTTGGCTAAGAACATTTTAATGAACTTCTCTCTGTAACCTGACTGTACGGGATTGAGAGCAAGCGACGGGATTGGAGGATTTGAAATGCCTGTGAAATACCTCGGTGTCTGACAAGAGGGAGCTGGAGAGAAGTGAGATGGAGATCCCTGATGTAGAGAGATCATGGGAGATAGTAAAGTCAGGAGACACTATGACAATCCCCAGGTACTGTAAGTGAGTGTGAACTCATGTGCAGTACTTGTGGGCACTGTCAATCATTTATTATATGACTAAGTGTGTGCTGGAGGAGTTTAATGAAGGAATGATCTGATGCTCATTTCTTATAACACCAGAGATTTGCAATAGCCAAAATAGCGTGAGCCTTTTCTATTCGCTCATCCAGGGCCATAGCTAGGGTAGTGCGGGTGGTGCCATCGCACAGGGCACCACAGGTCAGGGGGCGCTGTTTGGGCGGTAAAATTTCTGTTTATTATCATTCTTGCTTGTAGCTTCCTCTTATTTCATCCCCAACATCTCCTGGCCTCTCCTATCTCTTCCCTGGCCCTTCCCCATGAAGTCATGGCCCTTTTTTGGGTGCATTATGTCCCTTTGAAAAATGAGGGGGCGCCAATGCTCTTTCTGGCACAGGGCACCAAAAAGTCTAGTTACGGCTCTGCGCTCATCCACATGGCTTTGGCATGCAAGAGACACTTAGTTCTCCAGGACAAACTTGAGTAAAGGCCTCCATACATCAGCGATGTGGCGATCCAGAGATGCCAAATTGTGATTGGCAGATTGGTGAAATTTAACATGTAGAATTTCACCGATCCTGCGATATATCGTGGAACGGCATTTCCAATCCGATCGCGGCAATCCATCTCTGATGTATGGGGCCCTAAACTTACGTCTTCTTCTTAATCAGACAAGAAAAAGAACAAGGGCTGGATGGATAGATGGAAAATGTCAAGTACAAAAAAATGCAGTACATGTGATTCCTGTATGGGAAAGCAGGTCTGACTAATTGTAGCCTGCTGTACAGCTGTAATTTATCCCTCATGTGCTGAAGTTTGCTATACAATATTATTTCACTAGGATTTTCCAATCCTTTAAAAAAGCCCCAGTCTTAATATAAATGATATAATTGGTCAGTACTTACCTAACATACAACAAACCTAATATACAATGTGATATAATTCAACACAATAACTAGATGTAGACACAAGCCATCAAATTGCAGAATTATCTTCCTACTTATTGAGTAATGAGCACCATTATTTTATTAGTCAGACCTATATTTATATCTACTTACAATGTTTTTATTCATAATGTTGATACCAGAAAGATCACCATTCATGACGTCGACATGGTTAAAATGTTGACACCATATATGTCGACACCTGGAAATTGTCGACCTTGACAGAATGTCGACATATGAAATATTGACCTTGTGAAAATATCAACATTTGCATTAGGCTTAGGGCCTAGGGCTAGCGTTAGGGACACACTCACATTAAAAAGACACTGTTTATAATCCGACCGTGTTATGCAGCTCAGGGCTTATGGGTGCACTAGGCTCACTGATGTGCTACTTTTCTTATTAAACAACATAGAAAGAACCAAGTGACATATTTATCCTTGCATAAACTGTATGACTGCACTTCAGAAAATGATTTCCACCAGAAGTTGCCTCACTCCGCTTTAGCTATTTACAAGTTCCTCTTTAAAGGTGAGGGTGATTACATAATTAAGTTGTAATTAAAGCGGAATCTAATTGTGTCTGCCATGATGATATATTCCATACAGTAGGGGTTCCTCAAGGGAAATGACTCCTTCTTAAAAAGGTCAGAGGGAATTAATTTTTTTTTAGAAGAATTTGAGAGCAATTAAATGCTATGAAAAAAAAAAATACATTGAGAATTGTCTAACCTGCAATATGCAGTGCTTAGCAGGCGGTGTTGTATAGTGAACATATGCTTAATGGATGAACAGAAAGGTGAGATGCTCCCAACCCAGAATGCTTTGCTGCGGTTGCTAGGTGAAATATAGCACTTGTTTTACTTTCCAGTGCTGCACCTATGAGAAGTGTGCATTGCAAAAAACATTTTCAATTATTCCATGGAAAAGGTCATGATAGAAACGAACTTCTCTTTACTGCCCACCGTTCAGTAGTAACAGCTGTACTGATAACTGCAAAGTGAGACATTGAAGTATTTGTTGGGTTCTTAGCGATATCTTATGCTCCCTGAGCGATATCGTCTAGTGTGTCCCTGGCAGGGTGTGCTCAATGTCGTTCATGACATTGAGCCATACTTGCCGACATTCAGCTCCCTCCTTCCGGGAGGGAGCTGAATGCCTGCATTCTGCGGGGGTCGTGGCCAGGCTATGATGCCATTTTGGGGGCGGGGCCAGGGGCGTGACTGCACGATTGCGTCATCGTGGCCCCGCCCCCTCTTCACAATGCCAGGAAAAAGGCATTGTGAAGCAGGGGGCGGAGCCACGATGACGCGATTCAGCTCGAATCGCGTCATCGGGCTCTCCCGCTGCGGGGTTTTTTTAGTAGTAGTTCGGGGGGTTAGGCGGCAGCCGGGAGGCTTGCCTGCCTTTCCGGGGGGTCGGGAGCGGCACCCGATATTCGGGAGGCTCCCGACCAAATCAGGAGGGTAGTTAAGCCTGCATTGAGCACACCCGCTGAACGATATCATTAACGATATCGTTCAGCGCCCGGCTCTCTCCCCCATTCCCCAACATGCAGCAACCTGACAATATCGTCAGGTTGGCCTGCATGTTTGCCCGATGAACGACAATGACGAACGACCCGCGGGAAAGCGCATCGTCGTTATCGTTCATCGTTTTGGTGTAAAAAATGGACGATATATTGAACGTCCACTTTATTGCCCAGTGTGTACGCACCTTTATGCAATTTCTGATTTGTTTTGTCCACTTGTTGCCTGTTTTATACTGACTAGACATCTCATTCTAGACTTTCCAACATGGCTGAGATGATATGATCTACAGTATTATTATTATATTATCATCATCCACACATATTGCAACAAGTGCCCAAATACTGTAGACAGTATTGCCTTGTGTGGAGGCAGCTTAACACTAGAATTGCAAAGTGGTAACTAGAGGATTTAGGGGGATATGTGTGCTAATCAGATTCTAGCTATCATTTTCTAGTCTAGTACATTCTATAAAATGATGCATGCTTGCCGACTCTCCCGGAATGGCCAGGAGATGCCTGAAAACGGGTAATGTTCCTGGCCGAACGCAAGAGATAGCAAGTCTACCGGTCTGGCTGCCACCCGCCAAAAATGCCTCCCACCCTCTCAACAGCTGCCCACTTAACAAGTAAAAGTGGGCGGTCTGGGGGAGATGACACAATTCGTGCTGAATCGCTGGAAATCTCGGCATTGTATAGCAGGGGCGGGATGACATGATCACACCGCCACAGCCCCGCACCGGCACCAAGGCAGCCAGAAAACGGGCAAGTATGAAATGATGACTATATTATGATTCGTTGCTATGGGTAACATGTCCTCTTTAAAAGGTTGATACATCTCACGCTTCCTTTGTTGTCCACAGAAACTAATCAGATTCTAGTTATGAGGGAGCATTACTAATTTTTTAAAACAGTTATTCATTATGAGGATTTACTAAATAATATGATGCAAATTCAGGACAAATTTACTACAACACATTAGCCAATCTAATACCAGCTTGTACTGTACTTAAGTGCATATGACTAATGAAAGCAAATGCCTGACTGGTTGCCATGGGATACATCAGATGTATGATTTTTGTGCCATGTTATTCAATTAGCCTTGGTAATAGAAAGAATGAAATAAAAACTAGCTCCCCGCATCCTTTAATTCCAGGCAAATATTTTCCACCTCATTTGCAGTTAAAATAATTTAGCATTAATGAACACAATGGGGCCGTTTTCAACAGAATGATGCAGTGCAGAGCTGTACATCTCGTTTAGTGCCGATGTGGCCGCATTTGCACCCAGCATAATGTGCATAAAATTGCCCATTTTCCAAAGAGGCTCTGAAAGCTGCTGCTTCTCTTGTTCCTATGCACAAACAAGTGGAAAGTTAGAGCCAAACACTGTCTACTTCTACACCTGGACTTCCCTTCTTGTTAATCTGAACTTTTTCTGATGTGTTACCTTACATGCCGCACATTGGAGATCACTTACAAAACTGCAAATATGACATCACAGGGTAAATGTACTAAAAAGCTTCTTAAAAAGAAAATTGGAGGTGTTGTGTTATCCATAGCAGCCAATCAGATTCTAACTATCATTTTCTAGAATGTGCTAGATAAATGATAGCTACAATCTGGTTGGTTGCTATTGGCAACATCTCCACTTTTCCATTTTTAGAAACTTTAGTAAATCTACCCCTTAGTGGATTCTATATGCCTACAGTGCCTTGCAAAAGTATTCACCCTCCTTGGCTTTTTACCTTTTTTGTTACATTACAACCTGTAATTTTTATTTTTTTAATCTGAATTTTATGTGATGGATCTGCACAAAATAGTCTAATTTGGTGAAGTGAAATTAGAAAAATATATATAAAAAAGAATCTTTATAAATGAAATTCTGAAAATTGGCATGTGCGTATGTAATCACCCCCTTTGCTATGAAGCCCCTCAAAAGTTCTAGTGCAACCAATTACCTTCAGAAGTCACATAATTAGTGAAATTACGTACATCTGTGTGAAATCTAAGTTTCACATGATCTGTCAGTATAAACACACCTTTTCTGAAAGGCCCCAGAGGCTGCAACACCACTAAGCAAGAGGCTTCCCATCATGAAGACCCAGGAGCTTTCCAAACAAGTCAGGGACAAAGTTGTTGAGAAGTACAATTCTGGGTTGGGTTATAAACAAATATCCAAATCTTTGATGATCCCCCGGAGCACCATCAAATCCATCATCACATCATCAAATGGAAAGAACATGGTACCGCAAAGAACCTGCCAAGAGAGGGCCACCCACCAAAACTTACAGACTGGGCAAGGACGGCATTAATCAGAGAGGCAGCGCAGAGACCAAAGGTAACCCTGAAGGAGCTGCAAAGTTCCACAGCAGAGACTGGTGCATCTGTGCATGTGACCACAATAAGCCGTACACTCCATAGAGCTGGTTTTATGGAAGAGTGGCCAGAAAAAAGCCATTACTTAGTGATAAAAATAAGAAGACACGATTTGAGTTTGCCAAAAGGCATGTGGGCGACTCCCCAAATGTATGGAGGAAGGTGCTCTGGTCAGATGAGACTAAAATTGAACTTTTTGGCCACCAAGGAAAAGGCTATGTCTGGCGCAAACCCAACACATCCCATCACCCCAAGAACACCATCCCCACAGTGAAACATGGTGGTGGCAGCATCATGCTGTGGGGATGTTTTCCAGCAGCAGGGACTGGGAAACTGATTCGAGTCGAGGGAAAGATGGATGGTGCTAAATACAGGGATATGTTTGAGCAAAACCTGTTTCAGTCTGCCTGTGATTTGAGACTGGGACGGAGGTTCACCTTCCAGCAGGACAATGACTCGAAGCATACTGCTAAAGCAACACTCGAGTGGTTTAAGGGGAAACATTTAAATGTGTTGGAATGGCCTAATCAAAGCCCAGATCTCAATCCAATTGAGAATCTGTGGTCAGACTTGAAGATTGCTGTTCACAAGTGGAAACCATCCAAGAGCTGGAGCAGTTTTGCCTTGAGGAATGGGCAAAAATCCCAGGGGCAAGATGTGGCAAGCTCATAGAGACTTATCCAAAGCGACTTGCAGCTGTAATTGCCGCAAAAGTTGGCTCTACAAAGTACTGACTTTAGGGGGGTGAATAGTTATGCACGCTGAAGTTTTCTGTTATGTTATCCTAAATGTTGTTTGATTCACAATATTAAAAAAATACACAACTTCACAGTTGTAGGCATGTTCTGTGAATGAAATGATGCACACATTCAAACAATCCATTTTAATTCCAGGTTGTGAGGCAACAAAGCATGAAGAATGCAAAGGGGGGTGAATACTTTAACAAGGCACTTATTTGCACAACTGCGCTAATTTGTATCCGCACTCTTAGGACCTGACTCTGAGTCGGCCGAATTTGCAGCCACTTTTCTGTTTGGCCGCGGTAGCCTGCCTGTGGAATCCTAACCCGCCAGCTGTTTTTACGTCTGCAGCTGCAACTGTCATCATTAGTATCTGGGCTAGCACGTATCCCATGCTGAGTGCAAAAGATCCGTCTGAAAGAGGTGTGCAAATTCCGTCCACGCTCTACGATCGAGCATGGAGACAGGCATAAACACCCAAGATACTCCCACCAGATGGAACAGTTCTGTGCATTCATGTGGTTACTGCCCAGTTACCACCCAGAAATGCCAATACTACAGATTCTGTGATCGGTCGATGGATAAATCCATCCATGCATGCTAGCGAACTCCAACTGTGTGCGTATACCTGATCCGGCGCAGATTTATTGCTTTGGCGCGAGCACAGTATGTTGAAAGTCGCCATATCCCACCGCATTTAATCTTGCATCGGACTCAAAATCAGGCCCCTATAGTGTAAGATGGTAACATTTGGCATCTATTGATGGGAGGAGCTGGATGGATTGGGGGGGGGGGGGTTGTCCTTGATAAATACAGGCTGGCAACAAAGGGTGCAATTCAATTCTGTACGACATGTGTGGAGCGCTGCTGGCCTGGTTGGCAACGGCACTCCATGACCAATATAGTTTCTTTTCTTCCCTGTGCTCCATAGAGGTGCATAGGAAAATAATGAAGATTGCCTTCCATTTTAAATGGTAATGTGAAAAGCTGGACAATACAGGGATGTGTTGCGGCACAACACTCTAAAATGAATTGCTTCCAAAAGATTTAAGTGAGATTTAAGGCGTGTTGAGCTTCTCCAGCTTCTTTAGTGAGGACAGACGATAGAGCTTTTCTTCTTGATGACAAAGAAATTGAATTTTGCCAGACTTCACAGGTGATGTTGAGAATCTGCTAGAAGAGTCAGGAGCACAGATGGTATGGGAAGACTTTATTAAGGTCACAGGTGCAGGGATCAATGTACAGTATATTACATTCTAAAGATAAACTCTGTGGCTGTAATCCAGACAGGAAAGGTAGGATAAGGGAAGTATAAAGCTGTATAGGTAATGCAGGCCACCAGCAGTGACAATATTTAAAGTCACAGGAAACAAGACTGGCATATCACTGATATAACAGATACTGTACACTGACAATGCTGATACTGAGGATGCACAGGTAACAGTATTGTATAAATGTGAACCATACAAAGCCAGGATATCAAAAAAGAAGTCCAACAACACCCGAGGCCAAGCCCATAGCAAAAGTTTGTAATGGCCCCTATGTACCACCCAATGGTGAAAAGTATATATAACACATGTAACCTTGACAAGGAAGATGGGCCACCCTCAGCAGCTGCACCCCTTGCACCTATCGTAGTCACGCCCATGCCAGGGGATCCAGAAATCCACAAGATCAGGGTGAGTTAGAAAGGTTTTCCAATATATCAGTCAGGCATTCCAGAGGCAGGTTGAGCAATGACAGTATAAACAGGTCTGAAGAGAAAGTACCTTTGAAAGGGTAGCAGTCAGGAATAATGAGAGGCAGCTGGAGAATGGGCAGCACAGACTGAGCATGCTCAGGGACTTAAGGCCCCCATACATCAGCAATTGATTGCAGCAATCGTGGCAATTCTGCAATCGATTGAAAAAGGGAAAGATTTTTATACACAATCGATTGCAAATTGCATGATTGTTGCAATCAATCTCTGATGTATGGGGGCCTTTAGAGGAATAACTGACAGCTGAAGAACTGCGCACTGGGCATGCTCAGGCATAGCAGACAACTGAACGCTTATCACAAGTGCAGGATTGTGACTGCGGTCCTCGATTTATTTCACTTTGACGCCATTTCCTCCTTCCAGGTGCACTTTATAAGTGAGTGCATTATAACTTTATGACATAAATAAGGCAATAACTAGGGAGGGAAATTGAAAAGTTCAAATGAAGTGATAGGCTGCACATTCACATACACTGGAAAGACACGGGTCCTGCAAATTTAATCTGTCATGAATTATAATTGAGATAGTCTAGAGCACAGGTTCTCAAACTCGGTCCCCCAAACAGTGCATGTTTTCCAGGTCTTCTCACAGAATCACAAGTGAAATAATTAGCACCGCCTGTGGAACTTTTAAAATGTGTCACTGAGTAATAAATACACCTGTACACCTGCTGGGTGACCTGGAAAACGTGAGCTGTGTGGGGTTCTGAGGAGTGAGTTTGAGAACCACAGGTCTAGAGCAGCGGCATCTCCTTACCTGTCTGGCCAGGGGGTCTGTACATCATAGGATAGATCATCAGTCTAGGTAACCCTCTCCTCCCTGTCATCCCTGTGATTGACAGCTGATGTCACCGGAAGGCGGGGCTTAAGTCCAGGCGACCGCAAGGAGCGGAGCCTAAATAAGGCGCGTGGATTAAGCCTGGAGCTGTTGGCAGACAGGCTGGCTTTTAGGGGCTGCATGAGATAGGAAGAACTCTCTCTGCTATTCCAGTCCGGACTGGCAGGCCAGCCCAGTTGTGATGTCAGCCCAGACATATTGAGCGGCCGATTGGTAAATATACCAATGTATGGCTTACCAATTATCCGCTCTAACGGCGGATTGGTTTACTGACCGATCCATCATCTAAATGTGTACCCAGCATAAGAAAGGTATCAAATCCATTGTGAAATTATAGTGGTGAATATGCCATCAGTTACAGATGTGTCCACATACATCTATCCTAAGCTCGTTACAAGTCGCGCTACACATAATGCTGAATGCTCGGTAACGCTAAGAATCTTTTTCATGAAAATTTTTACATTCAAATGCGTCTTATTCGCACAGTGGTGTGAAGTTAGCACAAGCAGCTTCTGCTGATTAAAATGATATGCAGCATGCCTATGCTCTGTGTGCGTCTGCGGGTGCATCTGCATGCGAAACACAACGTTCCAGTGTTACAGACGCTGACACTGTAACGCAGCATTGCTCATGTAGATACACCCGCAGGGGGGGCCCGCACAGCCTGCACCCATTATACATACGCCCCTGCCTTTACTACTACTTTCCACTACTGCTCTCTTTTACAGTTAAGGGGCATATTCAATTGGGTACGTTAATTTTTTTTTCTACGGTGCGAGAAATTGTGGCGGGGTTTTTGGTCATTAATCGGGCATGATCATTTTAGTTATTTCAATAGGACTTGACACAGCTTCTTTCTTGCAGCTCCAGAGCAGGTGCAACGTCCAATTGTTATTTTAAGGTAAATATGTTGTTACTTGGTTCAGAACCCCTGTGACACCCCCCCCCCAATGATCAATTAGTCAATTATAAGTTTTCAATTAGGTTAATTGGGCACATAATTACATGTGTTTTTTGGGGTGATATTCTGCAAAGTGCAGAATAATAGGTTAAGAGACGTGGAACAGGAATATGGGGGTACTGTATGGATGAGACAGCTGGGAGTTACAACTGTTTTTTAACAAATTTTGAAAAGTGGCTCAAAAATCACGTTACAGGCATTTCTATGCACCCTAAAAGTAACAGCAGCATTTATTTTTATGAAAATAAATAGCTTTCTTTCATTTTTTCACTACTATTGAAAAATGTGCAAATCAGCCTTTGACACATTTTAAAAGTGCAGAATATTTTTCTTTGGGACAGTAACAGACATCTATACTGTTATTCCAGATTTATTTGCAGGGTCCAGTCCAGGCTGATTTCCCCATTTTTTTGCAAAATTTACCACAGGTTTATGAAGATGTTTTTGCGGCCAATTTTTTACAACTGGATAGCGAAAGAATCGGGAGCACGCATAGTCGCAGTCATCGGAAATTGGGCTTCATAGACGCGTTAAGTTTTGCCACAAAAATCTTGTGTAAAATTAAATATGTCCCTAAGGGATATATTCATCATCACTTCATTTTCAAAAAAGCAGGAGAAAATGCACATTATGAAAATTAAGTTATCGGGTTATTCATCAAGAAGGTAAAGCAGGAGATATCACATATATCCCCTACTTACCTTCCTCTCGCAGAATGGCCCGTTGTCCCCATACACTAGTATCACATATATCCCCTACTTACCTTCCTCTCGCGGAATGGCCCGTTGTCCCCATACACTAGTATCACAGATATCCTACTTACCTTCCTCTCGCGGAATGGCCCGTTGTCCCCATACACTAGTATCACAGATATCTCTTACTTACCTTCCTCTCGCGGAATGGCCCGTTGTCCCCATACACTAGTATCACATATATCCCCTACTTACCTTCCTCTCGCGGAATGGCCCGTTGTCCCCATACACTAGTATCACAGATATCTCCTACTTACCTTCCTCTCGCGGAATGGCCCGTTGTCCCCATACACTAGTATCACAGATATCCCCTACTTACCTTCCTCTCGCGGAATGGCCCGTTGTCCCCATACACTAGTATCACAGATATCTCCTACCTTATCTTCCTCTTGTGGAATGGCCCGCTGTCCCCATACACTAGTATCACAGATATCTCTTACTTACCTTCCTCTCGCGGAATGGTGGCCCGCTGTCCCCATACACTAGTATGGGGACAGTATTTATCAAGCTCCGAAAATATAATATTTTCGGAGCTTGACTGCGGGAGTATTCGCCATCTTCAGATGGCAAATGCTCCTGCTCCTGCATCGCAACCGGCTCCTTCCCTATGGGAAGAAGGTCCGGGATGCGAAGAGGCATCCTTTAGGATCCCTCCGCCCCTGTCCGGCTCCTTCCACCGTACTTCAAGGCTCTTGTGCGCATGCGTGACGTGTAGGTCGCGCTTGCGCACTCCAGTCACTGCTCCGACAGGAGCAGTGAAAGGATTCACTGCTCCGAAAAGAAGCAGTGAATCCACTAGCGGGGGCAGCTGATTTCACATCAGCTGTCACTGCGCCGGATCAAAGATGAATTGCTCCGGCAGCCGCGGCGAGTTAGGATGTTAATTATTGGGTTCCGTTCGGACCATGATAATTAACATGATGAATAGGCCCCTATGTGTTAAAAGTAACTGTACCATTCTTCATCGCAAACACAAAAATAAAATCACATAAACAGTGCACACATCCAGTAGTCAATGACTAAATAGTCAGTCTTGTTTGCTTGATTTTAGGATTTGCAATTACATATTTTTCATACCCTGATAATGCCCCAATTAACGCAAAACAAAACTTAGAACCGTTATTCTGTTTGACACTTTAACCCTATGAAATTCATTGTAATGCAAGATGCAGGGAGCTCTGTCCTCTGAATAACTTCTCAAAATGTCAATTATCACACAGGGAATGGCACAGATAATAGCAGTGAGCACAATCTCTTTAGTTAATTGTGGTACATTACTGAATTTAGTAATACACAAGTTTGGTTATGTAAGAATGCCCAATAAAAGGTACCATTTCTTTATGTTTATTATTGCACTCTGAAATCCTTAAACAAGCACTACCCTTCCAGAAGCTGGTAACAGAGCAAGACAACCAGTGTTTGCTGACTAGTGTATGCCCAGGCACTTACCTATCCCGCAATAGTGTGTACTGAGGCTGACGTAGGCAGTGTTTACTCAGGTTAATCAGACGACGAATTTGTCGCTGAGACTTGGATAATAGCTGCTTAAAGCCCACGATCAGCTGGTCGTAGCGTCGGGTGAGGTGGAGATCTGCATTCCAGAGTCTGGAAATAGTTGTAACGTTAAGGAAACGGTCTGTAGGTAAGTTCTTCAGAAATGACCGGAATTCTGCTGTAACGAGATTATTAACAGTTATATAGCGCACACATATTCCACAGTGCTTCACAGAGAACATTTCAGTCCCTGTCCCAGTGGAGCTTACAATCTATATTGCCTATCACATAGACACGCATACACACGAGGGTTAACACACAGATCATTTCATCAGTTATAATTGTTATATTTACATATATTGAGGAGTGTTTTTGTGTTACCGTTTTCTTGGTCATATTTTTGCATGGAATGTAATAACATAGATTAGAAATTACATTGACTTCCTATTTTTAAGAGACGTACCACATATTCTTAGATACCCACTCCCCAGGAATGTTCATAAGACTCCAAAACCAGGGGGCAGTCTCCCAAAGACCAAAGAGATCAGTCTGATTGGAAATTCAGACGCAACCCTTTTTCATCAGTTGTGCAGGTATAACCCTCTGCCTGCAAGTCAGCCTTAATGGCAGCCTCTAATTAAAAAATAATGACACTGCTGGTATGCTGTGTTGCACACAAGCTGTTATAATATAGTATGGGCATTGATAGTTTAATGTGTTACTGTAAGTGCTGCTGATATATATTTTTCGGCTGTATAAAACTAATAATTAGGGCTACCAAACATCTGGTAAACCAGAACTGACAATCTTTAAATAAGCTAATTTAAAGAAAGGTATTGAAAATTGTCCAGGCTTTCATTTAATTTCTGGTGAGCTCTGATTTATCAGACATTGGGCCTGATTCAGACCCTCTCGCAAGCGGCCGCTCACTCGTACACGGCCGATGTTATACATTTGCACATGCGTATGCATCGCGCGTGCGCGAACTAGTTTGAGCGATCGGGAAGAGCTCGCTCGCCCAGCAAAGACAGCCCAGTGGAATGAGTGACAGGAGAGGCCGTTTGTGGGTGGTAACAGGGGCAGGGCAGTAGTAACGGGGGAGTGGAGGTGCGAGCGCAGGCGTACCTGAGTGTTTCAATGCCTTTTCAGAGGCGTGCATAATTAACAGGCAGCGTCATAGTACACGTCGCCTGGCTGGTTTTTACACTGAACTGCTCGCAGTGCCTGCGGTAGGATAAAGGCATCCGCAAGCGCTGCGGTCAGATCCGGTGGAACCCGATGTACCGATGGTTGTATATACTTCCTGGAGATGACGTTCGCTAGTGGGCGGCTAAAGACAGGCTGGTGGCGCCTATAAACACAAAGTGATCGCTCGCCAAGACATAGTGGGCGTGCTTATGCCTTGCCGTGCGATCGCCTGCCTTTACGTCACTTAGCTGAATTTGCCTACGCTCGGAGTGAGAGGCCGCATCTAGCGAACAGGTCTGAATTGGGCCCATTGTGTTCTGATTGGTTGCAGATGGGTAATCAGAACATAGGCACTGCAGCAGAGAACAGCAACCGCAGCCAATCAAAGTTATGCAGCCACAGTTATTCCAGTAATCCGATTAGAGTAGAGTGGCAGCAGCGAATTAGAGCAGAGCAGCAACTGTGCAGTGCATGTAGAAAAGAAAGTGCTGGTGGTAGGGTTTATACCATTGCTGCTGTTACAGAAATCATCTTGTACTGTTAAATAAACAGATTGCAGACTTCTTCCACTTGCTATGGTAGTAGCCAGTCAGCTAAAAGAGGTGGCATTACTGTATACTGGCAATGGGTGGCATTACTGTATACTGAAACTGACGGTATATTGTATACCAGAGATGGGACATATACTGGCATTGGGTCTGTATAATAGGGCACACACTGACACTAATTTATAATGCAGTGGGGCATACATTGTATGCTAGAATGGAGGTACATACCGGTACTGAGGTACATACTGTATACTGGCACTGACATACATACTATATACTGTTATTGATGACTTTTTGGCACTGAGGAACACAATTGCGCTGGTGGTATACTATATGCTGGCACTGAGATACATATTGGTGCCGGTGGCTTACTGTACACTAGCACTGAGGGGTATATTGGCACTAAGGTGCATATTATATACTGGCACTGGTGGCTTACTGTACACTAGCACTGAGGTGTATACTGGCACTGAGGTACATATTATATACTGGCACTGAGGTACATACTGTAACCTAGCACTGGTGGCTTACTGTACACTAGCACTGAGGTACATGTTATATACTGCCATTGAGGTACATACTATAACCTGGCACTGGTGGCTTACTGTACACTAGCACTGAGGTGTATACTGGCACTGAGTCACATGTTATATACTGCCATTGAGGTACATACTGTAACCTGGCACTGGTGGCTTACTGTACACTAGCACTGAGGGGTATACTGGCACTGAGGTACATATTATATACTGGCACTGAGGTACATACTGTAACCTGGCACTGGTGGCTTACTGTACACTAGCACTGAGGGGTATACTGGCACTGAGGTACATATTATATACTGGCACTGAGGTACATACTGTAACCTGGCACTGGTGGCTTACTGTACACTAGCACTGAGGTGTATACTGGCACTGAGGTACATATTATATACTGGCACTGAGGTACATACTGTAACCTGGCACTGGTAGCTTACTGTACACAAGCACTGAGGTGTATACTGGCACTGAGGTACATATTATATACTGGCACTGAGGTACATACTGTAACCTGGCACTGGTGGCTTACTGTATATTGGGCAATGGAGCTATACTGTTTGGTGGGGTGACATTACCATAGTGTGATGTGACTTCAATATTTGCAAAATCCTAGCACAATGCAAAAACAGTGTCACACAGGGTCTGTTCTATGTAAGCCTTGTGCTCCCTACAGTAACATCACAGATTCGTTATTCTTTAACAATACTGTGGACACCATTCTTATAAACAGAAAACCCTAAGGGCTGTCTTGGTAAATTGTCCTCCAGTGCCTGTTTAAATATGCTTTCCTCTGGAAACAGACAGGTCACCTTCACCATCACTTCGGGTAGATGGGAGAATATGCTAAGCGATAGTTTAAGCCACTTATAACATTTTATTGATAGTGTCCCAAACAGCATCTACACGTCTATTAGTCTGAGGCCTCTTTCGAACTGTAAGTGGCAGCTGTCTCCTCAGCATCCCTACAATTTCAGTCACATCAGCAAGCTAGTGTAACCATGGCAACAGCATCCACAATATTAGCAGGACAGATGCTGCATGCACAACCTGTCAGATGCTCTGGGCCCTTTTGCTGAGTAACAAGGAGCACCGTAGGAGACAAAGTACCTCTTGAGAACTCCACAGACAAAATGCAAACACTATTTAATAATGAAATTAATGTAAACCGAAATGTATAGTCCCTTGTTTAAATTATGCATATCATTAACCAATATACAGTATAATCTTCCAAAAGATAATGTGTCTGAGACAGGCAGTGACTATTATAGTCTCAGGCTAAGACACATGGTTTTCATACATTTTAAATGATTCCCAACTTCAGACGACTTTTATTACTGGCATGCCCTCCTGTAACATATTCAATATGCCTTAACGTTCTGCCCTTTGTCTTGGCTTTTCAGCCAAATTGTTATATCATTAAGACCATTATGTAATTTCAATGTACTGGGATATACTGAACAGAAAGTTGTTGTCTGGATACAACATTTTATTATTATAATTTATTTATATGGCGCCACAAGTGTTCCGCAGCGCCTTACATAGTACATAAACAAATTATTGACAAGCGACTTACAGAACAATACAATACAGGACCAGGACATGGATAATATATATTGCTACATTAGCGACCATAACACCCAGATAAGCAACAGAGCACAAGCAACCAAGTGTTAGGTGCCCTAGTGGTGAGTAAGCAGATGAAACTAAAGTAGGGAGAAGCACAAGAGGGTAGAGGGCCCTGCTCGTAAGAGCTTACATTCTAAATACAACAAACATAGGGGTCTATTTACTAAGCAGTGTTAGGAGACAGAGTGAAAAGTGATAAGTCAGTGATAAGGTGCCAGCCAATCAGCTCCCAACTGTCATTTTTCAAACACAGCCTGTGAGATGGTACCTTATCGCTGACATCACTTTTCACTCTGTCTCCTAACACTGCTTAGTAAATAAACCCCATAATCTGTTGCAGAGAGCATAGCAGACCCGTCACCCAGTGCAACAATATGGCAGGATACAAATTTGTCTGATGATATAAAAACATGACTGCAAAGCACAAAAGATGATTAAATAAACGTTCCAGGTGTGCCAAGCAATGTAAAATTGCCTGAAGGTTCACCAGTTCCTTTTAACTACTTTTTGATCATCTTTTGCTGCCCTACATACAGCAAGACTAGATTGTAAACTGTACAGTGTAATGCAAATGGAAAACAGGTACTGTAATTGTTCTGGCATTTCTGGTTACAATTCATGATAACTTGTACAATTCTCTGAAATAATTGGTTAGTTCAGCGTAATCTCCTTATGTCCACGTTCATCTTCAAAAATGTTAACAGTGAAGCCCTAAAATTAAATATATTAAAACTTTTCTTTATAAATGGTGTGAGACGCTTAATACTGTCCCCAAACCAATCTCCACCACTTTTGTCAGAAAATGTGCTAACACAATTTTCTACTACAAGATTTCTCGCAAACATTTTATCTCTCACGTTTGCCAAATTCTAATGTAACTATTTTCCTTGCAAAAATTGCAAATGCTACAAACACAGATGCAGATTTTCTTTGTCAAGTTTGATATTTCGGTACAAACAAATTCAGACAGCAAATTCTTACAGGAGAATTTAAATCAGGGTGTATATGTCTCCAATTTTATGCTCTACTGGACCGATGTCCTGTTTCTAAAATACAAAGAGGCACATTCACAAAGCAGTCTGATTCTAGTATGTTACTCTGCAGAGCTTATTAATCAAACAGGGAGATATTTTTAGATGTTAGTAATATATCCCTTGGAAAGCGTAAAACGATGTCTTAAAATGTTTTGTCGGTTGTGTGAAACATAATTCGCTTTGGTGAATATATGAAATTTTTTACAAAGAAATTTTTTTTAACTGTAATTGAAACACTTGAAAATGAATCCGAGAGATATATACAGTATTTGACTGTTTTAATCAGTTATCCGGTGGAATTGTTTTTGAAGATAAAGGTGTATATTCGTAAAAGGTTCTTAGATACATAAGTATCAGCTGTTTGTGTAAAGCTTATTTTCTGGTGTCTAGAGAAGCATCTGGTTGATTAAAGGTATATTAATTCTCACATATTGGATTAGATGCATGACGCCTACTTAAAAATAGCTGACAAACTTCTAATTTTTATGTTCACCAGTTCCGAATACAGCCGCATCTAACGGTTTTTTCACATACCGCACATGCGTCACATACATACAGCTTTGCGCACGTACACAGGTTTCAGAGTGGTATTGTACATTTGTCAGCAGATTCCAGGCGTCACCTAAACCCCAGCATTCCCGCCCTCCGGCACCAGAGTAGTCTACTGTCACCCGTCATCGTGATACCGCTCCTCCCTAATTGAGACTCTTGCTCCTTATGGTTACGCTATTTCCTTATTGTTTCCACTTTCCACCCGAGCCTTCCCCTTGGATGACGCTCGTTGTGGCTCTTATTTTCCTATGTGATTTATTTTTGTTTTTTCCTGCCTCTTCTAGACTGTCTGGTTATCATTGATATGCTATCATTAATTTGATAATTTGTTCTCAAAGAATTGTTTTTTTTGTTGTTCTACATATGTTTGCTCTTACAACAACTCCTTACATTTATGTATCATTTTGCTAAGGCCTTAGGTTCCCATAAGGGGTTTCTCCTCTCAAATTGCAAATGGCCTACCCCCCATGCTCCCTGTACTTATTGTACTTTACTTCACTTGCTAGGTTTGTCACTATTTTTAACTCTTTAAGGGTTCCTTTGTTTCAGGGTTCGGTCACCCACTCTGATCCAGAGGGTCGTTTTCTTATAGTGGTTGGCTCCCTGCGCTCCATTACTGTCACCTTAGTCTCCGTATATGCCCCGAATCAGGGACAGGGTTCCTTTTTACTCAATTATTTGGAAGCATTGAGCGACTTGAGCATGGACATCTTATTATAGCAGGGGACTTTAATATTACCCTTAATTCGGATCTTGATCGATCCTCTCCTCCTGCCCAAAAGTCCAATACTCCTTCATCCAAAGACTCCCTGCTCAAACAGCATTATCTATATGACTCTTGGCGACTCAAAAATTCCAAGGCTAGGGATTATTCCCACTCCTCTGCCCCCCACCAAATATATACATGCATCAACATAATTTTTGTTTCCCACTTGCTGACTTCCATGACTACCCAAGCTAGGATCTGTCCCTTTTCATGGACAGATCATGCAGGTGTTTTCATTCTCCTCAACTTACTTCAACAATACCCTCATCCTCGTATGTGGCATCTAGATGACTCACTTTTACCTAATCCAACAACTTTTGCTACCATCAAACAGGCAATCTCTGATTATTTTTCTGCAAATTCTTCATTAGATGTTGCGCCTGGGGTAGTGTGGGAGGCCCATAAGGCCACCATTCGTGGCCAATTCATTAATTCAGCATCGGCTGCTCGCAGGAGCGCAACTGCAGAAGTAAATACCCTTGAACAGCAACTATCTGCGCTCCTAGATCATCATAAGCATAACTCACCCTCTGATTTGTTAGCTGAATCAATCCGGGGCCAGCTTAATACTCTGCTTTCCTGGAGAGCAGCGTCCATTTTGCAGAAACTCCAGCAGCACTTTCACGACAAAGCCGACAAGGGCGGATTCTATGTTGGCCAGAAAGTTTAGGCAGAAATGTGCCCTCAACTTGATCGATAAAATCAAATCACAACATACTAACTCCCTCACATATGACCCTGCTAATATTGTTCATGAATTTAGAGAATTCTACTTCTCATTATATACTCTCCTGACCTCTTCTCATCAGGTTTCCTCTAATTTTGGCGATCTGGAATCATATTTGGCTAATACCCCTTTCACCATACTAACTTCTGCCCAACTTTGCTCACTTGGGGGCCTATTCATCAAAACTAAATGGCCCGGTAACCATGCGGAAACGCTAGTTTACATATATTTTAGTTACTGGGCCATTCATCATCAGGGGTCCGAAAAGAATCTCTAGCTCAAAGTTTTCGGAGTTTGCTTCCGGGAACAAGTGCCATCTTCAGACGGCGCTTTTTCTCGGATCCCCGCTCTTTCCTATGGGAAGGAGTTCCGGGGATGCGAAGAGGGTTCCGAGCGGATCCCTCCGCCACCTCCTCACTACCGGCCCGGCAGCTGTGAGCATGGGTGACCCGAGGTCACACATGCGTAGCCGGGATGACGGGTAGGAGTTAAGTAACGCAGCAAAATCTGTATCTGCAGGTAACTGAGTGACCAGCTGCTTTTCGGAGCAGCTGTCCTTGCACCGAAGCAATGATGAATTGCTCCGGTGTCACGTTTACCCCGATGCGAGTTGGATACTTTAGTATCCCTTGCAGCGAGATGATTTCTTAATAATCAGAGGCCATACGATGAGGACATAAGGATCTTCTGCCCCTGGCCCTGACGTTTATTCTGCCCAATATTATAAAAAGTTTGCAGAGATCCTAGTTCCTCACTTAACAAACTTCTTTAATGGGGTTTTGGAAGGGGCGTCCTTTGATTCTGCCACAACACACGGAAACATTATCATGGTACCGAAACCCGGAAAAAAAGACCACTCGCTTTGCTCTAGTTATAGGCCGATTTCCCTACTAAATGTGGATTTAAAGCTATATGCCAAAATTTTAGCCAATAGATGAAATCCCCTTCTTTCTTCCTTAATTCATCCTGACCAGGTGGGCTTCATCCTTGGGCGTCAAGCCTCTGACAACACTAGTAGGACTATCAACCTGATACACACTATCCATGAAGGCAAAATTCGTTCTCTGTCATTAGATGCTGAAAAGGCATTAGATCGAATTTCATGGCAGTTCATTTATTGGGTTCTTGAGTCGATAGGTTTCTCTGGCAAATTCCTACAGGTTATATCGGCTCTATATCATTCCCCTTCAGCCACTGTCTCTGCTCATAGTTTAACCTCGGTTCCATTTAAATTGTCTAATGGTACACTTCAGGGATGCCCCCTCTCACCACTTATTTTCGCCCTCATTATAGAGCCTATGGCTGCTAGAATTCGGGTTAATCTAGAGATATCTGGGGTTCTTGTTGGTCCACGGAGCATAAATTGGGTGTTATATGCGGATGATGTTCTATTGTCCATAACAAATCCGCTCATCACACTTCCTTCTACCCTAAATGAACTTGAAATGTATGGTCACTTCTCTGGATATAAAATTAATCTTTATAAATCAGAAGTCCTTGACTTCTATATTTCTCAAATACTATAGATAAGGCTTCATTAGAATGTTATTTCACTTTCAATTGGTGTCTTCAGAAGATTAAATATCTAGGTGTTTTCATAACCAAAAGTTACCACCAGCTCTTTCAGGGTAACTTCCAATACTTACTGTCGCAAATTAAGTCAGATCTTGCTTCGTGGTCCCACCACTTTATTATGTGGATTGGCCGAATTAACACTATTAAAATTAATATTTACCCTAGAGAGTGGGTCCAACTGGAGGCAACAGCTCTCGAACTGATTTCTCACGTTTTCCTTCAATGGCTCACTCGGGCTTGTCGCCCGAAAAAAGGTTTGTGACCACCTCATCATCCCCCATTCCCTATCATTATGGGACTGAGGCCTGATTCAGAGCCGGATGCTCTGACAGAGCGCTCGCTCTGAATCAGGGCCGGCCTTCTGTTTTTTTAGAGCGCCTCCTGGCCGCTCGCATAGCTGTGGGTGACCACCCACAGCTATAGCGAGTGGCCAGGAAGATGGTCGCGATGGTCAAGACCAGCGCGGCTTGCGACGAGACCCTTGTGGTAGGATCTCGTGGCCGCAAGCCCAAGAGAGATTTTGGCTCTAACAGAGCCGAAATCTCTCCCACTGACATCACTCGTGATGTCAGTGGGGCCGCCCCCAAACGGAGGCGTTCACATGGGAACGCCTCTGTTTGGGCAACCACTCCCCCGACCCGCCCACCAAAGGGGGCGTGCTGTCACTCAACATCGACCGCACGCCCCTTTTGGTACGAGACCCGGAGCGACGGTTTGCCCGTCGCTATCCGGTTCTCGCGCATGCGTATGACGGAGCCAGCTCCGTCGTGTGCATGCGCACTGGGCCACCATCGACCCGCTTGCGAGCGCATAGCACTCGCGAGCGGGTCTGAATCAGGCCCTCTATTTGTTCATTTGGCCTCTCTCCATCTCCCACCCCAATTATTCCTCTGTTTAACTCCCCAGTTTTCTCCCCTGGACTACTCCCTTTAGCTTTCTCTCCTTGGCTAAAAGGTGGTATTAGATATTTAAATGATTTGACTACAGACACCTCCTTTCCCCTATTTTCTGATATTCAATTTTGGCATTGCCTCTAAAAACTTTTTCCAGTACCTGCAGCTCCGAAATTTTCATGACAAAGTTAAACATCGCCTTGCTCTTCGCCCCCTGACTCCTATTGAAGTGATGTGTTTCTATCAGTCTTCCACTGCCGGCTTGATCTCAAAATTTTATTCTGAACTATCCTTATCATATGCACCTACTCATGAGCTAGCTTGGGAGCGAGACCTGGGTGCGTCCCTAGATCCTGATGACTGGGTTGAGACTATCCGGGGTGCTGCCTATAGCTCAATCGGCATTACGATAAAAGAAAATGTCTATAAAATGCTCTATAGATGGTACCTGGTTCCCTCTCGGCTAAAAATTATGTTCCCTGATGCATTTGACAGATGTTTGCATGACAGCACTTTTGAGGATTCGTTCCTTCATATCTGGTGGAGTTGGAGTACCCTAAACTTGCCAGTTTCTGGTCAGAAGTTAAGAATTTGATATTTACAATTCTTCAAATTTCAGTACCTCTAGATCCTAAATATTTTCTCTTACCTCTTGCCATGCCTGCTGCCACCTATCATCGAAATAAGTTAATCAGGCACATTACATCAGCGGCTACTTGTCAACTGGCTGCTGACTGGAAGCAAATATCCTCCCCCTCCCTGCAGATGGTAATAAATAGAGTCTGGCTAGTCCAACGTATGGAGTTTATGACCAGTATTCTTAATTACTCAATTACTTAACTTCTTAAATCCTTTAATAAGGTGTGGGGCCCATGGTAGTCCTTTTTTAATGCTCGTTCCCCTTTCACTTAACTCTTCCTCTACCTCTCTTATCTTTCTCCATTCCACCCCCCTTTTTTTCTCTCTCTATCTCTCATTGGCGGATCTAGCCACACCGCCTCTTTTCTTTTCCTTCCCCATATGTTCTTTTCTCTATTTAGATTTTATTAAAATGGATCTCACAGTAACATTGGTTTGAGTTACATATAAGCTAGCTGTCTGACTGTTTGCTGTGTAATTATATTTAATTGTTTAACCTTTATTTTGGAAACAGTGTATTGTGTTGTTTCTTAATAAACACATATTTAAAAAAAAAAAAAAGGGATGTGCATATAGTCCCATGCGCATTCAGTATTTGGCCGTGTTCGGACCTATGTGCCTTTCAGAATCAGGTACAGTATCGGAGAGTTCCATAGCATACATTTCAGTAAGGAGATTCTGGGGTAGGAGCCTGACCAGACACTTTGTATTATAATTTATTTATTTTTATATATTTATTACCACTTAATTATATAGCGCACACTTTACAGAGAATATTTGGCCATTCACATCAGTCCCTGTCCAGTGGAGCTTACAATCTAAATTCCCTACTACATGCTCACATGCATACACACACTAGGATTATTTTTATTTTTTTTGTTTGGAATCAATTAACCTACCTGTATATTTTTTGGAATGTGGGAGGAAACCGGAGTACCTGGAGGAAACTCACGCAAGCACAGGGAGAATAAACAAACTCCACATAGTTAGGGCCGTAAAGGAAACCAAACCCATGACCTCAGTGCTGTGAAGCAGTAATACTAACCGTTACACTGTCTGTGCTGCCCGAAGACCCCACTCCCTCTGTTAAAGATGTGATTCAAGATATTAGATCCCCTTCTGTGTCACGCCTGTCTGTCTGCCTCTCCCCTTTAGAATGTAAGCTCTCACGAGCAGGGACCTCTTCTCTCATGTGCTTCTCTTGACATTTTCTTCTACTCTTTACTCCCCATAAGGGAACCTGTCACGTGACTGCATCTGAAGCATGCCCGAGTCTGACCCCGTAACGAACGCCATCTTTAGATGGCGTTAGCCGCTGTAACCTATGAGCTACTTACCACCAAAATTATCAGGAGAGTACAGAGTCCTGAAATAGAAGTGAAATGATCGCATTAGCAATCAGTTCACCTCTTACACATCTCAGGTACAGGGGACCTTATTCAGAGGCGGCCGTACGGACTACGACCGACACGGCCGCCTCGATGTTTGGCCAGTGCGCATGCGCACGAGGGAGCCGGCTCCCTCGTGCGCATGCGTGAGACCCGCTACGACCGACAGCGCCGGTCGTAGCGGGTCTCTTTCCAAAGGGGGCGAGCTGTCGATGTTGAGTGACAGCTCGCCCCGTTTGGAAGGCGGGCCGAGGGGGTGGCAGCCCAAACGGAGGCGTTCCCATGGGAACGCCTACCATTTGGGGGAGGCGTTCTATCATCACAAGTGATGTCAGTGGAGAGCTTCCGGCTCTGACAGAGCCAGAAGCTCTCCGGGGCTTACGACAAGTGAGACCCTACCCTAGGGTTTCGTCGTAAGCCCCGATGGTCGCGATGGTCTCTGACCATTGCGACCATCACCCGAGCGGTCGTTAGAGCTGTGGGTGTAAACCCACAGCCTAACGACCGAAACAGAGGCGGGCGGTCAGGATGCAAGCGGCCGCCCAGTTTCTGAGCGACCGATTGCATCCTCCGACCGCCTCTGAATGAGGGCCAGGGTCCTTTCAGAGCCCTGTCCCTGCGAGTCATTAATGATACATGTGTGCGATCCATTATTCTTATTGCCATAAATATAGCGCCGTTTAGAAATGGTAAATATCAAGTCTAAACCCCCCGTAAATGGTAAATTGGACTCTATATCCTGATAGAAGATGTAGCTTAGACCTATTAATGTCATGATTAATAAGGTCTATTATGTTAGCGAGGGTCACTTAAGTTCAATATAGATCAGCTTCTATAGTTCTAAGTCTCGTCTTTTAATTCCTTGAGGAGTATGTATGTCACAATACTAGCATATGAATGGCCGTTTTGCTTGTAAAAATTCCATCACTGCTTTGTACAGAAAGTTGAAGTTATGACCTTTAATGATTAATGAGTCACCATCATGTCGTACTATATGTCAGCTCTTCATTGTTGAGTCTTGAACCAAAAACGACACTTCCTTCCGAATCAATATTTTGTGTCAATGATATGGAAAAAAAATCCCAAAACAGTAGAACATCTGAACCTTGTGACTTAGAAGTTCATCTTCTCCATACTCATGTTCATTGTGTCCTAGGTGTTTCTCTAAGGCAGTGGATCCCAAACTTTTTTGAATCACGGCGCCCTAGTGCATCAGTATTGTTTTCACGGCACCCCTAAGCCAAAAGTTTGTGATTGAGAAATTCAGAAAAAAATTTAGTGAAGTAGTACAGTGAAGTAAATTGTGCTTACCAGTCATCCTTGGGTTTGGTTATATAGTGGTGGACAGGTTTGAGCTGCTATTTGTCCACATATTTACATTAAAGAATTGGACCACCAACCTGAGGCACCCTTGCAGAAGTGGTTCCCAAACAGGGTGCAGCGGCGCCCAGTTTGGGAACCACTGCTCTAAGGATTAATCTGAAAACTATCTATTTGCTCTTGTCAATCCACTTTATGTAATTAAGACTCAATAGTATGTCTAATACCAGTGTATAAACCATTGTGGAAAGGTAAAAGCGCAAGGGTGAATACAATGGTAAATATAAAAATTATTTCTAAAACTTATACACAGCCACTTCATACAAAAGAGATTTTACATAGAACAAATTAAAAATAATCTCAAAACAATCTTAATAGTACACTATAGATGTAGCTATCTCTGGCCACTCAGTGGAGAATGTTTAGTCTGAGTTCCAATAAAGGACATAAAAGGTTTCCAACTATGGAAAACTGGAAAACGCAAAAAAATAAATATCCGATGCGTTTCGGTGCTAGACTTTCTTAAGGAAAATGACTGTGATGATAGCTTTAGCTCCAGTGGTGGTTTATTTAGAGAATGTACGAAATGTACAGATGTGTCCTGCTACGTATTTGCTGCGTACGTGGCAAGTCACGTCACGTGCGCCCGGATACGCGCACTGCGTTCACACCCGTGACTCCATAGAATTACATGGTGCGATCGCAGTGTGCGGCGTAGCATATGCTGCCACGGGTAATAGCATGGCGCGATGCGGGTGCACATTTGTACCGCGATCGGCAAGGATGTAAGAAGACACATCTGTATGTCTTCAATCAATTGACTCCCTCATTGGTCTGTCATTCTGTTAAACCTTTTTGAGTATGTATATTAATGTCATCTGTTGGATGGTGTCCTGCTTATACTAGTGGCATGATGACAACAATCTTCAACATGCATACAATGTAGACAAAATTAACCAATAATTAAGTGTCCTTAAATCTATTAATTGAATATTCTTAATATCATACAATGTAAGTAAAAGAACGTTTCCACACTATGGGGCCTATCTAGCAAGCATTTTTTCCTAAAATTATGTAGAAACTGCATATTGACACTGGGCCTAATTCAGCAAGCAATGCAAAGGAGAGAACGCACGCACTTGGCCGATGATTTTGTACTGCGCATGCGTATGGATCGCACGGCGCGTGCTCGAACTAGTCTGTACGGTCAGGTAAGCATACGCAGGCTACATGCAGCGTGCATGCAGACCCCTTCCGATATTGATTGAATGGAAGTGCCGTTTGTGGGTGTTGATGGGGGGGGGGGGTCGGGCGAACGCAGGCGTGTTGGGACACCGTTTTGGGCGTCCATAATTAAGCCAGTGCAGCGACGGATGTAGTGATGAGACTCTGTGCACACAGGAAGTTGCCAAGATCCCGCGTGAGGTCTGGTCAACCACTATTATGCAAATGTGGTCAATGGTTCTCGATGTTTACGCTATCTTGTGTATTCATCAGGCTTTGAGTAAGGGGAGTTGGGCGGCTTAATAATGGACTGGGTGTCTGCATCTTATGCTGCCGTGCGTATGCATTGATTAGCATATTCTCGCAGTGGACGGGTGCGTGCGTTCTCTCCTTTGCGTTGCTTGCTGAATCAGGCCCACTATGCACAATGTCAATGACAAATGTGAAAGACTCCTCCAAAATGCCAGGGAAGTAACTTGCAGGGACAGCCGTTATTGCTACCGCTATCCCTGCGGGTTCAGTTTAGTACATATCGGGGATATTTTCATTCGAAATCAAAATACTTGCGGCAGTGCCACGATTATTAATACATAGGCCCCTATATAATGAATTTACAATGACTGTATATTGTAGGAATAATTAAAAAATAATAACAAAACGTAGGGTTAATGTCATTATACAATTAATCTTCTTTCTTAAGATAGTTATTTTTATAGATTTAATGCAGTACTGCTAATATGAATTTCACTCTTGTCATTAACAGATACTTAATTAAAATGTCTAATTTTAAAAATAGCCTTTCAATTAAAGAATATTAAAAAAATTATATCTAGCTTATATGAAAAAAAAAATGTATTATTATTTTTTTTTAACTTAAACTTATTTAAAGTTTATTTTCTTCTGGTACCTAAATAATTATACAGATGTCAAATTCATAGGGATCTAGTGGCATTACTCTGTGCATCATGCCTTGACGAGGAAAGTAGTCCTAATAAATTGAATATTAGTTCAGAATTAACAAATGGCTGCATCCGCTATGTTCAGACGATGGGTCAACTTTACTTGACAGAACAATTTGTGCATTAATAGTTTACGGCAGAGAACTATGTAGCTCTATGTAGCAACTTACCAGAATCCTCAAACTCTTTGCTCTGACTAGCTGCCTGGTCTTGTGTCTGCGTTAGGCTCTTCTCCAATATATGGATGTCCTCAGTCGGGCAGTTGCATTGTGGGTAGGCAGTGTCACAGTGGCACCAGCATTCTCCTGCCTGGCACTCCATCCTTCCCTGTGAGTTGCATGAAATGTAGGACAGTGCAGCCCTAACAAATCTCACTCTTAAGTACTGTGGAAGGAGCGCTTGCAGCCCTGAGAATAGAGAAACACACTCCCAATTAGAAGAAAGAAGCAGAGACAATGAATTTTCCTGAAACCGTATATTCATATATATCAATGTAGGTGCATTTATCTCTATGTAGCTGAGGGTGCATTCATCTCCATATAAACCCTGCTGATCTTATTACAGCAATTCTAGGAATAGTGTAAGAGCGGTCCCCCCAGTCATGGCTAATTAGCAGACACTGTAACTATTATTTATGGGTATCACCTATTAAAACCAGGTGCACTCTTTGTACCTAATTCTGTCTGTATATGAGAGCAATGGATAACTCAAAAGCTTGTCTTCCATTGGCTGAAATCCAGAGCCTCAAGTTAATTACCGCAGCTTGAACACCAAACTGTGATCTAACAAAAGATCCCTGGGAATACGTCCTTAGTTCTATTTTAAGTATAAATAATAAATGCAAAAACTACAAGTATTTTATTGGTAAACATCTTTGCATACAATAAATTGAATGTGATTGTGCATTCATATCAGGTCCGCACTTGCCTGCAAGCTTCTCACTGACAGAGGAACTAAATTGTGCTGTGCCTGTTTCCAAGTGCCCAGTGTCGGAGTGTGCTAGTATGAAATAAACCCAATGACTTGAAAAAAAGGACGAAAGTTTAGAGGGAGTTGTGCGGTGACTGATTTAAGACAGAGGTCTCATAGTACTGTACCTCTCTGCCTAATGATGCAAATTGCAAGCAGTCTCATATCCTGAAAACACAGTTTGTTCTCTTTATTTCACGAGAGGTCTATTGCATTTTGCATCCAGAAGTCACCTAAAAACCTCCTTTCAAAAAAAGAATTGTTAACACACTGTACATTGGGGATCACCTATAACAGACAGAAGTTCAGCTTCTACAGTACAAGGTGCAATGACTATGGGCCTGATTCAGAGACGGACGCTCTGAAAGAGCGCTCGCTCTGAATCAGGGCGTTTTTTTTTCTTTTTTGTGCGGTCTCCTGGCTGCTCGCTTAGCTGTGGGTGACCACCCCCAACTATTGCGAGCAGCCAGGATGCTGGTCGCGATGGTCAAGATGATCGCGACCATCGGAGGTTGCGACGAGACCCTTGTGGTAGGGTCTTGTGGCTGAAAGCCCCAGAGAGCTTCCGGCTCTAATAGAGCCGATAGCTCTCCCACTGACATAACTGGTGATGTCAGTGGGGCCGCCCGCAAACGGTAGGCGTTCGCCCCTCCGTTTGTGAAGCCACCCCCCCGCCATGCCTACAAAACAGGCGAGCTGTCGATCAACATCAACAGCCGCCCCTTTTGTAGTGAGCCACGGAGCGAGAGAATTTCTCTATCGCTCCGGGGCTTGCGCAGGAGCAGTGTGGCCGCTGCGCGTGCGCAGAGCCCACCATCGACCCGCTTGCGAGCGCTCAAGCGCTTGCGCGCGGGTCTGAATCAGGCCCTATGTTCCTTGTGCAGAATCTTACTGCATGCATATACTTTATGTGCAAACTTGTGTTTAACCATTATTTTGGTGGAGTCAGAGTACTGTATGTACAAAAGTAGGGCTGTGTTTATATCATATCTGTATGCTTGCGTTGCGACCTGAGGAATGGGTAATAGAATAAAGTCATGCAAAAGAGTCTATGAAATGGATCAAAGAAGCGGTGGGACCGCACACAAGACAGAGGGGGCCGTATCATGCCCGTGGGTCTCTAGCAGAATGGCCCTAACCTATCTGTACATTTTTGACCTACAGTACAGTATGCTTCATTAGTTATCTTAGTAACTACAATTTACTGAATCATTTAAACCAGTGGTCGCCAACCTTAATTGAGGTGCGAGCTACTTGAGAAAAATGAAACCTCCTGAAGAGCTACTAAAATTGTAGAAAAAAAAATCTGGCTAATAATCGAACAATTGTAGGTCATTTAATGAGAATGAAAAAAATATTTCATAGAAAACATGCATTTGACTATTACAGTGATATCGTTGTAATTTGTAAATAAAGTTTAAGAACAGGCACATTTCACTGTTAATTACCGGATCCAAGCAGGTATAGGTATGTACATTAGAGGAAAAGATATACAGTAGGCAGAGCTGCTGTGTGATTTTTCTGCAGGGCTGAACGAGAGTCACTCGCTCCGCGAGGCATAGACGCTGTGGGTGGAACCACGGGGAAGCACATCAGGTGATTGCCGTAGAGGCTGCGATAAATCACCTGAAGTGCTAGAATATGGTACCACTCATGGCGTCGACGCCACGGGGGAGCGAGCATCAGAGGTCACTTCCTCCTAGTTGACAGTACTGCAGCTAGGTGAGCTACCAAAATTAAGACCGCAAGCTACGGGTTGGAGACCACTGATTTAAACCTTATATTCCTACTAAAGGATCAATAAACCTGGTAAAAACGGATTCAGTATGATTTACCGCCGGCCGCATAGTTCAAACCCGACAGCGGCATCCCGGCAGCAGTGAAAATCCCGATAGTCGAAAGGTAAGTATTGACTAACCTATTCTACCCGCTAACCCTAACCCTCCCTTAGGGGTGCCTAACCCTAACCTCCCCCCCAAGTGCCTAACCCTAATCCCCCCTCTAAGTGTCTAAACATAACCCCCCCTTTCCTACCGCCTAAACCTAAGTCCCCGGGGGGTGCCTAACCCTAACCTCCTCCCAGGGGTGCCTAACCCTAACCCTCCCTTAGGGGTGCCTAACCCTAACCTCCCCTAAAGTGCCTAATCCTAATCCCCCCTCTAAGTGTTTAAACCTAACCCCCCCTTGCCAGCCGTCTAAACCTAAATCCCCGGGGGGTGCCTAACCCTAACCTCCCCCCAGGGGTGCCTAACCCTAACCCTCCCTTCCCCTAGCCTAAACCTAACCTCCTGGGGGGGTGCCTAATCCTAAATCCCCCCCGGGAACCCTAAACCTAACCCTCCCCCCCGCGGCTGTCCGTGCCCGGCTTACCTTCGATCAGTAAGCCGGGTGTCAGGCTCCCGGCAAAGGGAAAATGACAGGCGTCGGGATTTCAACGCCTGTCATTTAACCCTTGCCGGGATTAGACTGTCGGGAAGCCGACGGTCGGGATTCCGTCCATCGGCTTCTCGACTGCTTCCCGGTAAAAACACGATTTTGGCCACTCTGATGCCCCATAAATACTGTACAACCCTGTCTCCTCTCCCCAAATTGTTCAGGGTTCCAACAAGAACTGCTGGGTAACATCCTTGGACAAAAATAGTTTATCGCTTAATGAATTATAACTCACTCAAAAAATATCAGAACATGTTCAGTTATACCAATAGATACTGTAGCAGCCCTAACAGAATGATAATAGTGCTCTTACGCTAAACAAACATGAACATAAAAGTGTTCCATTTCTGTATTCTGCTTACAGGTATGTTAGTCAACTTACTGCCTAAACTTTCAGAGCATGACTGCCTAGGAGCTGCTGCAACCTATGGCACTTAAACGTCTAAACAGGAATCTCCAACCTTCATATGTCTGACTCCCTTAAGAACAGGGAGTCAGACATATTGTATGATCCTATCTCTGATTTGACCCAGTGGTACAGTACAAGCATTACTTAAACACCTGTCATCTAAAAGGATTGGCTTCTTTACAGTATTGGGTAAAACTCCGACATCCTTCACACTTGGATGGAAAATTTGGTGAGATGTGGGTTAGGCACACAGGACAGGACATTCAGGAAGGAAGATACTCAAATTAAACAAACATTTAAATTGAGTAGAGAGTCAAATAAATAACTACTTTGAAATTTAACTGAGGCCGTTGTATGTAAGGGATGCAATTAAGATGCCAGCGGTCTAAATCCCGGCGCCGGAATCCCGACCCACAGCCAAAATACCGGTACCGGAATCCCGACATCACTTGATATACAGGCTGTCGGGATTCCAGTGTTTGCCACATATTTTATGATTGGCAGCCATCACCACTAGTTTTGCCAATCACATGCACCATAACTAATTTATTTCGGACCAGGACCATCAAACCCTGGCAGGCCTATAAGTGCCCTGCAACAGCCAGTTTCGGAATCACTGGTGTGTACTATACTAATACTGCGCATTACAATAATGTAAAGAGCCACCATTTCAGATGCTACCCCAGGCTGAATGGTTAGGCATTAGGCATACTGGTGCTATGCCCCCTATATATGGCAAAGCCTGCTGCCATACTGCTGTGCAGCAGAGCTTACTAAATAATGAAATTATAACTGTATTCCCCTGTTCTGCTGAAAGCTCATTTGCTCCTGGTTTATTAGGGAACACCTGATACCTCCCTGCCATAAAAGCCAGGCTTCACCAGTACAACCTTATACTGGCACAGTGTTGTGCTGTGCCCAGAATTGTATTTGCACTGTCCAGTTTAGCACTGTTGGATTTTCTGGTATTGACCACAGCCTACAGTTTGTAATGGAAACTGTGCATGGGACCCTAACCCTTGGCCATGTTTATGATAAATATCCCTAGGCTGAGTTTTAACATGATTAAAATCACTTCTTCACGTCCTGCCATTTCCAGGGCGGCAGGCGGCCTAATACATAATAATGCCTCCTTGGGACTGGAAGTACCGCTGTGTGTGACGGAAAACAAGAAATCCTATCACTACACATAACAGCCAGCAAAGTTATAAATATAATTAATTATATGTAAGACAATGTAATCCCTACTGTAATTTATAAAGACATGATTCAGTGGGGGTAATTACTAACAGTACAAAGGTGGAAGTGGGCATAAAGCCATAGAAAGTAATTACCAACCACATTCGCATTGTGTAACTTGCAGAAGAGCGATAAAGGCTAATTGATGATTGGTTGCTCTGGGTTAGTGCACATTTGGACATTGTAAATAAAACTCTGGAGTGAGTTCTCCCATCAGCAGAATTATAGTATGTTATTCCGTGTCACACAGCATGAGCAATAACAGATTCCCCACTGTAGACTGTGAATGCTGAAGTGGCACCAGCTTTTAGTTTAATACAATGTAATAATGATGTATCTGTGCACTTCTTGCATGCTATCAATTTCTAATAAATATGGCAATGAAGCAACTCAATTCAGAGCAACGGTGAATAATGAAATGTAGAAGTGATCATTTTAAATTATTCACAAGAAATGGCTAATTTTCCTGCCGCTACACCCTGAAACCCATTTTCAGTGACGGACACACACACACACACACACACACACACACACACACACACACACACACACACACACACACACACACACACACACACACACACACACACACACACACACACACACACACACACACACACACACACACACACACACCCTCTAGCATCTTTGCCACTTGTCACGGCATGGTGTACCATGGCACGCGCAGCTGCAGCTGATCGCATGGCGCGATGCGTGCGCACGTTTCCAGCGCAAGCGACAAAGATGCAAGAGGACACATCTGTATGCATCAGTGATGTGCGTTCAGGTGAGGCAGAGCCTTTCCTGTCATACTTCAGTATACTCCAAAGTTTTGACTATAAAAATGATTAGAAAAAATAAAGAAAATATTCTAAATATCTGCTTTGCATTATTCTAATAATTTTTATAGTCAAAACTCTTCAGTAAAAAGTGTATGGCAGGTGAGGCACTGCCTCCCCTGACTACCTTTTCTGCACATCCCTGATCAAAACACACCAAATTTCCAGCACTATATAATGCTGCACCTTTGTATATGCCCACATGAACCTTGCCTTCCCAGCCATTAACCTCACCGCACGTCACTATATATATATATAATTTTTTTCCTAAGGGATTGGGGTGCCTTGATGATGGGCTGCAAGCTTAATGTTTTGACCACAATAAGAACAAAGGAGCTCATTCAGAGTCGGTCGTGAGCACTGAGCGCTCACAACCAACTCGATGTTGCCCCACAGCGCATGCGCACGATGGAGCCGGCTCCGTCGTGCGCATGCGCGAGACCCGGCTAACGACGGGTGCTCCGCCATTAGGGGTCTCGTAGCAGACGTGGCGAGCTGTTGATGTTGAGTGACAGCTCGCCCCGTTTGTTGGGCAGGCTGGGGGCGTGCCCGGCCAAACGGAGGCGTTCCAGTCGGAACGCTTGCCGTTTGGGGGCAGCCCCACTGACATCATTGCTGATGTCAGTGGGGAACTTCCTGCTCGAACAGAGCAGGAAGCTCCCTGGGGCTTACAAGTGCCCAGACCCTACCCTGGGGTCTGGTCGTAAGCCCTGATGGTCTTGACCATCGCGACCATCACCCATGTCGGTCGTTAGAGCCGTGGGTGTTAACCCACAGCTTAACGATTGACAAGGAGGCGGCTGTTCAGGATGCAAGCGGCCGCCCTGATTCAGATCGACCGCTTGCATCTAACAACCGCCTCTGAATGAGGCCCAAAATCCCCATGCTTATATTTGCTAGATAAACACAGATGTACTGTACAGTAATGTTTACGCCAATAATAAAAGTCTTTCTGCATCAATATGCCACTCAGCTGATACCGTCTACAATATGGGTATTCAGATCCATAATAAAATCTATGTTTCAATCTCAAGTGGGATCTTAATCACGACACATGCCACACCAAATGTGCCTACAGCAAAAGATCTACATACCCACATGGCCACAAAATTATTACCCACAGCTGTGGTTACTGCCGACTAAACCGGAAGTCCAGTTTGGTGTCATATACAGGAAGTCATCTGCTTAACCCTTGTAGTCAGTGTTAGCTAAATATATACAAAATATATAACAGCAGTAATCTAAATCTCCTACCCCAAGTGGACATGTGCACCATAATATTAATCGCCAATTTAATTAAAGAGACAGCAGAGCTATAACAGGAATGACGTCACCAGATCATAGCAACTCAGGCTCTATCGGAACCTCAATATCGGACTGTCAGATGGAAGATATCTCTGATTGGTTAATCCCTTATTGTCCTGGTGACCGTCTATATAACCAGTAATGCATATATTTAGCATAAAGGGGGCATATGAAATATATATATATATAAACCGTGATATACGCCATCCACGTCGGTGCCTATTTTTTAACAATATGTCATCAAAACATCAGATCACAAAATAAAAATAAACCATAAATAAACAAATGAAACCTTCCCACAGCAATAAGTGTACATATAAGAACATTCAAGTATTTATATATAACAATGCACATGTGAAAAGAACAGTACATATAGTTAAGGTGCAACCAGAGCACACACAAATGATTAGAGATAACTTTTCATCTGATTATGTTTATTGAACCCTATTGGGCTGACCATATCATGAATATAAATCCATCTTGCCTCTCTGTGCTGGAGAGATTTTCCCCTATCTCCTCCCCAGATAAATATTGGCACATGATCAATCATCTTACACTTTGGTGAGGATAATGGATGTTTAAGCTCTAAGGCAGTGGTCAGGGAACAGGGGTAAATTACCCCACATGGGGTAAAAATTTAATTCCTGGGGGTAATGGACGGATAATATAGAATGATTCATATGCATGCCCGGCTGTGCCGCAGGGAGGCTCTAAGCCGGACGCCCGCTGAGATGTTGTTACCAGCGGGCGCCCGGCTTCTTCAATGCAGCGCCGCGTTAGCCGGAGACTGGAGTTCTCTTCTGAACTCCAGCTTCCGCCTCTCCCCATGCGCACTATGGGAGAGACGTCATGACGTCTCTCCCATAGTTCCGAGGAGCAGCCGGGCGGACAGGACGGCAGCGGATGCAGGAGCGGGGATTAAGGTAAGTGGGGTTTTTTGTACAAGTGGCACTATAGGGGCATTATATGGGGGCACTACTACAGGGGCATTGCACTATATGGGTGAACTACTACAGGGGCATTATATGGGGGAACTACTACAGGGGCATTATATGAGGGCACTACTACAAGGGAATAACTATGGGGGCACTACTACAGGGGCATAACTATGGGGGCACTACTACAGGGGCATAACTATGGGGCCACTACTACAGGGGCATTATATGAGGGCACTACTACAGGGGAATAACTATGGGGGCACTACTACAGGGGCACTACTACAGGGGCATAACTATGGGGGCACCACTACAGGGGCATAACTATGGGGGCACTACTACAGGGGCATAACTATGGAGGCACTACTACTGGGGCATTATATGGGGGCACTACTACTGGGGCATAACTATGGGGGCACTACTACAGGGGCATTACATGGGGGCACTACTATATGATTTCCTTCCTTTCAAATCAAGGGGTAACGTCAGCGTATCTAAATATATTTTGGGGTAAAAGGTAAAAAAGTTCCCTGACCCCTGCTCTAAGGAATGTCTGGCCATCGGTTTGTCAGATTGGACAGTAGTTTAAAGCTGTCCTAATCAAAAATCTGTCATTAGCCATTCTCTCTTGCGGAAGGAGAGTATTGTTTTGCCCACGTAGGCTAAACCACAAGAACATTTTAACATATATATAACAAATTCTGAAGTGTATGTGAGCTTGTGTCTTATCTTAAATTTAGTGCCATTATGTGTATGATAAAAAAAATTGACCAATACTAATGATCCTCCAAAGCTTCTTAATAGATCCTGAGAAGGTTGTTGCATTAGTATCAAAGGCAGAGGTAACTACTCTCATAAGTGGAATTATCCGTGTGTGGTTTGCACATGCCTTATTGAGACAGTTTTAAATAATAGTAAGTATCTCCAGGAATCTCTGTGCCAACTCTGATATGTAAATGTATCTCTGCCAGTTCCGCATTTGTATTAATTCTCAAAACGCGTAGTAGCTGGGATATGGGCAGCCCATTTTTCAATTAATTAGGGTGGTGTCTGGTCACGTCTAAAAACAATTGTTGCAGTCAATGGCCTTCCTGTAAAGGGTAGTCCCCAACTACATATAACACAATAGATGTTCACATCCAATCAAATTTTATCTGGTTGTAGATTATAAATGAACCATATTGGTAAATCCAGATTGTTAAATTCTAATAACATTTTTTTCAAATTGAACATGTGTGTCTTGCCTCAATTTAAAACACATCATAAATGTATTGAAAGTAATGCAGATTGCTGGGACCATATCTGGGATAGATGTTCCTTTCTTCATTTTGCGCCATATATAGGATCACATACAAAGGTGCCAAATTCTAATCCATCGCAGTCCCATCGTTCTGCGTATAATCATGCTACATACGGGAAATTAAATTCATTGAATTCAATTAAATTCAATGGGTAGATTCTGTGAAGGACTCATTTGCAACTGTTGGCGAACAGCATCTATCCCATGTATATGTGGGATAACAGTATATAAGAATGTTACGTCCATAGTCACAAAAAGTAAGGTCAGTTATGTCTCCAAGAATCAAGAATGATGTATCCTTCATATACAGTAACTAGCCACCCGGACCACATAAGGCTGTAGTATATAGTCCACAAACTGAGCAATAAGCTGTAGGATAAAACCCCTGGTAGAAACAACTGGTCTGCCAGGGGGTCTGCCAAAGTTTGAGGATATCATCAGAAATGTATCTATAAGACAGGGCATATTGGATGGGCCATCTTAAGAAAATTAGGTGATGAAGTGTATATCCATCCCTGAATACAAGCCTGTTCAATCAACATATCAACAGTATTTTTAACCTTAAACATAGGGATGCCATCTCCTTATAGGTGTTAATGTCACTCAACTGTGTCCTAATTTCTTGATTATAATTAATAAAATTCATGGCCACCACAGCCCTGCACTTAACTTCGTGTGAATAACAATTGTGCTATTATCTCTCAATGACCTAATAGCATTCCTATATTCCCCTGTCAGATTACTATAATGACCATGTTTTCTCCATGTACTATAAAGATCACCTTGAGTTAACCTCACATAGGTCTTAATGCTAGGGTTTGTAGATGGTTGGTCAAAATCAGTTGGGTTCCTAAATAAGGTATCAAAATCAGCAGGATGATATGTCCTAGTGTCATCAAAATAGTCTCTGAGTCCTAACTTTCTCACCAGTTTGTATTGATTTACTAAACTGTCAAACGTATCCCTGGTGTAAGTGGGTACAAAACTAACTCCCATGGCTAGTACGACTCTTCAGCTGGAGATAAAGGGTATGAAGACAAATTATAAACCAAATTATCTACTTGCGTCAACATCCTCTACTTCTACCACCCCCCACCCCTCTGTGTGTTTCCTATTAAATGTCTGCAGGGGTCTGTAAAAAAGGACAAATGGTGGCTGCTCTACTAGGAGGTAATTGGTCATGAACCTCTGTTTCAAATTAAGGAAATGAGGAGTAGAAATTAACTGTATAAATTGGGTGTCTTCTATTGTTCCTATTAAAACTGCTTTGTCTTATTGCATTATCCCCAGTGAGCCACCTATAAAAGGTATAGTTCTTGTAGTTGGAGTTTACTCTTTCCAGTTTATTCTGCTTGAAAGCTAAAAGTTTTTCCCTATATTGTTCAATATTTCTTGTCGAATTCTCAACCCACTTATCAGATTGTGGTGGGAGGTCAGTGTTCCGCCCTCAGGGCTGTCACCCTCTGTGCGGAGATACTGGCCGCACCACCCTAATTACAGCCGTGGCTCCGGGAACTCTTTCCCGTAGCTATTCACATCGCGCTGAATTGAATGACCCCATATATATTTTGTGTATATTTAGGTAACACTGACTACAAGGTTTAAGCATATGACATCCTGTCAGGGGCCTAACTAGCTATTTGAAGGCCCCATAGCAAAAGATTGTAAGGGCCCCTATGTACCACCCAATTATGGAAAATGTATATAATACATGTAACCTTGACAAGGAAGATGGCCCCCCCTCAGCTCTGAGCCCCATAGCATATGCACCCCTGGCAGCTATGGTAGTTATGCTAATGCTTCCTGTATACGATACGCGGTCCGGAAATAGCTGGACTTCCGGTTTAGTCGAAATTTAACCACAGCTGTGGGTAGTGATTTTGTGGCCATATGCGTATTTAATTCTGCACTTGTGCAGACTTTCTTTTGCTGTAGGCGCATCGGGTATGGCCTGTGTCATTATTACGATTTTTTAAGAAAAATTAACTCTATTATGTGCCTGAATCAATAAATCGCTTCTCTTACTTGGATTGGTGAATGCCCTGCTCTGTTTGATTTTTGTATGGATAAGCTCCCCAACGATTAAACATTCTGGTAACTGTGAGTGCAAGTTGCTTTTCCAGTGGATATATATATATATATATATATATATATATATATATAGATAGATAGATAGATAGATAGATAGATAGATAGATAGATAGGCATATAATAAAAACTGACATATCACTGTCATTTAAAGATAAAGCACCTTACTATCTTTGCATAAGGGTGCAAGTCTAAGCAGTGGCAAACACAGGATTTCTAGAGGGGTGTTTCCAAATGCTTGATTTTAGAGCGATTGTGACCTGTCCACGAAGAGGGCATAATTAGCACTTATTCAGCTTTAATACGTTACATACAAAATGTATTGTGTGTCATAGTTCCAGCATTTACAGGACCAGCAATCACAGTAAGCCATTAGATGTGGCAGTAGGGCCATCCTGCCTGAGCTGAATGTTTTTATGTTAGATGTGGGCACCATTCCAGAGCATTGGAGCAAGTTTGGGAGTCTGGGGGAGCAGCAGAAGAACCTAGCACAGCCCTGGACATATATGTACATATAGGTCTCCTTATGTACTGGATAGTGTATTATTATACAGTATTAATAATTAGCTCTATAGATGGTCTATAGCAGTGCACCCCTAACAGTGCATGTTTTCCACATCTTCTAGTTGGTGCACAGGTATATTTATTACTGGCTGACACATTTAAAAAGATCCACAGGTGGTGTTAATTATTTAATTTGTAATACTGAGAATAACATGCAGCACTAGTAACATTTTATTATATTACTATTTCTATTGTGGTCATGGTGTTGGCTGGGGAGGGGGGTTTCCAGGCAGACGGAACACCCACCCTGCGTTTGCCTATGAGTCTAAGACAGCTGTTGATGAGACCGACACTATGGGAATCGTCCTCTAAGACCAAGGATATGCGCACTGGTTGTTTCAAGTGTATTAACTGTATAACGTGTCGCAGTATGAACACTGGAAGCTCATTTAAACATCCTCATACGGGAAGAGTAATATAAATCAAATACAGACTCACCTGCACAAGTGACTGTCATAAATATGCTGACTTGCCCGTGTTCTCTAGTTTATATTGGTCTTACAACGAGATCATTTAGAGAACGGATGGCGAATCACCGCAGCTCGGTTCGACAGGCATTAACAACGGGGATGACCACTAAACCAGTGGCTAAGCACTTTCTTGCTAAGGGACACTCACTTGCATCTTTGAGATGTATGGTCATTGATTGGCAGCCACCGCTGATAAGAGGCGGTGATAGAGAATTGGCTCTGAAACACTGTGAGGCAAAATGGATTTTTGATTTGGGTACCGTTGCTCCCAAGGGCCTAAATGAACAAATTTTATTTAATGTGTATTTGCAATTGAAATGCTCGGTCACCAGACTTGTGTTTATTTATTATTTATTTATTTATTTATGTTTTTGTTTTTTTGGGGGTTGGCTGCTTTTTTATTAAATATGTGTATGTATATTGTTATGTATGTGCATTGGTATACCTGCGGGTGAGAGGCCTGTGTTGAAATAATGAGAAATGTATTTACAAATTTTCTTGGTTCGTATTGTTAATAGGGCGATCACATAGCGCTGACAGCTGCACGATTAGAGGGCTAGTGTACTTTTTGCAACACACGGCAATGTTTATATGTTGCTAGGCAACACCTGACCATGATGCCTGTGGCGTTGTTGCACCCTGGCATGTATGGTAACATAGTGGGTAGTTGTCCTATGTTACCTTATAATGTTGAGATGCAGCCCTACAGAGATTTGTTGTTTAATATGAGACTTGGGGGTCTATGTACTAAGCAGTGATAAGAGACAGAGTGAAAAGTGATAAGTCTGTGATAAGTTGCCAGCCAATCAGCTCCCAACTGTCATTTTTCAAACACAGCCTATGAGATGGCAGTTGGGAGCTGATTGGCTGGCACCTTATCACTTTTCACTCTGTCTCTTATCACTGCTTAGTACATAGACCCCTTGTTTTTGTCTCTGCCTAAGGGGGTTTGGCCAGACGTGTGTGTGTCAGCATGGTGTTAGTATGGAGATCCTGATTACTAGGCTCTCACCGGCTATGTTTTACCTCTGCTATTTATGAAATGGTGTTAGCTGTCTGTTACACTCCTGTCTTGATGGCTTGAACATTATGTTACAATTCTGAACCTTGACAAAGGTCTCTCATGGGACCGAAACGTCGGATCTAGCCTTTCATATAACACTGGTGGTATGTAATTAAAAATATGTTTTTTTGCAATGGTGAGTGCCCTCACAGTTTGTGATTTTTTGGATACAAGTGGACCTCCAGATTTTTTCTGATGGTGTCATTGAGGTTGCTCCCCTAATGGACGGTATTGCTGCAGTGACTGTGGGCCGTATTTGAACTTTATATATATAGATAGATAGATATACACACATACATATATATATATATATATATATATATATATATATATATATATACACACACATTTATTATAAGCCAGTAAAATGTTATTCTTACCAAGAAGCTGGACTTTGCTCTCAGGACCCATCACCAACACAGAGCTAACAGAGTCTAGGTTGTCGTAGTTACTGCAGCCAAGGGGACCAGTTCGGGTTTCCGTTACCTATAAATGGACACAGCGTTACAAGCCGGCAATTATTAAATTCAATTATTTTTTGCTGTTAAGGACATCAATGATTTGCTTTATAATCCAAATCCCTAACTATTTCACTTGTGTTATGCCAGTGGCTGACATTGCCTTGACCTAAACACAAATTATGTATGCTTTTCCCAATAGATAAATCAAAGCTGTGGAAAATAAATGACTAATTTCCTATTCATTTTCAGATTGTTGTGCAATGATGCCTTTTAATGGGCTAGCCAGCAATTTTTTCCACACATTAAGAAACGGTAAATTTCTCTCTGCATTTGAACAACACAATTTGCAGTGTTCTACATTTTTATAGTAATAATTATGAATATCACAAATAACAGTGTACAATAATACAAACTGATTTAAAAGGTGAAACAAGCCTAGCTTTTAAGAGGTTACGATGAAGAATTACATAAATTCTATAGTGCTTTTCAAAATGTTGGCAAGACGTACATTGCACTAACTGCTATTATAACTGTGTGACTACCGCCTCGCCAGCCTGGAGCAGGCAAGAGTTATTATTTTTATTTCATAAAAGCAATGGGAAGCGGGTCTATGGGGGGTGAGCGGGGAGTAGGCTGAAGCTTTGCCGTTATGAAAACTGTAAGAAAAACCTCCCTCACCCAGCAACGTGACAGGTCATTAAGTACCCGTACGCCTCCAGTAGAGCACTGCTGCTTTGTGGTGGCACAGCAACTGCAGCTGCACACGCGATTCACGCCAAGGCTACATTCTCTCATACACTTGGTTATACCCCCTACACCAGGGGTTCCCAACCACGGTCCTCACGGCACACTAACAGTCCAAGTTTTAAGGGTAGCCATACTTGAACACAGGTGACATAATTAGTACCTCATTTATTTTGATTTAACCATCTATGCTTATGCATGGATATCACTAAAACCAGGACTGTTGTTGTGCCTTGTAGACCGATGTTTTTATAATCACTGCCCTACACCCTGAACCTGTCCTCCCCATTACGGTGCCCCCATCATTTTTGCTGGAATCACCAATGGGTGCCACATCAAGTTGACTGACATGCTCTGCCTTGACCTTTATAAATTGAACACAGTCATAATGTCAACACCACAATAATGACAGCTATGATGTTAACAATGTCAATATGTCAACATGAAACATATTCAAAATGTTGACATTCTGCAGACTGCTGACATTAGGGAAAGGCTGTGGTAGGGGAGGGTTATGGTAAGGCACTAGAGTGAGGGTTACTCTTAAGGGTTAGAATTACAATTAGGGTTATGGGTGTTACTGACTGCTGGATGACAGCCAGGCGTCATCATCACCTGACCACTGGACCCAAGAGACACCGCCGGAGTTGCACTAGCAGGTAAGTGATTGCTGCACGCCTGGACGGATTTGTCAACATTCTAACATGCTGTTTATCGACATTACGACCATGTCAAACCCTTTTAAATATAACCTTAAATATGATAGATATGATACAATCTCTCTCTACCTGATAGGAATGGCAATTGTTCAATTACTGTACACAATATACAGTATTTATAATGCTAGAATCAGGTTAACTGAGAGCATATTTTATTGGTTTCCTGGCCATCAGAAAGACTGTAGGCAGCAGCCAGCTTACTTGACTGTCTACTGCATTTATCTGCTGTAGTTTTAGTATCTATGAGAAACAGGGAATGTAAATGAGGTCTGAACCAAATGTTTTAAATTAACGATTTTATTACCATTGGGCTGTGTAAAGCAATAACAGGACTCGCCCTCTTGACTGCAGAGGCTGTTGAAACATCAGCACCTTACTATTCTCAC